>CM060882.1:149217335-151617335 GCA_030762935.1 Hymenopus coronatus | reverse complement strand
TTCAGACTCCCTAAATCTAAAATTAATCATTTAGAAAAATATGTGTGTGTGGATGTGCGATATTTTGATGTCTGTGTGTATGTGTGTGTATGTGTGGGGCTGCCTTTGTCTATCGTCTGTGTGACTCTGAACAGCATAACTCAAAAACGAAAAGTCACTAAAATAACAAACTTCATTCAGTATCTTCAAAAGTGTGAGACACCGAGATTTTCAAGAAAATTCCTCTCGCCTAAACTCAAGAAAATTCATTACATGGGAGATTTTTCGAAATGTTTAAACTTTCTCACAAATGACTCTTAACGATTCTGGTGAAAATCGCATGTTTTAATGACATTTACAGGCAAATAAAATGCATATACTGAATGATCTAAGAATAACCTGTGCAGTTCTTTTCATTCAGAAGGAATTTTAAATTTACCAGTTATAACTGGTAAATATTCCGCGGTAGACAAAAACGTACTAAAAAGCTGTCTCTCTATAAACTTACATCTTATTTTATGAAACCTTTCTGACGTAAAACCAAAATAATCTTTGATCATCAAAGACCAAAATAGCCTAAAAAATCTGATGTACTCCATTCAGATGACTTTCGCTACATCTCTGCAACAAATTATTGTTAAAAAGCTTATGCTTCTATTTACTTCGTGCTAACCGAGAAAAAAGCTGATGTGTTCCATTCACAAGACTTTCTCTTCATCTCTGCAACAAATTATTTTTTATTTATTTCATTTATATAGCCCCCTTTAACATTTAAGGTCATATCGGAGGCTTGCCACTTGAAACAACTCGTCGTCTGTAAGTTCTTTTACGTTGGTTTAAATAATTTTGTTTTACTCAAACATTCACAGATTCACACTCACATACAAACTTCCAGACTCTGTGGGGGTTAGGGAATGATTCTGACTAGAGAAAAATTACCCGCCCCAGCCGGGAATCAAACCCGGGACCCCCGGGTGAGAAGTCAGCTCGCCGACCACTCCACCACGGAGGCAGTCAACAAATTATTGTTAAAAAGGTTATGTTTCTATTTACTTCATGCTAATTGAGAAAAAATCTGATGTGTTCCATTCACATGACTTTCTCTACATCTCTGCAACAAATTATTGTTAAAAAGCTTATGCTTCTATTTACTTCATACTCATCGAGAAACAATTAGTAGAAAGAATCTTATTACTTGCTTCCTTGTAAGTAGTAGCGAAATAAGGGAGTACAATAGGTTAAAGTGATAGTCAAAAGCTGGTTGCTATGTGACTGAAGCTCCTTTGTTTGTATGGACAGGAGTTGACAAATTCCTGTATGAGAAAAGTATAAGTGTTTCAAGGCTGAAAGCAACAATAAGGACTATCTAAAAAACGATCAACTCCACGAAAAAATTATATGACATAAACTGTGTGTTTTAATGTGTTCTACAA
Organism: Hymenopus coronatus; assembly: GCA_030762935.1. Taxonomy (NCBI): domain Eukaryota; kingdom Metazoa; phylum Arthropoda; class Insecta; order Mantodea; family Hymenopodidae; genus Hymenopus; species Hymenopus coronatus. The sequence continues at coordinate 151,615,923 of CM060882.1, read as the reverse complement.
TTTTTGTGTGGTAGGTTTTTGTCTATCTCTTACGGTAAACCAGTTATTCACAATTCCGTAAAATTGATCCAGAATAAAGTAGTCTTCAGAGGCTATTCCCAGAAAATACAAGATATACAAATTATTTGTCAGGTATCAAATTTTTGGGTGCATTACAATAACTTCTCTATACACTATGTACATAGTACGTATAAGAAAGTAAAAATTAGTAGAAATATTCTTATTACTTGCTTCCTTAGAAGCGAAATAAGGGAGTAAAGTGGTACTCAAATTCCTGTATGAGAAAAGTATAAGTTTTTAAAGGTGAATTCAAAAACAAGGAATAACTCAAAATCATTCAACTCCACGAGAAAAATGTAATAACATAAAATGGGTATTTTAACGTGCTCTACATCTTTTGTGTGGTAAGTTTTTGTCCATCTCTGACGGTTTAGCAGATCTACAAAATTTCGTAAAATTCATCCAGAATAAAGTAGCCTTCAGAGACTATTCCCAGAAAATTCATATATACATTTTATTTGTCAGGTATATATCTTTAATATACGATATTTTAATCAAAATCGTTAGAGCCATTTTTGAAAAAATCAAAACTTTCGAAAAAAAGTTCCATATAAAGGGTATTTTGGGGTGGGGGATTTTTCTCAAAATCTTCGTGTCGCATCCCTGGAAGATACTAAACTTGAATACTATGTTTTTTTATTTTACCGACTTTTCGTTTTGAGTTATCATGTTCACAGACACACGGATCTTTTTCTGAAAATGTTTTTTTTTTTTTTTTGGATACAGAGGACCCTAAAACGAATACGAGTATTTCCGGTGAAACATCGATATCGAATTTTTGGATGGCGTGCAATTCTATACTCTATGTACATAGTATGCATAGAGAAAGTAAAAATGAACACACCTTCGATATTCAGTTTTTTCTTGCGATTTTATACAAAAAGCATGACATTTTAAGACACCTAGCGTCCAGTTGTTAAACATAATCTGTAAATTACAAACTTAATTTTGTCAGCTGTTATTTGTGAGTCATCCCTTTCTGCGGCCACACCTCTCTACCATAGCGAAAAACAGGTATTGCCAATGTTTTATAAACATTTCTCGTATGCCTCTGTACTAGAAAAGGATTTATGATTATATTAATGGTTACCGAGCGAGCTGGCTCAGGCGGTTTCGACTGTGGCCCGCATTCGGGAGGTCGTGGGTTCAATCCCCGTAGCGGATTTTCTCCACCACGAGTTCTTTTAGGATTTCCTTAGGTCGTTAAGCAATACTGGGAGGCTCATTACATCCCCCGAATTTTCTGTTACACCATTTGCTGTTCGCATCATTTCCTTATCGTCTCTTTCAGGATTGAAGGACCAGGCGACGGTGTTTTGCGAATTGCGGCTGGATTAGTGCCTTGCGCACTGTAAAGGTTTATTCTGGCATCTGTCTGTTTCCCTCCTTGCGACCCACCTTAGAGTCATGCCGTTTCGTCTAGGGCATCTCTCATGAGCAATGCCGCCATCTGTAACCGTTAATGACACTTCGCCCTTCGGTTCTATTCCCTCATACCTCACTCCTTGAGCTATAAGTACTAACATTCAATATTCGGCCCCAGTGTTGCCTGGGTGGTTCCATTAAATTATAATAATGTAATAATATTTATTTTACTTCCCTTACTCGCACTATGTACGTAGTGTACAGAGAAGGTATTGTATTCCACCCAAAAATTCTATACCGAGATTTCACCGGAAATATATGTTTTGGGGCCCCCTGAATAAAAAAATGCATTTTTTTAAACAAAGGTCTGTGTGTGTATGTCTGTATAGCTCTAAAACGAAGACCATTAAAAACCAAACTTGGTATTAAAGTTTAGTATCTTCCAAGGATGCGACACTTATACTTTTTTCATACAGGAATTTGTCAACTCCTGTCTATACAAACAAAGGAACTTCAGTCATGTAGCAAGCAGCTTTTGACTCAGTTTAACTTATGGTGCTCCCTTATTTCGCTTTTACTTACACAGAGGCAAGTATTAAGACTACTTTTGCTAATTTTTTCTCGATTAGAGTGAATTAAATGGAAGCATATGCTTTTTAACAATAATTTGTTGTGGAGATGTGGAGAAAGTCATGTGAATGGAACACATCAGATTTTTTATAGAGTTAACCGTTCTTGAGATATTCCGAATTATTGGTTTCAATTTTAAGCCACTTACAGTCTTCTCAAACGGGAAGACATCATTTTTCTCGTTTCACGTTTGTTTTACTCTTGGCAAGCAAAGTGATCGGAATTTCAATTATTTCACATAGCGACCGGCTCTTAAAGGTCAAGACTATCGCTTTAGCTTTTACTTACAAGGAAGCTATTAATAAGAATAATTCTGCTTGTTTATCTTGATTAGCATGATGTAGAAAACAGTTTAATGTTTTGAATAAAAGGTTTGTTTACCGATCAGCGAGAGGACATGTGAATGGAACACATTAGATGTTTTCCGTTCTACTTACAAGAAACCAAGTAATAAGGATATTTTTGATAATGTTTATCTCGATAAACATAAAGTAGATAAAATAATAATCTTTTTAACAATAATTTGTTATAGAGATGTAGAGAAAGTCATGTCAAAGGAACATCATATTTTTCCAATTTAAATTATGAGACTCTTCATATTACTATTAGAGTTAAATCATCTCAAAAAAAAAAAAAAAAAAAAAGGAACATATATTTGGTGATTTTTGTTACTTGTAATGTGTTCATATCGTGTTTACTTCCATTACTTATCTACATTTTAATATATTGTAAATAAATTTGTGCCATGTTATCAGACCTGAATAAATGTCATGCTAGTCTATTGACTTTGCCTGAGCCGCCATTAGTTTTCCTCTTGCTATATATCCAAGTCTTATATTGAGACTAGAACGCAGTTAATACAAGTACTGTCAATGGGTTACTAGCCCAGAGGGAAAAGAGAATATGTTGAAATAACATTTCCTCTCTTTCTGATAATATGGTTATACCGCCAATATTCGATCCCAAGAGGCTCATTTATAAAACCATATGACGCTGCAGGCAGATTGAGGATGGGATTTGGATAAGAGACGTTTTGAGTACATTTCACTATCCTTTGCTGCACTTAACTTACCATCTTACTTCAATCGACGTTACTGGTCTGCTAATTGAAGCTGCAGACACCATTCTATCCTCTTTTGTTAAACGTTTTTACTTTCTCTACACGTACTATGTACAAGCTGTATAGAGGAAGTATTGTATTCCACCCAAAAATTTTATACCGATATTTCACCGGAAATACATGTTTTAGGACCCCTGAATCCAAAAAAAAATCATTTTCAGAAGAAAAAAAAAAGTCTGTGTGTTTGTCTGTGGACAGCATAGCTAAAAAATGAAAAGACCGTTTAATACCAAACTTGGTATTTAGGTTTGGTATCCTCCAAGGATGTGACACGAAGATTTTCAAGAAAATCCCCCCACCTACAACTACCCTTTACATGGAAACATTTTCGAAACTATTTATTTTCTAAGAAATGGCCAACGGTTTTGATTAAAATCCCGTATATTACAGATATTTACATACCAACTAAAAAAAAAAATATATATATATATTGAACTTTCTGGGAAGAACCTCTGAAGACCTCTTTACTCTTGATGGCTTTTGCCGAATTTTGCTTAACTGCTAAACCGTAAGCGATTGACAAAACTTACAACAGATCTCGTCAAAACACATAATTTACGTTGTTTACATTTTTGTTGTAGAGGTAACCGTTTCCAAGATATTCCTTATTTTGGTTTCAGTTGTGAAGTACTTATATTTTTCTCAGACAGCGTCCATTCTTTTGTTCTACTCCTTGCCAAGCAAAGAAGCGATTTGCAATGACAATCGCATAACGGCAGCTTTTAAAATATTTGACTAGTGGTTTAGCCTAGTGTATTCCCTTATTTTCTTCCTACTTATAAGGAACTAAATAATAAGAACATTCTGCTAATGATTATCCCGATTAGCAAGGTGCAGAAAGAAGAATAATCTTATGTAAGAAGTTTGTAGAAAAACTAGAGAAAGTCATGTGAGTGTGACAATTCAGATTTTTTTTCATCGTTTCATTTATATAGCCCCTTTAATATTCAAACTCATATCGGGGCTTTGCATTAGAAACAACTTCTTGTATGTAGATTCTTTACTTGGTTTTATTTGTTTAATTATTTATTTTCTTCAAATACACACATTTACTGTCACATAAATACTTCTAAACTTGTGGGGGATAGTAAATAATTCTGGTTAAAGAAAAACTCCCCGCCCCAACCGGGAATCGAATCTGGGACCTCTGGGCGAGAAGTCAGCTCGCTGACCACTCAACCACGGGGCCAGTCCTGTTAAACTTTTAAAAATTTCAAATTAATTAACCTATTTATTAAAAAAACGGCCCTTAGTCTTATTAAGGGGTCATTAGTTAAATTGAAAAATCATTTTATGGTGGATAATAATTCAATACTCATTGTATTTTTCACATTTGTTTGCTTAATTGATTATAGACTGTGTTTAATTTTTAGGCATTTTTCTGCAGGTATTGTTTTGAAATTGAATATCTGAATATAGAATTTCTGTACGAAGTACCATGTACAATGTGCGTTAGTAGGTAGAGAATATGTTGTATTCCACCCAAAAATTCGAAACTGAGGTTTCATCGGAAATTCATGTTTTGTGGACCCTTGAGTACAAAAATTATTTTTAAAAGGTTCCGCATGTGATTCTGAATGACTTTTGCATAGGTGGTAGACAAGAGGTAGACAAAAAGTTACTACAGAAAAATATAGATCTCGTTAAAACACGCAATTCATATCACACACAGTTTTTGTGCAAATAATATTTCTGAGTTATTCCTTGTTATTGATTTCAATTTTAAAATGCTGAAACTTTTGTCAAACGGACGTCGCTATTCGTTTCGTACCTATTTTAGTTCCATTATACCTTTAACTACTTGGTCATATTGGCGGCATTCTCCTTTGGAACACTCTGCACTGCTGTTGTTGAGTTTCAAATTTTCTACATTAAATCGCACAAACATTCCCACCCTCATTCATACTTTCAGGCTCTGGGAGAGACAGGGAATATTTTTTGCTATAGGGAAAAATTCCCACCCCGTAGCCGAAAATCGAACCCCTCGCACAGACCTCTTTTGTTGTACTCATGGCCATGCAAAGGATACCGAATTTCAATTGTCTTACATAGCAACAGCTTTTAAAAAAATGATATGGCTTTAGTGGTGGTGGTGGTGGTGGTGGTGGTGGTGTTTTATTAAGTTTACACTAATACAATAACTGCGTCACACGTCGGGTGGTTCGGGTGACCGTACAAGCTGTCGCAAAATACTTGAGTATAAAATATTACCTACATGTATGTTTTATATCTCTTAACAACATTGGAAATACGCACACATACACGCGCACGCGCGCTGCGACAACAGAACCACAGAACAATAAAATAAAGAACAGTGATAACACACACACACACACACACACACACACACTTGTACTCACAACTACACCACGTATTAGTCAAACACCCAATAAGTCTATACAATATTTACACAAATATTTTATCTCTTAGTACACGTACTTCCATTAAGTATGTGTCCAGGCTTGGCCAGTTTTGGCTATTTAGAATCAAATCCCAGAATGCTGTCTTTCGTCTCTTTGAAGCTAAAAATACTTCCGGCACAGAACAGATTGCATGTACTTATAAGTAACTAAGTAATAAGACTGTTTCCACTAATGTTTGTCTCGATTAGCATGAAGCAGATAGAATAATAAGCTTTTGCAAGAATAATTTGTTACAGAATAGTTATAGAAAGTCATATGAAAGGAGCACATCAGTTTTTTTTTCTCTCTGTTTGTGGCAATCTTCAGTTTGGGGAAGCGGAACTCATTTTCTTGTATGAATAAAAGCATTATAAAATGTATTATTGTAACTTTGATGTTGTATATTAGTATCTTTATTGAATATAGATTAAAGTTGACGGTGCATATTGTAAAGAGTAATTGTTTCCGTTTACCCCTCTAATGTCAGTTACTAGTCTATTAAAATACTATTAATGCTTGCCTTTCCAGTTCAATCGTTTAACTTGATTTAATCACGCTTAGTGATATTTTACACTTTTTACCACATGATTGCCCTCCATGGATGTCTAGTGTCACCCTGTGTAGACTTACTGATACAAATTTTGGGATAATTTAGATGAACTTAATGTTCTTTTCTCAACTTATTTTACAAAACTAAACTAGCCCAATAAGTAGTGTGGGGTTAGCGTGCTTGACTCGCACTTAGAGGTCCTGAGTCCGAATTTCGCTTACGGTGAAAGAAGTTTTCGCTTATCCTGGGAAGACGAATGTTGAGCAACTTGAAGTCTATTGACCCGGTCTAATTTGAACATCATTTCATCGGTTTAATTTTTCGTCCGATATAACTTACCAGGTTAAAGGACGTTAAACTATAAAAATATAAAAACAACAACAAAAATGATTTGTTCCACTCATGATTTTCGCTACGAGTTCTGCAAACAAACTGTCCCTACGAAATATGTTTAATTTATCTACATGTTAATGAGATAAACAGCAAATATTGTCTTATTACTTGCTTCGTTGTAAGTAGAAGGGAAATAAGGTAATGCATTAGGCTAAAGCAATAGACAAATCTTTTAATAACTATCGCTATGTGAAACAATTGAACTTCAGTTCTCTTTGCGTGGCTAAGAGTAAACCAAAGGAGTATTAAAGGAAAGATAATTTCCTGTTTGAGAAATGTTTAAGTAGTTTAAAAGTGAAACCAATGACATAGAATATCTTGGAAATGATTAACTCTGCAAAAAAATATAACACAAATAGGGTGTTTATCGATATCTACATTTTTCGTATAGCAAACTTTTGCCTGTCTCTTGCGGTTTAGCAGTTACACAAGTGATACAGTATGAAGAGAGTTTCAGAGGCTATTCCCAGAAAATTCTAGCTATACATTTCGTATGTCACTAAAATATCTTAGGCATGTAGCTTTTGCATCAAAATCGTTAGAGCCATTTTTGAGAAACTAAAATGTTCGAAAAATGTTTCATGTAAAGGGTAGTTAGGGGTGAGGATATTTCTTGTAAATTTTTGAGTCGCATCCTTGCAAGATATTGAACTTAAATGCCAAGTTTGATATTAAACGGGATTTTCGATTTTGAGGTGTGTTTCCCCCTCCCCACACACCACCCTTTCTAAAAATGTGGGAGGATTCAAAACATGTATTTCCGTGATATTTTGGCATGGAATTTTCGGATAGAATGCAATAGCTTCTCTAGCTACTATATATCCATGCTATACATATGTGCTACAGAAAGTAAAAAAGTAAAAAAGATATATTAGATTACCAAAGAGAAGCTACAAGTTGTAATTGGTGACATAACTAATTAAGAAAGTGTAATTTTTTGCTTCATACCTCCTTTACACAAACATTATCATCATATCATTGTATTCGCATTTGAATCAAAGTGGAAATAAGTAAATGAATATAATAGAACATATTATCACCCATTGTTACATTCTCCACTACGTACCGATAGTAAATAGGGAAAGCATTGTATTCCGCAAGAAACTTCAATACTGAGATTTCTTCAAAAGTGTGTTTTGAAGTCTCCCAATTCCAAAAAGAATCCTCAAGTGCTACATTTATACAGGTTTCTCTCTCTGCTTATTTTGCAACAAATTATTATTTAAAAAGTTTGTTCTTCTATCCGTTTCCTGCTAAACAAGATAAACATTAGCAGAACTAGTTTTTTCTGTGCTTGTGGGCACAAAGAAATACAGAAATGCACTTCACTAAAGGGATAGCCTTGTCTTATAAAAGCTGGTTGCTAGTGATGACTTTGAAATTCAATTCTCTTTACGTGATCAGGAGTAAAAACAAGAAACACAAATGACAACTTTCTATTTGAGGAAAGTATAAGTATGTAAAAATTTATATTAATAACAAGAAATACCTCCGAAACGGATAACCCCACAAAAATATTTGACATGAATTATCTGTTTTGAGAAGATCTACATTTTTATGAAGTAAGTTTTTGTATATCTCTTACTTATGAAAAATTCATCAAAATGAAGAGGTCTTTAGAGGCTATTGCCCCATAGTTAAGATATACATTTTATTTGTCATAAAAATATCTTAAACATATAGTGTTTTAATCAAAATCGTTAGAGAGATTGTTGAGAAAATAAAAATTTACGAAAAATGTTGCATTTGAAGGGTAGCTTGAGTTGCGGGAGAGATTTTATGTAAGTCTCCGTATTGCATCCATGAACTTAAATACTAAGTTTGGTATTTAACGAATTTTACGTTTCAGAGTTATGCTGTGTACAGACATGCAGACACACTGACGAATGCACAGAAACATACACACACACAAACAAACGGGCGTTTTTTTAAAACTGCTTCTTTATTCAGGGGAACCCAAAATTTGTATTTACAGTGAAATCGCGATATCGAATTTTTGGGTGGAATACAGAAAGTGCGAAGTAGAGACAGATAAAACATTTTTAGAAAAAGGTCTGTGTGTGTTAGTAACATAATTCAAACATTAATATTAGTGAAACTATGATTAAATGAGCCCATGGTCCAGTGAGCTGAATTACCTGATATTTGTCTTATGAGAGCAAGGAAAAGCCCAAACCTTTCGCAGCTGACTCATTAGAGGCGAGGTTGCAACTCAGGTCTTTCTGGATAGAAAGCATACGGGCTATACATACATCAAGAAGTGCCTTAGAAGACTATAATAATTTGACTGTAAATTTTTGGGGACCATAACAAGGAATATATGGGATTATAATAGTGTATAATTGCAGACTAGTAATGTATTATTTTAATATAGACTTAGAAACTCTATGGCATGTCAAAATTGAAAGCACGACTAGTATTATTATGGCCATGCTCAACTAGAATCGTCCCTAAACTATCAGAATTGTCTATGAGATTTCTCAAGAATGAATAATACCTATCTTCCAGTAAAAGAACATGTGCGGGACTATCCAAAAAATAACGAACCATTTGGCATAACTAAATAATAACGAACAGAGGACTGTGTAAACAAATTTACAGTATCTTAATCTAATTCTCACGTAATCTCTCTTCCTATCAAGGTAGTTATTGGCACGTGGTACCGGTTTTTCAATGCATATGTTAAACTGTTCAATCAGTCAAGATCTGAGGTAAGATGTCACTGCCACTTTGAGGTCTACATAGGTTGGTACGGTATCCAAAGTGAAACGCCAATTTTTCTGAATTCTTTTATCAACATTTGCTTTCAACTCCTCCAAAACTATTGATGAACTTCCACACCGGTCTTTGTGGAGCACAATGGTTCTTCCTTGAGTACTCGTAAATAATACACCATTTCCCCACAGCAGATTTTTTCATTGCATTATCACCATACAGTTGGTTATTTGTCTATAAAATTTGATTGACTGATCACTTTGTGAATTAAAAAAATAATAATAATAATAAGGATAAGGATGATAATAATAATAATAATAATACGTTCCTTGGCGGCAGAAAAGTATAACATCGACATTGAAAAACTGGTGCTACGTGGCATAAAAGCCTTAACAAAATGAAGACTACGCTGAGAAATAGAGTAAGGTACTGTAACTTTGTAAATAAAGTCTTTCGCTGTTATTTAATTATGCCAAATTGTTCTTACTTTCTGCATGGCCCTCGTATAACCGCGCATTAGCTTTCCTCAAGTGAAACAACAGTATCGTCTACTGTCCAATGAAATGCTACAGGTAATGGGATGTAAATCAAATTACAAAGCAGACTTTGACTGATGGACCATGTACGTTCCCATAAGAGCACCTTTATGTTCCCTCTAAGCTTTTATCACCCCATCTGACGATAGTTTCGGCGTTCCTATTTCGTATCCAGCCAAGTGTATCTGATGCATTCATTTGTGCCGCTAGCTATATAGCGTTGTATAAAAGCAGGCAATTTGTATGCGTGCGGGTATGTAACCCGCAGTGCACTTCATTACACCAGTATGATGTATCATACATACCATATCTGCATTAATTATCTTATAAAAGACCAGAAATAAAGCATTTAGTTTACTCCAGTAACGTCCTTTTCCGACAGCTTAAACGTTGTTTGTTACACTGAGATACAAAATCGTCAAGTATTGTCCTATTTTCCTTTAATTAGCATAACTGATTAAGGACGTTTGGTAATTGTAAGTCAAGATTCTGACTGCCGATTGTTTGCCCACTTTGATTTTAAATTTGTGAAACTGACCTCTGCCCTATTTTCAGCCATTTACTCCTTTAATTAGCATAACTGATTAAGGACGCTTGGTAATTGTAGGCCAAGATTCCGACTGCTATTTGTGTGCCCACTTTGATTTTAAATTACTCAAGAACTATTTAACACGATGAAATGAACCTGAGGATCTGAATTGTGCAATGTTTTCCAAACATTATCTATACAAAAATATTTAGCTATTTATGCTAAAAATTAATGTTATACACATCATAAGTAATATAATATTTTGTTTGAATTATCATTTCCCTAGGCGCACTTTTTTGTGTAACCCGATAAGCTACAGGATTGTCATATTTACTTTATCTGCTTATTACCTAGTATATAGGTAGATGCCGAGATTTGGCAGGAAATAGACTTTTGAAGTCCCCTGTGTTCAAAAAGCATTTTTAGAAAAATATCCTGTGTCAGTCTGTCTGTGTATCTGTGAAAATAAAAAAACGAAAAAATAGTAATATGCCAAACAATATATTTAAGTTTAATATCTACCAAGGATGCAACACGAAGATTTTGAGAAAAATCCTCCCAAACTACCCTTTATATGGAACAAATTTCGAAAAATTGTATTTCCTCAAAAATGACTAAAGATTTTGATTAAAATAGGTTTAAGAAGGCAGTAAACTAAAGTAATAGCCAAATATCTTCAAATGGCTACGATAGGGCTTTGAAATTATATTATTTTTGTATGAACATCAAGACAACATAAAAATAATAATAATAATAATAATAATAATAATAACGAAGTATTCGGAAATTCCCATAAAAAAGAATAATTATTCGAAAATGGTTGATGCCACAAAATAATCTGATGTATTGCATTCACATGACATTCTCTACAAACTATTGTTACAGAATATTATTCTTTTATCTACATCATGGCAATCGAGATAAACATTAGGAGAAATGGTTGACTTAGTTCCTTGTAAATAGAAAGGAAATAAAGTAATACACTAAACTAAACCGATAGTCAAACCATTTTAAAAGCAGTCACTATGTGAAACAATAATTTGAAGTTCGAATTTTGCTTTACACGGCCTGAGAGAAGAACAAAAACAGAAAATAGATGAAACAAAAGGTGACCTCTCGTATGAGAAAAGTTACGTAGTTTAAACTGACACCAAAATCAAGGAATATTTCGGAAACGATCAACCCTTCCAACTCTACAACAACAACAACAAATATGTCTGTCTCTTAAGCTTACCAATTATGTAAAATTCACCCAGAATTAAGAGGTGTGTTTAGAGTATATTCTCTGAAAATTCAAGATACGCGTTTTATATATGGTTTAAATATATTTTATATACTCTATTTACATTAAAATACCGAAAAAATTTTATGAGAAAAACATTTCCGAAATTTAAACATAAACGGCAGCTTAGGTTGGAGAATTTTCTTGAAAGCCTTCTTGCCGCATGCTTGGAATATCATAAATGCCAAGTTTGACATTTAACGGTCTATTCGTTTTTTAGCTATGCTGTCCACACACACGCACCTTTTTATAAAAATGTCTCTTTTAGGCTCAGGGGACCTCAAAAATATATTTCCAATGAAATCTTGGTATCGAATTTTTTATGGAATACAAAATCTTATCTATACACTATGTACGCAATACGTGTAGAGAAAGTAAAAAAGTATTTTACATAATTTGTGTATTTTGATAAGATCTACATAGTTTATAGTAAGATTAAACTACCCTAATCGTTCAGTTTTCTAGTTATGCAATATTCATTAAGAAAATTATGTATTTTGAGGCTGTTCCTAGAATATTTTATATAGACATATAACTTTTCATGAAAGCATCGTAAACATGTGATATTTTAATTAAAATCGTCACAGCTAGTTCTGAGAAAATAAAGAAAGGGAATTTTGAATGGGAAAATTGTCTTGTAAATATTTTTCGCAAGCTTGGTTGATCGATAATTTAAATACTTAGCCTACTTTTCGTTTTTGAGTAATGCTGGACACACACACATTCCGGAATTACCATTACATGAAACTATCATGGATTACTAGAAAATAATAATAGTCAAACCACTCAAGGATTAATATTTACTATTTTATCAGGTACCTATTTCACTGCTTTACAATTATTCAAATATATTGAAGCACAATTTACTATTAATAGGTTGATTATATATTTTTAGCAAAAAATTATTGGATAAAATCCATCTTCATATGGGTTTATGGAGTAATTTATATTAAACTAAATTCATGAGGGGATAATTTGTAAAATCAAAATAGTTAATAAAGCTTATAAATATAACTAGTATACCTCTTAAATAAATTAAAAGTAAGACATAGAAAAATCAAAATCTTAAAGGTATATGACTCTATTGCTGTTCCAAAAGGAATTAAAGTTTTCAGTTGACTTGCAACAATATATGGTTCAAAAACTATTTTTGAATCTTCTTTACGTTTTATTACTTTCTTTACACGTACTATGTACATAGTGTATAGAGAAGATATTGCATTCCACCAAAAAATCTATACAGAGATTTCACTGGAAATATATGTTTTAGGGTTCACTGTATAAAAAAGAGCATTTTCAGAAAAAGGTCCGAGTGCCTGTGAACAAGATAACTCAAAAATCAAAAGTGGGGAAAACACCAAACTTGGTATTTAAGTTCAATATCTTCCAGTGGTGTGACACAAAGATTTTGAGAAAGATATCCCCACCACAAACTACCCTTTACATGGAACGTTTTTCGAAATTTTTTATTTTCTCAAAAATGGTTCTAACGATTTTAAATAAAATATCGTATATTTAAGATATTTACCTGACAAATGAAATGTTTATCTTGAATTTTCTGGGAATTGCCTCTGGAGACTACCTTATTCTGGATGAATTTTACGGAATGTTGCATAACTGCTCAAGTAAGAGATAGACTTACTACACAAAAAATGTAGATCACGCTAAAACACACAATTTATGTCATATACATTTTTTTCGTGGAGTCCATTGTCTTTTGTTATTTATTTCAGGTTTAAAAAACTTATACTTTTCTCATACAGGAATTTGTCAACTCTTGTCAATACAAACAAAGAAACTTCAGTCACATAGCAACCAGCTTTTGATTATCACTTTAACCTATGGCACTCCCTTATTTCGCTTCTACTTACAAGGAAGCAAGTAACAAAATACTTCTGCTATTTTTTTCTCAATTAGAATGAAGAAAATAGAAGAATAAGCTTTTTATCAATAATTTGTTGCAGAGATGTAGAGAAGATCATAAGAATGGAACACATAAGATTTCTTTTTCTTTTTATAGTAGGAGGTTTAACAGGTGTAATTTTAGCAAATTCACCTATACACATACGCGCGCGCACACACACATATAGACGGACCTTTTTGTAAACATACTTTTCTTTGGGTCCAGGGGTGAATCGACATAGAATTCCGGATGGAATAGGTATAGGTAGAAGAAATTACAATTTTCCGCTTTTGTTGATGATATTTTTCATAATGCATATAACGCCAACGTTATCATTACACCAAATCCAGTTTTATTGCTTTTGTGGGAAAACAAAGGTACAACGAGCAAATTCTCTGTTAGCTTTTTATTATTTTTTTATGAAAGAGAAAAAAGGTTCATACATAAAGGGCTGTACTTGCACAGTTGAAGTGCCACTTCAGCTATAAAGAGAAAAATTAGTTATTTACGACCAAGCAACATAAAATGTTGTAAGTGGACCTGTTTTCTACATCGCTTATGCCACAGAGAATGCGCACTAACAAATGATATCAAGTTCACTTGTGTTCAAGCCAAAAATTATATTACAGGCAACTCTTCCTCTTCTCAAGTTTTTTTTTGTTGAAATTCTTTCGTTAATACTGGCTTGTTGATTTATTTTTTCCAGAGAGGCTGTTTTTGTGAAAGTAGATCAAGGAAGGGCATGGTATAGAAATTTCAGGTAGTTTAAATGTGTACAAATACAACCGGCAAATCTTCAGGGGTTACAAAGATGTGTTGGGAGAGAATTTTGATATCGAACCCTTATAGTTCTGGTGTTTCTCAATTGATCAAATGCAATAATGTTCGAGGGCGCCATTGCTCTATTTGCAAGTGATTGTGATCACACAACGTTCAAACAGTTTTGAGAGCATGGTTGCTTGCAACAGATAAAAATCTGATGTGTTACACTCACATGAGCTTCTCTACATCTCTGTAACAAATTATAGTTAATAAGCATATTCTTCTAGCTACATAAAGCTAATCGAGATAAACAGTAGTAGAAGTTGTCTTAATACTTGATTCCTTATAAATAGAAGGAAAATAAGGGAACGCACCAGGCTAAACTGACAATCACATGTTTGAAATGTGGTTGCTATGGAGTTGAAATTCGTTTCTTTGCGTGGCCAAGAGTTGACAAGTTTCTGTATGAGAAAAGATAAAAGTATTTTAAAACTGAAACCAATAACAAGGACTATCTCGAAAACGGTCAACTCCACGAAAAAATTATATGACATAAATTGTGTATTTTAAGGAGCTCTACATTTTTGTGGAGTAATCTTTTGTCTATCTCTTACAGTTTCTAGTTATGCAAAATTGAAAAAAAATCATCCAGAATAAAGAGGTCCCAGAGGCTACTCCCAGAAAATTCAAAATTAGCATTTTATTTCCTATTTAAATATCTTAAATATAAGATAACTTAATCAAAAAATGTAGAGCCATTTTTGAGAAAATAAAAATGTTCGACATTATCTTTATGTAAAGTTGGAAGTGAAGGGATTTTCTTAAAATCTTTGTGTCGCAATCTTGAGAAATACTGAAATAGAATATCAAGTTTGGCATTGAACAGACTTTTCATTTTGAGTTATGCTGCCCACAGACACACCCACACACATGGACCTATTTCTAAAAGTGCGTTTTCTGGTTTCAGGGGGTCCCAAAACATGTATTTCCGGTGAAATCTAGGTATCGAATTTTGGGCGCAATACACTACCTTCTCTACACATACGTAATACGTGTAGAGAAAGTAAACAAGAATAACACGCAATAGTGCACCAGTGATAATACTTTTTAGGTTGCTCTATTTGCAGGTATTCATCTTCATATAATGTTCAATGGTTTAGAGTTCATTGTTGTTTGTAATAGATAAAAATCAATTACGAGCCAGTACAGCACTGATAAAGCTTTTCTAAGTTCCTCTATTTGTAAGTAATTGTGATCACACATATTTAAATAGTTTTGAGTTCGAGGCTGCAGTAGTTCAAAATAAATAACAAGTCAGTACGCCACTGACAAAATGTTACTTTACCGTAGTCAAACCTACAATGTTTCATCAAGTTGTAAAGGTACCTTAGATTGGCAGCAAAGCACCCTGACCAATTCCCTGTTGCTTTTCAGCTGAATCATTTTGGTCTTAAGAATAAGTGTTATACGGGTGTTACAGCATTCAAAAAACTTCCAGGGATTTACAGAGACAAAGAAATTGAGATTTATTTATGGACGTTCTTTAACTGCTGTGGTTCTCAGCGTCCCATTCTATATTGGGCGTGAAAGACCATTTAATTTTGTTCAGAGGCCTCCTTTTCAAGCTAGAGGTTTTTTATGTGCTGTAATTCTACAACACGAGACCAACGGCTTTACTTCCCTTCCGAAGGAAGCCATGCTAAGAATTTACGAAAACCCCATCGTCCTCCCCCGGTAAACCCGCGACCCTGGGTATATGGTAAGCACTACACCACGGAGGGCGACGATTACAGAAAGATGGTACAGGAACATTACGAAATACCAAAAATATGACAGTTAAAAAATAATATGTAATTAAAAACTAGAACTGTTATATGTATACCTAATGCAAGCATCTTTGATGAATCTAATATGTTTACGTAATTTTCTTACCTAAATTAAGTATCGGATTCGATTTTCGCTGCACTCCACAACTTTCCTTTGATAAAGAAGATTCCTTGGTATACCAGTTTATGCGAATGTGTTTTTGCATGAGTTCAATTATTTAATAATAAGCTATTATTATTTTTGTGTCTTTATTATTTAAATAGGATTGTCACTATGCAGATAGCTTCATACAGGTTCCCAGATCATTACTCATTTATCTTGATAATAAATACAACTACGTGTCACTAATTAATATGTGTGGCACAAATTTAATGTAAATCGTAAGATGGAGATAGAAATAATATATAAGATATATGCATATCTGGAAAACCATTAGTATTGGACAAAGCTACTGAAGAAAATGTAGAGTTTATGCCAAGCAGCATTATGGAAAGTAGTCCGAATTATTCGCTGATGCTTTATTTTCCCATGTTTATGTTTACATTTATGCTTAAAACCCTAGCATTATTTTTTATTATTTCTTGAATGCGTTAACAAATAGCGAATTATGACAGACAGTAGACTTTTGCTTTTGCTACCTAACAAGTCTGATTTATCTCATTAAAAACCATCTCTGTGCAGACAGAAATCATGTTTATTTTTACTATTACGTAGTAAATAGATGGAATATTGTATTCTACCAAAAATACGAAGTCCAGATTTTACCTGAAAATATACTGCAACTGTTTGAAACGTAATTATCTGACGATAAGCTACAATTAGATATACCTGATCAAGTACATCAAGACTCAATAATTGTGAAATTATATCCCTTAAATTGTTTAGTAGCTTATGATACTATTTAAAACATAAATTACGTTCATTATTTTAAAATAAACATATAAGTGATTCAAGTGAAATCCTATCAACAAGAACCAGGATTTTAGTTAGATGGAATCAGACTGAAAATTTCAATACCATGGTCGGTAATTGAACCACGGATCTCCCGGTCTCAACAATTATGGACAGTTATTATTTCTGACTTTGTTATAGATGTACTATATGTCTTTGGCAATGTATACCTACCTAACTTATTTTAACCTAACTCATCCTTACTATATTTATGTTTTGAGGCTCCCTGAACCCTAAAAATGCAATTTTAGAGAAAAAGAGTTCGCATGCGTGTCTTTGTGAATGTTTGTGTGTGTATGTTGTATGTCTGAACAGCATAACTCAAAATGAAAAGTCGGTTAAGCACCAGATTTTATTTATGTTCAGAACGATCCTGTATCTCCCTTGTACCAAATGTGTGATGTCACAAAAATTTGCGTTGAAAAAAATAAACTTTCATAAAAATGGTTTGTAAAAGCTATATAAAGATAAACGCATGGATTAAACTGTGACAATATAACACCTAGGATTTTTATATAAATAGTATACCATACTATCTCTATTACGGATAGTAGGTTAGTGAATAATTATTATACTATACCCCAAAAATTGGATGTCGAGATTTTCCCGTAAATATAGGCCCCAAAATGGGAACGTTTTAAGAAAATGGTCCATGTGCACATGTGTATGTGTGTCTGTAAACAGCAAAGCCATAAAACCTGATATGTTACATTCATATGACTTTCTCTAGTTTGTATTCCACAGCACAAACTTTCCTTAGGAAAGATTATTCTTTTGTCTACCTCATGAAGTAGAAGGGAAATTAGTGAATGCATTAAGCTAAAGCAATAAGTAGTCATATCTTTTGAAGGTTATCGCTATTTGAAACAACTGAAATTCGGTTCTCTTTTGCATTCCCAGGAGTAAAACAAAAGAGATGGGACGAAAGTTGACTTCCCGCTTAAGAAAAGTTTAAGTAGTTTAAAATTGATACAAAAAACTAGGAATATCTCGATAATGGTTAAGTCTACAAAATATGAATGACATAAATTGTATGCTTTAATGAAATATACATTTTTTGCAAAGTGTAGTTTTTCTTGAAAACCTTCGTGTCGCATCCTTGGAATATATTGAATTTAAATACCGGGTTTGACATTTAACTGGCTTTTCGTTTTTGATCTATGCTGCCCAACAGCATAACACAGACACACACGGACATTTTTCTAAAACTGTTATTTTTATTATGTG
Organism: Hymenopus coronatus; assembly: GCA_030762935.1. Classification (NCBI taxonomy): domain Eukaryota; kingdom Metazoa; phylum Arthropoda; class Insecta; order Mantodea; family Hymenopodidae; genus Hymenopus; species Hymenopus coronatus. The sequence continues at coordinate 151,597,671 of CM060882.1, read as the reverse complement.
GGTCTCAAAACATGTATTAGCAGTGAAATTTCGTTATCCAATGTTTGCTTTCTTTGGATTATATGAATCTCAAAACATGTATTTCCGGTGGAATCTCAGTGCTAATTTTTGGGCGGAATACGTCTTCTCCATCTACTATGTACATTGTACATGCATACAAGAGAAAGTAAAAATGAAAAATCGGATGAATACCAAACTGCATATTAATTTCGGTACCTTCCAAATATGGGACTCGGAAATTTTCCATAAATCATCCTAACTACTGTTTACATGAAACATTTCTGAAAATGTTTTAGTTTCTCAAAATTGACTCGACAATTATAACAAAACACCACTTATGAACGATACCAGGTGGCCCGTGTGCTTAAAATGTTGCAGAACTCAACGGGACTATTTCAAGTTAAACCCGCCAGACAGGAACTGGTCGGATCGACCTTCCTTTAATGCCATATGCTTATTAAAGGAGACGATAAGCGGTTAGCGCTCATTGAGAGGGGTAAAACGAAGGTCACTCCGGTCAGTGCCTCACCGGCGGGTGTTAGTTGGAAATATCCCCTTTGAGTTCTGCAACTCTTTTCACGAACGTATTTTTGCACACATCAAATACGGGTCAATTGAGCCACCTGGTATTTACATTTTAAAAAAAAAAGATGCTTCCATTCACATGAATTTCTCTACCTATTCTGTAATATATTGTTCTTACAAAAGCATTTTATTCTACTTCTTGCTAATCAAGATAAACATTAGCAGAAATGGTCTTAACACTTGGTTATTTATAAACAGAAGGAAAATAAGAGAATACACTAGGCCATAGTCATAGTCAAATCTTTTTATATATATTTTTTATGTAATTGAAATTCGGTTTTCTTTACATGGCCAGGAGTAAAAACAAAAAGGAACGACGAACTTCCGTTTGAGTAAAGTCAAATATTTTAAAATTTAAATCAATAAGAAGGAATATTTCGGAAATTAACTTTACAAAAAGTGCATATGACATAAATTGTATGTTTTAACGGGATTTAAATGTTTTGTGTTTTAAGTTTTTTTTCTGAACACTTACGGTTTACTTATCCAGAATGAAGAGATCTACAGGTCTTCTCAGAAAATTCAAGATATACATTTTATTTTCCGTGTAAATATCTTTAATACGTGGCATTTTACTAAAAATATTTGGAGCCATTTTTGAGAAAATCAAAATATTCAATATTTTCCATGCAATACGTAGTATGAGTGTGGAGATTTGAAAATTTGTGCCGGATCCTCAGAAGATGCAGAAGTTAATTATCAAATTTGGTATTTAACAGACTTTTGCTCTTGAGTTATGCTGTTCACAGACACGCGCATGGAACTTTTTCTAAACATGCCTTATTTTTATTCAGTGGAACTAAAAATATGTATTTCCCTTGAAATCTCGGTATGGAATTTTTGGATGAGCTTCTCTATCTACTATGAACGTTGTAGATTGATAGAGAGTAGATAATAAAATCTTTATTTTTCACTTTCTAGGAATAGCCTGTAAAGTCCTTTTCATTCGGAAAGTTTTACATAATCTTGTATAGTTGGTTTATGTCAAGCGATGGACGAAAACGTACTACTTCATGAGTACTGGTGGCCGAAACAAGCCGTTTTTCAAGCTTTGTTCCCGCATACATAAGTGCAAATGAAGTTGCCGTGTCACTGAGTAGCAAAGGGGCAATGCAGCTGCGAAGCGAAACGTCCCTGAGGTATACTTTTATGAGCCCTTTGAGATAGATAGAAAACAATAAGAACTGAAGCTTTCTTGGCGACGTATTAATTCAAAATCTTCTCGGGCTTCTAACCAGGTAAAAACTTGGCTTGACTCCAACGTTTCGAAGAAGTGCATCTTCCTCGTCTTCAGTTCTTAGAAACGTTGGTGTCAAGCCAAGTTTTTACCTGGTTAGAAGCCCGAGAAGATTTTGAATTAGATAGAAAACAGTTTACTCGTGCGATAAGTAAGTTCTTGTTTGTCGGCGCTTTGTAATACTCGCCGGTGCGACCACACTCCCCCTTTTACTGTCTCCAAGGACTTTTGAATAAGGTATAGAGCTTGCTCTCTGCATGTTTCTAGTTTCTTACTGATAAAGGTTTCGATTTCACTTACTTGCCAGATCATTCAGGCAAACAAGTAATATGCTCACCAGCAAGAATACACGGATATGGTTATGATTTATGGCAGGCCTGGACATTTGCTGGTTCAGGAACCCATGCCATACTTAAACTTCTCACATGCAACAGAAGATGTTCTCTATTCGTGACAGGTATATGTCCATGCCTATTAGCAAGCAGTGTCGTGCCGCGAACAGAGTCCCAATTGGAAAGTTGTCAAGATAGATTCTAAGTCTGTACATAAAGAGTTTACTTTCTTTATGGCAGTCATTTTCAGTAATTTAGTTGGCTCTTATGCCCTGTTGAAAGGGAGTAAAATATAAATAAATTAGTGGATACGCTTATTAAAAAGGAAATCAACATTAATAAACGTTTACGTTGTAATTAAAGCCCTTTGCAAAGCAGCTGGAACTTTGGGAGATAGTAACAAGATAGGCAGCTGCTTGTGTTTTCCCTTTTGTAATCTTTCCAAAACACAAACGAGAACAAGAAATAGAATTGGAATGTTCCCTTAATAGAACATTAAATAGCAAGCCATTTGCTGGAAAATTATGTTGATCTTTTTCCAATATATATTGCATTTTTTAAAAATATTGTTACAGCATAAATATTGTGTTGATCTATTAAGATGTTTTTTTTTTCAGTTAAAATGATGGCTATGTTTGTTTCTACATATTTTTGTGAGCAAAGGTTTTTTTTTCACAAATAATTGCACCAAATTAAAATACAGAAATCGATTGAATGAAGAAAATCTGTTGAGTAGCTGAAAATATCTCTATAGGAGCAAAAATAAAATATTAGAATTCTTTCACTTTAATCTAAACTGTATACAAATGGAATCCATACTATTTATCAAAGAATCAGCAACCATCACGGCACTCAATGTCTATTTCTCTCTCTGTCTACCGGTTCGTTCTAAACTATGTGGTGTTAATGGAATTTGCGAGTTCTCTATCAATTGCTTCGGGGTTTGCCCGTATCTGATTTATGGGAAGACGCAGGGAAATGTTACATTTTGAACGTTTCCCTACGTGACCTCTACTTGGGAAACAGCATAATTGGGCCAGTTTATTTGCAATTCTTCCAGAATAGGTTGAGCACTTTTGTCAGCTCTAAATCATTGGTTTCATCACAACAGAATACCATACCATTGCTCTAGAAGAGTTAATGAAAATCGCCACAGTGAGGAACCCGGACGGTGGCTAGCTCATGATCGTCACATTCGATGGCCAGTGAGGTTATTCTCTGAATATTGGACCTAACATGTCATTGCCTACTTAGTTAGGAGCCTTTGTACAGTGTACAATGTTTTCCCACCCTCCTCTTGATACACCCACCATAAACATCTTAGGGAAGATGAAAGACATACAAACGACAATGGTTAGGGTGATAAAGACTCTACTAATCGCTTACAGATGGTTTTGTGGTCAGGTTTCAAACCGTTCCATTCGCTTTGTTACCGACTGGGAAGCCAATGCCCGCCTCAGTCTTATCAAAGCCTGGGTTTACGAACCGGAAGCAGGACATCTATAAATTTAAAATAAAGCATAAGCCGTTTCTGTTCTTCGAGATCAGCAAAAATGTTAATACCTGTTCAAGATGTTACTGAGAGGAGCTTAAAACAATGACTTCCCAGGAGAACCTGTTTTTGATAGGTTTATTATGAATGATGCAGTAATAGAACATGATTTAAATCTTGCCTAGTTTTGTTTTGTCTTATTAAATTTGTATCACTAATTGGTGTACTTGTACTTATTGTAAATTAGCTGTAATATAATTCTAAACAGACATGCTCGGGAGTTCACCGAGCTGCAATCCTAACTTCATGCTTATGGCTATTAAAAACCAATAAAACACTCGCACACTCACCTACGCTCATATTCAAAACCACATCTGGGCATGTGGGATTAAAGGAAACTTTTTCGAGTCGAAGCGGAAATCGAATCCGGACTTCACACAGCAGACATATACTTTACCGCCTGAGGTATTGGACCAGTTATAACAGTTATTCTTTAAGCATGGTTTTTCACGGCCGTATTTGTCTCGATATGGAGTTCCCTTTACTATTCTGTTCAGGCAAAACGTTTAGCATCCGCGACAGCCGGGATGAATTAACTTAGACGAAAAGCAGCATTACCTGGAAGACCTGATTAAAGCACAATTTATTGTTCAATAAACTGTTTCCGTGATGGTCATTAATATTGTTTTGAATGTTATAAGGCTTTATTCTTAAACATTCAGTTACTTCTCCCGATGTCGTATTTCAAAGTCAGTTCATAGGAAAGCATGTCTGCAAATGAGCACCTCGATTAAGTTGAAGTAAATTGAATGAGTGATTTATTTCCATATTTTGTTACTACAATATTACTTACGCCCATCTGGGTAGTAGTAGCGGGTCTGCCTGACATTCAAAAGGTCGCGAGTTCGAATCTCGCTTAGGGTAAGTTACCCGGATAAGTTTTTTTTTTTTTTTTTCAGAGTCTCCCCTTACCTGAGAAAACGATTGTCGAGTAACTTTAAGCTCTATGGACCCCGAGATTATTTGAGCTTCATTTCACAAATTGCATTCATCGTCGGTTATGATCAACCGATTAAAGCTATTAAGCTACACAAAAAAAAAATCTGATGTGCTCCATTCATATATCTTTCTCTACGTCTCTGTAAAAAATTATTAGTAATAAGCCTATTCTTCTATTTCAAGCTGAAACATTAGCAGAAACTGTCTTATTACTTAGTTCCTTATAAGTTAAAGGAACTAAAGGAATACCTAGGATAAACCGACAGCCAAATGTTCTAAAATGTGGTTGCTATGGGATTGAAATCCGTTTATTTGCGTAGCCAAGCGTTGACAAGTTCCCGTATGAGAAAAGTTAAATATTTTAAAACTGAAATCAATAACGAGGAATATCTCAAAAACGGCCAACTCCACGATAAAAAATGTATATGACATAAATTATGTGTTTTTTCGAGATCTACATTTTCTGTGCAGTAAGTTTTGTCTTCTCTTATGGTTTGGATGCAAAATGTAATAAAAATCATCCAGAATAAAGAGGTCTTTAAAGGGTATTCCCAGAAAATTAAAAATATATATTTTATTTGCCATGTAAATATCTTAAATATAAGCGATTTTAAATAAAATCGTTAGTCATTTATGAGAAAATCAAAATTTTCGAATTTTTTCCACGTAAAGGGTAGTTTGAAGTGGGGGGATTTTCTTAAAAATCTTCGTGTCGCATACTTGGAACATACTGAACTTAAATATAAAGTTTTATATTTAATGAACTTTTCGTTTTTGAGCTACACACACACACACACACACATACACACAGACGGACAGTTTTTTAAAAATGCTTTTTTTTTTTTTTTTTATTCAGGGAGTTCCAAAACACGTACTTCTGGTGAAATCACGGTATCGAATTTTTGGGTGGAATACAATATCTTCTCTATACACTGTATATAGAACGTGTAGAGAAGTAAAAATATATATTACCTACAAGTATAACTTACATTCGAATAATAAAGTTTTAGAATCTAGTGCATCTACCTGCTCGCGTCCCCATACTTTAAGCCCTAGGTTGTATGTATGGTGTAGAGCTACTATACTAACTGCTCTGATGTTCCCTCTTTAGGGTCCTTATTCACTACTTTCCTGCATTTCCTAAAAGTTCTCCCATAACTTTAAATGTTTTTACCCTTTGACACGCCAACATTTTATTCGCTATTATTTCTTTGCTTAAATTATCGCAACCTCTCCCCGTCGTTTGAAATTTTCATATTATTTCAAACATGTAGAATATCGGCCAATTTCACACACATAATACATTTACCCGGTCAATTGCTTCCTATTTGTTTTAACAATAATATTCCCGTGAGCATCTATGCAAGGCTATTCTTTCCGATTTCTTACATTATGCTACAACTTCTCTCTTTCCCAATTTGTTTTAACCATCTTATATAATCTCAAAGTTTTATCCTCAAACTATCTCTGTTTCTCTATGTCTTCCATCCTCAACTTCACTTCTTTCCAAACTCCCCTAATATTATTTTTATCTACCTATAATAGCAAAACATTCCCCATGCTTATTTATTCTAATCTCATCCCCATCTTTCCTTATCAACAGATATAAAAACAGATATAAAAATGCGTATTTACAGTTACTGCAGTTAAATATAACGTTACACGTTTATGAAATGTTTTGTAACTACTTAATTATCACATCGTAATGCAACCAAATGAAAGACATGCAAAAAGTACGATTGTAGGACATTTGGTACTTAAAGTCATTGTTGCTACCATTTCTAACAATTTATCGTCATTTCTATCACAGCATTGCAGAGCAAAATTAGATAGGTCTAGACCTTATGATGCGAATTCCCACGATAAAATAATAATAGGGTTTCATATAAATGGGAAATTAAAGAAAGTTTGTATAATTTTTCAAATTTAGTTCTGTTCAATTATTGCATTTTGTAAACATCATTATTTTATGGAAGGACTAATAATGAATGCAATCCGTTAAACTTTCTAAAAATCAATGATGTATTAAATTATTAAAATCCTATATAATAAACTATAATTAATGTGAAAAAGTGCATTATAGATCTCTTTATCATCCTTCAAAAAACTTATAATAAAATTTAAAAGAAATCAATAAAAATTACTTCATGGACGGTGTTTTAAGTTGGTAAAAACGTAAGATGGGACACCTCTACAGTTTCAGTGTTTGCAGTATTTGCCACACTGGCGTCCATTTAAAAATGGTTTGAGGATTTTTATGAAAGTTAAGCTTCCCCGTTAAGAACAAACTATTTTAGACACTACTTTCTGTAATGGTACCGAGACCGTTTAATTATTTGACATAAAAGCGTGAAAAATATCTGCATAAGTAATTGGTTTTACGCAAAAAATCAATAATTTAACGCTAAGTTTGTAGACAATGTTATACAAATTTCTCTTTAAATGCATGCTTCTTAAACAAAATCTAGGTTTTCTATTTGCTCAAAAATTACAACATTTACATATCAATGTTCCTTGCGAATATCTTATCACTACTACGAATGATGTATAAGATCTTTTATGTATGTTCTCATCTGTATATATTATTAGGAACTTAATTCAGTCCTACTGCAATTACAATTGATAAAGTTTGATTCAAAAATAGAACTAACCTAATTATTAATATATTTTGCGTAATGAAATAATGGAATTAAAAATTTGAAAACAGAATTGTCTTGCACGGAATATTTCAAAATTTACATATGTAACTGCTCACTAAAATATAAATATTTCACTTCTCAATATACATACTCAGCTTTTTGAAGTTTCCAAAATGCTATCGAAATTATGACGGGTCAACTGTGAAAAAAGTGGATTGAAACAGTTATAAAGTTTGCTGATGAACACAAAACAAATGTCACAACAATTTAAGGAAGTGTTTTAAGTCATCTTTAAGATAATTGATTTGTTATTTAATCACATTCAATATGCCACCACAAAACGCTTCAAAAGTTTATACCTTTCTAAGTTTGCATTTTAATTAAAAAATCAGCATAAACTTATTACGTTAACATTTATTTATTTTAATTAGGGTACTAGAACGTTTTTATTTTGTATATATGTTATTGATTGTTTCAATTTTACAAATTTAAGTTACAAAATTAAGTTTAATAGCAAATAAATTAAATATATATTTAAAATGAATAGCAATGTTAAATTCTTAATATCTTAGCATGTTTAAGGATATAAAAACTGCGGTACTTGGAGCACATTAGTAGTGAAAAATAATGAAAAAGGAGCTGAGAAATTAAAATTGGAGTATAACACTATGCAAGGCGCCATTAGAACATATGTTTCAGCCTTAAAATTGATTAGCATTAAGAAATAAAAGGTAGTATGAGAGAACAAGATACAACTCATGAAAAATAAATAAATACCTTTTCGCCATGTTTGTCAACTTTGACTGATATTTGTCTGATAAAAGTATAAAATAATAGTAGATTATGCATGTACTTACGTTTGGCGACACATGGATCGGTTTGCAGAGCTATGACGATCACTACGAGCAGAGTGAGAGTAGCCCAAGAAGACGCCGTCAGATAGCCCATGTTCGCTGTGTCTAGCAATACGCTGGCTGCAAGTGTGACCGTGGAGCGCCGCGACGCGTCCTTTTAAAATCAGCGCCGGCCTGCCCCTCCAGAGCCAACCCCATCAATATTCACGTGCCCGCGCCACAGTTTCATTCATTATCGCGAGAACCCGCGCATGAGCATTTTCAGTCCTGTAGGCAAATTCTTGGTAACTGTTACTACGGCAACTAGGTAATAACATTGCCTGTATATCTCGCCTAAGTAAATATCACTGCATTTAAAAATAGTGGAGTATAAGTTGTTGCTATTTCTGTCTGTTTGCTCCAATAAGATGTGCAAAAACAAAAATCGGATATGTCCCATTCATATGACACACATGACTTTCCTACATATTCTGGAAGGAATTATTCTTACAAAAGTTTATTCTTTTCATACTTTGTACCAAGATAAACACTAGCAGAAACGGTTTTATTGCTTAGTTCCTTATAAGTTGAAGGGACACAAGGTTAGGCTAAAGTTATAATCAATTGCATAAGAATGAATAAAATCTAAGGTGTTCCATTCACATGACTTTCTCTACATCTCTGCAACAAAGCATTGTTAAAAAGTTTAATTTTCTATTTACTTGATGCTAATCGAGAACAAATTGGCAGTAAGATTCTTATTACCTGCTTCCTCGTATGTAGAAGTGAAATAAGGGAGTACCATAGGCTAAATCGATAGTCAAATCTTTTAAAAGCCGGTTGCTATGTGATTGAAGTACCTTCGTTTGTATGGATAGGAGTTCACATTCCCGTATGAGAAAAGTATAAGTATTTTAAAGCTGAAACTAATAACAAGGAATATCTCAAAAACCGTCTACTCCACAACTCTATGTATAGGTATAACATAAACTGTGTGTTTTAGCGAGTTCTACATTTTGTATGTGGAAAGTTTTTGTCCATCTCTTACGATTTACCACTCACGCAAACTTCCGCAAAATCCATCCAGAATAAACATGCCTTCAAAGGATATTCCCAGAAAATTAAAGATACAAGTTTTATTTTTCACATAAATATCTTGATTATAAGCGATTTTAATCAGAATCATTAGAGCCACTTTTGAGAAAAACAAAATTTTCGAATTTTTTTCCTTGTAAAGGGTAGTTTGGGATGCGGGAATTTTTTTTTCAAAATCTTTGTGTGGAATCCCTGGAAGATACTAAACTTAAATTCCAAGTTTAGTATTATTCTGACTTTTCGTGTTTTTTTTTTTTTTTTTTTTTAAACAGTACCGGAGTCTGATCAGGACTCAGGCGCTGTATCCCCGTTTACACCCCCCCTAAATTTACTGTATGATTATTGGTTTTACTGTTTCCTTATATAAACATATACACATTGCACAAACATATAACACCCATGCCCAAGGCGGGACTCGAACCCACGATCCCCTGCCCACGAAGTACAAAAGCGAGACGCCTTAGCGAGCGTAGCTATGTAGACCGGCTGTTTGAGTTATTGTGTTCACATACACGCGGACCTTTTTTCTGAAAATAATTTTTTGGATACAGGGGACCCTAAATCGCGTATTTCTGGTGAAATTTCGGTATCGAGTTTTTGGGTGGAATGCAATACCTTCTCTATACACTATGTATATAGTGCGTGCAGAGAAAGTAAAAAATGAATAACGACTTTAGGAAAGTCTATATATTGTAAATGTTAACACCAATAACAAGGATTATTTTGGAATTCGTTAGATCTACAAAAAATTATTTGACATAAATTGTGTGCTTTAATGAGATTCACATTTTTATGTACTAAGTTTTTCTGTCTCTTAGGTTTACCAGTCATGTAAAAGTCATTCTAAATAAGAGGATTTTAGAGATTGTTCCCAACATATTCAAGATACACATTTTATTTGCTATTTACATATCTTGAATATATGTATTTGGATCAAAGTCGTTAGAGCCATTTTTGAGAAAATCAAAAATTTCTAAAAAAATTCTTCCATGTAGAGAAAGGGTAGTTTGAGGTCCTTGAGGGAATTATACTTAAACACCAATTATATCAAGTTTGGTATTTAATGGAGTTCTCGTTTTCGAGAACACACAAAAAGTGGCCTTTTTCTAAAAATGTTTTAATCAGGGGTCCTCAAAGCATGAATATCCAGCGAAATCTCGGTATCGAACTTTTTGGTAGAACACCATATCTATCTGCTATGTATGTACATAGTCATTGGCAGAGAAAATAAAAATTGTCTCTTATATTAGTTGATAATTAGCTTATTGTTCGAAACCACAATACGTACGCTCTCAGACTTAAAATATTGAGGGCAAGATTAGTTGAAGACGAAACATACTTTCGTCGCAAACCTAAACACAGCGTTTGGAAATTTCCTTCTACAAACTTTTAGAAGTTGTAAGAGGGCTGTAGAGAACAAGTTTTGAATAGGAACCAATATCCGGGAACCTAGCCTTTGTGCTCCAACCAGTTGAAAACAGATGTTGAACACAACCATGTTTGCTTAAGTAGTTCAGTTAGGCGAGGCTCAATACATCACTTTACTTACAATTCACTTCATTAGGTTGGGCTATTCCAGCTTGGGTGCGCATCAAAAGCGCAACGCGACTCTTAGAACCTGCAACATGCAGAGTAGCTCGATATTGAAGACAAGCTGAAGCAATTGTTGGAAATGAAGTAGAATGATGCAAGTATTGTAATATATCTTTGCCCAGTGACATATTAGTTGAGTACGTCTCCGTGTAACTTGGCTCAGGCAAGTCGAGTTGCAACAACCTGCATTAGGTAATACTAACTAAAGAACCAAACAGGAGACTTGAGTTATTTTCACAACACTTTTGTTTAACAATTTGTCTTTGTCTTCCTCACAAGATGCTTACCATTCGGATTCATTACAACATATTATTAAATAATACCAAAATAAACAAAAAGCATCTTTAATAATCTTTCTCAAACACTTTTGCTTACAGTTAATGAGAACATGTTTTATCTTCGCCAGAAGCTGGTTGGCAGTCTGCTCCGCTACAATTCCGGTTCGCTGTGGCAAATAGCAAAGTTGTTGCACACGTTGTACCAATTCAGGATGTTCTGCAATCTGTTTCTCAATTTGTGCCACGAGGCCTTCCCCTGACTCTACAGGAGTATCAAAAATCAAACTCCTCAAACGAACCCACAGGAAAAGTCAAATAAATCCAGTGCTCGTGAAGGTCACGAAATTTTCATTTCGATCTATCCATCTTTGTCCAAAATCGATGGTATATATGTTCTCGAACACCAACTGAAAAGTGAGAGGTGCGCCGTCGTGCTGAAAGCACACGTTCAATTACACATCATCCACCAGATACCTGGTTTAGGGGTCAGATAGATGGGACCCGTAAGTTTAGGTGGAAGAACGTATTGCCCAATCTCATCCAGCATACATGTCCACATACTGATGCCAAATTTGTGTACGAATCCCTGGACATATGTGATATGCGGTTATTGTTTGTCCATACGTGGCTGCTTCGGAATTGAGAAAACCATCCCTAGTGAATTGACACGCACCAGTGAATGCACTGTGGGAACTGCGACTCGTTGCAACAATGCAAAAAGCAGTGGAGAAGCAACATGTGGCGCAAATTTGACTGGCAGTAGTGATACTACTACACTTTGGGGTTGGTATAGGCATAGTGTTACTCATGTTGGTTTGGTAGTGTTTAACGCCCGCTTTAACTACTTATGGCACCGCAGGCGGTGACACTGATGATACATGAAGATGATGGAGCACCGGTGGAATGCGATGGCGGGGGAAACCGGAGTACCCGGAGAAAACGCCCAGCGCCGCTTTGTCCACCACAAATCTCACATGCGGTCGAACCCCGGCCGTCTAGGTGAGAGGCAAGTGGTCTAACCACTCGGCCACGGTGCGGCCCAGTTACTCATGTAAAACATCGTGATATGATTGAGCAACATCAATTGCACACGTAAATCCTCGCGAACTCGTTGACGGGTTCCCTTCAACGTGATGCAGAACGACCTCTTCACAGTTGGGAGTGCGGCATACCTTTTGAACACCTCAGGCTGATTATCATATTAAATTAATAATTAATTTATGGAGAAATAATGGGAAAATTGAGAAATAACTGCAATAAATAATATGTCTATGTTAGAATTCACGAATAATGTAAAAAGAAAGTATTACAATTATCATGTTACAATGCAAGAGTCACCAGCAAGCAAGTTAGGCCTTGAGGTAAGGTCGTTATTCTAAAGTAATTAGGTGTCCCTACAAAGTCGTTCACCCTAATCCCTTATCCTAAAGGTTCAGTTCATTTGAAGTAGTATTTTCGGAAATCTGCATAATTTATGGAATAAATAAAAAAGCAGAACACTTAGAAATTAAAAGTCAAAGAATGAATAAATGTGTCAGAGATGATTCAAAACGTAAATGTTTTTTTCAACGTATGGTGGGGTAGTCACAAGTGGGCGGTATTTCGGTTAAATAAAGTGCGTATTTGGAAAACGCTGCTGCTATTGCATCTTCAGTTTCTTCGTCTGTTAGTGTTTAAGTGTCGCGCTAGGCTCACCAGTAGAACCAGGATTTCAGGCAAAAAAGGCACTTAAAATACCAAAAATAATCATTAATGTAATTAAAACAGATATTTATTAAAGTGTAAACAGACATTAAGGGACATACCTACCAGAATACTTCATTTATTTCTCTCTTTCCTAATATTCATTTCCGGCGACCTCTACATTTCTTTCATATATCCTGCTGTTTTAAGAGCTTAGTTAAATCGTTTAAAGAGATAAGATTTCGTTGGCTTGAAAACAAATAAATCCACTTATTTATCGAAAATAAGAACTTAAATAAAAGTATGTGATTTGAATGTGTCATTTAACTATTTGTGTAATTTATTTTTCTCACTTTAGGAATTCCAGTTCCAGTGCAATTGGCAGGCTGAGGGCAGCCCGAGGTGTGCTAGACGTGTCCCTGTTCTCGGAGAGAACTTAACCACGTTCTGATGGGATTGTGGGTTTTGCAGGATGGTGGGTGTGTTTTGGGTTTGTGGAGTGACAGGAGGAGGCAAATATTGCTCCTCGACGGTTGCCTTGATTGTGCAACGGCCCTTGTGCACCACTGGTGTGTGTTAATCAAAATGTTTGTTTTGAGGTTTTAATTTTGAATCCAAGCAACTCTTGAAGGATTTAAGGAGCTTAGCCGTAGCAGCTGTTGGTGGTGCTCCTTCGTTACCGGGGATGCCCGCAAGCCATGCGGGGAAGCCGGTATCGCCTGAAGCGGCGGTTTGTGGGATCGTAATCCCCAAGAGACCTAACGAGGGCGCTCCGATGGAATGGTAACCCTTCGTTGAATTTTGTTGCCCGACGTCTAATCTAGTCCTCCAGGTATGGTAGACCAGATGCTTCGTGCAGGAGTCTCGTTGGAAAGCCTCGAGGCACAGAATAGATAGCCCGAAGACACCTATTCTGTACCCGCTGAAGCAACAGCAGACTGGAGTCTGCCGCCATGCCCCAGATCTCACAGGCGTAGATTAACAAGGGGATTATGAGAGCCCTCAAAAGGCGCAACTTAAGGAGAACCGCCATCGAGGACCTCAGCATCGGGTACAGTGAGGCCGCAGCCCCATTGCCCCGGCACCACAGCCCCCTGATGTGCTCCCTAAAAGTGACGCCCCTGTCAAGCTTCACCCCCAAGTAGGTGATGGTGTTGGTCCATTGTATCCTTCGTCTGAGGTACGTGAATGTGGGGAAGTTTGCGGGAAAGCGGCGCTTGGTGAAGAGAATAGCGTGGCTTTTCTCCGGATTTATGGACAATCGCCAACGCTCGCACCACTCTTGGATGAGGCTGAGGTGTCTCTGAATGGGGTTGAAGGCTCTGCGTGGGTGTTTGTACAGCATAACAGCACGTCATCAGCATACTGGGCTATGTTGACTTGCTGCATTGTTGGTAGGTCGGCCATGTAGACGCTAAAGAGCGTGGGGGAAAGTACAGAGCCTTCGGGGACTCCGCCTCTTATTGGCCTAGGTGTTGATTTGTGTCCCGTAACTGAAACTACAAAATATCTAAGGTATGAGTGTATAAGGTGTATGATGTGTGTCGGGAGCTCCAGTCGGATGAGTTTGAGGAGCAGACCCGCGTGCCAGGTCGTAGAGAAGGCTTTCTCTACGTCCAGCGACACCGCCGCAGTGTAGACTCTGTCCTGGAAACCCAGGGCAGCGGCCTCCACCACTCTCAGTAGTTGCTGGGGTGTAGAATGCCCAGGACGAAAACCAAACTAGTGATCTGGGATGGCTTGAATGTCGCCCAAAAGAGGGGACAAGCGGACTAGTATTAGCCTCTCGAAAACCTTCGAGAGAACTGATAGGAGACTGATGGATCGGTAGTTGGATGGGTGTAACGGGCCTTTCCCCGGCTTCAAGATGCATATCACCCGGGCCTCCCTCCACTCGCGTGGAAAGTGGCACAAGGTGAGGCACATGTTGAAAACCTTGGTTAGAAAGAGTACCGCCTTGATGGGAAGGCATCGGAGCATGGCGGGGGTTAGTCCATCAGGACCTGTTGCCTTTTTGGGGTTGAGACGCCGGAGTGCAGCCTGGAGTTCACTGGCTCGGATGACGGGAAGTCGGTCCGCCTCGTCGGGGGGACGTCGAAGGTATCGACGCACCTCCCGCCGAGCACGGTCCGAGAAGTCTTCGTCCTGGGGGTCTTCTCGTGGCCTCATAGTCCTTTCGAGGTAGTCAGCGAACACATCGGCTTTGGCTCGGGGTTCAAAAGTCAGGCCTTGGGTGCCTTGGATTGGGGAAGTGATTTGACCTTCGCGGTGTCGGAGAGCTTTGGCAATCCTCCACACGTCGCCATCCTCGAGCCTCAAGCGGCTCATCGTCTCCTCCCAAGCTCGCACCCTGTGCTCGCGTAGTCGGGTCCGGACCTCTCGGCGTAAACGCCTCAGGAGTGCTCGGTCATGTGGCGTGCGGTGACGCTGGTAAAGTCTGCGGGCAGCCCAGGAACGGCGTACGAGCAGATGGAGTTCAAGGGGAAGGACATCCGGGTGTAGAGGTGCTGGGATATGAACGGTTAGGTTATGGGCAGTTCGCACCTCGATGGAGGTAAAGGATTGGACCGCAGCCTCTAGGGATGGGATGTCTGTGATCTTAGGGTTCGGCGGGATGGAGTCATTGAGGCAAACCCGACGCATTCCCAGTCAACGTCGCGGTTATGAACCGAGACGTCATGACTGGCAACCCATGTGTTAACCTCAGCTAACACGGGATTATGATCAGAATGAAGTGCGTTGATCAAAGTGAAAGATGTATGAAAAGGGAATTGTTTGATGATCGTGAAGTCAATAACGGATGCCCATCCTTGACCTCGTGGATGGTGTGTGGGTTGCCAGGGGCCCTCTACTCTGAGTTGAGGGTCCGCATGTATCATGCGTGTGATATCATTGCCTCGGGCGTCCGCCCGGGGGCCGCAATGCCAACGCGGATGTTTGGCATTGAAGTCCCCGGCCAGGATGACATTAGGATGAAGGGCTAGGATGGAAAGGTAATCGTTTAGTACGAACTGCCTATGGGGTGGGTGGTAAACAGACACCAGTAACTTCCGTACCGCCTAGGTCAACACAGACAGCCGTGACTTCCATGGTTTGAAGAGGCGGGAGCTGGATGGGTTTGTGGACCACCCTGTTTCTCACGAAGATCGCTGTGCCACCTCCTCGGCGGCCCACACGATCCACTCTGAGGCAGTTGTAGCCCGGAAGTCGGAATGAGGTGTCTGGACGGAGATGAGTCTCGCTGACCAGCACGAGGTCTAGGGCAAATGAGCCGGCAAAATGTTGGAGCTCACTCCCCTGACCGTTCAGGCCACACGCGTTCCAGAACACGAATCGGAAAGAGGTACGAGACCTATTTCGATTCGCCATTCTGGGCGGTCTGGACGATCACGGTCAGGAGGGCAAGTCCCTCCATGGCGACAGCCATCTTTGCGGCTGGGTCTGTGTCATATAGGAATCTGACCAGCAGATCAAAGATATGCCGGCCGTGGTTCACAAAAGCTGTATCCATGCCATCACATCCGACATCTGCAGGGCAGGAGGAGTGGGGGGGTGATGTTTCTGGGAGAGGGTGTGGGAGGAGTGCGTCGGGGCACTGGCACGCCGCCAGCCGCCTCCTGCCCCTGCTGTCGCTCGGATACGGCAGTACCGTTCCCTTGCGTAGCCCTGGGGGAGAAGTTAGGCTGCCTGGCTGGCCAGCGCACCTTAGCTTGGGTGGGGGGCTTTTGTTTGGGGTTGGCTGGAGCTTCTTTGTTGCGTGGGGGTTGGTTTGTGTTGTTACCATCCCGTGGCTTCGCAGGGCCACGCTCAGCCCTTTGCGCCGTAGTGGTGTTGGTGGCTATCCTTTGTTGCGCCGGCTGTCTTGCAGGAGCGGCAGGTGCAGTTGTTGGCGCCTCTGGGCGCTGATTGGCGACAGGTGCTGATCTTGTGTTCTGCTGTAGTTCTGGCGGCGGTCTCCTGGTCGCTATGACAGCGATCCTCTTAGGACAGACACCATAACAAGCGATATGTTCGCCACCACAGTTTACGCAAATCGGCTTCGCGGTGGAAGCTATCTCGCAGACCTCTTTAGGGTGGGCGCCGCCGCACCTTAAGCAGCGCAGGTTACGGAAGCAGAAGTGACTGGAGTGGTTAAACCCCAGGCACCGGTGACATTGAGGGGACCCGCCAGAGCCCTTGGATGGTTCAATTTTGACCCTGAGGTAACAGATGGCGGTGACGCCATCTATCTTGGCCTCAAGGTCATTGGCCCGCTCCACTACCACGAGGAGGAGGGGGAGGGGAGATATGGGGCCTTGCCCATCTGGAGCGGACCTGGTGAGCTGCTTCACCAGTCTTGGGGTGATGTCCTGGCGGATGAAGTCTGTCGAGATATCTTCCACCGAGGTGTCGACTGGTAGGCCACGAATGACCCTGTGAAGGTCACGGGACTTGTCCAGTCGAAAGGTAAAATGAGGAACACCTTTCCTCTTGAGGGCTTGCAATATGAGGTTATAATCCTCCAGAATCTTCGCTTGGAAGACGTATGAAAAGGGAATTGTTTGATGATCGCGAAGTCAATAACGGATGCCCATCCTTGACCTCGTGGATGGTGTGTGGGTTGCCAGGGGCCCTCTACTCTGAGTTGAGGGTCCGCATGTATCATGCGTGTTCTTCCGAACCGTGCACTGACTCGATAGGGGTGGTATTACCTCCTTGAGGAAGTTACCACCCCGTTAAAGTCGTCCACGATAATCGGTGGAACGTGCCTCCTCGACTCAGGGTTCTGGGCGGGCCCAGAATCACTGGGGCGGGATGTTGTCTGGGATTGGCCAGAGGGCACGCCCTCTGCAGCCAATCGGGTTCGCCTCTTCTCCTTCCTCGAGGCCACTACACGAAAATCATCCTCTCCGTCTGTGGAGAGGCCGGAAGAGGACTCCTCATGATCTACCATCATGGAGGATGAGTGGTACGACAAGACCGAGGTCCTGCCGCTGTGGTGTGAAATGTTACTGCACACACTGGCACAGTCATCGTCGGAGTCAGGCTCCGGAATTTGGCCTACACGTGAAACTGGTTCGCGCGGGAGGTCCTCGTTGGTAGCTTGCTTGGACGTGTCCAGACAGATGACCTTGCCTTTACCGCCTTGGCGTTGCTGGCTAGATCTCTTTTTGCCCTCTACAGTAGCAGGGCCACTGGAGGGCAGGGTGGCTGCACCAGTGCTGGTGCTGGCAACGGCCGTTGCTTCATCACAGGTAGGCCCGCTTGGGACTTTGCCTTTGGATGTTTTTTTTTTTTTTTTCTCTCTCTCTCTCTAGGAATTAAAATTTTATGCGCATATTTAAGTGTGTAAATAATGCCAGAAAATACGATAATGGTCCAAATCAGGCCAGAATACTTTAAACTTTAAAATAGGCAACAGAAACCAAAATCGACAAAATAAAATTGTCACTAGCGTACATAAATGTACGAAAATATAACATAATCCATTTGCTCTTTAGTATATCAACCCAAATACAAAAGTCATATTGCCTATAAGATTCATCTCCCATGTGGTGGTGATTGCAAGGGAATTTGCCGTATAGAATTTTAGCAGTTGCCCCTTTTACTGCGGAAACAATTCTTCATACAACGTAAAGTTCTTAATACTAGTTATAGATTTAAAGCAACACAGTTGCAATTTATCGTATTTAGAATCGAGAACAAATGAAGAACAAAGTGGCTTAAGGAAGGGATGATCAACAGCAGACAACAGTTTCCTCTTGCTGGAGTTATTGGAGGAGAGGAGAGAATACACTTGCAAAAATATATGTTTTTTTGTCGACTTGCAAAAGGTTTTTGAGAACGTAGACCGAGAAAAGCTGTGGATCATAATGAAGGCACAAGGCCACCCTAGACATATAGTGAAGGTGGTAAAAAATCTTTATACAAAAATAGTTTTAAATATTAGACAGAGAAATAAGAAGAAATTCCAACTAATAAAGGAGTAAGACGAATATTTTTCACAAGTACTATTAAATATTTACATAAATAACTTAATCCAAAGTAGAAATAAACATTGACGAAGTCATAAAAACAGCTGAGCAAACAACTTAAATATTTTACTGTACGCTGACGATCCAATAATAAAAGATGCAGATAATGGCTTACAACATTAAATACATTATCTTATAAATATGTAAAAATTATAATATCGAAATATCAAAAGAGAATACATAAATAATGGAAAACTGAGGGAAAGCACTAAAAAGGTCCAAAATAGTTGTGGATGACAAAGAACTAGAACAACTTTCCTTCTTTAGTTATTTAGTATGTAAAATTAGTAATGAGAAGGATAAAGACAGACAGAAAATTAATGACAATTCAAACAATTTGTGGCACAATATATAATACCTTTAAATATAAAACAAGACTCAAAACAAGGGAGAGATTTTATATCCAATATAGCAATGCCTATGTTGCTTTATAGATATAAAAGTTGGACACATACACAAAAGACAATAACTAGAAATCAAATTTGTAAAATGAATTTTTTAAGGAAAACAAAAGAAAGTACAAGACAAGACAGAATTAGGAATGAAAAAAATTAGAAAAAAATAGAAGTTGACGCTGTTAAACCAAAAATGAATTGGTGCGGAACAAGATGGTTAGAATTGTTAAGAGGATGGAACGTTGAAAGTGATTACAATTACGATCGTTTTCACGAAGGTTTTATTGCAATTATTTCTTTAATCTTTGTTGTTGAAATTGCGTTAATTTCATTAATGACTATTATCCCTACTAGATTTAATGTTGGTATCTGAATAAAAGATAGCAGACTGCCAAGACTACTTTCCAATATGTCCCTAAATGAAAGAGACATGTGAGAAGGTCGAGAATGAGATGGAAGCACAACTTGTGAAGATGGAACAGGGAGCAACCTAATCTATGAAATGGAGACAATATTATTATTATTATTATTATTATTATTCAAAAACAGTTTATTTTAATCTAAAACAACTGCAAATTTGTTCCAAACAGGTCACTTATTAGCCCCCTTAATTATTCTCAGGAAATTTAACTGGTGGTTTCCATTCTCGCAACCACTCATGCAATCACCCTTTGAGCAAGAATTCGCAGTTTATCATTGTAGCAGCTGGCGGCAGAGAAAGGAGTCGACTTCAAATGACTCCTGCTGATGATGAAGGTACCTTTTTCTCGAGGCTGTTGCATTAATTGTAGCGAAAGGTGTATACGATAAAGTCAAACGATGTTATCAATTATACATATCTAACGTTATTGATAAAGGCAACAGGCAGTTGTTTCAATACCTTGAGTTTCACTACTCAAAGAATATTGTCTGCATGTTCAGCAAACATGTTCGGAAACTAAACGACGCGTGAATGGCGCTAGAACCAGGGAGAGCTGAATTGACATCAACTGACCATCTGATGCAAACATCATGTTCCTCGGAGACTAAACGGCACATGAATGAGTGTGTAAATAAGTAGAGGAGTAGGGTAGAGATCAAAGGACATCACTTGCTCGTCTGACATAAGCATCTCTCGTTGTAATTAGCCGGTTGTGTACCAAGCAAACCAACTTGAAATTGTTTTTGCACAAAAAATGCGTTTCCGGACATGTGATCCTGTTCAAAAGTGTGTAAGGGACGTGAGGATGATATTCAACACATCTTGTTAATATTTAAATGAATGTATGTAAGTTTTAAAAAATTTGAAATGTTCCATTCACATAACTTTCTCAAGCTATTCTGCAAACATTCTGTTCTTACAAATATAATCCTTTTATCTACAGTGATGCTAATCGAGATAAATATCATTAGAAAATATCCTTGTATATGAAGGAAAACAAAAGAATATGCCAGGCTAAAGCGATAATCAAAATGTTTTAAAAGCTGGTCGCTATAAGAAACAACTGAAATTCATTTCTCTTTTCATGGCCAGGAGTAAAAATAAAGAGATATAAAAACGAATGAGGACTTCCCGTTTGAAAAATGTAAGTAGTTTAAAAATGAAATCAATAATAAGTAATATCTCGAAAACGTATAAGGCATAAATTGTGTGTTTGAACGACAACTATATTTTTCTAGTAAGCTTTTTGTCTTTCTCTTGCGGTTTACCATTTATACAAAAGTCATCTAGAGTGAAGAGGCCTTCAAAGGTACTCCCAGAAAATTCAATATTTACATTTCATTTCTCATCAAAATATCTCAAACTTGTGATATTTTAATCAAAATCATTATATTTTTGATAAAATTAAAATTTCCAAAAATATTCCGTGAACGAGTAGTTTGGGGTGGGGACATTTTCTTCAAAATCTTCGTGTTCCATCCTTGGAATATGCTGAACTTAAATATCAGGTTTGTATTTAACCATTTTTCGTCTTTGAGCTATGATGTTCACAGACACACGAACCCCCCCCCCCCCACACACACACATCCGAATCTTTCTACAAAAATGCTTTTAGTTCAGGGATATCGGAACATATTTCTGACAGATTTCGACATAGAATTTTTATGAAATGCAAAACCTTCCACTATGTACAAACATAGAGCCTGCAGAGAAAGTAAAACATTCCTGTTAAGAGGGTTTATTACACAAGCAGACTTTGGCTCATTGATGTTTTTATTCTCTTTAAATGCATGTACATAAATTGTATGTGAGATATTTTATTCATTCCTCAGGGCGTTAAGGTACTTCATGAAACTGTTTCAAGAGAATCTGAAACAAAAATAATAAAATTCATACAGAGATATAAGTAAATAAAATGATTTGCTTCGCATCTCATCTCCTAAACTTAAAGCATGCAAAAGAATATATCCCAGAAGTAGTACATAAAATAAGTAATAACAACGTCATAAAGGAGAGTAATTCACTCATCAGTAAATGTTCCCACATTTTGCTATAAAATTAACCGACTTTGTGAAATGAAGTTTGTAATAAAATTTCCCGGATGCTACGTTTAAGAAATTGAGTTTAATACATCAACCCACAAGTATTCCCATGCACACTATTCACTCCAATAAAATTGATTCTTACACCCATTTTATATAAGTCACAGTAAATATGTGCCTAGATGTTATATCAAATTAGCAAGTCCGGAACTTTGTTACAAGAATATCTAGTACTAACAGGGGTAGGTAACACGATGAGGGACATTCCTGAACAAACCTATTCCTTTTAAAGGGCATTATTATACGTATACATGGGGTGCAAGGCGCTCTATTATCGCCCTTTTAAACTATGAAAGGGGACGTTTTATTGATTGTTTTTCCGTAATAATTTTTTACTTTCTTCACACGTACTCTGTACATAGTGTATAGAGAAGGTATTGCATTGCACCCAAAAATTCGATACCGAGATTTCACCGCAAATCCCCCGGGTCCAAAATGGAACATTTTTCAAAAATGTTGATTTCCTCAAAAATGGTTCTAACGATGTTGATTAGAACATCTCATGTTTAAGATATTTTTCTATAAAGGTGTCCATTCTTGAGATAATTGCTATTTTATTTAGCACAATATGCAACATAGCAAATTCAAGAGGCTTACTTAACATTCAATAGGTTATCTTTTAATCCTTGAGCTTCTGCTGCTATTACAAACACTTTTGGTGTACAATGAAACAGAATACACATAATCGTAATTTAATATGATTTTTTTTACTGAATATGCAAGTAAGAAAGAGTTTAAAATAACACACTAGTTATTAATAGTTATACTTTCTTTAAGCAAAACAAGGGCTGTATTATCCCAAGTTACAAGATTATGTTTCCCTTCATTGTGAGCTAAAAAACTCTATGAATAACTTAAACAATACAAGAACAGAAAACCGGTGAGAACTTTTTCATACTGTTTAGAAAAAAAAAAGTTTAAAATATATACCCCTCGTTAACACTCATGCTTCACAAAGTTTTCTCTAATTCTGCTACATTTTACGAAGCAGTGCGTGTTTTTCTCTATTTTTTACTTTCTCTACATGCACTATGTACAAAGTGTATAGAGAAGGTATTGTATTGCACCCAAAATTCTATATGGAGATTTCACCGTAAATATGTGTTTTGAGACCCCTATATCCAAACAAAAGCATTTTTAGAAAAATGTCCGTGTGTGTGTGTGTGTGGACAGCATAGCTCAAAAGCGAAAAGTCCGTTAAATACGAGACTTGATATTTAAATCCAGTAACTTCCAAGGATGCAACACATATATTTTCAAGAAAATCCTCCACTAGGTTTTGATTTTCTAAAAAATGGCTCTGACGATTTTGATTAAAATTTCTTATATTCTAGGTATTTACATAACAAATAAAATATATATCTTGAATTTTCTGGGAATAGCCTCTGAAGACTTTTTTATTCTGGATAAATTGTTTTGAATTTTCATAATTATATATACCTTATTGGAATTAATAAAGAATATTGGAATACACATCTTATGTATAGTAAACCATAAGTAATAGACAAAAACTTGCTACATAAAAATGTAGAGCTCGTTAAAACACACAATTTATGTCATACATTCATTTTCGTGATGCTGACGTTTTCGAGATATTTCTTGTTATTCGTTTCAGCTTTAAAATACTTAGAACTTTTATTATACAGGAACTTGTATACTCCTTCCTGGCCACGCAAAGAATCGAATTTCAATCCCATAACAACCACATTTTTAAATTCTTGACTGTTGGTTTAGCATAGTGGTTTCTTTATTTCCCTTCCACTTAAAGGAACTAAGTAATAAGGCTATTTCTGCTAATGTTTGTTTCGATTAGCATGAAGTAGATAGTTGAATAAGCTTATTAACAATACATTGTTAGAGATGTAGCGAAATTTATGTGAAAGGAACACATCAGATTTTTCTTCTTCTTCCGCTGCTCGAAGAGTTCTTGCAATGTTTCTACATTTGGCACTTCTGTATTGCATACCCGAGCTGCCTGCCTTATTGTGTGTGGATTGTCGTAAAATGTGAGTAAATTGTTATAATTAATTACTCCATTTCTGCTAAACGCTGCTTTCATCGCCCTCCGTGGTGTAGCGGTTATCATCCTAGCCTCAAATATCTATGCTCACGGGTTAAAACCCTGCGGAGGGCAATGATTTTTTAGGGCGTAAAAATCCTTAGCATGGCTTCCTTCGGAGGGGAAGGTTTGTTGGTCCCGTGCTGTAGATTTACGGCACATAAAAGAACCACAATCATGATAATGAGGCCTCAGAGTAAATAAAGCAATCTTTTACGCCTAATATATGTAGAATGGTACGCTAAGAATCATAACAGTTAAAGAAGAAGAATTTTAAGGGGAAATTCCCCTCCTTGTTGAAGGAACCATTTGAAAAATCCTAATCTTCAGACACAATCTACCTCAAAGAGAGATTGGACGCGTTGAATATGATAAGGGAGTAGCAATATTTCTTTTAATGTACTTAAAATAGTCAATAGGATACGCAATATGAATTATACCATGGCTCTTCAAGATCTTCGTCCACCAAGTGAACGATTTCTTCTTCTTTTTCTTCTTGTGCAACACTTCTTTGACCAACTATTTCAACATGAGTCTGTATTAGAACTCTGACAGATGAAAGCAAATATCGTATGGTATGGTGCTCTCTACTTTTAATTTTCTCGATGCATCCCTGCCACAGCTGCCACATTATTATTTTTTTTTTACTATGAAGAATAACACTTCAATAACATTTTCTCAGTATTAGTAAAGTACTCAGCATTTTGTAACTGATAATAATTCGCCACTTTGGAAAACAAGCTCAAGAGTAATGCCAACAGTTGAAATAAGTTGTTTTTTAAATAAACAGCTGAAGTGCTTGAGTGTTTTATTGGTGTAGAAAATTATGTTCAAAAGCTTAATATTAATAACAACCGATAGTTATTTAATGCAAAATATATTTAAACATGCAGCATAATTCTTATTCAGTATAGTTATTTAATGTAAAATAAATTTAAACCTACACTTCAATCTCCCATGAGAAGTATTTGAAAGAAAGCTTTGTTTCTAAAAATCTTCAGTTAATATAGTTAATATAAGCAATTTTGGCTATTATAAAAACTACTTTAAAACAGCAAAACTACAATAAGAGTCAAGAAGGCATCCTGTTCAAGAAATCATACATCACTTTCCACCTGTATAGTCTAAATTTTTTTTTATCCTTTATTAAATGAAATGCCTTTCTGTAGAAAAAAAATCATGCTTGGGATTGAAAATCATCGATGATTAGAACGCAGAGATTTTGTTGTATAACCGCGGATGCTGGCACAGCTTTTACCAAAGGACTTGTTTCAGCAGAATCTGCAACATTAAAGTCCCTTTATTTGCAGTACAATCTACATGTGTTTCCCTTTATACTTGGCTGCTATCAGGTGTTTTATTCTGCCTCACATTTTAGTGAGGATATACTTTGAAATATGAGACACGAGTTAAAATGAACATTGGGATTCATATGCCAGTCCATGCCTTTTTTCTGATCGTTAGAAGTAATTCAAAGGTTGTTTTTAAAGTACGAAGAACTTCACTAATGCTAGTTTATTCCTTTTGTTTTCAATATTTTTGGTTTTAATATCTAGGAAAGGTAAAATAAGTCATAATTCGACATATGGTGTTAAGGGGCTACATCTGTGAAATTTGACCAAAAATTGTGAAAAATTAAAAACTTATTTTGTTTTATATTAAAATGATATGAATTAGCTTAAAGAAAACATATAGTTTTTTCCAACTTGGTGAATATAACTACCAATTAACAAAAACTATAGATGAATAGGTGCATGCTTATTACATAAAGTACTACCAATTTTAAATCTTATTTTTTCGGAAACTGTTTTCAACACTTTTCCATAAAAATGTTCCATATGATGCAAATGTTCCCTAATTTGTTTAAAGAATTGTATTCTTCCAATCAAAAATGCATTAAAGAAGATGGTCTTATTACCTTTTTAAAATAATTTTCCAATTGAGATAAATAAATTATTAAATTTTGAAAAATCAAGTGTTTTGGAGAGTACGAAAAAATTACAATATGATAGATGTGTTTGTATATTCATTTACTGTAAAACTGTATTTTATGTGATTATTTTAAAAACATATATCACGTGGTTCATTTTTAATAGAAAAATGAATTTAAGCTGTAGAAAATTATTATTTAAATAACCACGAAGCGAAAGTTTTTATACATGGCAAAAAGATCACTAATATTGTGTGTAATAACTCATATAAACTTCAATAAGATATCTCACTTGGATTTTTCAAAAATTCACAGATGCATGACCTTAAGAGTGCATATTTTAGGACCTACCAGGGAGTTTAATAAAATTTTAAAAATCCAGCTACACAGAATATTATGTAAAGCGAAAGATTCATCTGTTTTGATTCCTGATTGTGATAATGGCTTTCTTAAATCTTATTAAAAGGTAATGGAATTTCTTTCCAACAGTGGAACTTTTTCTATTTCAATGCTATAAAAAACCACTGCCCATATGCACGGTAAACGGATGTAAAATATGAGAAGTTCATCATTTATACATATTTAGTACGCCGTCTTTAGCATCTTGGGTCATATCGGTGATTTTAACAATTGCATAGCGATAATGACTTCTCTTTTACAATTTCTGACCTTCTTTGAATTTTTCTACTTCCTAAGGGCTGTTTAATTATTGAATGACCATACATTCATACTTATAAGCTCTAGAAATGATCGAGAATAGTTTTAGCTGATGAGAGAGGGTTCATTCTCTGAAGTGAATCAAACCTAGACCTTACAACTTTGAGCCCACCATGTTATTCACCAGACCACAGAGACAGTCAGTATAAATGTGTGTTTAGAGGTATTATTTGAGGGATAAAGAAGTATTAATTTATTAATAATTTTAGTATGAGATATTAATGTCATATTTTAATTTCTTTTCATCCGAAGTTCGATATGTGAGGGTTGTGATGGATCGGTTTGCGACCAGTGCTCCATCTTCATTCCATACATCAGCAGTGTCATCGCCTGCGGTGCCACAAGTAGTAAAAGCAAGCATTAAACACTACCAAAGAAAAGGTATGTGAGGGGTGTGTATCTGCATCTATTCCTATTGCAAATATATGGATTCATACTACAAAACATAAGAATCCAATGGCTGATATAGCTCAAATTATAACATAGTTTCCAAATGCTTCCTTTTTATCTGTTTCATGTGAAATTACATAAGAGACAATCCCAAATCCTGGAAGAATTAATCAGTATATTGGGGTTCCCGAATAATTGCTTTACTTAACTTCTGTTACTAGAAGCTCTTATTACCTCCTCGAGCATATATGTACAATGTTTGCAGTAGGTAAATAAGATAATAAATATTCGATACAGAGATTTCACCGAAAATATATATATGAGACCTCTGATTCAAAAAAAAAACATGTTTAGAAAAACTAAAAAGGTCCGTGTGTATATGTGTTTGTGGACAGCATAACTCTAAAAGTCGGTTAAATATCAACTTGGTATTTAAGTTCAGTATCTTCCAAGGATGCGACTCGAAGTTTTTCAGAAAAATCTCCCCCCCCCCCATCTCAAACAATTCTTTATATGGAACATTTTTAGAATATTTTTATTTTCTTAAACGATTTTTATTAAAATACCATATGTTTAATATATTTTATGAACAATGAAATATATATCTTGCTTTTTCTGTGAATAGTATCTGAAGAACGCTTCATTCTGGACGACTGTTGTATAACTGGTAAACCGTAAGATATTTGCAAAAAATAACTAAATAAAAATATAGATCTCAGTAAAACAAACCATTTATGTCATATACATAGTTTTTGTAGAGTTAGCTGTTTCCGAGATATTCCGTAGTGTTTGTTTCAATTTTGAACTACTCAAACTTTTCTCAAACGGGAAGGCTTCTTTCGTTTCATCTCTCATTTGTTTTACTCCTGGCATGCAAAGAGAACCGAATTTCAATTGTTCCACATAGAGAACGGCTTATCTGACCACAGGTATCTTTACCGTAGTGATTTCCATTTCCCTTCTCATTACAAGGAAGCAGGTAATATGACATTTCTAGCAATGTTTATCTCGATGAACGTGATGTACGCAAAAGAATAATCTTTTGAAAGAATAATTTGTTTGCAGAATAGTTAGAGAAAGTCATGTCAATGGAACGCATCAGACGTTTTTCCTATGATGATACACACTGTCATTTTATCCAGCGAAAAAAAAAGGCAAGAAAAATGTCATGGCATTTTCTAAGATCCTAATTAATACTAGTAAGTATTTATTTAGTGAAAAAGAAAATCAGCAAACCACATCAAATTCAAGAAATATTTTAGATATGATTCATGAAGTTTCCTCTACCAACTCTTAGTACCCACTTTGTGTGCATCAAGTTACTATGTCAACTCTAAGTACATAAGCATAACTGATTAAGAATATACTAGATGACCCAGCCGCATTTGACGTGAGTAGCTTTCCCTTGGTAACTTAAAGGAATTGCAGAACTTAAAGGGACTATTTCAAGTTGAAACCTTCAGTGGAGAACAGACGAGAATGGCCTTTGCTTTTATACGTCTTGGTGTCAGCGGAGATGGTGAGCGGGTGGGGATCATTGCGAGGGGTAAAACGAAAGTCTCTCTCTCACCTGACAACCCACTGGCGGGTTTTAACTTGAAATATTCCCGTTGAGCTCTGCATCTCTTTTAGCCTACAATGGGATATCTACACTCACTAAATACGGGGCAGTTGGGTCACCTGCTACTATGACAGGCTGGTGTGTGTGTGTGTGTGTGTGTGTGTGTGTGTGTGAGAGAGAGAGAGAGAGAGAGAGAGAGAGAGAGAGAGAGAGAGAGAGATGTGGGGTGCGCACATGTTCAATTACAGTTAAATTTCCGCTTTAAAGAAATGCATATTACCTGTCTGAAGAATGAATGCAGACGGCCACGTACACACAAATAGATAAGCGGTATTACGGCATCACTCCCGGTGCGTGCTCTGTACAGTTCTGCAATACTGAAATGCAGCAGTTGAATCTCTTATAGTGGACGGGTTCGAATCAAGTCAAAATGCAAACACACCGCGCGAAGTCATACGCCCACAAAGTAGAACATTAATATCCACTAGTGATAAAGAAAATAGCAAGTTTAACCTGTTATGGGTCGATTAGTTTATCCTGTTTGTTTACGTACGCTGTGCTGATGTTTTGATGGTCAAACTGTAGTGTAATATATTCCAGGCTTTTCTGATCACTCTAAACCGTGCCATGCTACACCAGCGACCTCCCACACATTTAAAAGAACACACACCCTCTCCCCCCAAGGCGGTGCTCGAGCACTACAGCTAGACACTTTAGCGAGCGTGGCTAAGGGGACCGGCAGATTGGGCATTATACGCAAGGTGAGTACAGAGCTGATTAGAAACGAAAGAAACTGGTCAATGTCCCTAGGCCCCTCCTTTGATTGACGAATTATTGCCGGTTATAAAGTGTGATAAAACTTACTCATGATCTCATACAGCACACATCTTCCAACCAGCAGCGCTGATAAACTCCTGGCAATCGACAGCGTCGTAACAAACAAAATATTTAAACCTTCCATATCCTAGCATTTAGTCATAAAACTCCTAAATAAAATAAACCACAATGCTTTTAGAGAAAAGAAACAGTTACGGTGTCCTTAAAGTTACAGAATAAAAGTTAAGAAAATTTGCATTACTAAAATTTGTACCTAAGAGACTAAGAAACTTGTCATCAGTATATTGCCTAATTTATTTTTCAGTTTTCGAAAAAAAAGCTTCAAATAAGAATGACTGTAGCGATCTTGGCAAAATGTAATCCCAATTTTGAAAATACAAAATGTATCATATAAATAAATATAATTTTAACTTTATCACCTTTTTTTTTGTAGTGTTTAACGTCCGCTTTAACTACGTATGGCACCGCAGGCGGCGACACTGACGATACATGAATGAAGATGGAGCACCGGTGGAATGCGATGGCGGGTGAAACCGGAGAACCCGGAGAAAACCCTCCCCAGCGTCGCTTTGTCCACCACAAATTTCACATGAGTCGCTTGGGATCGAACCCGGGCCGTCTAGGTAAGAGGCGAGTGGTCTAACCACTCGGACACGGCGCAGCCTATCACCTTCTCTGTCGTCTATCTATAGTAGGTAGAGGAATTTATTGCAAAAATTCAGAATCAAAATTTCACAGGAAACACATGTATAGAGGCATCGAATCCAAAAAAGAAATGTGTGCAACTCTGAGCACTATAACCGAAGAACGAAAATTCTGAATAAATATTTTACTTTGTATTTAGATTCTGTATCTTTTAAGAGTGCGATATAATGCAATATAAGATTTTCTTTCCTCGCGCGCGCGCGCACACACACACACACACACACACACACATACACACAGGCGTACGCATACAAGCTGTCTGTGATTTGGAAAATTTGTTATTATTCTTTTATTTTTAAAAATATATCTGTATCGGATTTTATTAAAATACCATGTGTTTTACGTATCTGCATGAATAATAAAATGCGTATTTTCACTTCTTTAGAATTTTGTGTAAATGGTAAACCGCAAGAAATAGAAACGTACGACACAAATATAGAAAACTTTAAAGCACACTATGTATTTCCAATAACTTTTATTATGATTTCGCGGATTTCTGAGTTATCCATTATTAAAGTTTTGAATTGTTCAATAAATGTATTATTTACTGGAGTGCTGTTGCAATTCATTTGTTCTTCGTGATGCCATGCAAAAAGGCTTTAATTTCAAAAGCATCTACCCACGCTTTTTAAAGATTGACTATCACTTCAGTATCCCTTTGTAGCTTCAATAAAGTAACTAATAAAACAATTCTGCAAACATTTGTATCAAGTATCATGGAGTAGAGTGAAAAAGAATTTGATGTATCCCATTCACCTTACTTTATCTACTTTGGAATGAAATTCCGGTACACGCTGGTTACTGACAGCGTCGATAATAAACAAAATAATTTAATTCTCTACCTGTTCTGCCAACAAACAATTTTTGTAAAGGATTCTATTATCTACATGATATTAATCGATAAATATTAGTAAAAATTATCTTATTGCTTGCTCCGTTCTAAGCAGAAGCAAAATAAGAAAACACGCTAGGCTAAAGCGATAGTAACATTTTTTAAAAGCAGGGCGTTGTGTGAACAATTGAAATTCGGTTATCTTTGCATGGCCAGGAGTTAAATAAAAGAGATGCGAAACGAAATATGACTTCCAGTTTGAGAAAACCTTCAGAAGTTTAAAACTGAAATCAATCAAAGAATAACTCAAATAAGATTAGCTCTACAAAAATATATATATGCCTTAATTGTGTGTTTTAACGAGGTCTATAATTTTTGTCCATCTCTTATATTTTATCAGTCATGCAAAATGCATCTAGAATTAAGAAGTCTTTAAAGACTATTGCCAGAAAGTTAAAGATATGAATTTTATCTGTCATGTACACATATTTTACATACAGTATCAAAATCGTTAGAACCTTTTTTGAGAAAAACAAAAGTACAAATATGTTCCATGTAAAGAGAATTTTGAAGTGAGGGGGATTTCCTTTAAAATGTTTGTGTTACATCCTTGGAAAATGCTAAAGTTAGTACCAAGTTTGATTTTGAACATCTTTTTGTTTTTGAATTATGCTGTTCATACAAACACACACGTACACACAACTGACAGTTTCTAAATGTTTTATTCAGGGGTTCTTAAAACATGTAGCTTTGGTGAAATTTCAGTATCGAATTTTGGGTACAACACAATTTCTCTATCTGCTATGTATATTGTGAATATGTACGTGCTAGAGCAAGTAAACATAATCGTTTGTAAAAATAGTACGTTGTAGAAGAGGTATGAAAATAAACGATTATTGGGAGAGAAAGTTACGGGAAACATCAGAGTTTTTTAAAAATTGCACACAACTATTAACTAAATAAGAATGTGTGTGTGTGTGTGTGTGTGTTTTTAATTGTCTCATTTGTATAGCCCCCTTTAATATCTAAGGTCATATTGGGGAGCTTTGCATTAGAAACAACTTTTTCTATAGGTTCTTTACGTTGGTTTAAATCGTTTTATTTTCCTCAAACACACACATTCACTCCCACATACATACTTCCAGACTCTGTGGGGAATAGGGCATAATTCTGGTTAAAGAAAAATTCCCCGCACCAGCCGGGAATTGAACCCGGGACCTGCGGGTGAAAAAGTCAGCTTGTTGACCACTCGACCATGGAGACAATCTAAGAATGCGTTATTTATTAATTAATTGATTATAAATTTTAAAAGGAGCGCTGCCTATTTTGAATTTCATTCTTATATATCTCAAATCTATTTATGGCATGCACTGACCAAGCAACGTTACTTTTCCATAATTTATTCAGAATGATTTAATGTGACAGCTGACACTCAGGGATATTTCCCTTGCTGCCCTCTCGCTCGATATTATCCAATCTGCGGTGACGCTTAGAGCAGAGCTCAGATTCAGGTCTTAGCTGCTAGAGGACAGTAATGTGTTTCATAATGAATTCTGGAGCTTAGTGAGCTCAGTTTGTGTCTTGCAAGCTGGACCCCAGAAACAATTTCAAGCATTTGACACTTTAAGATTATATAAAACATTCCAGAAGGATGATCCATTTGAAAACAACCACTACAGTTAGATTAACGAATCATCGTGTAATGTGCGTTTACCAAATAGCCACCAGGATCTCTCCTGCTCCATTAACAAAATTTCAAAATTATACTCAACATTTTAATGTATAAATTAACAAAAATTAAGCATTTAAAAAAATGAGAATTAAATTTTTCTTATGAGATAAAAACATCTGATGTCTTCCATTCACGTAATTAACATTTTCCAGCTATTCCACAAACAATTTTTTTACAGAAGTTTATTCTTTTCTAGATAAACATTAGCAGAATTGGTATTATTACTTGCTTCCTTATAAGTAGAAGAGATATAAGGGAATACATTAGGTTAAAGCGATAGTCAAATCTTTTAAAAGCTGGTCGCTATGTAAAACAATTGAGGTTCGTTGTATGGCCACGTTTGAGAAAAGTTAATTATTTTAAAATTGGAACCAATATCTCGAAAACGGTCAACTCTACAAGAAAAATGTTTGTGACATAAATTATGTGCTTTAATGAGATCTACATTATTTTGTGTAGTAAGTTTTATCTATCTCTTACGGTTTAACTGTTATGCAAAATTCTGCAAAACTCAACTAGAATAAAGAGGTCTTCAGAGGTTATTTCCAGAAAATTCTAAATATACATTTTACTTTTGATTTAAATATTTTAATATATGGCATTTTAATCAAAATCGTTGGAGCGAAATGTCCAGGTAAGGAGTAGTTGTGGGGGGGGATTTTTTTTTAAAGTATTAGTGTCGCATCTTTGAAAGATACTGAACTTAAATACCAAGTGTTGTATTTAACCGACTTTTCGTTTTTGAGCTATGGTGTCTATAGACACACGGACACACAGACCTTTTCTAAAATACTTTTTTCGGACTTAGTGAACCTCAAAACATATATTTCCGGTGAAATCTTGGTATCAATTTTTTGGTGGAATACAATGACCTTCTCTATCCACTATTAATATTGTGCATATTAATTGTACAATTAATATTACAATATATACAATTTAAAATAAAAAATCTGAGTGTTCCTTCACATGACTTTCTCAACATCTCTGCAACAAATTATTGTTAAAAAGCTTATTTACATCATGCTGATCGAAAAAAAATTAGCAAAAGTAGTCTTATTACTTGCTTCCTTGTAAGTAGAAGCGAAATAAGGGAGTACCACAGGTTAAAGTGATGAAATTCTATACCTTCTCTAAAGACTATGTGTATAGTACGTGCAGAGAAAGTAAAAACTGAGGTGCCAAGACGTTTTGGAAAGGAAAGAAAAGTTCTTAGTTTTAAAACGTAAACTCTGGGCTAAAAGTTTGTGAACACTTATACCGATTAAACAAAGTTGTAAGACATGATTTATGTTTGTGATAGTAGCATTGTTATTAAAATTAATAATTGTAATATTTTGTGATGATATAATATTGCATCCACAATTTCAACCAAATTTGAAATTTGTCAACAATTTAAATTCAAATTCTGTCCATAAAATTGCGATTCCGTACATGCAATGGTTTGCGAGACATTTCGTTCGTGCGAATTGAGAGGCCGATGAAGACAAATTGATTTTGTTCCGCAGTAGCGAACTCATGTATTAGAATGTTACATTCTTAAAACAGTATTAAAACAGACATTAATCTTTAGCTTAATCGATTATAATTATTTTCTAGTAAAGTATTAATAATATTAAAATTTGCATAAGAACTTTGGACATTAGTCAGGATCAGCAATCACTCGATCAGTGGCTCATGCTGACTTCTTCTTCTTCTTCTTCTTCTTCTTCTTCTTCTTCTTATTATTATTATTATTATTATTATTATCATCATCATCATCATCATTATCACTACCACTACCGAGCCAGTGGCTCGGACGTTTCGCTCAGCATTCGTAAGGTTATGGGATCGACTCCCGCGGCCGAATTTCTGACCCATGGGTTTCTCTAGAGATTTTCTCGAGCCACTAAGCAAATGCTGGGGAGATTTCTTCATACCTTCAAACCTTGTCTTCCTTCATTTCATCTATTTCATTCCTCCTTCATGGTTGTAAGTGTCGGCGAGGACTACGGTAGTAGCGCCCTTCCGTGGTGTTGAATGCGCTTTGGAATACAGCCTTCGTTGGCGGGATGGTGTTGGGAGTCATCTGTAGGCCCAGGAAGCTCGGTCAGGATGGGCGGCGAGCTGCTAGTGCTCCCCGCATCGCGGTGAAGAACTGGTTGAAATATGTTAGAGACTCTCCAAGGTGCGTCTTCCCTTATCGTCCGGTTTCGGCCGCCCGTTGATATTACTCTCATCTCAACCTATCTTGGGGTCTGACGCACTAGATGCAATGCTTGCAGTTTGGAATGCCTTCCTGCATCACACGCACATAACCACACATTACTACCACTATTACTACCACTACTGCTGCTGTTACTGCTAGCTACCTCTGCTGCTACTACCACCATCACCACCACTAATTTATATTAGGGAGCGCCTTTGAGGCAGGTAAATAGTGAAGTTTGTGTGTTCTCCGAACCGGTTTTTGAAAGACAGCACAAAAAAACAAAAGCAGTAGTCTTGCCAATCGTAAGCGGATAGTGAGTGTACCGTCTCCGCCCCTGATCTCACGTCCTTAATCCCCGAGTGTTGTCAGCTTGCATTCCCTCAAATTTTACCATCTGTGCTCTTCAATATTATTATTAAAGAAAGCATGCAAAATAAAAGTTAAAGTCCCAAAACAAAGCCATGCGTTCTTCAAATTTTGTCGGAATCAAATTTTATTAGAGGAAGATCTGTTTTTCTTCCAAATTCGTTACAATTCAAACGAATGCAAATAGATGTTGCGGATCTTAGGAATCAAAAACACAAAACAGTTTTGTTTAAGAATCTCAAAGCTAAGGTTAAAATAGGCTATCAATAAAAGGAATTTAGCAACTAAATAACTGAATTTATTATTTCTGCAGTAGCGCAGCAAACAATCCATATAATTTAAAACCCAGAATAATTCCCAAAGCACCATGTACTTTATTACAACATTCGTACGTCATTATTTGGTCTGTGATTGACTGAACTGCTATGAATGTCTAAGTTGGAATGTTAAACATTAATGAGCAGAAACCCAGAAATGTCTGCCGCGGGAGTCGATCCCACAACCCTTCCGAATGCTGAGCCACCTGACTCTGTAGTAGTAGTAGTGATAATAATAATAATAATAATAATAATAATAATAAAGAAGAAGCCACTGATCGAGTGATCGCTGGTCCTGACTAATCTACAAAGTTCTTATCTACAATATGTATATTGTAATATTATTAAATCTTCTTTATTCAGGTTTGTTAGAAAATAAATGTAATCGATCAATTCAGAAAAATGTTCTGTTTTAATACTGCTTTAAGAATGTAAAATTCTACTATCTGAGTTCTCTACTACGGAATACCTATTAAAATTGTAATCAAAATTGTATTATAAACAATGAAGTGAATATCAACTATTTTACAATAAAACACGTAATTCATTTGTATTGAAAATTTAAATTGTTAGTCGTGTAAGGACGTTGCGAATTAAGCGATTATAAGAAATGTACTAATAAATGCGTTTTATAATATGAAATTCTACTTTTTGTTAAATCCATAATATTTAAATAAATTAAAATAATAATCTAGTCTATATTTAAATATATTTCTTCCCAAAGATAGAAAAATATAGATCCTTTCTTTTTTATTTATTTATTTTTTTTACTCAAACACGCACATAGACTGTTTGGGGGATAGGGAATAATTCTGGCTAGAAAAAATTTCCCGCCCCAGCCGGGAATCGAACCCGGGACCGCCGGGTGAGAAGTCAACTCGCTGACCACTCGACCACGAAGGCAGTCTTATTTTTTTTTTTTTTTTTTTCCCTTTACAATTAAAAGTTGAAATTCAGCATCAGCCGTGAACAATCGTGGACCCTTCTGCACCGACATCAAATCGTGGTCTCTCATATTACTTCGAAATCAGCTTACTCTCTCATATTTTAGGACTTACAAGTGGACGCCTAGAGTCAGAAGCCTGTCGTGGAGCCAACACACGAAACCACCTGTCGGTGTGTAGCCAAATATAATCGTGTGAAGTGGATGATATGAAATGCAAGCGAAATAGATGTCATGAAAGGTGATAATGGAGCAATTGGTAGAATGATAGCGAGGGAAACGTGGGGATCCAGAGAAACCCACCCAGACGCTGCTTCACCCACCATAAATCCCACATGCGGGCGCTTGGGATGGAACCTGGGCCACCTAGTGGGGAGGCGAGCAGTCTAACCACTCAGCCACGGTTCGCCACAATTCATATTACTATATAATTAAATAACAGCACTATTTTCACTTTTTCAGTCACTAATTTATTCCCTATATATTATAGGCATCCCTATAAAGAATTTTACACTTTGAACTCTCATATGCGTTTTACAATGCTTTGTCGTCGAGCACGTGGATAGTGCGTCCGGCTTAGCCCGTAACCACGCCAAGACTGTCTATGTTTATACCCATCACACTCTTCTTCAGAGCCAAATAACATCAACATATTTAAATACAATGCTAT
Organism: Hymenopus coronatus; assembly: GCA_030762935.1. Lineage (NCBI taxonomy): Eukaryota > Metazoa > Arthropoda > Insecta > Mantodea > Hymenopodidae > Hymenopus > Hymenopus coronatus. Next base: position 151,560,726 of record CM060882.1, on the reverse strand, counting down.
TACATTTTCTTAACTTTTATGTTGGTGCACAATTAATTTACATTTTCATTCTGTTGTGTTAATTTACATCATGTTTGTATTTATTAAATTATTGATGCACATTAATAAGCATACTTGGAGCCTTATTTCCATTATGTGCTGTCACTTCAATATCTTTACGATCTTGTTCTCTTTTATACACAAGTATAAAATAACGCTTTAAAATACATAACATATTTTCTCGAGCGGTTGACTTTTAATATTGTGTCTTAAATAAATATATTATCTGGCAAAAAAAACTAAAATTTTATATTGCGTAGTGCGCTCCTATCCCTGTGTTTGTAATGTTAAGTTACCAACCTTTCTGCTCAAACTTACTCCCTAAAAAGCTTGTAGTAATGTACTGAAACCGAGTGGGATGGCTCAGTATTTTGCGTCTGGACCCACATTCAAGAGGTAGCGGGTTCGCTTCCAGACACATGGTTATTTCCTGGATTTACCCGAGTTGACAGGTTAATTCTAGGTAAGTTTCTTTCATCCCCCGAATTGCCTGTCCTTTCACTTTGTTTCTACTGCTATTTCATTCATTCTTCATTGCGTTGGTTTCCTTCAGGGCTGGAAGTGTTGCAGGAAATGGAGTTTTATTAATGGGCGCTCTTTAACTGATTTGGTTCTCAGCGTCCCATTCTATACTGGGCGAGAAAGGCCGTTTAATTTTGCTCAGAGGCCTCTTTATCAGCTTGATGTTCTTCTAGGTGTCGTAAACGTACGACACGGGACCGACGGCTTTACTTCCCTTCCGAAGGAAGCCACACTAAGGATATTTACGCCCGAAAAAATCCATTGTCCTCTGCCGGATTTGAACCCGCGACCTGGGTATATGAAGTTAGCAAGGTGACCATTACACACGGAGGGCGACTGGAATAGTCGCTGATGGTGATCGGTGCGGCAAGCCAGGCCATAGGGATGATAATCAAAGTTATGAATATATATGATACAATTAAGATTATAATTATATTAGTAGGTTGTTTATTGCTCAAAGCGAATATCCCCATCCCCCGAGTTCGGCTGTTTGCCGGAATGAGGATCGTTGGACCTATGTGAGACGGGGACCGAGTCTGCCGGTCCGACTGTCGCATTGCTTCACCCTGTCATTGCGAGCCGTCACCGCTGGTTCCGGCCACCGGTGTATTATCTCACCTCATTCCTTTCTCCCGGGGCGCACCATCGTAGAATGTAAGTACCATAACCAGGAGTTCGGTGCCGAGCCGACCGCTTCCTAATGTATTCAAAATGTTCTTTGTGCTTTATTCAATAAATACACAAATTGTGAGTTTTTGATTCCTTGTCTTTTTTAATAAAATAGAACTAAGATCTAAATAAAACAGACACAATTTCTCCTGCAGCCAAAACCACGCCTTTTCTCTTCAGCGAAACATCGGTACGCTTTTCCGTTATTTCTCCACCCTGCTGCACAATTTAAAGTGCTCAAAACGCATTGTTTCAAAGTCCAGCAAAGCAAGGCCAAAAATTGCAAATACTTATAGACAATTTTAATGAATTGTCCAATAACGTACAAAGGGTTCCCATTTAACATTTTAGAAGTTATAATTAATTCATAGCTCAAATAAAATGCATTTGACATCATAAAACAAACTTTAAAGAGAATCAGGCCTTGTTAATTATGAGACTGTTGTCAATTGCAACGTAATACAGTGATCACACGCATAGCAAAAGCCAGTATCTACACATAAAAAGAGAATTGACTGTGCTTCAAGTGAAACATGATTCCCACTTTACAAATTACATCTGTGACAGACATTCACAAAATGCGGGAAAATACAATAGCACTTGTGTAACATATCTATACGTATAGTTTGGAGTTGTAAATGAATTAACAGGCTGTCTTTGAAAGCCCGAGCCATTGTGGAATTAGTAAAGCAATCATCTGCTCAGTCTGTGCAATGCCACAAAAATATGAAACTCTAAAATTACTCCCTTAATCTTCAAAATTTGTAAAATATGCGTCCATTTCAGACTCAACTTTTTGCAGTCAAACAGAAAAAAAAAAAAAAGTGTTTATTTTCCACTGATACGTTGATGCAACGTTGGTAACCTTGCAACCGAATCTTGAAACATTTTCTTTATTAGTTTCTCCACACTTCTCTTCACATTGTAGTCCACCTAAAAATTCTATGTCGAGATTTCACAGGAAATAAATGTTTTAGATGTCCACCCAAAAATTCTATGTTGAGGTTTCATCGGAAATAAATGCTTTAGATCCGCTAAATGAAAAAAGAACATTTGCAGAAAAAGATCCCTGTGGTGTGAATGTGTCTGTGTGTATGTGTGTGTGTGTGTGTGTGTGTTTGGGTGTGTGGACAGCACAACTAAAAACGCAAAGAACGTTAAATACCATATTTGGTATTTAAGTTTAGTATCTTTCAGGGATGCGACACGAAGATTTTGAGAAAAATCCCCCCACCCCAAACTACCCTTTACATGGAACTTTTTTTCGAAAATTTTTATTTTCTAAAAAATGCCTCTAACGATTTTGATTAAAGTATTGTATATTACAGATATTTACCTGACAAATAAAATTTATATCTTGAATTTTCTGGAAATAGTCTCTGAAGACTCTTTATTCTGGATGAATTTTACGGAATTTTGCGTATTTGCTAAATCGTTAGAGATGGATAAAAACTTACTACACAGAAAATGTAGAGCACATTAAAACACATATGTTATATACATTTTTTTCGTGGAGATGATCATTTTTAAGGTTTTTTTTTCAGCTTTAAAAAACTTATACTTTTCTCATAGAGGATTTTTTCAACTCCTATCCATACATAAAAACAAAAGGAACTTCAGTCACATAGCAACCAGCTTTTGACTATCACTTTAACCTATGGTACTCCCTTATTTCGCTTCTACTTACAAGGTAGCACGTAGTAAAACTATTTGTGCTAAATTTTTCTCGATTAGCATGAAGTAAATAGAAGCATAAGCTTTTTAACAACAATTTGTTACAGAGATGTAGAGAAAGCCTTGTGAGTGGAACACATCAGATTTTTGCACATATCAAATACGGGGCAATTGAGCCACCTAGTATTTACGTTTTTTAAAAAAGATATGTCTTTTTCCATTCAAAGGACTTTCTCTATCTATTATGTAACATATTGTTCTTACAGAACATTTACTTCTACTGCCTGCTAATCAAGATAAACATTAGCAGAAATGGTCTTAACATAGCAACCACCTTTTGACTATCACTTTAACCTATGGTACTCCCTTATTTCGCTTCTACTTACAAGGTAGCACGTAGTAAAACTATTTGTGCTAAATTTTTCTCGATTAGCATGAAGTAAATAGAAGCATAAGCTTTTTAACAACAATTTGTTACAGAGATGTAGAGAAAGCCTTGTGAGTGGAACACATCAGATTTTTGCACATATCAAATACGGGGCAATTGAGCCACCTAGTATTTACGTTTTTTAAAAAAGATATGTCTTTTTCCATTCAAAGGACTTTCTCTATCTATTATGTAACATATTGTTCTTACAGAACATTTACTTCTACTGCCTGCTAATCAAGATAAACATTAGCAGAAATGGTCTTAACATAGCAACCACCTTTTGACTATCACTTTAACCTATGGTACTCCCTTATTTCGCTTCTACGTACAAGGAAGCAAGTAGTAACACTATTTCTGCTAATTTTTTCTCGATTAACATGAAGTAAATAGAAGCATAGCTTTTTAACAATATTTTGTTGTAGAGCTATAGAGAAAGTCATGTGAATGGAACACATACGATTTTTTTGTTTTTAAGTGTGCTTAAAATCGACAATCCCACGTCCGTAGATATATTGGTAAGTTAAAGGACTCCTGCGGAACGAAATTCCGGCCCACTCGCGACGCTGACAAGATCTTGGCATTTGACAGCATCGTTAATAAATAATGTTTCTCGGTATGGAAAATGAATTGAAACGTTTGTAAGTCATAGTTTGAGGTAATAAGAAAAATATATACTTTTGGTATCTACAGTTATCACAAGTAATATAAGAGAGCTCCAACTTTTATCGATAAATTCGCGAGCAAGTTGCTGTAGCTCGAGTTGTATTTAATAAGACTATTTCGTGAATAAAATATTAAAGATTAGCCTATATGGAACGAAATATAAACTTCCTAAAATCCCATTTGTCTTGACAAATATTTACATCGAAATCCCTGCAACTTGATGTCCATATGATAAATCATGGCTTCGTTGCTTACAAAATTCGTTGAACTGGTTCCACACACTCTCTGTTGTTTATACTATTCTGCGGCTTGGAGATTTCAATTAATATGTTTATTTTAGCGATAGACCTTTCCCAAAAACATTTTAGAACTTCCGCCATTATCTACGGGAATATCACGGCAAACTGATACTATTATTAGTATGAGATGGACATACGCTCAGAGAGAAAACAAATGCACGTGGGTGCGATAAATTTAGAGAAACAATTGCACGTGGGTGTGATAAAAAACGATTAAAATGCAGTGATAATGAGTTCCGATTGGTTGGAATTTTACGCGCCAATAAACTGAATTGGCCACTTCCTACGTTTACGTGTCATGAACGAAATAGTCACCAGAAAATGTTCCTAAACTATGCTATTTGCAGCCAGTCTAATGGAAATGTTTGGCACAACAAAACTTTGTGAACAAAACATTTTTAGAATGAAACGATGTTCGTTGACAACGATATTCGCTATTTCAAATGTGTACTTACATCTTTATTCCCTAACATGAAAAATTATTGCGACCCAAACGCTTGCAAACATGTCGGAGAAATTAATAAAACACTCTTCACACGAAATAAATAAGTAGCGCATGATGAGCTTTTAGCGATTTAGCAAACAAATGCGCGGAATTATAGTTACGTCACAGTAGTGGAAGTGGCACTGAAGCGTTTTCTCTCTCCAGACAGAATTTCGCATGGATGGTCTATATTAAAAGTAATGCTCTGTCACGTTACTCGTGATATGTTTTGACTAGAAATAACCTTATGTTTAGCAATATGAATTTGATTGTATTTACAAAAGGAAGCAAAACATAACTGTGCGAATATCATAAGTCATTTTCTGTTAATAATTAACCGGTGCGGAAAGAAAGAGGATTCGTATGCTTTATAGCTCGCAAACGACAACCTTGACTCGAGGTAGGTTATCAGCGACTCTGCATTATAGCACTTGAGTTGACTATAATGTTATTTGGCTTGAAATAACGTTATGCGACGTTACCTGTTAAAGCTGTGCTTGCTGTTTAGTGCATATTGCATATACATATCTGCGGGCGTTTATTGCGTTTTGTTCGGACAGTTATGTGGGCTGTCAGTTTGAATTATACAGAAATTCCCTGGTATCAAGTTACCAATAAATCCCATATTCATTGCTTGTTACACAGTGCTGCACAAAAAAGATGTCGACCGCCAACAGTTCCAAGCGAGGAAAAATTAGAGATTATGTTTTCTGAAACAAGTTAAAGAAAATCATCATCTCGCAAAAATTATTTTAATTGATGGGTCTGCTTGCCAGTGTGAAAGAAAGCTAAGTGATTAATCTGCAGGGTGTGTTTAAACAAATTCCCATACCTACACTCGATATATTAGAAGGGAGTATTCAGCTGTGTTTTCCAATATTACGGCTAAAGAAAAATATTAAAATTGGGTTTTCATGTTGGGTCTGAAAGGCCGCTTAATTTAGCTCAAAAGCCACTTTTATATGGTTTGGAATTCCTTTATTGTGGTAAATACACGACACGGGACCACCGGTTTTACTTCCGTTCCAAAGGATGCCATCCATATATTACTACATATATAGGGTAGGGAAGGGAGAGCGAGGAGAGACGGGAATGAAGATAATGGAGAAAAGGTAGAAACAAAGGGTAGAGAGGGGGAATAAGGGAGGAAGGAAGATCAGGAGGGAGGGAGAAAAATAGGGATGGGAAGGGGAAAGGAAGGGAGGGAAGAAGTGAGGGAGGGAAATGGGGCAGGGAGAGATCGCAGGAGAGAGATGGGATGTGAGGAAGGGTGTGAGGGAGGAAGGAATAAATATTACGCTTAAATGACCTCCGTATTTTTCGTGCGCTAAGTTTTTACTATTTGTTTACAAGTTATAATAATAATAATAATAATAATAATAATAATAATATAAAAAAATAAGGAAATTCACAGACGATTTACAAAAACCTCAAGACACAGCTTAATGTTATACTTTAAAGGTAGTTTGGGGTTAGAACTTCACTCGAAATTCTTTACTCGACATGCTTAAGCAATGCATATAATTAAAAAGTGGAATTTTATATTTATCAAGCATTTTGTTTAAGTTATGCTATTTAAATGAACATAATAAATCACTAACTTCAACACTTTCTTAACTAGTGCCATCAGGAACGATAGCCAACTAAATATATATATATATATATATATATATATTCCATTCACATAACTTTCTCTAGCCTTTTCATATATAAACTATACTTACAAAAGATTATTCTTTTATTTACACCATTCTAATTGAGATAAACATTAGCAGAATATGCATTATTACTTGTTTCGTGTAAGTAGAAACAAAATAAGGGAACAAATTAGGCGATTGTCAAAAGCTGGTCGCTGAGGTCCGGTTCGCTTTGTATTGTCCCGTTTAAGAAAGCTTAAGGTAGTTTAATATTGAAATCGATAATAAGGAATATCTGAAAACGGTAAACTCTATTCCAAAACTTATATGACATAAATATATGTGTTTTAACGAGATATACATTTTTTGTGCATTAAGTTCTTGTCCATCTCTTACGGTTTAACCTTTATGAAAAATTCCGAAAGTAAAGAGGTCTTCAGAGACTATTCCCCGAAAATGCAAAATATACATTTTATTTTTTCTTTAATACACGGCACTTTAATAAAAAAAATCATTAGAGCAATTTTTGAGAAACACAGGGGATTTTCTTGAAAATATTCGTGTTGCATTCTTGGAAGATACAAAACGTAAATACCAAGTTTGGTATTTAAGGACCTTTTCGTTTCTGAGCTACGTTATTCACAGTCACACAAAGAGACCTTTTTCTAAAAACGCCTTTTTCGGACTCAGGGGACTCTAAAACATATATTTCCGGTGAAATTTTTGGGTGAAATACAATACCTACTCTAGCCTCTGAAGACCTCTTTATTGTATAAACATAAGGGTTAGAGAAAGTAATAAAAACTTTCTTCTTGTTGTAGAAATCTGCTTTTGTACACTTAAGTGAAGAAAACTAAGTTTGACAAGTATTTTTTCTAAAATATTTTTTATTTGTTAACGACACTGACAATTGACATCATATCTGCGTCAGAATATCGTCCCATAGGAATTCTTTTATATACCAGGTTTCTTACCTGGTACTAAATACATAGCAGACAGGTAGAGAAGGTATTGTATTCCGCCCAAAAATTCGATACATAAAGTTTTCTGTAAATACATGTTTTAGGGTCCCCTGAATAAAAAAGCTTATGTGTTCCTTTCAAATGGCTTTCTCTACATCTCTGTAACAAAGTATTGCTAAAAAGCTTATTCTTCTATCTACTTCATGAAATTCAAGATAAACATCAGCAGAAATTGTCCTTATTGCTTGGTTCCTTGTAAGTAGAAGGGAAAAAATCTACTGAGTTCCATTCACATGTCTTCTAGCTGTTTGGTAAACAAGCCTTTTATTCATAAAACTAATCCGTTATGTACATCATGCTAATCAAGATAAACATAATCAGAATTAGTCTTATTACTAGCTTCCTTGTAAATAGGAGGGAAATAAGAAAATGCACAGGCAAAAGCGATGGTCTCGTTCTTTAAAAGTCGGTCTCTATGTGAAACGATTGAAATTCAGTCTCTATGCTTTTCAGGAGTAAACAGACGAGAAACGAGATAAAAGATGTCTTCCCGTTTGAGAAAAGTTTAAGTGGCTCAAAACTGAAACCTAATCGGGAATATCTAATAAACAATTTACTCTACAAAAATGTATATGAAATAAATTGTGTGTTTTAATGAGATCTACATTTTTTGAGTGGTAAGTTTTTGTATACATCTTACGGTTTACCAGCTATAAAAAGTCATCCAGAATGAAAAGGTCTTCAGAGGCTATTCCCAGAAAATTCAAGATATACATTTCGTGTGTCATAAAATACTTTAAACGTTACGTATTTTAATCAAAATCGTTATAAATATTTTAAACAAAATCAACATTTTCGAAAAATGTTACATGTAAAGCGTAGTTTGGGATGGGGGGATTTTCATGAAAATCTACGTGTCGCATCCTTGGAAGATACGAAACTTGGTATTTAAGTTTGGTATTTAATGGTCTTTTCGTTTTTGAGCTCTGCTGACAAGACACACACACACACACACACACACACACACACATGCGCGCCCGCATGGCCCTTTTTCAAAGAAAAACATGTATTCCGGTGAAATCTCGGTATCGAATATTTGGGTGCATTACAATGTCTTCTTTATACATTACGTACATAGTACGTGTAGAGAAAGTAAAAGAGTATTTTCATAGAAAAGGCCCCCGAATGTCTGTATGTAGTATATGTATCTGTGTGTTCGTGTGTCTGAGAACATGATAACTCAAAACGAAAAGTCGGTTAAATACTAAACTTGATATTTAAGTGCTGCATCTTCCAAGCATGCGACACGAAGATCCTCAACAAAATATCCTTTTCATGGACACATTTACAAAAATTCTGATTTTCTCAAAAATGGCTCTTAACAATTTTATTAAGTACTCTTCTTTTTCTGAATGACTTCAGTATAACTAGTGAAAAGTAAGAGATAGACAAAACGATACTATAGAAATGCCACATAATGTTTCGTTGAGCTAACCATTTCCGAGGTATTCCTTGTTATTGAATTCAGTATTAAAATACTTACCTACATAAACTTTTCTCATACGATAATTTGTCAACTCCGGGCGATGCAGAGAGAACGAATTTCAATCTAAGAATGCAATACTGAGATTTCAACTGAATTTATATAAAATAATAATAATAATAATTAATAATAAATACACTTTTAGGAAAACGTACATATGTGTGTATGTGTGTGTGTTTTTTTGTCTGTGGACAACATAGGTCAAAAACGAAAACTCGGTTAAACACCACACTTGGTATTTAAGTTCAGTATCTTCCAAAGATGCGACACGAAGATTTTCAGGAAAATCCTCCAGCCCAACTACTATTTACATGGAGCAAATTTCAAATATTTTTATTTTCTCAAAAAAAAAAAAAAAAAAAAAAAAAAAGGCTCTAACAATTTTCATTGAAATACCATATGTTTTAAGATATTTTTATGACAAATGAAGTGATTAACTTGAATATTCTGGGAGTAGCTTCTGAAAACCTCTTTATTCTGGATAGCTTTTGTATAACTTATACATCGTAAGAGATAGACAAAAAGTTACTATTAAAATGTAGATTTCCTTAAAACTTACAATTTATGGCACATAAAAGGTTTGTACAGTAATCCGTTTCCGAGATATTCGATGTTATTAATTTCAACTTTAAACAAGTTAAATTTTTCTCAAAATGGAAGTCAATGTCCGTTCCATCTCTCTTGGTTTACTCCTAGTCATGCAAAGAGAATCTAATTTCAATTGCTTTACATAGCGACCAGCTTTTAAAAGATCTGACTATCACTTTAAACTATGGTACTCCCTTGTTTCACTTCTTCTTACAAGGAAGCAAGTAATAAGAATATTTCTACTAAAGTTTATCTCGCTTAGCTATATGGAAAAAAGAATAATTTTTGAGAGAATAGTTTATGAAATAGATAGAAAAAGTCATTGAACAAATAAGATATTTCTGGTATAATCCAATAAATTTTACACTAACATTGAATTGCATTGAATTTTATGCAACATTTGGAACAGCTAAAGTTGCGCATAAAACGGAAAAAAATAAAATAAATGCAGTTTTATTGCACTAAGACAGCGCCCGAAATGATACTGCATGGTTGCCCAAATTCATCACGTCAAGGAAAGCCGAATCCTTTGCGTTCTCCCCCCAATTAGATTTCAATCTGCTTTGAACCCTAGACAGTAAACTATTTCAAAATTCCTGTCTTTGGCCGCAGTTCAAGCCTAGAAGTGTATACGGTTAAAAGCCCGTTGATTATCTAGCTGGATGCGTCAAATTATCACCTGACAGTATTAAAACCCGCACACTTCAAAGAAATATTTAAAGATTTGAACATTCAAAGTAAATGTGATGTTATTTTTGCTTTCTCTACTAGAACCTACATTAAATATAGGAAGTGTTATATTGCACCTCAAGATTCCATAACAATATTTCATTGAAGACAATAGAGCATTTTAAGAGAAAAAAAAATCTGATGTGTTCCATTCATGTGATTTTCTCTACATCTCTGCAACAAAGAATTGTTCAAAAGCTTATTCTTCTATTTACTTCATGCTAATCGAGAAAAAATTATTAAATTAATTATTAATTAATTTCTTCCTTGTAGATAGAATGGGAATAATGGCATACAATTGGCTAAAGCGATAGCAAAATTTTGAAAAGCCGGTTGCTATGTGACTGAAGTTCCTTTGTTCGTATGAACAGGAGTTGACAAATTCCCGTATGATAAAACTATAAGTATTTTAAAACCGAAACCAATAACAAGCAATATCTCAAAAAAGGCCAACTGTTATTTTAACGATATCTACATTTTTGTTAAGCAAGTTTTTGTCTATGTCTTACAGTTTATTAGTTACGCAAAATTCCCCAAAATTCATCCAGAATAAAATGCTTTCAGAGGATACTTACAGAAAATTCAAGATTTAAATTTTATTTATGAATTAAATATCATAAATATAAGACATGTTATTAAAATCGTTAGAGCCGTTTTTGAGAAAACCAACATTTTCTAAATGTTTTCCATGTAAAGGGTAATTGGGAGTGGGGGAATTTTATTGGAAATCTCCGTGTATCGCATCCTTGGAAGATGCTGAACTTAAATATAAAGTTTGGTATTTAACGGATTTTCCGTTTTTGAGATATACTGCCCACAGCCACACAAACACAAACGCATACTTGGACATTATTCTAAAATGTCTTTTTTTTATTCAGGGGGTACTAAAACATGTATTTCCGGTGAAAGCTCATTATAGAATTTTTGGATGTAACACAATACCTTCTCTATACATTATGAACATAGTAAGTGTAGAGAAAGTAATGTCTATGTGTATGTGAGTATGTAGAAGAGTCTATAGTTGCAAAGAAAATTTTCATAAATGATAGAAATGAAACAGTTTATTACAGAGAGGGATCAACAGAGAAGGGAATAAGAAGGATAGTCAGATTGAGAAATACGTGGGAACAAGGGCAGATGAAATTTTTGAAGCTCAGAATTTAGATGATGGAAGGCATTAAGTTGAGAAAGTGAGGAAGAGGATGGAAATGATAGGAGGTATAAATAAGAGTAAGGTATTATTTGATATTTATTGGTAGAATTGAGGGGTAGAAATAAAAAAGTTAGTTTCAGGAAATTCCTTTCCTCCAAACTATTCTTCCCCTGTAAAAATGTTATATTATTTGTGTTTTCTCAAAAATAACATTATTGATTTTGTACATATTTAAGTTATTTATATGACAAATGTAATGTATACCTTGAATTTTCTGGGAAGTCCTCTCCAATCTAAAGGAATGTAGTGTATGTTTTGTATAACTGTAAGCTTAATGAAATATACAAAGCTGTACTACACAAAATAAACACCTCTTTAAAAGCGGTAATTTATTTCATACTTTTTCTTTGGCATCAGCTATTTCTGAGGTATTCATTATTACCTTAGATTTTCCAACACATTTTATTACTTTCTCTTGCATGTATGTACAATGTACAAAGTGATCAGAGAAGGTATTGTATTCCACCCAACAATTTGAAACCGAGATTTCACCGAAAATGTGTTTTAGGATCTGATATGTTCCATTCATATGACTTTCTCTACATCTCTGTAACAAATTATAGGTAGTTAAAAAGTTTATTCTTCTATTTACTTCATACTAATCTAGATAAACATTAGCAGAAATGATCTTATTGCTTGATTTCTTGTAAGTAGGAGATAAATAAGGAACACACTATGCTTAAATGATAGTCAAATCTTATAAAAACTGCCTGCTATGGAATTTAAATGTATTTCTTTGCATGACAAGGAGTTGACAGAGAAACGTTTTAAGTATTTTAAAACTAAAATCAATTTCAAGGAATATCTCGAAAACGGTTAACCTCACGAAAAAAAAAGTATATGAAATAAGCTATGTGTTTTAACGAGGTCTTACAGGCACCACATGGGACATAATCGTATTATAATCACGCATGTCCTATTATTCGACGGAATGGAGCATGTGACTAATAAAACCACAAAAAAGATGCGCCTGTCTCTTACGTTTTACCAGTTATGTAAATTCAGCAAAATTCATTCATAATAAATAGGTCTTCAGAAGCTATTTACATAAAATTGAAGATATAAAGTTGATTTTTATGTAAATATCTTAAATATACAGTATTTTAATAAAATTGTTAGAGCCATTTTTGAGAAAATCAAAAGTTTTGAAAAAAAAGTTCCAAGTAGAGGACAGTTGGTGGTAAAGGGATTTTTTTGAAAAGCTTCGTGTAGCATCCTTGGAAGATACCAAGCTTAAGTACCAACTTTGGTATTTAACAGTGAATTAGTTTTTGAGCTATTTGCCCACACACACGCACTGCTTTTTGGACTTGGGGGACCTCAAAACATATATTTAAGGTGAAATATCGGTATCGAATTTTTGGGTGGAATACAATACTTCCTCTATACACTATGTACATAGCATGAGTAGAGAAAGTAAAAAGCATTTTTAGAAAAATCCCGCGCACGGTGTTTATGTGTGTGTGGACACTAAAAAAGAACAGTTGGTTAAATACCAGATTTTGTATTTAATTTCACTGTGTTCCCAGAATGAGACACGAAGATTTTCAGGAAAGTCCCCCACAACTACCCTTTATATGGAACATTTTTTGAAATTCCTATTTTATCAAAAATAGCTCTAGCGATTTTTATTAAAATACCATATTTTAAGACATGTTTATGATAAACGAAATGTATTTCCTAGACTTTCTGGGATTGGCCTCTGAGGACCTCAACTTTTGTATAACTGGTAAACAATAATAGACACACAAAAGCTTGCTATGTAGATCTCGTTAAAACATACAATTTATGTGATATACATGTTTTTGTAGAGTTTACCGTTTCCGAGATATTTCGTGTTATTGACAACAATTTTAAGCTAATTACACTTTTCTCAAACGAGAGATCTTTATTTTCGTCTCTCCTTCGTTTACTTCTGATAAACAGAGAGAACGGAATTTCAGTTGTTTCACTTAGCAACGGGTTTTAAAAAATTTGACTATCGTTTTAGCCCAGTTCATTCCCTTATTTCCCTCCTACTTACAAAGAAGCAAGCATTAAGACCAATTCTGCTAATATGTATCTGTATTATCATTATGTAAATAAAGGAGTAACTTTGTGTAAGAACATTTTGTTTGAGGAGCAACTAGAGAAAATCATATGAATAGAACACATCAGATTTTTACTTTCTCTAGCACGTATGTACATACAATTTAAATAGTAGTTAGAGTAAATATTGTATTCCACCCAAAATTTAGATGTTGAGATTTCACCAGAAAGCCCCCTGAGTTCGAAAAACGTATTTTTACTTTCTCTACATGTACTAGGTATATTGTGTATAGAGAAGGTATTGTATTCCACCCACAAAATTTCACCATGTTCTGGGACCACCTGAATTCAAAAAAATCTGATGTGTTCCATTCACACGACTTTCTCTACATCGCTGTAACAAATTATTGTTAAAAAGTTTATTCATCTACATTATGATAATCGAAATAAACATCAGCAAAAATTGTATTAATTAATGGTTTCCTTGTAAGTAGAAAGGAAATAAGGGAATACACCAGGCTAAAAAGATAGTCAAATCTTTTAAAAGCCGGTTGCCATGTGGTTGATATCCGTTTCTTGCATGGCCTGGAGTTTACAACTTTCCGTGTGAGAAAAGTTTAAGTATTTTAAATTTGAGACAAATAAGAAGTATCTCAGAAATGATAATTTCCACGAAAAAAACGTATATAACATAAATTTTGTGTTTTAATGAGATCTATATTTTTTGTGTAGTACGTTTTTGTCTATCTCTTACGGTTTACCAGTTATGCAAAATTAAGAAAATTTGATCTAGGATATAGAGGTCTTAAAAAGCTATTCCCAGTAAATTATAGATATACATTTCGTTTACCATGTAAATATCTTTAATATACAATACTTTAATCAAAATCGTTACAGCCATTTTTGAGAAAATCAAAATTTTCGAAATTTATTCAATATAAAAGGTAGTTTGAAGGGTTGGTTCTCAAAATCTTCGTGTCGCATCCCTGGAAGAAACTAAACTTATATATCAAGTTTGACATTTTACCGCCTTTTCGTTTTTGAGTTACAGTGTTCACAGACACACGAACACACACACGCACATTTTTCTTAAAATGTTTTTTTTTTATGCAGGGGACCCTAAAACATGTATTTCCGTTGAAATCTCGGTATCGAATTTTTGGGTGGAATGCAATAGCTTCTCTATACCCTATGCACATAGTACGGGAAGAGAAAGTAATAAGTGTTTTTAGAAAAAGGTCCGCAAGTGTGTGTGTTTAGCATAGCTCAAAAACGATTAGCATTAGCAGTTTCATTTTAAGTAGCAGAAAAATAAGAGAATACATTATGCTATAGCGATGATCAAATCTATTAAAAGCGGGTTGCTGTGTGAAACAGTTCAGGTTTGGCTCACTTTGCATGGTCCCGTTTGAGTGAAGTAAGTAAGTTTAAAATCTGAAACTAATAATAAGGAATATCTCAAAACGGCCAACTTTACAAGAAAAAGAGAATGATATAGATTATGTGTTTTGAGATTTACAAATTTAGCCATTAAATGTTTGCCTATCTCTAGCGGTTTAACCGTTATGCAAAATTCTGCAAAACTCATCCACAATAGAGGTCTTCAGATGCTATTCCAAGAAAATTGAAAATATGCATTGTATTTTTATGTAAATATCTTTAAAATACGGTGTGTTAATCAAAATAGTAATTTTTGAGAGACACAATTTTCAAAACTGTTTCCATGTAAAGCGCAGTTTGTGGCAAAGGGATTTTTTGAAACTTCCTGTCGCATCCTTGAAAGGTATTAGATATAAATACCAAGTTAATTTTTAACGACCTTTTCGTTTTTGAGCAATGCTGTCCACAGAAACATAAACCTTTTTCGAAAAATCTTATGTGTTCCATTCATGAATTTTTGTACATCTTTGTAGCAAATTATTGTTAACAAGCTTATTCATATATCTATTCCATGCTAATGGAGTTAAACATTAGCAGAAACGCTCTTATTACTCAGTTCCTTGTAAGCAGAAGCGAATACTCTAGGCTAAACCCACAGTCAAATGTTTTAAAATGTGGTTGCTATAGGATTGAAATACGTTTTGCTGGTGATCAGAAGTTGAGAAGTTCACGCACGAGAAATGTTTAGTTCGCCCGCCTGGGTAGTGTGTTGGTAGCGTGTCTGCCTCACATTCAAAAGGTCGTGAGTTCGAATCTCGCTTAGGGTGAGTTACCCAGATAAGGTTTTCTTCGGAGTTTTGCCTTGTCCTGAAAAGACGAATGTCGAGTAACTTCAAGCTCCATAGACCCCGAGATCATTTGAGCATCATTTCACGAATTTCATTCATCAGTAATATCTCGAAAACGGTCAACTCCACGAAAAACATGTATGAGATAAATTGTGTGTTTTAACGAGATCTACATTTTTTGTTATTAAGTTTTTGTCTATCTCTTACGATTAACCAGTTACGGAAAATTCAGAAAAATTCATCCAGCATGAACAAATCTTCAGAAGTTATTCCCAAAAATTCAAGATATACACCTTATTTGTGATCGAAATGTGGTATTTTAAACAAAAAAGTTAGAGCCATTTCTGAGAAAAACACAAATTTCGGACATCTTTACATGTAAAGGGGAGTTTATGGTGGGGAGATTTTCTTGAAAATTTTCGTGTCGCATCCTTGAAAGATATTGAACTTAAAGTTTAGTATTTAACGGATTTTTCGTTTTTGAGCTGTTGTCCATAGACACACACACACACACACACACACAAACGCGCGCGCACGGACTTTTTACTAAAAATGCTTTTTTTGGATTCTGGGGGACCCAAAACATTTATTTTCCGGTGAAATCTCGGTATCAAATTTTTAATTGGAATGCAATACCTTCTCTATACGATATGTACATAGTACATGTAGAGAAAGTAAAAATGTATATGACACAAATTGTGTGTTTTAACGAGATCTACATTCTTTGTGTAGTACGTTTTTGTATATCTCTTAGGGTTTGCCAGTTATATAAAAGTCATCCAGAATGAAGAGGTCTTCAGAGGTTATTCTCAGAAAATTCAAGATGTACATTTCGTTTGTCAAAAAAATATCTGATACATAAGGTATGTTAATCAAAATCGTTCGAGCAATTTTTGAGAAAATCAAAAATTTTGAAAAATATTCCATGTAAATGGTAGTTTGGAGTGGGGGAGTTTTCTTGAAAACCTTCGTGTCGCATCCTTGGAAGATACCAAATTTAAATACCAAGTTTGCTATTTAACGATCTTTTCGTTTTTTAACTATGATGTTCACAGACGCGCAAACACACACCCGCATCTCTTTTTTTTTTCTGAAAATGCTTTTATTTTATTCAGGGGGACCAAAAACATTTATTTTCAGTGAAATCTCGATATCGAATTTTGGGTGCATTTAGAATACCTTTTCTATACACTATGTACATAGTATGTGTAGGGAAAGTAAAAATAAGACGAAAACTAATTGGAGATTTGAAATCCGATCTTTGCTTTAATGGGCACGGCTTGAGCTAACAAACTAAGCTTAGAGTAAATGCTTGGGAAAAAAAGGCGTCTGAACCACTGGACCTGTATACACTCAGAAAAGAATCGCCATGCTGACCTCAATGCAAAAAAAAAAAAAAAAAAACTTCACCACAGACATCATCAGCCATGAAATTTGAGACCTGCGCACGTCGTCCAGGAGTATCTGAACATGATGCCCCTGGAGGACTGTATTTACTTCAGGTCCATTGCACGCCAACAGACACCCAGACTCAATAGACTCACCTCAAAACGTACATGAACAAGACATCCAGACGTAGCTGGCTGTCAACTCACTTTGGAAATATTTTAAGCCAATAAATTACGATGAAATCTTCAAATCTAGGAAGCCACCGACGATGTCTTTGGATTGAATAACAATCACATCCTTGAAAATAACTTTTCTCGGGCTATCAGCCAGGTGAATTCTGGAATAATTTCCAAGCTTTCAAGAGCTAACGTCACTCTCATCTTCAGGGAAGCTCAAGAGCGACGTTAGCTCTTGAAAGCTTGGAAATTATTCCAGAATTCACCTGGCTGATAGCCCGAGAAAAGTTATTTTCATACCGCCGCCAGGAAAGCTTCAAGTCATGGTTCAATCACATCTTTATCTACTTTTCTTATCCCTATTATCACCTCTAACCTCTGCAGCATGACGTTTATCATGGCTAAGACCTAGAACTTTACCTTTCATCCGCTCTAGTCCATTGAACTGCAGTATTGTATCTTTTACTAAATATGGCGGGTATATGGAACCGCGCTACCTTCATTATGATGTCCATTCTTTTTCCTTCTTCCTGTCTTTTCCCATGGAGAGGTTTTTATTGGATATGGTCATGATGATGGCAGCTAAGTTCCACACTACCAGAGTTCCTTTTCTGGTATCCATATCTGGATTTTACCCACATTAAAGAAAAATATATTATGTCTCATTCACATGACTTTCTCTGTCGTTCTGCAAACAAACTATTCTAACAAAAAAAGCATTCTTTTATCCACATCGTGCTAATCAATATAAACATTAGAACTAATTTATTTGTTACTTGTTTATTTCTAAGCAGAAGGGAAATACGGGAATATGCTAGGCTAAAGCGATAATCAAATTCTTTAAAACCTGGTCGCTACGCAATACAATTGTTGGTTCTCTTTGCATGAACAGAGATAAAATAAAAGAGATATGAAACGAATTTCGACTTACCGTATGAGACAAATTTATTTTAAAATTGAAGCCCATAACAAGGAACATATGGAAATGGTTATTTAAAAATGATGTATGACATAAATTATGTGTTTTAATGAATAACGAAACGTAGATTTTCTGTGCAGTAAGTTTTTGTCCTGCGGTTTACCACTTATACAAAAATCATGATGAAAAAGAGGACTTCAGGGCTACTGCCAGGATATATATTGTATTTTCCATGTAAATGTTTTAATATGCGGAATTTTAATCAAAATCATTAGAGCCAATTTTACAAATTCGAAAATTTCGAAAAATATGTAAAGGGTAGTTTGGTTTGGAGAGATTTTCCTGAAAACATTCGTGTCCCATTCTCTAAAGATACAGTCTGGCATGCATCCGTCTTCTCGTTTTTGAATTATGCTGTCCAAAGGCACACACATACATTTTTCTAAAACATTTTTCTGATTCAGGGGGTGTCAACTTAGTTTTTGATTAAACTGAACTTGTGAGTAAGCACATCTTTGCCACCAACTACGTACATTGTAAATGCATGGTCGAGAAAGTAAAACTGGGACTGGAACCGAAGACATCAGCATGAGAAAGAAAAAAGAGGTGTTTTCATGTTACTTTGTTTACTCCGTTTCTGCCATTTTCTTTTTAAACATTTAAAAAGAAGCAAATTGAAATATTGCCACAAAAGTAGAAGAAAAGTTTACCTAAATTGTTTCCGGTCAGTAGCACAAGTATTTAAACTCAGATAACATATTTTAAGGCAGTAAATCCAAAAGTTTAAAGCGCGAAAAGACATTTGCAACGAATTACATAAAACTCTCGAAAAGAGCCAATATAACAAAAAGTTAAGCCACTTCCGCTTGTGAGAAAGAGAAAGTAAAACACTGAAAACAATACAGACATCAAAGAACATTTTATTACATCGATGTTATTTTGATTAAAGTTAGGAGTGAAACTCATTTCCAGGTCAGTGTATTTCTAATTTCTAAACTTTAAATTAGTAAAGTCACTAGCTTTGCACATCAGTGAAGAGACATAACATTAAACAATGTCCCTCCTCTATGCATTCCAAAAGAGAAATAAAAACAACAGCCGATAAAACTTTCAACCGAGGGCACTGAAAAAGATCCATCCTCTGTCGCGATTGTTCCCAAAACGAAAGAACCAACAACTATCCAATATGTAGTAGTATTTACGTGTTATTCGCTCTTGGGCCAACTACTCTCAAAAAATCTTATTTTCTAATTTGTTTCGCGTTCATTGACATAAACATTAGCAGCATTGGTGTTTTACTAATTTTGTTTTAGGTTAAAGGGAAATATAGTAGCATAAGTGATTGTCATATGATCAAATCCATCGCTATATGATATTATTGTGTGCCCTATGCATGACCACGAGAAAAACGAATAGTAATTTTTCACTTAGAGAAGAAAATGTTTTAAATTCAAATCAATAGCCAAGAGTATCTTGAAAATTACTTCGCAAAAAATTGTATTTGGTACGTATAATATGCTCTAAGATATACATATTTTGCGTGTTAAGATTTTGTTTCTTTTGATTTAGAATTATGTTAAAGTCATGCAGAACGAGCTTATTCGTACAAAATTTTAAATACACATTTATTTGTCACGAAAATATCTTAACCTATGCTATTTTAATAAAAATCACTTGAGAAATTGTTGAGAAAGTATAAAATAACGAAAAATGTTTCAATTTTTTCAAGGATCTCAAAATATGTACTTTTGGTGAAATTTTGTCTTCAAATTTTTGGGTGGAATGCAATGCTTGCCCTAATTGCTAAAGGTGTAGTAGGGGAATTAAAATTATATTTTCACAACACTATCTTCATATTAAAATGTCACAGGAATACGGCGCTATATGCTAGTTGTGAGTGTGGGCTTTGCTATATGCTGGAGGCTATTCATTTAACAGCCATTTGCGCAACAAGTCGATAACCGTTAAACATTAATTCATAGAAAAACGAGGAATGATCATGAAATGTTTGTATATTGCGGAGAAGGTTCTACTCTGCAGCCACCATGGGCTTGTTGTGCGCCAGGTCCTAGGAGAATAGGATGATACAGCATCCGAATTGTGGCAAAACCGACCGCAGGCAAAATGACCACCGTCGTGGGTCCCTAACATAATCCAAGCAGTTCATCTCAACCAGGGGAGTGCTAGGATCCCTCGCCCTAGGCCCGACTTACCTGCCCAAGTTCTCCGGTCTCCATGGCCGCGCTTGCTAAAGTGCTCGCTTTGGTGTTTCGTGGCGTACGGGATCGTTGATTCGAGTCCCGCCTTGAGCATGGGTGTTTGTGTGTTTGTTACCGTGTGAATGTATATGTATTTGGAACTAAACGGCAAACGGTAAATCAAATAGATCAACAAAGAAAACGTAGGGAAACTGGAAAAAAAGAGGAAAAGCAATTGAGCGCCGGAGTCCTGACAATCTCCCGAACTGTATTTAAAAAAAGATAAAAAAAAAAAAGTCCTAGCGATGGCCCCAATTACACCCCGCCGCCGAGAGCTGTATTTCCAAAGCGTATTCGCCACCACAGACAGGCACCACCGGCACTTGCAACCGGAAAGAGACCGATTGGAATGAAGTGGAGATGAAATAAAGGGTCAGAAAGTTCTGGGGAATAAAGAAACCTCACCAGCATTCACCTGGTGACCCGGTAAACCCCCGAAAAAACAGGGTTCAGAGAGGTCGTCCGCGGGAATTGACCCACGACCTCAAGAATGGCAGTTCCAGACGAAATGCTTGAGCCAACTGGCTTGGTTCCATAGTATGGTATTATCCGTGCAAGTAGATGAGAGCAGCGTAAACTTGATTCGTAGTGGCATGATCGGCCTGCAGCCGATATCTTCGTGCGTTTACATACCCATAACTATCGCTTCCAGTCTCCGCCTCTTTCCCCCACTCCTTGTTCGCATCTATCTACAGGATAATACTGGCTTGATTTACTTGCACAACGGAGAGGATAACGCAAGTGCTTATAGTAGAAAGAAAAAATCTGGGGTGTTCCATTCACATGATTTTCTCTACATCTCTGTAACAAATTATTGATTAAAACCTTATTCTTCTATTTATATCATGCTAATCGAGAAAAACATCAGCTACAATTGGCCTTATTACTTGGCCCCTTGTAAGTAGAAGGAAAAACATCTAAAGTATTCCATTCACATGATGTCTTATAGCTGTTCGGCAAACAAACCTTTTATTTAAAAGATTAGTCTGTTATCTATACCATGCTAATCAAGATAAAGTCTTATTACTAGCTTCCTTGTAAGTAGAAGGGAAATAAGAAAACAAACAGGCCTACGAGATAGTATCGTCCTTTAAAAGATTCTTGAAATTCTAATCTCTTTAATTGCCAGGAGTAAACAAACGAGAAATGAGAAGAACGATGTCTTCCCGTTCGAGAAAACTTTGTGGCTAAAATTGAAACCAATATTCTAGAATATCTCGAAAACAGTTAACTCCACAAAAAACGTATATAACATAAATTGGATGTTTTAATGAGATCTACATATTTTGTGTAATAAGTTTTTGTATATCTCTTACGGTTTGCCAGGAGTACAAAATTCATCCAGAATGAAAAGGTCTTCAGAGGCTATTCCCAGAAAATCCAATATATACATTAGGTTTGTCATAAAACACTTTATACATAAGCTTTTTTAATCAAAATCATTAGAGCCATTTTTGAGAAAATAAACAATTTCGAAAAATTGTCTATGTAAAGGGTAATTTGGGGTGGGGGATTTTCTTGAAATTTTTCGTGTAGCATCCTTGGAAGTTTGGTATTTAACGGTACTTTCGTTTTTGAGCTCTGCTGCCCACAGACACAGACAGACACAGACAGACACACACGGACATTTTTATACATTGCTTTATTTATTCAGGAGGTCTCAAAACATGTATGTCCGCTGAAATCTGCGTATCGAATTTTTGGTGCAATACAATACCTTCTCTTTATACTATGTACATAGTACGTGTAGAGAAAGTAAGAACATCTGATGTTTTGCTTTCTCATGCCGTCCTCTACCCTCTATTATGTATTAATGCGTTTAAAATTGATTCTTAGGGAGCTAATATCATTTCGCATAATCGCCAGAAACAACTTTAAAGAAAGACAAAGAATTGGACAATTCGAAAGGATATCTCGAAAATGGGTAATACTGGGTTATAAGCAAAATGAATTGAAACGTGTGTGTGTTAATGAGATCTACATACTTTTTATATACTTTTTACTATACAAAATTCCTCTGAATGAAGAGAATTTCACAGATGTTCCTGTTCTTAGGAAATTCAAAATATGCACTTTATTTTTCATGTAAATATCTTTAATATACGGCGTTTTAATTAAAATCATTGACACCATGATTTAGAAAATAAAACCATTCGAAAAAATGCTCCATGTTAAGGCTAGTTGGGAGCAGGTTTTTATTTCTCTTTCTCTCTCTCTCTCTCTCTCTCTCTCTCTCTCTCTCTCTCTCTCTCTCTTCTAAATTTTCATGTCACGTATTTGGAAGATACCAAACTTAATTTTTATCAACTGTTTGTCTTTTTAGTTGTGCTGTTCACAGACACGACAGCGCGCGCTTACCTTATTCTAAAAGTACTTTATTAAGTTCAGAGGACTTCAAAATGTACGTGGTGGATAAAACAAATAGAAAAGACATATGTTGTTTGATTTAACAATAAAACCTTCATTTTTAGTTTATTTTCTGTTTACCTATTATCTTACCGAAAATTCGACAAATGCTTCGTCCACTATAATTAAATCCAAAAAAAGTAAAAATCAAGAGAAATCCCTCCCCCACACGTTTTGGCCTCCAGGCGGAACCTAATTGGGCATCAGCGGAGATAGTATGACATAGATAGAGCGCAAACAATACACCTGAAACACATTCATGTGCAAGGCAGGTCTCAAACCCGTGATTCCCTGCGCCACAAAGCATCAGCAACGCGAGCGCGGCCATGGGGACCGGCGAATTAGGGATTAAATGGATAACCAGGTAGGACGGAGGGAACTCGGTGGAATCATCGTACTTATGCCTCTCGTAGGGGTTGCCCTAGGGAGGGAGAGAGGACACAGCGAGAGGAGAAACCGGGCGGCCGGAACCACAAGGAGCGGCATTACATAGACAAGGTCCATTAAGTTATCAAATTGAGGCGCTCCAGCCAAAATAAAATATGATGTATTCCATTCTAGGGCTTTCTCTACCTGTTCTGCTAACTATTGTTACATAAGCCTATTCTTAGGTGTACTTCAAGCTAATCAAGGTAAACATTAGCAGAAATGATATTATTACTTAGTTCCTCATAATGGAAGGGAAATAAGGAGTTTTACTAGGCTAAAACTAAAATCAAGTATTTTAAAAGCTGACGCTACGCGATTGATTTTGAAATACGGTTCTCCTTGCATGGTAAGGAATAAAACAAAAGAAACACGGGTGGCGCCTTCATGCTTGAGAAAAGTATAAGTATGTTAAAATTGAAACCAATAACAAGGAATTTCTTAGAAATAGTGAACTCTACAAAATATATACTTGCAGGGTGTCCCAGAATTCAACCACACAGTTTGGCAGGATTGTAGAGGGGTTATAGATAAACAATTTGAGATAGGGAACCTATTGTCCCTTTTGCCAAATGTCAAAATTATGGCATGTTTTCTGGATCGCGCATCAATAACCGAAAATTAAAAGAATGTGGACGTGTGAGTTCTATTTCCGTTCAGAATGCCTCATTTGTGTGCCAGTAGCTGAAGGAATCAATATTGACGCACAATCAATACGATATTTAAAATTATTGGACTTGCAACTTTGGCAACCTTACCAGTTCTTTGAGGTGTGCACGCCTCTGATTCAGCTCAGTGGAAACCAATATTTCAACAATCATTACAAACTACCGGGAAATTATTGCAAATTCAACTTCAATACACCTGCAGAAAATGTGTTATTATTATGTTTCGATTAAATAATGGACCTATAGTAAAACACTCCACGTGTTGCGTGCTTTGCTTACTCAGCAGCACTTGTGCCGGTGACTGAAGTAGCCGGAATGGTTAAAGTGTGCCTTTGCAGAATAATAGAGAACTTAGGAGGTGGGTCGAATCCCGTGAAACATGTGTCTTTATTTATTTTTTAATCTTTATTTTCGTGACTAGTGCAAAATATAAATTTGACAGATTAAAGGAACCTCTTTCTGATAAAACTCCTCCCATAGAGCAGCAAATTGCATGATTAGTTTTATTTCGTATAGCGTCGTAATATTTGCCGCCGTCATACAAACGCTGAAATACGATTGAAATTTTAAAGTAAATCCTGTACAAAAATTAAAAGGTAGATTCTGCAAATAATACACGGAATTACTCCTAATACAATTGGAAATAAGTTCTTCGAAAATCGATATTTTCCTTTAAACACTTACCTTGAAAGGCATCTTCTATAGTTCTCGAATACTATTATCAGGCTAAAGGATCTATTTCGGCCATGCACTGTTAATGTTTGTATTAGCTTACAATGGACATAAGGAAGCATTTTTATGTCCACGTTGTAATGTCTCGCTTGGTAGGAAGAGGACTAAAATGTAACAGGCTCTGAAAACGAAAAAAAATCTTTAGAAATGTTGAATGAATTCAGCAAGTTCTTTACAGTTAAGTATGCAGTAACACGAAACAAACACAATTGTATGTGAGAATAGGAGTCAACAGTATCGAAAGCAAATTAATGTAATATATTATATACCATGGGAAAGTATTTAGTAGAATAAAACTGTATTAATGGCCACAAAACGGATTCTAAAAAGTAGCAAATGCCAGCGAATAAATTAATTAATGTTATGTTAAACAGAGTACAATTCAGCAGTGGATTCCTGAACGTGCAGCAATCTTTACACCCAGCAGTGTTGCCATCTTGTTTATTTCAAGCACTGCTGCCTTTTAACTGGCTGTCTAGAAATTTGTCGTTATTCTGATTTTGCATTCCTGGTGACAAAAGATAATATTGAGGAATTAAAGTCGGTTGTTAATGTTCCGCTTCAGAAAATAAGTAACAACTCGCACTTTTGAATTCACGGATAGCGATGCAGTGACCTCGGCTATTCCTCACTTGGGAGGTCCAGCTCTATTCATCTAATATGAAATTTTACTCTGTTGCTAACTTAGCAACAATGTACTTGCAAGGAGAAGGTTCGTAGTATCCTGAGAAATAATATAAGTATTTTGCTTTGTTTCTGGATATTAATTACATTTATTTCGTGGATGAAAAGAGAAGATTACAAAAAATATGAATATCGCTGTTTTCAGTGCGGAGTATGAGTTACTTTACTTGCTTTTATTGATGTCAGTTTAACCTTAAAGAAATCATTAAACCGAAGTAACAGTTTTAATGGTGATTTGAAAATAAGAGCATTCAAATTCATGCTAAGCTAATATTTTCTCGCAATATTATAAGAAACGTCAGTCCCGCTATTCTCTGACTCTTGTCATTCTTAGGCATTCGTTGCTGGCCTTGTCCAGTGGTTGCTAAGAGTTAACATCGGCGAAATCATAAGATGATTCTCATAATTTCAGTGTCTCCCGGATTTCTAGAGAAACTTACACCGGTTCGAGACTAATATACTTTTATATTAACTCTGCTATTGAATATAAAAATACCGTCAATTGTTCCATTTTACAATTGTCTAACTAGATAATCGACACATTTTGAGTTCTCACAATAAATGAACTAAAGCATGATGGAAACCTGAAAAAAGATAAAGTTATTCATTGCTTGCAAGATTTTATTTGGATCCTTAGTTTGCAAAGCATTACTCTGCTGCTAAATCATGGCGGAAGATTTGATTATGAATTGAATATTACTAAACAATAATACGTATTGGATATATCATATGTTTAGGTTTACAATATCAATAGTGCCTGTAAATCACCATGTATACATTATTCAATCCTCTGTCATTTATGGATATGAATCTGAAAGACAATATTTGTAATTTTTTTTTTTTTTTTTTTTTTTTTGCGCACAAGTCGTATGTTGGACTGGAGTTGGATATGTAGAGTTAAATTGAAATATTAGTGCCATAGAGGGGATTTGAACCGGCAGATCCGTGGTGCAAATCCTGATTCTGACATTGAATTTATCAGTCAGGATCTACCTATCCAAATATTCTCAAATGCATATCAAGGGAAAATGTAATAATACTTATTATTAAATCGTTTTAAGAATTTCATTTTCATTTGCCTGTCATTAAGAAAAGCATCTAAAAGAACTTTTACCCCAAATTGAAATACGATAATCATGTTTTTCTAGATAATCTTCTCTTTTTATCTCCTAAATAAATGTAATTAATATCTAGAAACAAATGCAAAATGTTTACCATTTCTCAGGTCATTTGTTGCAGTTAGCAACAAATAATGCTTTTATATTGCGTGACTAGATGTAAGCCACCAACTTCAAAATGCGTCGCTATCCGTGAGTTGAAATGTGTCAGCAGGTGTTGGTTTGATTCTCACTTCCCGCGTGCTATTTTCTGAAACGGAACATCAACACACGTCTTTAATTCCTATAGATAGTGCTTGAAATAAAAAGATGGCAACGTTGCTAGATGTAAAGGTTGCTTCACGCTCAAGAATCTACAACTGTATTGTTCTCTGATTAATATTTAAAATTTAAAGAAATAACAAGATCTGTATCAGTAACAGTTAACTCGACAAAAAATGTATATGGCATAAGTTGTGTGTTTTATTGAGATATGCATTTCTTGTGTAGTACACTTTTGTCTATCTCTTACGGTTTACTGTTATATAAAAGACATCCAGAGCCGCAGGCATTAGCTACTTTTTAGAATCCATTTTGTGGTCATTAATACAGTTTTTATTCTATTATATGCAGTTGCTTTCGATACTTTTGAGTCCTATTCTTATACACCATTGTGATGGTATATCTTCGCACTACTGCATAATTAATTACTCCTACAAAGGAATGTAATAAGCTTAGTTCACTCAATATTTCCAAAGAACATATATTCCTTTTTGTAAGCCTGTAACATTTTGATTTCCTTTCTATCCAGCGAGACATTACACCTTAAAGGGGATAAAAATGCTTCCTTATGTCCATTGTAAGCTAATACAAACATTCACAATGCATGGCAGAAATAAATTCTTTAGCCTGATAATAGTATTCAAGAACTATTAAAAATCTAAAGCTTCTATTTACTTCATGCTAATCGAGAAAAAAAAATAGCAGAAACAGTCTTATTACTTGTTTCCTTGTAAATAGAAGCGAAATAATGGAGTACCATGATCTAAAGTGATAGCCAAAAACTGGTTGCTATGTGACTGAAGCTCCTTTGTTTGTATGAACAGGACTTGACAAATTCCTATATAAGAAAAGTACAAGGTTTTCAAAGCTGAAACAAAAAACGAGGAATATCTAAAAAACGATCAGCACCAATTTATAACATAAATTGTATGTTTTAACATGCTTACATTTTTGAGTGGTAATTTTTTGTCCACCTCTTACGGTTTAGCAGTTATACCAAATTCCGTAAACTTCATTCAGAAGAAAGTAGTCTTCAGAGGCTATTCCCAGGAAATTGAAGATATAAATTTTATTTGTGATAAAATGGCTTTAATATGTGGTATTTTAACCAAAATCGTTAGAGCCATTTTTAAGAAAAACAAAATTTTCGAAAATTTATCCATGTAAAGGGCAGTTTGAGGTGGGGGGATTTTCTTTAAAATCTTCGTGTCATATCCTTGGAAGATACGAAACTTAAATACCAAGTTTCGTGTTTAACGGTCTTTTCTGTTTTAGCTATGCTGCCCACAGATACACACACACACAGGGACATTTTTCTAGAAATGCTTTTTTGTATTCAGGGGATCTCAAAACATATGTTTCCGGTGAAATCTCGGTATCGAATTTTTGGGTGCATTACAATACCTTCTCTATACATTATGTATATTGTACGTGTAGAGAAAGTAAAACGAGTAAGTAGTTCAAAATTGAAACCAATAACAAGGAATATGTCAGAAACGGCCAGCTCTACATAAGAAACGTATAGGATATTAATTGTGTGTTTTAACGAGATCAACATTTTTTGTGTAGTAAGTTTTTGTGTAACTCTTACGGTTTAGCGTTATGCAAAATTCTGCAAAACTCATCCAAAATAAAGAGGTCTATTCCCAGAAAATTCAAGATATACATTTAATTTGGCATGTAAATGTCTTTTAATATACGGCATCTTAATCAAAATCGTTAGAGCCATTTTTGAAAAAATCAATATTTTCGATACTTTTTCCAGGGGAGGGGGAATTTTTATCAAAAGCTTCGTGTCGCATCCCTGGAAGATACTAAACTTAAATACCAAGTTTGGTATTTTACCGGCTTTTCGTTGTTGAGTTATCGTGTTTACAGACACATGGACACACTGAAACACTGAAACACACATACACAGAGCTTTTTCCAAAAATGCTCCTTTTTGGACACAGGGGACCCTAAAACCTCTATTTCCGGTGAAATCTCGATATTGAACTTTGGGGGGAATGCAATACTTTCTGTATACACTATGTACATAGTATATGTAAGAAATTTTTTTTGGACTCAGAAGACTCAAAAACATACGTTTCCGGTGAAATCTCAAATTCGATTTTTTGCGTGGAATACAATACCTTCTCTATCCACGATGTACATTTTACATGTGTGCTAGAGAAAGTAAAGCTCTGATCTGTTACACGCACATGACTTTCTCTAGCAGCTTGATGGACAAAGTTCTTACAAAATATTCTTCTTCTTTCTACACCATGCTAATTGAGATAAACATTAGCAGAATGTTCTTATTACTTAGTTCCTTATAAGTAGAAGGGAACTAAAGGTATTCGCTTTGCTAAAGTGACAGTCAAATGTTTTAAAAGCTGTCGTTAGGCGATTATCATTGCAAATCACTTCTTTGCTTGGCCAGGAGCAGAACAAAAGAGAAACGGACATTTCCTGTCTGAGAAATGTGTAAGTACTTTACAATTGAATCCAATAACAAGGAATATCTCGAAAACTGTAAACTCCACGAAAAAATGTGTATGGTATAAATCTACTTTTTTATAGAGTTTTTTCCCCTACGGTTTACTAGTTATGCAGCATTCAGCAAAATGCATCCAGAATAAACAGATCTTCAGAAGCTGTTCTCAGAAAATTCAAGATATACATTTTATTTGTGATGGAAATGACTTTAATATGTGGTATTTTAATCAAAATCGTTAGAGCCATTTTTAAAAAAACAAAATTTTCGAAAATTTGTCCATGTAAAGGGTAGTCTGGGGTGGGGGGATTTTCTTGAAAATCTTTGTATTGCATCCTTGGAAGATACTAAACAAAATACCGAGTTTGGTATTTAACGGTCTTTATGATTTTGAGCTATGCTGTCCTCAGACTCACTCTCTCTCTCTCTCTCTCTCTCTCTCTCTCTCTCTCTCTCTCTCTCTCTCTCTCTCTCTCTCTCTCTCTCTCTCTCTCTCACACACACACACACACAAAGTTAGTCAGACACGCACAGGAACCTTTTTTTTTTATTCAGGGGCTCCTAAACATGTATTTTCGATAAAATCTCGGTATCGAATTTTTGGGTGGAATAAAATACCTTCTCTATCCGCTATGTACATTGTAATACAGGGTTAGAGAAAGTAAAAATAAAGGCACCTGTTAGGTGGCATTCGATCCGCCTTCAAAATTCCTATTATTAGCAGAATCACGCTTTAATTACTTTGGCTATTCTAGTCGGAGGCAGGATTTCTGCTGATTAAACATATGTGTAATCAAAGCACATAATGCTAGGAGCGTTTTACTTCAGGTGCACTAGTTAATCGAAACTTGAAGTTGAATTTGCAATTATTTCCCGTTAGTTTACAATGATTGCTAAATTATTGGTTTCCAAGAGATGGGTGGATGTCTGCCATGCCCACTTAAACACAAAGGGAAGGGTAGAATATGGCAATTTTTATTCTCTTACCACCTATGCAAGAACACTTGAAAATTAGGTGACCCATCGCGCGGTGGGTATTTACTTTTGTAAAAGATAGTACATAATATGGCCCTGTGTGATTCACTGTATTTTAGAAACTCCTTGAGGGTTACAGAGAAATGTACCCCTTCAGGTTTTTAATGCACGTACAGTCACGCCTATCGTACAGTACATTTATTTTATTTGTCAGTACGAATAAATCATATTGAGTAACGAACCAAAATATGAACGTCTCATTATAAAGTGCAAAGCAGGAGACAACATAAAAATAAATGCATCTATGGAAGCTTGCACTTTCAACTCTCTCGACATCTTACCCAGATGCCCACATGCTAACCATAGCGCTAAATAATGCCACTATACACGTCACGGTCCACTGCGATTTGATAGTGGCATGCTAACTCTTAATACATTTTATGCTGTAGCTAAGAATTTAGAACCCATAGCGCATAGATTCTCTATCTCAAACTATTTGTTTTGGACCCCTCTACAATCCTGCCAATTTGTGTGGTCGAATTCTGGGACAGCCAACCATATTTATATTACATAAATTGTGTGTGTTTAAGGAGATCTAAGTTTTTGTGTAGTAAGATTTTGTCTATCTCTTACGATTTACCATTTATACAAAATTTATACAAAAGTCATCCAGAATGAAGTGGTCACAAGAAAACATTGTCATGACCATAAATGCTGAACTTAAGAAGGAAATGAGCTGGTTAAAGTTATTTATTGTTCCCCAATTGAGACGTCGCTGCGGAAGAAGGAATTACATTACTGTTAGTACAGTTAAGCAGTCAGGAAGGTACGAATGTGCATTTTCAGTAGAAATGGAAAAGGCAATTTAGATCACATTATGCATTTAGAATCTCTTTTATTTGGCCTCACTGCTACTGATGTTCTTAAACTGGCATATGGCTGAAAAAAGTATATCGTTCACAAACTCAACAAAGAGAAGAAAATGGCAGAATGGGACTGGTTAATAGGGTTCAGAAGAAGACATCCAAAAATTTCCCTTTGTCGTTCTGGACCAATGTCTGCGTCATTTGCTTAAGCGTTTTATCGCCCATAAGTAGAAAAGTTGTATTGTCTCCTTCGTGAGACTTTAGAGAAAGAAAAGATGCAACGACAAAATTTATAATAAGGTCAAATCGGTTTTAACGATTGTTCAGAAACCACCTAAGATACGAGGTACGTCCAGAAAGTAAGTTCCGTTTGGTAATAAAATTAAATTGTGTACAGATACAGAATAATTATTTATTGCACAAAATTCTACAACTCTTAAACTACTTTTCCACATAACTGCCGAAATTTTGCAGGCATTTGTCATAGCGTGGCACAAGTTTTTGTATACCTTCTTCATAGAAGTTTGCCGCCTGTGTCTTCAAAAAGTTGCAAACATTTTCTTTCGGCTCTTCGTCATTGTTGAAGTGTTGACCGCCAAGGAAAGACTTGAGATGTTAGAACAGATGAAAGACCCTAGGAGCGAGGTCAGGGCTTTACGGAGGATAGTCAAACATGTCTCAGCCAAATCCCTGTAGGAGGTTTTTCGTCACATTTGGAGTGTGTGGTCGTGCGTTGCCGTGAAGAAAAACAACACCTTTTGGCAGCAATCCTCGGCGCTTATTCTGTATTGCGCGGCGCAATTTCCTAAGTGTCTCGCAATAAACATCTGCTTTGATTGTTTGACCATGCGGTAAGAAATCAATGAGAAAGATGCCTTTCCAGTCCTAGAACACTGTGCACATCATTTTTCGAGGTGTCAAGATTTGTTTCGGCTAAATCTTTGCTGGGGATGAAGTGTGCCTCCATTCCATTGATTGCCGCTTACTTTCAGGGGTGTCGTAAGAAACCCAAGTCTCATCTCCTGTGACTATCTGTGTC
The DNA here is from genome assembly GCA_030762935.1 of Hymenopus coronatus. Lineage (NCBI taxonomy): Eukaryota > Metazoa > Arthropoda > Insecta > Mantodea > Hymenopodidae > Hymenopus > Hymenopus coronatus. The sequence goes on along the minus strand of CM060882.1, from coordinate 151,528,625 downwards.
AGAAATTCTTCGCCGTCTTCACCATAAAGGGTTAAAAACTGAAGTGTACTACCCATCCGTTTTGTTTTGTGTTGTTCAGTAAGAATCTTTGGTACCCAACGTGAGCAAAGTTTACGAAATTTCAGTTTTTCGGTAACAATTAGTGATCGCGAGCTTTGGGGAAATTCCATAGCGAGAGCAGTAATTGTAAACTTGCGGTTTTCCTGGATCTTGTGATCAATCGCGTGAACCAGTTCTTCTGTAACCAAAGATGGACCCCACTTCGTTCTTCATCGTGCACTTCACTACGTCCTTCATTGAACTGTCGGACCCATCTTCTCACCATTGAATCACTCATCGCATTTTGTCCGTAAACTTCGCAAATTTGCCGATAAATTTCAATTGGTTTCACTTTCCTAGCATTCAGAAAACGAATCACAGATCTGATTTCACAAGCGGCGGGATTTTCAATCAACACCGACATTGTAAACAAGCACAACAAAGCGTATGTGGCTGGCAGCGATCTCAAAATAGCGTACGTTTCTTCTCCTTGATACTGAGCGTCTACCGCGCAAGTGCGGAACTGCGATCGCAGCGCTGCAGCGGAGATAAATTGAAACGGAGCTTACTTTCTGGACGTACCTCGTATTTAAAAAAAAAAAAACAAGTGCTGAGAGAGGAGTTGACGCAACTGTTGTAGCATGTATGAGTTTGACTGGGCAATATCTTCCACCTGCTCTAATAATTTGGGCCTCTAGATTCATACTACAACAGAGAAGGGAAACAGCAAGTAGCCGAAGAATAGTCCAGAGAGGACAGTTACTTTATTTCAGATTTCCAAATTATTCTGCTCCATTTTTCTGATGGCTTCTACAGCCCAGAATGCAATTTGAGGATTCCAAAAATAATTCGACAATGCAATTCGCAGAAGCGGTTCTACTCAGCACTGAAGAAATTACACAACTTTTGGTAGAAGTATTACCAACACATCGTATTACGAAAATGCGGCCCAAAACAGAGAAGAGATGGTAAGTCTTCTGGGATTCAATTATTAATTACAAGCCCTTTAATAAAACAGTTGAGAAATAAAGAAGCAAAAAACAGATAAAATGAGCTCAGAAAATAACAGAGGGCTATTGCAAAACGTGGAATCTATTTCCAAGATGCAGCAGCAGAGGATGCAGTGCAGGACTTCAGTGGAAGCGATAGTGAGGACGATGCTGCTTGCTTATATTGCAATGTGATGTTTAGGAGAACACTGGCTAAAATGTATGCAGTGCAGCAAGTGCTGCCATAGTGACTGTGCGTGTGTGTGTATACCCAACACAACCAAATGTTTTATTTGTGAACTGTATACTAACTACTTTCAGAGACTGTGTTTGCGTACCAAGATACAGTGCTGGTAATGTCAAGTGAGTTCATTTCCATAAAGTTATTGGATCACTTTACAGACACTGGAGCATGAGTTCTGATGCTAATATTATATTCTACATGACTGTGGTTGCTCCAATAATTTGTTCCTGAAATAGACTATAATTAATACTCCTTTTCTTACAATGTAATACAGACCAATAGTTTATGAATTTGATATTTTTGATTGTTTCAGAGATTCTTCTCAAGAATATTATTATTGGAAACGTATTTTTAAATCAAAGCAACTTCCTTTTGTATCTCAATTATATAGTTCCTTTATACCAGGGTTGGCTTTTATACCGGAACTCTCAATAAAAACAGATTTAATTTTTTGTAGCTTTATTTCTCAACATAATCTTCAGAAAGGCTAATGCATTTGTCATATCAGTGTTGTAATTTAATTAAACCATCTCTGTAGTGTGGTTTATCAAGGTTCTCAAAATAGCTGGTTACCGCATCAATGACCTCCTCGTTGCTATGAAATCGTCCTCTAAGACATTCGACGATCTGGCGAATAGGGTGGATGTTCAAACAATTCCAACTTTAATTCGCACATTTTTCCCATTGCACTGACTGAACGATGGGCTGGAGCACTGTCGTGATGAAACAAGATTTTTTTTTTGCCAAATGAGGTCTTTTTCTTTTCACCTTCATCATTCAAACGTTGCAGTAAGTTTGCGGAATAATCACCAGAGATACTTTCACCTTTTTCCAAGTAATCAATAAAATTAATTCCTTGTGCATCCCAGAAAATACTCGCCAATCTTGATAGCTGTCAAAATTGACTTTCTGTTTTTTAGAGTTGGTTCACCTGGCACAATCCACTGTTTTGACTGTGATTTACTTTCTGGAGGTAATTGATGTATCCAAGTTTCATCCATGGTAATGAGCCGACTCAAAAATTCGCTGGGATTTTTACGGTAGAGCTCCAAAATCTTAACGGAAATAGTTTTTGTTTGCAACTTTTGATCAGGTGTTAACAAACGCGGAACCCATCTTGCACAGGCCTTGTGAAAGCCCAAAACATTACTTAAAATATTACCTGCACGTTCTTTTGATATGTGTACAACCTCTGATATTTCAAACAACTTTAATCTGCGGTCTTCCAGTACTAAGCGATGAATTTTTTCAATGATCTCTGGAGATGTCACTTCTACAGGGCATCCAGAGCAAGGCTCATCACTAGGGTTCGTACGACCCATTTTAAACTCTGCAACCCACCTTTTAATAATTGAATATGAAGGGGCAGAGTCTTTCAATGTACTTTTCATCTTCTCCTTGATTTCCTTAGGCGTTAAGCCTTTCAAATGGAAATATTTAATCACTGCTCGTTTTTCCAAATCCTTCATTTTCGTGAAAACTCTAAATTTGTCTTCTTAAAATGCTGTCAATCGAAATCTAAACACGCTATTGACCTGTAACTATGGATACAAGTTAGTCTTGAGTTAAACTATACGATGTTACCGTCTAACTGGCATAGTGACGCCATATCTGTGTGAGGCCCCCCATATTATGAGGGTTCTGCAACTGTTGTCAATAAGTTTTGTAATATTTTGCAGGCCATGTTGTATGTATGTAATTTTAACCAAAGTGTAGGTCTAAAGGCACACTACTAGCAAGTTGATAATAATTTTTAAAGAAAATTTATTGTAGAATTTTAGATTTATTTTGTACAAAGTGCTTGCTAATATTTCAGAGTTTTTAAAAAGCATTCAATTGCACACTTAAATATAATGTACAAAGATTTAAACTAAATTTTATTTAGAGTATACCATTTTAGGCCAGTCTTTCCTATACATTTTATTTCACATGTAAAATGTTCAGTTTACGACATTTTAATAAAAATCATTTGAGGCAATTTTGAGAAAATCAAAGTTTTTTATAATGTATCCATGTAAAGGATAGTTTGGGGTGGGAGGATTTTCTTGTAAATCTTCGTGTCGCACCCTCGCAAGATGCTGAACTAAAATGTCTTTTCGTTTTTGAATTATCATTTCATGGACATTTTTCTAAAACTGCTGTTCTTAATTCAGGGGATTCTAAAACGTGTATTTCTAGAGAAAATTGTATTGAATTTTTGCGTGGAATGCAATTCGTTCTCTAGCTATGTGCTATGTATGAAGTAGAAAAAGTAAAAAATCCGGGCCTATCTATTGGGTAGAGTGATATTTATTTTGCACACAACAATTATGCCCGTCTTTATTATATTCCTCAAAAATTTAATTATTTCACCTGTGCTTAACTAGTTTAAGTTATCACAATGGGAACTTCCATAGTCGGATGGCCATACCGGAGATTTCGCCCCGCACAGGATCCTATACCTCGGTAACCAGTCAAAGCCGTGGGTCGATGAGAGCTCCAGAGAGCATTCTTTTTACTTGCCAAGCCGCACCGAAACACAATCTCTGACACATCCAACCCTAAAACAGACCAACGGGAGAAGGATGAATTAAATGATGAATGGAATGACATGGAGGGTCAAAATCCATCATTCTTGAATCCCGGAAGAAAAAAAAAACTAAATTCCCCATTGTTCAGAGAGGGCAGTCGCCAGAGATGAACCCGCGACATCCCGAATACGAGTCATGGCATCACCGCGGCACATACTATTTAGCTTGATAGGTATCGACAAATTAAAATGCGTACAATGAAAGAGAAAAATAAAAAATTACACGGGAAAGAAGAACATTTCCAAAAAAAAAAAAAAAAGGACTAAAAGGATTCCTAGAAAACATGTGTACTTGAAGGTAACAACCTGCTAACTTTCCCACAAGATAATAGCCTTGATTGCTTCGCTACCAGAAGTAATGTTTACCGAGATTTAAAACCAGGTTAAATTAGACATCAGGGTACACAACACACTGCTCTAATTAGTTGTGGTCATTAGATAAGAGCCAAGTGCGTTCATTTTCAGAGTAAAGTTAGTCATACTGGATTTTATTGCCTTAATCTTATCATCAACCCAGGTGACTGCGTCAAGAATCCTCGCTTTCTATCGTAAACTGGCTTGCTGGTTTGCTTCTCCTGAACACATCCTGAGGTATTGCGAATGCCAAATAAAGCACATTAGTACTAGGCCGTGTTTTAATTCCTACAGAAATAGTGCCTGTAAAAATCTGATGATTTTTTCTATATCTTTGCAACAAATTATTGTTAAAAAGCTTATTCTTCCATTTCCGTCATGCTAATCCAGGAAAAATTAACAGAAATGGTCTTTTTACTTGCTTTCTTGTAAGTAGAAGGGAAATAAGGGTGAACCATAGGCTAAAGTGATAGTCAAATCTTTTAAAAGCTGGTTGTCGTGTGAATGAAGTTCACACAGATATGGCGCCACTAGGCCAGTTAGACGGTAGCATCATATAGTTTAGCTCTAGATTATCTTGTATCCATAGTTACAGGTCAATAACTTGTTTAGTTTTCGAATGACAGCATTTTAAAGAGGACAACTTTAGAGTTTTCACAAAACTGGAGGATTTGGAAAAACGAGCAGTGATTAAATATTTCCATTTGAAAGGCTTAACGCCTAAAGTAATCAAGGAGAAGATGGAAAGTACATTGAAAGACTCTGCCTCTTCATATTCAGTGATTAAAAGGTGGGTTGCAGAGTTAAAAATGGGTCGCACGGGCACTAGTGATGAGCCTCGCTCTGGACGCCCTGTAGAAGTGACAACTCCAGAGATCATTGAAAAAGTTCATCTGGAAGATCGCAGATTAAAGTTGTTTGAGATAGCAGAGGCTGTAAACATATCAAAAGAAAGTGCACGTAATATTTCAAGTAATGTTTTAGGCTTTCACAAGGTCAGTGCAAGGTGGGTTCCGCGTTTGTTGACACATGATCAAAAGTTGCAAAGAAAAACTGTTTCTGCTAAGAACGTGGAGTTCTACCGTAAAAATCCCAGTGAATTTTTGAGACGGCTTATTACCATGGATGAAACTTGGATACATCACTACACTCCAGAAAGTAAATCGCAGTCAAAACAGTGGATTGCGCCAGGTGAACCAACTCCAAAAAAGGCAACGTCAATTTTGTCAGCTAACAGGTTATGTCGAATGTTTTCTGGAACGCTCAGGGAATTATTTTTATTGATTACTTAGAAAACAGTAAAAGTATCATTGGTGACTACTGCGCCAGCTTACTGCAACGTTTGAGTGATGAGGTGAAAAGAAAAAGACCTCATTTGGCACAAAAAATAATAATGATAATAATAATAATAAATAAATAAATATTGTTTATCACGACAATGCTCCGGCCTATCGTAGAGTCATTGCAATGGGGAAATTGTGCGAATTAAATTTGGAATTGCTTGAACATCCACCATAATCGCCAGATCTAGCACTCGGCGACTACCACCCATTCCCAAACCTCAAAAAATATCTTGGAGGACGAAGATTTCACAGCAACGAGGTCATTGATACGGTAAACTGCTATTTTGAGGACCTTGATAAATCGCACTACACAGGTGGTTTGATTGAATTAGAACACCGATATGACAAATGTATTGGCTTTCTGGAGATTTAGTTGAGAATAAAGCACAAAAAAAAAAACAACAACAAAACATTTTTTAAAATGCTATTTTCATTGAGAGGCACGAGACTTGTCATAGAGTATCAGACCAATACCTGGTATGAAAGCGAGGATGACATGGAATGAGGGCGAAACGGATAACTGGAAAGATGATGATGGAGCATTTGGTGGAATGAAGTCGGAAAATGCGGAGAAAAACCGCCCAGTCATCGCTTTTGCCACAAATTCCACGTGCAGCCACTTGGGATTAAACCCAGCCTGCCTAGGTGAAAGGCAAGTGGTGTAACCACTCTGCCACGGCGTTTTAATATCACTGTTCGCGAGAAATATGCACAGAAAAGTTGTGGGTGATCACAAAAATAGAATAATATTATTGCGAATTCTCAGAGGAAGTTCTCTACCCTTGATAAATTCACATATACTTGTTATACCTAATTGAAGGGGTATAGCTGTTCTCGTTTAAACAAGAGATAAATTCCTACGAATGCACGAAAATGTTTATGAGGACAATTTTTTTCTATCAGAAATTTGTGGGAAAACGCTTTGGAATCCACACACTTTTGGCAGCAGTACGCTTTTTCTTGTGGCTGAATAGGAAGGTCGCATTTACAAGGGAAGCTACGGCCCTCCGCAGAGTAGAAAGCGCGCTTGTCTCCGGAGCCTTTGCGAATTGGTTACTACATGATGGATACTATATAACCATTGAACTCACGATAGTATTAAAATAATAGTTTTTTCGCCTCTATTTTAAAAAGTTTTATCAGCCTAATTAAGAGAGAACAATTTACATTTTATTATTTAGAAAGAGAAAAAAATGGTTACGGTATTCGTGTTTTGACGTATTCAATATTTTTGTTTAATTAGTCTTGTAGATTTTTACTTTCTCTACAGGTACTATGTACATAGTGTATAGAGAAGGTATTGTATTCTACCCGAAAATTCGATACCGAGATTTCACCGAAAATACATGCTGTGTCCCCCTGAATACAGAAAAAACAAATAGCATTTATGGGAAAAGATCCATGTGAGTGCGTGTATGTGATGTCTGTGGACAGCCAGCATAGCTCAAAAATGAAAAGCCCGTTAAATACCAAACTTTGTATATAAGTTTGATATCTTCTAACGATGCGACACGAAGATTTTCAAGAAAATCTCCCCACTCCCTACTACATTTTACATGGAAAAGCTTTCGAAATTTTGATTTTCTCCAAAATGGCTCTAACGATGTTGATTAACATACCAAACATTAAAGATATTTAATGTGGAATAAAATGTATATCTTGAATTTTCTGGGAGTAGCCTCTGAAGACTACTTCATTCTGGATGAATTTTACGGAATTTTGCATAACTGGCAAGCCGTAAGAGCTAGGCAAAAACTTACTTAACGAAAATATAACATGCAATTTATGTTGTATACATTTTATTTCGTGGAGTGAACCGTTTTTAGATATTCCTTGTTATTGGTTTCAACTTTAAAAAACTTATACTTTTCTCACATGGGAATTTTTAAACTCCTGTCCATACAAACAAAGGAACTTCAGTCACATAGCAACCGGAGTTTGACTAATACTTTAGACTATGCTACTCCGTTATTTCCCTTCTACTTACATGGAGGCAAGTAATAAGATTATTCTGCTAATTGTTTCTCGATTAACATTATTAGATAGAAGCATAAGCTTTTTAACAATAATTAGTTAGAGATGTAGAGAAATTCATGTGAATGGAACACATAATGTTTTTTTTAAATTGTATTGATTTTTCACTGATTTACTGTTTAAGATTATTCTGTAATACCTGTAATTTGTAATATCGTTTCTCTGTCTGCATATCAAACAAAAGTTGCAAGTTTTTTTTTTTTTTTTTTTTTTTTTTTTTTTTCCATTGGTTTGGCTGGTAGAATTTTATAAGTGGAGATTATTTTTACTGTAGCTTGGTGGTCCGATATAGTTCGACATCAACCATAGTCAGACATTAGTGACATAGCTGCGCTAAATTTAAGTCTTATCCGGCGAGTCGCGGGAAAGTAACCCAAGGAATGTCATCATTGAGCTCCTCAAGCGATCGATTGTAATTTATTCAGTAAAATTGGACATCTTTCTCGAGCGTTTAGGAAATGGGCTTAATGTTTACCATGCGCGGATTGCAAGGTTTCCCCTCAAGCATACCTTAAACAGGAACATGCAGAAAATTTGGTGAAGTGTTCTCTTATAAGATTGGTTTTCGTTATTTACGGCTGAATGGTGAAAATGGATACCATTATGAAATTGATTCTTTAATGTCCCATTTGCAATGAAAATTAAAACATAACGTAAACTTAAAACTAAATTTTCATTTTTATCATTGCGTTTGAATATCAGATTTGTGTAATTGGAATTGTCACTAAAAGAAAATTAAAACAACTACAATCATAAGTTAATCTAACTATGGAAAAACTCATCAATCGAATAAAAAGCTTTATTATTGAGCCAACTACAAATAATCTATGCAAATACATTATTTCCTTAATTGACATATATTTGTTGGAAATTGATTCATTATTTTATCAGGCATTACTTTTATAGGCATCCTAAAATTGTCTCACTGTCCGGTATTATAAGAATGCAAATTTTTAAATATGAAATAAATAGGTGAAATGTAATCATTGGAACGATTTACAATGGAGATTCATTAAATATACAAATTTTATGTGTTCCATTCACATGACATTCTCTAAATCTCTGTAACAAATTATTGTTAGTAAGCTTATTCTTCTTTCACTTCAAGCTAATCGAGATAAATGCTAGAGAAGGAGAGTGTAAGGGAAATAAGGGAATACATTAGGCTAAACCTACAGTTACATGTTTTAAAATGTGGTAGCTATTGAAATCCATTTTCAATCTTTCCGTGGCCAGGAGGTGACAAGTTCCTGTAAGAGACAACTTTTAAGTGTTTTAAAACTGAAACCAGTAATAAGGAACATCTCAAAGACCGTCTACAAGAAAAACGCATATGAGATAAATTATGTGTTTTAAGAAGATCTACATTTTTTGTGTAGTAAGTTTTTGTCTGTCTCAAGAGAGGCTGTTTTCAGAAAAGTCACATGACAAATAAAATGTATGTCTGTCCGGCTTTTCGTTTTCGAGTTATCGCGTTCACAGACACTCGGACACATGGAACCACATACACGCGCGTGTGCGGACCTTTTTCATAAAATAAGGGGACCCTAATACGTTTATTTCCAGTGAAATCTCGGTATTAATTTTTGGATGGAATGCAATACCTTCTCTATACACTATGTGCATAGTACGTGTAGAGAAAGTAGTAAACATTAAATTAAACGTAAACTTGGAAGCTGCAAAGGCCAAGGTTTGAAGCATATGTGTGCATCAAACAAGAAACTATCCATTCAGAGAACGATTCTCATCTGCCATCTACCATTGGTTAAATTCCTGACTTTGTGTATAAGCTCACTGGGATATCCATAAGTGACAACTGAAATTGTTATGGTAGATGGTGTTGTTTTGTGAGCTAGACATTCTTTAACCGAGTATGCAGTCAGCTCTTGTCCATTTTGATAAACGTACGAATATTACCTTTTTTGTCGGTGGTCGCTTCACATGCCGTTTATTAGCTCACCTGTTTCACACTCTCTTGCGACTGACTGCTGTTTGTTGCCCTTTGTCGATACCTACGTATCGCGTAAAGTTCTTCCCTTGATTTTATGTGTTATGTTAATGCTTAATTTTTATTGTGAATGATTCTCTATTTACAATGTCTGCTCAGTAGGAGGTTAATCTGCTTTAAATAAGCGGTTTAAATTGAGCAACAAATATAAATTTATTTCATAAATATGGATTATTATGTGCTCTGTGTGTTTGATATGCTATGACCAGACGTCCAATGCAACTAATGTACTAAATAACAAAACACAACAGGAAGTCATAGGTATTATGCTCTATGTCATTTCTAGTTACTTGATTTTGTTTCGGCCAAAATAAAGGTAATATTCCTGTACTGTATATTCAGCATGACTGAATTATGCTTCCTAATTGTTTAATAACCAGTTGATAACTATATCGTAATATTCTGGTCATGACAGCCCATCTCCAGGCATTGTTATGTCTGGCTTACAGAAAACGCTACATAACAAAAAATTGTTTATGTTCCTTTCTTAATGTTTTTATGTAAAACTAATGCGCTGAACACGAGTTTGCCATTACTTTTTTCCAAATGTCCATACTTCTCAAAATATACATGTTTTTATGGTTAATTAATGTTACCAATAATTTTGAATTTACCGCTTATTTCTGGATAAAATGAGTAAAATCAGTATAAATCGACATCTTTAACCCTCCTATTCACATATTTCGATATATTGGTTTCTGAACTTTAGTTGCAGTTCTATGTCTATATTCAATTGACTGTTGTCTTCTTTAAACGAAACATGCCAGTGTTCAGACATTCTAAGTTGCCTGCAGACACATTTTGTGAGGATTATATCGGAACGAAACAGGTGAAACATAAAATTGAGTTTGGGACAAAGCTCTGTGATGCCTACGAAGCTTATTTCGGTGTACCAGTTGGAGACCAAGACGTTCCATGGGCTCCTCACGTATCTACATTAGAAGGTTGGCTACGTGGAACAAGAAAATCTATGCCATTTGCAGTTCCTCGAATATGGAGGGAGCCAACCAACCACACGGCAGCTGTTACTTTTGTTTGGTTAACACTATGCATTTCAAACGTACCAAGAACAAAAAGCATGTTCAATATCCTAGCATACCATCATCTATTGCTCCACTCTGAGGAGCTGCCATTTAAGTTCTAGTACTGAAGATGAAGTATAGCATGATAGCGATGACGATGAGTTCAGCAATGATGAGAGCATTTCAAAGGAACCATAGCTCTTTATTAAAAAAAAAATTGGATGACCTTATAAGGGGATTAGAACTAACGAAAACAATGACCGAATTCCTTGAATCCCGTCTTAAAGAAAATAACTTGCTTGTTAAAGGATGCAAAATAACAAAATATAGAGTACGGCATAAATTGTTCGCATTCTTCAATGAAATGTATGGAAATCTATGTTTACGCAGCGATGTTAATGCTCCCTTTCAACACATAGAGATTCCTCATGAACCAGAGCGGTGGCGTCTTTTTATAGATAGCTCTAGTACAAGTCTTAAAGTCGTCCTACTGCACAATGGGAACAAGTTTCCTTCCATCCCAGTAGCTCATTCTGTGCACCTGAAGGAAACATGAAAATGTCGAACTGCTTTCGGAAAACTCAATTGTGGATGTCACAAGTGGGATGTCTATGGTGATTTCAAGACGTTAGGGTTTCTTCTGGGGCTTCAAAGTGGCTACACGAAATATTCTTGCTTCCTCGGCTTGTGGAATAGTAGGGCAGACAATCAGCATTGCACCAGGAGAGACTGGCCAACAAGAAAAGAATTGCTTCCAGAAGTGCACAATGTAAAACATTTATAAAATTCTGTTACCCCCACTCCTTATCAAATTTGGACTAATCAAACAATTTATCAAAGGTTCTAATAGTAACTCGAAGGCTCTAACTCTCATCAGACAAATGTTCCCAAAGTTATCTGAAACAACAGTAAAAGGTGGGATTTTACAGGGCCTCAGATTCGAGCAATGTTACAATCTAAAGAACTTGTAGTTGTAATGAAACTTGTCGAGCGTACTGGTTTTGAAGCTTTTAGAATGGTAGCGCAACATTTTTAGACAAAGTGACAATTACAAGAAACTGATCGAGAATTTGATACATTCTTATGGTGTGATGGGCGCAGAATATCTGTCAAAATGCACTTTATTTTCCCATCTTGATTTTTTCCGAGCAAATTTAGGAGATGTAAGCGAGGAACATGGGGAATGGTTCCACCAGGACATGCAGGTTATGGAAAGACGGTATCAGGGACGTTGGGACTCTGCAATGATGAGAAGTTATGTTCGGGGCATAGTGCCTGAAGAGGAAACAAAACATAAAAGGAAAAGTCGTTCTCGTGTCTGTTTTTGAATGAAAGTATCGTTATATTGATTTGCAATGCATTTCAGTGTTATGTGCACTTATATAAACCTATAGAACCACTATAAAATGTACTGTATGTTAGTTTTCTCTTTATGTCTCTAAATACGCATTTAATCTTGGTCCTTTTTAAGAATTTTGAAGAATAGATTATTGTACAAAAATATTGACATTAGAAAAAAAACACTCATATCTAGTAATCAGCATCACCGAATTAAGCAATAAACACTAAAAAGTAGGATAAACAAAAAGCTCATCAAATTTTGTTACGTAGTGTAATAGGATCTTGTTACTCTTTATGAGCTGTTGGAATTACACGTACTGTTGACCTACGCAAAGGTGATATATTGTCTTTGGGAGTTTGATCAAAGATCGAGCCGCTACTGGAGGAATAGAGAGTTCATTTTAAGTGAACAAGTCTCATTGAACTCGATTCGTATTCATCCTGTTCAGAGTGGAAAATATTGTACTAAGAATACTTTGTATTTGCACTTTATATGTATACAGAATGGGAAGTGATTAAGTGCAAATAATTTGATACTTTGACATTTAGTAGAGCGCAATACCTAAGTGTATATCATTTTGTCTGTTTAGTAATGGTGTTGTTATAAATTAAACACAAATTTCAGGATTTAATGTGTTTTGAACCTTGCGATCTCTCCACGGCCAGCTTCTGTGTTCAATACAACTCGCACACTGCTGACCTGCATTCACGTGACTCACAGTGAGGAAACGAGAGACGGATTCAATCGCAAACTTCCCTTTACACAGTAGAGGTCATATGGTGAAATAGCAGATATTCATTTAATTTACACCGCAAATGGGGAATCTGCCAATGCTGCGGAGGAATATATCACCGGCGATTTCTGAATCGTCATCTCACAAAAGATGAACTTTGTTAACTGTAGCGTATCAAGGGATCTGTAATATTGGTTCTTCTAATTCCCGATCTGAGGTTTTAAGTGTTGGAAATCCTTACATTAGGTTTCAGTTATATATGTGTTCAATAAAACCATTAAGGCATAATAATGCTATTGTGTTCAATATTTTTAAGTTGGTCCCTAAATATATTGTGAATCCTAATCAGATAATGTTGTGTGAAAACGAAAAGCGAATGGTTTCATAGGTTGAAATTTCAGTGCAATCGATATTATTCCAGCACTTCACCCCAACTATAATCGGGAAGGGCAAAGGGCAGAGGAGCGTCTGAGATAGGGAGTAATAGCTATTCTAAAAACATCGTATCATTTTTCTTATGAAAATAACTTTAGAAAATAGGAAAAAAATAATGAAAATGATGCAAGCAATACTAATAATGGATCATCATATTGTCCTCAAACGCTGATATACTTATTCACCTCCCACTCTCTTTTATAAATGATGGTGGGTAGAAAATCACGTGGATGTAACATTACTTATTTTTACTTTCTCTACACGTAGTATGCACATGGTGTACAGAGAAGGTATTGTAATGCATCCAAAAATTCGATACCGACATTTTATCGGAAATATATGTTTTAGACTCCCTCACCCAAAAAAAAAGCATTTTTAGAAAAATGTCAGTGTGTGTCTGTCTATGTGTGTGTGTGCGCGCGTGCGTGCGTGCGTGTATGTAGGTGTCTAGCTCAAAAACGAAAAGTCCATTAAACAAAATTAATACTTATGTTTAGTATGCGACATGAAGATTTTCAAGAAAATCCCCCCAACCCAACTACTCTTTACATAGAAAAAGTTTATCAGCCGAACCTCGTATTTGGATACTCTAACTGATCCATAATGCACTGCTTCTCAGCAGGCATCTGTCACCAGTATTTGCTTGTAAGTCCTAAGGGTGTATATCCTCTATACCAGATAACCCAACTGCCCCATATTTGACGTGTGCAGATATCCCTTCTTGCGTTTAAAGAGTTGCAGAACTCAACGGTGGCCGTGCCGGTGGCCGGTGGTAAGACAACTCGCCTCTCACCTAGACGGCCCGGGTTTGATGCCAAATGAACTCATGCGAGTTTTGTGGTGGACAAAGTAACGCAGGAGCTAGTTTTCTCCGGGTTCTCCGGTTTCCCTCGCCATCACATTCCACCAGTGCTCCATATCCATTCCACGTATCATCAGTGTCATCGCCTACGATGCTATAGTAGTAAAAGCGGGAATTAAACACTGTCAAAAAAATCTGATGTGTTCCATCCACATAACTTTCTCTATATCTCTGTAAATTATTATTGTTAATAAGCTTATCTTTTATATATTTCATGCTAATCGAGAAAATCGCAAGAAATAGTCTTATTTCTTGCTTTATTGTAAGTAGAAACGAAATAAGGAAGTACCATAGGTTAAAGTAAAAGCCAAAAGCTGGTTGCTATGTGACTGATGTTCCTTTGTTTGTATGGACAGGAGTTGACAAATTCCTGTATAAGAAAAGTATAAGTTTTTCAAAGCTGAAACCAAGAAAAAGGTATATCTCAAAAACGATCAACTCCATGAAAAAATGTATATAACATAAATTGTGTGTTTTAACGTGCTCTAAATTTTTTGAGGGTTAAGATTTTATCCATCTCTTACGGTTTAGTAGTTATGAAAAATTCATCCAGAATAAAGTAGTCTTCAGAGGCTATTCCCAGAAAATTCAAAATATACATTTTATTTGTCAGGTAAGTAACTTTAATATACGATATTTTAATCAAAATCGTTAGCGCCATTTTTTAAAAAATCAAAATTTTCGAAAAAAGTTCCATGTAAAGGATAGTTTGGGGTGGGGGGATTTTTCTCAAAATCTTCGTGTCGCATCCCTGGAAGATACTAAACTTAAATACCAAGTTTGGTATTTTACCGACTTTTCGTTTTTGAGTTATCGTGTTCACAGACACACGGACACACGGACACACTGGCACATGGACACACGGACACACGGACACACAAACACGGACCTTTTTCTGAAAATACTTTTTTTGGATATTGGGTGCCCTAAAACATATATTTCCGGTGAAATCTCGGTATCGAATTTTTTGGTGGAGTGCAATACTTTCTCTACACACTGTGTACATAGTGAGTATAGAGAAATTAAAAAAAAAAAAAAAAAAAAAAAAAAAAAAACTCAACGGGATCACATAAAGTTAAAACCGCGTTGCGCTCAATGAGAGGGGCAAAACTGAATTCGCACTCTGGCCGGTTTTAACTTGGAACAGCCAAGTTGAGTTTTAATGCACAAATGGACACCTGCACACTCAAATACCGGGCAGTTGGACCACCTGAGTGAGCAGAAGCAGTGCAGAATTAAATAAATAAAGTAATGTACTCAACCCAAAAATTCTAATTAGAAATATGTGTTTTGAGGCTTTCTGAATCTAAAATAGCATTTTTAGATTTGCGTCTGTATGTCCGACTGTGTGTGACATTGTGTGACTGTCTGTGTAGATCTCTGCCTGTCTGACAGTCGATCAGTGAGCAGACTAATTCAAGACGGAAAATCGGTTAAATACCAAACTTGGCAGTTGAATCCAAGTATGTGGCACGATGATTTTCAAGAAAATATTCACATGCCAAACTAGCTTTTACATTGAAAATGTTTGGTTATTTTTTTATGTTCTCAAAAATGGCTCTATAGTTCTGGTCGGAAAAGAATGTGTTTAAGATATTTGAATGATAAATGAAATGTTCACATATTATGTCGAATTTGTTGGAATTAGCCAAAGAAGTTTTCTTCATTAGAATAACTTTTGAAATGCTGAATATATAGTTGAAAAACCTTAAGATATAGACAAAATCTTAATGTACAAAAATGTAGTTTTCGATAGTGGCAAGACGCTGCTCATTTTCCCCCTAGTCGAGCAAAAAGGATAAATGTCAAAAGCCATCACAATAATGGCATGCTTTTGCGCAAAATAACGGACTACCGGTAGGCATACCTACCACTGTTTTTCTTATACCTAGTAGGAAATGTCTAACTGTTCAACGAAGGATTATTAGCCCGCTTCTGTAGTGTGAGGGCAACGTGTCTGCCTCACATTCAAGAAACTTGTTAGGATGATTTATCCAGATAAGAGGTTTTCTGGGGATTTCCCTTATCCTAAGAAATGGAATATTGAGTAGTTTTATGCTCCATGGACCCCGCACTCAATTTACCATAGTTTCATCGATTTCATTCATCGTCGGATATAACCTACCAGGTTAGAGAATATTAAGCTAAAAAATCTTATGCGTTACACTCACATGACTTTCTCTAGCTCTTCTACAAACTTTTCTTTCTGCACCTTGCTAATCGAGATAATCATTAGCAGAATGTTCTTACTACTTAGTTCCTTATAAGTAGAAAGAAAATAAGGGAATACCCTAGGCTAAACCGATAGTCAAATGTTTTAAAATCTGTCGTTATTCGATTGTCATTGCAAATCGCTTCTTTGCTTGGCCAGGAGTAGAACAAAAGAAAAACGGACACTTCCTGCCTGAGAAAAGTATAAGTACTCACAACTGAAACCAAAAACCAGGAATATCTCAGAAACGGTTACCTCCACAACAAAACTGTAAAGGACATACATATATTGTGTGTTTTGATCAGATCAACATTTTCTGTGTAGTAAGTTTTTGTCTATCTCTTGCTGCCGCTTAGCAGTTAAGCAACATTTAGCAAAATTCATCCAGAATAAAGAGCTCTTCAGAGGCTATTCTCAGAAAATTCAAGATACACATTTTATTTGGTATGTAAATATGTTTAATATACGGGATTTTAATCAAAAGCGTTTGAGCTATTTTTTAGAGAGTAAACATTTTCGAAATTTTTTGCATTTAAAGGGTAGTTGGGGGTGGGGGATTTTCTTGAAAATCTTCGTGTCACATCCTTGGAAGATGTCAAATCTAAATGCCGAGTTTAGTATTTAACGGTCTTTTCGTTTTTGAGCTATGCTGTCCATAGACACACACGTACACACAGAACTTTTTTCTGAAAATGCTTTTTTTGGATTCAGGGGGTCCTAAAACATGTACTTCCGGTGAAATCTCGGTATCGAATTTTGGGTGGAATGCAATACTTCCTCTATACACTATGTGCATAGTACGTATAGAGAAAGTAAAAAGAAAGAAGGAAAGTCTATCTTGATTAAAAGTATTAGGTAGAACAAGATTTTGTAAGGATATTTTTATAGAAGAATGAGTATAAATAATGTACATGCAACTCCGGATTACTCTTAGTGTGCTTGTTACGTATTTATATTTGAAACGCTTTTAATTTTTTCTGAATATACCTAACTTTATACTCTTGGAATTTATGCTGTCTGTTTTTGTATTATGGACACATCTGTATTGGTGTCAAGTATTTCGGGACACCCTCCCAAAATCACACATAAAAGTTCATATAAACATGGGTCTGAAAATCATTTTAGCGTTATTAAATAATTTGTCGCTTTGTTTACATTAATAAACAAAGCGACAAATTATTTAATAACGCTAAAATGATTTTCAGACCCATGTTTTATTTATTTATTTGCTAGCAATTAATACATAGGTGGTTAATAAACTTTGTCCTAGCACCGCCCCTGAATGAGACAACCTCGTACTCTGCGGAACAGTCCAATTAAGCAAGTGTATAATATGGCTCCCTAAACATCCGCATATGGGATTCATGGTGGACGAATCGGCGTCTGAGCGGGTTTTCTCCGGATCCTCCGGTTTCCCCCACCACTCATTCCACCAATTGCTCCATAATCACCTTTCCAATCATCAATTTCACTTATATTTCATAGCATCCACTTCCCATGTTCATGTTTGGTTTCGGGCAGACCCCTCGTAACAGGTTCTCCATTCTGTGGTTTCCTGCTGTAGGCTCTCCGACAGGTTTCTGAACCCTAGACATTGTATGCTGTAGGGAGGTGTCATTCCTACAAATACGGGGATGGTAAGCCGATTACGAAAACAAAAATAGTATGGACATAAAAATGAGATAATGGAATTATTTGTCAGTAAAAAAAAACAAATTAATATATAACACGGCGATGAAAATATGGAATAAAAGATATTTTCAAATTATATAAACATATTTTCTTTCTTAAAAATAAACATTTTGAAAATAATTATAATGCTAATTAAAACTATGAATGGAA
Source organism: Hymenopus coronatus (assembly GCA_030762935.1). NCBI lineage: Eukaryota > Metazoa > Arthropoda > Insecta > Mantodea > Hymenopodidae > Hymenopus > Hymenopus coronatus. The sequence continues at coordinate 151,510,597 of CM060882.1, read as the reverse complement.
TATGAAAAAAAAAATAATTTCAGTCACACAAAATCTTTCCTGGAAGTGCTTTATAAATTGCTTTAATGTATGCTATTGGATATGATTTTACAAACAGATGTTGCTATGGTTGGAAGCTTATTACTGCCAAACATTTGGATGCAACAAGCACATAAATTGTTACATTTTATAAGTACGGGAATACAGAGGATATGTATTTTGATTTTGTGTATATCTTTCAGTAAAACTTTGTAATGTTTGTTTGATTTTCTGTACGTTGTATTCAGAGAACATATGTTCTGATTGGTGAAAATAGCTTTTTCCAGACATATTTTCATTAATGTTATTTCTTCTAGTTTTAAGAAATTGACCCATATTATAATGCCGTATTGTAGAACAGATTGAACCAAAGATAAATGTACCATTACCAAACGCAAAATGTCAGAAGTATGCTCAAAACTGAAGCTTGTTGCATGTTTACGTAATGCATTGCTCCCATCATAAGTGCTGCTCTATTATGTTTCCTAAATATTTGGTATGAGTCTATCGTTTATAACAGGAAAACTAGTCATTCAAGCATGAGTCATAGTTTTTTTTTTTTTTTTTTTTTTTAAGTTTGGACTTGCAGATAGGAATACATCACGTGCACATGAGTTTGAGCAGAAACGTACCCCGACAAGCAGCTGCCTTGTTCGTGAAAATTGTCAAGAATTCATCATCACTTCAGATAGAATGGCTCATTTGGGCAGTGTGTGTCGGATATTGACAAACCAAGAGAGGTACGGATCATTGACTGTGAAGAACAAGTTTTTAGTGATGTGGACGCAAACCCATTACATAGCATAAGACGCATTCCAGTAAAAGAAAGATTTAGTCACATGACCATCGGGAGAACTTTTGCATGAAAATCGTCCGTCCTGTGTCATTGCCAGCGGGTACAAGGATTAAATTGAACTAAGAAAAAAATTCTGCCATCGTATATTAGTCACAGAATTGAGTTATGTTCATGAATTTCTTAGCATGCACTTTGTTCACAGATGAGGCTGGGTTTACTCTCGACGGTATCTTCGATTTCCATAGTACTCATAACTGGGCCGACCAGGTGGCCCAGGTATTTGACATGTGCAGACATACCTTGGTGTGTTAAAAAGTTGCAAAATTCAACGGGGCTATTTTAAGTTAAAATCTACCAGTGGAGAACTGGGTGAGAACGACCTTCGTCTTACCCCTCGCAGCGATCGCGACCCGCTCACAGTCTCCGCTGATAGCAAGACGTGTAAAGCGAAAGTCGCTCTCGTCAGTACTCCACTGGCAGGTTTTAACTTAAAAATCCCCGTTGAGTTTTGCAGCTCTTTTAACGCAACAAGAGATATCTGCACACGTCAAATACAAGGCAGTTAGGCCACCTGGTATAAAAACACGCATGAATACAACAGGACAAACATAAAGAAATATTCTGTCTAAACGAACCTATTCTGAATGATTTACCAAATATTGTCACTAAGAGAGCGTGTCCACTGGATCTGACCAAGTACAAAATATCGAAGATTTTGCAACAGATTAGCTGACAGAATAGAACACAGCGCCGAAGCAGGAGAAATCCACTTCAAGCAGTTTTTGAAATCTCCAATTTTGTCTTTGTAACTCAGGAATACATGATTTTTAGAACCACATTCATATGAATAGTTTTATGTTGAAAGGCAACCACGAAATATTTACACCAATAAAGATACTGAATAAAGGCAGAAAAACCGATTAAGCTAACATCGCTTGGCAGAGGGCATTCAAACCAAATGGTATGCTGCACACTATCTTAGCGCAATAGTGATATATGTATGTCAAGTTTAAATATACGAAAAGGCTCGACTAACAGCATATAAGTAGCTTAAATATCATCTTTAAAGAGAATCAAGCCAAACTATTTGGGAAACAAAAACAAAACAAATAAACAAAATTAGAATCTGATGTGACTTTCTCTGACTATTCTGTAACGAACTATTCTTACAAAGCTAATTCTTCTATCTACTTCATGCTAACGAGTTAGACACTACCAGAAATAGTCTTAATACTTAGTTCCTTATAAGTATACAAGAAATAAAGGAGTACACTAGGCTAAAGTGATAGTGAAATATTTAAAAAACTGGTTGCTATGTCATTTGATTCTCTTTGTATGGACAGTAGTAAACATCAGAAAAGGCAAATTCCCATTAAAGAAAAGTAGAAAAGTATTTTAATATTGAAACCAATAACAAGGAATATCTCGCAAATGGTTAATTCCACAAAAAAATTATGAGATTATATCCAATTATATGTTTTATTGACACGTTAATATCCTAAATATATGCTACTAAATAAAATTCTTTGTCTTTTTGAGAATATAAAAATGTTCCTAAATATATGGTATTAAATAAAATTCTTTGTCATTTTTTAGAAAATAAAAATTTTAGAAAATTTATCCATGTAAAGGATAGTTTAGGGTGAGATATTTTCTTGAAAACCTTTGCGTCGCATCCTTAGAAAATGCTGAACTTAAATTTCAAGTTTAACTGAGTTTTGAGTTGTCCTGTTCACAGACACACATGGACCTTTTTTCTATTTTTTTTATTCATGGGAACCTAAAACAGGTATTTAAGTGGTATAGAATGTTTGGCTGGAACTCAATACCTTCTCTATCTAAGACTATGTACAGTGTAGATGAAGTAATAGCAGTTGATAAAAAAAGTAATAAATGTGTGATGATCTTCTTGAATTGTTGAATTAATGTGTTTTAGTGTAAACAATTAATCCATTTAGTTAAAGACGCAGAGAATTATAAATCTTGAATGGAAGCTCTCTAGGTGATATCAATGCAATTTACATATATTGGCCGATATATTCTAAAATTAGAGTCGGAAACGGTGAAATGTTTTCTTTAAATATACAGGGTTACTACAAAAGAAATAGACAACTTCAACTGTCTGTAAAACAAAAACTATTAGAGATAGCAACCTAATTATTTTGGAGGTATGTTGAGAAACTCTCAAAGTTTTGGTTGTTACTATTGGTAACGCTGTAGTGTTTTGTTTGTTGTTGCAGAAGCTGAAATGGCGGAAAATCCTGTGGAAAAGGCATATTGCGTGTTGGAATTTGCTAGAACGCAATTAGCAACTGTTGTCCAACGACATTTTAGAACACATTACCACAAAAATGAAATGATGCGCTCACAAAAACCAGCATCGTCTTCATCATGTCGCAACATGTCGATGCAAAAGTCACGCCGTATGACCTTATCTTCTTCACTCAGAAACTAAAACATCTGTAATCTGTAAGGCATCATGTGCAGTCGCTTCCGCAAGATTTTCCATACAGTTTGCTGTGGAATTTGTAATTGCATGCTTGCCCTAGATGTCGATTTCTGTGGGCTTCTTATGTAGGCAGAACGAACACGTTCAACAATTTTTTTCCGAAACTCTTGGTCTTCCCGAGCTCTTCCCTTTGCACAAACATCCCGTTGTCTCGAATTTTCTATACCAGTCGTAGATTGACTGTCTAGTCGGTGGCGTTTTGTGGTAACGTGTTCTAAAATGTCGTTGGACAACAGTTGCTGATTGCGTTCTAGCAAATTCCAACACGCAATATGCCTTTTCCATAGGATTTTCCGCCATTTCAGCTTCTGCAACAACAAACAAAACACTACAGCGTTACCAATAGTAACAACTAAAACTTTGAGAGTTTCTCAACATACCTCCAAAATAATTAGGTTGCTAACTCTAATAGTTTTTGTTTTACAGGCAGTTGAAGTTGTCTATTTCTTTTGTAGTAACCTGTATTACTGCGTCAGAACTGACATAATGCATCACAGCTGCAGGATTTTTGGGGGTTGTATGAATGGTCTTTCAAATGTTAGCTTATTTTACATCCTCTACTGCTTACCGAAATAATCATATCTAAGATTTTAATATCCATATCATATTGGAAATGCACGTTATGAAGTCACAGTCCACTGCAAGAAAGCACTTTATAAAACATGCTCCGCAGTTGTGTGTATTTGAAAAAAAAAAACATCTACAACAAAAGATCGGACACATACATACTATTGATATATAATTCAACATATTTTAAGACGTGATCAAAAACTAGTACCGAAATAGTTTAGGTATTTGGTTTGATGATAAACAGCACAAACAATTTTTATTAAAATGACACGTGTATGATTTTTTTAAGCTTAACGTCCTTTAACCTAAAATGGCGTGTTATTTATGGACGCTCTTTAACTGCTTGGTTCTCAGCGTCCCGTTCTATACTGGGCGTGAAAGGCCGCTTAATTTTGCTCAGAGGCCTCTCTATCAGGCTTGAGGTTCTTTTACATGCCGTAAATCTATGACACGGGACCAACGGCTTTACTTCCCTTCCAAAGGAAGCCATGATAAGGATTTTACACCCGAAGAAAAGCCCATCGTCCTCCGCCGGATTTGAACCCGCGACCTTGGGTAGCATGGTAACCATTACACCATGGAGGACGACGTCCTTTAACCTTGTTGGTCATATCGGACGATGAATGAAATTGGTGAAATGGTGCCCAAATGATCTCTAGGCCCATGGAGCTTAAAGTTACTCCACACTCGTCTTCTCAGGACAATGGAAAACCCCGAAAAAACCTTATCCGGGTAACTCATCCTAAGCGACTCGAACTCACGACCTTTTCAATGTGAGGTAGACACACTACCACCACGCTACCCAAGCGGGCTGTATGAAATATTGTTATGAGAAAATACGTATCAGGAATTTTCTGTGAAAGACACGTGAATTTGAAATTGAGCTTTATTTATGCACGTTCTTTAACTACTCTGGTTCTCAGTGTCCCATTCTATTTTGTGCGTGAAATTTGTACTTAATTTTGTTCAGAGGCTTCTTTTTCAGGTTTGAGGTTCTTTTAGCTGCCGTAAACTACGACACGGAACCAACTGCTTTACTTGCTTTCTGTAAGAAGTCATGTTAAGGATGTTTACGCCCGAAAAAATCCATCGCCCTTAGCCGGGTTTGAACCCGCAGCCTTGAATACAAGAAGCTAGTATACTGACCACTACACCACGGAGGGCGCAAGACATATGAAGCTCTTCAAATATTACTTAGTTCTAGAGAATGCTATATTACCAGGAAACTGTGGGAAACAGAAAGAAATTGGCTTTATGTAAAAATCTGATGTGTTCCATTCACATGACTTTCTCTACAACAAATTATTGTTAAAAAGCTTATGCCTCTCTCTACTTCATGCTAATCGAGATAAAGATTAGCAGAAACGCTTTCTTGTAAGTAGTAGGGAAATCATGGAATATACTAGGCTAAAACGATAGTCAAATATTTTAAAAGCTGGTTGCCATTTGGATGAAATCCGTTTCTTTCCATTGCTAGGAGTTGACAAATTCGTATGAAAACAATGTATATGGCATAATTCTGTGTTTCAACGAGATCTACATATTTTGTGTAGTACGGTGTTGTCTATCTCTTACGGTTTACTAATTATGAAAAATCCAGAAAAAATTATTCAGAATAAAGAAGCCTTCAGAGACTATTCCCAGAAGATTCAAGATATACATTTTATTTGTCGTAGAAATATCTTAAATATAGAATTTTTAATCAAAATCGTTAGAGCAATTTTTGAGAAAATCAAAATGTTCGAATTTTTTCATGAAAAGGGTTGTTTGGGGTAGGGGGATTTTTTTCAAAATCTTCGTATCGCATTCTTGGAAGATAGGTACTAAACGTATATACCACGTTTAGTATTTTACCGACTTTTCGTTTTTGAGTTATCGTGCTCACAGACACACACGGTCACGGGGACGCACACGCAATTTTTTCTAAAAATTCATTTTTTGGATACCGGAGTCGCTAAAACGTGTATTTCCAGTGAAATCTCGGTATCGAATTTTTGGGTGCAATGCACATAGTAAGTGTAGAAAAAGTAAAATTGTTGACTTCGTTAAAATTTACAATTTCTGTAATAACTTTGCAGATTTAGCCATTTAACTGTTCAAAAATTTAACAAATGAGCTTTTGAAATGTACGTGTTATTTTATTTCTCATTGGTGAATGTAGAGTGTATGCTAATTTAGAGCAAACTTAACATATTTTTGAGTACCATGAATCCAAAATAAAAATTCTTAGAAAAGTACCGCACTCTTATGATGTGTGTATCAGAGAGAAAGAGAATGTGTGTGCAGCATTACTCCAAACATAAAGGGAGATAAATATACTTGATACTTTAGTTCAATAGCTTACAAGGATGCGATAGGAAGATGCTCAAGAAAATCTCCCCCTTCCAAAGTATCCTTTTATTAAACAATTAATTTAGTTTTATTTTCTTAAGTATGGGTGTAACAATGTTGATTAAAATAATATGTTTAATATATTTATACCAGGTGGCTAACTGCTACATATTTGATATGTGCACATATCCCTTGGTAGGTTGAAAGAGTTGCAGAACTCAACGGCGCTTTTTCAAGTTAAAATCTACCAGTGGAGGAATACTGGAAGAGTGATTTTCGTTCTACACGACTTGTGATCAGCGAGACTGAGCGGGACGCGCTCAATACGAGGGATAAAATGAATGGCGCTCTCGCCCAATTTTCCACTGGCAGGTTTTAACTTGAAATAGTCCGTTGAGTTTTGCAATTTTTTTAACCTACAAGGGATATGTGCACACATCAATACGGGGCCCCTGGTATGAAAAATAATATCGTATCTTGAACTCTCTGAAGCTGAAGCCCACTTAATTCTAAATGAATGTCGCTCAAGTTTTAATACTATCATTGGTAAACTTTAAGAGAAATATAGAACCCTACCAGATGAAACATTTAAGACGCATAATTTATATCATATATATCTATTTCCAAAATATTTACTGTAATTGATTTGAGTTTTGATACTTATATAAACCTTCTTTGAACTTTGAAGTCCTTTCATCATTCATTTGTTTCTCGTGATGCTAGTGTGTGGATTTCCAAATCCAGCTTCAGGCTCTACAACGAAGTGTGTAATTAAGTGACTTAAGAAACGGTTTATCTCACTAGCTATAAGCAAATCAGCAAATGAAGGTTTTATAATGATACCGTATTTAAGTAATAAACGTTAAAAGCTAGAGGTTATGTGAATGTAACTCATCGGATTTTTCATGTTATTTAGCTCGTTATTTCCAGTATTCTTCTAATTATATAAACATGTTATACGTTGCAGTTATTTCAGAAAACAATCTATTTTGATGTACAGACGTACGTAGAATATGAAAAAGGTAGAGAAAGTCATGTTATTGCAACGCTCCAGAAGAAATCGCTCTAAAAATTGAAAAAAACCTTACTTGAGTCAGTTATTGAGACTCATTATTACAGAACTGCTTTCTTCCGAAAATCTTCACCGTAACTTTTCCATTCTCTAGGATGCTAAGGTTCGCTGAATCCCAAACTTGATTTACAATTGTTTTGATGTAAAGTCACGAATGTAAGCCTGTTTCAAGCTCTGTCGGTTGTGGCTGCTGTGATCTCTCAAGATTATTCAACTGTAACACTTTCCGATGGTGTTCACATTTTCTTTTCCGGTTTATCTATATTTCCTGAAAAATATACACTTACATTATATAACCATAGACTTTAATTTCGCTGTATATCTTCTGCTTTCTTTTTCTTTATTCTTTGTATTCACGTGATTATGGATAATGAGGAGCGGAAATATTAACATCACCGAAGAGAGTAATCCATTGTTGATTTTTTTTTTTTTTTTTTTTTTTTTAGCTTAACATCCTTTAACCTAGTTGGTCATATCGGACGGTGAATAAAATTGGTGAAATGATGCTCAAATGATCTCGGGGTCTATGGAGCTTAAAGTTACTCGACATTCGTCTTCTCAGGATAAGGGAAAATCCCGAAAAAAAACCTTATCCGGGTAACTCACCCTAAGCGAGATTCGAACTCACGACCTTTTGAATGTGAAGCAGACACGCCACCACACTACTCAGGCGGGCCATTGTTGATTTTCTTCACTGCATAAGTGAAAAATAATAATCATAATAAAACAAAAATGTCTAATACTCACAATTCTTTCTATAATATTAATATTTCATAGCAATTAAAGTATAATTCATATAAAAGCTTACTTTTCTAACGATTTCATGATTATTGCGATATGCTTTTTCAAGAGCCTAAGTTGGGTAAAATGCACGTGCTACACTCCGGATGGCCGAGCCAATAATTCACTAACCTTAAAAAATCTGATGTGTACCATTCACATGACTTTCTCCATATCCCTGCAACAAATAATTCTTAAAAAGCTTATACTTCTACTTACTTTATGCTAATCAGAAAAAAACAGCAGAAATAGTCTAATTACTCGCTTCCTTGTCAGTAGAAGCGAAATAAGGGACAACCGTAGGTTAAACTGATAGTCAAAAGCTGGTTGCTATGTCAATGAAGTTCCTTTGTCTATATGGATAGGAGTTGACAAGTTCCTGTATGAGAAAAGTATACGTTTTTCATAGCAGAAACCAAAAATAAGGAATGTCACAAAAACGACGAACTCCACGAAAAAATGTATAAAACATAATTGTGTGTTTTAATGTGCTCTACATTTTTGTATACTAAGCTTTTGTCCATCTCTTACGATTTAGCAGTTATTCAAAATTTAGTAAAATTCATCCAGAATAAACTATTCTTCAGAGGCTATTCCCAGAAAATTCAAGATATACATTTTATTTGTCAGGTAAATATGTTTAATATACGAAATTTTAATCAAAATCGTTAGAGCCATTTTTGAGAAAATCAAAATTTTCGAAAAAAGTTCCATGTAAAGGTTAGTTGGGGGTGGGGGTATTTTTCTCAAAATCTTCGTGTCGCATCCCTGGAAGATACTAAACTTAAATACCAAGTTTGGTATTTTACCGACTTTTCGTTTTTGAGTTATGGTGTTCACAGACACACGGACACACGGACACGGACACACGGACACACACAAACACACACACACATACACGGACCTTTTTGTGAAAATGCTTTTTTTGGATATTGGGGACACTAAAACATATATTTGCGGTGAAATCTCGGTACCGAATTTTTTGGTGGAGTGCAATACTTTCTCTATACACTATGCACATAGTGCGTATGGAGAAAGTAAAAAAGTTGTTGCGCGTGCCTGTGTGTAAAATTTCAATTTTCCCCCAGTACGTCAGTCTATTTAACGACGAAAATTACTACCAGCGTTACTATGTGCTGGTATTTTTCCTGTCAGGAGTTGTTTTATGTTAGCAAGTCTACTGACTTAAGGCCTCCACATTTAAGCAAGCTGGGCCTGGATTTAAAGGCAAACTTTGGAGACGCATTAGCGTTACTTAGGGAGATAAAAGGAAGAGAAAGAAAAATCCATTTACAAACAGTCTGATGTATTACACTCACATTACTTTCTCTAACTGTTCTACAAACAGAGTTCTTACAATAGATTATTCTTCTTTCTACACCATGCTATTCGAGATAAGCATTAGCAGAATGTTCTTATTACTTAGATCCTTATAAGTAGACGGGAACGAAAGGAATGCGCTACGCTAAAGCCGTAATCAAATGTTTTAAAATGTATCGTTATGCAACTGTCATTGAAATTGGCTTCTTTACTTAGCCAGTAGTAGAACAAAAGAAGAACGGACACTTCCTGTGTGAGAAAAGTCAAGTATTTTAAAACAGAAACCAATATCAAGGAATGTCTTGAAAACGGTCAACTCTACAATAAAAATGCATATGGCATAATTTGTGTGTTTTAACGAGATCTACATTTTTGAGCTGTAAGTTTTTGTCTATTTCTTATGGTTTAACCGTTATGCAAAATTCTGCAAAATCAACCAGAATAAGGCGCTCTTCAGAAGCTAATACCCAGAAAATCCAAAATATGCATTTTATTTGTATTGTGAATAAATTTAATATACGGTATTTTAATCAAAATCGTTAAAGCCATTTTTGAAGAAAACAAAATTTTCAAATATTTTTCCATGTAAAATCCCCCCCCCCCCCAGGATTTTCCTGAAAATCTTCGTGTCACAACCTTGGACAGTAATAAACTTAAATACCAAGTGTATGCGAATACGGTGGCTCCTAACCTGCCACCAATTTCCTGTCACTATGATTTTCTTTAATTCGTTTCACTCTTCATATGTTTCAGAGGTGTTGTGGCAGGACAGTGGAGTTGGTTCTTGGATGGCCGGCTGGTGCCACTTCATTCCTGGAATTACAAGGCATTACAATTGGAGCCATTCGAATCATTCGGATCTCCGTCCATTCACCACTCCTTCCCAGGAGTCAGGTAAGTCACAAAGGGCCTATTAGTGGCCTACGTGCGGTGCTCAGCTCCAATGGCTGGGACCCCTCTTCATCTGACTATTTCTGGTCCTATATAGTGCTTAAAAGCATGTTTATAATGTCTTATCCCTGTAAAATGAAAACTGCATTATATGTATTTCCTGTGTAGAAAAATTAATTATTTCATAACTATGAGTTTAGCAACATTCTGTTAGCTTGAAGCTCCAGTATGGTGGCACCATGGTGTCTGTGCAGTACAATTTGTACCGTAACCAAAATTCTTGCTGGCATTTTTGAAACCTTTTCGTGTAAAGAATAGCCGCAATGGAAGAAGTTTCTTAAAAACGTCTAATTGCGTCGTTAGAACATGCCTAGATAACTGCATTTTTTGTTGTTGTATGTTTTCGTATCACGAGTTTTAGTTTTAAAGCTACAAATTATTGTTGTTATTATTACTATTTATTATTTCTATAGAAGTTTTTTCTCATATTTTACTTCCCAGGTGTCCAAATCAGACTAGCTAAATTATTTCTGTGATCGACATTATGTCTATATGACCTATATTTCTTAAATTTTATTTTCTGATGGCCTCTGTTATTCAAATATTCCATTTAGGCAGTGGTTAAGATATTGGTAGGTTTGACTCCATAGGGTTTACACTTACAGAAATTTCAGGATTTCTGATGTCCTTCTTTCCTTCCAAATTATAGGTAATCTGAAAATATAAAAGTGAGAGGCACCATCTTTACTAGTTTAGAAGATAGAATCATTCCCTTTCATTGTGTGTAACAGTTTAAGACAAAACTGAAATGCGCTGGATTTAATTTAATTTTAATTTAAATAAATTCTAAATACGCATAATATGAATACCTATTATGAAACAAATCACATCGTTTACATTATAAAGGAATTCGCAAAACTTTCTTTGTTAAAATATTTTCTGAAAAATGTTGTTAAGTGCACTAACACATTTCGGAAATACACAGTTCTTCACAGCTCTTCGGAACCTACGATTAATTTCATTTTTGATCCAGTCATTTATATTGCTAATACCACCCATAAAGGTTGCACATCGTTGATACTCTCTCCCTCTCTCTATCTATCTATCTCTCTCTCCCTCCCTCCCTCTCTCTCGCGATATTGAATATTTGAAAATAATTATATAGGATTACGAAAGCAAAATATTATAACAAAAGCTGTGTTTTTCTCCAACAAATCTTTATTGTTTCCATAAACTAACAGCAATCGGACTCTACTCACGAATAACGTTCATAACAATTCTGCATTCACTGCTGCGATGAAACAGCTCGCTACGAAATTTTCTTCGAAATCACTCATTGAATATGATGCATTCCCTGTGTAAACTGAGCCTGGGCAGGGCTTCGTTGTCCTTTGTATACTTGTTGGTCATATGACTGGAAATTTCCAGAAGCTTCGCATTGCAGTACATCGCAGGTGTTCACAAACTCACTTAGGCTTAATAATGCGCGGCATAACGTTGAAGAACCTTCCCACAGATCACGTGTCCACTCACATAGGTAACAATGGATACCAACAATAAGTTATAACTTCCAAATCAAACCGTACACACACGTTCGGCAATTACGGCCTAAGGGCGTTGTCGCAGTATGCTTTCCGTGATTTAGAAATATGCGAAATGCTTACTAAATTTAGATTTTCATAAACGTGTCTTCAAAGATGGTAAATTAAAATATGAGATTATTTAAAATCCCTACAGAAATATCTGTGTATGACTAACTAGTGAATAGTGTCTTTATTACATAGTGATGTGTGCAGAGAGTAAATGTTGAATAAGACGTGTTATTAAACTATGGTTTTTAAATATATAAATTTAATTTATTTACTTTTTTTCATATACAGCTTTCATGACATTGTACATATGTATGGCAAATTACAAAAGAAGTTCCAGATAAAATAAATAAAATCAAAATAATAGAAATGAATAACAAAACATATTTATATAGCTAAAAAAGCTGAAACAGAAACTCTGACATGTGTGCGAAATTTCTTTAGGTGTATAACAAAGTTCTCAATATACCCGTCACAAATCGATGCAATACATCCCTCAAAAATTGCCACAGAAATAAAATTTCTTTAGATATTGGACTAGAACGAAGGAATTAATCCCCAATAAATGAAGAATGTATATTACAACCGTGTGACCAGAAATATGAATGAAGTTAAATCACATAGTAACAGATGTGGATAAGTATGCCATGTATGTATAGAAATTCAAAGTCTCTCCAAACGCTTCCCACGTTCTGTCTATGTGAGCTTTATGCCAGCACATTCACTAAGCCTGCGGCGAAGAATATCGGGTACACCACAATGTAGACGGCCATCACTGGTGGCGATCGAATCGTGCATCACACAATCAGACAAAAGGAGCTAAATAAATATGTGCAACGTTTAACGTGGAATAGCTCACCAGCTAGTAATAATGAGTTTTCTCTGTTTGTTAGGAGTCTTTGCTCTTCTGGCTAATTTTCACTTCATTTGCTAAATAATAACTCCAAGGCACGACAGCTGTTATGGATCGACTAGTTTACGTTCGTTGTTTTGACGGCCAGACTGTACTGCACTATATTCCAGCCTTCTATGATCGCTCTAAACCGTGCCATGCTGCACCAGCGACCTCTCCAAACAATTGCCTTCTTTCGTCAAACAAGTAGTTGGTAAAGGGTAAACAAATAGAAAAACAAAGGAAATATAGGTAACATGAAAAAAGGAGGAAAAAGAAAAAACAGTTCATGGCAACAATGTGCTCCATCTTAAGATTGAGACACGCTTTAGATAGAAATGCAAGTAACCTGCTGTCTCTGTATTCTATGTCATAGGTTTCGAGTTTCTAATATCGTCAAGGCGATTCTTTATTCCTGTTGATTAGACGTTCCTTGTGAAATAATTACCGGAATTCCATAGTACGACAGAGAGAAGACCGTGTCGCTCACTTTTCACCTCACTAGAGACACCTGTTGACAGCAGCAAGCGAGGGAACGTTGCTCCCAGAGCATTGATTAAACGCCAGCAAACATTCAGTTGACTTCACCTCCACTCTACGGAAAACATTAGTGCATCGCTTGTACCCATTTTGTTTCATGCACCGCTGATCATAAAGCGCCTTTCTGATTGTGCGCTTTATGAAGCTAATACCTCATTTCGCAAATGGTTAATATTCAGATAGGAGCGAAGTAACTATGAACTACGCCGATGAAGGGGAAAAGATTGGAGAGAATTCAGCGCAGCAAAAATGTTCGCTAAGGAGTTTCACCCTAGCTTTTCATTCCGACATTTGACTTCAGGCACAGCGTTGAATAACTCTGAAACTGTTAATGTGTGTGTGTATGAGAGAGAGAGAGAGAGAGAGAGAGAGAGAGAGATAGAGAAACAGCAAACATTACTTTAAGCTAATCAAGAAAACATTAGTTCCTGGTAAGTAGAAGGGAATACACCACCCTAAAGTAATAGTCAAATATTGTAAAAGCACTCTCTGCGATGACTAAAAATTAGGTTCTCTTTGCATGTGCAAGAGGTTAACAAAAGAAAAAAACAAATGACGCTTTCCTTTTGAGAAAAGTGTACATATTTTAAAATTGAAACCAATAACAACGAATATCTTGGAAATGTTTAACTCCACAAGAAAGTCTGTCTAACAAAAAGTGTGTGTTTTGCGATATGTAAACATTTTCTTGTGAAATAAGATGTCTATATCTTATGGTTAATCGGCTATGCAAACGTGGTCCAGAATTTAGAGGACTTCAGAGCCTCTCCCAGGAAAATCATGATACCTATATATTTTATTTGCAATGTAAATATCGTTAGTATACGGTATTTTAACCAAAATCTTTAGAGCCATTGTTAATGCAAAAGTTCGAAAAGTGTTCCATATTAAAGGTAGTTTGGGCCGGAAAGATTTTCCTGAAAATCTTCGGCCGCATCCTTGGGAGAACCTAAACTTAAGTACCAAGTTTGTTACTTACTTAGTTTTTGAGTTATGTTGTTCACAGACATACATACACGCACACACACATACACACATACACACAAACACACAGCTTCTTCTAATAAAAAATGTTATTAGATGTCCTCAAAACTTTTATTTCCGGTGAATGTCGGTATCGAATTTGGGTTAGAATGCAATACCTTCTCTACTATATGTTCATTGTTCGTGATAAAGAACTTAAAAAGCACTTATGTGTTCCATTCACATGACTTTCTCTACCTGCTTTGCAAATAAACTAATCTCACAAAAGATTAATAGTCCTCATGGGTAGTGTGGTGGTACCGTGTCTGCCTCACATTCAACAAGTCGCCAGTTCGAATCTCGCTTAGGGTGGATTACTCGGATAAGGTTTTATCGGGGTTTTCCCTTATCCTGAGAAGACGTTGCCTGACATACATTCCATGGATCCCGAGAATATTTTAGCATCATATCACCAATTTCATTCAACGTCCGATATGACCACCAGGTTGAAGGACGTTAGGCTACAAAAATATATATTATAGTTCATGCTGATCAAGATTAACATAGCAAAAGTGGTCTTAGCTATAATCTGTTCAATATGCGATGGTATTGAAATTCACATCAACAAACAAAACAAAAGTAAAACAAAAGAGATATGAAACAAGTGAGGACGCCCTAGAAATGAACTTTTTTTTTATTTATGGACGCTCTTTAACTATTAAGGTTCTCAGCGTCCCATTCAATATTGGGTGTGAAAGACCGATTAATTTTGCTCAGAGACCTCTGTATAGGCTTGAGGTTCTTTTACGTGCCCTAAATCTAGGATACGGGACCAACTGCTTTACTTCCCTTTCGAAGGAAGCCATGATAAGGATATCCGCCGGATTTGAACCCGCGACCTTGGGTTTATGAAGCTAGCATGGTTAGCATTCAAACTAATAAGGAATATCTCGGAAATAGCTGTACAACAAATGTATATTACATAAGTTATGTGTTTTAATGATATATAGATTAGTTTTCATTATTAT
Organism: Hymenopus coronatus; assembly: GCA_030762935.1. Classification (NCBI taxonomy): domain Eukaryota; kingdom Metazoa; phylum Arthropoda; class Insecta; order Mantodea; family Hymenopodidae; genus Hymenopus; species Hymenopus coronatus. The sequence continues at coordinate 151,495,298 of CM060882.1, read as the reverse complement.
TATTATTATTATTATTATTATTATTATTATTATTATTTCTTACAGTTTACGAGCTATGCATTTTATTCAAAATGAGGACTTCAAATGCTTATTCACAACACATTCAAGATATATATTTCATTTGGAATTTAAATAGCATTGATATACAGTATTTTAGAGCCATATTTGAAAAAATCGAAATTATCGAAAAATATTCACTGTAATGAGTAGTTAGGCGTGAGTATTTCCTTGAAAATACCAAGTTTGATGTTTAATGTACTTTTCTCTTTGGGTTATACTGTCCGTAGACACACATGGACATTTTTCTAAAAAAAAAAATGATTTATTCCGGGGACCTGAAAGCATGTATTTCTAGTGAAATGTCGGTATACTTTTAGGTGGAATATAATACCTTCTCTACCTATCATGTGCATATATAGTACTCGGTAGAGAAAGAAAAAAATAAAAGTAGAGAAAGTCGGTTTAATTCATAAAAAGAAATGCGTGGAGGACCTCTATTCTAGAACGAGCCAGATAGCCCCGCGGTAACATAAGACCTTGCTTTCGGGAGGTCCCATTTGGGCTATAAATTTGTCATGATTTCGCCAGGTCGAAGGGAGAATGTTGGGGTGTTTCTTCTTCTATCAGACATTTCCTGTACATCATGTCCTTTCTTCTCATATATTTCAGGGCTGTGGGGATCGGTGCGGTGTGAAGTGGAATTTGCATTAGATGAAGATTTCTTCCTGGCAATAAGTTGGCCGGCTGGAACCCCTTCCTCGGATTGGCTTGTTTCATTCCGATACTCCTAGATTGAACATGGCAAAGGTACGATCAATGGCGTCAGTATCGCTCTCATTCATTCTTGAAACGTTAGGGATCTTTTTACTTTCTCTAGCTCGCATGTACAACTTACATAGTGGATAGAGAATGTATTGTATTCCACCCAAAAATTTGAAACCAGATTTCACCGGAAACATGTGTTTCGGGGTCCCCAGAGTCCAAAACAAACATTTAAAAAAACGGACCGCGTGTGTGTCTATCTGTCTGTTTGTATGTGTGTGTGTCTGTGAACAGTATAGCCCAAAATCGAAAATACCGTTAAATACCAAACTTGGTTTAATATATTCCAAGAATGCGACACAAGATTTTCAAGAAAATCTCCCACCACAAACTACCCTTTACATGGACATTTTTTAGAAAATGTTGATTTTCTCAAAACTGACTCTAACGATTTTGATTAAAACCCCGCATATTAAAGCTATTTACATCCCAAATAATATATATATATATCTTGAATTTCTTGGTAATAGCCTTTAAATACCTCTTTATTCTGGATGAATTTTGCCGAATTTTGCTTAACTGCTAAACCGTAAGAGATAGACAACAACTTATTGCACAAAAATGTAAATCTCGTCAAAACACACAATTTATGTTTTTTCAGGTTTTTGTTGAGGAAGTAGCCGTTTCCGAGATATTCCTTGTCATTGGTTTCAGTCGTCAGAATGAAGTGTCCGATGTTCTTTTGTTCTACTCCTGGCCAAACAAAGAAGCGATTTGCGATGACAATTGCATAACGAAAATTTTAAGACATTTGACTATCACTTTAGCCTGGCACATTCCCTTAATTCGCTTCTACTTATAAGGAACTAAGTAATAAGAACATTCTGCTAATGTTTATCTCGATTACCGTTGTGTTGAAAGAAAAATAATCTTTTGTAAGAAGCTTGTTTGTAGAGCAGCTATGGAAAGTCATGTGAATGGAACACATCAGATTTTTATCCCTTTTCCTTAGAAACATATTGTCAATCGGCAATAACGTTAAGTTATGTACTGCTCTCGGGTTGCTTTATTAATTTTATTCATTAAATCTCGCTCGCATACACATACACTCTTATTCATACTTCCAGACTCTGGGGAGGATAGAAACATCAGGGCTAGAGAAAAATCCCTACTCCCCCCCCCCCAGCCAGGAATTGAACCCGGGATCTCCATAGCAAGCAAGTGCTCCACCGAGTTACAAAGCAACCCAGATCCTGAACATGTTAGCGCGCATCGTCACTTCCAGATTTAGATCTGATCGCCCTTCAGGTTTCCCCATCATCTCCCAGTGGTCACGCTGGAAGCATAAAGGGCCCACTAATGCCTACGTGAGGTGCTGTGCTCCTGGAGGCCCCTAGACCTCTCTATCCTAGTAGCGTATGCAAAAGTAAGTGGTAACACAATATGATCTTACTGCATATGTATCCTAAAGACATAAATGCATCAATGTACAGAAAAAGCTGGTGTATTGTAGCAAATAGAATAAAGCTCCATAACCTTTATTCGCGATAACAGTATTTTAGAAATGCTTTAATAAAGTTTTTATGTTTTAAAAAAAAAATATCTCCATTTTTATGCTCTCATTCCTAATTTTAGTTTCTCTACACATACTATGCACATAGTATACAGAGAAGGTATTTAATTGAACCCAAAAATACGATAACGAGATTTCACCGGAAATACATGTTTTGGGACCCCTTGAATAAAAAATAGGCATTTATAGAAAAATGTCCCGTGTGTGTGTGTGTGAGAGAGAGAGAGAGCTGCATAGCTTAAAAAAGAAAAGTCCGTTAAATATCAAACTTGATATTTAAGTTCAGTACCTTCGAGGATGAGATACGAAGATTTTCAAAGAAATCTCCCATCCCCAATTACCCTTTACGTGGAAAAATATTCGAAAATTTTGGTTTTCTCAAAAATGGTTCTAATGATTTTGATTCAAATCTCGTATATTTAAGATATTTACATAACAAATAAACTGTATATATTCAAGTTTCTGGGAATAGCCTCTGATAACCTCTTTATTCTAGATGATTTTTTCTGAATTTTGCATTACTGGTAAACCATAAGAGATAGACAAAAACTTACTACACAAAAAATGTAGATCTCACTAAAAAAAAAACATAGGTATATTTTTTGTGACATACATTTTTTTCGAAGAGTATACCATTTTCCAGATATTGTAGCTATTGCTTTCAGTTTTCTCACACTGGAACTTGTCAACTCCTGGCCACGCAAAGAATCGCATTTCAACTCCATAGCAAACACATTTTAAGACATTTGATTATCAGTTTAGCCTAGTGTATTCCCTTATTTCCCTTCTAATGTTTCTGCTAATGTTTATCTCATTTAGCAAGAAATAGATAGAAGAAAAGCATATTAACAATAATTTGTTACAAAGATATAAAGAAATTCATTTCAATGAAATACATTAGATTTTTTCTGATGTGAGGAGTCTTTTCCGCTGATGTTGCTGTGAGTATATCACTCTCGTGCTCTCAGTTAATTGGTCCTTTGGTTGAATTTTTATGCTTCTCAAAGGAACCTATCACAAATACCTGAAAAGTTTTCTTCTGTTGTCTCTGTGGTATAATAAGTTCATTCTCCAAATATAAGCTGCTGGGTTTCAACTTGAAGTATCCTCAAATGAGCTGCGAATATCTTGGAACATACATGAAACACAACAGGGCGCTGTTAACATGTGAAGAAGACTGTGCTCATGACGCGATCATTTGATGTGCACAGTATCAACAAACTTATATTTCACTTATGGTGTTTTGATTTCGTCCTTGTAAGACGCTAGCCAATCGTCTCCGCACCTATGGAGACGACGCAGGAAATAGAGCCTGTGTTATTCGTTTAAAAAAGTACATGTGTTTGAATACTTCACGCAGGGGCAGCATATAGCATATGTTGCAGTATTACGGTAGTATATTTTACCTTTGGTCTCGACAAAACCAGAGACCTTAAGAGAGTTATAAGGGGCCTACCGGCAGAGACACCTCCGTCTCATTCAGGACTGGTACAGACAGTGGCGGATGTCCGTTAACCCGGGCAAAAGTCATGCTGTTCCGTTCTCCAGAAAACGCCCCACAATAAACCAGATACCCAACTTTTCCTATCAGGGCCAAAGGATAGAGTGGGGGAATTCCATCAAATACCTGGGCGTCACTCTTGATAAGGGCCTAACTTTTCTTAAACACGTGCGGGGAACGTCGGACAGAGCGAAGGGGGCGGTAGCCTCCCTTTACCCTGTACTGGCCTCCCAGATGCCGGTTCACTTAAAGTTACGCCTTTTCAAGGCGCTTGTAGTCCCCCTGATGATCTATGCCTGCGAAGTGTGGGGTATGGCAGCAGACCTGGTTACAGCGAGTACAGAATAGAGGACTCCGGTCCATATATTCTGTATGTCGACGTTTCCCTTTGAGGCTACCACATGAAGCTTCGGCCCTCCCATATGTGGAAGATGTTATTAGGTGCCGGGCTCAAAAATTCTACGCCAGATTGGGCGACCATGAGAACGCACTTGTCAGATCTCTGGGGGAGTACTTACCCTCTGAACGCCGAAAGAGGCGGTTCCGGGTTCCCCGCATGGCTTGTGGGCACCCCCGGTAACAACGGCTGAGCTACCGCCTTAAAACCAACACTCGAAAACTCCAAAATTAAAACCTCAACCTTCACCTCATTCCTGTGGTTAAACCCTTACTAGGGTAGGTACACAGCAACAACACCTAGGCTCACCACGAGCCTACCAGACACGCACGCACGGTAGTATAGGGCACAAGTTTTATCCTCAAAGAAAGAGAGATATTCGGAAGTAAACAGTAAACGAAGTGCTCCGAATTCTGATGAGTTTTCTTCCGAACTTGTTGAAGTGTACGATACCAGATAAGTGGGAATCACTGTGAACACCCAAATATTTGGTGCTGTAAGAAAGAGGAAGACCTTGACTTGAAACGCATATATTACTGGATGCGCATCAAAGAAGCGAAGAATGTGAGCTTTAGAGATTTGTCGGAATTTACACATATGCTCCTGGATTCCAGAAAATTTTGAAGTGGATAACTCACGATCCAAATGAACAGCAGAAATAAGAATGGAAACTGACAGTATCATTTGCATAAGTTGCCAGTTGAATTATAGTGTATAAGGGATTCGGATGTATAAAAATTGTAAAGTAAAGGGGCCAGTGCTCTCCCCCGCGAATGTCCCAGATGAAAGGATGATGACCTAAGATCCGAACAATAAACATTCTGGATCGTAGATATGATGCGACGTGAGTGGAAAAGCGAATCATGAATGTGGTACGAGTGTCACTCCCAAAGTTTTGACAATGGACAACAATGAGTTGTGTTAAACACGGGCAGCTTTTCCTAAATTCAGCGTGTGTATATGTATAGCAGGAGATGCTCTGTCAGAGACTAGGATGGACCTCGGGCGAGAGCACTTGCTGCTATGATTTTCTAAGACTTTAAAGTCGGTTTAGGAGAGAGAGAGAGAGAGAGAGAGAGAGAGAGAGAGAGAGAGAGAGAGAGATGAAAGACTATAGTATATACATTTTGGGGATCTTGACCCTTCGCAATCCACCATTTATCGATTGTATGCAGAAATTAGAAGAGGAAGGGATTCCTCGATGATCAAAGCCGAGCAGGAAGCAACAATGAATGAAAATGTGATACAAGCAGAGTGCATGTTGCGAGAAGATCATAGCCGCACACATGGAAATAAACAAGTGTATGACTGCGCATATGGGCGGAGTTAACGAGAGAGAAGGTGACGTCATCTTGCTCGCAAGCACTTGATGACAATTCATTATTGATATCTTATGGGCTTTAATGAGACATTTACGAAGTCCCTGAGACTGAATTAATAATGTATTTTTTTACTTTCTCTATCCCGCATGTACAATGTACATAATGGATAGAGAAGGTATTGTATCCCACCCAAAAATTCGATGTCGAAATTTCACCGGAAATATGTTTTGGTTGTCCCCTGAGTCCGAAAAAAGCATTTTAGATAAAGATTCGTGTGTATGTCTGTGGACAGTATAGCTCAAAAACGAAAGACCGTTAAATTAGTATTTAGGTTTAGTATCTTCTAAGGATGCGACATGAAGACTTTCAAGAAAATCCCCCACCACAAACTACCCTTTACATGGAAAAAAATTCGAAAATTTTTATTTGAGTTTCTTAAAAATGCTCTAAAGAGTTTTATTAAAATCCCATGTATTAAAGCTATTTGCATCCAAAATAAAATGTATATCTTGAATTTTCTGGGCATAGCCTCTGAAGACCTCATTATTCTTGATGAATTTTGCTTAACTGCTAAACTGTAAGACATAGACAAAAACTTCCTGAACAAAAAATGTAGATCTCACACAATATTTTCAATTGTGAACTACTTATACTTTTCTCAGACAGGAAGTGTCCGTTTTTCTTTTGTTATACCCCTGCCCAAGTAAAGAAGCGACAACACAATCGCATAAGATAGCTTTTAAAACTTTTGATATCACTTTAGACCAGTGCATCCCCTTAATTCCTTTCTAATTATAAGGAACTAAGTAATAAGAACATTCTTCTAATGTTTATCTCGATTAGCATTGTATAGAAAGAAGAATCATCTTTTGTAGGAAGTTTGTAGAGCAGCTAAAAAGTGTAACATATCAGATTTTATGTACGAGTTTCACAATTAAAATTAGTAGGTAGTTGTGTAGTGTATGGATGTGATAATTACTGTCGAAAAACAAAGCAAAGTGGCAAAAAATACTTATTCCGAAAGATAAACAGATTTGTGAAAAAATGAGAATCTTGTCTCCGAGGGTAAGACGTGCGTTATAATTAACAGAAGCAAGAACTGCATATTTTTATTTTGAAAGGCATAGCTTGCGGCTTCCTCCATTGGGGAGGTTATCACAAGACAAAGCATACCAAATAAGTGAACAAAATAAAAAAAATGTGAATGATGTGTAACATAAAAATTCAGGTATGAAAGTGAACAATGCATAAAAATTTGAATTCATAACATAGCATTTGGATAAACGATTTATAGGTTAAAATTATTTATAAACAATTATTAGTAAATTGAATGTAAATGGTACATACTTCAAAATACTTAGGGAACCTTTTAAAGCTACAATAGCAATGTTGTATATAAAATGATTATTTAAGACGAACTCCTACAAAGTTTGACAAGAAATGAAGGAATGATACCTTTAGCGCCAATCATTAACCCAAAAGTATTTATACTGCTAAGTTGGTACTTTTCTAAATAATATGGTATTGTAGGCTTGTAGATACATTTTTCGAGATGAACCTCCTCTAGTTGTTTGTTATGTGATTCAGTCCTGACGGTGGAATCGATAAAAAAGCCGGAAGATGAGCCTGGTGGTATGGCAATTAGGTCTATCCTTCTGCAGGAGCCGTCTCGGACAATTCCATGGACTTCTTTGTGTTCTTGATATTGCTTATTTTTCAAAGTTTCGGCAATAAATGAGCGAATGGTGTGATGTCTTATATTTCTTAGCATTTCGCTGTGAGGAAAAAGCTGTTAATATTAGTATCATATAAAATAGTGAGTACTAATGGAATGTCGTCGTGAGGAAAAGTTTGGAAAGCATACGTAACGTCCCAGAAGTAAGTGTACATTAATTACAAACGCTATGAACAATATGTCATTTGAGTTCCTGGTATGGTTCTTGCTCTCCAAATTACTTCAATGATGTTTTTATAGGCCAGGAACACAACTTTACTCTAATAGAATGCAGATTTAACCGAGAGATAAGCCAGACAATGTGCGACAGAGGAAAGTTTAGTTCCGTTTCGAAGCACTCCTGCACATCCTGCTAGAAAACGCATCTCACTCTTTCGTTCCCACAGTTGCAAACCTCAAGTAATGACGCTGCATTGAATTAACTTTCAGCAAAATTCTGATGTGTTCCATTCACGTTACTTTCTCTACTTGTTCTGCAAACTATTTTCTTACAAAAGATTATTCTTTTGTCTACATCATGCTAATCTAGATAAAGTTCAGTAGAAGTGGTCATATATGCTTCCTTAGGAGTAAGGATACAGCGATAGTGAAATCTTTTAAAAGCTGTTCGGTTCTCTTTGCACGGCCAGGACTAAAACAAAAGAGATGAAACGAATGACGTCTTCCCGTTTGAGAAAATTTAAGTATTTTAAAATGAAATACAAAAGGGAACATCAGAATATCTCGAAAATACTTTTCTCTACCAAAAAAATATATATATACATGAAATAAATTGTGTGTTTACATTTTTGTGTTGTAAGTTTTTGTCTATATCTTACGGTTTATCAGTAATACAAAAAGCATCCAGAAGCAGAGATCTTCTGAGACTATTCCCAGAAAATTCAAGATATACATTGTAAGTTTTGTTTATATCTTACAGTTTATTAGTTGTACAAAAGTCACCTAGAATGAAGAGGTCTTCAGAGGCTATTCCTAGAAAATTCAAGATAGAAATTTAATGTGTCATTAAAATATCTTAGTAGTTTAATAAAAACCATTAGAGCCATTTTTTAGAAAATCATTTTTTTAAAAATGATCTATGTAAAGGATAGTTTGGGGTGGGAGAGTTTCCCTAAATTGTCTTAGTCGCATTCTTGGAAAATTCTGAATTTAAGTATCAAGTTTGGTATTTAACATACGTTTCGTTTTTGCAATGTTATTTACAGACGCGCACGCTTGCTTCTAAAATGAGTTTTATTCAGGGACCTCAAAACATATATTTCCGGTAAAGTCTCTCAGTATCAAATTTTTGGTTGGAATGCATAGCTTCTCTGCATACTATGTGCAAAAATAAGGACATGAGTTGTTCCTTAAGGATGGTGTAACGTTTAAATAGCAGGAAAACATTGGGATTAAATAAATTTGGAAGTGTTGTTTCAATAATAGATATAAATACTTGCTTATGGTATGCAAATCGTATGACCCCATTGGTCTATACCTTATTCTCCCACCATTAACATCAGGGCCTTATGAAACAAATCTGATGTGTTCCATTCACATAACTTTCTCTAGCTCTTTGACATACTTACTTTACGGTACTCATAAATCACCCAGAAAAAATTTCCCAGTAAGACAAACTTGGATTACTAAAGCATAACACACAATTTCCCAGTAACGGAAAAAATAACCAGAAAGGAAAAGGAACGTGAGTTGAAAATACCTTGCACAGTCAGTTGCAAATTAGAACGGGAAGTAGCAAATCTAACGTCAATTTATAACTGGCATTTATCGATTTTCTATAACAAATCGGGAAAAGGAATAGAACGAGAAGCGAAAGCAAACTACATCAGCATACAGGAGTTAATTTATAATGAATTGCGGATGGAAACGGAAAAATGTGTTGATTGGCATATTGATAAAAGAATATAAGGAAAATCTTTTAGCAGTGCAGATATCATTTGTTTAGAACCGCTAAATATATGCTCTGTTTCTTTCATTCTGCAGGTTTTACAATTTAGAAGTTCAACGCTGTAAATATTTACTTGTTATACTACTTACCTGTAGTAAATAGTTCACCCAAAATTCGATACCAACATTTCGCCTGAAATACATGAATCCAATAATCGTCCGTGTATGTATGCGTGTCTCTTAGAACAGCGTAACTGAAGCACTAAATGTCTGTTTAATACTTAACATCATATGTAAGTTCAGTATCTAACAAGGATGACACACGAATATTTTAAAGAAAATGTCCTAGCCCAAACCACCATTTGCGTGGTAAAAGAAAATTTTGATTTCTCAAAAATGGCTCTAATAATGTTGATTTAATTGCCAACTTTTTAAGATAATTTCATGACAAAAGAAATGTATGTACATCTTAAATTTTATAGGAATAACCTCTGAAGTTTTCGTCCTTTTTGAATAAATGTTGCATAATTGATAAATTATAAAATAAAATAGTTGCATAATTGATAAAACGTAAGTGATAGACAAAATTTTAAATCTCACAGCACAAAAATGTAGCACTCGTTAAAGTACGCATACACACACGTGTTTACTTTTATTTCAGAGCCATCATATAGCGACGCACTCTTATAATTTCATATTGCTTTATCTACTGTAATGCATACCGCCATGGTCAAATTTGAATTAAAGGTTTATCTGGATTAATAAATTATAACTAGAATAATAAAATGTTATAAGAACAGAAGTTGGACAGGTAGAGCCAGACTGAAAAGTTTAATGCCTTAGCCGGGATTTGAACCACGGATCTCCTGGTCTCTATTCGGTTGCTCAATCACTGAGCTACCATGGCAACATGCCGGCAGAGCAGTAAATAATGTCTTTACTGGTTCGCATGTATCCCGGTAAACCACAAGGTGATCTCAAATTATTTTGAGATGACAACCCTAATGACGATTTACAATGTCGTAAGTACTTCAAGACCCAGGATTCATAGAATAGCCAACTATTATCTCACAGAAACCGTGTGTAGGACAGGAGTTGATATAGTTGACTATACTATGAATCCTGATAGAGCAATCGACAGATACCGGGAGATCTGTGGTTCAAATTCCGTCTATGGCATTGAATTTTTCAGTCTGACTCTACCTATCCAACTCCTGTCCTGCACACTGTTTCTGTGAGAAGAAAATTAAATTATCACTATTGTAAGAACAGTTTGTAGAAGAGTGAGTTGAGAAAATCGTGTTTATGTAATACACAGATCGGTTTTTACTTTCTCTAGCACGGATGAAAAAGTACGAGGCGTGTCCGGAAAGTAAGTACAATTTCGTTCTACCGTCATCACAACGCATGCGCATTCGTCTCTTTAATTCATTGCCTGTCCACTGACGCCATTACAGCCGGATCATGTTGTGTTTACAGTTGTTAGTGCTTGTTCAAAATGTTTAAGACAATTTCTGCTCCCACCGAATGTGAAGCGTGTTTCGTAATTCGATTTCTCAATGCAAAGAATATTAAGCTAGCTGAATTTCATCGTCAACTTGTAGAGATTTACGGTGAGAAGGTAATGGTGGATAGAGAGAGAGTACAACGTGAACGATTCAGTGTTCATGTCGAAGTACGGATTGGACGGCTTTCTGTTGTCGCTGATGGTTAGGTTGAACAAGTGAATGAGGCAAATCGTGAAAACAGACAGTTCACAATAAGAATTCTTTGTATGTGTTTCCACAAATTTGAAAAGCTGATTTGCATGAAACTGTCACAAGCGCTTAAATTATCGCAAACTGCGTTTCCGTTGAGTTCCGAAGATGCTTACGGATATCCACAAAACGAAGCGACTGAACAGTACTGTAACATTTCTTATCTGATACAGTGATGAGGCAGATGAATTTTTAGGCAGGATAGTGACCGGTGAATAAAACTTAGATTTGTCATATCACTCTAGAATGAAAACAACAGTCGGTGGAGTGGAGGCACAGGATCCCACAAACGACAAAAATTCAAAACAACGTTGTCAGCTCGAAAAATTGTGTGTGCTGTTTCTAGGACGTAGTATTCTGCTTGTTGAGTTCCTCTCCAGAGAGGCAACCATCAATGCGGTACGATACTGTAAAATATTGAGAAAACTTTGGAGCGTAATTCAAAACAAAAGGCGTAAAATGCTCAGTCAAGGTAGGTGTTGTGTAGCTTCATGACAACGCACTCCCCATGCTGCACACTAAACCTTATTCAGCAATTCAGTTGGGAGCAGTTCATCATTTGCCTTGCAGCCCCAATCTCGCGCTTTCCGTCTACCACTTGTTCTTGAACCTGAAGCGTGAGTTCGGGGGAAGGCACTTTGACAACGATGACAGCGCAACAACACGCTATTCAGCAGTGACTGTCTTCACTGGCGGCAGGTTTATTTTAAGAGGACATACAAAAGTTAATTTCCCCGTTATGACAAATGCTAAACAATGATGACAACTATATAAAAAAAATAGGTTAATGTGAAAAAAATTATGCCGTTTTACCAAACATGCATAATTTTTACTTTCCGGACAAGCCTCGTTCGAGTGCATAGTACATAGAAGGTAGAGAAGTTATTGTATTCTACCCAAACATTCTATACCAAGATTTCACCGAAAATACCTTTTTCAGGACCCCTGAAACTAATACAAAATATAGAGCATTTATAGAAAAAAGTTTGTTGGTATGTGTGTGTGTGTGTGTGTGTTTGTGTCTGTGAGTGTGTGGACAGCAAACTCAAAAATGAAAAGTCAATAAATTAAGGGAAGAGAAATGAATAATTATAGAATATTAGGGTTAATAGCTTTTGCAATTTTTAGAGGTTAAATAGGTATTTAAGTTTGGTATCCCCAAGTATCGACACGAAGATTTTTAGGAAAATCCCCTACCTTCCACTCCAAACTAACCTTTACTTCATTCCGGATGACACCTGCTAACTGATAACTGCAGGAGATAGACAAGTTACTACATAAAAACTGCAGATTTCTTTTTGTAGAACTAACCATTTCACAGATATTCCCTGTTATCGGGTTTAATTTTAAAATATTTAAACTTTTCGCAAACGGGGAGTCCTCGTCCATTTTACCCCTGGAGCCGCGCCGTGATCGAGTGGTCAGACCACTCGCCTCTCACCTAAACGGCCCGGGTTTGAATCCCAAGCGACCGAATGTGATATTTGTTGTGGACAAAGCGGCTCAGGGGCGGGTTTTCTCCGGGTTCTCGGGCTTCTCCCGCCATCACATTCCACCGCGGTTTTATCTTCATTCCACGTATCATCACTAGCGGTGCCATAGCAGTAAAAGCGGGCGTTAAACACTGTCAAAAAAAGTTTACTCCTGGCCATGGGAAGAGAACCGTATTTGAATGACAATCGCATGACGTCAGGTTTGGAAAGATTTCACTTTCGCTTTAGCCTAAGGTATTCTCTCATTTCTCTTCTCTTATAAGGAACTGTTTAATACGGCCATTTCTGGTAATGTTTATCTGGATTAGCATGATGTATATAAAAGATTAATCTTTGGTAAGAAGGAAGAGATAGAACAGTCATCTGAAAGGAAAACAGTAGAACATGTTACCATTTGTAATTCTTAAACCAAATGAAGCTATCGACAGCACAAACGAAATTAAGAATGGAAGCACAATAAGCATCAACGGTAAACATGAAATTTCTAAGTTTCTGTTGAATGTTTTCGTGTTTGTAAAGATTCACGTTGATTGTGCATGCTCACGTTTGAAAACGAATATTTAGCTTTCAACCATTTTGATTTCCGTTTGTGTTTCCAGGCAATTGTGCAACGGCTTTAACATTGAATACTGCAGGCACTACGAGACAAATCTGATGTGTTCCATTTACATTATTTTCTCCGTTCTGCAAACAAACTATTCTTACAAAACAGTATTCTTTTATCTACATGATGCTAATCAACATAAGCATTATCAGAAGTGGTCTTAGTGCTTAGCTTCTTATAAATAAAATGGAAATAAGGGAATAGTAATTTTTTTAAACATGTCGCTATGTAACTGTCGTCAAAATGTAGTATTCTTCCATGCCCAGGAGTAAAACAGAAACGGTATTCAGGAATGAGGACTTCCAATGTGAGAAAATTTAAGTAGCTATTTTAAAATTGAAGCCTATAAGAAGGAATATCTCAGAAATGATTAACTCTTCCAAAAGATTTACATTATATAAGTTATGTGTTTTAATGTCATCTACATTTATTTGGGTGGTAAGGTTTTGCCTAGTTCTTAAGATTTAACAGTTATACAAAAGTCATCCAAAATGAAAAGGTGTTCAGAGGCTATTTCCAGAAAATTTAAGATGTACGTTTCATTTGTTATGAAAATATCTTAAATATAGTATTTTACTCAATCGCTACCCTTTACAGGGAAAAACCTTAGAAAAGTTAGGTTTTCTCAAAAATATCTCTAACAATTTTGATTAAAATCTCTCCTTTTTATTTAATCGTCCTTAAGTAGCATCAGCTTTTACTCCAATAGTTAGAATTGTTCATGAATTGATTAAATCTTATGATGTAATTAGAATTTGTTTTAATACCTTTATGGGTAAAGTTGTTAGATTATTTACCTCAAGTAGTCAGTATTGTTGGGATCTAATACATTTTTGAGAAAATCAAAATTTTCAAAACATCTTCCATGTAAATGGTAGTTTGGAATGGGGAGATTTTGTTAAAAACCTTCATATTACATCCTTGGAAAATGCTAAACTTAAATATCAAGTATGGTATTTAACCGACTTTTCGTTTTTGAGTTTTGCTGTTTACAGACACAAATACACATACACAGTGGTCTTTTTCTAAAAAAATATGTGTATTTAGGTTGTCATAAAAGTGTATTTATAGAGAAATCGCTGTATCTAATGTTCACTGGAATACAATACCTTCTATATCCATCTACTATATACAAAATTAGAGAAATTGAAAATGAAACCAGCAATGCAGTACCAAAAACAAATAAAATGCTTAATGTTGTAAGAGAGCATTCTATGAGATAAACATTTTGGTGATGAAAATTATACTTGAAGATTTTGCCTGTGTTACAGTGAACCTCATACACAATTGAAACCTGGGGAACACTGAATTTAATTCAATTCAACGCTCAATTCAATGTGAGTTGTGGAAATGTGCAGAATGCGTTGGAATAAATAAAGAGCTAACATGTTCTTATGTGAGGTTTTTAATGTAGTTCTTAATTAACCCTTAAACCTACCGTCAGCTACGTCCTTGTGTTAATATCATTTATTATTACACTAGCGGTGCCAAAGTTCTCGTTTTATTGCATTCAATGCCGAGATTCTACTGTGTCTCTATCCTGATTCACTTTCAGTCTCTCACAACTTCTTTCTTTTTCTTCTCATTCTCCCATCACCCGTCTTTCTGTTCTTTCTTATTTTCCTCTCTGTCTCCTCTGACTTTCACTTTCTCCCCTATACAAATTACCACACTCCCCCTTCTGCCTCCAGTGCATCTTTCTCTCTCACATTTTCTCTCTCCCTCTCTCTCTCTCTCTCTCTCTCTCTCTCTGTCCATGCGATTCTTGTCACGTACATCAAATCGGGAATAAAACTACTACTTTTTCTGGAATATGAATCAAACTTAAACCTCAAGTAAAGGTTTAAGGTCTGTATTACACTTACACATTTCTGTCACATAAATGTGATCAAATAAAACATTTTACAGTGTGATACAGCATCTGTGACAAAAGTTGATCACATCTGTGATTAGAAAAGAAAATGGCAGACATTGCACATGTTCAGTCTCTACAGCCAAAATATTCACTTCCTATTACGAATCACATGAAATGCTGTACAATTCAAAACATAATTATTATAAAAACAGAAACAAAACACTGAAAATATATAAAAGCATAGAAAAAGCCATTAGTGAAACACATGAAAGATACACAGAAAATTATGTGAGGAAATAATTAAATGGACTTGGGAGCCAATATTTAGAATCAAAATGAAAGCTATTATGACAACCATTAATTAGTAGTTTTGCTGCTGTCTTTGTTATTATACTCATGAATGTAGTATTCATTAACGCTCTTTAAGAAATTGTCTTATAGAGGTTAAATTTTAGGTTAGGTGATAGAAAATGTTGCAGATGAATGTAATAGAAAGTTAAAGAAAATGTATTTATTAATATTCGCTATAATTTCACACTCATATCCTAAACACAAAAAAATAGGAACCACTGCTACTGCTTATGCTATTAACTTTTGGTTAGCCTTTTTAAAACTGTGATAAAAGGTTTGTGACGTAGTGTAATATACTGACAGCTTAAACGTGCTCATAACACGCGATCAAAGGGTTTTTTCACACTCGGTGACACAGAAATGTGATAGTGAAATATAGGCCCAAGAGCCGGAAGTAGTGTCTTTTCCTCAGGTTGCGATGTGATCGGAACTTTACTATTTTTCCTCGTGATGATTGGTTTTCTTATAGAATAATAGTAAAGAAGTTCTTGTATTAATTTTAAATAATCATGTATTAAAATCTTCTGAATAATGCATGAGAAAGTTACATACGCTCTCGCACTGTTTTACATACACTCAGGCACAAAACAATAATTCTAAAAGTGCCATTTTTGTATTTTTGGCTTAAATATGACCAAGCATACACATCAGTGTTAATTATTCACTCAAACTCAAAATAAAAATATTCTATTAGCTTTATTGTATTTACAAATAGACATCGAGCAAGCTATCACTATTACAGTGCTCTTAAATATCGGCATTATTAATGAATTCTATTTTAATAGAAATGTGTCATATCCCTATGCCATTTTATCTCAAAATATCTAAGATTACAATTTCATACCAAACATTTTACCAAAAATATTTTAAATTTACGGGTTTAATTAGCGTATGAAAACCTTAACACCAGCATGTGTACAAGTAAATGATGAAATTACTCCTCATTTGATGACATACTGACATTACTCAGATAGAATACAAAAGGAAATACACCATAAAGATACATGTCCAAGGCAGTCGGTCCCCATGGCCACGCTCGCTAAAGCGTCTCGATTTGGTGCTTCGTGGGCAGGGGATCGTGGGTTCGAGTCCCGCCTTGGGCATGGATGTTATATGTTTGTGCAATGTGTATATGTTTGTAAAAGAAACAGTAAAACCAGTAATCAGTAAAACCTACGGGGGGAAATGTAAATAGTGATACAGTACCGGAGTCCTGATCAGACTCCGTTACTGTTTTTTTAAAAAAAAAAAAAAAAAAAAAGGCAGGACTCGAAAGCGCCATTCTCTGCGCCACGAAGCTAGACACTAGTAAGTAGAAGGGAAATAAGAAAAGGCACGTGCTAAAGCGATAGTCTCGTCCTGAAAAGCCGGTCGCTATGTGAAACCATTAAAATTATAATCTCTTAGCTTTCCAGGAATAAACAAACGAGAAACGAGAAGATGGATGGCTCCCCGATTGAGAAAAGTTTAAGTGCCTAAAATTAAAACCATAATCCGAAATATCTCAAAAATGATTAACTTTACAAAAAAATGGATGTGACATAACTTATGTTTTAATGATATCTACATTTTTGTGTAGTAGGTTTTTGTATATCTTTTACAGTTTGCCAGTTATATAATACTCATCCAGAATGAATAGGTCCTCAGAGGCTATTCCCAGAAAATTCAAGATGTACATTTCATTTGTCATAAAAATATCTTAAGCATACGGTATTTTAATCAAAATCGTTAGAGCAATTTTTTAGAAAATTAAAATTTTCGAAAAATGTTTCATATAAAAGATAGTTGGGGTGGGGGGATTTTCTTGAAAATCTTCGTGTACATCCTTGGAAGATAAAAAACTTAAATGTTAAGTTTGGTATTTAACGGTCTTTTCGTTGTTGAGCTATGCTGCCCACAGACACACATACACACATATGTACACACGGACTTTTTTCTAAAAATGCTTCTTTGGATCCAGAGAGACCCAAAACCTGTATTTCCGGTGAAATCTCGGTATCGAATTTTTGGATGCATTACAGTACCCAATAAAATACCGTACATATATGTGTAGAGAAAGTAAAAATGTATTTTTTGGTCTCAGGGAACCCCAAAATATGTATTTCCGGTAAAATCTTCACATAAAATTTTTGGGTTGAATACAATACCTTCGCAAGTCACTATGTACATTGTGTGTACATAGGGGCTTGAAAATTAAAAAATATTATGTATTCCATTCCCGGGACTTTCTCTACATCTCTGCAACAAATTATTGTTAAAAAGCGTATGCTTCTTCTTTAGTTCATGCTAATCAAGAAAAAAGAAACAGATATAGCCTTATTACTTGCTTCCATTCAATTAGAAAGGAAATAAGGGAGTAGCATAGGCTAAAATATTAGCCAAAAGCTGGTTTCTATGTGACTCAAGTTCCTTTATTTGTATGGATAGGAGAAAAGTATAAGTTTTTTTAAAGCTGAAGCCAATGACAAGGAATACCTCAAAAACGATCCAATTCATGATAAATATGTATATAACTTAAATTGTGTGTTTTAACGAGCTCTACATTTTCTGTTAAGTAGGTTTTTGTCTATCTCTTACGGTTTGCCAGTTATGCAAAATTCCATAAAATTCATCCAGAGTAGTCTTCAGAGGCTATTCCCAGAAAATTCAAGATATACGTTTTATTTTTCAGGTAAATATCTTTAATATATGATATTTTAATCAAAATCGTTAGAGCCATTTTTGAGAAAATAAGAAATTTCGAAACTTTTTTCCATTTAAAGGGTACTTGGGATGGGGATTTTCTTGAAAAGCGTACGTAACCTTGGAAGATACTGAACTTAAATACCAAGTTTGGTATTTAACTGATTTTCGTTTTTGAGCTATGGATCTTTTTCTATAATTTTTTTTTATTTAGGGGGCCTCAAAATTCGTATTTCCGGTGAAATCTCGGTATTGAATTTTTTGGGTGCATTTCAATACCTTCTCTATACACTATGTTCATAGTACGTGTAGAGAAAGTAAAAAATTATAATGAATGCCTGAGCAGTTATATGATTATAAATTTGATCTCTCAATTAAGTCTAAGGTTACAAATTTATAAAATCTTATGTGTTCCATTCACATGACTTTCTCTACATCTCTGCAACAAATTATTGTTAAAAAGCTTATGCTTCTATTTACTTCATGCTAATCGAGAAAAAATTAGCAGAAATAGTCTTATTACTTGCTTCCTTGTAAGTAGAAGCGATATAAGGGAATACCATTGGTTAAAGTGATAGTCAAAAGTTGGTTGCTATGTGAATGAAGTTCCTTTGTTTGTATGGACAGGAGTTGACAAATTCCCGTATGAGAAAAGTTAAGTTTTTCAAAGCTGAAACCAAAAACAAGAAATATTTAAAAAACGATCCGCTCCACGCAAAAAAAATTATACAACAGAAATTGCGTGTTTTATGTGCTCCACATTTTTTGTGTGGTAAGTGTTTGTCCATTTTTTACGGTTTAGCAGTTATATAAAATTCCGAAAATTTCATCCAGAATTAAGTAGTCTTCAGAGGCTATTCCCAGAAAATTCAAAATATACATTTTATTTGTCAGATAAATATTTTTAATATTCGACATTTTAATCAAAATCATTAGAGCCATTTTTTAGAAATTCAAAATTTTCGAAAAAAGTTCCATGTTAAGGGTGGTTTGGGGTGGGGGATTTTTCTCAAAATCTTCGTGTCGCATGCCTGGGAGATACTAAACTTAAATACCAAGTTTGGTATTTTAGCGACTTTTCGCTTTTGAGTTACCGTGTTGACGGACACACGGACCTTTTTCTGAAAATACTTTTTTTGGATACAGCGGACCCTAAAACACATACTATTTCCGGTGAAATCTCGGTATCGAATTTTTTGGTGGAGTGCAATATCTTCTCTATACACTATGTACATAGTACGTGTAGAGGAAGTAAAAAACTGAAAACTGGGTTTCTTGATAAACATTGAACTGTTACTCAGATTCCACCTTAAACAGAATGAAGATGTAACCTTTCTGCTTCATGCTGTAAGTCAAGTGTGACGTTTAGTTAAACTGTGAGAGAAAGTTACAAGTCGTTAGTTCTGTACTACAGCGAATGATGTGCTTAACATTTCCTGCAATTTCCTGTTAAGGTTGATGTAATCGAGAAAGGTCAGTAAAGAGAAAAAATACCTGAAGTGTTCCACTCACATGATTTTATCTACCTACTCTGCATACACGCTGTTTTTACACAATATTGTTCTTTTATCCACATCATGTCAGTCGAAATAGACAGCTGAAACTTCGAGAAATGTAAATGTACGAGAAATAAGGGAATACACTAGGCTAAAAATCTTTTAAAAGCTGTTTGCTGTGTGAAAAGATTTAAATTCAATTATTTTTGCACGTCATGAGTAAAACAAAGGAGATATGAAGCTCAAGGATACTTTCCGTTTGAGAAAACTTTAGGTGGTTTAAAATTTGAAACCAATAACAAGGAATTAATCTGAAACAGTTACTCTATAAAAATGTGTATGACATAAATTGTGTATCTTAACGAGATCTATATCTTTGTGTAGTAAATTTTTGTCCATCTCTTATGGTTTACCGGTTTTGCAAAACTCATCCAGAATGCAGAGGACTTCAGAGGCTTTTCCCAACAAATTTAAGATATACATTTTGCTTGCCATGTAGGTAAGTACATACGGTATTTTAATCCAAATCGTTAGAGTCATTTTTGAAAAATCGAAATATTCGAAAAATCCTCTATGTAAAGAGTATTTCGGGGTGATAGGATTTTCCTAAAAAAGCTTCGTGTGGCATCCTTAAAAGGTACTAAACTTAAATACCAATTTGGTATTTAATTAATGTTTCGTTCTTAGGTTATGTTGTCACAGACACAACACACACATACGCACGCACACACACACATGCGCGCGCGCACGCAGGTGCGAACATTTTCTAAAAAAAATATTTGAATTTCTCTAGCCCGTATGATAACGTGCATAGTGAATAGAGAAGATACTGTATTCTATTCAAAAAGTTAAAACTGAGATTTCATCGGAAATATATGTTTTGAGGTTCCCTGAGTCCGATAAAATACTTTTTAGAAAAATGTCCATGTGTGTGTGCCTTGAACAGCATAGCTTAAAAACGAAAAGTCAGTTAAATACAAAACTTGGTATTTAAGTTCAGTATCTTCCAAGAATGCTGCACGAAGATTTTCAAGAAAATCCCTCAATTCCCAACTACCCTTTTAACGATTTTGATTAAAATACGTATATTAAAGATATTTACATCACATATAAAATGTATTAGTTGAATTTTCTGAAAATACCTTTTAATTGTGGATGAGTTTTGCAGAATTTTGCTTAACGGTTAAGTCGTAAGAGACAAACACATCTTCACAAAAATGTAGATCTCGTTAAAGCACTAATTATTTGATTCAGTTTCAAACTATCTAACATTACTCAAACGGCACCAAGCTAAGCGAACCGAACCTCAATTGTTTCTCATAGTGGTCCGTTTTTAAAAGATTTGAACTATTACTTTACCTAACGTACTCCCTTATGTCCCTTTTACTTACAAGGAAGCATGTAATACGGCCAATCCTGTTATAATGTCTATCTCGTTTAGCAATAGGCAGATAAAAGAATCATTTTTGTAAGAATAGTTTGTATGTGGAACAGCTAGAGATAGATAGATCTGCGAGTGGAACATATCAGACTCTCGACACCGAAATTTTAAGTGGAATACAATATCCTCTACTTACTATGTACTTATAGTACGTGAAGAGAAAGTAAAAATAATTAAGAAAACAACATTCCTAGAGCCGCTATTCAAAAAACAAACAAGCTAATTACCAATCTCCTGTGTGCTTCTAAGTGGCACGATTCACGAGCTGTGAAAATGTGCATTAGTCTTTTAACTGCTGAGTCAGTCTGAGAAAAGTATGACTTGAAAAATAGTCGGAAACTGTCGTTCATCAATTATATTACCATACTACATCCGCTCTAAGAAACATACATTTGTATTACTCCGCGCAACTCGTTCATATTATGTTCAGTCTATATCCGATTATTCCCAGTTTTATAAACCGATTGGTTTCGATTTCCTAATAATAGTGAAAATGTAGCATACTGTGATTACCACTAAAGTATATAATAGGAAATTTTAAAAGTAATCACATTAAAAAGATGATACTCCTACTTTCAGGATAAGTTGCGACCAGAAGCCAATGAGAACATTCACTGCAACCTCGCGCTTGGGGCTGTCTCTTGCATTTATTCCTCTCAAGTGGGCTTCTCGTTTCGCTGGGATAAATATTGGTTTTGGTTTTTTTTACTTTATCATGTATGTATAATGTACATAGTAGTATAGAAGATAATGTATTCCACCCAAAATTGGATAACGAGATTTCACCGAAAATACGTGTATTCAGACCCCCTGAACCCAAAAAAGGATCTTTTAGAAAAATGTACGTGTATATATGTCTGTGGGCAGCTTAGCTCGAAAACGAAAAGTCCGTTAAATATCAAACTTGGTGTCTTACAAGGATATGACACGAATATTTTCAAGAAAATCCCCCACCGCAAACTACATATTACGTGGAACATTTTCGAAAAATTTTATTTTCTCAAAAATGGTATTAAGGATTTTTATTAAAATGATTTCAAAAATAGCATTTTTAGAGAAAGGCCTGTACGTGTCTGTGAACAACACAATTTAAAAAACGAAAAGTATGTTAAATACAAAATTTGCTAATTAAGTTCAACTTCCTAGGATACGGTACGAAGATTTTCAAGAAAATCCTAGCACACCAAATTTTCGAACATTTTCTTTTCTCAAAAATGGCTCTAACGATTTTGTTTAAAATACCGTGTATTAAAGATATTTACATTACAAATAAAATGTATATTTTGAATTTTCTGGAAACAGCCTCTGAAGACCTCTTCATTCTGGATGACTTTTGCAAAGCTGAGAGATAGAAAAACGTGCCACACAAAACATGTAGATCTCGCTTAAACGCATACTTTATGTCCTTTACGTCTTTGTTGTGGAGTTAACCGTTTCTGAGAAATTTCTTGTTATTGGTTTCAATTTTAAAATAGTTCTCAAACGCTAATTTTTCATTTCTTTTTCACTTGTTTTATTGTTTTGTTTTTGTTTTATTCCTGTCCATGCAAAGAACCGAATTTCAATTGTAGCAACCAAGTTTTAAAAGATTTGACTTTCGCTTTATCCTAGTGTACTTTCCTTCTACTTATGAGAAACTAAGTAATAAGACTATTAATGTTTATCTCGATTAGAATAAAGTAGATAGAAGAATAAGGTTTGGTAATAATAGTTTGTTACAGAATAGAGAGAGAGAGAGAGAGAGAGAGAGAGAGAGAGAGAGAAAGGCATGTGAATGAAACACATGCTTTTGTTAGAAAACCCTCATAAATCAAAATCCTTCAAAGTAGCAGGCTGGCAGCGTGATTAAGATAGGGACAAACTGTTTTATAGTTATAAGCGCCTGTCTTATCAATGATGCACCAGGAATTAGAGAACCATAATTCCAGCAACTGCGAAGAAAAGCGAAGGACTTTCTCCATAAGGAAGATAAATGTCATGCCCGAAAGTGGTGTTAGTTATGAAAATAATCATGAGGAACGAGGTAATATTAAAAGTGTCAACATGTGGTTCCCATATTTGTTCGTCCAGAACTAACCTGCCGAGGCGCATATTGACTCTTTGGAGCAGCATCGAGAGAATTTCTAGGTTGCCTGATGTTGGCCTAGAAGCATGATCAAGAGACCAATGAGGTCAGCGATGAATGGAAACGCACCGTTATCCTTCCCCCTAAAGGTGCAAAAATCCGCTGCAAATATCACGTTGTTGGATTTTTAGAACTGGTCAGGAATCATCCACATTGCCTTGAATCTCGAGTATTTAATATCCTGTTAAAAGTTTAACGAAACACTTCAATCAAATGATAAGGTTTGATACACATTCATGATTCTCAAGCGATAAGACACACGAAGACGTGGTTTGAGGCCCAGCCAAAATGTTCAAGTCTGGTATTAGACTTCTCAACGTGACTTCACTTAGCATTAGATTTTTCAAGATAAAAAAAAGTACAGTTAGGACTGCATTGCATTTTGTATATTATTATTATTATTATTATTATTATTATTATTATTATTATTATTACTACATTTCATAGAGTATTATCGTTCTTTATTTCAACAATACTTACAAGTAAAGGCACTATGTAATTATCTAAACTCATTCAGCTCCAGTCCGCTTTTCCAAAGCAGCGTATTAGGAACTTTAAGTGACCATAACCTTCATTTGTTTGCGTCAAGGCTGTCACTAGTGAAACAAAACCTTGATGGAGAGCGGTTGTTATTGTATCTTGCCGACTTTCTTTTCTGTCCAGAAAAATAACAATGAGCACGTTAATTCAAGAGGTTCCCCCGAGTGAGTGCACTGGTTCGAGACGGAGGGGAATCTGAGGGAGAAAGCAATTCGTAATAAAATAGATTTCGTTTTCGCTTTCTTTGGCGACGAAGGGTAACACACGCACATCTGTTTTCTCGTGGGATCATACAGTCGGAACAGTCGTTCTTCGTTTTTGACAGTGAACTATCGAATCGTCAGTTTATGTGTATGAATCAGTATGTGCCTTCGTGTGCGCACACTGACGTACTCTGAACTATGTCTGGTAACTGTGGAATATAGAACAAGAAATTATGTGGGCTGTGAGGTTACAGTGCTTCGATAAAAATGTAAACAGCAGTTTATAAACTGTGCTCATTCATTTCATAACAATATGGTGAATTTTTAAAGATTATATATTAGCATGCATGCAGGTATCAATATCTACATTGTAACGCAGGTTCGCTTTCAGCTGTTTCAGGCAGACAGTGTGCATGCTTTCAGTCGGAAAAGTCACACACCCTGAAACGGTAGTGTGATTACTTGTGCTTTTCAAATATTTGACCCTCTGTGTTGAATACTGCTGCAAGTGTTTTTGGAGGTTAATTGTTACATATTTAATACAATTTGTTTCATAAGAAGAGGACTAACACTCAGGTAACATATTTTATTACTTTATTTAACTCGAAGACATTTAGTAACGGTTTATAAGCTATTTCGCTTATAGACTTTTAGCAAATAAAGAATAAAGAAACGTTTAAGTTTTAGCCGATCATGACTACGAAATTATCGCTGCGAATTTATCACTATTATTTTACCACTTCCTTAGTTTATTTTTATATCAGTATTTAACATTCAAATTATTAATTTCTTCAACAAATTACTGAAATTTTAATCAAAAATTACTCCTCATAGTTAGAATATAATATTAGGTGTATCTCTCCTTAGTCTCTAAATTTCTTAAAAAAAAAAAAAACTTTCAAAAAATGAAATTGACAAGTAAGAAACTTTCGCACTCGGTGACAACCTTGATAAGGTTTAAAAGTTTTATAATTCTGAAATGCAGTTTTTTATAACTAAAAATTAAATTTCGTGAAACTTTAAAACTTTAAAAAAAGAATTAAAAGTATGATAATCTTTATATTTTTTAAAATAAATTCTCTATTACATTATTAACCTAAGTTCAAAACTGCTTGATATAAACAACATTTATTTTGGAATTGTTTATTTACTTTCAATCAACGGATATCTCTTGCAAATCTGAAATAATTTAAACAAAAGCTGCTTCATTAGTAACATTTAAATGGGAAAGTGTAAGAAAGGATTACGAAAATAGAATGTTAAAATTTCATGAGATATTTGTATACGCCTACACACGTCAATTTAAATCTTGTAAACAGACATTTAAATAACTAGAACAGTAAAACTGAAACTGTGTCTTAGTTCTACATTTTTTTATTTTGCATAACAATTTAAAATTTGTTTTAATATCATTTAAAATTGAATATCGAGCACCCTCAAAACCTCCAGAAGGTTATTGAGTTGAACTTGATGATCTCAGGTTTACTTAGAATTTAGACTTTTTAAGTAGCTGTATTTAATTTACCTTATTATTTAATTTATAAAATATTAAAGGGTAGCTTAAAATTTTAGTTTTGGAAATTAATGATAATAATTTCTTTCCTTTTAGTTTTAAAAGCAAAAACTATTTTTGATTTACAAGACCAAAGGTTTATTTAAACTAATCAAGTGTTGAACTTTAACTATTTTTTATTTTATATTTCGTTTAAAATATTTTATTTGTGTCTATATACTTTTAGAAATCTGGTTTAATTAACTAATTCTAACCTTAACCATGTTCCCCCAAAAGACAAAAACATCAACTAAGCATTCAATTATTTTTCGCGAATGTAATCGTAATATAGTTTAAAATGGAAGAGATTAACCTTATATTCACTGTTTTATGATAAATTTCATCTTTAAAAATACTGAGTGGTACATTATTATCCAACAAAATAATAATATAGTGATTTCAAACAGAAGTTCTGAAATCGCCATCCTAAAAACATGTACGTTTAAATTGTATTACAATTTGATCTCGGATTTGAAGCTCGGGTGTATAAAATACTCAAATTTAGAACCGGCGGTAAGCTAAATTCGAATTCGGGCTACAGTTATTACCAAAATTCTGACTAAGGACGAATGGATCCATGCAAATGGCCTACACGGAAGTAAGATTCACCTCGATGGTGGAATTGTTTCAACAATGATAACAATAACAACAATAATCATCATCATGATAATAACAACATGAATGAAAGTAGAAAACACATGGCATTGTATAATTTTATATATCATATTCATATGTCATTGACTTCTTCGAATTTATTGCTTCCTTAGTGATCTAAACTGTTTATATAGGTAGTTTGTTTTTTCTCTTTTGTTTGCTTTCCATCCAAAATCTGTCTGAATACTGAGCTATCAAATAAAATATTTGGAATTCTTGTAAAGGCAGAAACAATGTAAATATTTTCTACAAATATTCATAGTTTCTGTAGCGAATTAATCTTTCATGAGAATCTTGGCCTAAGGTGTATATCTTATGAAAAAATATATCACACTTTCCATAAAATGAATTTTGAACGCAAATAAAATAATCGTTCTAATAGTGTCTGTCTGAGAGACTGCTTTACCATCATCTGGGAATTGTCATCCACTGCTAGTTAGTTATACGAGGTGTGATCAAAAAATATCGGGCATTGTTGTTTTTCTCAAACAATCTTTATTTATGCATCTTCATCAACTTCGTTCCCTTAAACTTCCTCGGATATAATACACTTAAGCAGCACTTTTTCCAATCTTGTAAGCAACTCTGGAACTCACTTTTGCTTATGGTGTTCAGCTACTTCGGCGATTCTGCTTTTTGCTCACCAATAGTGGCTAAATTCATGTCCTTTCATGTTCTCTTTTGCCTCGGGAATAGAAAAAAGTCGCAGGGGGCCATGTCCGGCGAATAAGATGGCTGAGGCAACATAACGTTTCTGGTTTTTGCCAAAAAATCACAAACAAGCGTTGAAGTGTGTGCAGGAGTTCTATCCATGACTGCGAAAATTCTGGTTGTTTTCTTCGGATTACTTCATGCAAACGGTGCATAACTTTTAGGTAGTATTCTTTATTGAATGTTTAACCATATGGCAGAACCATTTATTTGCAACTTCCACATTGTCGTCAGTAACTGATTTGTTAGGACGTTTATAGGATCGTCGTCTACAGAGTCTTCTCGAACCTCTTTGAAACGTCGATACCACTCGAAACCCCTTGTCTTATTCATAGAATATTTGCCAAAAGCCACAGCCAACATTTCGAACACTTGACTCCATTTTCAAGCAAAATAAAATGCAAATTCGCTGAGCCTTCGAAACACCTATAACCCTTTTAACTGTCAACAATAAACTAATTATTAAAACAGCTGAAAATGGAAGCATACATCAGAAACATGTGTACCTATTAGATAAAAAAAAATAGAAAATTGGTTGTATAAAGCCCACGAAATTAAAAATTCTCGTTATTTTTATCACACCTCGTGTGTGTGTGTGTGTGTGTGTGTGTGTGTGTGTGTGTGTGTGTGTGTGTGTGTGTGTTATGCATTAACTGCGACTCCTATATTATATCTAGTCATTAATATCTAAAAAGCACTTTGAATTTCAATAAATAAGCCTCTTATTCTCATAAAAATAAAACTTTTGAAAATAGGTGAACATTGAAAAATGAGATTTTACAACAATTAAGACATTCCTTTATAAAAGTTATCATACTAGCTTCCACAAAGATATCTTCTGGAAGCTGGTTGTTATTTTATAGCTCTACATAAAACAAAATGCTGATGTTTAATAGTCACCCTTTCATCACCCATCATCTTCATACTTATTTCACAAACTGCTCGTACAAAGCATCGTTTTTCAGCGTGTCCCACACGCTCAAACTTTTCCTTATTTATTCTTCTCTTTTTTTGATTCAGTGAACGTCAAAACTGGTTTACTTGTGAAGCTTCAAATTTTGGACTGAATGTAACATTCTCTCTCTCTCTCTCTCTCTCTCTCTCTCTCTCTCTCTCTCTCTCTCTTTGGTACATCACAGGCACAGAAAATAAAAAATATGAAACACAAAGAAAAAATATATACATATAAATAATGCCAATATTTAAGAGTTTATATTAGCAGTTTCGAAAAGTCAGCATGTTCATGTAGAGCCCCATAAGTAACAACCCCGACCATATAAATAATATAATTTACTTCCTCTTTGAAAGAAAAATTGTCACTAAGCGTTTGTGATTAAATTTACCTGAAAAAAATCTCGTACCTATTTTTGGTTGTAAGGCAAATAGCGTGGTAGTTATGCTATCGATACCCACCCTGCAGTAAAAGCCAGTATTTGGAATGTTTCCTATCAATAAAAACAGGTGGTAACAACTTTTTATACTTCCCGGAACATTGTTAAATAGCTTGACGGTTATGCCGCTGTGGGCCGCAAACAAATGAATGAATCAAAGACCGGAAAGACTGCAAAACTTTTTGCCTGCTTCAAACAAGCTGTTGCACGATAATCACGTGGTATGACTCACCTAACAGCCGAATTTTAAGTGAGTATGTGTCATTAATAACGGAAAAATGATTACACAATACTTTACATGTTCTATACACCACTATTAATTAATTTATTGTTTATATCTTTATTTTTGGATAGTTCCATGAGTTTTTAAGAATATTTAATATTTCACATAAAATTAGCTTTTATTTGTACATAGAGATATGTGTAATGAGAATTAGGAATAGTCAGGCTGAGATAGGTGGCGCCGCGATAACGTGAGTGACCCATATTCGGAAAGTCGTGGTTTCGACACCCCTTTCCGGATTTCCTGTACATGGATTTTTTCGGGTTTTCTCCGGGTCCTTCTGGGAAAGTTAATCTCCATTATTTCCTGATCCCATGATCGTTTCTCTTGCACGCGCACACACACACACACACACACACACACATACACACATCATAGAAGAGAGGTTCCGACCTCTTCAGCTGCTTGGTGGGAACGCTGCGAACCTTTAACACCCGTGGTACTTCTGACGTTTCTACAAGCAAGCTGGGCCGAACATTTGAGCCCCTTCCGTCAGGGTTGGGTTGGACTCGGCGAGGTAGTGATTCCCGATACTCATGGAAGATTGGGTACATCCGGGTAGTGATACCTGGTGATACCGAGTTTGTGAAACGCCTTAATGTCCACAACTGGACAACTAATTTGTAGAGCTTAGTAGACTGGAGCTAGTAACTGTCGTCCCCACTAGGGTCTTGGTAGTCATCCCCTATGGGGTTAACGCGCGTAAGTGGCATATCCATTTCCGTGCAGCAGGGAGGTTGAATAAAATAGTTGCCGTCCTAATGCAAAATCCACAAACTTAAATATCCCTGGCTGGTATTAGGCACACCTGAGCAGTCAGGTCAATACTTCTTGGTTTACTTGTCATCTGTTTCAGGGTTGAAGTCCAGGTGACGGTTTTCGGCGGGTTGCGGCTGGGTGGTGGCTTGCGCACTATAGAGATTTATTCGTTGTATTACCGACTATCGGGACGCGTCTGCGGTGCTTTCGGGTTGCTACCCCTTCAATGAACTCTAGAAACTCGGCTTATGAGCGGCATCGAAGGTGTCATCTTAGGGACCCCGTCCATCATAGGTTTCTGCTCGCCCTTCGGGCATCTCCCCTCAGCCCTTCCTCGCTGAGATTACGTGAGTGGCTAAGAATCTCAGGGGCCTCTGTTGTAGTTATATGTTATATGTTTTAAGGGCTCCTGAATCCAAAAAATATATATATTTTAGAACGCTTCTGTGTGTGTCTGTATGTTGTGTCTGTAGACATCATTTGGTATTTAAGTTTGGTGGCCCAAGAATGCGACACGAAGATTTTCAGGAAAATTCCCCGACCCCAAACTACCATTTAAATAAAAAAATATTCGAAAGTTTTGTTTTCTCAAAAATGTGTAACGATTTTGTTTTAAACACTGTAAATTAAAGATATTTACATGACAAATAAATGCATGTCTTGAATTTTCTGGGAATAACCCCCGAAGATCTCCTCAATCTGGATGAATTTTGTGTAACTGGTAAACCGCAAGAGATAGACAAAACCATACAAAAAAGTAGATGTCGTTAAAACAGTTTATATGCTGTTATTTTTGTGGAGTTCAAGATATTCCTTGCTATTGGTTTTAATTTTAAAATACTTAACCTTTCTCAAATTTGTCATTCCTTCTCTTTTCTGGCCATGTAAAGAGAATCGAATTTCAATCGCAGAGCAACCAACTTTTAAAAGATTTGCTTATCGCTTTAGCCTTGTGTATTCCCTTATTTCCGTTCTACTAATAGGAAACTAAGTACTAAAACCATTTCCGCTAATGTTTTATTTGATCAGTATGAAGTATATAAAAGAAAAAGTTTTTGTAAGAATAGTTTGTTGGAGACTAGGTAAAGAAAATCATGTAAATGGAACACAGTTTCGGGATATATGGTAAGACTTTTTTTTCCTTTGAAGTTTTAAATCAGTTTTTTCATCTTGGCCATTCTAAGAGAAGGGCGTTTCAATTGATGACTGCGACCAGCTTAAGCTTTTACTATCTCTTTAGCCTAAAGTATTCCCTATTTCCGTCTACTCACAACGTAATAAAAGCATGTCTGCTAATGTTTGAATTTGATTAGCATGAAGTATAAAGAATATGCCTTTGTAAAAGTAATTTGTTGCAGAATAGGTAGAGAAAGTCATCAGATTGGATGAACTGTGGGTCACTCAAGGAGGGAGGGGATACTATGACGTGTCATAATTTCTCTTCTATCGGAGCAGTAACATAATGCAATTCGCTGTTCTAAAAAGATCTGTTTATAAATATGCAAAGGATGTATTAAATGACAAAACAAAATTGTTTATACATTATTTTATACAATAACAGTATGGAATTTAAAAATATCTTATTCTTACCAAATTAAGAAATAATTATAATAATGGTTATAAACTTGCAGGAATAGTAAATAGTAATGTTGAATACTTAGTTTTATAGTAAACAAATATCAATTGTCATTGGCTACTAATTGGTACAAGTGTTACTATCCCATATTTTTTGCATAATTTTGCAGAAAATATAAACAATCCATTTATTAAAGCAGTGGCGCACAGTGATATTAAAGGGTCTCTTGCTAGATTGAAAACATTTATTTATAAATTATGTAAACTAATTTATTGTTATGTAAAATTTGTATATATTTGTTTTAGGTAAGGATCATATCCATATACGAGTATCTTTGCAGATTATGATTATTTTTAGGTTCTGTTTTATGTATGTGTATACATTCATTTCACTTCAAGTGGGTATTACCAGGTATCAGAGTAAAATATATGAATGTTTAAAATAATCTCAAAGAATAATATGCAACTTCTCATCCGGGGCTCCTGGGTTTGATTCCCGGCTGGGGGATTTTTCTTTAAGCAGAATTATCCCCTATTCCTACGGAGTCTGGAAGTATGCACATGAGAGTGAATGTATGTGTATTTTTTTTAGAGGAAAATAAAACGATTTAAACCCAACACAAAGAACCTACAAACAACGAATTGTTTCTAACGTAAAGCCCCCGATATGACGTTAGATGTTAAAGGGGGCTATATAAACGAAACAATAAACAAAATAATATGCATATAACAATAATACAATGCACAATAAATAAATAAGCATGCGGACAAAACGGTCCAATTACGAATCTAGTTGCATAAAGTTTATAAACAAGTAATAAAAATCTGTTCTATTCAAATGACTTTCTCAGCCTGTTCTTCTTCCAACTTCTTACAAAAGATTCTTCTTCTTCCTTTTACTCCCTGCTAATTGAGATAAGCCTTTGCAGAACGATCTGATTACTAGTGCCTTATCAGTAAAAGGGAGCTAATGGATTATATTATGAAAAAGCGATAGTTAAATGTTTTTAAAATTGTCGTTATAAGATTATTATAAGTAATACCACGAATGTTTTCATCTTGTCGATAATTCACGACCAGAGCGAAGCGACGGGAGTAAATTGTCCTAAGAGATGAAAACAAGAGTTGTATTTGATAAGACATTTAGCGAAATAGACTATTAAAAATGTATAATGTATAGGAAGGGAGTATTTATCAAGTTATGATTGTAATACTTACAATAGAACGTTAAATGACGCATTCGACCATGTTTATTTACCGATTTCTGTTTCTTTCTTCACTGCCTCCTGATTTATGACATGCCGACCGTGCCTACACCTAATTTACGAATCTCGATAGCAACAATAGAAATAGGAAACAATTATTTTATTTCAGCTTTTAATAGCCAATACATGAAATAGAAAGAAATGTTATTTTATTTGAGGTTATTGCACTCATCTTATACATAAGAAATACAAATAATGATTATTTTCACTCCTTTTTTAAATTAAATACATTATTAACTGGATAAAACTTTAACTGAATTCATTGAAAGTACAATTGTGGAACTTACAGTTATTAAAAGTGAAAGTTGGCTCGCTGGATTGTCACCTTGTTACCAATAACCAAGACAGGAGATTTAAGAAATGAGCGTCAGGTGCGCTAAGATTTCAAAGAAATGAGCATCAGCTATGCAAAGATGTTTTGACAATATCGCTTCAATCAGATGACCGTGATTGGTTAAAATTGCCTAATCTTGGCCATTGCATTGGCGCTTTAATGGCTGAGCTAAATTTTCATTTAAATTCATTTCTTTGTATGGCCAGGAGTAAAATAAAAGTAACACGGAATACTTCTTTTTTGAGAAAAGTGTAAATATTTTAAAACTGAAAGTAATAACAATATCTCATAAACGATTAGGTTCACAGAAAATATAAAGGACAAAAATTGTGCGTTTTGGTGGGATGTACATTTTCTGTGCAGTAAGATTTTGTCTATCTCTTTCGGCTTACTAGTTATGCAAAAGTCATCCAGAATGAAGAGGACCTCAGTGGCTATTCCCATAAATTCAAGATATGCATTTTATTTGTCTTGTAAATATCTTTAATAAACAGCATTTTATTCAAAATCGTTAGAGCTACTTTTGATAAAACAAACATTTTCGTAAATTTGTCCATGTAAAAGGTAGTTTCAGGTGGGGTAATCTTCTTGAAAATCTTGGTGTCGCATTCTTGGGATACTAAACTTAAGTGCTAAGTTTGGTATTTATCGTAATTTTCGTTTTTGACTTATGCTGTTTACAGACAGACATGCATATGCATACTCACACACACTAACAGACACACACTCTGAACTTATTCTAAAAATGCTTTTTTGGGTCCAGGGGTTCTCCAAACATATATTTTGGTGAAATCTCGGGATCGAATTTTTGGGTGGAATACTACCTACTATTTATATTGTACATATTAAAGTACTAGAGAAAGTAAAAATATTATGAACAAACAGATTAGTATATCTACCAGTTTATTGGTTTGTACAACTAGATATAATAGTTACTTACACACAATTTTGAAGTTATTTATTTTATTATTTTCATTCATTAACTATCTAGCCAGTATGATCAATAGGTTGACCGTTGGAATTTGCAACTATATGAAACTACAAATATGTCCTAAGTATAATTTACAATATGTATTCCACAATTTATTTGTATTGAGATTTTTCATAAGTGTCTTCAAGGACAGTCCTGTTTTTTTGTTTTTTTTATTATACCGGAGTCTGATCAGGACTCCGGCGCTGCATCCCCCCCCCACTAAGTTTACTGTAGGATTAATGGTTTTACTGTTCCTTTACACAAACATATACACATTGCATAAACATATAACACCCATGCCCAAGGCGGGACTCGAACCCACGATACCCTGCCCACGAAGCACCAAAGCGAGACGCCTTAGCGGGGACCGGCCTGTAAGGCTGCTACAGGCAATTCATTCCTCTCTTTAATGGTTCCATTAACAAAAGAGAATTTTTCTACGTCGGCTCTGTAACTTCTACCCTTAAATTTGATCAAACGATCGTTTCGTGGGAAATATGCCGCGTTCTCTAGGTTGTCAGTAACCCCCACAGATTTATACGTGCATAAACTTGAAATAATGCATATAACTTCTGTTTTTGAAGCCTAACTTCCCATTCTCAATTTTGTGAGCCCAAAATAAATGCACATTTTTGTGAATTTATGACCCTTCTCTAATTTTTTCTAACAAATCAATTTGATTAATTCATATATATTGTAACTTCACACGGTTTGTATTATCTACAACTTTGATTGTGTGTTTATATCTCTCTTTATTTGCAATAGTGTTAACGATAATACATTCTGGAAACTGTTTGTTTGATAAATTAACTTTCAAGTTTGAATACTTTATTCAACTCTCTTTCAGGATCATTCCTATCTGAAAAACTATAGCCTGGAGTTCATTTGCCCCTTATTGGGCTACTTGCACCCAACATCGAAAAATATATTATTTTATAAATATGCACACATTATTTATTGTTTACTTTAAATTGTACCCAATGTAAAAATCGTAACTATTGCTCTCATATTACATAGAGGAACCCAGTTTTTGGTAAATCTAGTAATTTTAGGATTAAGACAATTTCACCATTAACACCATAATCTTAAATGTACCGTTTATCTCCAATGTCAAGCCCCTCTATTATATGAGAGAAATAATGAATTAAATTTCATGTTGGATGCACAATAAAATTTTTATTATATACTGTAACCAATATGAACTATAGTAATGAATTATTACTCGCATGTAATAGGAGAGCTCAAAATTAAGCTATTTTTATTATGATGTTGTGCTATTTTTAAAATTATGATGTTCACGTGTTGAATTGTCATAA
Source organism: Hymenopus coronatus (assembly GCA_030762935.1). Lineage (NCBI taxonomy): Eukaryota > Metazoa > Arthropoda > Insecta > Mantodea > Hymenopodidae > Hymenopus > Hymenopus coronatus. Next base: position 151,460,761 of record CM060882.1, on the reverse strand, counting down.
TTCCAAAACGAATAGAGTTCTTCAAATGTGGAGCTCCTCTATTTAATATGACAGCAATAAATCCAATTTTCATATTAGCATTATATATGTATAAGTGTGTTTATATTCATACAATAGCATATTTTTCAAAATTGGGTAGAAGCACCAAATTGGCCCTAGTTTATGGTAAACGGTTCAATGTTGTATTATAATTATAATATAAAAATGATCCTGAATGAGAGTTGAATGCAATATTCAAATTTGAAGGTGTCCATATTTAATGTCACTACTGTAGTATGCTATGTTCAGTCAAATTGTGAGAAACTGTTTTGGTAATAAATTCTATATATAATATAGTAGGTTGCAGTATCTCTGTGAGCTATAAAATATGAAAGAACCCAGTTTACTTTCTCTTTACGAACTATGTACATGGTGTATAGAGAAGGTATTGCATTGCACCCAAAAATTCGATACCAAGATTTCACCGGAAATACATGTTTTGAGACTCCCTAAATATAAAAAAAGCATTTTAGAAAAATGTCCGTGTGTGTCTGTCTCTCTGTCTGTCGTTCTTCTGTGTGTATGTGTGTGTGTGTGCGTTTGTTGGCAGCATAGCTCAAAAACGAAAAGGCCGTTAAAGCCCAAAATTGGTATTTTCAGTTTGGTATCTTCCAAGGATGCGACACGAAGATTTTCAAGAAAATCACCCACCCCAAACTACCCTTTACGTGGAAAAACATTTGAAAATTTTGATTTTCTTAAAAATAGCTCAACGATTTTGATTAAAACGTCGTATATTAAAGATACTTACCAGAAAAATAAAATGCATATCTTGAATTTTCTGGGAATAGCCCCTGAAGACTACTTTATTCTGGATGAATTTTACGGAATTGTGCATAACTACTAAACCATAAGATATGGGGGAAAACTTACTACACAGAAAATGTAGCTCACAATAAAACACACCATTTATGACATATAATTTTTTTTTTTCGTAGAGTTGATCATTTTTAAGATATTCCTTGTTTTTCTAGCTTCGAAAAAACTTATACTTTTCTCATACAGGAATTTCTTAACTCCTGTCCATACAAACAATGGAACTTCAGTTACTTAGCAACCAGCTTTTGGCTATCATTTTAACCTATGGAATTCCCTCATTTTGCTTCTACTTACAAGGAAGCAAGTAATAAGACTATTTCTGCTAATTAGCCTGAAGTAAATAGAAGCATAAGCTTTTTAACTACAATTTGTTGCAGAGATGTAGAGAAAGTCATGTGAATGGAACACATCAGATTTTTTGCCAAATGCCCCACTAGCTATCGTTGAATGCAGCACATGTTCCACCATTGATGTAGTTGAAGAGGGCCTGTGAGTCGAAAACAGGAATGGGAATAGGTTTAAGGTCAGTGTTACGCGGTGACCCGCGGGGTCAAGACTTTTCATACCTGTTCTAACCATGGCATTCTCGACTAGAAGTCGAAGCCTTCTTTGCAAGCTTATTCTTTGCTAACTACAGTGTATTGGTATTCTAGCACGCGGACGTTATGTATCTGTTTTAATGGTTAGAATTTACGAAATTAAATTAGATGTTCTGTACAACACATCTAAGAGCGCTATTCAATAGGCGAACACTTTCAAAACCTGTTTAGTAGTTTTTGAAATTGCCCTATGTACATAAATACACACATAAATGTCCTCTATTTATAGTATTCGTACAAATTGGGTATTTTAATCAAAATCACTAAAGCCAAATTTTAGAAGATTGAAAATATTTAAATTGATTCCATGTGAAAGGAAGTTTTAGTTGGAGAAGAGAGGGATCTTCAAAATCAGTATTTATCCGACTTGATACAATTTACATAGTAGGTAGAGGAACTACTGTACTCCACCCAAAAGTTGGACACCGAGATTTCATCGGAAATATATGTTTAGAGGATCTTGAATAAATAAAAAAGCGATGTGTTCCATTCACATGACAATCTCTATATCGCTGTAACAAGTTATTGTTAAAATACACATTCTTCTATCTACTTTATGATGTTCGAGATAAACATTAGCAGAATCGTCTTAAGTAGAAGGTAAATAAGGGAATACACTAGGCTAAAACGATAGTCATATCCTTTAAAAGGTGGTTTTCATGTGGTTGAAATCCGTTTCTATGTAGCGCCAAGAGTTTACAACTTTCCGTGTGAGAAAAGTTTAAGTATTTTAAATTTTAAAAAATATCACAGAAATGGTTCATTCCACGAAAAAATCTATATGACATAAATTGTGTGTTTTAATGTGATCTACATTTTTTTGTGTAGTAAGATTTTGTCTACCTCTTACTGTTTACAGTTTCACAAAATTCAGCAAAATTCCTTCAGATTAAAGAGGTCTATACTAGAAAATTCAAGATATGCATTGTGTTTGACATAAATATCTTTAATATCCGGTATTTTAATCAAAATCATTAGGGGCATTTTTGAGAAAATCTACATTTTCGAAAACCTTTCCATGTAAAGAGTAGTTTGAGGTGGAGGGATTTTTCTGAAAATATTCATGTCGCATCCCTGGAAGATACTAAAGTTAAATACCAAGTTTGACTTTTTTTACTGGCTTTTCATTTTGAGTTATCGTGTTCACAGACACACGGACACGCACACGGAGCTTTTTATTTTTGGATACTGGGGATACTAAAGCGTATATTTCCGGTGAAATCTCGGTATCGAATTTTTGGGTGAAATGCAATTAACGGAAATAACGGAATGCAGTAGGCTAAGCCGGTCGTTATATTAAATAATTGAAACTCGGTTCTCGTTACTTGCTATAAGTAAACAAAGAGAGCTGAAAAGAAAGATAGATGACTTCTCGTCTGAGAAAAGTTTAAGTAGCTTAAAGCTGAAACAAAAAACACGGAATATTTCGGAAACGTTAGTTCTACAACAAAAAGATAGACAATAAGAGCGTACATAAGCGTACCACACAACAAATCTGATGTGTTCCATTGTCATCACTTTCTCTAGCTGTAATACAAACAACTTTCCATACAAAAGATTATTCTTTTTCTACGACATGCTAATCAAGGTAAACATTAGCAGAAACTGCCTTATTACTTGCTTCCTTGTAAGTAAAAGGAACATAAAGGAATACACTAAGTTAAATCGACAGCCAAATCTTTTAAAAGCTGGTCCGATGTAAAAAAAATGAAGTTCGGTTCGCTTTGCATGGGCTGCAGTAAAACAAAAAAGAAGAAACGAAACCTCACTTCCGTTTAAGAAACGTTAAAGTAGTTTAAAGTTAAAACCAATAACAAGGAATGTTCTATGTTAAGGGTAGTTTTAGGGTAAGGAGATTGTCCTGAAAATGTCCATGTCACATCCTTGGAAGATACTAAACTTAAATACCAATTTTGTTATTTAACCGACATGTTCGTGTGGTGTCTGTCTAATTGTCATTCTGCCTGTTTGTCTGTGGACAGCATAGCTCAAAAAAGAATAGTCGGTTAACATCTTCCAAGCATGAGAACAAACATTTTCAAATAAATCTCCCCACCACCAACTACCCCTTACATGGAAAATTTTTCAAAATGTTTATTTTCTCAAAAATTGATCTATGATTTTGATTAAAATATCAAATATTTAAGATATTTTCATGACAAACGAAATGAATATCTTGAATTTTCTGGGAATAGCCTCTGGATGACTTTAGTATAGCTTTTGTATAACCGGTAAACCGTAAGAGATAGACAAAAACTTACTGCAAAAAAATGTAGACCTCGTTGAAACACATAATTTATGTCATAATCACTTTTTTTTTCTGGCGTTAACAGTTTTCGAGATATTCCGAGTTATTGGTCTCAGTTTTAAGTTACTTAAACATTTCTCAAACGGGAGACATTTTTGTTTTCGTCGCTCGTTTGTTTACTCCTAGCAAGCAAAGAGAACGCCGGCCCCAGTAGCCATCGTTGGCGCGTTTCGCGTTAACGCTCTGCTGCGAAAGGACCGCGGGTTCAAATCCCGCTAAGGGCACGCATTTTTAGTGTTGTGTATTTCTGTGTTTGTGTTCCATGTAGATCATTCTCTCTCCCCTGATAGCTAATAAAGTTAAGCTGGAAGCCCAAATATGAAGAAAGAAAGAAGCAAAAAAAAAAAAAAAAGACAAATAGTACCAAATGTCAATTGTTTCACTTAGCGGCCGCCTTTTAAAAGATCTGACTATCGCTTTAACCTAGTGTGTTCCCTTATTCCCCTTCTACTTAGAAAGAAGAAAATAGAAAATAATAAGACCAATGTCTATCTTGATTAGCATGAGCATGATGTATATTAAAATAATTTTTTATAATGGAAATGTTTTATGGAACAGCTAGAGAAAGCCAAGTGAGTGGAACACATCAGATATTTTAGCTTAATCGTTTCGGAAATATTCCTAATTATTGATTAAAGTTTTAAAATATTTATTTCTTAAATGAAAATTTGTTGATTATTTTTCTTTCTCCTGATGAAGAAACGAAAACGCAATGTCAATGAATCACGTGACGTTCAGCTTTTGAAGATTTGACTATCGCTATAGTCTAGTGCTTTGCCTAATTTACCATCTGCAAACAAGGAAGCATGCAATACAAGTATTTCTGCAAATGACCTTATAGATATACGTGAAGTAGATAGAAAAATAAGATATTTTATTAACAGTTTGTTGCAGAATAAATAGAAAATGTCATGTGAATGTAGTACGTCAGATGTTTGTGTTATATTGTTCAGAAACGCACATATACACACACACGAGTGCGCGCACAGAATAATCGTCTTGTAAAATATTTTTGGTTTAGTTGGTAGTAGAACATATTTTAGGTAAATCTCGATGTAAGCTTTTGGCTAGAAAGCAATACCAGGAGACTTCCTCTACTTACAATAAGTACATAACAAAGTAATCAATAAAGTAGAATCGTTCGGCTTCAAACTTACATTAATAGTAACTAATTTAGGTTTCAGCATGACAAAGCCATACCAACTTATGTTTGAATGAACTCTATATCTACTTTCTTTTTACGTATTATGTACTGTGCATAAAAAAGGTATTATATTCCACCCAAAAATTTTGGTACCGAGATTTCACCGAAAATTCAAGTTTTGAAAAAAAAAACATTTTAGAAGCACTTTGTGTATGTTTGTTGAGCGTCTGTGGGTAGCATAGCTCAAAAACGAAAATTCCATTAAATACCAAACGTTATATTTGAGTTCACTATCATCCAAGGATGTCACTCGAAAAATTTAAAGAAATTGTTTTTCCATGTAAAAGGTAGTTTGGGTTGGGGGGAACCCAAACTACTTCTTAGATAGAAGAAATTTCGAAAAGTTTTATTTTCTAAAAAATGGTTCTAAAGGCTTTGATTAAAATACTGTATAAGAAAGATATTTGCATGACAAATAAAAGTTATATTTTGACTTCTCTGGGAATAACCTCTGAAGACCTTTTCATTCTGGATAAAGTTTGCATAACCGATAAACCGTAAGAGATAGACAAAACTAGCTGTATAAAATTGTAGGTCTCGTTAAAACACACAATTTATGCCATGTACTTTTTTCGTAGAGTTGACCATTTTCGAGTTATCCTCTGTTATTGGTTTCAGTTTCAAAATACTTAAAATGTTCTCATACGGGAGTTTGTCAACGATGCAAAGAAACGCGTTTCAATCACATAGCAACTAGTTTTAAAACATTCGATTATCAGTTTAGCCTCGTGTATTCCCTTATTTCCCTTTTACTTAAGACCAATTCTACTAAGGATTATCTCGGTTGCATGAAGTAGATAGAAAAGTAAGCTATTTAACAATAATTTGCTACAGAGATGTAGAGAAAGCTATGTGAATGGAACACATCAGACTTTTACTTTTCCTGCGGCATATGTACAATGTACATAGTAGATAGCGAGACCGAAATTTCACCGGAGATACATGTTTTGAGACCCGTGAACCCAAAAATGCATGATGTGTATATGTGTGTGTCAGTGGACCACATAACTAAAATAACGTTTAATACCAAACTAGTATTTAGGTTTAGAATATTTCAAGAATACGACACGGAGATTTTCAAAAAAAAACCCACCTCGAACTACTCCTTACATGGATGTTTTTCCAAAAATGTTTATTTTCTCAAAAGTAACGAATTCCACTGAAATATTGTATATTACAAATATTAATATTACAAATAAAATGTATGTCCTGAATCCTCTGGCAATAGCCTCTGAAGACCTCTTCATTCTGGATGACTTTTGTATAACCGGTAAATGTAAGACATGGATAAAAACCTATTACACAAAAAAATGTATGTCTCGTTAAAACACACAATTGATGTTATAAACATTTTTGTAGAGTTAACCGTTTTTAGATAGTCCGTGTTATAAGTTCCTTTTTAAGCTATTTGAACTTTTCTGAAACGGAAAGATCTTTGTTTGACTCCGGGCAAGCAAAGAGAACAGAATTTCAACTATTTCACAGAGTGACCGGCTGTTAAAAGATGTTACTATCGCTTTAGCCTAGTGAATGTCCTTATTTCCCTGCTACTTACAATGAAGCAAGTAATAAGACCATTTCTGCTAATGTTTATCTGGATTAGTGTGAAGTACATAGAGATCTCAGCCTTTTAGCAATAATTTGTTACAGAGATGTAGAGAATGTCATGATTGGAACACAGAATTTTATAAGCTCTGATATTAGTCTTCATATGTCCAGTAGCTTAAAGGATGCAAGTGAAGAGGACTTCGCAGACAATTGCAAAAAATTCAAGATTTGTTTTATATTGGTGTCAGGTCAGCGTCTCTTAAAACGGTTGTATCAAAATCGTTAGGGCAATTTTTGAATAATCAAAAAATGTGAGGGTTATGTGTAGACAGTTGGAGGAGCCGCCACCTACTGAAGCACAGCAGCGCAATTAGGGCACAGTGGACTGTTACCGAGTGTGATGGCGCCGCAGTAACTTGGGATATCGCGGGTTCGAACCTCGTCGACCAATCTCGGGGTTTCTTGTGGTTCCCCTTTGTCAATTAAGTGGATGCTGCGGAGTTTATTCTCCCCGACTTTCTTTCCTCTATTCCCTTTTCATGTCATTCCTTTAGCATCTTTTAGAACTCATGTTGTGTGGCAGTGCTGGCAGGTGGCGCGCGGAAGCATGTGTTTTTAATGCTTTTCTCGCCGTCAAGGCAGCATTGTACTCGCTGACCTCGCGGGGCGGGGATGTTTGTCTTACTAACGATCGGAATCCGCGGTATTGGCGACTGCGTGACTCTACTGGCGCCGAGATGAAGAACTATTAGCCAAACAGTTAGGGACTTCCACGTGACTCTATGGTATTCTGCACCCGGTCTGTGGGCGCTGAGTTTCATCCCTCCCTTTTGGGGGGGGGGGTTAGCATAATAGATCTATATAGATCGTAATGCTTGAGGTGTCCCCAACCGTCGTTTAGCTTTTACCGATACCTTTAGTGGGCTCTTTATGCTCTTAACATAATCTCTGGAAAGAAGGGATAAAGGGACAGCCGAATGGCGGGAGCTCCGGACAATGTTGTGAGTAGCAAGGACGGGGTCCCTAACGATTCCAACATTACACCAATACTGACGTCTACCAGCTTTGCCTTCGCCACTTACAACCAGGGACCCAACTGCAGGTGGGACTGTGGATTTTAAAAGTGTAACATTTTATATTTGTGCCTCTTTTCATTTAAAGCAGAAATGGGAATTTCTAAGCACTAAAGACAGGACCTCTTCTTTCTCTTTCGCCAGTTATCTTAATCCCATGAAGGACTTAAATCCCCGCAGGGCTTACGAGCCAGCGCCTGGGATCAGATGGAATCTGAGTAGCCAGGATGAGTGATCATGCCTATGCCTGATTTAAGAGTGAGGAAGAGGATATTAAATGGCGTGAAATGGATGAAAGGAAAGGTAATTGGTCCTGTTTACTTAGTTCCTTGTAAGTAGAAGGGAAGTAAGGGCTAAACGATAGTCAAAGCTGTCACTAGGCGATTGACGTTAACATTTCCTTCTCTTCCATGGCCAGGAGTAAATAAAAAGAAACACGAAAGACGATTACCTGTTTGAGAAATGATTAAATATTTTAAATTTCAAACCAATGACAGAATATCTCGGAAATCGCATAAACGTATCGAACATACATCGTGTGTTTTGACGAGATCTCTATTTGTCTATTTCATACGCTTTACTGCATGCAATGAAGAGAACTACAGAGACTATTCCCAGGAAATTCAAAATATACGTTTTGTCTAAATATCTTTAGTATATCACATTTAATTCTAATCTGTTAGAACAAATTTTCAGAAAAACCAAAATTTCGAAAAATAGCCTTTGTAAAGTGCAGTTTGTGGTGAAAGGATTTTCTTGAAAATCTTCGTGTCACATTTTTGGAAGATATTAAACATTAATAGCAAATTTTGTATTTAACGTATATTTCGTTTTTGAATTATATGTCCACAGGCACACACATAGAAGACGCACACACTGGCGCTTTTCGTTTAAAAAATATGATCTGTTACATTCACATGACTTATTCTACCTATTCTGTAATAAACTATTTTTAAAAAAGTGTATGCTTATATATACTTCATACTAATCAATAAAACACTAGCAGAACTGGTCTTACTAGTTAATTCCTTATAAGTAGGAGGGAAATGACGGAATACACTACGCTGAAGGATAGTCACAACTTTTAAAAGCTGACCGTTATGTGAAACAATTAAAATTCGGTTCTCTTGCACGGCCAGAAGTAAAACAAAGGAGGTATTAAAAGAATTAAGCTTCCCGTTTGAGAAAAGTTTAAGTATTTTAAAATTGAAGACAGCAACAAGGAATATCTTGGCAACAGTTTACTCCACAAACTGCTTGAAAGAGATCTACATTTTTATGTAATATATTTTTTTCTATCCCTCGCCGTTTACCAGCTACCAAAATTCATCCAGCATGAAGAAGTCCTCAGAGACTATTGCCATAAAATTCAAGACATCTTTATTTGCCATGTAAACCTCTTAATTATACGGTGTTTTAATCAAAGTTGTTGGAGCCATTTTTCAGAAAAACAAAGTTTTTGAAAGTAATCCATATAAAGGGTAGTTTGGGGTGGGAAAAATTTTCCAAATGCCTTCGTGTCGCATCTTTAAAGATACTAAACTTAAATAGTAAGTTTTGGATTTAACTGCCTTATCGTTTTTGACTTACGCTGTCCACAGACAGACAGACACACACACACACACACATACATACATCCACGCACACACAGACACACGCAAACCTTTTTCTAATTTTTTTTGTTCAGGAGACCACAAAACATGTATTTCCTGTGAAAGTGTTGGATGCAACACAATGTCTTCTCTACGTACTATGTATATACATTGTACTCGGTAGAAAAAGTAAAAATGGTTTTACTAGTAGGTCCTCAGAGACATTTTATTTCTGGTGAAATCTCGATTATGCGCTTTTAGTTGAATGTAATACCTCCTCTACCTTGGTACTTATCCGTAGATAAACATGTATGTAGGCATTATTACTTAATCTGAAATGTCCATGCTATTATAAGGGTATCACATGAAGTTAACAGGACAATATAACTCTTCTCAAAATTGGTCTTTCCTCCCCTCGTGGCAATTCCACGCAACTTTCACCTATTGTAGGGATGTTCTTATTTCCGGTAACAAAGCACAGAATAGACCCGGACGCTGATACACCAAATCTTTAGCTGTTGCCACAGTATTATTTTCACAGGAAGTTCCCCTTCATTGCTGTCCACTCAGCATGGTGATGAAAGTGTGGAGCTGCGGCAGACAGCGATCCCGGCCATTACAGCTAACTTTCCGACTTGTGGGAGCGTGATACTGACCACATCTCCTCCCCGTATTGATCGCCCTCCTGTGCCGTGCATAAGAGGGCGGAGGCAATTAGTTTGGTAACCCCAGACTCGTAAGTGTGGTACGGGACTACTACTATTATTATTATTATTATTATTATTATTATTATTATTATTATTACTATTATTATTATTGCACTTAATTAAAGGTTAAATTTTCAAGAATTTACAAAACTGCCCTGTTATTTATACTGTATTGCTTATCCTTATGTACAATTAGGTTTAAGTACCTCTTACGTGGATTAAGTTTTGACATTGGGAGGTCGTGTGTTCGATTCCCGCCGCCGACCTCTTTAACCCATGGCTTTTTCGGGGTTTAACCGAGTCAGTAGGTGAATGCTGGGGAGGATTCTTCACTCCCCCCCAAACTTCCTGTCCCTTAGTTTCATTCCAGCCGGTTTTTTTTTTGTTTTTTTTTTTTTGTTTTTTTGTTTTTGTTTTCCAGGGCCGTAAGCGTCGGCGGTGTGGAGCCCTTCCATGGTCGTGAATACGCTTTGGAAATGCAGCTCTCGTCTGTGGGATTTAGGATGTTCAGTCAAACCCAGGTCTCGGGTTCCCAGAGCTGCCCGCGTTGAGATGAAAACTGCTTGGACTATATTAGAGACCCACCTCGGTGGTCTTTCTCCCAGCGTCGGTTCGGCCGCCCGTCCAAAATACTCATATCATCCTATCCTCCTGGGGTCTGACACGCATAATAAACCCATGGTGATATAATGTGCAACCAACCAACGTCTAGAGGCCGCTCCGTGACCGACTGGTTAGACCATTCGCCTCTCACCTAGCGACGACATTTGAGATTTGATCCCAAGCGACGACATATGAGATTTTGGTGGACAAGGCGGCGCAAGGGCTGGTTTTTTCCAGGTTCTCTGGTTTTCCTCACCATCGAATTCCATCTTCATTCATGCACTATCAGTATCATTGTTTGCGATGCCATAATGTAGTTAAAGTGTACGTTAAACACTATAAAAACCAGATGTGTTCCATTCACATGACTTTCTCTACAACTCTGCAATAAATTATTGTTAAGAAACTTGTGTTTCTCTTTACTTCATGCTAATCGAGAAAAAATTAGCAGAAATAGTCTTATTACCTGCTTCCTTGTAAGTAGAAGTGAAATAAGGGAATACCATGGGTTAAAGTGATGGTCAAAAGCTGGTTGCTATGTGACTGAAGTTCCTTTGTTTGTATGGACACGATTAACGAAGTCCTGTATGAGAAAAGTATGGTTTTTATAGCTGAAACCAAAAACGAGGAATATCTCAAAAACAATCAACTCCACGAAAAAAATGTATATAGCATAAATTGTGTGTTTTAAGGTGCTCTACATTTGTTGTGTGGTAAGTTTTTGTCCATTTCTTACGGTTTAGCAGTTATGCAAAACTCCGTAAAATTGACTCAGATTAAAGTAGTCTTCAGAGGCTATTCCTAGAAAATTCAAAATATGGGTTTTATTTTCAGGTAAATATCTTTAATATACGATATTTTAATCAAAATCATTACAGCCATTTTTTAGAAAATCAAAATTTTCGGAAAAAGTTCCATGTAAAGAGTAGTTTGGGGTAGGGGGATTTTTCTCAAAATCTTCGTGTCGCATCCCTGGAAGATACTAAATTTAAATACCAAGTTTGGTATTATACCGACTTTTAGTTTTTGAGTTATCGTGTTCACAGACACACGGACACACTGACACACGGACACACGGACACACACGGACCTTTTTCTGAAAATACTTTTTTTGGATACAGGGGACATTAAAACATATATTTCCGGTGAAATCTCGGTATCGAATTTTTTGGTGGTGTGCAATAACTTCTCTATACACTATGTACATAGTGCGTATAGAGAAAGTAAAAAATCTAATGTGTTCCATTCACATGACTTTTTCTATAGCCCTGCAACAAATTATTTTTAATAAGCGTATGCTTCTATTTGCTTTATGCTAATTGAGAAAAAATTAACAGAAATAGTCTTATTACTTGCTTCTTTGTAAGTAGAAACGAAATAAGGGAGTACCATAGGTTAAAGTGACAGTCATAAGCTGGTTGCTATGTGACTGAGGCTCCTTTGTTTGTATGGAGAAAAGTTGATAAATTCTTGTGTGAGAAAAGTATTAGCTTTTTAAAGGTGAAATAAAAAACAATGAATAACTCAAAAACGATCAACTCTACGAGAAGAATGTATGTAACATAAATTGTGTGCTTTAACGTTCTCTACATCTTTGGTGTGGCAAGTATTTGTCTATCTCTTACGCTTTAGCAGCTATGCAAAATTCCGTAAAATTCATCCAGAATAAAGAAATCTTCAGAGGCTATTCCCAGAAAATTCAAGATATACATTTTATTTGTTAGGTAAATATCTTTAATATACAACATTTTAATCAAAATCGATAGTCATTTTTTAGAAAATTAAAATTTTCGAAAAAAGTTCCATGTAAAGGGTAGTTTAGGGTGGAGGGATTTTTCGCAAAATCTTCGTGTCGCACCTCTGGAAGATACTAAACTTAAATACCAAGTTTGGTCCTTTACCGATTTTTCGTTTTTGAGTTATCGTGTTCACAGACACACGGACACACACACGGACCTTTTTCTGAAAATGCTTTTTTTGGATACAGGGGACCCTAAAACATATATTTCCGGTGAAATCTCGGTATCGAATTTTTTGGTGGAGTGCAATACCTTCTCTATACACTATGTACATAGTGCGTGTAGAGAAAGTAAAAAATATCTTAGGCGCTGCATTCACTAGCTCCCTGGTGTTAGCGAGTATAGCCTCCTTTTGTTGTGCTACTCATTTATTCAATCCTCTGTGTTTTCTTTGCTGTTCTCTCCTTTTTCTTATCCCTTATTACTTTCTCTATACGTGCTATGTACATAGTGTATAGAGAAGGTATTGTACTCCACCAAAAAATTCGAAACCGAGATTTCACCGGAAATATATGCTTTAGGGTCCCCTGTATCCAAAAAAAAGTATTTTCAGAAAAAGGTCCGTGTGTGTGTGTGTGTCCGTGTGTCTGTGAACACGTAACTCAAAAATGAAAAGTCAGTAAAATACCAAACTTGGTATTTAAGTTTAGTATGTTCCAGGGATGCGATACGAAGATTTTGAGAAAAATCCCCCCACCCCAAACTACCCTTTACATGGAATTTTTTTCGAAATTTTTGATTTTATAAAAAATGGCTCTAATGATTGATTAGAATATAGTATATTATAGATATTTACCTGACAAATAAAATGTATATTTTGAATTTTCTGGGAATAGCCTCTGAAGACTACTTTATTCTGAGTGAATTTTACGGAATTCTGCATAACTGCTAAACCGTAAGAGATAGACAAAAACTTACCACACAAAAAATATAGAGCACATTAAGCACACAATTTATGCTGTATACATTTTTTTGTTGGAGTTGATCGTTTTTGAGATATTCCTTGTTATTGTTTTCAGGTACGAAAAACTTAACTTTTCTCATACAGGAATCTTCAACCCCTGTCCATACCAACAAAGGAACTTCAGTCACATAGCAACCAGCTTTTGACTATCGCTTTAACCTATGCTTCCCTTCCCTTATTTCGCTCCTATTTACAAGGAAGCAAGTAATAACACTATTTCTGCTAATTTTTTGTCAATTAGCATGAAATATATAGAAGCATAAGTTTAGTAACAATCATTTATTACAGAGATGTAAAGAAAGCCACGTGAATGGAACACATCAGATTTTTCCTGTTGCTCTCCGTGGTGTAATGGTTATCATGCTAACATCATATACCCAAGGTCGCGGGTTCAAACCCGGCGGAGGACGATGGATTTTTTCGGGCGTAAATATCCATAGCATGGCTTCCTTCAGAAGGGAAGCAAAGCCGTTGGTCCCGTGTCGTAGATCTACGCCACGTAAAAGAACCTCAAGCCTGATAGAGAGGCATCTGAGCAAAATTAAGCGGTCTTTCACGCCCTGTATAGAATGGGACGCTGAGAACTACAGCAGTTAAAGAACGTCCATAAAAATCCTGGAATGCTATTGCATTAATGTTCCCAAATATATTTCCTCCAATTTCTTATTTTTTACGTTCAGTTAAACAGTGATTAATACTGCAGTACTCCCCGCATAATATACAACGTTCTAATTTATTACCTCTCATCCCTTTCAAATATAGTGTTAGTGTCATCTAGCTAATCTTTACCTCTTCTTTATTGCATATTTGTACATATCCCTCTCTTGATCACTCTTTCTTCAGTTTTCGGCATGAAAAAGGGACTTTTTATTTTTATAGTGCACCCCATTTCCACGTTCATCTGTGTCTTCTATCGTATTTCTCGCTAATTTCCAAAATCCGTTTTCATTTTCTTCTCCCTTCCTCCATATGTCTCCATTCTTGTTTTCATCAAGAACCAACTAGCTCCAACCACCAGTACTTCTCGTTCTTAATTATCTTCAGTTGTTTCATACATATGAAGTAGTTAGAAGAATAAGCGTTTATGAAATCGGTTTGTACAAGTGTGTATATAGAAATTCGTGTGAGTACCACACGCCAAATGGTTCGATATTCCCGTATACAATGTTCGTGTTCTCTTCGTTTTGGGGCGAAAACCCAGCATACGTCCTCCCACCCTTCTCTTCTAAATTTCCTCTGTGCATCCTCTGTTTTTCTCATAACTTTGCATTGCTGGCCATACCAGCAATTCGATTGCCTTGCCTTCCCGTGCATTCTGGCTTTAATTGCCTTCACAGCAGTAACTATTTATCTTTGTTAGTTGCTCACCGTTTCCGTGTTCTTTCCCGTTCAGCACTTTTTCAAATTGTCAACAAAAAGCCCTGCATGTTCCGGGCTCCACATAAATTAGGTTAGCATCTCCACACCCTCTCTCGTTCGCTGATATCTCAAGTTCCGTCTCGATATTCAGTTCCAGGGCACTAGACAACGAAGCAATTCGATACCATTATCCACTCAAACATTTTAATGTTGCCTATTAAACCATTTTTATTACTTTAAGTGCGTCCCTCACCCCGATCCCTCTAAAACACAAAAGCAAATTTAAAATGTTTGAATACTAAAATGCATACATGTAGTTACGAAAGAATATACTTTCAAATAACGCTTTTGTGGGTAAGTATAGCCCAGTTGGTTCGATGCTGGACTTCTAATCCCCAAGAAGCCGGTCCCCATGGCCGCGCTCGCCAAAGCGTCCCGCTTTGGTGCTTCGTAGCGCTGGGGATCGAGGGTTCCCGCCTTGGGCAGGGGTGTTATATGTTTGTGGTTATGTGTGTGTTGTAACAGCAAAAAAAAAAAAAAATCAAAAAAAACCAGCAGTCCAGTAATAATACAGAAAAACAAGGTAAAACAAAAAAAGGTAAATTAAAGTAGGGTATACAGTGCCGGAGTCCTGATCAGACTCCGGTACCGTATTTAAAAAAAAAAAAAAAAAAAAAAACAGCAGTCCAGTAATAATGCAGAAAAACAAGGTAAATTAAAGTAGGGTATACAGTGCCGGAGTCCTGATCAGACTCCGGTACCGTATTAAAAAAAAAAAAAAAAAAAAAAAAAAAAACAGCAGTCCAGTAATAATCATCTCCAGGTCAGTAGAATTACTGGCATGCAAAATAACTCTTGAGGGACTAAATCCCGGAACACCGATGGCGCTGATATGATCCTAGCAATTGACAATGACGTTAATGCAGGGATCTCTTCTTCTTTTTTGAAGAAGACTTTGGCCGTTTCAACTTTCACTTAAGATTGCCATGGACTAGAAAATAATGATTGTTTTTCTACATAAACTACTCATTAAGTAAGACAAATGATGCACAAACATAGATATTTAATTCTAAAAAGTATTTAGTAAATAAGACCAGGCTTATAACGGCGTGATGCGCAAGTCAAAATAGGTTAATAACCCTCATATGAAATGTTTCTTTCCTTTGTACTTATGTTGCAATCAGATTCGTCAGCAGGGCATGGTAAATAACTGTATAAAGAGAGACAAATTATTAACATTGGAAATCACTAAACTTACATATTTTACAATTAATAACTGAGAAGATTGTTTTTCGATAAAATCGCATATTATACGTTTTTTCCAACGAGATTAGCTTTGTGACACAGGAGTCCGGGATCTTCACATTCACTAGCTTTTCTCTATTTCATTGTGCATATACAAGGTGGCCCAACAGCGCCGTATTTCACGTTTGCAGATAACCTTTAGTGCGTTTAAGGAATTGCAGAGCCTGGCGGGAAAAGAGCCAAGTAAATACCGGTCAGTAGCGGTGTCAGCGCAGGCGACCTGCGTTTACTCCTCTTGTATGTCATAGATAGTGAAGGAATCTCGCTCCTCGAGAGGAGTTCCCAGGTTTGTATTAGAGTCCCTGATCTCGTTTACAGAAACAGTGCAACTAGATCGAAATAAAGTCATCTTTTAGACTGAGAACTAATTAAAAATTGTAATTTATTTATCAGTATCCGCCAAGAGATAGTTTTGTAATTGTGTATACGCTGTCCTCATTTAGCATTTGAGGCTAGACTCGCTGTAGGGTTCATTAAAACATTAAGGCACATTAACAAAAAAACGCGGATGAGAGCATGTAATGCTTCACTCTGTTATTATTATTATTATTATTATTATTATTATTATTATTATTATTATTATTATTATTATTAGATATTATCATTGCTACTACTGCTACTGTTGCTGCTGCTGCTGCTGCTGCTAACACTTAACGCATAAGCATAGTAAATCAAAATATGATAACATGAGGTGTTTCATTACGTTATTATTATTGCCACTGTTATTAATATTATGTTATTATTTTATCCCTATTATTATTTTTATTATTTCTATTATTATACAGCGAAACACTATGTGCTGCCGTATTTGCACATTTTGCCTTACGAAACTCTTAATATTTTGATTCACTCTTTCTTAATTTTAACGAAAAAATGCAGATATGAAAGAACATAGTGTTCGTATAGGAAAGGTAAAACAAAACATGAAAACTTCGTAACAAAGAATATCCCTATACAAGAGCACATAATAAGGTGTCATTTTTACCTGCTTTCGTGTTTGCATTTTTATCGTTACGAGGCTCCTACTCCTGTGTCATTATTAGTTCATTTTTCAAGTTTTCTACAGCAGGAGTTTATTTGTTACTTCGGTTGAATAAAATAGTTATTGAATTTATTATTAGTTATTTCTGTGTAATAATTATATCAGGATTGAGGCTAAAATATATATATATATATATATATATATATATATATATATAAATATATGTATATATATATAATGTATGTATAACCTAACTTATTATAAATTAAGCAAAAAGCAAATTGATCGTAATCGTGTTCTAATTTACTCTCTACGTGCAGTATTACTGCTAATAACAATAACAATAATAATCATAATAATAATAATCAAATAATAACAACACTGCAGTGAAACATTATGAACTGACGTATTTACTTTTTTTTCGTTCCGACGCGTTACTCTGCTTATGCGTATGGTGTGCAATAATAACAATAATAATAATAATAACAATAATAATAATAGCAACATAATACCACAAAACATTACGTACTCTCATGCATGTTTTTGTTACAGCGGCTTAATGTATTGATTTAATCTTGCAGTGCGTCTAGTTTTTAATGTTAAATAAGAACAGTGTGTAAACAATTACGAAGCTAGTTATTGGCGGATAATGATAGGTGAAATAAATAAATAAATAAATAAATAAAGATTTTTTAATAATACTCAGTCTTAAATCTCAGTCCAAATTAATTCCATTTTGTACTACTCCTGTATACAAGATCAGAGTCTCTAATATCTGGGAACTCCTCTCAATGCGCGATATTCCCTATCCGTTTCCGCTGTTATGCAAGAGGAGTAGAATACAGGTC
Source organism: Hymenopus coronatus (assembly GCA_030762935.1). Lineage (NCBI taxonomy): Eukaryota > Metazoa > Arthropoda > Insecta > Mantodea > Hymenopodidae > Hymenopus > Hymenopus coronatus. The sequence goes on along the minus strand of CM060882.1, from coordinate 151,443,012 downwards.
GCTCGCCTGCATTAGCACCGCCACTGACTGGTGTTCACTTGGATTTGTCCTGTTGGGTTCTGCAATTCTTTAAGCGCACGAAGAGTTTATCTCACACGTGAAATACGCCGCTGTTGGGCCAACTGATATGTTAAAGGTTTCTGTTATTAAATAATTACGGAAAGGAGAAGCTACAAATGTTTAAAATTTCACCTAATGCCCTTGTCTAAACGTTATTTAATCTTCCCGACTGACAATTCTTTCAACGACAGAGGTTTCTTACAAATTATTGTTAAAAAGCTTATTCTTCTATCTACTCCATGATATACGAGATAAACATTAGCACAAATTGTCCTTATTACTTGGTTCCTTGTAAGTAGAAGAGAAAATATCTAATGTGTTCCATTCACATGATGTCCTCTAGCTGTTCGGTAAACAAACATTTTATTCAAAGCATTTATCTGTTATCTACATAATTTTAATCAAGATAAACAAAAGCTGAATTTGTCTTATTACTAGATTCCGTATAAGTAGAAGGGAAATAAGAAAATGTACAGGCTAAAGCGATATTCATGCTTTAAAAGCTGGTCTCTTTGCTTGCCAGGAATAAACAAACGAGTAAGGAGAAGAAAGATGTCTTCAAAGGCTATTCCCGGAAAATTCAACATATACATTTTGTTTTTCATAAAATATCTTAAACATAAGGTATCTTAATCAAAATCGTTAGAGCCAACAACATTTTCGAAAAATGTTCCTTGTAAATACCAATGGCTTCTTCGTGTTTGAACTATGATGTGCACACACACATACACACACACACAAGTGGACCTACTTCTAAAACTGATTTTTTTGGATTCAGGGTGACCCAAAACATGTATTTCCGGTGAAATCTGGGTAATGAATTTTTGGGTGCATTAAAATACCTTTTCTATACACAATGTACATAGTACGTGTAGAGAAAGTCAAAGTTAATAAAAGATTCGCGTGCGTGTGTGTGTGTGTGTGTGTCTCTCTCTCTCCCTCTCCCTCTCTCTCTCTCTCTCTCTCTCTCTCTCTTCGTGTGTATCTGTGTATGAAAGCTAACTTAACAATGAAATGTCCGATAAATATCATATAGTAGATATTTAAGTTCAACATCTTTTACAGATACAATACGACAATTTTCAAGAAGTCTCCCACGCCAAACTAACATTTTTCGGGTTTTTTGATGTTCTCATAATTGTCTCTAGTGATTTTATTTAAAATAAGTTTAAGATATTTTATGACAAGCGTAATGTATATATTGAATGTTTCTGGAATTGTCTATGAAGACCTTTGCATTCTGGATGAATGTTTCATAGTTGTAAACTGTAAGATGTAGATCTTACCTCACAAAAAGATACAGCTCATCAAAGAGCGCAATTTATGACATACACCCGCATATATAGTGGAATTAACCATTTTCGACATTAGTCTTTTTAATGCTTAATATTTTTATGTACTTACCTATACTGTTTTCATATGGGAGGTCGTCATTCGTTTTTCCTCCTTACGTGATTTTTCTTCTTTTTTTTTTTTTACTCCTGGCTATGGAAAGAGAATCGACCAGTCAATCGACCAGATTGACTCTCGCTTTAGGTGGTAAACAATAATGTCATTTCGATTTTGTTCTACACTGTATGGTGGAAAAAAATTCAGTGTGAATAAAGTGGAATAACAAGTAATTTTATTCGTCATGTTAACATTTCAGCCTTGTAATACATACACTAGTCATAAGTCATATTTCAGCAAATAGCAATAAGCCAAAGATCTCCACATTATTATTGATGCACATAAAATGCCATATAAATACATACATATAAAAAAATATCAATAGAATACGAATTATCCGATAGTTTGCTTAGTGATCATGCGGTTCATACCCCCACAAGCACGGTTGCATATTACCTGTTTAAATTAGTGTTATTATCATCTCATCATTATTAATATTGTTTTGTTTTATTGGTAATACAGAGGCTCAATAGTTTCCGAGGGAATGTTTAAATATGTACGCTCTAAGTTCTATAATGACATCTAGATAATATGATGTATTTAAACTTATAGAGAATTCATGCTCAGTATGGTTGTAAACGGAGTCTCTCACAATCTATCTCTGTCTCCCTCTCTTCCTCCCTCCCGCCCTCTCTCTTTCTCTCTCTTTCTCTCTCTCTCTCTCTTTCTCTCTCTCTCTCTCTTTCTCTCTCTCTCTTTCTCTCTCTCTCTTCCTCTTCGTATCTATTTTTCTATCTGTCTACCCCCAACCCCCCCCCATCATTCACATAATTTGCATTCGCCTCTTCACTACTGATCTGATGTTGCCAATTGAATGTCTGTTCCTGTAGAGAATTTTCCACTCTATCGTGGATATACAATTAATTTAAAAAACTTTCAATTAATCAATAGTCAGTTTTGTTGAGTTGTTCTAATTTTATTTTATTTATTTTTGTTTTTACAGCTTGAAAACATATAAAAAGTAAAACAATGGCTGAATCACACCAATGAATTATTTTTGATTGCGTAAAGTTTATAGCCAGTATTTAATATTGTTTGAGTCTTAGTATTTTCCATGCGCAGCTAGTTATAATAATTTATGATCAAACATTTTGTGACAGTATAGTGACTATGATAGAAAAGTTAGCCGACCAGAAACTTTCTTGTTGATGACAAATGCCTTGTAACCTAACGCACTCAGCACTGAAGTGCTTTTGACTACGCAGTTGAATGAAAGAGTCCCCCCATCATCAACGATTGTGTTAAAGATGATAGCGTTAGTATTGCAAACGGAAGTACTCCTCTTATAGACTCCCTATGCATTCATTTGTAACGGTACTTGTATAGTATCTGTAATGAATACAGGTATTATAAGAACTGAGGGGTAAATACTAATCACGCACCTTTTCGTGGGCGCTCGGTTCCCTGGGTTTTTTTTTCGGTAGGTTTCGCGCAATTTCGGAAGCAGAGCGAAACCATAGACATATTATCCTTGCAAATAGACGTGAGTAGTCAAGTTGCGCAGTACAAGGAGTGGGGGAAAGAGGCGGACACTGGAAGCGATAGCCATGGGTATGCCGGCCGACTGCAGCAATCAAATCATGCCACTGCGCATCATGTTTACACCGCTCTCGTTTACTTGCACGGATAATACGTAATGTACGCTGCAAACCTGATATCTAGTGGCTTCAACGATAAGGTTTCATTCTGTCAGTAGATCCCAGTGTCCTTGCACATGCACATGTGCTGTGTTGCGTTTAATAATACAGCTAGTTCGCGGTAAATTCGGCAACTTTTAACTATGACGACTGAGGATGACAACACCGCGAAAAGACAGGCGGGCCAGGTCTCTTTTTCCTCCCCTGGTCCTCGCATTCCTTAAAATTGGCGCCCAAGAAAAGATGCGCTCATTGCAGATTAGTAATGTGTATATTAAATTATCACTTTCTCTACCAAGCATTATGTATGTACAACATAGTAGGTAGAGAGGGTAGTATATTCAACCCAAAAATTTATACCGGAATTTCACCGGAAATAATTGTTTTGAGGACCCCAGAATCCCCCCCCCCAAAAAAAATTTAGAAAAATATCTTGTGGGGGGGACAGCATTACTAAAAACGAGAAGTCCGTCCAAGAATACGACACTAGATGTTAAGGAAAATCTCTCAAACCAAACTGCCATTTACATGGACAAATTTTCGAAATCTCTTGTTTTCTCAAAAATTGCTTTAATATACGAGGTACGTCCGGAAAGTAAGTTGCGTTTGGTAATAAAATTAAATTGTGTACAGATACAGAATAATTATTTATTGCACAAAATTCTACAACTCTTAAACTACTTTTCCACATAACTGCCGAAATTTTGCAGGCATTTGTCATAGCGCGGCACAAGTTTTTATATACCTTCTTCATAGAAGTTTGCCGCCTGTGTCTTCAAAAAGTTGGAAACATTTTATTTCAGCTCTTCGTCATTGTTGAAGTGTTGACCGCCAAGGAAAGACTTGAGATGCAAGAACAAATGAAAGTCGCTAGGAGCGAGGTCAGGGCTGTACGGAGGATGGTCAAACACGTCCCAGCCAAATCCCTGCAGGAGCATTTTCGTCACATTTGCAGTGTGTGGTCGTGCGTTGTCGTGAAGAAAACACTTTTTGACAGCAATCCTCGGCGCTTATTCTGTATTGCGCGGCGCAATTTCCTAAGTGTCTCGAAATAAACATCTGCTTTGATTGTTTAAGCATGCGGTACTGAAATCAACGAGCAAGATTCCTTTCCAGTCCCAGAACACTGTGCCCATCATTTTTCGAGGTGTCAAGATTTGTTTCGGCTCAACCTTTGCTAGGGATGAAGTGTGCCTCCATTCCATTGATTGCCGCTTACTTTCAGGGGTGTCGTAAGAAACCGAAGTCTCATCTCCTGTGACTATCTGTGTCAGAAATTCTTCGCCGTCTTCATCATAACGGGTTAAAAACTGAAGTGCACTACCCATCCGCTTTGTTTTGTGTAGCTCAGTAAGAATCTTTGGTACCCAACGTGAGCAAAGTTTACGAAATTTCAGTTATTCAGTAACAATTTCATGAATTAGTGATCGTGAGCTTTAGGGAAATTCCATAGTGAGAGCACTAATTGTAAGCTTGCGGTTTTCCTAGATCTTGTCATCAATCGCGTGAACCAGTTCTTTTGTAACCAAAGATGGACGCCCACTTCGTTCTTCATACGTCCTTCATTGAACTGTCGGACCCATCTTCTCACCATTGAATCACTCATCGCATTTTGTCCGTAAACTTCGCAAATTTGCCGATAAATTTCAATTGGTTTCACTTTCCTAGCATTCAGAAAACGAATCACAGATCTGATTTCACAAGCGGCGGGATTTTCAATCAACACCGACATGGTAAACAAGCACAACAAAGAGTATGTGGCTGAGAGGGATCTCAAAATGGCGTACGTTTCTTCTCCTTGATACGGAGCGTCTACCGCGCATGTGCGGAACTGCGATCGCAGCGCTGCAGCGGAGATAAATTGAAACGGAACTTACTTTCTGGACGTACCTCGTATGTATGAAGACGTCATACATTGAGTATATTTACATGACAAATAAGACGTATATCTTGAACTTTCAGGAAATAGTCTCTGAAGTACTTTTCATTCTGGATTTCTTTTTCATAACCAGTAAGCTATAAGAGATAGACAAAAACTTACTTACAAAAATTCTGATGTGTTACAATCACATGACTTTCTCTAAATCTATGTAACAAATTACCGTTAAAAAGCTTATTCTTCTATCTATTTCATGATAATCGAGATGAACATTTTCAGTCCTTATCATTTGGTCCATTGTAAGTAGAAGGGAAAAAGTTTAATGTGTTCCATTCACATGATGTCCTCTGTTCCCAGAAAATCCTAGATATACATTTCGTTTGTCATAAATTTATATTGAACATAGGGTATTTTAATCAAAATCATTAGAGCAATTTTTGAGAAAATCATAATTTTCGAAATATGTTCTATGTAAAGAGTAGTTGGGGGTCTGAGGATTTTCTTGAAAATCTTCATATCGCATCATTGGAAGATACTGAACTTAAATACCAAGTTTGGTGTTTAACGGTCTTTTTGTTTTTGAGCTATGCTGCCCACAGACATAAACGCACACACACACACACACACTAACATTTTTCTAAAACAGTTTTTTTTTATTTAGGGGGTCTCAAAACATGTATTTCGATGAAATATTGGTGTCAATTTTGGGTACACCATGTACATAGTACGTGTAGAGAAAGCAAAAATACATCAAAACAATTTTTTGTGGAGCTAACAATTTCCAAGATATTCCTTGTCATTGATTTTAAGTTTAAAATACGTATTCCTACTTCTCTCAAATAGGAAGTCGTCACCTGAGTTTCTTTTGTTTTATGTGGTCATGCAAACAGAACCGAATTTCAATGTTAATCACATAGCAATAGGTTTTAAAAAAATTTGACTATCGTTTACCCCAGTGTATTCCCTTACTACTCTTTTTCTTATAGGGAACTAAGTAATAAGACCATTTCTGTATGTTTATCTCTATTAGCATGAAGTACATAGTAGAATAATATTTTGTAATAATAGTTTGAGAAGGTCTTGTGAATGGAACACATCATACATTTTTCATCCTGGTGGTACAAAGAGAAGGGAATTCTAATGGCATCACATAGCGACTGGTTTTTTTTTTTTTTTTTTTTTTTTTTTTTTTTTTTTTTTTTTTAATATTTGGCTATCGCTTTAGCCTAGTACATTCCCTTATTTCTCTTCTACTTATAAGGAGCTAAGTGATAAGGCCAAGTCTGCTAAGGTGTATCTCGTTTAGCATGAAATAGAAAGAAGAGTAAGCTTTTGTAAGAATAATTTGTTGCAGAATGGGTAGAGAAAGAGAGTGAATTGAACACATCAGATATTATTTATGTTAAAACGCTCTTCGGTACTAATATTACATAAATAAAGGCTACGTCGTTATTGTAAATAAATCAACTCACATTGTATTTTAGGATTTGAATAGAACACAGACTTCACCCAATCATAACTACTAACACTCGCACATAATTGAATAAACAAATAAGTAATTATTCAAAATCTTCTCGGGCTTCTAGCCAGGTAAAAACTGATCAGTTCACCCTGAAGACGAGGAAGATGCACTTCTTCGAAACGTTGGTGTCAAGCCAAGTTTTTACCTGGCTAGAAGCCCGAGAAGATTTTGAATTAACACGTCGCCAGGAAAGCTTTAGTTCTTATTTTAAATAAGTAATAGGTATATAAAATCAAAAGCCCCCCCTCTCTCTCTCCCTATCTCTCACACGGTTTCCATATTTTTTTAATACAGTTTCGGAGTCTGGTCGTTGTGTTTATTTCTGCTATACACACATATATAAACACCCATGCCCAAGGCTGGACTCAAACCCACGATCCCCTGCGCCACGAAGCACCAAAGCGAGACGCTTTAGCGAGCGCGGTCATGGGGACCGGCACATTACGTGTCACGCGTTTGAGACACTGCGTTGAGAATCCCTACTGATTTGTAGATCTGCGCTTATGATAGCATTATCTACTGTTAATCTTGCGTGAATGTACTGTACTCACGTCCTCTAAGATTAATTATTTATTCTTGTATATTAACTTGGTTTAAATAAAATATACCACAAAAGTAATTCCTTCACATCAAAAAAAAAAAATTCTAATAGTCTACAAAGCCGAAGTATTATGTAACTATCTATGTAAATATTTTTTTGGCTCTAATTACATTCATAATGTGTATGGAGTTCTTGCGGAACGCTATTCTCTATATTCTCTGGGCTTAGCACTGAATTTAGCACTGAATTTATGTGTATTGGCATTTCTGAAAAGGGTTTAATTCCTTTTAAGATTTATTTAAAGTTAATTTTTATTGTTTTACTATTTCTACAAGTACTATGTACATAGTAGAGAAGGTATTGTATTCCACCCAAAAATTCGATACCAAGTTTTCACGGGAAATACATGCTTTGAGACCCCAAAACAAGTTTAAAAAAAGGTCAGTGTGTGCGTGTGTGTCTGTCTGTGTATGTGGATAGCATAGCTCAAAAACGAAAAGTTCGTTAAAAACCAAACTTATTATTTAAGTTAAGTATTTCCCAAAGATGCGACACTAAGATTTTCATAAAAATCTCCCACTCTAACCACCCTTTACATTGAATATATTTTGAAAATTGTTATTTTCTCAAAAATGGCTCTAACGGTTTTGATTAAAATTCCGTATGTTTCAGATATTTTCGTGACAAACGAAATGTATAGATATCCTGAATTTTCGGTGAATAGCCTCTGAATATTCCTTCATTCTGGCTAGCTTTTATATAACTAGTAAACCGTAATAGATAGACAAAGACATATTACACAACAAATGCGGATCTTCTCATTAAAACACACAATTTATGTCATATGCTTTGTTTTAGAGTTAAACGTTTCTGAGATACTGCTTATTATTGGTTTCAATTTTAAGATACTTGATCCTGAGAAGACTAATATCGAGTACCTTTAAGCTCCATGGATCCCGAGATCATTCGAGCATCTTTCACCAATTTCATTCATCATCCGATATGACCAACCAGGTTAAAGGACGTTAAGCTATATAAAAAAAAAAATTCGTTTCATTTCTTTTGTTTTACTCCTGAAAATGTAAAACAGAACAGATTTTCATTTTTTCACATAGTGATAATTTTTAAAAAAATTGGCTATCACTTTAATCTAGTGTATTCCCTTGTTTCCCTTCTACTTACAAGGAAGCAAGTAATAAGGCCATTTCTGTTAATGTTTATCCCGATTCTCACAAAGTAGAGAGAAGAATAAGCTTTTGTAAGGAAATCTTGTTTGTGAGACAGCAAGAGAAAGCCATATGAATGGAACACATCAGACTTTTTCGGTTTATACTCCTTGTACTACTTAGCATTGATAGCATTCATTCGCACCAGCCAATGATTTTGAACTTCGAAGTTATTCCCTCTCATTGAATTATGTCTTTTAGTTTATTAAAATACCTACATCAGTATATAAGCAAATTCCTGGCATTTCGTTATACATCAGAGCCATGCTGAAAAAATACCTCGAATTCTGATAATTAAGATAGAGCAACAAAAAATAGACTTTAAAAAAAGTTAATTTGGATTTTCATAACACACCTCTACGCGTTAAGCCCAGCATTTATATTGAGAGAATTTTAGAAGTAGAGATTCGACCCTTTTTAACCTGCTCTTTATTTGTATAATTTATTGCTATTAGTAGTACTGTTGTTATGGAATATCTTCTACTTTTCTGCTCAAAGGAATTTTTTATTCTCTTTGCATTAATTTAAAGATCTATTTGAAAGTAAAGTTCACTAGGAGCAATAGAATGAACCACAATTTATTTAAGTCGCAATATATTTGACAAGAAAAATGCTAACGTTTTTACAAACATATAATTTGCTTTACACACATACTCTCTCACTCCTTACGTCGTCCTCCGCAGTTTAGAGGCAACATTCTAGCCCAGCCTGGGGAGTTGGTAAAGTGTAACGTCTTCCATTCCATCTGGAGTTGTTACTGATACTATTGCTACTATGCAAAGAAAACAGTGGTGGAACCAATTAGGTGAGTGGCTGAATACAAAACTATATTTTGCATTTTTTTTTTTTCCTCAAATGAGGTTTTACAAACCTTTCTCTGGACATAAATAATAGAACGCTCACACCTTTTTTTCGACAAAAATTGATCAATGTCAGGCATAATTGTAGGTACAGAGACGCAGTATTGATAGAAGGAAACTGTAGCATGTATCACTCTCAATGTGGAATCAACATCATGTGCAACAATGTGGCCTGGAAAATCTCTAAATTTGGGGGATATCGACCAGCAGCAAGCCTGTTCCCTCTTGTTTTAAAGGAGAGTGCTCATGTAATTGCAACGGGCATCTTTTGTATTGAAAAAATGGTTTCATAATATTAGCATGTTTTTCCATATTGAGAATTTCTGGTAATGAAGCGTCGCTGACTGCCGGATGTCTGTTGTTATTCGTCATGTACACAGCTAAACATGCACAGAGAAATCGACAAGGAAGGGGTGACAATATTTGCATTCCGACGAGAGTAGGCTCCCCAGATCTGTGCTAGTCTCTGGTTCCGAAGGTCGTGGGTTCAAACCCGGTGGAATGCGAAGGATTTTTTGGGAGTAAATAAACCTCAAGCCTGATAAAGATGCCTCCAGGCAAAATTAAGCAGACTTTCACGCCCAATTTAGCATGGGGACTGTGGAGGACTATGGCAGTTAAAGGGCATCCATAAGTAAAACTCAATTTCATTTCTGACTATATATTATCGCTGTTAGGTTTTATGGTTGAAATCTAATTATGTAAACTTTCCCTTTTTCATAAAATATTATATTTTCTTCGTGTGCAATATTTCCGAATTGGATATAAATTACGGTAATAAGTTTAATCTTTTCTACTTTCAAATCGGATGTGAAACAAGAAGAATGTTCCTGAAATAAAAGTTAAATTTTAAAATTACTTAAAATTTTAAATTATAGGAAATGATGATGGCTAGATTTTATCAAGATTGAAATATGCTAATGTTCTCCGTTACTAGTGCTCGTGTCACCAGGATTTGTTATCACTCGAACTTCTAATAGAGTTCTCCTCTTGACTCCTCTCCTTTCGTCCGGCACCGGTGCAAGGGAGTTCCAGGTGACGTCATCACTTGACATGCCAATAGCGCTACACGTCAAATTGTGCTCTCTCTGTTATCGCCGCGGCGTTTGGACCACAATAAAGAAGCTGATGTCTCATTTTGACGGCGAAAAATGATTCTGTAGGGGAGGGATTGCCTGAACAGGCCACAACTTCTTCCAGAATAATTAATAGTGACTTTTCTACAAAAGCAGATGTATATTTGGTTGCATTTTTATAAATACATTTTATCGCATAATTTACCGCTTTGGGTTCGTATATACACCCTGCTCATAGCAATAAAACACACATACACAACGCCAGAGGAGATGCATATGTTTTGCATCCTCTACTACATATGTGTACCAACGAGGGGAAGATTATATGTAACCCAAATATTCAATACCGATATTTCATCGAAATACAATTTGAAAAAGCCGTTTTAGAAAAAGATCCGTGAATCAGTAGACAAGATAACTCAAAAATGAAAAGTGGGTTAAGTAACAAACTTGGAATTCGGGTTCAATATCTTCTGAAGTTGCGACACGAAGGTTTTTAAGAAAATCTCTCCCAACCTCAACTAAACTTTATATGGGATATATTTTTAAAATTTTCAATTTTTTGTAAAAGGCTCTAGCGATTGTAATTAATAATATATATCTTGAGAATTTTCTGAGAAGGTTTGTGAAGTTAACTCCATTCCGAAAGAACTTTGTATAATCTTGTATTGGGATCTCGAGCAGTGCGGACGTACCAGTGGGAGGCAAGTAGCAGCAGAACAATGGGTGTGGATCTGGTTGTTTACCGGGCGAGGGTAGGAATGTGGTCGGGCAGGCGACCGCGGAAAGCAGGTAGAGAGGCGACTGGAGCTACGGAAACTACAAATAATTATTATTTTATGGCTTTTGTATTACTAGCCCTGCTTGTGATAGGAGGAGTTGAAATAAATCCAGGACCTGTACGAGATGAAAGATGTGGAAGCTGCAACAACCGGACTTCTTTGTATTTCATGCGCGAGATGGTACCATTTTGGCTGTCAAAAATTAAGAGAGAACAGAACATAGAAGAAAACTGTTCATGTAAGGACTGCAGGAGAGATGTGACCGTCACCGCAAATGACAAAAAATTGGAGCAGCTGCAGGAGGAACTACAAGGCTTACGCGACATGCTGAAAACAGCGAAAGATATTATTCGGAAGCTTAAAGAAGAAAACCGCTTACTGAGGGAGACACGGGAAGATGACCTAAAGAAAGAGGAGAAACCATGTTTGATCATCGGCGACTCTATCGTTAGTCACGCGGGAACTACAAATGCAAAGGTAGCTTGTTATCCTGGCATAAAGACTGACGGCCTTCTGAGGGAAATTGAGAAGAAGCGAGAGGAGGAAGAAAGCAACTACCGGACCATCGTATTACACGTTGGAAGTAATGACCTACGAAGGAGTTCTGACTATGTGATGGGAGACATGTATGATTTAGTTAAGAAGACAAAGGCACTGTTTCCCTCAGCAAACATTTCATCAGTGGAGTTTTGAGGCGACGCGATATCAACTGGAGGAAGGTAATGCAGGTAAACGACGCGTTTTCGTGGGTGGCTGAACGACTGGATGTGCAGTTTGTGGACTCAAATTCGTGGATTGACGACTGGGACTATGGACGGGATGGTGTTCACCTAAACAGAAGAGGAACTTCAAAGTTGGCAGCATTGTTCGCGAGGGTATCCGAGTGGAGCGCTGTCACCGGGCAGCACTGACAACGGCTTCGGGGAAGCGACGATTCTCAGGTAGGGGCACATTCCTTAAGGCTGTTGCAGGTAAATTGCCGAAGCATCATAAACAAAACATTAGAATTTTGGAATTTAATGGAAATAAGTAACCCAAGTGTGATTATAGGTACGGAGTCATGGCTCAGTGTTGATATTAATGACGCGGAGATATTTAGATCAGATTACAGTGTGTTTAGGAGGGACAAGGAAGGGGAGGGGAGGGGAGGGGGAATTTTTATTTGTACCAAGTTAGAGTTTTTTTTTTTTTTTTTTTTTTTATAAAACAGTACCGGAGTCTGATCAGGACTCAAGCAGTAAGATATTGTGGGTGGAAGAAGACGTAGAAATGATGGCCATTGAAGTTATGGATCACGAAAACGAAGCCAATAGCATTACATTAATAGCGTGTCACAGACCACCTGGCGAAACTATAAAACTCTTCATAAATTAGTGGAAAAATTTTCTTCGGAAACGGAAAAAATGTTATTTTAGCAGGAGATCTAAATTTGCCAAATGTAAACTGGAATGGGCAGTTATTAGGAGGCGAAGCTCAATGTGTTGTTAACCTTCTGGTTTGGGATCATGGGTTTTCGCAGGTAGTCAAAACAGATACCCGGAAATCGGGTTTCTATGCAGACCTGAGTCATTGTTTAGCGCATGTGAGGTTTTGCCAGGTATAAGTGACCACAGCTGTGTACAATTAGACATAAACTGGAAGGTGCGAAACCGGTTTGAAGGAGAGGAAATTATTAGTTTTAACTTCTGCAGAGCAGACGTAGATGGAATTCAGACTTTTCTCAAAAAGAAATTTTGCCTGTTTGTAAAATCTGTAACTAAGCTAGATGCAGCATGGGATAGTTTCAAAATACTTATTTCGGAATCAATATAGAAATACCTTCCATACAAAGTTATCAAACAAAATAATGATCCAGAATATTATACAAGATCCATCAGAATACTTAAACGAAAGTCTAGGCGCGCGTTTCATAAACGGAAGAAGTCAGATTGGCATTTTAACAAATATAAAGAATTAGCTAAACAATTGAAAGACGAAACGCTGCAAGCCCAGGAGCGGTTCTTAGAACAAATTCTTAGCGGGACCAATAATAGTTGGAAATTTGTTTACAATTATGTAAGTAGACGCAGGGGAAATAAACTTGGCATATCAGAACTCAAGGAAAATGGAATTGCCATATTGAACGATAAGGAAAAAGCGAACGCATTAAATTCACATTTTGTGTCTGTTTTTAACAAAACGGATTATAATTATAAATTGGAAATTGAGGATAGTGGAAATTCCGTTTTTCAAATAATGGCATCCAAATTGCGCAGAAGGATCAGAATGTTGCAAAATCGAAAGTTGAGGGGGCCTGATAATATACCGACCGAAATACTAAAAATTGGAGGGGAATCCATGATTCCGTACCTAATGCTTTTATTTAATATGTCAATAAATAACTGTGCCTTACCGGAAGACTGGAAAACCGCGATTGTAGTTCCAATTCATAAAGGGGGAAATAAAACAGAAATAAATAATTATCGACCAGTCAGCCTAACTTCAGTAGTGTGCAAATTGATGGAACATTTAATTGTGGAATATATACGGGAGGAATTAGAAAACAAAAAGTGGTTCAATAAAGCGCAACATGGGTTTAGACCTGGATACTCGTGTGAAAGTCAGATAAACGTCATTATTTCAAGATTTAGCAGAGGAGGTGGATGCGGGGGGAAGAACAGATGCAGTGGTGATAGACTTTTCCAAAGCTTTTGATGTATCATATAATTTACTTATCCAGAAGCTAACTGCTACAGGAATTGATAAACGCGTAGTTCTATGGATTAAAAAAATTTTGGAAGGAAGATCGCAAGTAGGCAAGGAGCTATCTGAAAGGGGTATGGTAAGCTCGGGCGTACCCCAAGGCTCAGTACTGAGGCCGTTACTTTTTCTTATTTTTGTAAATGACATAACTGTTAATATAAATGCCAGATAAGGTTGTTTGCAGACGATTGTATTATTTACAATAAAATTAGAACTGTTGAAGATGAGACTGCTCTTCAGGGTGATTTAAATGAAATTAGTGATTGGGCTGCTGCAAATAAAATGAAAATTAACGCTGGCAAAAGTAAGTCAATTGCATGTAATAGATCTAGGGAAAAATTCTGCAAAACTATCACATGGGTGGGGAAAAAATTCCACAGGTGGACAGCTGCAAATACTTGGGAGTTTACTTGGCGAGTAACGCTGGATGGGACGAGCAGGTAAATTCGGTATATAAGAAAGCGTGGAAAACACTGCACTTCTTAATGAGGATTTTAAAAAAGGGGAGTGCAAAGTCCAGGGAAATCGCGTACAAGTGCTTAGTGCGGCCGGTCATGGAATTTGGAGTAACCTGTTGGGACCCGTATAGAGTAAATCAAATTGATTCGTTAGAAAAGATCCAGAAAAGGGCTATAAAATTCATAAAAAGGGGTAAATATTTTGGGCCTCCAAACGCTGAGGAAATAAAATGGGAGCCGTTGAAAGTTAGGCGTGAGAAATGGAGGTTGTGCGCTTTATTTAAAGCTTACGCTGGCTTAAACGGATGGGAGGACGTTACTGACAAACTGGAAAACCCAACTTACTATGCACGAAACGATCATCCGTTCAAAATTAAGGGTAGAAGATACAGAACTGACGTGGGAAAGTTCTCCTTTGTAAATAGAACCATAAAAGACTGGAATGAATTGCCTGGAGCAGCTTTTCGGGGTTGTCCCCTGTCTCTGAAGAAATTTAGGAAAAATCTTGATTTTAATGTTGGATAATTTTTGTAAATATTCCTTAAATGAAATGCTTGTGATTTCATATTGTTGTAAATACAAATGTTAAATTGGTTGGTGATTCTAGTTATGAAATTAATTAATCTGAATTGAGAGAAAAATTAATGTTTTCATATTGGTGTAAATAACTATTATATCTAGCTTACAAAGCCATAAACTGGCAGCTGTGTATTATTGTTTATATATCTTGTATACATGTATAACTCTGCCACCGGGTGATACCCACATGCAGAGAAATATACATACATACATACATACATACATACATACATACATACATACATACATACATACATACATACATACATACATACATACATACATACATACATACATACATACATACACACACATACATATATACATACATACATACATACACACATACACAGATACACACATACATGATACACTACATACATATCTAGTAAACGTTAAGCGGTAGACCAAAATGTACTGCACATAAATTGAATATCTCTTTAAATTTCACAACTTATTCCAAATAACTTCTTCTTTTTTGTCTTTTTTGCCATAAGCCATATCCAAAATAGCCATAATTAATGGTTCGAATAGTTCAATACTTTGTATTCCTGTCGATTTTCAGCTACTTCTCGCAATTGAGTGAAAAGAGTATGGCATTTTAAGACCATCATATAGAGTCCAGTTCGAAAAAGTCCTCGCTGTTCTCTTTGTATATTTAAATAAATGTGTAGCCATTTTTGTAATAAACGATAGAGTCAGAGAAAGTCATCTGCGTGTAACGCATCCGATCTTTAGTGCAGAAAAACGCAGTGTAGAGAAGGGTTTTAAAAACCCGTAATTACTCTAATTGGTTTAAGTACATTTGCAGAAAACAATGTGATATGTAATCATTGGTGTCTCAAATCCTTATCTCTTCAGACCTAAATCTATCAGGTGATTCGTTGCCAGAATTCCAAGTAAAATTGATATACGTGAGTCAATGAAGAAGTTGAACCTAGTTTTTACTCATTTCCCGCCATTTCTAGTATGAAGAGGGGGATATAGCACTGACCATTGGAGTTATATATAGCGGTTAATATGACCATGCCCTGTCTTAGAAGCAGATAGTGTGCTAGTTTCGTTGGAATAATGCTGAGTGCTCAAATAATACAGCGACATAACATCAAATTCCTCATAAAAGTTGGCAAATCTGTCACAGAAGCTTACAAACTGTTGACAGAAATTTATGGTGTTCAATGTCGCAAGTTTTCCAGTGGTTTAAGAAATCTGAGATGCATAGGGAAGACGTTGGGGATGATTCAAAACCAGGCAGTCCTTCCACTATGAAAACTGGGGAGAATTTGAAGAAAATCATTAAAATTATTGGAGGAGACAACCGAATGCGCATTCGAATAGTGACTTAAATTACCAACATCAACAAGGAACGACGATCAGGACATGAAAAAGGTGTGTGCTAAAATTACTTGGACAAAACTTGGATTTTACAGTAAGAACTTGAGACTAAGCAATAATATGCGCGTTTGAGGAGCCCCCAATCCCCTAAGATGAAGGAGAAGGAAGTTTTCATGAGTAAATAAAAATTCAAGGAATGATAGTTGTTTTTCGAAGTTTACGTAATCAGGTTTATTATACAAATTATGTTTAAGACTTTCCATGAATGTGTGTGACGAAAGAGATAGACTTGTGGGAGTCGTCCTCCGTGACGATAAGTTAGGCCTTTAGATCCCAAGAATGATCTAACCTGCTGAGGGCGATAGTTTTTTTTTGGGGGGGGGGCGTAAAAATCCTTAATATGGGTTCCTTCGGAGTCAAGTAAAACCGAAGGTCCCGTGTCGGAGATTTAGGTACATAAAAGAACCTCAGTCCTGAAAAACAGGCCTCTGAGCAAAATTAAGCGGTCTTTCATGCCTAGCGTACAAAGGGACGCTGGGAACCATAGCAGTTAAAGAGCGTCGATAAAAAAAAACTTAATTTAATTTAGACTTGTGCAAGGATGCCTTATGAATGTTCCATCAGGACAATAACCTAGCCCCCAATGCGCTATCAGGGAATAGTTATTTGGCAAAAATATCTATCGTATTCTCAGGATCTCACTAGAGTTGTTCCCGAAAGTCAAATCCTCGTCCAAAAGAACCAGACAGATACACTATACCAAAAGCCATGCTACTGTTGAACAGTATAACACAAGATGGCCTGCAGCACTGCTTTCGTCAGTAAGAAATCTGCATGGAGCGATGTTGGGGAGGTAATATTGTCACTGAGAATTTCTTTTTTTAAATAAAATGTTAGAGCATGAATCAGTACGTTTATTGCCATACCTCGTATACCGGTCAGTATAAATGCCATGAGCGGTTGGCTCATGGAGCAGTTTCAGTAAAGGAAAGTTATCTGCAGTTATCTGAGCTCTGCGCAATACCCAGAACATATGTTAACCTAACGGACATAAACACAATGCATTCTGTGATATTTTGAATTCAAATTTACTCTGTGGAGGCATAACATTTTGGCTTTTATCACAAAAGCAATTAGCTGCAATTGCTCCATGAAGTAGAACCATCCGTAAGAATAATCTCAAAATGTTGTAACACAGGGATTATCTCCAATGATAATTTTAATGACTTATTGAACCTCAAAACTGAATGCTGATCAGCTACTAGTGATTCTTAGAGTATAGATTCTTAAATAACAATATTAGCCAACGACATGAAAGGCAAGCAGCCTTCAGACAAAAGTTTTTAGTTACTTTTTTCAGTGTGGTAATAAGCTGCATAAGATGTGAATATTTTCGCCATAAAATGATCAGATTCTTTAGAACTAGTTGAAACAATATCAATGTTCCTCAAGCTGAACTTCTAATTTCTAATCGTTCCTCTAATGAGTACCTAATTTAATAACTTCATGACAGCCTCAAACCTGAAGGCTAACCAGGTATTATGTTTTTCCAAATATGCATTTGGAAATGTCTGCATCAGATAAAAATAAGTTTAAAAATACCTACATTGTTCAGACAAACAGAGTTGTTCCTATTTGCAGGAAGCTGTTTTGATGTATTTTCTCTCTGTTCAAGGTTAAGTGAGCGCCTTACAAAGTTTTCCATTCAGATTCCTGGTGATAGTACAAAACATCCTTGAGGTAAGACACCGGAAGCTCAGTTGAAAGCATCCTTCATGTTTAGCAAGCAACTGCACCGGGTTACAACATGCAGACATGACACCATCCGAATAAGGAGAATGCAGCACAAGTGACATCCGCAGTCAGCATGAGTGGCATTGCTACAACGGTCCTCTATAGTTGGGTTCTATTGCTGCAGCTGAGACTTGTACCGGGTAAGTTCTACAATTGTTCATCTCATCAAATCACCAAATACATGCAAAATAACTGTGCCCAAATATATGTCAATTCATATTTACTTTCGCTGCTACACACATACTTAATAGAGGAGGTATTGTATTCCACACAAAGAGTCGATACTGAGATTTCACAGGAAATATATGTTTAGATAATACCTAAATAAAAAGAAAAATCTGATGTGTACCATTCACATGATTTTCTCCATATCCCTGCTATAAATAATTATTAAAAAGCTTATACTTCTATTTACTTTATGCTAATCAGAAAAAATTAGCAGAAATAGTCTTATTACTCGCTTATTTGTAAGTAGAAGTGAAATAAGGGACAACCGTAGGTTAAAGTGATAGTCAAAAACTGGTTGCTATGTCAATGAAGTTCCTTTGTTTATAAGGATAGGAGTTGACAAGTTCCTCTATGAGAAAAGTATACGTTTTTCATAGCAGAAACCAAAAATAAGGAATGCCACAAAAACGACGAACTCCACGAAAAAAATGTATATAGCATAAATTGTGTGTTTTAATGTGCTCTACATTTTTTATGCAGTAAGTTTTTGTCCATCTCTTACGGTTTAGCAGTCATTCAAAATAAACTACTCTTCAAAGGCTATTCCCAGAAAATTCAAGATATACATTTTATTTGTCAGGTAAATATGTTTAATATCCGAAATTTTAATCAAAATCGTTAGAGCCATTTTTGAGAAAATCAAAATTTTCGAAAAAAGTTCCATGTAAAGGGTAGTTGGGGGTGGGGGTATTTTTCTCAAAATCTTCGTGTCGCATCCCTGGAAGATACTAAACTTAAATGCCAAGTTTGGTATTTTACGACTTTTCGTTTTTGAGTTATCGTGTTCACAGACACACGGACACACACACACGGACCTTTTTGTGAAAATGCTTTTTTTGGAGATTAGGGACCCTAAAACATATATTTCCGGTGAAATCTCGGTATCGAATTTTTGGTGGAGTGCAATACTTTTTCTATACACTATATACATAGTGCGTATGGAGAAAGTAAAAATCAGTTTTAAAGAAAGGTCTGATGGAAAGTCAGTTAAACACCAAACTTGGTATTTATATTTAGCGTCTTCCAATGATGGGACACGAAGATTTTCGATTAAATCTTCCAACCACAAACTTTTGGAGAAAAAAAGTTGCCTGACAAATAAAATATATAACTGAATTTTCTGCAAATAACCTATGAATACCTCTCATTAAAAATTACCTTTGTATAACTGGTAAACCATCAGATAAATCTTACAAGACAAAAAAAAATGCATATGTTATTAAAGTACAAGGTTCATGTCAATTAAACTGTTTCTGGCTTTGACTATTTGCAACTTATTATTTCTTATTTAGTTGAGTTGTTAAATACTTAAACTTTTTGAAGTGGTTAGTCACTAGTTACTTTTCTCTGGTTATGCAAAGAGTATGCCATTTCAAAGCCATCATGTGCCGAACTGCTCTTTAAAAATCTGATTATATCTTTACCTTTCTTATACCTATTAGAAATGCGTAAGTTTCTAATGGAAAGCTTATTAAGAAGAAGCACACACAAGAATACAGACACAAGATTTTGTACAAATACTTTGTAGAAGATACGTAGAGAGACATGTAAATGTAACACATCAGATATTTGTGAAATAAAATTAGAATCCTTAAGCAGCAGTGCAAATAACAACTTATTTTATAAAGTAAGTAATCATTTCACTTCTCCATTTGCTTTGAATGTGGTTAGCAGATGATTCCGTACTGAGCATTGTCGCTATGGACTAAGCCGTGTCGCTGCGGAATGCGTCAAGTTCGGTTCCAGCAATTGGGATGCGGTTATTAAATCCCTGGCATATAGACTGTCGCCCAGCTTGGTGAGCAAAGTGGGGCTTGTAGGCAGTGGTCCTGGTCCCTTGAGAAAATTTTCCGGCTGGGAATGCGTGATGCTAATTATATCCCGTCCCCGCATCGGTAGAATGCTCGCTGTCGTGTGATCGCACTGTCGTGCGTGAATGTGAAGTCCGCAGTCGGGTTGATAGGCGCAGGCTTTTTGCGAGCTGTAGTGCCACCGTATTTATGCATTTATTTATTTATTTATTTATTTAGATGCTTCCGTTACGATTGCTTGTGAGAGAACTAAGTTTTACTTTCTGTAGCACGTATGTACAATGTGCCTTTTGTGTGTGTATGTAATATCGGATGGGATTCCGCATTGCAGCCGTTGGCTTATTGTGCGTCAGACCCCAGGAGGATAGGATGTGACGAGAGTAATTTCAAAGGATGGCCGAAACCGGACGGTGGGAGAAGAGCCACCGTGAAGGATCCCTATTATATTCCAAGCAGTTCATCTCGACATGGGAGTGCTAACAGTCTGCGTTCCAGGTCTGACCACACCCCTTGAGTCTAGAGACGACTTCCAAAGCCATTCGCCACCAAGAACGTATTTCCAGAGTGCAGTTACCACCACTGAATGGCATCCTCGCCGACGCTTACAACCTTGAAAGAGACTGGTTGGATGAAATGCAGATCAATTGAAGGTACAGGAAGTTCGGGGGAATAAAGAAACCTTCCCACTATTTATCTATCGATCCACGAAAACCACCGAAAAAAAAAAAAAAAACACATGAGTCAGAAAGGTTGGTCGCGGGAATCGATCCCATGATCTCCCGAATGCAGTCTCAGACGAAACGCCTGAACCACAATATACCTAGTAGGTAGAGAAGATATTGTAGTTCACCCAAAAATTCGATACCGGTATTTCAGCAGAAGTACATCTTTGGAGACCCCTGAATAAAAAAATAGAAAAATATCAAATGTATGCATATGTCTACGTGTGTGTATGTGTGTGTGTGTGTGTGTGGACAGTATAACTAACAAAATGAAAAATCGGTTAAATATCAAACTTGGTATTTAAATTCAGTATATTCCACGTATGTGACAAGGTCTTCAGGAAAATCACCACAAACTACAGCTTACATGGAAGATTTTTTTTTTTTTTAATTTTCTGATTTTTCCAAACAATTACTAACGATTTTGATTAAAATGCCTTATGTTAACCAGATCAAGGAGACCGCATCAGCTTAAGGCGCTGATCATGTCTCACCCTCCAGCACTGCACCCCGTTCATGACGCCTTCGGGCCGAGATGGGGGATGCAGCGATAGGGCGGTAGGCCAAGGTCCCTTTTGAACTGTCATGCCATGGAGTTATTTATCTTATATTGAAGGTGTTTATATGATAAATAAAATGTATACCCTGAATAAATTTGCAATAGCCTTTGAAGTCCTTTTAATTCTGAATGATTGTACATAACTGGTAAACGCAAGAGACAGATAAAAATGGCAATCTCCTTTTTCACTATCTGCCACTACCCTCTGTAGTGCATTTCTCCAACGTTTAACTACTTCTTCTTCTGAGTAATAAATTGTTTATCAATTCTACGTTGAGTATTTCCGCTTTCTTTGAAACTTACA
This sequence comes from Hymenopus coronatus, assembly GCA_030762935.1. Classification (NCBI taxonomy): domain Eukaryota; kingdom Metazoa; phylum Arthropoda; class Insecta; order Mantodea; family Hymenopodidae; genus Hymenopus; species Hymenopus coronatus. The sequence goes on along the minus strand of CM060882.1, from coordinate 151,421,448 downwards.
ACACAATCGTAATGTGCCCTGGAATTTTCATGTTAAGTTACCTTTGGATTAGCGTATTTCCAATTACTTCAGCCACTTACCGAGCTGGGATAAACCCCCAAACAGTTTACATGGTGTCCGTAAAGCAACTCCTTATTGAGAGAGTAAATCAAGTAATCATGTAACACGCTGTCTCCATTGAACAATTTCTTTCAATCAAATCCTTGGAAATAAATCTTCACTTATCAGGATATGGTTGCTTTGACTTTACAAAATCACAATTTCTATTCTGATTAATTCCGTTTCATACTATGTTATCTCGTTTTTTTATTTTTGTTTGTTTGTTTGTTTTCATTGATCTCCCACAAGTTCATCAACTTAAAGTCTGATTAGACTTCCCTAGGCTTAACTCTGATTCACTTTCTGTGGAATTATTCGTATATTAGTGGTTTACGAATCATTAACGTCGAGCTTTTCACCACAATTGCCACTGCACTGTGAATCATTCAAGCTTTCAGGAGAGGAAGAACCTGCAGCTACAAAATCTGATCCTTTGTTAACATGTGTAACTTTGGCGTTTGATCTTAAGAGTAGTTTGAAAAATATTGTTTGAAATTTTCGTAATATAGTCTTAAAAGATACTGAACTTAAATACAATACTTGGTATTTATCGGATTTTTCGTTTTTGATTTAAGCTGTTCACAGGCACATACAAACACATGGTGTTTTTTCTAAAATGCATTTTATTTTCTGTACTACGAATACTAAGTAGGGGAAGTATTGTATTACATCTAAAAATTGGATGCCGAGATTTAAACGAAAATATGTTTTGAGATCCTCTGAACCCCCATTCAAAAAGAATTTTTAGAAAATGCCCATGTTTTGTGTTTGTCTATGAACGCCAAAAGTTAAAAACAAAAATTGGTTAAATAAGAACTGAAGCTTTCCTGGCGACGTATTAATTCAAAATCTTCTCGGGCTTCTAGCCAGGTAAAAACTTGGCTTGACACCGACGTTTCAAAGAAGTGCATCTTCTTCGTCTTCAGGGTGAACTGATGGATTGAGCTTGCGGAGACTGGTATTTAAAAGAGCTGGAATAAAGATAACATCTGATTCACGCGAACCAATCAGATGTTAGCTTTATTCCAGCTCTTATAAATACCAGTCCCCGCAAGCTCAATCCATCAGTTCACCCTGAAGACGAGGAAGATGCACTTCTTCGAAACGTTGGTATCAAGCCAAGTTGTTACCTGGCTAGAAGCCCGAGAAGATTTTGAATTAAAAATCGGTTAGTTACCAAACTTAGTATTTAAGTTCAGCATCTTCCAAGGATATACGCGAAAGTTGTCAAGAAAAAACTAGCGGAAGTGGGACTTTTGCCCCTTCAAAACTCTTTTGGGAGGATCGCCCGCCGTTTCTTTTCCATCTTGAGGGATGTTCCTGGAGAGGATCATGATGACATCGGTGTTCGTACGAGCCAGACAACACGCTTGAAGAGAATCGCAGGTCCTACTTAGTGAAGCCTCTGATTCTCACTCTTAGTGATTGATGTGAGTTCTCTTACCTGATGTAGGATTGCCTCTTACATCTAATATTGGTTCTACAACATACTGTAGATAAGGCCTATTCCTGAGTATTATAGTTCTATAGTATTCTGGTTATCACACAGATCTGTAAAGTATTATATTTATGATCGATCATTAACTAACACCAACCTAACATTAACACGCTCGTTTTCTAAAATGTTTATTTTCTCCAACATTTCTCTAACGGTTTTGATTAAAATGTCATAGTTTAAAATATTTCATATCTATCTTGAATTTTATGGAAATAAGACTCTGAAGCCCACCTCTTTCTAAATGACTTTTGCAAAATTGGTACACGTAAGAGATAGAAAAAAGCATAATTCACAAAAAAAAAAGTATTTAAATCTCTTAAAGCATTTATTTTTTTTTCTCTCGTTTTGAAGCAGACAGAACGGAATTTCAAATTCATTATATGCGATACGTTCTTAAAAAATTTGACAACGGCTTAAGCCTACTATGTTCCCTTATTTTGCATGAAATAAAACCATTTCTATAATAAATGTTTAGCTCAATTAGCATAAAATAGAAGAATAGACTTTTGTAAGAATAGTTTGTTGAACAATGACCACAGAAAGTCATTTGAACATAAAACAAACTATTTTTATTTCATGAGCCTCAAAACGCGTCTTTCATAGTAATGTTGACTATCAACTTTTCGGTGGAATAAAGGAGGCACTTCTGCAAGTATATAATAGAGAAAGTTAACATTCTTTGTTTGGCGCATTTTGGAATCAGGTTCCAAATGTGAGAATAGAAAATTGGCTTATTCAGCTGCGTGAGACTCACATCAACTAGATTTTCGAACGTTCAAGCACACACTTCTTCTTCTTCTCCTCCTCTTCCTCCTTTTTCTGCCTTGCACAGACCTGGTCTGGCCTCAGTTCCAAATTGTTGGTATCCCTCTTTCCTTTGGGTTTGCAAAGTCATCTTTAGAATCATTGTTTCTTCCATTCGTTCCAGATGTTCTTTCCATTTTAAGTGCATATTTTATTATTTCGCGCAACAACATTCAGTTTATTCTAATGCTCTCATTAGAAATCCTGTGTACAGCTCACTGTAACCTTTGATTACTCATAAAAATTTCAGCCACCTGGATATAGTTCAATTTTTACTTTCTCTATACGTACTATGTACATAGTGAATAGAGAAGGTATTGCATTCCACCTAAAATTCGATATCGAGATTTCACCCGAAATACATGTTTTGGGTCCCCCTGAATCCAAAAATATCTGATGTGTTCCATTCACATGCTTTCTCTACATCTCTGCAACAAATTATTGTTAAAAAGCTTATGCTTCTATTCTTCATGCTAAGTGAGAAAAAATTAGCAGAAATAGACTTATTACTTGCTTCCCTGTAAGTAGAAGCGAAAAAAGGGAGTACCATAGGTTAAAGTGATAGCCAAAAGCTGGTTGCTATGGGACTGAAGTTCCTTTGTATGAAGAGACAGGAGTTGACAAATTCCTGTTTGAGAAAAGACTGAAAGGCTGAAACCAAAAGCAAGGAATATCTAAAACAGATCAACTCCACGAAAAAAATGTATATAACATAAATTGTGTGTTTTAATGTGCTCTACATGTTTTGTTTGTCTATCTCTTACGGTTTACTAGTGACACAAAATTCCGTAAAATTCATCCAGAATAAAGTAGTCTTCAGGGGCTATTCCCAGAAAATTCAAGATATGCATATTATTTGTCAGATATATATATATATATACGATATTTTAATCAAAATCGTTAGAACCATTTTTTTAGAAAATCAAAATTTTCGAAAATTTTCCCATGTGAAGGGTAGTTGGGGTGGGAGGATTTTCTTAAAAATCTTCGTGTCGCATCCTGGGAAGATACTGAACTTAAACACCAAGTTTGGTATTTAACGGTCTTTTTGACACACACACATACACACACAGAAATGCTTCTAACAATGCTTTTTTGGATTCAGGTGGTCTCAAAACATGTATTTCCAATGAAATATCGGTATTGAGTTTTTGGGTGCAATGCAATGCCTTCTCTATACACTATGTACATAGTACGTATAGATAAAGTAAAAAGGATTTTTAGAAAAAGGTGCGTGTGTGCCTGTGGGCAGCATAGCACAAAAGCGAAAAGACCGTTGAATACCAAATGTGGTAATTAAGTTTGGTATCTTCCAAGGATGAGACACGAAGATTTTCAATACAGTCGCCCCGCCCCCAACTATCCTTTACACGCAACTTTTTTCGAAAATTTTGATTTTCTAAAAATGGCTCTAACGATTTTAATTAAAATGTCGTATATTAAAGATATTTACCTGACAAATAAAATGTATATCTTGAATATTCTGGGAATAACCTCTGAAGACTACTTTATTCTGGATGAATTTTATGAAATTTTGCATAACTGCTAAACGTAAGAGATGGACAAAAACTTAACATACAAAAAATGTAGAGCACGTTAAAACATAGAATTTATGTCATATCTATTTTTTTTCGTGGATTTGGTTGTTTTTTTTAGATATTCCTTGTTTTGGGTTTCAGTTTTTAAAAACTTACCCTTTTTAGTTACAGGAATTTGTCAATTCCTGTCCATACAAACAAAGGAACTTCAGTCACATAGCAACCAGCTTTTGACTATCACTTTAATCTATGGTACTCCGTTATTTCGCTTCTGCTTAAAGGAAGCAAGTAATAAGACTATTTCTGTTAGGTTTTACTTTCTCTACACGTACTATTTACATAGTGTATAGAGATAGTATTGGACTCCAACAAAAAATTCAATACGGAGATTTCACCGGAAATATATGTTTAAGGGTCCCCTGAAAAAAGTATTTTCAGAAAAAGATCCGTGTATGTGTGTGTGTGTGTCCGGTTGTCAGTGTGTCCGTGTGTCTGTGAACACGATAACTCAAAAACGAAAAGTCGATAAAATACCAAACTTGGTATTTAAGTTTAGTATCTTCCAAGGATGCGACACGAAGATTTTGAGAAAAATCCCCCCTCTCCAAACTACCCTTTACATGGAACTTTTTTCGAAAATTTTGATTTTCTAAAAAATGGCTCTAACGATTTTGATTAAAATATCGTATATTAAAGATATTTACCTGACAATAAAATGTATATCTTGAATTTTCTGGGAATAGCCTCTGAAGACTACTTTATTCTGGATGAAATTTACAGAATTTTGCATAACTGAACCGTAGGAGTTAGATAAAAACTTCCTCCTCAAAAATTATAGAGCTCCTTAAAACACACAATTTACCTATGTTATATACATTTTTTTTCGTGGAATTGATCATTTTTAAGATATTCCTTGTTATTTTGTTTCAGCTTTGAAAAACATACTTTTCTCATACAGGAATTTGTCAACTTCTGTCCAAACAAACAAAGGAACTTCAGTCTCATAGCAACTAGCTTTTGACTATTACTTTAACCTATGGTACACCCTTATTCCGCTTTACTTACAAAGAAACAACTAATAAGACTATTTCTGCTATTTTTTTTTTCTCGATTTGGATGAAGTAAACAGAAGCATAATCTTTTTAACAATAATTTGTTTCAGAGATGTAGAGAAAGTCGTATGAATGGAACACATCAGATTTTTTTCTCCTAATTACTCAGGATTCACTAGCATATAGTAGAACAGGTAGGGCGATCGCCTTATATAATTTCATTTTTGTGTCTTTTCGAGTAGCTTTTAATGTACTACTTATAGTGCCACGTATACTCTGATATCTCTGTAATGTAGGTAATATCTACAGAAAATAAAAATATTATGATGAAGCTACTACTTCCAGGTACAACAAAGAGAATGTTTTAGTAATGTGTATGCCGGTTTCTTATACACGGCTCTCTATTTGCTGCAGTTTTCCCCAAATAGAAAAAAAAGAAATTCTTCATTCCTTGTGTAATAGAAATGCATGAAGATATAACATGGAACGTAAAAAGGATTCTGGAGCTATGTAGAGCATCGTTTGTGTTGGGATAGAATAATTTATAAACGTAAACCGCAGAGGCGACGAGAGACCGGCTGTTTGAACTTCGTGGTCATGAAAAGTGCTCGTTATGAAACAGAAAGCAAAGAGAATGAAATATTTATTTTCTTTTCGTCGCCTCTCTCATTCTTATTTTCGTCTTTATGCCCCGTTATTTATTTACTTCTTCTCTTTTCTTATATCTTACTTTACCTAGCGAGATTCTCCGCGTAACGTTGAGGTTGCAGTCGGAAGGTCCCGATTTCGATTCATGTTTTGTCGTAGTTTTCCTGGGTCGGCAGGCGAATTCTGGGATGGTACCCCTTTTATCACAAACTTCCTGTTCCCGTAATTTCCTATCATCTGTTTCTGGGTTGTATGACCAGGCGACGGCGATTTGTATGTTTTGGTAAGACGCTGAAGTTTGCGATATGAAACGATGTAACACGGTAACACCGTGGCCGAGTGGTTAGACACTCATCTCTCATCAATGCGGCTTGGGTTCGATCCTGCGGCAGCGGATCGCATGTGGGATTTACAAAGCAGTATTTGAATGGATTTTCTCCGGTTTCCTCCACCTGCTATATAATAACCTTTTCTTTCATCCATTTCACCGTCATTTCATATCACCTTTTTCCTCACTCTCATAGCAGCTTATTCACTTATCCTGGTTTTTCTCTCTCTCTCTGTCCATATATCCAAGGTCGCGGGTTCAAACCCGGCGGAGGACGATGGATTTTTTCAGGCGTTAAAAATCCTTAGCATGGCTTCTTTCGCAAGAGCAGTAAAGCCGTTGGTCCCGTGTCGTAGATTTACGGCACGTAAAAGAACCTCAAGCCTGATACAGAGACTTCTGAGCAAAACTAAGGGTCTTAAACGCCCAATTTAGTTAAAGAGCTTCCATAAATAACACGCCATTTACATTTCTCTCTCCTCTCTCTCTCTCTCTCTCTCTCTCTCTCTCTCTTTCTCTCTCTCTCTCTCTCCTCTCTCTCTCTTATACATAGTCTGTCTGTTCCTCAAAAGCCATCTGACCGCCGGCGCTGGCTTTCAAGTGTTTTGGGTTTAAGTCAACCTTACGAGGAAGGTAAATTGTAAATCAGAGCAAGCGCTAGCCGATGCCAAGGTCGGTGTCATGTTGAAATCGTTTGGTCCCCGATCTGGCTAACGCACTCGTCCTGAATTGGTCATCCTTCGGAACTCCCCTTCACCCCTTCCTCAAAGGTCGCTCTGCAAGCACAAAGACCCCACTGCGGCCCTCGTACTCCAGCTATTGAAGGCACCTTATAACTCCTACTCCTATATTTTATATTTACTTTCCCTACACGTACTATGTACATAGTGTCTAAAGAAGGCATTGTAATGCACCCAAAACTTCGATACCGAGATTTCACCGGAAATACATGTTTTGAGTGTCCCTGAATCCAAAAAATCTTGTGTTACACTCACATGACTTTCTCTAGCTGCTCTACAAACTTCTTATAAAAGATTATTATTCTCTCTGCACAATGCTAATCAAGATAAACATTAGCAGAATGTTCTTATTACTTAGTTCCTTATAAGTAGAAGGGAACTAAGGGAATGCACTAGGCTAAAATGATACTCAAGTGTTTTAAAAGCTATCGTTACGCGATCGTCATTGCAAATCGCTTCTTTGCTTGGTCAGGAATAGAACAAAAGAAACATGTCTGAGAAAAGTATAAGTGCTTCATAATTGAAACCAGTAACAAGGAATATTTTGGAAACGATTACTTCCACAACAAAAACATACGGGCATAAATTGTGTATTTTGACGAGATCTACATTTTTTGAGTAGTAAGTTTTTTTCTATCTCTTACGGTTTACCAGTTATGCAAAATTGATCCAAAATAAAGAGGTCTTCAGAGGCTCTTCCGAGAACATTCAAGATATACAATTTATTTGTTATGTAAATATCTTTGATTTGCGATATTTTAATCAAAATCGTTAGAGCCATTTTTGAGAAAATCAAAATTTTCGAAAAATGTTTCATGTAAGGGTAGTTTGGGTGGGGGCATTTTCTTGAAAATCTTCGTGTCGCATCCTTGGAAGATACTAAACCTAAATACCAAGTTTGGTATTTAACGGTCATTTAAGGGGTTTTTGAGCTATGTTGTCCACAGACACACGCGGACCTTTTTTCTAAAAATGCTTTTTTCGCACTCAGGGGACCCCAAAACATACATTTCCGGCAAAAACTTGACATCGTATGTTTGGGTGGAATACAATACTTCACTATCCCTATGTACATTGTACATGACTAAATAAGCATTTTTAGAAAAATGTTCGTGCGTGTGTCTGTGGGCAGCACAGCTCAAAAACGAAAAGTCCGTTAAATATCAAGCGTGAATATTTAAGTTTAGTATCTTCCAAGGATACGACACGAAGATTTTCAAGAAAATTCCCAAAACCCAACAACCCTTTGCATGGGAAAAAAATCAAAATTTTGATTTTCTCAAAAACGGCCCAAAGATTTTGATTAAAATCTCTTATGTTTAAGTTATTTTCAAGACAAATAAAATATATATCTTCAATTTTCGGAGAAGACATGTTTATTCTGGATGAATTTTGCGGAATTTTTCACAACTGGTAAACCGTAAGAGATAGACAAAAACTTACCACACAAAAAATGTAGAGCTCGTTAAAACACACAATTTATGTTATATACATTTTACTGGAGTCGGATATTTTTTAAATGTTCCTTGTTATTGGTTTCACCTTTAAAATACTTTTCTCATACGGGAATTTGTCAACACCTGTCCATACTAGAAAAGGTACTTCAATCACATAGCAATCAGCTTTAAAAGATTTGACCATCGATTTAGCCTATGGTACTCCCTTATTTCCCTTCTATTTACATGGAAGCAAGTAATAAGACCCTTTCTGCTGATTTTTTCCCGGTTATCATTAAGTAAATAGAAGAATAAGTTTTTTAACAATAATTTATTGCAGAGATGTAGAGAAAGTCGTGTGAATGGAACACATTAGATTTTTTAATTCATCTTTGTGCAGAACTCTTCAAGGAATAACATGATAAATTTTAAATGTGCAATACGCCGCTGTATTAGATGTATTAAGTAATCCAGATAGAGGAACTGATTATGATGCATCTGGACACTGGAATGTCATGTGAACTCGATCAGGAGGTTCTCGGTCATAGCTGGTCTTCCATCCAGTGGCAGACCATAGCTCGAGTTCCATCTCCGAAATGGGTGTTTAAGGGGTGGCATGGTCGAAACCGATTGCAATTGATTTGCTTCTTACTAAATAAGGATATATCTTACTGCCAGGTTGAAACTGATTGTAATTAATTTGTTTCTTCTGAGAAATGAGTACAGGTTCTAGTGAGTACAAATCCGACCGCTCAAAACTTCAAAGGCTAAAAGACTCCCAAATATAACTTAAGGCCAAAAGCCGTTACAATAATGGCCGCTGTTTCATGACACTGAACGAACATATCAGTCTTAAATCTTTTTTTTTTGTGTGTTTTTTTTTTTGTAGCGTTTAACGCCCACTTTTACTATTTATGGCTCCGCAAGTGATGACACTGGTGATATATGAAATGAAGATGGAGCACCGGTGGAATGCAATGGCGGGGGAAACCGGAGAACCTCGAGAAAACCCGCCCCTGCACCGCTTTGTCTACCATAAATCTCACATGCGGTCACTTGGGATCAAAATCAGGTGAGAGGCGAGTGGTCTAACCACTTGGCCACGGCGCGGCCGATTACATGTCATACTTGAACTAATCCAAAGTTTGATCGCAGCTTTAAAACGCTTTAGGTATGTTTTATGTAACACTGATAATTGCTTCATTTTCACATTGGTCACCAGCGTGTGACGCCCACATACACCTCAAAGGACGTTCTTGACAAGCAGTGTCTTGAAAAGAAACGAGTTTCTGCTTGTTTATTGTCAGAAGATCTGTCCTAACTTTAAGGTAAAGGGCAACCTACTCAAAATGCTCTTGAATGTGAAACAAACATATTTTGCCCTAACCGTGAATTTCGTATTATTGTACGTATTATTCTAATCATTTTATAATCATACCAATGGTAAACTCTCAACAACTTACTGCATCATAAATATCAACAAGAACTTAGTATTAAATGTACAAATGTTTCATTTAGTGCTACAAAAAAAAAATCATTAAAATAAACGTTTTGTCTCACTGCAAAAGTTTTTTTAACAATGATTTTATTTAACACTATATGCAATCCTTTGGTAGAACATATTTTGATAGTATTCTTGCCTATGTTGTCTTTATCAGTACCTTGGCTCCATCCTCAAGATCGCAACTCCAGAGGATATTAGCAATGAAACCCAGCGTACTTTCCCAGTCATTTCTTTCATTCATTGTCTGTTATACTGAAATTGTATGTTGGAAGAAAAAACCAATGCTAAACTAAAGGTATGAGTTCTTAACAGGGTTTCGTAAGTCCAGGAATCCCTTAAAGCCAGCTAACAGCTGTGGAGTATGCTGGTAGGTTTGTGAAAACACTGCCCTGTGCTACTCAACCTATGTTATCTCCTTTAGCGAGGGTCAAAGACGCGTTTTTCCTGGCTAACTGCCTAATCCAAGCGGACGTTCTGTTAATGTAGCTTCAAAAACAGTATTTTCTTATCACATGGGATTTGAGCAACTACGTCCACATCTTAGTTCGATGTCATTGAAACACCCTACATTATACTTGCTGCTTTACCTGAAGCATTTAAAAAACAATATATCGATGTTGTTTGGTACTGGAAAATAACATGAAATTTTCATTTATACCAACAGTTCAAGCGTCCAAAGTTTTCCAAATTTTCCAAATGATGTAAATTTGTACATAAGGGGTTCAAAATTTGAGCAAGAATATTTATTGAAGTTGTAAGGCGTTCACTAACTTTTTCTAACACTGAAATTCGATTCTCTTTCCATGACCAGTAATAAAAACATCTTGTGTGTTCCATTCACATGACTTTCTCTACAACTCTGCAACAAATTATTGTTAATAAAGCTTATGCTTCTATTCGCTTCATTCTAATCGAGAAAAAGTTAGCAGAAATAGTCTTATTACTTGCTTCCTTGTAAGTGGAAGCGAAATAAGGGACTACCATAGGTTAAAGTGATAGTCAAAAGCTGGTTGCTATGTGACTGAAGTTCCTTTGTTTGTAGGGACAGGAATTGACAAATTCCTGTGTGAGAAAGGTATAAGTTTTTCAAAACTGAAACCAAAAACAAGGAATATCTAAAAAAACGATCAACTTCTCGAAAAAAAAGTCATATAACACAAATTGTGTGTTTTAACGTGCTCTACATGTTTTGTGTGATAAGTTTTTGTCCATCTCTTACGGTTTAACAGTTATGCAAAATTCCGTTAAATCCACACAGAATAAAGTAGTCTTCAGAGGCTATTCCCAGAAAATTCAAGATATACATTTTACTTGTCAGGTAAATATCTTTAATATACGATATTTTAATCAAAATCGTTAGTCATTTTTGAGAAAATATAAATTTTCGAAAAAATGTCCACGTAAAGGCTAGTTTGGGGTGGGGGAATTTTTCTCAAAATCTTCGTGTCGCATCTCTGGAAGATATTAAACTTAAATACCAAGATTGGTATTTTACCGACTTTTTGTTTTTGAGTTATTATGTTCACAGACACACGGACACACACGGACCTTTTTCTAAAAATGCTTTTTTTGGACCCTAAAACATATATTTCCGGTGAAAGCTCGGTATCGAATTTTTGGGTGTAGTGAATACTTTCTCTATACACTATGTACGTATGTTTAGAAAAAGTAAATGAGGACTTCCCGTTTGAGAAAGGTTTAATTATTGTAAATTGAAACCAAGAACACGAAATATCTCGGAAATGTTAGTAGTACAAAAAATCATGATAAAATTGTGCATTTTAACGAGATTTACATTTTTTGTGTTGTAAGTTTTTGTCTATCTTTTGCGGATTAGCGGTTAGGCATGTCATCCAGAGTGAAGAGGTTTCAAAAGCCATTCCCAGAAACACCAAATTAAAAATATACATTTTATTTGATATGTAAATATTTTAATGTGCCTCATTTTAATCAAAATTGTTAGAGCCATGTTTGAGAAACCCAAATCTTCGAAAATTGTTCCATGTTAAGGGTAGTTTGAGGTGGGGGGAGGGGTTCTTGAAACTCTTTGTATTACATCCTTAGAAGATGCTGAACTTAAATATCAAGTTTGATATTCAGTCGAATTTTCGTTTCTCAGTTATCGTGTTTACATCCACAAACACAAGGACACACAAAATGGAGTTTTTTCTAAAATTGCATTCTTTTACAAAGAAGCCTAAATCGTGTATTTTCGGTGAAAACTTTATATCGAATTTTCGGGTGGAATGCAATACCTTCTCTACCTCTACGAACTATTTAGAAAAAGTATAAATCTCCGCTAAACCCCTTGATTTTTAACATTTTTAAAGTCCGTCTAAAAGAACCAGCGCTGCATTCGACGGTATCGGACCCTAAGCTTACAAGCCAATTCATAACAAACCTAATTTGAACCTAGAGTCTTATGAAAATACTTTTCAAAATACTTTTGATTCTTCCATAGAAACAATAGCCTCCAAATGTTCCTTCTCTAGCTTCTACATATAAGTATAGGGAGTATTGTATTCCACCCAAAATGTCGATACTGAGGTTTAAATGGAAATGCAAAAATCGCTTTTAGGAAAAAAATCCATAGTGTTATCTTCGTGTGTGGCTTTCTTCTGACTCAATCTCTGTGAACATTATAACTGTTAACAAAATGTCTGATAAATATAAAGCTGGTAGTAAATCCAGCGTCAGATAATAATGCAACATGAAGATTTTCAGGAAAGTCCCCACACCCTACTATTTTTATGAAAAAATCTTCCTGTTTTTAATTCTCTCAAAATGTATCTTTACTGTTGTGATTAAAATACCGTATTACGTTTACATACTTACATGGCATATAAAATGTATATCCAAGTTCCATGTCGCTGAGTAAATGTAAAATTCTGTATTACTAATAAACCATAGCGCACAGACAAAATTTATAACATGAAAAAGTGTAGATCCTGATACAAACACACGATTTATGTCAGTCTTTTCATTGTATTTTACATTTACGAGATATTCGCTGTTATTTAATTTAATTTTAATGCCTTATTAATATTTTACTTTCTATAGCACGTATGCACCATCTGTCCAGCCTTACTTCACCGGCGATGTGAACAATTCAGAATGTATTCTTCCGCGAACGCACGTGCTCGCACCACGTGGTGCTAAGCTGGTTCGTCTGCCATACAATTGTAAAACCGCGTACCTATGTTTGACAGGAAAAGAAATGGCTACCAACTTTCACTGAACACGGATAATGATTAACTCTATTAAACGTATAATAAATAAAACAGGTAGGGTAGTCGTTATATATTTAGTACGAAATTTCCTAAAATTATAAAATGCAGACTTGTTGTTTTGAAAGTTTTCTGAAGTATTGCATACGAACATCACTCCAACAGTTTTCTGCGAATTTTAGCATTCACAATAAATTGCGCATTTCTTTAATATAATGCCATAATGCAATGACTTACAGAAGAGCTAATCTGAGGATGGAACTGGTCCCACTGCTCCCACATTTGCTGTAGTAGTAATCAAACTGTCTGAACCATCGGATATTGATATAGTGGGCTAACGACAATGTACGTACATATTCCCTTAAAATCTCAGTCTGTTTGGTTCTTCCGAACAATGTGTGACACACATTCACTGCATTTTCGGCTGTCACTTTTAAAACTGCTGGCACAAGATGTCGCACCTCGGTTAATTCAGAAGTTTTGCACACTTTATGCTGCTTTTGGAAACAACAGTAAATTCTATCGTTAAGCTAAGAACATAACTCCTTGTATATACATCAGGAATAATTCTTTCCTTGCTTATGTTTCATTACACCGGTATTACATGTTTCCGCCATTTCTGTCTGACTAGAAGCAACCGTTAGAAACGGACTGCAACATGGATATGCATTGTTACATAAAGAAATAATGACTAAATGATCAGTAAATTCTGCTCCTTAATCATTCCTACTGTATTTTTTAGACAACATTGCACAGTGTAATACGATACTTCTGTACTCACTCGGCAATTTAAGAGGAACTATTTTGTGATGGAGAAAAGCAGTAAAACGTTCAGCAACCAAGCATAACCATTGCAACCTGTTGCTTTTGTTTACATTACCGGTGAAATAAGGCCGGACGGAAAATACAACGTACATAGTAGCTAGAGAAGGTATTGCATTCCACCCAAAAATTCGATGAGATTCCGGAGATTTCACCGAAAATAAATGAGTCCAAAATAGGCATTTTTAGAAACAGTTCCGTGTGTGTGTGCGTGTGTGTATATGTGGATAGCATAGCTTAAAAACGAAAATACCATTAAATAACAAACCTGGTATTTATGTTTAATATCTTCCAAAGATGCAACACGATGATTTTCGATAAAATCCCCCACCCCAAACTACCCTTTACATGGAAAAAGTTTTGAAAATCTTGTTTTTCTCAAAAATAGCTCTAATGATTTTAATTAAAATACCATAAAACAAAGATATTTACATCTCAAATAAAATATACATCTTGAATTTTATGAGAATAGCCTCTGAAGACTTCTATATTCTGGGTGCATTTTTCTGAATTTTACATAACTGTTAAACCGTAAGAGATAATAAAAATGCACATAATTTATGTCGTATACGTTTTCTGTGTAAAGTTAACTACTTCTCAGCTGATATTCAAGGTTATGACTGATACAATAAGATATTCCTTGTTACTGGTTTCAATTTTAAACTAAGTAGTTTTTTCAAACGGAAAGTTCACCTTGTTTTACTGCTGAGCATGCAAGACAAACCGAACTTTAATTATTTCACACAGCGATCAGCTTTTAATAAATTTGACTATCGCTTTGGCCTAAAGTATTCCCTTATTTCCCTTCTACTTACAAGGAAGCAAGTAATAAGACAATTACATGACCTTATCTATATCTCTGGAACAAATTATCCTTAAAAATCTTGTTCTTCTATCTACATCATGATAATCGAGATAAACATCGGCAGAAATTGTCCTTATTACGTGGTTCCTTGTAAGTAGAAGGGAAAACATCTAATGTGCTCCATTCACATGATATCCTCTAGCTGTTCGGTAAACAAACCTTTTATTCAAAACATTAATCTCTTATCTATATCATGCTAATCAAGATAAACATAAGCAGAATCAGTCTTATTGCTGGCTTTCTTGTAAGTAGAAGGGAAATAAGAAAATGCACAGACTAAAGTGATAGTCTCGACCTATAAAAGACGGTCACTATATGAAACAATTGAAATTCCATTCTCTTTGTTTTCCAGGAATAAACAAACGAGAAACGAGAGGAAAGATGTCTTCCCGTTTGAGAAAAGTTTGTGGTTAAAATTGAAACTAATAATCCGGTTAACTCTACAAAAACAATGTATATAACAAAAACGGTGTGTTTTAATTAGATCTAAATTTTTGTGTAGTAATTTTTTGCATATCTTTTACGGTTTGCCAGTTATACAAAAGTCATCCAGAATGAAGAGGCCTTCAGAAGCTATTCCCAGAAAATTCAACATATACATTTTATTTGCAATATAAATATCTTTAATATGCAATATTGTAATCAAAATCGTTAGCCATTTTTAAGAAGTGAAAATTTTCAAAAAATGTTCCATGTAAAGGGTAGTTTGATGTGGGAGGTTTTCCTCAAATTCTTCGTGTCGCATCCAAGTTTGGTACTGATTTAATAGTTTTTTCACACAAGTGAATCCTGGGACTTAAAGTACCTACTTATAACATTGGGGTTGTCATCTCAAAATAATTTGAGATCACGTTGTGGTTCACCGAGAAACATGTAAGTTAGTTGAGTAATTCAATGCTATGCCGGCATGTTGCCAGGGTAGCTCAGTGGTAGAGCAACCGGCTAGAGACCGGGAGATCCGTGGTTTAAATCCAAGCAATGACATTGCATTTTTCAGTCTGACTCTACCTATCCAAACAAGTTTGGCACTTTACCGACTTTTCGTTTCAGAGTTATCGTGTTCACAGACACACGACATACACGGACCTTTTTCCAAAAATGTTTTTTTTATACAGGTGACCCTAAAACGTCTACTTCCGGTAAAATCTCGGTATCGAAATTTGGGTGGAATGCAATACCTTCTCTATACTCTGTGTACATAGTACGTGTAGAGAATGCAAAAATGATATTCCTTTTTTGGATTCTGGTTTTCGGTGAAATATCGGTATTAACTTTTGGATGGAATACAATACCTTCTCAACCTATTATGTATATTGTACATACGAGATAGAGAAAATAAGTAGTATTAATTTGACACCTCAGTGTTTATCTACAAGTGTCCCGATGTAAAATGTTCGTGTTTGACTCGAGAAAAAAAGCAAAATGTTAATAATTGCTAAAATATCCCAGAAATTGTATGTCCTTGTGATAGTACAAATTTCAGCTCATCTCATTTAATATTCCACCATATTGTCTTAAATTCTCAGATAAAGGTTATGCGGGTAGTTGCTTTCCAGTAACATTTCGTCGCATTTACCTGACGTCACACATCTCACTTCTGTAATGCAGGTTATGGACTCATTGCTATGAAGATTTCACACTAACAAACTGCAGCCATATGGCAGTTTATTGCTTTGGATTTGCTTATCGTGGCGGTTTAACATCGATAAGGCATCAGCATTATTTCAAATTTCCATTAAGTATGTGTGTTCTGTATCAACAAACTTAACTGTAGGGGGGGAAACTAATGCGTTACTTTCACATTACTGTCTCTATCTACACTCGTTTATTTCCTCCTTTCTACAAACTCTTCATAAAACATTTATCACTTTCTGTACTACGCATAATAAGTAGGAGAAACATAGTTTAGCACCCAACAGTTCGACGTCAAGATTTCACCGCAAAATTTCTCCCCCCCCCACAAAAGGCACTTTTAGAAAATAATACATGTATGGACAGCATAATTTAAAAATCTTGTGTGTTCCATTCACATGACTTTCTCTACATCACTGTAACAAATTATTAATAAAAAGCACATTCTCCTATTTAATTTATGATAATCGAGGTAAACATTGGCAGATATTTTTTTAATTACTTGTTTCCTTGTAAGTAAAAGGGAAATAAGGGAATACATTAGGTTAAAGTGATAGTCAAATCTTTTAAAAGCTAGTTGCCAAATGGTTGAAATCCGTTTCTATGCAGGGCCAGAAGTTTACAACTTTCCGCGTGAGAAAATGTTGTGTTTTAAATCTGAAAACAATAGCAAGGAATAACTCAAAAATGGTTAATTGCACGAAAAAAACGTATATGACATAAATTGTGTGTTTTAAAATGCTGTAAGTTTCTGTCTATCTCTTGCGGTTTACAAGTTACGCAAAATTCAACAAAATTCATTCAGAATAAGAGGTATTTAGAGGGTATAACCAGAAAATTCAAGATACACATTCTATTTTCCATATAAATATCTTTAATATGCTGTTATTTTAATCAAAATCGTTAGAGCTATTTTTGAGAAAATCAAAATTTTCGAAATTTTTTCCATGTAAAGGGTAGTTTGGGGTGGGGGGATTTTTCTCAGAATCTTCGTGTTGCATCTCTGGAAGAGATACCAAGTTTAGTATTTTACTGACTTTTCGTTTTTGAGTTGTTTTCACAGACACGGACACACACACACGGATGTTTTTGAGAAAATACTGTTTTTTGGATAGAGAGAACCTTAAAACATGTACTTCGGGTGAAATCTCGATATCGAGTCTTTGAGTGGAATGCAATACCGTCTCTATACGCTATGTACACAGTACGTAAAACTGCACCAGAGAAAGCAAAAATCATGAAGTTGGTGGAATACTAATTTTACTATTTAAGTTTTCCGTTTTCCAAAGATGCTTCACGAAGTTTTTCAACAAAAGCCCTAGTCAAACTTCCTTTACATAGGGTTTTTGTTTTTTAATGTTCATTGTCTCTAAAATACCTCTAACAATGCTGATTCAAATACCGTATGTTTAAGATATTTTCATGAGAAAATTAATTCGCAAAGAATAGCCTGTTAAATCCTCTTCATTCGTAAAACGCCTATATAATTTTGTATAACGGAAAACCATAAGATATAAACAAAACCAGACCCCTCAAAGAGGTAGGTACGTTTAAAATATATGTGCTATTTATCTCAAATATTTTGCTCTGTGGCATCAGCCATATCCGAAATAAACCAGTCGTTATTCTTAGTTTGAGTTGCGCAATGCTTGTCATTTGTTTAAAATACTGGCGCCTTTCACTTGTTCTCGGGATGTCGTGGAAAAAAAATGGAATTTTAAGGCCAGCTTGAGCGGCATCTGACTATCGCTTCGGCATTTTGCATCCTCCTTGTAACTAAAAAGAAAGGTGTAATGAAACTATTGTACTCTCTACACGTACTACGCACAAAGTGTATAGAGGAAGTATTGTATTTCATCCATAAGCTAGATAGGAGATTTCACCGGAAATATATACTTTGAGTTAATAACTCCAAGGCACGACAGCTCACAAGGAACCTTGGCCTACCGCCCGGCTGCTGCGTCCCCCATCTCGGTCCAAGACAGACGCCATGGATAGTGTGCAGTATTGGAGAGAGAGACGTGGTCAGCGGCTCGAACCCCCTCCCAGCCGGTTAATGCGGTCCTCATGACCTGGAGCTACTACTTCTCCATCAAGTATACTTTGAGCTACTCTGAATAAAAAATCTGATGTGTTCCATTCACACGACTTTCTCTACATCTCTGCACCAAATTATTTTACTTGATGCTAATCGAGAAAAAAATAGCAGAAACAGTGTTATTACTTGCTACCTTGTAAATAGAAGCGAAATAAGGGAGTAGCATAGGTTAAAGTGATAGTCAAAAGCTGGTTGCATGTGACTGAAGTTCCTTTGTTTGTATTGACAGGAGTTGACAAATTCCTAAATGAGAAAAGTACAAGTTTTTCAAAGCTGAAACTAATAACAAGGAATATCTTAAAAACGATCCACTCCACGAAAATTTTGTATAAAACATAGAGTGTGGTTTTAACTGTTCTACTTTTTCGTGTGGTAAGTTTTGGTCCATCTCTTACGGTTTAGCAGTTATGCAAAATTCCGTAAAGTTCATACAGAATGAAGTAGTCTTCAGAGACTATTCCCAGAAAATTCAAGATATACATTTTATTTGTCAGGTGAATATACGATATTTTAATCAAAATCGTTAGAGCCATTTTTAAGAAAATCAATAGGATTTGAAAATTTTTCCATGTAAGGGCATGTTGCGTCTTTGGAAGATACCAAACTTAAATACCTAGTTTGGCTCTTAAAGGTCTTTTCGTTTTTGAGCTATGCTGTCCACAGACATACACGCGCACACACACCAACACACGGACCTCTTTCCAAAATTGCTTTTTTGCATTCAGGGTGACCCAAAACATGTATTTCCGGTGAAATCTCGGTATCGAATTTTTGGGTGCATTACAATACCTTCTCTATCTCTATGTACATTGTACATATGGAGCTAGAGACGGTAAAAATGCTTTTTACAATGTACATAGAGATAGAGAAGGTATTGTAATGCACCCAAAAATTCGATACCGAGATTTCACCGGAAATATATGTTTTGGGGTCCCCTGAGTCCGAAAAAATAATTTTTAAAAAAAGGTCCGTGTGTGTGTGTGTGTGTGTGTGTGTGTGTCTGTGGACAGCATAGCCCCAAAACGAAAAGACCGCTAAATACCAAACTTGGTATTTATGTTTAGTATCTTCCAAGGATGCGACACGAAGATTTTCAAAAAAAAAATCCCCCACCACAAACTACCCTTTACATGGAAAAAAATTCGAAAATTTTGATTTTTTTAAAAATGGCTCTTAACGATTTTGATTAAAATCCCGTACATTAAAGCTATTTATGTCCGAAATAAAATGCATATCTCGAATTTTTTGGGAATAGCCTCTGAAGACCTCTTTAATCTGGATGAATTTTGCCAAGTTTTGCTTAACTGCTAAACCGTAAGAGATAGAAAAAAACTCACTTTACAAGAAATGTACATCACAACAAAACACACAAGTTATGTCCTTCACGTTTTTGTTGTGGAGGTAACCGTTTCCGAGATATTCCTTGTTATTGGTTTCAATTGTGAAGAACTTGAACTTTTCTCAGACAGGAAGTGTCCGTTTTTCTTTTGTTCTACTCCTGGCCAAGCAAAGAAGTGATTTGCAATGATAATCGCATAACGATAGCTTTTAAAACATTTGACAATCATTTTAGCATAGCGAATTCCCTTATTCACTTCTACTTATAAGTAACTAAGTAATAAGAACATTCTGCTAATATTTATCTCGATTAGCATTGTGTATAAAGAAGAATAATCTTTTGTAGGAGGTTTGTAGAGCAGTTAGAGAAAGTCATGTGAGTGTAACACATCAGATTTTTAGAAAAAGGTCCGTATGTGGGTGTGGACAGCATAGCTCAAAAGCTAAAACATCGTTAAACATAAAACTTGGTATTTAAGTTTAGTATCTCCCAAGGATACGACACAAATACCCCCACTCCCAAATACCCATTACATGGAAAATGTTTCGAAAATTTTCATTTTTCATTTTCATTTTCTCAAAAATAGCTATAGAGATTTCGATTAAAACATCGTATATTAAAGGTGACAAGTGACAAGTGTACTTTTCTGGGAATAGCTTCTGAAGACTTGTTTATTCTGGATAAATTATGCTGTATTTTGCATAACTGGCAAAGAGTAAGATATAGACAAAAACTTACTACATAAACATCATAGATCTCAATCAAAATACATAATTTAAGTAATATACATCTTACTTGTAGAATTGACGTTTCTGAGATATTCCATGTTATTGGGTTTTAAAATACTTATACTTTTACTTTGTCAACTCTGGCCATATAAACAAAGCAATTTCAATCACATAGCAATCAACTTTTAAAGGATTTGACTATCGCTTTAACCTATGGTGTTCCCTTATTGCAATTCTACTTAAAAGAAAGCAAGTAATAAAAGCATTTCTGCTAATGTTTGTCTCGATTAGCATGAAGCAGATAGAAGAACAAGCTTTTAAACAATAATTTCTAACACATGTAGAGAAGGGCATGTGATTGGATTACATCAGATCTTTTTGTTTTTAAATATCACTCACAGTGAGTGCGAGTGTGTATGGGGAAGGGGGGCATAGCTCAAAACAAAAAGACCGTTAAATACTAAACTTAGCATTTATCTTTAGTGTCTTCCAAGGATGCAACACGAAGATTTTCAAGAAAATCCCCCCACTACAAACTACCCTTTAAAGGATATTTTTTTTTCTCAAAAATGGCTCTAAAGCTTTTGATTAAAATGTTGTATATTAAAGGTACTTACATCACATATAAAATGTGTAAGTTGAATTTTCTGGGAATAGCCTATTTATTGTGGATGAGTTTTGCAGAATTTTGCATAACGTTTAAACCATAAGAGATAGACAAAAACTTAATACACAAAAAATGTAGATATCGTTAAAACACATTATTTATGTCAATACGTTTTTATGCAGAGCCATTTCTAAGATATACCTTGTTATTGTTTCAGTTTTAAACTACTTAAACCTTTCTCAAACCAGAAGTGACGTTTCGTTTCATCTCTCTTGTTTTGCTGTAGATCATGCAAAGCGAACCGAACTTCAATTGTTTCACATAGGATCAGCTTTTAAAAGATTTGACTATCGATTTAGCCTAGTGTATCCTCCTATGCCGCTTCTACTTACAAGGAAGCAAGTAATAAGACAATAGTGTTTTGTAAGCGAAGTTGTTTGGTAACATTTCGAGAAAGTCATGTGAATGGAATACATCTGATTTTTGTATCTACTTCATGTTAATTAAAATAAATATTTTCAGAATTTTATGGGAATAATTTTTTGAAATCCTCTTCATTCTTGATGGCATTACTATAACTGGTAAACTGTAAAAGATATAAAAAAATCTTATTGCACAAAAATGTAGATTTTGTTAAAGCACACAGTTTGACACACACGTATTTTGGGGGAGTGAAATTAATCATTTCCGAGATATTTCTTCTTATTGGTTTAAACTTCACAATGCTTAACACTTTTCGCAAATGGAAAGTCGCCATTTTTTTCTCTCCTGGCTGAGCAAATATACCAGTTTTCTAGTCATCACATAGCTGCCAGCTCTAACATATTTTATTATAGCTTTAGCCAACTGCAGTCGCTTATTTCCCTTTTATCTATAAGGAAGTTAATAATAAAACCATTTCTGGTATTGTTTATCTCGATTAGGGTGGAGTAGAAGAATAAGCTCTTGTATGAACAGCTTGTTGCGGAACGGGCAAAGAAAGTCCAGTGAATGGAACACATCAGATTTTTTAAAAAGCGGATCGAAAAGATAGTAGTTTTAAATTCCATATAGGTAATGCTTTATTTCTGTCTTTCTTTCTTTCTTTCTTTTTATATTTGTTTAATATAGTTTTGCGTTATCGTTGCTATTTAGGACAACGAATGAATTTGATGATGCTCAAATGGACCTGAAAGTCTCAGTGCTTAGAATTATACGAAATTCATCTCCTGAGGATGAGGGAAAACCCCAATCCAATTAACTCAACTAAATGGAGATTCGAACTCGGGACCTCTCAAATGTGGGCTAATCACCCCAAAACATCACAGCACAACACCAAAAAGGCATCTCTGTGCTTTCTCCACGACCACTTATCCCTACGACTTACCAGTAAAATACAAATGTCTGATAATTCACTAATGTCAAGAAATATCTGGAATGGGTAACGCCACAAAAATGTTGTTTGACACAAATTGTATGTTTTAAGGGGTCTACATTTTTTGTTTAGTAAGATTTTGTCTTTCTCTTACAGTTTTACCCAGTATGCCAAAATTATTCCGAATGAAGAGGACTTTACAAGTTATTACTAGAAAATTCAACACAGATATTATGTCGCAAAAATTTCTTAAACATACCAATTTATTTAAAAATCGTTAAGGCCACTTCCGAAAACAGAAAGAAGTATGAAAAATGTTTCTATAAAACATGGTTTGACCCCCCCCCCCTCCCCGATTTTGTTGTAAATCTTAGAGCCGAATTCTTGGAAGAGGTGAATCTAACAATCAAATTAACAGACTTTTCGTTTTTGAGTTTTGTTATTCACACCCCCCCCCCCACACACACACACGCACACGCACAGACTTTTCTCTAAAAATGACATTTTTACTTTCTCTACTGCATACAATATATTTAGTAGATAGAGGAGGTACTGTATTCCACCCAAAAATCGATTTCAAAAGTTCACCGAAAATTTCAAATTTCAAATTTCTCAAAAATGACTACAATTTCTAATAAAATATAATATGTTTCAGATTTGTTCGTGACAAATGAGCTATGTATCTTTAATTTTCTGGGTAGAGCTGCTGAACTCCTCTACATTCTGGTGACTGTTAATTAGCGGTAAATCGTAAGAGATAGACAAAATCTTATCCCAAAAAATGTAGCTCTCGTTAAAATACACAATTTATGTCAGTTAATCAATTTCAAGATATTGTTTGTTAACGATTTAAATTTTCCAATACTTATTCTTATCTCAAACTGGAACTTATTATTCGATTTTATTTTGTTTTACTCCAGGCCATACAAAGACGGCGAGATTACAAAGCCATCATATAGCTTAAAATATTGTTGAATCAATTTCGCCTAGTTCCCTTATTTCCCTTAAGAAAATGTGTAATAAAACCATTTTTGATTACCATGAGGTAAATAGAAGAATAAACGTTTAGTTGTGGAATAGGTTGAGAAAGCCATGTGAATGTAACGCATTATAATGTTTATACTCAGGGAGTCTAAAGAGTATTTCCAATTAAATCTCCATATCGAAGTTTTGGGTGGAATGCAATATTTCCTCTACTTATTATGGATAAATTGTAAAGAAAGTAAAAGAATGATGTAGGTAAGCAAACCTTAACGCAAAATATGCTCAGAAATTTCTGAGAAAATTATTTCGCGAATCCATTATCATAGACTTTCTCTTTGCATTTCTGGACTTTCACTTATGTGCAATTTAAAAGTTAGGCACGGAGGATTATTTAAAGCATGAAACTGAAATTGCAAGATTCCGGTAGAACTGCAGTCACGAACGCAGTTTTAAAGTCTGATAGTAATATTTCTTCTTATCTTTCGCGATTTAATTCACTGTCAGATGTACTGACTTTTCTGATCCGGAAACATGCTCTCTATCGGTCTCCACAATTGTTTAACTTCTGCTTTCACCGCATTCTGCTAATAGCATGTTCACTATTACTGCCAGTCTCTTTAGTTCGGAAGTACAGCAGAAAATTGCCCTCATATCCATTCTTCATTTGTCTATTTCGTGAAAGCTTTCTTTGTTATACGGAATAATAACCCCATTATATAAAAAAATTGCTTTGTAACAAAATAACTTTGACATTAAAGACGCAGATTCTAAATCCGACGCTCGATACGAGTACCAAACTTTAAAACATGATTTATAAATATTACTGGCATATTACAGCGTAGCTACCTGCCCGAGGTTGCCAGATACACCGTAAATAAGATTTATACAAATGTTTACTTTCTCTAGCACTATGAACATACAGTGTACATAGTAGTTTGAGAAGCTATTGTATTACATCCAAGCTTCGATAACATGTTTTGAAGTCCCCAAGGTCCAAAAAAAAACATTTTCAGTAAAAGGTCGTGTGGATGTGTGTGTGTGTGTGGGGGGGGGGCTGTGTGAGTGTGCGTGTATTTACGTTTAATATCTTTCAAGGATGCGACACGAAGAGTTTCAAGAAATCTCTCCACCCCAAACTACCCTTTTATGGATTTTTTTTGAAAATGTTGTTTCTCTCAAAAATGGCTGAAACGATTTTGATTAAAATACCATATACTAAATACATGTACATAACAAATAAAATTTTTATCTTAAATTTTCTGAAAATAGTCTCTGAAAACCTCTTTATTCTAGATGAATTGCTGAATTGCGCATAACTGATAAAAGGAATTGTAAGAGATGTACAGAAACGTATCTACCACAAAAATGTAGATCTCATCAAAACATATAATTTATGTCCTATACGTTTTTCTTGTAGAGTTGGCCGTTTGTTTTAAGTTTTAAACTATGTTATTCTTCTTAAACAGATCCACCGTTTGTTTCTCTCTTGTTTTAGTGCTGGGCATGCAAAGCGGACCGAACTTCTATTGTTTCACATAGCGACCAGCTTATAAAAATTTGACTTTTCCTTATTTCCCGTCTACATACAGAGAAGCAAGTAATAAGACCAATTCTGCTAATGTTTATCTCAATTATCATGATATAGATAAAAGAATAATAATCTTTTGTAACAATGTTATATGTGGAACAGCTAGAGAAAGTCATGTGAATGGAACACATTAGATGTTATTATACATGTACAGTAAGAGTAATACTTTTTTGTCACTCTCCGTGGTGCAATGCTAACCTCGCGGGTTCAAACTTGGCGGAGGACGATGGATTTTTTTCGGGCCTAAAAACCTTAGCATGGTTTCCTTCGGAAGGGAAGTAAAGCCGTTGGTCCCGTGTCGTAGATTTACGGCATGTAAAAGAACCTCAAGCCGGATAAAAAGGCCTTTGAGCAAAATTAAGCTGTATTTCATGCCCAGGATAGAATGGGATACTGAGAACCACAGCAGTTAAATAACATCCATAAATAAAACAATTTCAATACTTCTACTTTTAGTTATAGCAACAGCTTTTCTAGGTTATGTATATTATTCTTCATGATACTTATTATGTCGTAACACACTTTCTTTATGTTGTTTCTATAGGAGCTGTATTTTGCTCTCGAATGAACAAATTAAGCAATGCATTAGTACACCTTCCCCCAGGCGTTCTTAAAATGGTTGTACAATTATCTAGAAGATGCATATGATGAATCCTCCACTTTATACTTTATAATTATAACTTTTTGATTTAATTGTCTCGGAGTATTTTATGGACAATGCTCACAAATCTGTGGTGTCATCATTAAAAGCCAGCCATAATTTACGTCTCAACAAATGTGAGCTACTCTAGAAAAAGCTAAATCGTACAAGCTAAATAATGTATTTCTAAAAATAATCCTTTAAAAAATAATCTTAAACATAAATAATCCCGTATATTCTTAATAACGGATGATATTCACACAACAAGATGTGAAGAGGCGGAACGCCTG
This sequence comes from Hymenopus coronatus, assembly GCA_030762935.1. Taxonomy (NCBI): domain Eukaryota; kingdom Metazoa; phylum Arthropoda; class Insecta; order Mantodea; family Hymenopodidae; genus Hymenopus; species Hymenopus coronatus. The sequence goes on along the minus strand of CM060882.1, from coordinate 151,395,627 downwards.
ATTTTCTTAACCTTCCCCTACAGTCTTCCAACTTCTAGAAATGCTGCATAGTCAACACGTACTGTGATTGCACGCTCCTGTGCAGGCGCCTATATTTTGCCATCCAATTAGAGCACTATGCAATCGGCTTCCTTTACGCAGTCGCACTCATTGTCACACCTGCTTGAGTGAACACATGTGCGATCGAAGCCGATCAAAGCCCGACAATGTCACTCCTAGGTGTATGTGCGCTTGCAATGATGACCCCTACTTCTAGGAATTTCTTGCCACGCCATCGACAGATATATAAGGAGTAGTGTTGGGGAAAGTTGTTCTTTTTGCGAAACAGTTTAATTTGTTTCTGTCGCAACCACAAACAGTTTCTAAATAACAGAAGTCTGCTAAACTGTTTTGCCGCATTCATCAGCTGCAAAACTGCTCAAACATGTTGTGTATCACCAAACACTATTGAGATATATACAATCCATCGATTAAATCACAATGTGCCAAACGCAATCACTCACCAGCTACACTGAAGAGGAAATTATCAAATTACGGAAGCAAAGCATTGTTGCGCGTTAACGAGAGGAAATGAGTTTAGTGCATTCGAATTCTGCGGGTAATATCAGGTTGCGCGCTACACAGAGCAGAAAACAACAAACTCACAAATAATGCAGTTAATAATATAATTTTGAAGAATTGTCACTAGATGATAGTGCACCATACTTTCAGATCGAATTAATCTTTCTCTAAATAGTGGTGCAGTGCCTGTCACGAGTAAGTTTGCAAGAATAGTACCAATACATAAAAAAGATGATAAATCTTCTCCGAACACAAAAAAGATGATAAGCTTCTCCGAACAACTATAGACCCATAAGTATTGTGTGCACTATTTCAAAAGTTCTAGAACCAATAGTAAAAGACAGACTTATAAACTTTCTGGAACAAATACATTTTTTCTTTAAATGTCAATATGGATTCTTATCCAAATACAGCACAGAATCAAGTGCTACACTTGATATAGTTAACTTATTGCAAAAAGCTTTAGATAACAAACAGGTGGACTTCTCATTGATTTAAATAAAGCGTTTGATACTGTCAATCATGAACTCCTAAAAAAACTAGCAAAGTCAGAAACAAGTGGAATTGTCTTGAACTAGTTTATATCTCCTTAGAGCACAATAAGTCAGCTTAAGCAATTATTCCAGCCCGATATAACAGTAAAGTATGGATTTCCACAAGATACAGCGTTAGGTCCAATTTTATTTCTTATCTGCATAAATGATATAGAAATGTAGAACTAATAGGTAAAATATTTCTATTTGCAGAGGATATTTTCCTATTTTATGAAAATAAATCTGAATTACAGGTAATGTAGGATATGCAAACTGGCCTTACAACACTACAGACATGGTTCACAAATAATAGCTCAATTCTTAATGCCAAAAAAACCAAATATGCTTTTTCACAAACCATTTGGACCAATTACAAGTAATATGTCAATTAAGATCAAAGATAATGCTATAGAAAGTGTAAACAGATTTACATATCTGGGCTAATGCTAACTCATCTTTGACATAAATATATCAGTTCACCCTGAAGACGAGGAAGATGCACTTCTTCGAAACGTTGGTGTCAAGCCAAGTTTTTACCTGGCTAGAAGCCCGAGAAGATCTTGAATAAATATATCATTTTGAACACATTGTCAGCAAAGCAAACTCTATTATTTGCATATTATACAGACTAAAATATTTAGACTGAGATAACAGCTTTATTTTGCACTCTTGCACCCAAATTTTCTGTATTTAAATGCAGTATGGTCCAATAACAATAAAGAGCAGCTAAACCGTATAGAAATCCTACAAAGGGAGAGCTACTTTTTGTAGTGTTTAACGCCCGCTTTAACTACTTATAGCACTGCAGGCGGTGACGCTGATTGTACGTGAATGAAAATGGAGCACCGGTGGAATAAGATGGCGGGGGAAACCGGAGAACCCGGAGAAAACCCGCCCCAGCGCCGCTTTGTCCACAACAAATCTCACTTGCGGTCGCTCAGGATCGAACCCGGGCCGTCTAGGTGAGAGGCGAGTGGTCTCGGCCACGGCGCGGCAGGAGATCTAATAAAGTACTTTATGGATTTAATATTTTAAAGCCTTCGTAGAAGTATTTAAGGAAACAAATATACTGTCATTTCCTATCTCTGTAAATATAGTGAATCTTTATTCATGTACAAAACTGAAAATAACCAACTCTGTAATCAAACACAAAAAAGGTTTTCACTCCTACAAAACAAGATCAACCAATCACATATGCACATAATCAGCTAACTCTACCAAATATGGAATAAAAAAGATATTATATAGTGCCAAAAAACATACAACAATCTCCCACTTAACATCCAAGAACCACTCAACATATTCCAATTTAAAAAAAAAAAAATGAGCAATACTGTAATTCCTAAAAATTTGACAAGAAAATTCCTGTGGTGTTTTTGAAATATTGAAGTTTAATGGAGTATATAAGTATAAATAATATATATATATATATATATATATATATATATATATATATTACTTTTTATGTGTTTATTTTATTCTTTGTATTTTGCTTACCGCCTCACTAAAGGGCAGTCCCCACCTAGAGCAATATGCTCACTGGAGCATTCTATGTAAATAAAATAAAATAAATGCTAGGGTTTTGCTTAAGCACGTTTTGTATCCAGCCGCCATCTTGTCGTACTAGACGTTACTATATACGTAATACACTACATCTATCAATTATTTGTTTTTCTAAGTTTTTGAAATAAAGATCAAAGGACACTGGAAGGGGAGAGATATCTAGTTAAAGGAATATTTAATACAATCACATTTTTCGGCCTTGCAGAAATTATTATTGATAAATTGGCATTATTGCATTAAACATCGCGGCAGAACCATAACTTAATTGTGTTCTAATTTATTGGTCTAAAATTGCATTAAACATCGCGGCAGAACCATAACTTAATTGTGTTCTAATTTATTGGTCTAAAATTGAAGGAGGGCAAAATATCAGATCTTGCTTGACCATGCCTCATTGTTTGTTTCTCATGCCTATAGCCATAGTTAAATTACATGACCTTATAAATAAGTACACACCAAAATAGGGTGACAGGTATCAGAGTTACCCCTGCATTAGATGCATTCACAATCCGAGGAACATGCCTCCTATTCTCACGGTTCAGGTATCATTAGCACAACATTTGATAGTAATTATTGCGATAGCTTATAATGAGCGTATTAGCAAAAAGTTTCTTTTAACCGGAGTAGGTTGCTAATTTTGTCTGCTCTCTATATCTGTGGTGCGCTTCAAGGTACTTGCGGTAAACTTTGGAAGCAATGACAAAATATTTATGTTAGTGGAACACAACCACCACAGCGTTGTAAGGCCGCGCCGTGGCCGACTGGTTAGACCACTTGCCTCTCACCTAGATGGCCGGGGTTCGATCCCAAGCGACCACATGTGAGATTTGTGGTAGACAAAGCGGCGCTGGAGAGGGTTTTCTCCGGGTACTCCCGCCATCGCCTTCCACCGGTGCTCCATCATTCATGTATCATCAGTGTCACCGCCTGCGGTGCCATAAGTAGTTAAAGCGGGCGTTAAGCACTACCAAAAAAAAAAAAAAAAAAAAAAAACAGCGTTGTAACTGCTGCAATAAGTGAAACAACTACTCAGGTGTTGCTGTTATTGTTGTGTGGGTCTATTATGGGGAAGCGATTCATAAAAAAACATGCAAAACATGGATGCAATTTCCAAAAGTGTTTTATGAAACAGTTTTAATGGAGAATAGTTGCTGTGTTGGTGAAACAAATAATAGCTCAATTCTTAATGCCACAAAAACCAAATATGCTTTTTCACAAACCATTTGGACCAATTACAAGTAATATGAGTTTTCTTTGCTGACAATATGTTCAAAATGATATATTTATGTCAAAGATGAGTTAGCATTAGCCCAAGGTATGTAAATCTGTTTACACTTTCTATAACATTATCTTTGATCTTAATTGACATATTACTTGTAATTGGTCCAAATGGTTTGTGAAAAAGCATATTTGGTTTTTTTGGCATTAAGAATTGAGCTATTAATTATGTATGTTGGTGAAACTGTTTCAAAATAGTTGTGTTATTTTTGACCCATCACTAATAAGGGGAGCTGGTAGCTCGCTCGATCTCGCACGCACGTTCAACTTCGAGCATACAGTTGAATTAGAGCAGTCGTCAAGTCTAAAAATGTCGAAGTACGGGAGTTGGAATTGTGCCGCAGAGTCGAAGTAAAGACATTTATTGTGAATAGACTTTGAAGCATTAAAGCGATTTTGTTACCGTACCTACCCTTTGGCGATGGAACAATCATCGAAATCGTCGAGTAATGTTTTAAATAATCACAGTATATAAACGCATTTTAATCTGAGTACCTTCTTTGGACTCATGGTTACTCAATAACATCCAAAAATTCGATGTCGAAATTTCGCCGGAAACACATGCTTTGAGATTTTATGGGACCAAAAATATTGTTTTTCAAAAAAATCCGTGTATGTATGTGGTTTTCTCTTTGTGTCTGTGTGTGTGTGTGTGTGTGTGTGTGTGTGTGTATTTGTTTGTGCTTTGTGAAAAATATAATACAAAAATTAAAAATCCGATAAATACCAAAGTTGGTGTTTAAGTTCAATATCCTCCAAACATGCAACGAGATTTTCAAGAAAATCTACCCATTCCAAATTACCTTTTATATGAATTTTTTAAAAAAATATTTTCTCAAAAATGGGAGTAAATGTTTTGATTTAAATTTAACATAAAAACATGAAAAATAAAATTTAAATGATGAATTTTCTGGAAATATCCTGAAGTCCTCTTTATTTGGAAGGAATTTTGTGTGATTTTCAATACCGGTAAACCATAAAGGATAGACAAACTCGCATTACACAAAATACGTAGATGACTTTAAAATATACAATTTATCTTCACCTGACATTTTGGTGGAAACAGCCACTTCTGATATATGTTATTGTTCTGAATTGAGCAGTACTTTGTTATTTTTGATGGGCGTGAAATTTCAATCACCCTCCAGTGGTACAGTGGCTATCACGCTAGCTCCTAGTATCCAAGGTCGAAGGTTCAGTTCTGGTGGAGGGTGATGGACTTTTTCGGACTTAAAAATTCTTCGGAATGGAAGTAAATCCGTTGGACCCTTGTAATCTTTATTTGCATCCAAGGTCGAAGGTTCAGTTCTGGTGGAGGGTGATGGACTTTTCCGGACTTAAAAATTCTTCGGAATGGAAGTAAATCCGTTGGACCCTTGTAATGTTTATTTGCATATAAAAGAATCCCATATCTTGAAAGAGAAGTTCCTGAGCAAAAGTTCACCATTTTCAGGTCCACAAAATTGTGATTACGTCCTATAGTGCCATTTATGCTTACCATTTGCCAACCATCCATTATAGCATATTATAACCACATAAATTGCACAAGCCTTCAAAAGCAAGTATACTGCAGTAGTGAATGCATGACTGGTGATCAGTAGAGCCCGGATTTTTATGTAATTACATATTTTAAATCCTGCATAATATTTCAATGAGAAGTAAAAATATTGGCCAATTACGTCATTTGGGACACTCTTACAAATTTTTATTTTACATTTCTTCACATATTTTAACGATGTTACATAAAACGTACATATTTTCTGGGTTTCGTTACAATTTTATTACTTTTTAAAAATATTGTAGTCACATTACAAACTACTGTTTCGCAAGTTTTGCAGAAAGCAACAAAAATCAATCTGCGAAATAGGATGCAAATTAAATTAAGAATGCGAGAATTACCGACTCGCCTCGTTCTGGTTGTTGTCCGTTTATATCAAAGCAGGTACCGCTCGATAATGTTGACCTCCAGTGTGACGTTTCTCGTAGCGCATTGGGCATTTACAAGAACTAGAGAAATTGATTGTTACCATTATTACCATTGTCGCGGTAGTCGGTATCTTGTAATACAATAGCTGCGAGAAAACAAAGTGAGCCGCTATTGTAACCATCAAAATATAGCGAGGCGATAATACTGCAGTTAGTTTCTTGTAAGTCTTAGTAAAATGGCACCAATTGCGTCCTCGCTATCCTGCAAGTGGAATTCATGGGTGAAATTAGATAGCGCCTTTACAACCGACGGAAAAATAAAAGTCTGTCAAGTATGCGGTGAAAGAATTGACTGTTCCATGAAATCTCAATTGCAACAACATATGAAGAGTACTCTTGACATACGCAACAAACACCTAGAGTCTTCTAGAAAGCAAGTTCTGTTGACACAAATGCAACAGGAACCGTTCGGAAATGATTTTTTTTAATCTGTGCAGTGCAATGGTTGCAGCTAATATTCCGTGGCATAAACTTCAAATTACTCAATTTTGCTGCTTTATAGAAAATATTACAAGAAGGTTATTCCTGACGAATCTACTCTGAGGAAAAGGTATCGTCATGTGCCTTATGAAGAAGCAGTTTCTCATATACGGAATGAAATTGGAGACTCCTGTATTTGGTTTGTCGTCGATGAAACTACAAATGACATGGTACATAGCAAATTTAGTAGTAGGAAAACTAGATTCCAAAAGTCCAGCAAAACCATTTCTAATCTGTTGTAAGGTGTTAGAACAAACAAATAATTCTACAATTACAAGATTCGTAAATGATGAGATGAAGATTATGTGGCCAGAGGTTGTGTGTGTGTGTGTGCGCGCGCGTGTGCGTGTGTGAGGAAAAGGTTTTAATTATGTATTCAGATGCCGCAGCATACATAATTAAAGCTGCTACTGCTCTTAAGGTTTTCTACCCAAATGTACTTCACTTCACCTGCTTGGCCCATGCATTGTAACGTGTTGCTGAGGAAGTAAGAAGTAATTTTCCCTTTGTGAATAAGTTGATATCGGCACCAAAAAAAGGTCTTCGCGAAAGCACCGCACAGAATTCAGCGCTATAAAAATCATCTCCAACATGTCCCTTTGCCTCCTGAGCCAGTACTTACAAGATGGGGTACGCGGTTAGAAGCTGTGAACTTCTAGTGTGAACATTTTGAAAGAGTCCAGTCAGTGGTGAACATGTTCTCTTCAGAAGTAGCTGTTTCCGTGCGTGAATCTCAGGACATTTTTAAAGATCCGAAAGTGGCAAGCTCCTGTGCTTACATCAAAAGTAACTTCGGCTGGTTGCCTAGCACCAACAAGCAGTTGGAAACATCAGGTTCTCTTCTTCACGAATATATGGATTTAAGGGAACGTGCATCACAGAAGCTTGGTGTAGTTTTAGGAGATCTAGGAAGGTAGGTGAAAAAGCTGTGCTAAATAGGAATCCAGGATACTCTATTCTTGTTTGCGTGTCTAAAGTGCTAAATGGTGACATGTCGATTTACCAAAACATTTCTCGCAAATCAGATTACTATACTGTTACTTTGTGTGACGTGGAGAAAAGCTTCTCTGCTTATAAGAACATTTTATCTGATAGGAGAGAAATAATGACCCCTGAAAATATGGAAAAGTATATGGTTATTCACTGTACGTTGAAAGAAACAAAAGACTCAAAATGAAAATGCCTGGTTGTTCATTGTATGTCAAGAGACAGGAAACTGAAAATGCATCCTCATTATAACATTTAATTATTTTGAATTGATTGTTTTACTCATTGATAAATTGGTTCAGTATTTCAACATCGCTTTTCTAAAATTTAAGTAAAATAACTATGTGAAATGAGTAATTTTTTTATTTACCTATGGACGCCCTTAAGTCAGCGTGACTTATATTGGGCGTGAAAGATCACCTAATTTTGCCCTCTTTATCAGACGTACCATGAATCTAAGACATGGGCCGAAGGAAGCCATGTTAAGGACTTTTACGCCAGAAAAATATACATCGCCCTCCGCTGGGTTTGAACCCGCGACCTGGGAAATCAGAAGTAGCATGTTGCCCCCCTGTAGAAAGTGCATATTCGTTCAGTTTAGTACGAAATGCTGCAAGAGTTGTGCTAAAATCCATTATTTGTAAGGGCTGCATTTCCAGCCGCTTATGCGTTTCCGTGTTTTGTCACGCACTCTGATGCAAAGATGAGCTAATGATTACCTCACGCTTTCAGATGCAATACAAAGGAAATTGAAAGGCACAAAACAAACATAGCGTTCATCCATCGTTATCCATAATTTATTATACGTTTACAGGAATACAATCGTCTGCTTTACTAGTGAATTCACGAAAGATGCGACTCGGTTCGCAAAACAAAGTGAGTGTCGTACTTCACGGTCAGCTCATTTCTCACACAAAAGAATTTGTAGTCGAATAAATGTGAGCTAACCATTTGATTGGCTGGCGAGAACACGGATACTAAAAGAATCACAATGAAAGTGGGGGAACATTTTATTTCAGCTCTTTATCCCTCTCTATTGTTCCATTTATACCCCGCTTAACTGCATTATCCTATCGGAGGCATTTCTCTTTAGAACACAGATATTGTATTTTGGCAAAGTTATCCTACATTGTCTGGGGGTAACATGCAAACCTCTGGTTTCAAGGTTGCGGGTTCAAACCCGGTGGAGAGCGATGGATTTTTTTCGGGCGTAAAAATCCTAAGCATGGCTCCCTTCGGAAAGGAAAGCCGCTGGTCCCGTGTGCACGTAAAAGAACCTAAAGCCAGATAAAGAAACCTCTGAGTAAAATTAAATGGTGCTTCACGCCCGATTTGGAATGGGACGCTGAGAACCATACCTAGTAGAAAAGAGAGCTTCCAAAAACAACACTCAATTTCAAGGCAATGGCGTCATTGGGTTACTATTTATCTTGCAATTTTAATCATTAGGTCCCACACACTTCCAGACTCTGGGGAGGAAAGTGTTTAATCTGGGCTAGAGATAAATCCTTACCTCCCAGCCGGGAATCGAACCCGAGACCCTTCGCACAGCAGATGTTCTACCGATTGAGCTACAGGGTCAAAAATGAAATATGAGATTTGCAAATGTCTTCGTTCTTTGGTGGAAACTCTTGAAAATCAGTTAACATTTAAGTAAAAATTCAGTGATTGCAACACTATTGCTTAAGGCGATAATATACATCTGTGAAAAATTAATAAAAAAATATGAAACATTAAAAAAGTTGTTTTTTTCACGGTAAAATTACATAAATTCTAAATTTTAAGAAAATATACAGTTTTCTCCACTTGGCGCACTTTAACTATCAATTAACTGAAGCTACAAATCGACGCATGCTTATTAACATAACTAGGAAGTTCGCACCGATTTCCTTATGCAGGGTAAGATCAGCGCTACTTGCGCGAGCAAAGGTTAGCGCTGAGTGTAACCCATTACTGCAAAACACAGGATCACGTCGGTAGGAAGGAAGGCGTTCGAATAACATATTTATTCTACTCAAACGTGAGCAAAATTAATTTTTTTTACAACCATAATAAGTTTTCTAGCAGTGCACTTTATGCATATACTTATTCAGGAATTGGTGGCAATTCTAGTAAACAAACCGTCAAATGTCAAACAGCTTCAAAGAAACATATTATTGATTGCAAATTTGTTCAGAAAGTTACCCGCAACTCCAGAGGTATGGAGTTGGACTGAATCTGTGCGGCTTGTAAAACAACTGTCAAGATAGATCTACTAATCCATGAGCATCCTTCCTGATATAAAGATGAAAATGAAAAGTGTAAATGAAAAGAATGTAAGGTTCAATGTGATGTATTGCATACCAGCTGCACTTTTAGATCCCAACAAATGATATTTGCTTGGTTATATTGATACATCATGCGAAGTGGAATAAACTTTTTCAAATTACAAAACTTCTTTGTCTGAATGTAGAATGATGTTTTCATTTGAAAAGCTTCTGAATATGCCTGCAGAAGAATAGTTTTCAGTAATATGGCTGCAGATGAGTAAAGATTTAGTTTAATTCCTGCTTTCGTTTTTACCTGGTAACAGTCTGAAGATATTTAAGAAATTAATTTTATTATTTGGATATTTTTTTACATTCTATCAATAAATATTACGATTTGTGTTATAACTGCTTGGGTGTTTTCATGATGTACATATGAAAAGAAGGAAATCAGTCAGAGTCAGCCTTATATATGTAACAATTTGTATGTTATACATAATGATCTACTTTAATGAATATCTCATAAGTAATTTTGTTCTCTGGAAAAAGTACTGTTTTCTTGTTTACCTCTCCCCCCTGCATTCTTATCAATGACTTATTTTGATGCAGCGAGATGGTCGATCGCAACCTATATGCGGAACAGCAAATGGTATGAACTTCCTAGCCCTGCTTATTAATTTCTCTAGCATGTATGTACATAGTAGCTAGAGAAGGTATTGCTTTTCACCTAAAATGTTGATGTCAAGTTTTCACCAGAGATATATATTTTGAGGTCCCTGAGCCAGAAAAAAAACATTTTTAGAAAAAAATCTGAGTGCGTGTCTGTGCCTATCTGTCTGCCTGTGCATCTGTGGACAGCATAGCTCAAAAACAAAAAGACCATTAATTACTAAACCTGGTATTTATGTTTACAGGCTGGTATTTATTTATTATTTTATACTTTATTTGCTTCTTTGCCATTATTATTGGGTATTATATATTTATATAATAATTTAAATTGTTTGGGATATTTTTTTATTATTTTATACTTTATTTGCTTCTGTTTCTTCCACAAATGTGACATGAAGATTTTCAAGAAAATCTCCCCACTGCAAATTACCCTTTACATGGAAATTGTTTTGAAAATTTTGTTTTTCTCAAAATAGCCCTAATGAGTTTTATTAAAATACTGTATATTAAAGACATTTGCATCACAAATAAAATGTACATTTTGAATTTTCTGGGAATAGTCTCTGAAGGATGAATTTTGCCTAATGGCTAAAGCATAAGAGATAGACAAAAACTTACTATACAAAATTGTAGATCTCTTTAAAACACATAATTTATATAATATGCATTTTTTTGTAGATTTGACCATTTTTGAGATATTCCTTTTTACTGGTTTCAATTTTAAGCTACATTACTCAAAAGGGACCATACAAAGCAAACCAAACCTTAATTGTTTCACATAGCGACCAGCCTTTAAAAAATTTGACTATCGCTTTAACAGCGATCTGTGAAATGAAGCAGAGCATGTTTCTGCCATTTCATTTGAAATTTAAATGGGGTATCGTGTGAATTAGGTGAAGAGCCACTTCAATCACTTCATCTGGTAAGCTGTCCTTGCTGCTCTCAACGTATCTTCCAAATTCCCTTATTATCTTTAATGGCTTTGCCATAAGAGGTTTGGAGTTTGTTAATGCTACCATCTTAAGTCAACCTCTGATAGTTTTGCCATTAGATAATGAATTTTGCCTAATTCTGTTTCATTTTCCTCAACTTTGTGTCCATTCTCTTCTAAACATGTCCAACACATTCTAGTTTATTCACTTAAATGTGTTCATAATCTTTGCATTACAGATAGCTTTGATAGATGAGCTAAAATTTACTGCTGCATTCCAGAAAATATAGGTTTTGTGAATGTTTTTCTGAAGTTGTGCAGAATAGAGAGTATAAAATTGCAGATGTAAGCTCTTTTAAAAAAAACATTTGAAGCATAAAGAATGTGTCTACAATGATAATTTATATATAGAATTAAAGGGAAAAGTCCAAGTTACAAAACTACACAGTTATGGCAATTTTCGCCATATTTTTTTGCAATATAATTTATTTTGGGTTGCTTTAACAGCATGGTCATATCACGACCCTTTGCCATTTTGTCCCCTCTTCAGAAATGGTTTAATGTTATTTCCATATGTTGAAACCTTCATGCTTATTTTGAAACAATTCCTAAGTAAAAAAATATCATGAGTGAGGATATAAATAATCACCTTTTAGGCGGAGTACAATATATAATTAATGTAAATGTGACTTTGCCATTGGTAGAGGTAGTCATGTGAAGATTTATATCAGAATATTATATTTCTATTATATTTCAGGAATACTGGGAGATAACAATGTAACTGATGAAAGCAATTCCATTGAAGAGGAGATGTCTGTAGTGTATGTAGGGTATAGCAATGATCCTTGGGGTCCATCTAGCAAACTACTGGAGGCACACTATCTGCTTCATAAGTCTAAGAGAACCAAAAGAGGAGTGCTTCATTTATACAACATGGTTCTCTGTGCAACAGGGTGTGATCCCTTAGCCTTCAAGGGCTACGGCTGTTACTGTGGTTTCCTTGGATCAGGATACACTGTAGATGGCATAGATAGGTAAGTAGTCAATCTAAGAATGAGTATATCTGTGCAAATGGAAAGTATTGGTCTTCTCCATTAATGTGCATGAATCTGATGCTGCTGTTCTTTTTTGCTGAATTCTCTCCATCAAAAAACAAAGATAGGGGAGAAGAAAATTTTGAAAATCATTCATATGCTGGTGACTAGCTTGTGAGAAATCCCTTGTTTGCACTTATCACTGATAAGTAATTTCCATGCAACATGGAAGTTAAACAAGAAAGCATAAAATAAAAGTTGAATCAGCAGAAATGTGGTTTTTAAGATCAGTGGCTGGTTACGCTCTGTTAAATTATTAAACAAATGAAGAAACATGAAAAGAATTAAGCATATTCGACTTAATAGAAAGGATCAAACATATTAAAACAAATTGAATATGATACAGGATGAATAGTAACAGATTCTAACAGATTCCCTAAAATAGTAACCGATTTCTTCCAGTCAGTAAAAGAGATGTAGGAAGTCTGAGGAAGAGATGGAAAGATGACACTAACTGATGGAGATAGAACGGATCTTAAGAGTCCAAATCTTGAATGTCAATGATTCTTTAATAACAGAAAGACCTTCTAAGAGATTCAGAACTGGATTAGAAAGAAATGAAAGAATCTCTTCATGTAGTTAACAGTGGTGGTGTAACTTCACTTAAAGTGTCTGCCTTGTAAGTTTGACATTAAAAATTATAGCAATGACATAGAATAGCACAGAAGTTATTCACCTTAAAATGAAATCATGCCTTTGTCAAACAGAAAATAATATATGCCTACTTAAGAAATATACGTTTTTGTATACATTGTATTTTAAAATTGTAATCCAAATACAAAAATACAATTTGGTGCTAAGTTCAATCTTGGTCTTAAAGGGAGTAGTCAAGCTTCCTCTTGAGGCAAAGTGCATCCCTCACATGAATTAGACCCATGAAATATAAAATGGTTCAATGCTTTAAAATCAACTAATTTATAGTTAAGCAACTGAATGGCTTGCTTACTAAAATTATCAACATTCAAATTCAAAACACACAAGTGATATAGATTAGTATTTTTAGTACATAAGATAATCAAACAATGTATCATTAACTTGTCAAATGGAATAAATTATACAATTTAAGTGTAGATTTTTAACTTTCTTCTTAAATGCCTAGCTCTGTGGGACTTTGATAGCATCAGGGAGTTTATGATATAAATTAACACCTTTATGGGAAACTGAACACTGTTTATGTTCTTGTATTTATTCTTGTTATCATATGTGGCAATTTATGAGATAAATGCAAGGATACAGGAAGCAGCAGGAAGTACAAATTTCAACAAATTGAACTATGCCTCAAGTACCTCCTGCATTATCCAGATCGTATCTTGGAAAATGAACTGTAGCATCACCTAATAATTTGCATATGTATTCACATGAACAACAGCTTGTCATGTACTGATTCTCACCCATCGAGGAAACACAAAAATCAAAGCGATTGTACAAGCTATGCAATTTATTTTATATGCTGTTCTGCTCAGGCACAATTAAAAGTAATTGGAAAGTTACTCAATTTTTTTCTTAAAAATTGATTGTTTTACTCAGCTTTGTAATGTTGTGAAAAAGAAATCATCAGTACACACTTAACACTCACATTATGGAATATCTCACCAGTAAAATAAATTACATGAACATTTGTCCTACAACCAAAGAATATACTGATGCAATTTTTTTAGTTTTGGGGGGGAGGAGGCTACTGTAAGACTGGGAGAAATGTGTCTCTATAAGGTACTAGAGACCTTGAAGCAAAAAGATAATGTACAAAAGCATGTGCTTCAGGAAGGACATATGCATTTACAATCTACCACCAGACACACTGTTGTTTATTTTTGATTGTGCATTTTAGCTCAATAGAAGGCAATATGATAAATGAAAAGGCAGTGGTGCCAGCCACTGAAAGGAGCATATGAAGAAAACCTGCCTAAACTCTATGATAAACTGTAATAGGTACCTTGAGATACATATGTTGTGCATGTGAGATTGCTTTTATTAGTGTTTAATGGTCGTTCATACTCCATACAATAGCACAGGCAATGAACACTCATAATATGTAAAATGAAATGATAATTAGGAAATGAAACATTCCAATCCACTTTCTTTTGAAAGGTGTATATTGTTTATTCCTTGTAGCCATCAAATACATTTATTAGATTATATTTTAATAAAAATATATCCATTGGATTTTAACTTCTATTGCTAAACAAAAGTAGAGTGGTACTTTCAGCAATCTTACTACGCATTTCATATCTAGTCCCAGAATAGAAGTACTTGATCTTCAAGGTGTATAAAGTTGTATACTGTAAATGTAAGTTTTGCTTCCTTTTGTTCCCAGCATTATACAGACTACAAAAGACCACATCAGGTCATTGCTGACCTCCATGCTCAAATAAAAAGAAGCACCAAACAAAAGATGTTTTACCTTTTACAACAGCAAGACAAAATAACAAAGAGGTTGAAATATCAACAAGCCATTTGATTTGAAAAGTTATAAATTGTCCATTCATGCACACAGTGGGAAATAAAACTGACCTTTCAGTTCCCAAAAGACCAGGTCTACAAAACCTTATTTCAAAATTCTTTATGAATAGATGCCTAGTAAAACTTTGAGAATAAAAGCCTCTTTAATTTGGAAACTGCACACAACAGACATTCCAAGCAAAATGTATACCCTATGCATGTAAGCCTTATTTGTTATTTATATTTACTTTTGTTTAAAACTGGACCTTCATCTCCTTGAAAGTTCTCTCTTTACAGGTGCTGTAAAATACATGACTGGTGCTATGACAGAACACACTGTCCCGTATATCTAGAGTATTTTGTACCTTACATTTGGAAATGTTATAGAAGACAACCCTTGTGTGGTAAGTTAAGACAATGAGTTAATTGCATTTTAAAAAGAATTTCTGTTCCTTTTTTGGAAAAAATAAGGATAATTTATTTTACTGCTAATTAAATTATTCAGCCAAGGGCATATCCTGGAAAAAAAGTTGGAGAAGATTCTCCTATATGTTTAAGAACACATAAATTACATAAAATGTTGAATAATGCATCGCAAAGCATTTTAAAAAATTAATAAAGAAAAATATTTTGTGTTGCATTCACATGACTTTCTCTACTCACTGTTCTACAACCATTCTTACTAAAGCTTACTCTTTGGTCCACTTCTTGTTAATCAAAGTAAACTTTTAGTACACATCTTTGTAGGTATAGGAGGATTTAGTAGGCTGAACCAATATTCAGATTTTCAAAGAACAGATTACTAAACTGATGGTTTTGACATTTCATGTTAATGAATAGCAACTTTTCATGGAAATAAATATATTATGTGTTTGAAAATTCAAACCAATAACAAAGATTATCTTGGAAATTATTAAACCACAAATAAGTTTATTTGGCATTGTAAATTGCATACATACTTTAAAAAGATCTAGATTTTATATGAAGTAAAATTGTATATATCTCTTACTGTTTATCAATTATACAGAAGCCATTCAGAATAAGAAGGACTTCACAAGCCACTTGCAGATAATTCACAACATACATTTTATTTTCCATAAAAATATCCTAAATATTACAGCACTTTAATCAAAATTGTTAAGAGCCCCTTTTGAGAAAATAAAAACTTTTGCAATATAAAGGGTAGTTTGGGGTAGGGAACTTCCTTTAAAATATTTTTGCCACACCCTTGGAAGATGTTGAATCTAAATACCAAGTTGGTATTTATTCTACTTTTGGTTTATCTCTTTCTCCCACTCCTCTCTCTCTCTTCCACATGCATGCGCACATTAGGATTTCTTTTAAATGTGCTTTTTTTTACATTCAAGAAATCTCAAAATGTATTTTCGCTAGGTGAAATAGCATAATCTATCAAGGACAGGCAGGTAGTAGATAAAGTAAAAGAGAAAGAGTGTAAGAAGTAATTATGCCATTAAACTACTCATGTTACAATAATTATTTGCCAACAATTGGGAATATATTGTTCTACCATATTAGTTGGTTCATTCCATATTTATATTGTCATCATTAGTTGTTCGGGTGTTCCAGTTGAATAATTTCAAGCCTTTATATCTTTTTTAATGACAGGATTGTGCATATAAATTCTGGACATGGTAATATGTCACAAAATCTGGCCTCCATTATTAGCCACAGTCCCACAAATTTGTGCAATAATGGAATAGTAGTGACAGGGATAGCAGAGGACCTAAAATGTACTATTTTATTATATACTTACTTCTAGAGCCTAAAACTTAGTCACTTTTATTGCTGGTCCTGAGTAAGAAACCTAAGAAAAGCAATGCTTAATGATTTAACAGATCTCTAGTTACTTATGTTGAAATATTAGTAAAGTAAACAAGAAGGAAAGAGAGGACATAGCTTGGGCAAGAACTGGAATGTGGAAGATAAGAGGTTCACAGAAATAGTTTTATACCTAAGGGGGAGTGAAGAGGGGAGGAAGACCTAGAGCACATAATGTTTAATTGTAAAGGAGCTAAAACCTGGAGGGAAGAACTTGATAATCAAAGTGATCTGAAAAGGACAGAAGATGCATATTAAACAGAATATTGGGAAAAGAAAGAAAGAGTATGAGAAGGTAGAGTCAGATTCCAGAAGATTTGTGGTACAAATCCTGGCTATGGCATTGAAATTTTCAATCGGACTATATGTACTTGGTCGTCTCCTTAGCGCGGTGGTAGTGCAGCTGCTTACCAAGTGGGAGACCTGGTTTCAATCCCAGTACTGGCGTGGGGATTTTTCCCCCACTGGGAGACCTGGCCCGGGGTGCAGTCAGCCTCGTAAGGTCCCTGAGGGCCAATTGAGGAGCTACTTGATGGAGATGTAGCAGCTCCAGGTCATGAGGACCACATTAACCGGCCGGGGGGGGGGGGGCTCGAGGTGCTGACCATGTCTCACCCTCCAATACTGCACCCCATCCATGACGTCTGTAGTGGACCGAGATGGGGGATGCAGCAGCCAGGTGGTAGGCCAAGGTTCCCCATGAGCTGCCGTGCCATGGAGTTATGTTACTCTATGTACTTTTCCAACATCTGCCCTACACATAGCCAGGATGGAAGAAACATTAATTAACAAATATTTATATAAAGATTAACTGAAAAGGGAGTATGAAGGGAGAGAAAGACACTTAGCTTTTGGTAATAATATTTAGTTATTCAATTTGAATAACTTGAAGTAGTTGTCTCCTGAACAAGTAGCCTGAGCCAAATTTCAGCAGATAAACAAACAGTAATATTTTTAGTACTTTATCAAATGAATAAAATAAAAAGAAAGCAAACTGAATTTTTCTGTTCATAAATGTGCAATCTTTTCCCACAACACAACATATTTTCTCACATCATAGTTTTACCATCTATACTTGAACCAATAAAAGACTTCACTGGAAACCCCAAGATTTGTACAAGGTGAGAGGTGAATAAGAAATAATTTGATTCTATTAGAGATAAGTGCATATCATTTTGTCTGCTTATTAATATCATTGATATAAATGAATCAAAATTTCAGTATTTAATGGCCCTACATTATGTCTCTTCTGTGTTTACATCATGCAATGGCAGCTCCTGTGTTTAGTACAACTCGCACACTGCCAACCTACATTCATGTGACTCTCAGTGAGGAAAGAGGAACCGATTCAATCACAAACTATCCTTTATATAATGAATCATTTTACATATACTGAATTAGCAGATTCATTTAATTTATGCCACAAACTGGGGAATCTGCCAAAGTTACAAGGGTTTGTATAATCAGCATTTCTAAATTGTCATCTTCCCAAATGACAAATATTCTCTGCAGTCCATCAGCAGATCTGACATGAGTTCTCTTTATTCCTGATTGGAATTTTTTTTTTTTAAAACATTAAGAGTTAAGCTTTAATTATTAATTTCTCAATTTTTTAAGAGCAATGAGGGTAATTTTGAGAAATGCAAGTGCTTACAAGTTTGAAAATTTGCAAAAATGCAAAGAAGCTTGTGGCAGTGATGTGATTAATACTAAATGGAAAGAATTTGAGTCGGTTTTTGTAACACAAAACATCATTTGGTAGTTACTTACTGGGACAGGTTTCGGGAGCGCTTGCTCCCATTTTCAATACTTAATTCTGACTGAACTTTACTTCCTTGGCTGTTGAAATTCATAGTATGGTTCTTTTTTTCGTGATGTAGATCTCCTCCCAGACATCCAATTCTGCATGTTTATAAGCTGATTTTAACAGTTTTATACTAGGTGTGATTTCATGTCATGATGACCAGAAATGATGGGCAACTACTGATTTTTCTGTTTGTTGATTACCTCATGTTACCAGTCACAAATGCAAGCATTAACTGTTACGTCATATGCTGGACAGAAGCTGTGGAAGATCAGTACATTACACAGGTGTTCAAATATAGTGGTGTGTTAAACGAACGTGTTCACTCATCGTGTATGTTGCCCCATTACAACAATGCTGACATTGCAGTAGGTGAGTTATAATAAATCCAATAAATATTGCCTAAAAATGCAACATCAACATAAATGTCCACTGTTCATATGTGACAGGCTGTATCATGCGTTCGATCCGCACAACTCCTCATGAACCCTCAGTAGTCTACATTTGTTAGGCAACAACACTAGCAACACCTCTGTCAGCAGTAGCCTAAACAGGAACGGACTATACACATTAGGTTAGTAACAGACATTTATTATAAACAATAACACAGTATCTCTTTGCAAACATAAGCCTTTATTTTCTATTTTCGAACTAAGCCCCTAATAATCTCATACAAAATGTGTACAAAACATTTTCTTCAATTTATAACTAAATTTTAACAATCTAATGAACAATTAAACTCTGTCTCCAGAAAAAACGAATAAATGAAAAAATATGATGTCATGTGATTTTCTCTAGCAGTTCTATTCACTTCTTACAAAAATTATTCTTATTTCTACACCATGCTAATTGAGATTACCATTAGCAGAATGTTCTTATTACTTAGCTGCTTATAAGTAGAAGGGAACTTAAGGAATGCACTATGCTTAAGTGATAGCTAAATGTTTTAAAAGCTATCACTATGTGATTGGCATCGAAATTTGCTTCTTTGCTAGGCCAGAATTAAAACAAAAGAAATATGGGCAACTTCCTGTCTGAAAAAAGTACAAGTATTTTAAAATTGAAATCATAACAAGGAATATCTCCATAACAAAAATGTAAACAACATAAATGTGTGTTATAATGAGATCTACATTTTTTGTGTTGTAAGTTTTTGTCTATCTCTTACAGTTTACCAGTTATTCAAAAGACGTTCAGAATAAAGAAGATTTCAGAGACTATTCCAAAGAAATTTGAGAAATGTATTTTATTTGTCATGTAAATATGTATAATATACAGCATTTTAACCAGAATCAAAATTTACAATACTTTAATCAGGAGCCATTTTTGAGAAAATAAACATTTTCAAATTTTTTTTCCATGTAAAGGGTAGTTTTGTGTAAGGGTTGGGTGGGGGGGGGGAGTTTCTTGAACATTTCAAGTCCCATTCTTGGGAGATACTGAACTTAAGTACCATGTTTGGAATTTAACCCTCCGTCAGTCACTAGAGGTCTGACAGGCCCCTGGCATTATTTAAATGTTATAATTTTCAAACGAACACACCTCTGCTAGAGCCTGATTAGGACATCTAACATTACACCTTGCTTGATTGTTTGCTGCAGTTGCAACCTTATATATTTAATTGTTTGGCTGGAAGAATAGCTAATCAGCAGTTGTGTGTTGCTCAGGTCAACCAGACCCTGCTCTTATTACATATTGCTGACAGAATTGTTGTTCTTCATTAGTAGTGCAATACTGCTTTGCATTGCAAGGAACTCTTACTGCTTTGTCATGAATTCGAATAAAAGGTACAATCTACAAAATCCAAAGGATTTGGAAGAAGTGCATCGCTTATTTTGTGATGATGACACCTTGCCCATGGATGACAACATATATGGAATCAGATAATTCAGATTCTGAAGATAAACTAGAAATGAAAATGTTAGATTCAGAAACCGATCATGAAGACGAAGTGGAAGATGATGAAAGCAACCTTTGTGATGGCATGTACTTTATAGGTAACATCATATCTAATTATCATCATCATTATTGTTGTTATCATTATCATCATTATTATTGTTTTTATTATTAATTATTGTGGTTATTATTATTTATTTATTATTTATCATTATTTATTATTATAATTATTATTATTATTATTAGTAATAATAATAATCGTACATTCTTTTATTATTTACAGAAGGAGATAGAACAAAATTTAAAACAACACCTTGGGAAATAACACAGACAAGAGTTCTCAATATACTGACCAAACTTCTTGGTGTAGTATGGCACAGAAATGATTGTTGGCAGCTGTTTGTTACCGAAGATATAATTTATTTGATTGTTGAAAGCTCTAACCAGTATGCAGAATAATTGATCATGAAAGAGACAGCAGACCTACAGATGCAATAGAAATAAAAGCTTTCCTAGACTTATTGTACCTGGCAGGAATTTTTTGTGTTGGATGCCAGAATATTCATGATTTTTGGAGAATATTCATGATCTTGGAATTCATCTATTTCAAATGGCTATGTCTGAAAAAGGATTCAGCTTTCTAATATGCTGTATTTGTTTTGATGACAAAAGCTCAAGACGGGATAGATGAAGATTGAATATATTGGTTTCTGTTAGAGGAATGTTTACATTGTTTGTGAACAATTGTCAGAAGTATTATTCTCTTGGACAAAATGTCACTGTTGACAAACAGTTGCTGGCATTTTGTAATTGATGTAGTTTTAGACAATATATACCATCCAAGCTAAACAAGTATGGCATAAAAAGATTCTGTTTGAGTGAAGCAAAACTGTTTTATACTACTAATATGGAGATTTATTGTGAACAGCAGCCAGATGGACCACATTTGCACAGTAATTTGGCAGAGGCTCTAGTGCTGAGACTAACTGAACCAATCTATGGCACTGGCAGAAACGTTGCTGCAGATAATTGGTTCACTAGTGTACTGTTAGTGAATGAATTGCTTAAAAGACAACTTTCTTTCGTCGGTACAGACGAAAGAGCAAAACAGAAGTACTCGCTAATTTCACTTCTCCAAAAGGTCGCAGTCAGTATGAAAGCATATTTGGCTTCACAAAAAATGAAACACTTGACAGCAGTTTTTCTCTCAAGTCTGCATGTTTCTTTCGAACAGTAATTAGAAGGTGCTCAGAAAAAGCCTGAAATAATCCTGCACTACGACACTAAATCTGGGGTTGATGTGGTAGCTAAATTGTGTGCTACATATAACGTAGCCAGAACAACTAGAAGGTGGTCCATGGTAATTTTTTACCACATCTTGAATATTGCAGGTATCAATTCTAGGTTTATCTTCCTTGGAAATCAAATAAATATTCCACAAGGCACAATTTGAAAGCACTGTCTTTAGCTTTACTATCGCAACAGCTACAAAGGAGAGCAATATTATCAAACCTAAACAGTGATTTGAAAGGCCTTCTGACAAAATATAAACCTGAAGAATCCACTTGCCAAATATGCCGTTATCCACATTAAAAAGAAATGATGTGAACCCTTCAACAAAGATAAAAAGAACTGCAAAACTAAATATGCATGTGGAATTTGCAACACTCCCCTTTGTTTGAGCAAACATGCCAAAATATTTGTAATAGTTGCTTAGTCACGCAAGGTAGTGGATGACTCACAGTAACTGAACACTTCAAATGATAAGTTGAATACCTGGAAATAGCAAAGTATTTCTTTAGACACATTGTAAGCAATACAAATAATTATAATGTTCATGTACTCAGTATGTTTTAGCTTGTCTTTTTATGTTGTAAGATAATACCTGCTATTAAAAACAAAACACACACACACATACATATATATAATTAGGCCCAGTGTGACTAACAGCATTCTACAATGGCACGTGCCTGATGGAGGATTAACAGACTTTTCATTTTTGAGTTATGATGTTCACAGAAACACACATAGATGGACAGACAGACAGACATACATAACTCTTTCTAAAAATACTATTTTGAATTCAGGATGTCTCAAAATAGATATTTCTGGTGAAATCTCGGTATCAAATTTTTAAGTGGAATACAATATCTTCTTTATCTATCTACTATGTATAGGAATGTTGTACATATGTGCTAGAGAAAGTAACAAAAAAAATCTGATGTGTTCCATTCACATGACTCTCTATATCTCTGCAACAAATTATTGTTAGAAAGCTTATGCTTCTATTTACTTCATGCTAATCGAGAAAAAACAGCAGAAATAGTCTTATTACTTGCTTCCTTGTAAGTAGAAGTGAAATAAGGGAATACCATAGGTTAAAATGATAGTCAAAAGCTGGTTGCTATGTGGCTGAAGTTCCTTTGTTTTTATGGATAGGAATTGTTATATTCCTGTATGAGAAAAGTATGTTTTTTAGAGCTGAAACCAAAAACAAGGAGTATCTCAAAAATGATCAACTCCATGAAAAAAAGTTATATAACATAAATTGTGAGTTTAAAGTAAGTTTGTGAGTTTGTGTGGTAAGTTTTTTTCCATCTCTTACGGTTTAGCGGTTATGCAAAATTCCGTGAAATTCACCCAGAATAAAGTAGTCTTCAGAGGCTATTCCCAGAAAATTGAAAATATACATTTTGTTTGACATGTAAATATCTTTAATATACAATATTTTAATCAAAATCGTTAGAGCCATTTTCTAGAAAATCAAAATTTTCATAAAAAGATCGATGTAAAGGGTAGTTTGGGGTGGGGGGATTTTTCTCAAAATCTTCATGTCGCATCCCTGAAAGATACTAAACCTAAATACCAAGTTTGGTATTTTACCGACTTTTCATTTTTGAGTTATCGTGTTCACAGACACACGGACCTTTTTCTGAAAATACTTTTTTTGGATACAGGGGAGCCTAAAACATATATTTCCGGTGAAATCTCGGTATCAAATTTTTTGGTGGAGTGCAATACCTTCTCTATACACTATTTACATAGTACGTGTAGAGAAAGTAATAAACAAAAAATCTGATGTGTTTCATTTACATGACTCTCTACATCCCTGCAACAAATTATTCTATTTACTTCATCTAATCGAGAAAAAATAGTCTTATTACTTGCTTCCTTGTTAGTAGAAGCAAAATAAGGGAGTACTATAGGTTAAAGTGATAGTCAAAAGCTGGTTGCCATGTGACTAAGTTTCTTTGTTTGTATGGACAGCAGTTGACAAAATTCCTGTATGAGAAGAGTACATTTTTCAAAGCTATACACTATGTACATGGTACGTATAGAGAAAGTAAAAATGAATATGATTTGTTTTAATGCTTATTAAATCTAAGAAATAAAACTTTCTCCCAAAGAAATTATCAATATTATATCATGAGTCAAGCTATCATTTAAGGAAATGTGATAAAAATTGCATGTAAGGGTCTTCAAATCCATTTTTCTCAAATGTATGGTTTTGTGGCTTTGTCATTCTTCCAGCCAAATTCTCAGCTAATGCAATTACACCTTCTACAGAGTGATTTTTGCCCTTTGAAATTTTATGTCATTGGCTGCATGCTACGGTGAGTGATGTATTCTGTAATAATTAACAATTATACTTTCACCCAGCAGCATAGTCTCATATGAATTGCAAATGACTGAAAACGTAGATAAAGAACCATTGCAAACCTTTCTTCTCAGGATATGCCCGTTGTTTTACATAACCACTTTTTTCTTTTTTTCTCCAGTAAATGAAGTTTTAAGTCAGTTTATTTTTTTGTTGACAGCCCTAGGTCAGGACAGATGGAGTGAGTGGGGGGTATGTGCTCAAAGGCTATGTGAGTGTGACAGGCAACTGGCAGAATGTTTACGCAGATATCCTTGTCCACGCACAAAGGCAGTTTGTACATCATCACCTTGGAGATTTCTGCAAAACATATTTATGTTATAAAAGCATAATATGTTAAGAAAATACCTAGAGAAGAAGTAGAAGAACATTGCACATCTACAAACAGCACAGAAGTGCTGATCCTGAACTATTAACTTTAACTGTATTGTTTCTGTTGTTACCAGTTGTTTTTAATTACTGCTGTTTTGTTAAAGTATTTTTATTTATGGAATGTTTCAAATGTTACTGAATAAAGTTTAAATAAATATTATTTCCATTAACTCTAACAGAACCTAGTCTTTGCAAGAGTACACTGTTTTGGACGAGAAAGCATGCAAAAATCTTTTAGTCAAAGAATCAATTCACTGACACCAACTTATGAATCATACTGTATTTGTGCAATCAACTTGTGTACAAGCATGCAGTCATGTATTGACATACTGAATACAGAAGTAATGGGAAGTAATCTGTATGGAATGTTTGGTAGTGCTTACATCCTTTCTGTCACGTAACTGTAATCATACAGCCAGAAAATCTTATAACTCTCATGCAATGTACCAGAATAATAAATTATAAAATTCTCATCTGCACCAACTATAATACTTAATATTCTTGAGTTAGAAAGAGTGAGTGAGTGAGTGAGTGAGTGAGTGAGTGAGTGAGTGAGTGAGTGAGTGAGTGAGTGGGTGAGTGGGTGGGTGGGTGAGTGAGTCAGTGAGTGAGTGAGTTCACTTCTCCATCTCTTGGAGCCACTCAACTGATTTTGAAATTTCATTGCCATTGAACATTTCTGTTCTTTCCAACTGACATGTTATAAGTTAGCTTCTAATTTCATCTCCTAAAACTGTAAAAAGACTCACAGTACCTGGATATTAGAAATCAAAAATACTGAAAAGCGGGCATTAAACACTATAAAAAAGGAGGCTTCTGCATAATAACAAAGTATTAGAAGCAAATATATTCAAAATTCTACTCCTGATGCACAAGTGTTCAATTTCAATTTTACTGTTGAAAAACTTTTAGATAAATTCTGCTTATAACCATACTATATGTATATGATATTCCGCCAAAACTTTTCATTCACTCTAATGAAAGATAGATTTGTTGTATTTCCTCTGAATTTTGTAATAAAACTCATTACCACTGTATATTAAATGATTATATAAAAAGAGAAAAGTTAGTTCAACTTAACATCAGAAATTGCTCAATTGTTATTTATAATTAATAACTGAGTAGATTATTTTTCTCTATATTTAAGACTATGTCATTACCAGGGCTGAGAGTGAGTAATTTTCTTAGTCCCTTATTTCATCATAATTTCATTTGGTATATTGATGTCAGAGATTTGTAAATTCTGTGATAGCTGTGTGGCTTTGTGTTACTAAATGATTATGAAACTACAGAGAATATATAAAGGTTTAAAATATCATCTACTGTTATTTTCAAAAATGTATCAAACATTCTGATAAAAGTTTCCCTGAAAACTATACTTACAGACTATGTATACATCTCCAGAAGCTGGAAAAGGTTAAAGAAATCAGAAATACAACATCCTCTAATATTTTACACCCTTTTGTGTGAGTACAGGAATCTTACTGATTTATGAAATTATGTTTCTAAGGAGTAAGGAGAATTTTACCACCAAAATTTTCTAGATCATTATACAATAATTTCATAAAGAAATGGAGGAAAATTAAATGATAACAAATGATTATTCGAGGTTTAAAAATACATTGTTACAATGTTGGTTAAGCCAGCTAGTTCTGCATAACAATAATTTATACAGAGTGTTGATACAGTGTAACAGTTCTTATCTTCATCAACCACAATCATAAGTTTACTCTACCATGTACAATAAACATTTCTTACAAGTAACACTCCTTTTTGGAACTGGGATTTCATTTATGTGTTATGAAGAGCTGAGTTCATAATTACTTACTCAGAAATTAAAATGGTTTTGTTCCAAAGTGATATTTAGGGGTGTTTATTAGTGTTAAAGTTTGAGCCATGGCCTTGTGCTTGGTGTGGAAGCAAAATAAGAATAAGAGAAGCTAAAGATTCCAAAAGACAGCTCTTCAGTGACTCAATCTGCAATGTATAAGCAACTAATCAAAATTTTAATGCTCAAAAATGCTCCAAACATCACTTTGAGCAAAACATTTCAATTTCTAAGAGACACACACTCTTAGCCAGCACGTCCTGCAACCTAAGGAAATCCCAATTTCAAATGAGTGGAGTACTCTTTGTTAAACTAGGAGATGAAGATGTCACTAGTCAACAGAATGGCTTCTATAAGCAAGTTAAACCAAGAAAGAGACATATACAAAGCATGGGATAAGAACTAGCAGATAATTAGTTTTTAAAGGCAAGAAAGAACTTTTAAGCTCATTCTAAAGCTGAATTTTCATGGCTGAAATAATTGTAAAAAAATTAATCACCATCACATGATATTCGCAACCATATTAATGAAGGTTTTCTGTCAGCCAAAACTAATTATAGTTCCCAGACAAATCATAGTAATAATATTTAAGATGTTAGTTCAAATATCTTTTTATACCTACCTTTTAAGAAGAAGAATGCAAATTGTGTCAAAAAATTGCATTTTTTCTATATTTTTATTTGATAGATTAGACATTTGAAAATGGGTTCCCAGTGCATTTTTTGTTTTGTTTTGTTTACTACCTCTAAATTCCTGTTAAATAACGTGGCAACTCAACTGTGCAATACCCCTTTTTTTGGAACAGGTAGCAAATGATTTTGGTTGTGTGTTTATTGGATATTTATTCTACTAAAATTATAAATTATTTTAAATATTAATTTGATATTTTACAATTTAACCCAAAATTCAGTGCTTAAAGGCAATAATAGTTTAAAAAATCTGATGTGTTTCATTCACATAACTTTCTCTAGCTGTTCCATAACAAATCCTATCTTCTTACAAAAGATTATTCTTTTATCTACGTCATGCTAATTTAGATAAACATTAGCAGAATTGGTGTTATTACTTGCTTCCTTATAAGTAGAAGGGAAATAGTGGAATACATTAGGCTAAAGCGAGTCAAATCTTTTAAAAGCTGGTCGCTATGTGAAACAATTGAGATTCAGTTCGCTTTGCATGGTCCCTTTAAGAAAAGTTAATTGGTTTAAAATTCAAACCAATAACAATGAATATCTCAAAAACAGTCAAGTCTACAAGAAAACATAAATTATGTGTTTGTGAGGTAAGTTTTGCCTATCTCTTACAGTTTAACCATTGTGCAAAATTCTGCAAAACTCAACTATAATAAAGAGCTCTTCAGAGGCTATTTCCAGAAAATTCAAAATATATATTTTATTTGAGCCACGAATATCTTTAATATACAATATGTTAATCAAAATCGTTAGTCATTTTTGAGAAGATAAATATTTTCGAAAAGTGTTCCATGTAAAGGGTAGTTGAGGGGTACAGATTTTCTTGAAAAATGTTGTGTCACATCCTTGGAAGATACTGAACTTAAATGCCAAATTTGGTATTTAACCGACTCTTTGTTTTTGAGCTATGCTGTCCACAGACACACACACGGACGATTTTCTAAAAATGCTTTTTTCAGATTCAGGGTACCTCAAAATATATTTTCCGGTGAAATTTCAATGGCCAATTTTTGTGTGGAATACAATATCTTCTCTGTCCACTATGTAATTGTACATATGGGCTAGGGAAAGTAAAAATAAATAATTATACTCTAAGAATAATCAACTTAGGTGCGGTGATGTGGAGCCATCAACGTTTCAGAAGCGTCAAGGCTCCACATCACATCACCTCACCTGGCTTAAAGCATAAGAACACCTAGAGTATGTTCGTTGCCAGGAAAGCTTCAGCTCTTATAAATAAATTGCTTCTACTTTTAAAACTTCAAAGGAAAGAAATTCTCATCATTAATTCCCCATGCCATACTATTGATTATTTATTCTGGCCCCATCCCATCCAAATCCACAGATGAAATTCTAGAACATCCAGCAGGTCTCTACACCAACTTCCATTCTTGGAACAGAGGCTGCCATATAGTATACATTACTTGTCTTTAAGAAAAACAGTCCACAAGAGTTGCCAGTTATAACTAAATTAAAATGCCAATGAAAATATTGGGTATTAATTTAATAATTTTAATTCAGAATTAAAATACGGCAAAAGAGGTAATTATTTAATTTATTTCCTAGAATACAATTTTAAAAATAATGGTGCATATGTCGCATTTTCATTTATCTCAGAGAATAAAACCATAAAAACAACAGTACATCATCAGATATGATCACATGCTGGGGCGGGGGGGGGGGGGGGGGGGGAGGAAGCTGCAAAACACCACAGAGAACAAGATGAATACAATTATGGGGAATTATAAGTATGCAACCTACTTTAAACACATCTTTTTCTCTTTTCATACATTTTCTTAATTTTTAAAACCCTTATATACCCTTTTATCAGATATTTTAAAAATCAGAAATCAAACTTGGCACACTGATGAGCAATTTACTACACCAGTTTTTCTTTATATTTGATTTACATAGATTTTGTGCTATACACACAAGAATTTGAATGGAAAAAACTGATTCACATCAAAACCATTTAAAATCCCTGAAAGAGTTAAGATAAAACTGTGCAGCAAAATATCACATTTAACATCTTTATGTATGAGAGTTTTCATTTAACTTTTTCAAAAGTGACTAACTAAAAACACATGAATAATGCAAATATAATTAATTTTTTTTTTTGTTGATCAAATTAATAAAAGGCAAATTATAAAAAATATAAAATAACTGCAAAAATGTATTGCTTTAGGATTAAAACTATGCTAGGACAGAGATTTTGCTCTGTAAATGTTTATCTGCATACATAACCCTTTATTAAAGCAGTGAAAAAAATTGGGTAGGCCACTTCTGGCATCTACTTTCTCTAGCCCATGCATGTGTGTGTGTGTCAGTCAGTCAGTCAGTCAGTCATAGCTAAACAATTAAGAGATCGTTAAATATCAAACTTGGTATTTACCTTTAGTACCTTCCAAGGGTGCGAAATGAAGATTTTCAATAAAATCCTCCACTACAAGGCTACCCTATAAATGGAAACATTTCCTTTAAATTTTTTTGTCAAAAATGACTAACGATTTTGATTAAAATACCATATATTAAAGATATTTACATCACAAATAAAATGTATATTTTGAATTTTCTGGGAATAGCCTCTGAAGACCTCTTTATTTTAGATCAGTTTATAGAATTTTGTACAACGGTTAATAGACAAAAACTTAAAATACAAAAAATGTAGATCTCATTAAAACACATAATTTATATCACAAACTTTTTTATGTAGAGCTAACCATGAACCAAATTTAAATTGTTTCACATATGATCGGATTTTAAAAGATTTGACTATCAATTTAGCCTGGTGCATTCCCTTATGTCCTTTCTACTTACAAGGAAGCAAATAATAAGACAATTTCTGCTTATGTTTACCTTGCTTAGCATGTCATAGATAAAAGAATAATCTTTTGTAGTGAAAGTTTTTGTGTAACAGCTGGAGAAAGGCATATGAGTGGAACACATCAGATTTTTATATTTTGTATTAAATCTAATTTGTTATATGCCCAAGCATCCAAAATACCCACCTCTGTGAGTGAAGTTGGAAGTGGTGGAGTGCAGGGAGACTAGAAGAGGGTGTTAAAGGGACAAGAGGAAAGAAGGGATGGCTGTGGTTTCACAGCTTTTTTCTATTAATTGATATGTAGCTGTATGTTTACAGCCAGTTGTCAGTTGACAACGAAATGGAACTTAATGTCACATGTGTTACTAAAAGGAGCTGTTTTGTGGATATTGTGAAGATATCTGTACAGGAATTTAGACAAAATATCCCCTTGCAGAGGCTAGCCTCCATGGGTTTATTACAATCATGATGAAAGAAAAGCAGCCTTTTGAAACCCATCCCCTGTCCCTAGGGATGTTTGGCTAATCGTTTCCCCAACAAGTCAACAACCGTCAAAAATATTGTCTGTGTAAAGTGGTTGTACATGCACTTGAATATTCTAGTTGTGTTGTGCTCTTTATTTGGCAAGTTAGCTCCACTGCAACATCTTATTTCCATCTACTTTTTGTACAGTTAAAGTTAGCAGGGAGATGAATCTACAAAAATGTTATAGTGTGTGGTATACTACACACACCATTTTCAAGGTGGACTGATTGTGATAAAAGAATGTGTTGTTAACAAGAAGACTAAACCCAATTCTTAATTTGTCAGCACACAAAGTAAAACAAAAAGGTACAAAATGTTACAAAATACACTTTAAAAAATCATCCTGTGAATAAGAATGGCTGTGTAGCAGTTTATTATATGGAAAAGCTGTTTTGCTAACTTTTCTTACTACTTGATGTAAAAAGGACAGTGTGGAACAGAGATAGTTTTTGTAACAGTTTAAACATCAATTGGTCCAAAAAACAAGCATATATTTCAGCAGGTGTACAACTTTTTTGTTTATCATCAATGAGTATTTCAGTGGAGAGAAGCTTTTCTGCTCTAAAATGCATAAGCGTATATTTGCAGAGCTCAATGACCCCAGAGAGACTGACATCTCTGGCCAAAATCTCACAAGAACTTGCTGAATGACTTAGAGAAGACAACATAATTGAGAAATATGGCAACAGAAAGGACAGAAGAGTCAACTTAATGTATAAGAATTAGGTATGTTGTATCTGATTTTTATGTGATAATAGCTTCACGTACAGTTTAGGTCACAAGCTGCCACTGTTAACCATGAAACATGACCAATGTAGGAAGTAAATAAATGCACTTCGGCTTTTTTTTTATTGTGCTAATGGTTTCTTTTTGAAATAGCAGATTATCAAAATAAGAACTGAAGCTTTCCTGGCAACGTATTAATTCAAGCAGATTATCAGTTATAAAATGGTTCATTTACTAATGCCAAGTATGCTACTCATTTACAGTGAAACACATCAAATGTAGCAGCATTGGCAAGAATTTGGTGAGAAAGATTACTAAATAGATGAGCCCCACATTATAGGACATTCATTTTCATTTGTCAAAGAGTTCTAAATACAGAAAGTGAATCTCGTGTTGAAGGAATTGGCCAAAGAAATGTTGCACAAGAAGTTTACTTGGTGGAAAAAGTTCCTGAAGCAAGAGTGGTACAGCTCGCACTATTGGCATATCTCTTTGGACTGTTTTGAAAACATTTAGGTTACATTAAAATCATGTGCTTTTCTGTTTATTTGCATACCAGAAGTATTTATTTGTTCACTGACATAGCAGCATAAGTTGAAGAATAAAAAGTTAACCTGTTGAATTTGTTGTGCTGCAATATTGTGCAAAATAAACTAGTAACTATCCCAAAAATGCAAAGCTTTATAGAAAATAAATAACATGCACTTCATATTGTTAGAACCAGCTGAAAAATTCAATGGCACAGGTAGATTTGAAATCAGTTCTCCTGCTCTCTATGATCTAACCATTGTTACTGTGACAATGTGCTGGTATACATTCAATCTTCAAAATGATTTGTGATTTTTACCCAGTCAACCAACCAGTATGTCCCATAGCTTTAGAGAACACCTTAATGGCGACTTGCATACCATTTGTACTTAGTATCCACGTAATACTCACATAGTTATGCCAATTATTGGGCAATATTATTATTATATTGGTAATTTTGTTGTATTACCACTCTACCAAAAAATTCAATGCCACAGCCAGGATTTGAACATGGTTCTTCTGCTCACCACAAGCTGCTCTAACCATTGAGCTACAGTGACATGCCAGTATGACACAGTAGCTATATGGTTACAATAACCACATTGAGAGCAAGAGAACTGTATTCAAAATCTAGCTGCTGCATTGAATTTTTCAACTGGTTCTAACAGTAAAATAGAAATCCACCTGGGTAGTGTGCTGGTAGCATGTATACCTTACAATCAACAGGTCACGAGTTCGAATCTCTCTTAGATGAGCTACCAGTTGCTGCTAAGGTTTCTTGGGGTGTTTTCCCTTGTCCTGAGATGATGAATGTCAAGTAACTTTAAGCTCCATGCACCCCAAGATCATTTGTGCATCATTTCATAAATTTCATTCATTATCCAATATGAACAACCGGGTTAAAGGACACTAAGCTACAAAAAACAAATAAAATAAACTATACAGTTTTGGTAGGGAGTTAAGATAGCAGCATTGCCAATGCAATAGTTTATAGTTTAAAGGATGATCATAGGTTACCTTCCACCCTGTATTTCCATATAAGCTGAAAAAATTTAGAACACGAAAAGAAATAGGCTAAGAAACAAAAGAAGGAAGACATGGCCAACTTCATTATTCATATACAATATGTAAAGGGGTTAAGTCATTTGTTTGTAACTAGGGAAAAATAACAAGCAACAGGGAATTACCAAATCACTATGTAGACAATGCTTCAAAAATAGTATTAAAAAAAAAAATGTTTTATTATTGTGTTAGCAATCCACCGAGTCTGATAATGGGTAAGGGAAGGTTATGTAATCATTAACATCTTGGGGTAAATCAGATATAATGTAATAATATAGTGTACAATGCATTACATTTAAATAAAAGAAAAATTTTAAATTATATTTTTCAAATTCTTTTAAAAGTATATAAAGAATAATTGAAAAACTCTAATCATACCACAATCTGAAAGAAGCATAAAAGAGGACAAGAATTCTCATTGCTCCTGCAAACTACCAAAAGGTAATATCAACATATTTGTGAGGGGCCGCTCCAAAACAATAAATAAAACCAAATGGAAATAAAACAATAGTCAGTCTTCCATGTGCAGTTTCTGCAATGGACTACTCTCAACATAAAAATTTAATCATGAGGGTCATTAGGTACAAAATGGTATTAATTTTTCTCTGCCCTTGTTCTAATGTACTCCTCAAGGTTCACACTTGCTCTTCATAATTCAGTCGCTGCATTTGAAATCTTTACAAGTAATAAAAACAACAAATACTGACTTAGCATGGTTTTATTTTTAACTTCTCCATACAATTAGTACTTGTATAATAAGTGATTTGGTAAATGGTAACACTACATAAAAAATTGTAGTGTTATTATTTAACAAATTCACATATTATATGACTATGCATCACAGTTACTAGCTTCTATTCCCTCAAATTAGTGAATTAGTACTTGGTCATATTTCCCTAAATTTTTATCATCAATCCGCTAGATTTCCAAAATATTTTTGTTCATTTTCACCTTAACTTCATTACCTCCTGCAGCTCTTCTATTTTATTTTTCATTTCATCCCAAGCATTTTCTATCAGATTTAGTCCAGGAGAGTTACCAGGCCATTCAAGTATACGATTGTCTTTCAGGAACTTCTGAGCCATCTTTGCTCTAAGGGCATGCATGAAATACTGACACTAATGAATTGGTCAAAATATAACTAATTGGTTGCAATACTTCTAAATAGTTACTTCCCTTCACTGCGATATTCTTATGGAGAAATATAAGCCACCTCTACCTAATACCCACTAAAAGCAATCTCATTCCATCACACTTTCTGGATGTTGAACAGTTTTGATGGTAAACTTTGAATCATACCATGACAAATTTTTTGGACTGTCCTGACCAGTTTGAAAATACTTTCATCAGAAAACATTTCTTTACACCAGTGCTCTGTTGTCCAGGGCTGATATATTTTACAGAAATTTATTCTTTTCTTCTTCATAGTTTCAGTTAGAAAAGGCTTCTTGGCAGCATGCTGAATTGGTAAATCTAACTCTTTTTGAAACATTGCTGAGTAGCTCTTATTTCTTCTTTAACCCTGTTGCTGCAATCCATGGATTACCAATCACTTCACATTTTAGCAGGTCATCAGCCCTTACTGAACTCTTTTTTTACCACTTGGTATGGTGCCACATTGCAAAGGTGCTGCTGCTTTAATTAGGTCATAAATAGCTTTTCTAGAAAACCTTCAGATTAACAGCTATACAAATTACAGTACCTACCTCCAACAGAGTGAAAGCATAAGTCTTCTCCTTGCAAGTGAGCTTTTGATGCCCCATTATTTGTATTAGAAGCAGAAATACACAGTTTCAAAAATGCATTCAGATTACAAATCTGAGGACAGCAACAGGCTCCAAACAAAACTCTCTGTATGAATACCAGAAGCACACTGAGACCTGCCTTCTAAGGGTAGCAAGCTGTAGCTGTGCACTCAAGAATCATGTGATTTGCAGCTCTGCTCACCTCTTTGGATGGTGATGGGAGAAGCACAAACTGAGAGCATTATCTATGTAAAAATTTTCCTTGCATTAAAAATGTAACACTTTCATTGCAATGATTGTATGCCATCCACCATAACCTTGTAATTTCATACCAATTTAATCAGTTGGAAGAGTGCTGTGAAAAGTTAAGGGGGGAAATATATGAATGTAGAATTCATATTAATGGGTGACTAACATCAGATTACAAGAAAAGGACATGGAAGTAAGAGCTAATAATGAGTGATGAAATAATGGGAGAAAGAGAATGGGTAGAAAAATAAGGATAAAATTATAGACAATGCCAGTGATAAGTTGATTGAATTCTGTAAATATGACTCATTAAGCATCTCAACTAGGAAATATGGCAAGGATAGTTTAACACCTGCCGACGCTGAAGATGAACATCTTTGAAATGCATCTGGGAAAAAACTAAGTAAGTGAAACTAAGTAATGATACTCAAGTATGTATCAGCTTAACACAAATAAATAAAAATAAATACTCCCTCAGAATTTAAAGGTATCCATGAAATTAAGACATAAAATAATATGAATTATTCAAATTGGATTGGGTGAATGCCCAAGTAAATTTCAGTATATCATTACATATTTGTTGATGTGAGAGTACAATATAAATAAATAACACAGTTTAAAAACAAATTAACCATTAACCTTTATTTCCATATCAAAATCTGTTAAAAATGTACATAAAGCATATGAGGATCATTTCAAAAGTAATGTAGACTGCAGGTTTTAGGTTTAAAAACAAAAGGAATATATTTTATGGTATAATATTAGCAGACTTTAGTGCTAACTCCATTTTATGAGAGGTTCTCCTGTCTGTTCAAGCATTCAGCTGGCCTCATACAAGTCATATTATGAAAAACATTTGCAGTTCTACCCTTATTTCAAAGAGTAAATACAGAACTCTGGATTAGAGGTATATCAAACCATTAATTATGTATGAAGAAAATTAGTCCTGGGCTATATATACTATATTAATATAGTCAGAGTTTAATATTAGAGGTCAAACTCACCCCAGTAAGACTGTAAGCTAAAACATGTGCAGCTTTTTAATGCATATTTAACCCACAAACAGGAACAAAACAAAGATGGGGGAAAAATAAGAAAACAAAAAAGGTGTGCTGTAGGGGAAAAATACCAAAAGTGCTTGCTGATACAAAAAGTGTTTTGTCACCACACCCAACAATCATATTATACCATGTGGGTCAATGTTCTAGTATCTGTATACAAAATTTAAGGAAATAAATTACATTGGTTGACTTTATATGAATTTTTAAACTTTACAAAACACTCATATTGCTGTATTGATATTTAAATAATTCCTGAAGCAGTATTGAAGGTATTTAAATAAGATACTGATGGGCTAATATGATATGAGCTGTCTTAGTGTAAAAGTGCAGCTAAACTGAATCGTTACAGATTTTATAAATGTCTATCCCATATCCTATATTTTACTGTTGTAGTAGTGTCACTAGTTAAAATCAAGGACTGCTCTGGTCACGCTATCACAATTCTTTGTGTGACAACCACTGTAGGTCTAAAAATCTCAGGTTAGGGTTGGTGTGCCTATTGATAATACAGATAATGCACAACTCCAAATTGCAAAAATAAAGATGATGGGATAAAACTGTATTTCCAAAGGAACAAGCAGAGAAAGGATTTCAGTTTTCTGCTGAAATGTAATATGCAGTACATGAAAGTCCTCCATGTTAATATTGAAAGCACTGCCAAGATATTTGTGTACAGTGAAAAAGTAAAGAAACAAATGCCTACAATAGTGAACCCGAGAGGGGTTGTAGCCCTCCCTCCAATTACAGAAAAAATATAAGATGTGTTAAACTTAAAGTTATGGTATTGCTTTACATTGATAAAATCAAAACCAATACTTTTATTTCTGTCTTTTAATTAAACCATCTAAAGTCACTGACTGAATATATTGGTTATGGACTGTGTTGAAAAAGATATTCAACTAAAGAAATAAAAGAGATATGCCTATGCTTCACATTTATATCACAATTAAGCTCTGAAATAATAGCAACATAAACTTGTGAAACTGGGTAATCAAACTATTTAAATATTACATTCAACAGCAATTACATTTACATTTAAACAAATCTTTTAAGATTTCTCAACATTTTAATTAATGTTTGCATTCTAAGAATGAGCTATCAATCACTTGAACGTGCATGAAAATCCAAAGAGGTAAAATAATCTATTATTGACTATACAAGGTATGTCCAGAAAGTGAGTTCTGTTTCAATGTATGTCCGCTGCAGCGCTGCGATCGCAGTTCCGCACATGCGCGGTACACGCTCTGTATCAAGGAGAAGAAACATGCGCCATTTTGAGATCGCTGTCAGCCACATACACCTTGTTGTGCTTGTTTACAATGTCGGTGTTGATTGAAAATCCCACCGCTTGTGAAATCAGATATGTGATTTGTTTTCTGAATGCTAGGAAAGTGAAACCAATTGAAATTTATCGGCAAATTTGCGAAGTTTACGGACAAAATGCAATGAGTGATTCAATGGTGAGAAGATAGGTTTGACAGTTCAATGAAGGACATAGTGAAGTGCACGATGAACAACGAAGTGGGCGTCCATCTTTGGTTATACAAGAACTGGTTCACGCGATTAATGATAAGATCCAGGAAAACTGCAAGTTTACAATTAGTGCTCTCGCTATGGAATTTCCCCAAAGCTCACAATCACTAATTCATGAAATTGTTACCG
Source organism: Hymenopus coronatus (assembly GCA_030762935.1). NCBI lineage: Eukaryota > Metazoa > Arthropoda > Insecta > Mantodea > Hymenopodidae > Hymenopus > Hymenopus coronatus. Next base: position 151,358,389 of record CM060882.1, on the reverse strand, counting down.
AAAAACTTTAAATTTTGTAAACTTTGCTCATGTTGGGTACCAAAGATTCTTACTGAGCAACACAAAACAAAACGGATGGGTAGTGCACTTCAATTTTTAACCCGTTATGATGAAGACAGCAAAGAATTTCTGACACATATAGTCACAGGAGATGAGACTAGGGTTTCTTACAACATCCCTGAAAGTAAGCCGCAATCAATAGAATGGAGGCACACTTCATCCCCAGCAAAGGTTATGCCGAAACAAATCTTGACACCTCGAAAAATGATGTGCACAGTGTTCTAGGACTGGAAAGGCATCTTACGCAATTTCTTACTGCGTGGTCAAACAATCAAAGCAGATGTTTATTGCGAGATACTTAGGAAATTGCGCCGCACAATACAGAATAATCGCCGAGGATTGCTGTCAAAAGTTGTTGTTTTCCTTCACGACAACGCACAACCACACACTGCAAATGTGACAAAAAACCTCCTACAGGAATCTGGCTGGGACGTGTTTGACCATCCTCCTTACAACCCTGATCTCGCTCCTAGCGACTTTCATCTGCTTTTTTATCTCAAGTCTTTCCTTGGCGGTCAACACTTCAACAATGACGAAGAGCTGAAAGAAAATGTTTCCAACTTTTTTGAAGACACAGGCGGCAAACTTCTATGAAGAAGGTATACAAAAACTTGTGCCATGCTATGACAAATGCCTGCAAAATTTCGGCAGTTATGTGGAAAAGTAATTTAAGAGTTGTAGAATTTTGTGCAATAAATAATTATTCTGTATCTGTACACAATTTAATTTTATTACCAAATGGAACTTACTTTCTGGACGTACCTCATTTTTCTCATTATGTATTAAAATGTAGCAATTCTACATTAGCTTCATTGCTTATTTATTCCAATTTTGCCATTTCATACCTAAAGTGTCCTTATGCGACACTATATTTGTATGTGGGAATGCTCACTTTATAGACCCACAGTGGCAGCTCCATATTGATGTGCAGCACTAATGTCTGCTGTCCTTGGTTAATACTTTCCGGTCTAACTGCAGGCTATGCTCACAGTTACATATATAACGCTTACTATGCTCACAATGGATTATGCTCACAGTGAAGAATAAAAATACACAGAAAATTTACACCGGCCTATGCTTGCATTTCGTTTGTTGTGCTATGTAGCCAGATGTTGTTTGAAAGTCTGCATGTCTTTTTATCTGTGCTACAGATCCTACTGCATACATGGTTCAAAGATGGCTAGCTCAAGCCACAGATATAGAGAGATTAGATTGGAAATGCCCTATCCTTATGCATTGTGATAGATGAAGCACATTTTTGCCAAGCTGTCATATTTAGACACTTACACTTTTGAGATGAGTATTCCTTGTGTTGAATGTGCTCCAAAAAAATAAGATTGTGGTGTTAAATGTCAATTAAGCAGTACATATGGACTGTAAAGTTTAAACCAGTATAATGGTGAATAGGTGTGTGGCATTTGGTTGTGGTTTCTCGAATAGCAGAGGCAAAAAACAAGGAAAAGGAATTGCTTCAATACACAGGTTAGTGTACTTATTTAAATGATTTTTCAGTGGTATACCTAGTGAAATATGTTATATATATCAACAAACAATTCTGCATTGTTTGAGAATTGTAGATTTGCAACTCGTAAAGACCTTAGAGAAGCTTAGGTGAAGGCAATTTGCAGAAAAATTGGAACCTGCTCTGGCTTCTGCTGTGTGCTCACAACACTGATGGTTTAGACTTAACAGAGCAAACCAAGAGACTAAGGGAAGAAACTATTCCTCCTGTGTTTCCTGTTTATCCCTCTTATTTGCAGAAATGCCCTACATCACGATGCAAACTGCCAAACGTGGAAGTACCCCAATTGTTTGTGAAACAGTGACTGAAAAGGCCACCCAGCAAACTGTTACTGACAATATTGTTGTACTGCAAAGCCCAAGAAAGAGAAAATTAATGTTGAAGTTGAAGAACAAAACTGCTAAGTTGTGTAAAGCGAGTAAAACAATAAAATTGCTAAAGCAGAGGGTTAGGAGACAGGAAAGACATGTTTGCAGTGATAGGGAAGTAATTGCTTCTTTAGTACAACAAAGAATTAATCAACATTATACTAAAGCTGTAATATATGCTACAGCCTTTTGTTACATTAACACTAGTTTTAGATCAAGAAATTAGAAGAATATTAAGTTAGGTTTACTGCAATAATACCAATTTATCAATAATAACTTCTCTCAGGCCAAAATATGTGATTCCATTAATTATTCCTTCAACTAGAGATCTCTTCTTCTATTGTCCTTTGTTCTTTACTTAAAGAACTTGGAAAAACAATTAATTTTACAGATATTGCACATGGCATATATGGTAGTGTGTAGTGCCACAAGATGGCAGCTAGTCACAAAACATGCCTCAGTGTGGCTCAAACAAGTGTAATCTTACTGAAGAAGAAATGCTCAACATTTATTTCAATGATTCAGGATCTGAAGGACACTTTAATGAATTTTTGTGTAAATGATGCTGAAGGTAATTAAATTGTATTTTATTGAATTTTGTACATTGCAATTTATTGATAATAGTACTAGTGAATTGTAAATGTAATGTTTTTGCGCATTTTCTTACTCAATTGTTTTCCATTCAAGAAAATATGTAGTATATTTCTTCAATATTTCTGTTTATACAAGAACACCAAACTAATGTAGAAACATAGTGAGCTGTGAAAATCATGCTAATGACAATCTACCTCAATATGAAGAGGAACCTGATGAGGTTATGACCCAGCAGGAAGTGGAATCTGAAACTACCAATGGTAATTTATCACTATATTTATATTAGAAAAAATCAAATAATGTACTTTAAAATGCAGATTTGGCATTATTTATTTTATTTTCCGTGTTTTTTCTTTTAGGGCATTCAATTAATCCACTGCATATGGAACAACTACAATATATCAGCAGACGTAGGAAAAATATAAAACGTTCTGATGCTGATTTAGGCTGGAATGACGTTCCAGTTGCTGCTCCACCAGCAAGAAATATTATATTTGGAGAAATTCCAAGTATCATTGCTCCAGTTGAGCCACATTAAGTGAATTTAATTTTTTTGAAAATAACTTCAACAAAGATATGGTCAAATACATAAAACAAGAGAACAACAGGTATGCCGCAGATTATATAGCAAAGCTACGGTGTACAAGTCAAATAAAGAAGCACAATTTGTGAGCACATTGAAAACATTGTCAGATATGTATAATTTTTTTTCAATTCTCATCCACATGTGCTTAGTGCCAAAGCTCTTCATTTCGGATTATTGGTGAACACCACCTATTTTGCACTCAACATTTGCAGCCAGATTGATGTCCTTGATAGATTCAAGTCCATTTTAGCAATGCTGCATATAAACAATAATGAAATGTACATTCCATTTGGCCAGCCCAACCATGATGTGTTGCATAAAATTAGGCCATATTTTGACTATCTTGTGGGGAGATTTAGGGATTCACTAATTCCAAGTGAAAATCTGACTGTCAATGAAGGAACCTTGCTTTTCGTGGTCATACACATTTTCGTGTATACTGAGAAATATGGTATGAAACTATATTTTGTATGTGAAGCAAACAGTGGATATGATCTGAACATGGAAGATAATCCACGTTGAACCTTACTTATATTAAATTTTTGTTTACCACTGTTTAAGAATATACTTTTAGGTAATTTTCTGGATATAAAATTAATTAATATTTCAAGTCAAGGTGCAGTTATATATAAGTTGAATAATGGATAACAATAAATGTTATTTATTGCATACTGGCAAAAGTAATGATGATTTTGCAATTGTGCCTCTGTTTGAACTCTTCTCAAAAGGCCATAGAGTGCTTATGGATTGGTTTTTTTACTAGTCTAAAGGTTGTTGGCCATCAATGGAACAGAGACACTTTGGGAGTGGGAGCAGCCATGAACATCAGAAAGGAAATGCCCAAGAGATTGACCAAAGCAGTTTTGAAGGAGGGTGAAATGACATTTTGTCATCAACTACACATGATGGTATGTAAATGGAGGGACACTAAAGATATTGTATTGACTTCAAAGTATGAGGTCACTGTGTCTGAAGTTACTGCAAAAAAAAAAAAAATCAAGCCTGACTGCATTCTTGATTACAACGTAAACATTCTGGTGTGAATCGACACGACCAACTTGTTGCCCACTACCCATTGAAAAAGAAAACTATGAAATGGTGGAAGAAACTATTTTTTCATCTTTTTATTTTTTACGTCCTGTTTAAAAAATCAAGTACTTCTTGCTCATCAGTTTATCTTCACAAATATATGTGCTCTGTAGGGGAAAGTTTGGCTCTGGCAACAGATGAGGAACACTTCCTGGCCGCGCAGTGGCCGAGTGGTTAGACCACTCGACTCTCACCTAGACGGCCGGGGTTCGATCCCAAGCGACCGCACGTGAGATTTGTGGTGGACAAAGCGGCGCTGGGGTGGGTTTTCTCCGGGTACTCCGGTTTCCCCCACCATCTCATTCCACCAGTGCTCCATCATCATTCATGTATCATCAGTGTCACCACCTGCGGTGCCTTAAGTAGTTAAAGCGGGCATTAAACACTACCAAAAAAAAAAAAGAAGGGACCATGTTGGTTTGTGGTGACAGAGCACAGAAGGATACTGAAAAAAGGAAAAGAAATGAGACAACACTGCCCAATGTGTGATGTTCCATTGTATGCCGGACTGTTTTGGAACATTCAATACCAAGGCCAGTTATGTGTAGAGCTGCTAATATTTACAAGTTACTTTTGTAAAATATGTGCATTGAGTAATGTTTGTTATCTGTTACAGTATTTAGAACGAACAAAAGCTTTTTTTTTTTTTTTTCTGTTTACAAAATAGTGGTCTATCATTCATTTCTATTCTGATTCATTACTTCAGTTATTCATTATAGTTTTCTTTAGTTTAAAATATTATTATTTTCCTCCTAGGGATAAGAAGAGTTTAATTTTTTTTTTGTTCTTATAAGTTTACTTGTATTAGTTGTTTATTTTTATAAAATCACTATTTATTTTTATTTTTTCAAATTTTTATGAGATATCTAAAAATATTGTGTTTACATTTGTTATTTGCTTTAAACTTCATTAATAAAAATGGAAAAAAAAAAAAAAAAATACAGTGAATCATCTCAAACAGTTTAGGAGTTACAATTTTTAAAAAAAAAACTTAAAACAACCAGTCAGGAGGGCAGAACTGTCAAAACAAGGCCCAGATCAGAATGTGTTTAAATCATCAGCAACAATTAACAACAGCAATAGCTAGTCCACAGGTAGCTATCCAGACCATAGTTTGAATGACTTTCTTTATTATAAGGCACTAATTTTTCAAAACACAGGCAATGAGCAGAAAAGGTACCTCAGTGCTCTAAACAGAAATATCTTTCACATGGAAGTTTGACTTGAGTGAAAGTGAGACCCTAACTAAAACTCACAAAATGCATTACTTTTGATATGACACTCATATGATCATTTTAATTACAATACATTGACACCACCCATCAAATTCACTGGTCGATTTTTGTAACGTTTGGAAATGTCAGCCTCAATCTGAAACAGAAGAATAAAATGTTAAAAATTTCAGACATAAAACAGTTAACCATTCTAAACTAGTGAAATCAGTTATAACTGAGGGAAAAATTTGCTGTCTTGTGCCTGCACTGTTTGCTCTGATCAAGACACAGTGATCTGTGCCTTTTACAGGAGACAGTGTGACAAATCCTGGAGGACTTAATATAATGTATGTGTTAAAAACTAAAAATCCCATTTTTACTTTCTCTATTGCGCCCAAAAATTTGATACCGAGATTTCACCGGCAATACATGTTTTGGGTCCCCCTGAATCCAAAAAAAAGCATTTTTGGAAAAAGATCCATGAGTGTGTGTGTGTGTGTGTGTGTGTGTGTGTGTGCGCGCGCGCATGTGTATGTCTGTGAACAGCATAGCTCAAAAACGAAAATACCATTAAATACCAACCTTAAGTATTTAAGTTTTGTATCTTCCAATGATGCGACACGAAGATTTTCAAGAAAATCCCCCCATCCCCAACTACCCTTTACATAGAACTTTTTTCGAAAATTTTGATTAAAATATTGTCTATTAAAGATATTTACCTGACAAATAATATGTATATCTTGAATTTTCTGGGAATAGCCTCTGAAGACTACTTTATTCTGGATGAATTTTGCATAACTGCTAAACCGTAAGAAATGGGCAAAAACTTACCACACAAAAAATGTAGAGCACATTAAAACACACAATTTACATTATATACATTTTTTTCAAGGAGTTGATTGTTTTTGAGATATCCCTTGTTTTTGGCTACAGCTTTGAAAAACTTGTACTTTTCTCATACAGGAATTTGTCAACTCATGTCCATACACACAAAGGAACTTCAATCACCTAGTAACCAGCTTTTGACTTTACTTTAACCTATGATACTCCCATATTTCGCTTCTACTTACAAGGAAGCAAGTAATAAGACTATTTCTACTAATTTTTTCTCAATTAGCATGAAGTAAATACAAGAATAAGCTTATTAATAAGTTTTTACACAGAAGTAGAGAAAGTTATGTGAATGGAACACATCAGATTTTTTTTGTTTTTCAATTTACTTTAAATTTTAACAACACATGCAGAAATGAAGTAACAAAGAAATCATTTTTGAGTTCCTTCTTATTTATTTATAATAAACCCATTTTGATATGCTAATAAAAATACCTTCCTTGCCCATCTCTGTGGTATGGGAAAATCTGTTTGTTAACATTCAAAAGGTAGAGAGTTCAAATCTATATTGAGATAAGATTTTCTCTCGAGCATTTTCCTTACCCTCAGATGACAAATATTGGATAACCATGGGTTTACGGAAACAGAAAACTTATACAAGACAATTTGATTGAACAACTGCATCCGCACTATTGTAATGCTAACAGTAAAGCATGGAAGAGAATACGTATTGGTAATGGGTCATGTTTTTCCTTCAGTGGGGTAGGCAATCTGCACAGCATTGAAGGGGTATAAGACAAAAATGGATATCATACCATTTGAAAGCTGATATTCAGTAACATCAGTTAAACACTTGATAGGTTGAAATTAAATTTTTCAAGATTATGGTTCAGAGCACACTTCCAAACTGAGTAGGCAGTATCTGGAAAGCTAGCAGTAATGGGAAAATATAAATTATGGAACAGTCTGAACATTTTTTTTTTTTTTTTTTTGGGTATGCTTAACATTCTTTAATCTGGTTGGTCATATCAGAACAATGAATGAAATTGGTGAAGTGATGCTCAAATGAACTCTAGTCCATGGAGCTTAAAGTTATGCAACATTTTGTCTTCTCAGAATGAGGGAAAACCCCGGAAAAAAAACCTTTCTGGGTAACTCACCCTAAGCGAGATTTGAACTTGCGACCTGTTGAATGTAAGGCAGACACACTACCACCACACTACCTAGGCAGGCTAGCCTGAACTTTATTTAATGATGGATATAGAAGTTATGTACTAAACCTGAAAAGATATTTGGGAGGATATGTTAAAAGTATTTTAGAATGAGATTCTACCATCTACCATTGAAACACAAATGCCAAAACAGACTATGACACCAATTAAAGCTACATAGAAGTGATAATATGGCTAATACTGAATAGCTTAATGATTTAACACACCTCTTCCATGAATTTAACAAGCACTTTATTTTTTATTTGGATTATGGATATGTTAGGTGATTGTGATTTTACTTCATCCACTTCATGAATGAACTAGTAGTTTTAACTGATTTCACTTTGCACCACAGCCAATTTATCACATTAGCCACAGCCAAGAGTGGTGACCTGAAGCAATTTAAGTACAAAAATTTTTTTTGAAAGAAACAACTTTGAAGCATTCAATAAAAACTTAATTTTTATTCATCCACTGTTATTCCATTGCCATGTTGTTAAGCAGTGACCAAGCAGTAAAAGCTGTAAAGATTCACATATTTGTATTTCCTGTTGTGTCCTAACATTAGCTCAATGATGAATAAGCATATTTGGCAACTTGTGACTAGTAGTTTATGCATAAAATCATTACAAAGAGTATGTTTTGGTACAAATGCATATAAATACTTGCCTATTACAATTTTTACTTCAGAAACTTAAGCTCTATGGTATAATTTGGTTCTGCTACGCAAATAAAACAATATTCAAGGATGGCAATAATTTATATTTTAATATACAATATGAAGGTCACTACGAAAGTTTTGGAATACAAAAAACCACACTCAATAGAATCAATCTGACTGAGACTACACCACATGGACTTTCTTATTCTCTCAAACCACACTTGAAAGCATTTCTGCCACTCGTTCGCATGTAGACCTAAAAATTCACTTTTGTACACTGCAATTGCTGCTTCAGAGCTCAAAAACCTCTTTCCATGCATGCAATTTTTCTCTGTGGGGAGAACAAGAAGTAGTTAGACGGAGCCAAATAAAGGCTGTAGGGAAGGGATGAAACATCAGCTTCATTTCAGTTGACTCCAAAAACTGAATCATTGCATTCTCTGTGTGCGCAGAGGCATTGTCATAGTGGAACAGGATTCTTTGCAATCCCATTCTTGGCACAATTCATGAAGCTTTTAAAAACTTATGGTAAGTACACTATGATCTACCAGTAAGCAGTAACTGTCCTTTGTTCCATTAGAAGAATGGCAGCTGCATGTTAAAATTTACAGAGACAGTGGCCACAGTTTTTTTCTCAATGTTGCATGGACACTTCACTTTAGTTGCAAGATGGTCATCTAGAAAAAACTACATAGCCGAAACATTCAGTTACCAGGTCAAACTGGTAAATGCAAGTTTTATCAACAATAACAATGTCAGAAACTTGCCAAGAATTGCCTCCACTGAATGTAGCCAGCATTTCTTCAGACCATTCATCACAGATGTGCTTTTCCAATCAGTTAAATTGTGGGCATCCAAGGATGACACCTTCCTCACAAGAAGATAGTCATGCAATATTTTGGAAATTGCTGGCGATTAAATCTGCATTGTTGCCTCAAATTTTTTAAATGTCAAAAAATTGTTTTTGCAGACATTTTTCCACAGCACCTATGTTTTCCCCAATTACTGCTGTAGACAGATGACCAATCTAACCAAGTCCGTTAATGAAATTTAACCCCTTTAAATTCTTGAAACCACCTAAAATTGTGGCATCGAAACTAGCAATTTTCCCCAATTCTGGTGCAAGTGATCAGGACTTTGGGTCTCATTAAACCACTTTTAAAACCATATAACACTTTTCACCTCTATTTCTGGAAACCAACTGTCAGTACCACAGAGGTTGTTAACCTTGCTCTGTGGACTATGAGGAAGGAGACAGATACTAACTGCTACACCGTTTGACCCACAAAGGATTGGCTACCCAATTGTGCAATCTGTTTAAATGGATCAACCTTATTTTTCCTCTCAAAATTTTTGTAGTGACCCTCATATACTTATTTTCTTAATTATATAAATTTAAAAGTTATTTCTCATGATTATTGGTTATTTAAGAGTGGTAAGCAACTGCTTAAAACATGCAAAGATACCTACCTCAGCTTGAAGCTCCTTTGTTTTGGCAATAATGAGCTTTAGCTTTGGTTGCAGCTCACGTATTTCAACTAACATATCCTTCTTGCGCATTCGGACTGCTTGTTGTGATGCTACCATTTTATCCGCAACTCCAAGCTTTTGCTTTAATTTGCTTGCCAAATGATCAACATATCTACCAATAGATAAAGAAAGGGATTTAGTTTCTTTTCATATTAATGGTTAAAACTAAGTTCTGGGCAAGGACATCAATTGGACATTGATGTCACCATTTATATAACTAGCATTTTAAGTCCAATAAATGACAAATCTGATGTTTTAAATTCACATAATTTTTTATAACTGCAATCATGTTTTCTTAGCAGCTTCTATAAACTATTCTTATGCAAGCTAATTACTTTTTTTAATACACATAGTAAGTAAGGCAACTATTGCATTCCACCCAGAAACTCGACACCAAGATTCTTATTGGAAATGCATGTTTTGAGATTCTGTAGTTTAAATATGTGTGTGTGTGTGTGTGTGAGCGTGCGTGGGTGGGTGTGTGTGTGTGTGCGCGCGCAATTGCGTTGAAACTATCCCTGTAGCTATCTTTCCTAAAAATTCTAAATTCTAGTTCCCTATTGTTCCTGATAACCTTGAGGCTCAAAAATGGAAGGGTGTTGTCTTTCTCAATTTACAAGCATGCAATCACCCACAGTTTACTAAACAGATTACTCAACATACAAAACAGAATGTGATAAGAATTTTATCATATAATAAAAGCTGCTGAGAAAAATGACTTCAGCAAAACACTTAATTTTAAAAAGCTTAAAATAACAGAAGAAAGAGAAAAATAGCAGCCATAACCACCGTTCACATTCCACCCTCAGGACTTTCAGAAATGTCAAAAGATCCTAAAAGAACATACACAATCTTAGCCCTATAGAACAAACTTATCAAGAACCTCATAAAAAAGCAACGCATTAGAAAAACATCCAAGAAATTTGGAATTTAATTAATTATAAGATCAAAAGAAACATAGTATCTAGGCTCAAAGAACACCGACACTTAAAACACAACCAAATAAGAAATCAGCAGTAGCTTCACTCTTCTGGAACAAAAATCACAAGAAAGAAAATAGTGTACATCTGGTAAAAATTGGTACAACCACCACTAGAATTGGATATAAGGGAAAAGATTTTTATCCCAAAACAAATATCAGGACTAATTAATTTTGGAATTCCTGCCACAGGAGACCCACTTTTCAAATGCATCTACTGCCAGAGAAACACAAGAAGTCCACGGAGGATATCAGCAACAGCCTGAACATCAAAATCTGCTGATGATGTAGGCAACATTGCTTGCAAAACATGTTCAAGTAATTTGTTTTACTCTATTTATTTACATTTGCTTGGTTATATCATAAGGTTTTATTCATAATAATACTTGATTTGTATGTGGTGAGCAGTACCTTCATGACCTTTCTCTCCTCATAACCATAACACTTTCATTTCATGCCAACCAGATGATGCTAGGGTGCCATTTAGTCTGGCTGCTATTGATGGTTACAGCCAGCCTTCAAGATCTCATGCTTTATACACCATACTACTTTGCTCCAAGACAAGCCTAGCTCTTTCGCTATTTGTGAACAGATGTCAGCATAATCCATTTAGCAATAGCCTCACTGTTGCTTTGCTCCAAGACAAGCCTAGCTCTTTCACTATTTGTGAACAGATGTCAGCATAATCCATTTAGCAATAGCTCATTGTTGTTTTTGACTGAAGGTAGAACTTTGGATCACGGTATTAAATATCCAATTTGGTATTTACATTTGTAACTGAGGGAAATAACAAAATAATAACAGATTTGTCAGGTAATTTGTTACTTAGTAAAACAACTCAAATATACAGTATATAACAGCATTCGTTTTTATCCTTTTAATTTTATTGGTATTACAGCTGTTTTGACAGTTTATTTTTTAATTGTAAAACTAATATTTTAAAATATTTTAAAAGCTTATACAAAATAAGCAAACTGTTTTGCAAATGGCTTATAAAAACTTTGGTTTTCTATCTGTTCATGATTTGGACCAAGAGTGCTCTTCTATTGCCAATATATCAGTCTCTTTATGTGTAGAATTCAGCTTTGGTTGAATATATTTATGACAATATCATAACCAATTAGGAAAGTGAAATTTATTATAGTGTTTATTCAGTTTTAATCAAAATATTTTATTTATTTGTTTATTCTAGGTACATTACAAAATCTATGATCTGAAGCTAAACCAGGTTCTATCTCAAGCCATTAAAACTATATGCATATTTTTCTTATTTATTATACCAACTGTAAATGTTTCTAATTTTATTAGAGAATGTAGGCTTTCACAGCCGGAGTAAGATTTTACTCCAGCAGAACACACCAAAACAGCTTGAAAATAATTCCTAGTTACATGTTCCTACACTCTACCTACACTACTACATCTACACTCTACAAACTTCACACCTATGTGTCAAGCATGCATATTTACAACCTTACTTTATGGACCACATCCAGTTTTCTTTACCTTATACTCTACTAGTTATTGCTCGAAGACTTCTGATAAAATTATTTTAAGGATTTATATTGGAATAATTGTTTTTTCACATAAGCCATGTGTAGGACAGGAGTTGGATAGGTAGAGTCAGACTAAAATTTCAATGCCATAGCCAGGATTTGAACCACGCATTGAATTTTTCAGTCTGACTCTACCTATCCTACCTAAATTCATTTTCAAATACATTCATTCAAAGGTACATCTATATTCATGTTAAAAATTGTCAGTAGATGCCAAATGATTATAAAGCAACCTGGTGAAACATGTTGACAGGTAATTATTACTGAAGTGGATTCTGATTGTATGATTGATTCCATCTTGTCACTCAGCACTTAAAACCATCTATTTCCCATGGTTTCATTATAAGCCATGTTAATTTTAAACTAAATTTCCAAAAAAATTATTTAATGCCTGCTTTTGATCTACTCAAGAATCAATAAATGAATCTTTCAGAGTTGTTAGCAAGAGACAAATATAACACACACACACACAAACTACTTCTAATAAATATATCATACAAAATATATAGACAATATATTACCTCCTTCCAAAAGTAATAATTCTTATTTATTTTCATGGAAACAACAACAGATACAAAAAAGTACAATAATACAGTTAAATAGAGCAAGATTTCTGCTATATATTGTTAGATTTCCACATAATCACCGCCATTTGTTATGCACTTTTGCCAGCATGCCATGCTCTTAAAAATCTAAACCAGATAAGGCTAGCCACTGTGAGTCTGGAAAATGTTTAACACATGGTGCATCTTTCAAAGGCCCAAAGAGATGGAAGTCCAAAGGTGCTAAATCAGGACTGTAGGGTGGAATGTGGTAGGATAACACAGCCAAATTTGGTAATGGTCACAAAACTGATGTGGGACCTGCATTATTATGCTGCAGGCAAAAGTTTGCCTTCTTCTCTGGCCTGACTCTGGAAATTCAAGCTTTCAGCCTAGTCAGTATCGTCTTGTAGCGTTCAGAATTGACATTTGCTCTATGTTCCAAGATATCCAAAAGAATCTCACACTGCCTATCCCAGAAGACTGTGCACATCAATTTGCCTGCAGATGATTGTCTCTTGAACTTCTTTGTTTGAGAAGTTGGATGTCATTTAGAATCTGACTTTAGTGGTGATACCAAATCTCATCTCCAGTGATGATGGAGTTCAGAAAATTGTCACCTTCAGCCTTGTATTGGACAAGTAGATCCTGACAAATTTCCATTTAATGAGATTTTTGATCTTGTGAAAGTAACTGCGGGATCCAATGCACACACACTTTGCAATAATTAAAGTTGTGTAATGTCTTGTCCAAGGCAATATAGGCAACATTCAGATCTATATACAATTCCTTGGTTGTAATTTCCGATCATTGCAGTGCTGTTCATTATGTGCTGTGACAGCCAAGCAGGGACAACCAGTATGACTTGTCCTGCACATTCTTGTCACCATTTTGAAACACTGTACTCACTGCCTAACATTACTTACATCTTTTGTATTGTCTCCTTACACCTTTATCAAGCATTGATGGATTTCAATTGGTGCAATTTGTTCAGCAGTAAGGAATTCAATCACACATTTGTGATCAACCTTGGCCTTAGTAGCCATTTTGAAACACTCCCCTACTGCTGCTATCTGTTGCAGGATAACAAAACTAACAAGGCACTAGCGGGACAGTTCAGCAATACTTTATCAACATAATCTAGTTTGAACACTCAAAGTCAACACAAAAAAATAGGAGACGTTACTTTCGGATTGACCCTCATATTTATATGTGACTATTTCATACTACTTTTGACCAATAAGAGCTACAAAATAACAAGTTTCAACCAACCATGTTTGCTTATCCCACATTTTTATCAGCTCCCTAGCATTTATCTGTTTTCTCACTTCCTTTGCATCTGTTAACTCATCTTTGATTTTCATTTGTTTTCTGCTACAAATTTAAAGTTCACTTCAGTAAATTGGCATGAACCCAATTAACACAGAGAGAAACAGTTTACTGAATCAGTTTCATCATTTAATTTAATAAGTTAATTAATACACACATAATTTGACCGTCACTGTTACTAAATTCCTCCAAACATCAATCAAGTTACTTAGTATTTGATTGTAGCTATTTATAATAATCCTTACATACTATTTTTTTAATCATAAATAGGCAATTAAATCCCAAATAAGTTTTGATTTTCTTAGATAATTTACTGTTCCACTTGCAGATTTATTGATAAAATCAATAACTGTGACTAGGTTACTGAGAATTAAAGAAACACTTTATTAATCTTGAGAGCAAGATAAGAGGATCAAAGTTACTGACCTTGGAGAATGCTTGATGTTGTACAAATGTTGAGTACGTGAAGCAGTAACTTCCTTTATGACCACTTGAACTTGGTGCAACATAGCAGTTACATTTTCTATCGTCTGAAGCTGCAACAGTGGCTTGGCATCTTGGAGTTGACTCAGAGATAAAATGTTGCTGGGACCTTGCATTTCATTCAGACGCACTTTTAGGAATGCTTCAACCTAGAAACATACGTGATATGTGCTTTTGAAGCCATATAATAATTGAAAGAAGTAAAATGCTGTCTGATTTCACTGCTGCAAATAATTTGCCTCATCATGTGACCAATGCTCCCTAGTCTTGTCTCATCCTATCTAATCCTTGCCTTTTCAGATAATTTATGATTATGAGTCGCATTGCAACTCATGATTGACTAATTCACATGTGTCACATCGGTGACAAGTCATTTTGTGACAATGAGGCAATAGTTCTTGCTACCTAAAAAGGTTAACTATTATTATTTTCAGAGTAATTAGAGATTAACATCACAATTTACAAAACTGCATAATTTTTAATAATCGAGATTATAATTATATCATATTGTTGACCATAGAGAACTGTATAAGCATTATTAATTTAACCAAAATTTTTAAGTGAATTGAGGTCTGTTTTGAGTAAATGTTTCTCATAAATATGTAAATCTGGAGTTTTCCACTCAATGGACCCAAGCAAAAGCAGATGGCTTTGCCCATGCCAACATGATGGTGCAGTGGTTCATCACCCTAAAGGCATACAAATTGTTACAATCACTGGTAAACATGTGTCCCATCACAATGTTCGCTTGGGAACTAAGTCACTTTCGAGTATCACATGATGACTCATGAGCAGGGTTCAAATTAATGCAGAGGGTGGGGAGGGGGGATTTCCCCCTCTCATTAAATAATTCCCCTGGCTCATTAAATAAGAATTGCTTCTCTGCCAGGAAAGTATTTTTCTTTATTTTTATTATATAGGTACTTATGCTACTCTCTTTGACAATACACTAAGACACGGAACACTTGAATGCAGACTGTACATGGAATGAGTGGGAGCTGAGACAGATAAACTACTGTGTCACTAATACCAAGAAAGCTGAACAATAAACAATTCTCAGTTGATAAGTTGACATTCAGGGTCACGCACCAGCAATGACAATTATAGCTTGCATTATACAGCTCAGTTTTTTTGCAACAGTGAGTGTTCTATTGTTAGTCAGCATGGACAGATCTGTAGCAAGAAAGTGAAAAGTTACAGAAAGTAATGGCAGTGATGTAACTTCAATTTCACATAATATTAATAATTAATGTTTAATCATTAATTAGTAATCTATTGGTAATAAAATGTTAAAAACTGCAGTATTGGAAGCAAGTATTTTACTGCCGCGAAAATACTTATAACTGCTGGTATAAATATAACATAAATACTGATTCTTAAGTTTTCCTCCCACATCAGAAAGTCTGATTCGAACATAGCTCATGAGTCAGCAGCATCAATAGTGATAGTGATAGTAATGATGGCGGTGACAATAGCAGCAGCAAGAACTAATAAAAAAGTTTTGTGTTACAAAGAGAACGAGGAAACTGCTAAAATATATATACTTTGAAAAAAGTATTGAAAATATTTATTTGCATAAAAATCTGTAAAGTATTAAAATATGTAGTTATGAGAAAAGTATTGAAAATATTTATTCATATACCTCTTTTTAAAATTATCTATTTTTATGTGAAATAATATTTTGAATATACATTTATGGGACCAAAATCAGGATATCAAACTTTGTTTTAGAAAAATACATATTATGAAAAAAAAAAAAAAAAAAATTACAAACAAATCCAGGCCCTAATAATGATTCATTTTGCAACAACCTTCTGCTGTCTTCCGAATAAGTTGGTGACACCTAACATTCACTTTGTAACTGCTGCTTTGGAGTTGATGAGTCACTTTGTTACAGTCACATGGAGGCACTAGAGGCTCATGAATCAACTCATAACTAATGAACCATTTTTGGTGAATCTACCAGTGGTTCACAAGTTTTCTTAATCATATAGTATGAGTCACTTAGTGACTGTCATACTGTTTCTCATTAGATAAGTTAACATATTTTAGGAAAAGTTTGATTATATCTATCAAATATAAATCTAAGACAGGCTCAAGGGTATGGCCACAAATAGCTTACGGTAGTGTGTCAGCTCATTATGCTGAAAAATCCACAATTCTAACTGTAGTAGTGAATTTTTCATAACAGCATTGACTGTAGTTAAAATTCAGATATTTCAATGTTGGTATGGGTGGCTCCTCAGTGGGTTAGATGCTGGCCTTCTGTCACAGGTTCAAATCAGCCAGAAAATTTTTTGTGTGCCTAAGAGCCTTATGTCAGTAGATTCATTGGCATGTAAAAGAATTCCTGCAGCACATCAACATTGATATGATGCTGGCAATTGACATCATTTTTAACAAATATTTATTTATTTAGGCATTCAAGTTCATATTTTGATGATAAATTGTAAAACTGAATTCTTTACTATGAAAATTTCTTATTAGAGAATAAAGAAAGGAATGAACTTTGAAAAGGATTTGTTAAATCACCCAAGAGATACATTTTCCCATTTTATATTCATCCCATAATGCATTTAGTATTTGAATGCAATACTTTGCTTAGATTTGCCATACTTTATGAATCCAACAATTCATTTAAATGCAATAAAATAATGTGAAAAAGACAGAGAGAAAGGATCTGTGTTCAATAGAAAATAATACCTCTAATAGCTCATCAATAAACTGGTTTCTTGTAACTGGGTTATCCAATACTGTAAGTGCCTCAACATGTTTGGCAATACCACCTTCCACTCCAGATGATTCTACAGTAATACCACAGTCTTCTAAGGAGATATTCAGGTCCAGCTCCTGCACATATAAACAACATTAACATTTAGTTAATTTTATTTCATTATATATAGTCTCATGTAACATACATTTTATTTTCATAATATCCAAGTTGGTAATTTCTAGCTACATAAACTGTTATAAAATGCCACTCCTAGCTAACAACTCCTTTTCTCTTGACTGGGTTTAGTCACACATCTGTTAATACTACATTTCACTTTTATTATACATCTTTGTATAAGTTGTGTTTAGAGATTAAATACTAAACAAAACATTTTCATTTCCTATAGCTTTTAAAATCCACATCACTTACTCAGTACAAGACAGAATTTCAAGAAAATTCTCATATAAGCTTATATACAATGTTTGGAAATCTAAACTAGCTTGTTTGCTTAGATTCAAGCAGCTCATTTTTATATTTAATTTCAATATTCTAACATTTTATCAAAAATCCATTGTTCACACTTAAATATTTTCTTATTGTTCAATGGTCTACAAGCTAAGTATTGTTGGCTTTGATGATAATTTAATTTCTTGTATTTTATAAACACCTATGCTACTCCTTTACATCTTAAAAAGAGAAAATGACTTTCTCTAGTCTTTATTGTTTATTGGGTAGAGAAGGTATTGTATTCAATCCAAAACTTAATACTGCCAATTCACCCTAAATATATGCATTGAGGAGCTTGAATTTAAAAAAAAAAATTATTAAATGGTCTTAAGCTACTGAACTTAACATCACAAATAAAATTTAAAACTTGAATTTTCTAATCTCTGAAGCTCTCTTTATTGTGGATGACTTTTGCATAATTGATATATCGTAAGAAATAAACAAAAACTTATTATACAAAAAATGTAGATTGCATTAAAACGCACGATTTTATGTCCAATTCACTTATTTTGTGGATTTAACCGTTTCCAAAATATTCCTTGTTATTGGTTTATATTTTCCAATACTTACACTTTTCTCAACAAAAAGAAAATATCTCTCCCTCTCTCCCCCCACTCCTCTCTCTCTGCTGTTTTACTCCTAGATATATAAATGGAGCAGAATTTGAATGTCATAGCTACTATGTTTTACAGGATTTGAATATTGATTTAGTTTGGTGCCACTTATTTCCCTTGTACTTATAATAAAATAAGTAATAAGCAGTGGCGGCCTGTAGCCAAATTATGTGGTGGGGTACAATTTAAGACTGGCTAAAATTAAATTGAGTGTTATTTTTGCTGCGGTTCTATGCATCCAATTCTATTTTGGGCGTGAATAGGATCTTAATGTTGCTCAAAAGCTTCTTTATCAAGCTTGAAGGTTTTTTTTGTGCCATAAATTTATGACATGGCCCCAACAGCTTACTTCCCTTCTGAAGGAAGGGATTTTTACGGCTGAAAAAAATCAGCTGGATTTTAATCTGCAACCTTAGGAACCACAGGCTAGCATGTTACCCCTAGATCATGGTTAACAACAAATAAAATTAGTGGATACTAAAATCTATGAGTGGAAATGCAATGGTAATTTGTATAAAGATTTTATATTTGTAGCTGAAATACTTCCTTCATTCCTTGCTTTGAGCAAATACTTTAATAACTCTGGAACTGAATGCTACATATTCCAAACAATTTAACCATGAACCGTCACCTTATATGTTTATTACATGTCAACAATATTATCAGAGATGGTCCTCCTGCAAATTAATGCATAACAGGTCTTTGCAGCTGATGTACTTCAGTTTTAAAATATTCCAGTCTTCAATACTGCTCCACATGATCTTAATAGTTTATGTACCTATATCAATTACAATGTTCACAATGCTTCTTTCCCCTTTTTCTCAGCAACTCATGGAAACTACCCTCAGCATAAGGTATATCGTGATCATGGTATTAACTGTCTTAAACATTTTCTTTATGACCAAATATACACTTTACAAACCATCGCCTACCTTTCTTAACCGTGTTTAGGATTTTCTCCCTTAAGGCGAGTTTTAACATTGCCATTTCTTTGAATGCCAACAACTGATAAATGTCATATTCTGCAGTTAATTTTACCAAATTATTCACCAGCACAATTGGAGTATATTTCATTAACATGTGAAATGCATTCAAAGCACTGCTTTCACTGCTTCTTATCAGTTTCCTCTTAAGGTGGATTTTGTAACTCTCAGCACTCATTTTCACAATATGTCACTAATCATCTCTCACAAGTAAGGTGCCATTTTATTGTTTTTTGTTGTCCATAATTTTATTAACTACTCAACTATTGGTTTATTTGCACTTTTCCCATTTTCAAATGAAACTTGAAATGTAGAAAATTAGGAAGGAAACATTAATCCTAACTACTAGTAACAGATTTTAAATAACAGAACAATTAAAAAGTCTTGAATCTATTTTGCCTCTAGACTTATGGTAGTTACTTCACACTACTTCTACACACTGTGCGATTTTACACAGACATTCTTCTGCTAGGTTTACCAAGCACCAACTTTGTAAATTTTTACCACAAGAGCTTCATTGTGTATATTTCATTCAATTTGTAAATTTTTACCACAAGAGCTTCATTGTGTATATTTCATTCAATCAGTTTATATGTCAACTTTGTTTTCAAACAAGAAGACCTTGAAACTTAAGATTTGTTTCTTATTATTTAATCTTACATGTGAAGAGACCTTTGTCTAAAAATGTTTGTCAGAGATTTGATTCAAATTTTAAGTTTTGCTTGTTGTCGGCTCTCGTGCACTAAAAGAAGCTTCCCCTCTCAATCTCTTGTACCCTGCACCCACAAAATCATTTGTGTCCGAGAAATGTGGTCTGTTACCATTTCCAACAGCCATCTTCTCTACAACTATGCAGTGCTCAAAGAGTTCACAGTAGGTTTAAATTTATACAAAAATTTGATTATAATATTATTAATTATATCTTTACAATTATAATTATACAGAAATAATGGTATTATTGAGAAAATAAAAAATTCTGAAAAGTATTCCATGTAAAGCGTAGTTGAGGGTAGGAGAATTTTCTTGAAAATTTTTATATCACTTCTTCAGAAATGCTTAGCATTAACACCAAGTTTGGTATTTATCCTACCTTTTATTTTTGAGTTACGCAGTCCAACATGCATATAGAACTTATTACACAAATGCTTTTTTTTTTTTTTTTTTTTGATTCAGAGCTCCTCAAAACACATATTTCTGTTGAAATGTCGGTATTGAACTTTTGGGTGGAATGCAATACCTTCTCTCCTTTTATACATGTGTTAGTGAAATTAAAGAGGTTGCTTTCTTTGGCAGATCACCGGAACATATCTTCCCTGCTATTTTCACATTTATTGCTACCTGTATAACAAATATTTTGTCACCTAACTCTAATTCACATACCTCTAAATTGTTATTTTCTGAAGTTTCTTCATTTGTGGATATGCCCCAGTCAATATCACCAGTTTCCAAAGTAATGGAATCCTGCTGATTCAAGTCTCCAAAATCAATGGCTGCTTCTGCATCTTCTCCAAAGTCAATCTAAAAGATAAAAATTCTCTTTAAACTACCTATTAAAACTAAAAAAGATAAAATTGTATATCCCATAATCTTACACAGAGTCTTCATTTGGACTTGTGGTCAGCCTAGAATTTTCTTGGCTCTGGGAAGGCACTACTTCCTAGTGCAATCAGATATTCATAGTCCCCTAAATTAAAGTGCATAGATTTGCAATCAAAGACATTGTCCATCTTAATGGACAAAAACAATATTTCATTCTACAAAAAAAGATAAATATCTTGTAAACAAAAAGTAAAAAAATAAATAAACAAACATGGATCACTATAGTATTCTTTACATTATTCAACATCCAATTGCAGAAATAAACTCCACTTACATTTTGCTTGGTTGAGTTCTTGAACTACATTATCTTTTAAGGTTTTAATTTTGAAAGTTGGCATTCCAAGACAAGTATTCCAAAATTCCAGATTTCTGTGCAAGCTTTCTCACAGATTTCTTTAGATTTTATTTCAACTTTCCTCCAATATCATTGATTTTTCCTTAGCAAGAAGACAGCAATTTAATTTTGGTATCTTATCAAGAATACGTCTCATTTCTCTAAACCTATTCACAAGATTATGATTTATTTCTCTGTGAGGCTCATGAATAGCAGGGAATCTGTCTATAAATCACCATCCCACTTCTATACTCAAGACTGTTGTCACAAAGGAATTATATATGAAGATTTGGTATGCTAAGATATATGGACTTTTTAGTATTTTAACAATGATAAAGTTTACAATAGGAACCTGGATGTGAAAACACCAAAACACACAGGAAAATTAGAGAACTTTATGAAAAATGAAATGAACTTAACTCAATGTTCTGAACTGTGCACTTTGGTAACCAATGTCCTCATGGTCTCCAGTTCATCATGAGTCATCACCCACTCATGTCTTGTGCTCTCAGACAAGACTATGACCAAAAGATTCATGTTACTCCATAAAGTGTGTGGGATGCCATCCAAGTAGAGAGTATTACAGATATTCCTTCCTCCTCTTTACCCTACTTTTATTCAGTTATAAAGGTACAAAACACATTCACTCTGTATACCAAACATACACAACTCACCTTACAATACCACAATCTAAACAAGTTTGTGAAAAAAGAGATAATATGTATTGGTGCAATAATTATCTCTAAATTATATGATAGAAATAATAGTCAAAGTTCATTTACATAGAAAACTTGGAGAAAACTTTTGAAACAATCAAAGGGAGAAATTATCACTGAAAAAGGAGTGAATAAAAATTTAAAGGAGATATCCGGAGACTTTACAAAGAAATGAGTTTTGTACCAAATTCAAACAGAATAGGATCACAGAATAAGCATATAAAGTCTATCTAGAAAGCAAGTTTCTCTATTTTTTTTAAAAACAAAGACAGCGTAGTTAGATGAACTTTACTGGCAACAGCTACAGCAATGTTTGAGCTATTTTTCAACATAGTCACCAAAAGAATTGAGACACTTGTCATATCATGGGATCAACATTTGTATTCCTATGTCATAAAAGTCAGCCGCTATGAATGCAACCAGCGTGTGACAGTTGCCTTCAGCTCTTTGTTGCTGTCAAACCTCTGGTTGGAGGACAGGAATTTCTTGAGGTGCAATAAAAGTTGGAAAGTGCAAAAAATTTTAGGAGCAAGATCAGGACTGTATAGTGGATGACCAAACAGCTCCCAGCCTAACTTTTGCAAAACAATTGCTGTGCCATATGTGGACGAACATTGTCCTGGAGCAGCACAACATCTGCAGTAAGCAATCCACACCGCTTGTTCTGAATGGCACATTGCAATTTGTGCAGTGTTTCACAGTAACAGTGAGCATTCATTGTTTCACCTCTGGGCAGGAAGTGAATTAGCACAATATCCTTCCTGTCCCAGAACACAGTGCATATCACTTTCTGCATTGACACAGTCTGTTTGAATTTCGTCTTAACCAGAGATCCACCAAGACCCAATGCATTGACTGCTGCTTGGTTTCCAGGATAAAGTGAGAAATCCATGCATCGCCCATGACGATCCAGTTGAATTCATCGCCATCATCATGATACCACTACAGAAATGTCAGTGACATTTGTCCCTTTATATGTAGTTGGGGGTGGGGAGATTTTCTTGAAAATCTTTGTGTCGCATCCTTGGAAGATATTAAACTTAAATTCCAAGTTTGGTATTTACTGGACTTTTCATTGTTGAACTATGCTGCCATACGCACACATGCATACACACACACACACACACACTGATAAACAGACAGACAAGTGCACACACACACACACATGGAAATTTTTCTAAACATGTTTTTTTTTTTTTTGGATTCAGGGAGTCTCAAAACATATATTTCCAGTGAAATCTCAGTATCTTCTCTTTACACTATGTACACAATATGAGTAGAGAATGTAAAAATGAATTAACATCTTATTTAACTATGTTTTAATCGCTTTCATTTTAATTATATTTGTTATTTATTCAAATATGTCTAAGAAATTCTGCCCTTAGATTCATTCAGGTGCTAATACTAGCTTATTAAACAACACCAACACTACTCACTGTGTCTGTGTCTGCATTTGTCTCTTCATCCTCAAAAGTAAAAGAAAGAGGTGGCTCCTCTATCTTAAGTGGTGGTTCTCCATACCTCCATTCATAAACAGTAGTGTTACCCTTATCTGCAAGGAAAACAGATGAATTCTTACACAGACTGCGTCAAGCTGCTTCATTTTTTTAATTTTTTCCTTGCATTGATATTAAATTTGCTTTTGCAACAGAACATACTAGGGAAATAGATTTCAGACAATCAAAACTTAAGGTTAAAAAATTTGCTTTTTACACTCTGACATAAATTTACCATAAAAGGCAGAAAAAGTTTAAAAAGTAATTTAAATGTATTATTTTAAATTATTTTCAGAATTATTTACACCTTAAAATTAAAAATTAACTTACAACAATTTAACTAAACCACTTTTAGACCAAAGAATTTTTCTGTGTGCTTTTGCACTGCATAAAATGTCAATCTACCCAATGTGAGTTCTGGCTTGATGCAGCTTGTATATGCAGTTTTCTTTTCTCTTCATTCTTATGATCTGATGAAACTAAATTTTCTTTCATCTCTAAATAAAAGTAAATTATAGCTATGCATAAAGTGAAGAACAAATTTGGAGATCATATAAGAATGAAAACTGTTAAAAACAGTCACACAAATTCCACTAACCATTACAAATTGATGGTGCTCTTTATAAAAAAAAAAAAGTTTGAGAGTACTCTCACACAAGATATAATGCAGTGAAAAAGTTTTCAATAAGACCAATTATTTATTTTAAATGGGCATGGAAGTAGCAATTAAAACTACATGTAGTAAAACTACATTGCAATTAACATTACCTAGCATTATAACAGTTTCTAAATTAACATTAGTTCATGGCTATGTAGTCTTTTTTCATATCAGTAGCATAATGTTTGCCTAAGATAAACCAAACCACTGGATGAAACTACTGCAGTGGAAGACT
Source organism: Hymenopus coronatus (assembly GCA_030762935.1). Classification (NCBI taxonomy): domain Eukaryota; kingdom Metazoa; phylum Arthropoda; class Insecta; order Mantodea; family Hymenopodidae; genus Hymenopus; species Hymenopus coronatus. The sequence continues at coordinate 151,333,982 of CM060882.1, read as the reverse complement.
GTCCAATTTATCAAACATCAGATTGTTGATGGTAGAAAGCTGGAGTGAAGCTCTTTTAGGTTTGATAATGAAATTAGTTTGCAAACACCCTATTGGAAACTTCCCTTGTGAGAAGTAATATCAAGCAATTCACTGAACTGCAACTTCTGGCAATTTCTACACAACAGCTTCTAATATGGACAAATACTAGTTAATTTGAGTACAGTGAGATGAAACTAACCTATCATATACTTTAAGAGTGGAACACAGCCACCTGGATGCTCCTTGCCATATATGAATTTCACAAATTCTGCATAGAATTCTACAGGCTGCTGTAATGAGTGGGTGTTCTTTGCAATCTTGCTGTAAATCTCTGGAAGTTCCTTCAGTAGTTCTACAAGTTCACGTTTAATAGATTGACCTTGGATACCCAGTTGTTTGCATAGCATCTGAAATTCTGCTCTCGCTGCAGCAGCAGCTTTTCCATATTCAGCATCCTTCTTGTCACAGTCCTACAAAATATATTTGAATGTACACAAATTAAGTTAAAGCACCAAATCTCTTACTTTTGGATAAACTAGCAACAACTTGTGCAAAGCAAATTCTAAAGAACTTTACAACATATGCAGAAATCATCAATCAAATTTTTAGTTTTCAGTTACTTTTAAGCTTTCAAGTTTTCTTTTAATAGCACAAGAATCTACACAAGATTTTCACTAAAATCAGCAAAAAAATGGCCCCTGAAAAGTAGTCAAAGCTAAAAGATGACCCCCTTCAAGTAACTTATGTTATAACTAGTCTTTACAATCCCATGATCCCACCAGAACAAATGTGTGGTTAATGCAGCATGTTTAGTCACACTAATTGTAAGGATTATAATTGATGGTCACTGAGCTCTAGGAAGGTTACCTTCAAAGTGCTTTAACTCCTTTTTTCTTTTTCACCAATGCTAACAAGGTGCAATTTTCTACAGCTTTTGAATGAACTTCAGTAATTACACAACACCTATACTGGGAGGGGGGGGGGGAATTATAGCCATTGGACAAACTAATAAGCTGACTGAAAATTTCAGGAGCCAACTGTTTTGACAATACTTACACAGACCATGTATTCAAAATAATAAATAAATAAAAAATGTCTGATGTGTTCTACTCACATTACTTTCTTTACACACTCCGTTACAAATTATGATTACAAAAGCCTATTGTATTATATATTTCATGTTAAATGGAATAAACATCTGCAGAAATTATTTTGTTGGATATTTCCTTATAAGGGGAATACAGTAGCAGTCTAATTTTCAGGCACATGTCATTCTCTTTACAAGACCAAGAGGAAAAAATGCTTGACTCCCCATTTAAGAACAGTATAATTATTTGAAAATTCTAACTGATAACAATGAATATCTCTGAAACACTTAACCAAAAATGAAAAATTATGACATAAATTGTGTGCTTTAACGAGATAAAATTATTTCTTATTGTTTACCAGTTTTTCAGTTATGCAAAAGTCAATCAAAATGAATAGGCTTTCAGAGACTATTCCCAGAAAATGCAATAAAATAAACATTATAATTTGTCAGGAAAACATTCTACACATAAACCAATTTTATCGAAAATTGTTGCAGCTTTTTTTTTTTTTTTTTTTCCTTTTTTAGATAAAATGTCTCGGTCTCCATCTCCATCTCAGTCTCTGTCTCCCCCTCTACATTACCACAGATTTCAGTTTACACCATGGTAAACCAGCATTTTGATCTGCAGAAGCAGAAAAACATCCAAGCCTGTAGTTCAGTCTTTCTTAGCAATTGGATCCAACATTTCAAATTCATATCAACACCTCTTATAAAAATGGCAAGTTTAGCAATATCCAGATGTCGGTACCCTCATCAACTACCAACTAATATACAATAAACTTATTTGCCGTGTGAGTGAGCTGTTCATTAATATTTTCAGCTAGATCATTGATTTGTCACATCATTATAGTAGCACTCAAACTAATAGATTCAAATGCTGATAGTTGGTTTGGACAAACTTCCTCCGTTGCTACAATTAGACACTCTTTTATGAATGCCCCATCACTAAAAGGCTGCGATTTTCTAGATATCTGTAAGGAAAGCTCATAACTTAGATGTACAGCTGATTCACTAATATTTCTTCAACATTTGCTAACATCGCATCTTTTAATTGTTTGATTATATTTGTACACTACTCTCTCATATTTATCATTCTCCAGCAAATGGTATGCGCAATAATGATGCTGAAGGTTGAATTTTTATACATGCTGAAGTATCTTATAGCACACTTAACATTTTGCCATTCATCCATACTTGACAAACAAGAATAATTCTTCCCACACAGATAAGAAACTGTTAGGAGTTGATGGCCTTTTGTTGTCAGATGCCCCTTCTGTTGGCATTTTCGTTAGAAATAATATAAACTATTACGGCACGGCATGGAACTCTGAATACTCAAGCAGTCGCCACTGCACTGGCAAGCGCACTGTACGCTTAAAAGTACTGAATGCACAGAGCAGCTCCATCACAAACAAGGCATTGGAAGGCAGCTGATATAGCTCCCTTTAACTGCTATAGTCATATGAGAGGCTCTTAACTTGTAAAATAACTCTATATAATACTTTTAGGTTATTAACATGAAGTTAATCATTTTATAGCATTAAACACATGCACATTCACTCTCACATTTATACTTCCAGAACTTTGTGAAGGTGGGGGGGGGGGATAATTTTGATTAAAGAAAAACCCCCTGCTCCAGCCAGGAATCGAATCCAGGATCTTCAGGTGAGAAATCAATTTGCTGCCCAATGAGGCAGTCAAATCCCACATTGAATTTTTGGTTGGAATATAATAATTCCCTATTTACTGTACATAATTGAAAAAGTAAAAAGGAAGTAGGTCGCAAATGTATTCATTAAATGTAAATGTCTTCTGTGAATTAGCTGCTGATGTGGATTAGCTCACTTGAATATTCAATGAACTCTCTCTTTATTAGGGGACCATTGCCCTTTATATGATCTAGTCTGCTAATTCATTTAATTCATTTCATCTTCTGTTTTTAGGCTGAAATACAATTCAAGCAAAATTGGCTACGTGGTTAGTGGTTTATGTGTCTAAACTCAGAGATCCAGATTTAAATTCCCAGCTAGGTAGGAAATTTAGTTAACACACTGTAGCCGTATCCTGCACCAGATTTAGAAACATGAAACCCAATTATGAGTAACAATCAGCTATTTTCTTAAGATTTAGAGCATATGCATCAGTACAATACACATTTGGGCTCACCAAAATGTTCTGATTCTATTTACCACTTGAAGTTTTGGAAAAATATACTATGTATCAAGTTTTTGCTCCTTTTATGAATCATGTTAAAGGTTCTTTAGCACGTTTTCTGATTTGATTCTCCCATGCAGACTATAAACTGCAGATGCAACTATGATTTTGTCAATAATCATTGCAACAAAAATGTCTTTAAACAAAATTATAAGGTGTTAAAATAAATCTCAAAGCTTTTCAGTTGAGCTTTAAAGCCTTCTTTCCAAGCATAAAGATTACCTGCTACAATATATTTATTAACCCCTTCAGTGATATGGGGTTCTATGCATAACTATTAAATAACATCAATTAACTCCATTAAATAATACAAACTTCGATATCTGAATTTATGGTCTAAGGCACAACAGTAGTGGGTACTATTAAACCAACAATCACAGGGTTGAATCCAGTCAAATTGTATGTTCTGCATTCAAGAGAAATTATGGTATAGGATGGGGAGAGCCCAATTAAAGCAATCAGTTGATGGCATGGTCGAATTCAGATACATGCATCTTACAAAAGTATTTCCTGCTTTTAATTTTATGGAATATTTAGAAATAAAAGATCCAAGTACAATATGTGCTAAAATTCTCTTCCAAATAAACAGTTTTTCAAAATTGTTCCAAGTTTCAGAGCTTTAAATATTCATTGGTTACATTTTTCTTTGCTCCTCTTGCTTCTATAAAGCAAACAAATAATTTATCATACAAATATTTTTATGCTCCTTGTCAAGAATGTGCTTTCTGCTTGTTTCTTTCATATACAGAGTTGCCTCTCTGACGTCACCAAAAGAAATCTGCTGTGAATGATGCTTCTTCACCACCTTCATTTAACCATAAAGATACCGAGTTTCTCTTATATTTATTGCTAATATTCTCCTTTATCTTTTTCTGTGGATTGCAAACATAATTAGAACTGTGGAGGGTACAAACTACTAAAATTATTTAAAACTAATGAAATGGAAATAAATTATGAATCAACATTAGCAATTGTAAAATATGGGGTTCCACTAGAGTCTATGCTCGGACCTTTATTATTTATGCTACATACAAATGATTTACTTGATAATTATGTTAAAACTATGTCATATGCTGTTGACACTTCAATTTTATGTTGGGGAGAAAGCCAGGGCAGATTAATTACAAATCTGCAGATAGGTACAGATATAATATTAAAATTGTATGTTAATAATAATCTAGTTAATAATCTAAATTAGACAGGAGTGATGTATTTTAAAATTAATAAATTACATGATAATTATTAGAGAATAAACATTGGAAATGAGGAAGTGGTGACAACTGATGATCACTTATTTCTTGGTCTGTATATTAATAAAACTTTATCATGGACAACACATGTAAATTATGTATGTAATAAAATTAGTATGAGTATCTATTTGTTGACATATATAGCACTTTATTTGGATAAACACAGCCTGAAATTGATATACTATGGAATTATATATCTCAATTAAATTATGATTGAATTATGGGTTACAACTTGTAAAGACAATTTAAAACAATTGATATTACAAAAGAAGTGTATAAGAATTGTGTGTTCATTACAATCTAGGGATTCCTGTAGAAAAGTTATTAAAACTGAAAGAATTTTAACCGTGGTCTCACTATATATTTTTAGGGTTATTATTTTAATAAGAAGAAAATCACAAATAAAAACTAATAGCAATGTATATGGACATGACACGAGAACTAAAGATAATATGTATAAGGATGGAAAAGAAAAGAAGTTTTTTGATAAAAGTCCATTAGTAATTGGAAAAACATTTTATAATAAATTGCCAGCAGCTGCAATTAAGCAAGAAACAGGTACTTGATTCACTAAGCAGCTAAAAGCTATTTAATTAATTGTGCCTTTTATGATATAGACAAATATTTGTAAAGATATATTTTTATTGTAAAGATTAAGTATAAATTTCATTAGTCATTATTTGTATGTAATTGTATGCATACAACTTCTATTTATTATATAATTTAAATATAAGCTGACAATGCCAGATACTATTTGTAATAGTCTATTGGATGCAATAAAGTTGAATTGAAATTGAAATATTAGTAAGTGATAGGTTTCTTGTAAGATCAGTAGTTGCATTTGCCTTTTAAGTTATCAATGTGATCATAGAATTCAAACAAAGCTGCACTAATGACACACAAAAAAGACATAAAAGCCTTTTTGAATGTTTACACATGTATCCATCATTAGCACTAATTAATTTTCACCATTCTGGGTTCACTTTATTGGAAATTACACTGTTGTATTAACTTCTTATACTTTCAAATTCTTTGCCTAGCTAAAGAAACATGTTTACCCTGTTAATGTGAATTACTGATTCATCTTTTCAACTCTATTTACTTACAGATTTACTGAGCATGTGAATTAAGTGCTGTTCAGTATGTGTTTGCAAAGTCTTCAACTGAAAAATTATATTTCCTCAACATATTCGCAGCCATATAGAAGCTTAATTAAAAACCTTTTGTTTATTGCAGCTTTGAGATCACAAGTCTACATCTGTTTTGTCGTTCTAAGTCTAGGATTAAGATTAGTATTACAAAACAAACAGGATCTACTGACACTGGGGCAGAATACCACACATAGGTCCTTTGCATCTTACGTGAACCCAGGGAGGAACCCAAAGAATGATCAGATTCAGATGACGAGTGCAAGCATGGACAGAATCCCTAATAGTTACAGGTAAAATGCCTCAACACTGCCCAGTGCTACATACAAACCCCAAGCTTCAAGTGGTTCCCTGAGGGTACCCGAGCCCAAAAATCCCAAGGGCAGATTTTGATTGAGTGGTGCCAGTGATGATGCCAGGAATGAATACTTTACAGCGTGCAAGCCACCATCCAGCTGCAATCCACCAAACACTGTCACCTGGTCTTGCAACCCTGAAATACATGACAAGGAGATGATGGATAGGAAAATCCTGGGGATGTTATGAACCTTTCCAGCATTTGCCTTATGACCCCGGGAAAATCCCAAAGAAACCTTTAGGTCAGGAATCGAACCTATGATTCCCAAATGTGATTTGCACAAGTTATTGTGGCACCATTTCACTTGATATTCTGAGTCAAGACACATATGACTGCTTAGGCAAAATAGTAAGGTTTGTCTCTTGAATAGCTGATTGTAATAAAAAATAACTGTTACGTGTAAATAATATATATAAATATAAAAATCAGTAGTGAAGCCAAAAACAACATTTTTTAAACAATTTGGTTAAAATCAAATGATAAATGTAATTAATCAGAGATGAAATATTTTAAAAAATGAATTATATGTTCACCAATTAAATGCAGCAATTGGAATTAAAATTAGATTTTGCTATTACTTCATATATTTTTTCTTATCCCCCTCCCCCTCCCCCAACCTTCCCTCCAAGTCCTTCCCTATGTAGCTACGCTTTTGGAGCATTTGGACAAACCCAGAAACTTTTCATCTATTTAAGCAAAACACTACTAAGTCTACAGGTGCTTCAAATTAACTGGAAATGGAAATCAGAAAGAGAATAACACACTTAAAATGCAAATGAGTTTTCTCAAGTAATGTGCAGCTTTCGTGGTTCTTCAGTACAGAAATTAATCAATGCGACTGTAATATGAAACAGCTGTGCATCCTGACTTTCTCAGATTTTTGAGTGTTCTGGAAAAAGTGTTACATAAAGTTTTTATATGCAACCCAAAATATTGGACAATGCCTCAGAAAACAAGTATAAAAAATTACAAACAAAAATCTGATGTGTTCCATTCACATGACTTTCTCCACAATGCTGTAACAAATTATTGCTAAACAGCTTATTTACTTTAAGATAATCAGGATAAACATTAACAGAAATTGTCTTAATTACTTGCTTCTTTATAAGTAGAAGGGAAATAAAGGAATACACTAAGATAAAACAATAGTTAAGCTTTTAAAAGCTAGTTGCCATGTGGTTGAAATCCATTTCTATGCATGGCCAGGAGTTTATAAATTTCTGTGAGAGAAAAGTTGGTTGGTTGGTATCTAATGTTGAGCAGTTGGCAGTGAAGCCATTCGCTCTCTTGCATTCCAGTATTTTGATGTCATATTATCATGTCGACTCAAGGTTGGGCAGTGCAGTAGATGGTTTCCATCCACATCTTCTGTAAGTGTATAGAAAGGACACAGAGGAGATTTCACTATACCAATGAATAAATGTTTATTGAGACAGGCATGGCCTGTTAGAAGTCTAAAAGTTGCTACAGAGGATTTTCTTGGTAATGTAGTGATTCTGGTCATGTCATTACATAAATTTTCCCATGGTTTTCCTTTTGTTTGTAATACATCATCTTCTTTAATTTTGTTATTATATATTGATATAATGATTCTTTTGATAGAGTGATAACTTATTGGATCAGATGAATTCTTGGCTAGAAAGTCAGCTGTTTCATTACCCTGTATTCTGCAATGTGCTGGTATCCATTGAAATATTAATCTTTTATTTAAATTCATTAGTTGTTTTATGATTTTGCAGCATTCTGCAATATTTAAGTTATTAGGTGTTACATCAGATGTTATGGATATAATAGCTGCTTTAGAGTCAGATAATAGTACAACTTTTTCAAATTTATTTATATGATATAGTAGGTTTTGTAAGCTCTGAAGTATTGCCGAAATCTGTAGTATTTAAACTTAATCTTTTGAAGAACGCGAAGAGAGGGCATATTGCACCTGCGCCAGTACCACTGTATTTTAAATTTATTATTTTTAGTGTCATTTAAAAGTTTAAGTATTTTAAATCTGAAACAAATAACATGGAATATCTCAGAAATGGCCAACTCAAAAAAAAAAGAACACATATGACATAAATTGTGAGTTTTAATGATATCTACATTTTTTGTGGAGTAAGTTTTTGCCTACATTTTACCAGTTTAGCAAACTTCATCCAGAATAAAGAGGTCTTTAGAGACTAATCCCAGAAAATTTGAGATATAAATTTTATTTGTGATGTCTATTTTAGTATTTTAATAAAAATCATTAGAGCCATTTTTGAGCAACTTAAAATGTTTGAAATTTTTTCCAAAGGGTAGTTTGGGGTGGGAGCATTTCTCTCAAAATTTTCTTGTCACATCCCTGGAAGATACTAAACTTAAATACCAAATTTGGTATTTTACTGAGTTTTCATTTTTGAGTTCGCACACACCACACATATGCAAGGCAGGCACGCACACACATACCTTCTTTTAAAATGCTTTTTTTGGATACTGGGTACCCTAAAACACATATTTACGGTGAAATGTTGGTATCCAAGTTTTGGGTGGAATGCTCTACCTTCTCTACCTATATACTATGTAGAGAAAGTAAAAATTAGTATAAATTAACAGAAAACAACAAGTAACTTTAATCTATCTTACTATCATCTATATGTACCCTATATGCTGGAACAAATCGGACTCGGAATTGAGACACTATCAGCACTATGGCCAAACAGGTTTTGAATTCTATAACCATCTTAATTCTTCAACAAGCATAAGTAAAACTGCTTTAATCAAGTGTGAACTACAACACTGGAATAATATACTTAAATTTCAATTAAACATAGATAATAGTAAAATTGTAGAGATATATAACCATCCATTTCTTGGGATATGTTTAGATTAACGCCTAGATTGGAAACAACATAGATCATGTATGCAAAAAAGTAGCTAAAGGTATACACTTGTTTAGCCGTCTGTCAAAATATGTAGGCAATGATATATTAATTACTGTTTATTATGGAGTTATCTTTCCACACATAGCATATAGTATAGAAGTACGGGGATCTAGTGCTGATTTGCACTTGAAGAGGCTGTTTATACTATAGAAGAGATGTATAAAAATAACATATAAATTAAAAAGTCAAGAAGTTGTAGAAACATTTTTAAAAACAAGAAGTTTTTTACTATTTATTCTTTATATTTATATAGAATTATACTGCATGCATACTCAAGACTTGATAAATATATCAGGAATGAGGAAATGCACCATTATGATACACAACATAAGCAAGATCTCCATAGAACTACATACAATAATGAAACATTCGTATGTTGCGGGGGCATGTTATTATAACAAATTCATTATTATAATGAAAGTTCTGAGCATAATTCAAAGTTGAGAAAACACAGATTATTATTGCTAATCAATTAAACATGATAAAACAACTTAATAGTTCACAACCTAAGCTCAACAACAATTAGTATATTTCCAAGTTTATTTACGTGTAGCTATCGCTTTGAAATCTTATGAATAACTGATCCTAACTGAGATTTGAACTCAGGACCTCTTGAATGTGAGGTAGACATGCTACCCCACATCATAGAGGCAGGATTTTTTATTTTAAGTGGTCTCCATATTCAAATGATTTCCAAAACTTATTGAGATTGCACTCCCAAGATCAGATTCACTCTTAATCAAATAAACATGAACATTAGTGACTATAAAGTAAATTTTCCTTTATGTATTTACACATATGTAGCTACACAAATGCAAAGAGGCACAGGGAGTACTTTTAAGCCCAAATTTCTCAATGAACAGAGTTTGTACTTTGTTACTCTTGAATTTGAATATAAAATTAATTACCTTAAAAATTTAGCACAGAGTTCAATCCACATGCAAAACCTGAAAAAGCATTTTAAATCCAATACCAACAGTTGCCACACTTACAATTTCCAAGCAGCAGAGTCTATTTTACTATTCTGGTTGGCCCAGCATGTGACTGCACACCTTAGACAGTTTGATGGGAAATTTGAAGAAAAAAAAAAAAAAAATAAAATAATAATAATAATTTAAAAATTTCATTTCCCCCAGCCCCCCAACATTTTTTGAGGTTACCCAAGCTTATTGGTGGATTTCATCAATCACAAACAATTGAGTCCCAATGCTCAAAATTTACTTTAGACTTTGCTATCTAATATAATCACCAATATACATTCTCTTTTTTGGCATACTATGAACCAAGCAGGAAGAAATGTTCCATTTCCATTCTCTGAATATTATGAACCAGCCATTCAGGTGCTCACTTAGAACTTATTAACAATTCCATAATATTAATAATCTCTTATAACGATACCTACCTGCTGCAACTGCTCAAGCTTTGCAATTTGTTTTTTTAAGAGAGGCACTTCATATGCAACATTACGAATTAGCATCTGGGCCGCTTCTGCAAGGTACACATTATCCTTTTCATACAAGCGGACTATCTCCTGTAAGAAATAAGAATTGGAATAAGTTAATTGAGAATAAAAAATTGTAACACTCCTATTGTTGCAACCCAATGCTGTTACAATCCTACACACAAGCTAGCCAACATAGATAATTGTCACCCAAGCAGGTGATCCTATCAGAGTCAAGCAAAAAGACTTGAGCATGAAAGCAATAAGATGTTATTACTTTTTAAATGCTGAACTCAAATTTTCTTTGGAGAGATTATCAATACATTCTCACAAACAGCTACTGCAGCTTCAGGTGAATCAAATTGTTGACCTTGAATTTTTCTTTTATTTTGGGGAATAGAAAAAAGATGTAGGGCATCAGACCTGGACTTTTTTTTACAGTGTTAAATGCCTGCTTTTACTGCTCATGGCATCGCAGGTGATGACACTGATGACATATGGAATGAAGATGCAGCACTGGTGGAATACAATGGTAGGGGAAACTGGAGAACCCAGAGGAAACTGCACTGCTTTGTCCACCACATGCAATCACCTGGGATTGAATCTGGGCCACCTTGGTGAGAGGCGAGTGGTCTAACTACTTAGCCAAGGCATGGCTAGATCTGGACTGTAGAGAGGGCAGGACAAATATATAACTCTGGATTCCTGCAGAAATTCGGTTGTTTCTGGTGCAGTGTGTGCAGAGGCATTATTGTGATGCAACAAAATTACACACTTCTTGTCCCTCAAGTGGAACAGAGAAATTAATGCTCAAAAAAAACTGACTGAGCAAGTCAACCTATGTTGAACTCCAAAAAAAAAATCCTAACTAGGCAATACAATCCCAGGAAAAGATTTAAACTTAGTATTTCCATAATATAAGGCAAACATTCTGCCCTTATTAAATAGGTAGCCTTACACAGTCTTTAAAATCACTTTGTTAGGTTTCTCTGTCCTATATACTTATTCCATTACCCTAAAACTGCACAGAGAAATTTGTGTGAGTCACTACAAAGGATAAAAATCAAAGAAAACTAAACATAGAATTAAGTCATACACTTAATCAAAATAACAAAATAATTAAAATGTTGCACTACATGAGCAATTCTAACACTTTACTCAATATGCTGTACAATGCTAAATCTTCAAGCGCTAGTGTGCACATTAAGTACTGTGGCAGGCAGCTTAAACTTGGAATTCACTTTACTGATACAAACATTGCTAAATAAAAACATTCGCTAACACCTAAAAGTATGGGAGTGTTTATGGCAAAATATAGTGTTGAACACACCTGTTATTTTAGTCTTTACTTTTATCAGAAGAAATATCAGCTGAATGGATGTGCTTCCTTAGCAGAATCATTGAAGTTTCCATGGTCCATTATTACATCATCCCCGAGCCATCCATCATGTTGCATATTCAGTCTTCTTAAAGCTCTTTATTATTTTCTTTTCAATGATCAAAGTCCATGCTTAAAGAATCCAAGAGCACACTTGTTCTATAGGCCTCTTAATGTTGCCTCCTTTTATCAGATCAAAGATATCACATGTAAACCACTCTATGTAAAATCACTGAAGATCATCATTGAATAGTTTATTAATGGAGATGACTGCTGGTTGGAAAACTGATACAAGTCCACTGATATTATGGCTTAAACTGTGTGGCTTTGTTAAATAACCAAAAAACTGTCAAGAACTAGCAAGGTTCTCTTATGTACCAAAGCTCCAGGATCCAACATGATTTTCAGCCAATCTTTCATCAACATTAATCAGCTGTTATTCTGCACTTGTACAAAAATACCAGCATGACATTTTGACTGAATTTTTAAATATTGCAAGGATGGTAATTGCCAATTGCGGCACAGCATTATTTTAATTAACAATCTAGTTACCTTTTTATTCACCGGCATACTCAAGAGAGATACTCGTCAAAGAATACAAGAATCTGGTCTGATTTTCAATTAGAAATAGAAGAAAATTCATTTTTTCTTTTTAGCTTGATCATAAATCAAGTTCTAATATTGTGCTGAACCAATACAGTTCATTTTTGCAAGCTAAGTTCATGTCTCTACATAAAGTGAATGGCCCAAGTAATTGGAATTTTCAGTGATGTAGTGTTACCGTTTACCAACTCACTTATTATATGACTTTGCATCACAATTACTAGCTTTTATTCCCTCTAGCCAGCTAAGCTTGCCTTGCAATATCATGTTTTTAGCTGCTTCCTTTCCTTTCGTTTGAAGCATTTCACAAGTCACAGCAATGCCATTACCTCTAAGCTCCATTACATGATGAAGCACTTTTTCAAATTCAGATATTTTTCGCTGTGAAACAAAGAAATTTGCATTCTTTAATTCTTCTATTTGACCATCCCAATAATGAATTCAATTTGATTCTAAGCTAAACTCTCACATTACATATTTAATTCCATTTTCTTTCCCAAAATTAAATTTGTAATAATTAAAATGTCCCACATAATTATAACTTTTTCATCCCATTATGCACAGGACATAACATGGTTCTTCTCAAACGGAATCTAAAGCTGACCATGCCACATTGTTGACTCATTTGCAGTCCAACCAGAGGGAGGGTTTGAGCTAGTACCAGTTTTCAAAAAGCAAGATGTATGATAAAAAATAAAATTCTGAAAATAAGTCCTGAAATCTATGGAGGGGGAGGGGAGTGAGTGGCCTGTTATTTATGGACGCCCTTTAACTACTGTGGTTATCAGCGTCCCATTTTATATTGGGTGAGAAAGGCCGCTTAATTTTGCTCAGAGGCCTCTCTATCAGGCTTGAGGTTCTTTTGCCGTAAATCTATGACACGGGACCAACGGCTTTACTTCCCTTCCGAAGGAAGCCATGCTAAGGATTTTTACACCCGAAAAAATCCATCATCCTCCGCCAGGTTTGAACCCACGACCTTGGGCGTATGAAGCTAGCATGGTAACCATTACACCGCGGAGGAGGATATATGGAGGGGGATGGGAAATTATGCAAAGGGAGAAACTATCAAGTAAATGCAGTAAGCCATTTACACTTTCATGATAATAAGACATGAAATTTTAATGCAAATAACTATTATTTCTCTGCTGTAAGAAAGAATGCCTCACTTGGTTAGTGAATTACTACATTTTCAACAATTTAAAGAGTAAAATTACTAAGGCTTTCACAGCCAGCGTTCATGCCATAAAACATAGATCCAATATACCCAGATTTAACAGCATTTGATTATTTTTTTTTTTTCTGTGGTTATCTGAAGGACAGAGGTATTGCTAGATGTCCTGAGAATCTGAAACCAACTGCGGAACTTAATATTCCATAAGATGACCATAATGTCTGCAATACTTAAGATTGTCTTCCATAACTTGAATGATGTCATGCTTACAGAGGAATAACAAACACATTGAATCATTAGTTTAATGCTTTATTATGTTAACTTGGGAACTATTGGAATTTGAGGTATTCTTATATTTCTTACAAAAAAGTTGATTTACAATTCAAAACATCCAAAGTCATTTATTTGGTTATCTTTTCTGCCTGTTACTCTGTAATTAAAGAAAACTAATGCTTCAGAAAATCTCCAGATTTTGAACTCTTTCAGTTTTTCCTCTTTTTCCTCAATCCTATAACCATTTATGTAACAATTGTTGTCATTTGGTGTATGGATTTATTAACATTTGAAGACTTAAGGATTGCCAATCACTGCTGACATATTATAAGGTTTTATAATATATGGTAACCCATTTGCAGCCTTTCTCTCCTTCACTACTGGCGAGCAGTCTGCCAGGACTTGACTTCCAATTCCCACTCGAAAATGCATTGTCGCCATTTCTATGTTGCTGAGTCAGGAGCACTGAAGTCAATCGTTGTCAGTTGGGTGCTTCTGTTGCTGCAGTAAACATGGTGCATTACTTAACTGGGGAAGAAAGCATATTTATTTGTAAGTTTACCTTAAGCATGAATCTGCTTGCCATGTGAGCAGGGAATTTGCTGAAAAGTTTACAAACTCTATACCAGCTTGAAACGTTAATATATGGAAGCTAAGCGTTTTCATATCATGTGTTTATTTTTTGTTAATGGAAGGAAATTGATGCCATATTGAGTTATTATGTGAATATCAGAATATTGAGTTTAATGTGTATTTTAAGCATAATTTCATTTATGATCAGAACTAATTATTTAAAATAATTCAACAATGATAATTGTATTGCTACGTGCATGAAAAAGGAAGTTGTTCTTTCTAGCATACCGCATCCCCAAGCGTTGTATACCTATATTTAAATATTCACTAAGCGTAAATCGCTTGTGAAATAGATATTATATATACCAAAAGTAATTTATTTATAAATAATAGGAAGTCTGTATTATATACTTCCTTAAAGAATGTTTAATAAGAAGAAACATTCTTATTTGTCAGTCTTCATGTGATCATTATTGCTCGGCAAAAGGGTGGTGTCCTATGCATTTGGTGGGAACACATGCTGTTACACGCTAGCAGAATGCAATCTTAATTTATCTGTGCCATCATACAGTGTTAATAATTATTGTATCCAGTGGCATTGAAGAACATATAAGAACATCTTACCAGTGAAACCAGTGTATCATTTACAAGTATTATATTACCTGTAATATAATATCTCCCTCGCGGCCACGATCCTGAGACATAATAATACCTATTACAGTGTATAATACTAAAACAGAATCTCAACTAGCTCGCCATTGCATATATTTGTAATAACCTGCAAGGAAAACTATACATGCAGTCGTCAATAAATTTGAAGCTTCGGGTTCATGTTGGACAAGAAACATTCTACGAGAAGGTCAGTGTTAACAGAAAATAAACTGGATGAAATCGGTGTCACTTTGGAGCATTCACCTTGAAAATCACTGAACAAATTAGCCAGCAAACAGGTGTATCTCCAACTTCTGCTAAAAGTGCTATACGTCTGTTGAAACTAAAATCTTATCACTGCACACAAGTGCAAGCATTAAAAGCAACTGACCCAGGTAACATGAATTATTGCAATTGGTTTTTCCAATCTGTAGAAAGAGGTTTCTTGATCCACAGTTTTTTTTTTTTCTGTGATGAATCTTGGTTTCATTTAAATGGGTATGTGAATACTCACAACAGTCAATACTAGGCTTCAGGAAAACTTGTGCTCACTATGATCGAAAATTGGAGTTTGGTGTGCAGTAAGTGCTAGAAGAATAATAGGCTCCATTTTCTGTGATGAAACAATTAATGCAGAGTGATACCAGAGGCTAATTCCCAACACATATTTTGATTGCTTGACAGAAGAACAGATATTATATGGTTGGTTCCAGCAAGAATCTGCAACAGCACATGCGGCTGCCGAATCATTTAATATAGTAAAAAAGGTATCTGATGACAGAATTATTAGTTTAGATTTTGGCCCCCTCGTTCACTTGACCTAACAAGCTGTGATTTTTATTTATGGGGTTTTTTTTAAAAGAAAAGTGTATCGTTCCAATTTTCCTCCACTAGAGGAACTTAGACATAATATTGTGCAAGAAATCACAACGATTCATGCTGCTTAGCTCCAGTGAGTGAGTGACAACATTTTTAAGAGATATGATGCTTATTTGAGAGCAGAAGGTCAACTTTGCAGCATCTATTATAAGGTAAGGATTTTAGTCCAGCTCTGCCTACATAGTTTTCCCAGCAACTCATGGCTCTCTCGTGCAATGTTAGAGAGCACGCGAGTGGGTTACCATCTTATCCAATACAACAGACCAAAATAAAATGGAGACTCATTATTTTATAAGGTGATGGCCTTGGTAATGAGTATAATTTTAAATTAAGCATAATTCAAGTTAACTACACTTTAAAATAAAATTAAGACACATACACCTATAGTGATTCACAAAATAATCAATTTAATAACATGTAAATTAAAAAGTATTCATGGAACACAATAAAAATCCAAATATTCACAATTACATGCACCATAAATATGAAGATTATAACATGTTGTTCAAATATATAATTCTGTCATAAACTCCTAAAATGCTTCACTTTGTTAGACAGAGAAAACTGAAACTAAACATTAACACATAATTGTGTTTAAAAACACATGCAGGTGGAAAGTGTGAAACTCTAAATGAATATTCAAGATTATTTTTATTTTGCTATCTTGCTCATGCCTTTTAACTCCATACATTGCAACATATTTGATCTACTGTGGTCAGACAAATACCTGCCAATCCTTCATCCGCTTAGATCCATATGATCCAAAGAAATTCTTGCTGTCTGCTTCAGTTTCTTTTAATATTTCTATGATCTTCAAACAGTGAAAATAGTTTATATCTAAAAGGAAAAATATGTTTATATTAGAAATAAGCATCAACTAATTTTCAATATTTCTGCACTTTTTATACTTTTCATACATCATGCCTTCAGCCAGATAGATTTTAATGTACAGCATAAAAGAATTATACTGTGGGGTAAATTAGACAGTGCAACTGAAAAGTATTACCAAACATAAGAAAGGAACATTAGCACACATAGAGAGTGCTAATCCAGCAGTGTGTCAGGAGAGCCCAGGATATTTAAGGAAAAAGGAGCAAAATAACAATAAAAAATCTGATGTGTTCCATTCACATGACTTTCTCTACATCTCTGTAACAAATTGTTGTTAAAAAGCTTGTGCTTCTATTTACTTCATGCTAATCAAGAAAAAATTAGCAGAAATAGTTTTATTATTTGCTACCTTATAAGTGGAAGCAAAATAAGGGAAACCATAGGTTAAACTGATAGTCAAAAGCTGGTTGCTATGTGAATCAATAAATAAACTCCTGCTGTAACCAAGGTTGAAGAATGAACTAATGCAGAAGTTCCTTTGTTTGTATGGATAAGATTTGACAAATTCCTGTTTGAGAAAAGTATGTTTTTCAAGGCTGAGAAAAAAAACAACAAATACCTTAAAAACGACCACCTCCATGAAAAAAATGAATATAACATAACTTGTGTGTTTTAATGTGCTCTACATTTTCTGTGTAGTAAGTTTTTATCCATCTCTTACGGTTTAGCAGATATGCAAAATTCCGTAAAATTCATCCAGAATAAAGTAGTCTTCAGAGGCTATTTCCAGAAAATTCAAGATATAAATTTTATTTGTCAGGTAAATAGCTGTAATAAACAATATTTTAATCAAAATCGTTACAGCCATTTTTTAGAAAATTAAAACTTTCAAAAAAAGTTTCTATGTAAAGGGTAGTTGGGGGTGGGGGGATTTTCTTGAAAATCTTCATGTCGCATCCTTGGAAGATACAAAACCTAAATACCAAATTTGGTTTTTAATGGACTTTTCGTTTTTAAGCTATGTTGTCCAAAGACACCCACAGACCTTTATGTAAAAATGCATTTTTTTGGATTCAGGGGGACCCAAAACATGTATTCCCAGTGAAATCTCGGTATCAAATTTTTGGGTGAAATACAATACCTTCTCTATACACTATGTACATAGTTCGTATAGAGAAAGTAAAAATGGGTGTCAGTATAGAGATATACAGGGGAAGAATTGGAAGTTTTACTATTAAAAATCATAAAATCAGCAAGAAAGGAAACAAAGAGGAAGTGGTGAATATCTTTATCCTTTCTTTTTAGTGTTACTGGATTGTTAATAATAAGGGGAGGGTGGATATTAATCCAGGACTAAGGTGACCAAGAAACTTTGAATGAAACACTAAAAAAATGCATGGAATGTAAAAAATTGAATAATCTTGGAAGAGAAATAATAAACAAGAGATAAGGATAGAATTACAGCAAAGGATGATGGAAGTTCATGATATTAACAGAAGAATGGAACCATTAAAGGATAAACATAAGAAATTCAATCTTGTAATATTAGGTGTACAGGAAGGAGGTGAAAGAGATCCTAGAATGCAAACCTGTTTAAGAGTTGGCAAAAAAAGAGAGGGATGATTGTTGTAAGATTTGTCTCAACACAAACAATAAATAAAATAGTGAAAAAATAAAAAGGAACAAATGTCTTTATAAAAAGTGATCTATTTATACAGCAGAAAGGCTTAAAGCAAGGATTTGTACAAAAGTGAAACAAGCAAGGGAAGAAGGAAATCAAGCTTATATTTGCAGTTTTCGTTTATTCATCAATTACCAAACAGCTGGGGCAGAAAATGATATATAAGTAAATGGGCAAAGTTCAGTACCAGGAAGTCCAAAGGCCATTATCATAGGCATTGATTCAACAGAGAAGATAATTGACACACCAGCATCAGAAGGTGTAGCAACAAATGGTCAAAGTCAGGTGGGAATGACATCACCATTGAGGAAATTTCATCGAAACGTAGACTAACATGGAAAGAAAGACAGTTGGGCGACAGAAGTGGGTCAAGATCAGGAAGCTAACATTAAGTTGGAGAATTAATGACATCAAATGCTTTGTAAACATCAAAGAGGAGTATACTGAACTTTAGGGGACTGACAGCAGACAAAAAAGAGACTGTAATGTGGAACAGAAAGGTTTATGAAGCAGGGGTAGAGTAAGCTTTTAGATATAGGGCCAGCTCCCTCTAGCAAAAAAGGGTACGTGGAGGAGAAGGGGGGTTGGAATTGTGAGGCTTGGGTAAAGCTCTAATCTAAGGGCATATTAAAATACTGTGAATGGTGGAATTGTTAAGGGTAGCTAAAACATAGATTGATGGTAAAAAGATAATTGAGGTTCAGGGTTTTGAAGGTAGTGAAAGAAAAAATAAATGAGAGAGGGTATCTGGAGACATAGGTTTTTGAAAAATGAAGTGCAGGAGAGGAGATCAGAAGTGAGGGGGTGTTATTAAGTATTGGAGATAATGTCTAGGAATTATTGCAACCTCCCAAGATTTATAATCCGGAAGGGAATTAATTGGGATTAAAAATGAACAACTTACAATTGAGGTTATGTTGACAGGGAATTCTAATAGGAGAATTGGAGAGCTGAAAATTGGTGAGTTAAATGTGTATGGGTGGGAGGGGGGCATGGAAGGTAAATCAACAATGGCTGGTCAAGATATAGTAAGGATAAAGATGATTACTTTTTCAAGATCTATGGAGCAAAGTGTTATTTTTAGTAGAAAAAATGTATTTAGTAAACAGCAAGACATTCAACCGTGAAACTTGGTACACATATTTATGCATCTCTCAAGTTTAGATTACAGATGTTCATATATCCTCCAACAGTGGCACAAATAGTGTATACAAGACACAAATAGTGTTACATGGATACTCAAATTCCTCCCATAGTGGTAAGCATGTCCATCCTCACTGATGTTATGGCAGTACAGATCTGGTTCTTCAACTCATCTAAGTTCTGTGGTAGCAGTGGTACATGCTGTCCTTAACGAAATCACAGAAAAAGAGGTCACAGGACATCATGCCCAGTGACCATGGAGGCCATTTGAGAAGTGCTAAGTTGTCAGCTTCTTGATGACCAATCTAATAGTGTGGCAGTATTTCATTCAGAAGTTCACGCACTTGGTGACTACAGTGAGGGTGTACCGCATCCTGTTGCCATAAGAGGTTGTCCTCATGCAGCCTCAGAAATACCCAGTTTTGTAACATAGCAAGATACTGCTCATCATTAACTGCATTTCCATCAAAGAAGATTGGACCATAAACAAATGAGTGAGACATAGCACAAAACACAAAACTTTGGGCAAATCTCATGCATGTTCAATGTGTACAGGTGGGCTCTGTAGGCCACAAATTTAAACACTGTGTTTGTTTACCATCCACTAAGCTAGTAAGTCACTTCATCATTGAACACAATGTATTTTGCAAAGCTGTTATCACTGTCAATAGCATTATGAAGTCCATCACAAAATGCCACATGCTTGCATTTGCCATTATGATGCAGAGCCTGTAACCTGCAAGGCTTTGTAACCAACCAACATCTCAAAACACCCAAATTATTGTTGTAGGCAGTTGTAATTCCAGATTAGCACAATGAGTTGATTTTGTAAGACCACATTAGAAAGTGATTTGAATTCATGAGACATCTTCAGATACATAAGGGTAGCCAGGACTCTTCCCTTTATATACACATCCTGTGACTACAAACTTTCAATACCATCAGTGAATATTCCATCCTTTCAGAGGATCAGTTTGGGACCTCAATCTGAAATGTTTTTGTACTGTAATCACCGAATTATACTTAGCAAACACAAGAACATAAAATGCTTTCTGCTGCAGAGTAGCCATTTTACATGAAAGTGAAACATGTGACAGTAACCAAGCAAAATGGATGACAACTGACATCTAGCAGCAATAAATATAAACTAAACATGTATTCGCTCCTACATAAATCAAGCCATGGCACAGTGATCAATAATAATTGGACAACATAATATTCTGTAATACACATATACTTTTTGTAACACCCAATATCATCTTTTTTTTTTTTTTAAATGATTTATTGATCGATCAGTGCATGTGCACTCTACAGATCATTGATTTTAGACATTATTTACTATATCATCTTGAGTATGTTTAAAGTGTTGAATATAGCTGACATTAGTGTGCATTTTCCACTGTATAGAAAATGATGTTAGTGAAGTGAATGCAAGGCGTGATGAATGTAGGTACAGAGTAGAAAGCTTTAAGCGGAGCCCTGAGTTGAGAACTTCTTTATATTGGGTTCAATAATGGGTAGATTGTGCATATATGGTATTGAATTAATGATGATGAGAGGAATAAGTGAAGTAGCATTTGGGCTGTGTGATTCTGGATTAAAATGGGCAAATAGAAATATGAAAATGAGTAATAAGAGGGTGATGTCATTCAATGAT
Organism: Hymenopus coronatus; assembly: GCA_030762935.1. NCBI lineage: Eukaryota > Metazoa > Arthropoda > Insecta > Mantodea > Hymenopodidae > Hymenopus > Hymenopus coronatus. The sequence goes on along the minus strand of CM060882.1, from coordinate 151,312,699 downwards.
AAATGTAGAGGGATGAGAAAGGAGATTCAAAATACATTGATTGGATGGCAGGAGAGTAAGGAGAAAAGGAGGTCATGTTATATTTAAAGGAGAGGTACTGGTTGCTGCTTGAGCAAAAGTAGTAGTGGACTGAGGGACTGAGTAGTTTGACTGATGGAGAGCAAAGGGCCTTAGAAATTGAGGAGAAGATCAGATTTGGGATTTGGGGGAGTGAAACAGACATGGAAAGTTATCAGAGAGTGCACTAAGTGTAGACAAACACTGTTATTAGTGCAAATGGCTGGGCTACGTATTTCCAGAATTTGTTTAAAAGGCAGGGGAATGATACGATTCGGTGAAGGTTGGATTTGTGTAGTATATATATATATATATATATATGAAGGAATTGGATAGGCCATTTGATGCACAAGAGGTATAGAAGCAAGTTCAGAAATTCAAGAGAAAGAAAGCAGCTGGAATTGATGGGTTGCTCACAGAAGTTTTGAAAGTTTGGTGTAGGGACATAGTGCCTAAGAAATAGTACACAAGCTTATAGCTCACATGTATAAAGATAAAGATAGTCAAATCCAATTACAGAGGGAGGGATATAGTTATTGTTCAATGTGGGTAACATTTTTACAGGCATGTTGGCAGAGAGAATACAGGAGTGGGTAAAATAAATAGGAAGCTTTATCATTTCAGGATGGTTTTAGAAGGGGTAGAAAGGCAATTAATAACCTACTGGTGACTGACATGCTGAGAGCTAAATATTTAGCAAGGAAATGGGGTAAATTATTACAATGCAATTTTGTTGACTTATTTTATGTTATGGTGATAAGAGAAGCACGTTGGTACAAACTAGGGAGTAAAGACTTAAGTAATAGAATGACTTAATTGTTGAAAGCACTATATCACCAAAACACATTTTGTGCAAGATGTGGAAGGAATGAAATGACAAAGGAAATTATGTAACAAGGTGCAAGACAGATGTTAAGTCATTCAGTTTGGTTTAATTTATTTATCCATGACATTTTGGAAGAGGTAAAATTAGCAAGGTTCATATATCAACAAGTAACATCTTAAGATATTCCAGGTCTAATGTTTGCAGGTGACTTGATGGTGGGATTAACAGTATGGGATTTAAACTGGCAATATGTGCAATCAAATTATTCTGCAATAAATGGGGGCTGAAAATGAATCAGAAGAAAATCAAAATTGAGATTTTAAGAAACAATCAAATTTAAGTAAGGCAGCAATTTGGCGAAGGTGGAGAAATTCAAACGTTTAGAGAATTTCATACCTAGGAGTGAAGTTACTAAGCACAGGAAAGGGGGAAAGGCAGATAAGTGCTATGGTAATGTGAGATTGGCTATGGGCACTGCAAAATGTTTGTATATAGCCCAACCACAAGTGTAGAGTGGTTTGAGAGAATTTTATGCATTGAGTCTAAGTAGATATATGGAGCAGAAATATTGTTGAGTATATTATGCAAGTTAATTTTTGGAATCCCTCAGTGTACAGTTAATATAGGAGTGATGGCAGATTTTAGCGAAGGCTAGGGCTAAAAATCAGATAATTGAAAGAATATTTAATGCTTATTTCACATTCACCAATTGCAAGAGATGGATATTCTGAAATAATGTTAAGGTCTCAAAGGAATAGGGTAGAAAGTTATTTATGGTTGGATAAGATAAAGGATCAATTGATTATAAATGTTTAGATATGTAATACAGAACTTATGATTTTAATACAGGGATTTGGAGAGGCGTGAGAAAAAAGACTGGAGGATATAAATAGGTATGATTTATGTGTACAATGAGAGAGAAAAGCTATTGCAATGGAATAATGAGGTGAAGGAAAATTAGAAAGGAAGGATATCCTAAAGTTTTTGATAATATGAGAGAGCAGGAATTGCTGGTTCCTACTGAAAATTAAAAAATTGAAAGGTGGAGTGATGTAAGGACTGAGTCCAATTTATAGGTGGAAGGAGGAGGATGAATTTCACATAATGTTTAAATGTAAGGAGACAAATGAATGTAAAGTGGAGTTGATCAAATAGCAATGGTTAGAGATAGTGAGGTAGAGATAAAGAAAATCTTCCAAGGATCAAGAACAGTGAAGAATTTTAAGAGAATTCCTATGGACAGTTAAAATGAAATGTACAAGCAAGTAGAAAAGGAGTGAATAAAGGGATCTTATTGTGAACAAATTTTATGTATAGTTCTTATAGTGAAGAAGTACATGTGTTAAATGGAGGGTGGTGGCTTGCCCAGATAATGGCCACTGGGGTCAAAAGTGGTACCTACCAGGATTGAACTGTAATAAATAAATAATTTATATTAACCTTTTCACTGCAGATATATTGTTACTTGGACAAATCCCTCCTTGTTAAGTTATTTTTAGGTGAATTCAACATTTTAAAAACACCTATAATTTAATGCAAAACTGTTGTACGAGGGCCGTTCAGAAAGTAGCCTCCGGTTGATTGCAAGAAATTCACCAAGTTAAATAAAAATATTTTAATATATACATCTTACAACTACATCTTTGCACTATTTTTCTACATAGTTTCCATTACGATTGAGGCACTTATCGTATCTGTTCACAAGCTTTGAAATTCCTTCTGCATAAAAATCACCCGCTTGTGCCTGGAGCCAGCCTGTGACCGCATCTTTGAGCTCTTTGTTGTCATCAAACCGCTGGGACCCGAGCCATTTCTTCATATGCATGAAGAGGTGATAATCGCTTGGCGCCAGATCTGGGCTGTAAGGTGGATGGTTGACAACGTCCCACTTGAAGGACTCAAGAAGGGCTGTTGTTCTGCGAGCAGAGTGAGGACGGGCATTATCGTGCAAAAAAACGATACCGGAAGTCAGCATACCACGGCGTTTGTTCTGTATAGCCCGTCGTAATTGTTTTAGTGTTTCACAGTACACGTCTTGATTAATGGTCGTCCCACGTTCCATGAATTCAACCAACAACACCCCTTTTGCATCCCAAAACACCGTTGCCATCAATTTTCGGGCAGAAAAATCTTGCCGGGCTTTTATTGGTTTGGTAGGCGAATTTGAATGTGCCCACATCTTTGATTGTTCTTTTGCCTCAGGGTTCACGTACTTAATCCAGGTTTCGTGCCCGGTCATGATTCTGTTTAACAATGGTTCACCTTCGGCCTCATAACGTGACAGAAAGTCTAATGCAGAGGCCATTCTTTGAGTTTTGTGGTGGTCGGTAAGAATTTTGGGCACCCATCGTGCACAGAACTTATGGTAACCCAATCTTGCTGTCACTATCTCTTACAAGAGAGTCTTAGAAATCTGTGGAAAATCAGTAGACAACTCCGACATTGTGAAACGTCGGTTTTCACGAACTTTTGCATCAACTGTCTGAACGAGTTTGTCCGTGACCAATGATGGTCTACCACTCCTCTCTTCATCATGAACGTTTTCTCGTCCATTTTTAAATAAACGTACCCATTCACGGACCACTCCTTCACTCATAACTCTTGGTCCGTACACGGCACAAAGCTCACGATGAATAGCTGCTGCAGAATATCCTTTGGCTGTAAAAAACCTTATAACAGCACGCACTTCACATTTGGCGGGGTTTTCTATTGCAGTACACATTTCAAACAGCCACAAACACTAAACTAGCGCAGGTACGACTTTCACTCGACCACGGCTTGATGCCGACTGACCTGCTGAGTGCGTGAATGCACAGATGGCGTCGCTACTCCCCCCACTACCCGCACTGTGACCGATCGGAGGCTACTTTCTGAATGGCCCTCGTAGATAGAGAAACTCACATTAATGATGTCTTAGAAATGCAAGGAAATGTTTATAAACAGGGAAACTTATGCAATAGGCACAACAAAGGATTGTCCATAAGAGGCCACTAATATCATTTTTAACTTCTTGTGTGTTGTATTATGAAACTCAATGTATTATGTTACTACTTGCAGAAAAAAAATATGATTATATATTTGCCCTTATAGTTTTCACTTCAAAATTAGGGTTGTACGAACAGAAACCCCCAATATAAAATGAGAAAAGAGCTGAAAATAATACAATATCCTGCAGTTATCCCTTATTTTCCAAAGACACACCTAAGTTGTCTCTGCTGAAGTCGTGAACTTGGGGAGTAAAGTTTCCACAACTCCACTAGAACAAAGGAATGTCCTTACAGGCTGCTTGGGTGGTGTATTGGTACTGTTTATTGATCACTTTTATAATCACTATCCATCACATGCAAGTAACTGTCACGTGCTGCAAACTCAGAAACATTGGATAAATCTGATGGTAATAACTCAAAGTTGCTGCACACTACTTGAGGAAGGCATTTCACTTAGTCGGAATACCCTGATTACATCTCGCTGATCACATGATTTGCAATACTCATAAGTATACGGTGCTGTTTTACTGCACTTCCTATTTTCCCTCAGAGGCATAACTGTACAGCAGAATTTTTTATTTTGAATTTATGATTCCTAACAGATGAGACTAGGTCATCTCCTTAGCGTGGTGGTAGCACAGCTGCTTGCCAAGCAGAAGACCTGGGTTCATTTCTCGTACTAAGGTGGGGAATTTCCCCATGCTGGGAGACCTGTCCCTGGGGAGGCCAACTGAGGAGCTACTTGCTTGAAAAGTAGTGGCTTCAAATCAAGAAGACTGCATTAACTGACCAGGAGGGACTAAAAGCGCTCTTCAACTGTTAACACTGAATACAATGGTTATAAGAACTAAACTCAATGAAGCCAGTCCTAATTTTGTGTGTCAAAATAATTGTATAATACTGATGTGCTCCTGAATACCATAGGTGACTATGCATTATGCCAACTTTGTACTCAAGTTGAGGTGTTCACACATTCTGAAGCATCTATAACACAGAATAAATAACATCAGGTTAATTACTTTAGCTTTTCAGATAGGTTTGCTTGACGTCTTCGGGTATTGTGCAGGACATGCTTCAAAAGCCTTTGTTTCCATCTTCATTAGTAGAGTGACTGGTGATGCTGGCATCGCCTTTGTTTTGGTCTTTGGTAGGAAATTTCTACCATTCAGGGAATTCTAAAGAACAGTTCACTTCTTTTAAAAATTTGGTGTTTAGACCCTTTTTGTTGTTGGTATCCCAAAAATATGTTGCAACTTGATGATTTGTCTATTTCTTTATACTTTATGTTCCAGTTGTGTTCTTTCATGCTGATGTTTATGCTTTGTTTGCATTCCTGGTAGTTTATTCTGTAAATTCCTAGTTTGATGCTTATATGTGTTGATATTTCTGATTTATTGCTTTTATTGAATCAGCTTAAAAATTCAATGCCATTTGAACACACATCTCTTTCCATATGGTAAACATTTAGGTACCATGAAACATGTACTATATCAAGAAATTTAGTTATTTAACAAATTACCTCCATAAGTTAAAGCAGTCGCAGAGGTGTCAGAACAACAGTTTAATTTAAAATTGAAGATATTTCTATTAAACAGATGTTTATACAATTTGGATGAGCAATAAATTGTGATTTTATATAAATGTAATGATATATTCAAAATCTGTGTATTGAAAATGGCGTTTTATTTATGGACCCTCTTTAACTGATGTGGTTCTCAGCATCCCATTTTATACTGAGCATGAAAGCAGCTTATTTTTGCTCAGAGGCCTCTTACTCAGGCTTGAGGTTCTTTTACGAGCCATAAATCTACGACACAGAAGCAGCAGCTTTACTTCCCTTCCGAAGGATTTTTACGCCTGAAAAATTATATCATCCTCCACCAGGTTTGAACCTTGCAACCTTGAGTATATGAAGTTAGCATGGTAACCATTACACCACAGAGGGTGACTATTAACATATTGATAAGATGATATTTATTATTATTATTAATACGGGTATGACAAATTCCCCAATGTGAATGTGTGAATTGGTTTTCATTAACATATCAAAAGAAAGTCTATCTTTATTTCTAAAAATTTTGATGTCCAATTAAAAAGCAGCTATCCATCTTTCTGTCTTAACAGTGTAGGTAATGGCTCAGTCTTGCAAGTTCAACACTTTCACAGCATTCTGTACAAACTTTTATTTATTTGTTGCAACCATCAGGTCATCTATATGTTACAGGACAAGGCACTATTGCAACAATATTATAGATACAAAAAGAAGCTATTTTAGCAAAAAGAGGAGAAAAAGTTTCATCTTAAAGATCAATATCATTTGTTAATGATGGCTGCTGTCATTGTAAAATGTAATTTACCAACTTAACAGTATTGAATAACTCGTGAAAATCATGAAACGCTTGAAATATCAGCACTGAAATTTATATCCATATAAAAAATTTCATCTTATGTCAGAATTTACTTTTTAAATCATACAATATTCTTAAAAAATTAAATCCTTTGTTACACACAAAAGTTTAAGCAATCCTCCAATCAGGATTTTGTTTAATTCCAATGAATAGTTTCTGAGATATCTTCAAATAAACCTTCTTCATATGGTATATATGTGAATAGAACTTCATTATTTTTAAGTTCATTGAAGTTCACTATCACCTCCTGCCACATCAAAGTTTCTACTTGCCACTTACAGGATCCAGAGAGAAGCTTAGCAATGCCCTCGTGTACAGGCATATCCTGAATGGCATTGTTGATTTTTTCTCGGATGGTGAGAATGCGTGTTGGCCATTCTCGATTGCAGTGCCTCCTACTGACCAACCAATCACTCAGTTTGTTGGTATGTATATCAATTGGAATATACTGCTCCTGAAATAAATAATTTCATTTGCTATAGATCGGATTAAGAAAAAAGATGTTTTTCACCAAAAAAATTGTCATACCCATATATCTGAACTGTTAATGATCTTTACTTTCTGAGACATACTCTATGCTCATGTAAAATTCTGACACTTTTTATTAACCTGAAGCATTGCAAGCAAAAATTACAGAGAGACCATACAACCAAAAATTTATTTTCAGCTGGTGCCCTTAAAATAGCAGAAGAGACTTGCCATGACAGTAACTATCATGACAATTTGGTTAGATGTGAAAACTGAATCACAAGTGGTTTTAGGCTACAACTATTTAAATAATGGGCAATCGTGCTAAAGGCTTGCAGAAAAAACTCCTGAGCGTAACTATGGTATGGTAGGACTTCTTCCTGTTTGGTCTCTATACATACCATTCCTAAACATCAAACTAATAAGAACAGAAAAACATTACCTGACATTTGAAATACTTAGAAAATCCACAAATACAGATAACTACATAAAGTTTGATAGCTACAACCCCACAATAGTTTAACCTATAGATTAGTACACATTCCCATGGAGAATAGTGAATACCAAAAAGAATACCAACAGATACTCTAAATAGCTACCAACAATGGCTTCCAAAAAAGTGCAATAGACAAGAGTATACCACTGAAACGCATAACACACAACCACCCTACAGACCTCCATGACCAATCTCATTTCAGAAAATTCATCTATCATCCTTGGGCACACAACAAACTTCGGAAAATCTTCAGGAATTATAACATCATCTTAGCTCCGAAAAACAACTACAGCATTCAGAAACTGCTGAGCAAAAATTTAAAAGATCCTATCCCTGCAAACAAAAAACAGGGAATTTATGAAATTAAATGTTCAGACTGTAATCTTTATATATAGGAAGAACAAAGAGAAGTTTGGAAACCAGATTAAAGTAACACATGAGAAACCTAAACAACCAAGCAAACAGAAAAATCAGCAGTTGCCTATCAGGACACAAAATCATACCAAATATAAAACTCTTAAAACCAGAAATAATCCACAGAATTAGATGTCTGGGAGAAGATCTACATCATGAAGAAAAAGAGCCATATTATGAATTTTGATTTACCACCATGCAGTAACATTTGGAAGTTCATAGATCCAGCAACAGATGCCTCCATAAGTGATACATCACCACCAACCCTATCGTTGATGCCAACGAAGCAAGATTTAGTCGGAATTAAGGGTTGAAAATTGGGTGCAAGTGTTTCGGAAACGGGTCCCAGTAAGTAAAATAAGTGATGTTTGTGTTTCAAAAGCCAACTCAACTTTCAAATTTAATCACATCACTGTCACAAGTTTTTTTGCATATTTGTAAGTTTTCAACTTAAAAAATATTTACTGAACTCAACAAAGAAGGGGTTGCTCCAAATAAACTAAGAGAGAGGCTACACATTTGGCATAAGTGAACAGAAACTGTTCATATACAGAGAATGCAGAGCAAAAATGGGGGGGGGAAGTGTTATTGCCAGTGCTTTCAGATTCTTCTCTTAAAAGCCTGAGCATTTCCTATTTTGCTCCAGTTATATGGGATGAATATGCTTACAGTTTATATGGTTTGCTCTTATTGTACCGGTCATCTGCAAGACAAATTTTCTGAGCATTCTTCTTCATACAAATGATTAAGCAACCCTTCAAAGAATATAAATCAAGGCAAAGGGAAGTTAACTTTCTGCTTTTCATTAAACCCATTATCTTTAATTTTAACATCCTTTATGGACCCCCCCCCCCTTATTCAGAGAAGATGAATGTTAGTTAACTCTAAGCTCTAGGGACTCCAAACTCATATGAACATCATTTCAACCATTTCACTCATTCTCTGATATGGCCTACCAAGTTAATGGATGCCCCCCCCCCACAAAATATTATGACATTTTTAGTGGGTACCATCATCTAGACTTATACTACCAATAATTTTTGGCACTTTCTGTCAAAGTGCAGTAATTTATTTATATTTAGGTAATTATAGAGAACTTGGGCCCCTCTAGAAATTAAACTAATTGTGGTTTGACTGTAAGTTTGGTTTATACTTGTTACGTTTTCAGCAATTTTTTTTATCAGAAATTAAGTTAAATGCTAATTTATTACATGCGCATAGCGATCCTTTTTTTGTGAATATTTATGAAGTATGCTGCCTAGAAGGAATAGAATATAAATAAAGAAGTCTTTTAGTACTTTTGCAATATAATAATACTACACACAAAAGTGCCTAAAACCTGAGTTTCATTGTCGGCGGCAGGAGAACAGTGTTATGGAATGCAACACCGGCATATGTCTCTAGACACTGTGCTGATGTATGACAAGTATGTTTCACGCAGATACAGCTGTTCAGTGAATTTTATTATACAGAACTTCGGCCACTCTAAAATCAAATGAAACTACGTGCGATTGATTGACTTTGTATTCATGATGACAATTTCAAAGCCTGTGGATTTCAAATTTAGCGCAAGGTTAGGTTCCAGTCCGTTTAGGTTAGTGTGTGTATATAAATTTATGCTTCTAATTTTATATTGTGGTAGTACCTCAATATCGATATTTCCAAAAACTCCTAACAGCGCAATGGATACAACATTAGTTTTTTAAACCATCTCCTCACCCATAATCCCTCTCTAACCACATTGGTCCCGCTGAGTGCAAAACTGGCATAAGTTGCAGCGGAGAGATGTAGCGGCCCAACTTGTAAATAATTACCTATATTTATTTGTATTAAACCAACTGCTAATGAATTTTATGTCATTATTATTTCTACTTTGCAGAAGCTATTTAAAACCCCTTCCTAATTATATGTAACCAACAAAACAAATATCACAAACAATAGCCAATGTCTCTTTAATAAACTCAAGATTCTATCAAATACACCTCACTCATTCGAAGGTTCCCATTTTTCTCATCTATTTATAAGCAACAATGGCTGTTCAGAAATGAGCACAATTTCATTTGAAATTATAAATATAACCATTGGAGGGGTCAGTTTTCTTTCATGCTCATTATTTACACTTAGTTTAGTTTATGCTTTCCATGTGTCTTGGGATAAAATTTTGTCTTCTAATAATAATTTGCTCAACAATTTTGGCCAATTTCTTTGAAATAGTTCTCCATAAAGTGGCATAGCATATAATGCTACCTAAACACAAATTGTATAAAAGTGCGAATTCCTGTTCATTGTGTGATCCTCTAGATGTAATTATATAGAAGCGTTAAATATGACACTACTGAATCCGAATATTGCAAATTTTGTAAAAGTTTACATTATAGCAATTCGGGTTAGGCCGAGATTCGAACCATAAATGTTTAACTTTAAGTACATCGGTCTTGGTGGGTCACACACAGACTTCCCATTTTTTCAAAAAACACATTTAATGGAAAGAGACATTCATTTAATAGACAATTGATGTCTCTCATAAAGTGAAGTGGAACACAGTTTTAAACAATGCGTAATTCGCAACAACAGTGCATATTTTAGTTTAATTCATTAAAACTATATTTCTACATAACCTCAAAAAAGGTCATGTCCATTAGTGATATTTTCTGGGTAGTTCGGGATGAAATCGAAATACAGTTTTGAATTTGAGGAAAGCTCAGCCTTTCCCTCTCATTTTTAGATTATAAAACCATATGGTGTCAATAATTAGACGTCACGATGAAAACCTTTATCTCCAACATACCTCCATTACTATTGAAGTTGTGCAAATATTATTGTGACAGTACTTCACATTGCTTATTGAATTGAACAACCGCACTAAAGCAATCAAAAGTATTCACACTTTACAGCTAAATCTAACTGCACAATTTGCAAGTAGTCGATTTTCCTACGGCAGATTGAGCCAATCGGCAAACTTCACTTTATATGAAATCCATTGCTGCCAACACGCAAAAATTCCATAAAATCCACTATGTAGATGTAAAAAGTGCCATGCATTGTAGAAAAATGAGTAGAAATAAAACGTCATTTGAATATAACAAATTTGATGTGGGGGACTGCAGGTACCGTTTTAAAAAAAATAGCAGAAGAATTGGAAATATAAATGATAAGTAAGTGGACTTCTGCAGTTGTTAACGCCTTGAAATGAATCAGTTGAGTGATATACTGACACAAATTTAACTAAAATGTAAACTTTTTCTCCTAATAAAATACTGTTCGCTGTTGGATGTCTTTGGCATCTTCAAATATGCTATCAAATATCCTTTAGTGACAGTCTCCAAAGTGTATAAATTAAAATTAAACTTTGAAAGTCCTATTTTCAAAGGGAAAGCGACCATAAAGTTTCTTCCTTCAATAAAATCATCATGTAGCATTTCTACTTCTAATTAAACAGATACGTTGTTCGGTGTAACTGGCTCTTATCATTGCATATGAAAATGTCACCAAATTTAGGGAAATGTTTACTAGGGTGGCGAATATGACCCTCTCCCACACATATTGCTCTGCTACTCTATACCTCATTGGTCATTGTAATATGCGTGACAGGGAGTGGTAGGGATAGCCACGTGGCTACTGCTAGCAGACGAAATAACAAAATATGCAAAACACGTGACAGCGGCGACCGGCAATGTATTTATGGGTTTTGACTAGAACATGGTACCTCCATTGCAGTTTTTGATAAGACAGAGTATATGCTATCTGAAGGTCATTTAAAATGTAGAGCTCATAAATGCAAATAAACTTCTAGATTAATGTATTGTGACTATTGTGTTAATCCGATTTACTTCCTAATTCTGCTTTGCTTATCGGCAATGCTTCCTGTCATAATGCACACTTAGACAAGCCTCCAACATAAAATTCTCAAAAAACAGACATGCAGTACTGGCTATAAAACCACAACATTCGCTTTGATGAGCACAGCACGAAGACACAATTGTATAATGTAGTCTTAGCCAATAAACCAGCAGAGAAAAATCTTATGTGTTCCATTCACTTATGCACATGACTTTCTCTAGCTGTTCCGCAAACAAAATGTTCTTGCATAAAAGTATTCTTTTATCAATGTCGTTAAAATCGAGATAAACATTAGCAGAAATAGTTTTATTAATTGTTTCCTTGTAAATAGAAGGGAAATAAGGGTATACTCTAGGCTAAAGCATAGTCAATTCCTTTAAAAGCACAGATATAGAGAAAATAAATAGGAAATGTCCCATCCTTATGCATTGTGGTTGATGAAGCATATTTTTGTCAAGCCGCCATATTTTGATTAGACTTCTGAGGTGATTACGGCTTTTATGGGTTAAATGTGCATTCAAAAATCAGATGTTGTGGTGATAAATGTTAATTAAGCAGTACGTTTGAATTGTAGGTTTAAACCAGTATAATGATGAATAGTGTGTGGTGTTTGTATGTAGTTTCTCGAATAGCAGAAGCAAAAACAAGGAAAGGGAGGTGTGTTTTAATACATAGATTAGGATACTTATGTAAGTGATTTTGTAGTGTTAAATGTTCGATTAAGCAGTAAATTTAAAATGTAAGTTTTAAACCAGTATAATGGTCAATACTTGTGGTGTTTGGTTGTAGTTTCTCGAATAGCAGAAGCATAAACAAGGAAAAGGAAATGTGTTTCAATGCATAGGTTAGTGTACTTAAGTGATTTTTCGGTGGTATAGTAAATGAAATATTTCAATACAGAGATTAATGTACTTATTTAAGTTGTTTTCGACGGTATACTTAGTGAAATATGTTACACATTATCAACTGCATGATTCTCTGTATTGTTAGATTTTTAGATTTCCAACTCGAAAAGACAGCTGAGAAGTAGCCAAAATTGGCAACCTACTCCGGTTTATAAGAAGCCTCTTGCTAATTTGGCCATTTAGCAGCTGTCGCGAGAAATAATTAGTATCAAATTATTTGCTTATGATACCAGAACCATGAGAATAGGGGGAATATTCTTCAGACTTAGAATGAAATACTTTTAGTCCACAGTGAAAGTAATTTATATTTCCTTAGGATAGCTCTGATAGTTATGATCCTTTTTTGGTTTGCACTTGTTTACAAGTTCATGTAGTGGAATTAATTGTTATATGCATGAGAGACAAACAATAAGGTTTGGTCAAAGTCTGATAATCTGCCCTCCTTCAGTTTTAGACCAAGAAATTAGAACAAAATTAAGTAATGCCCTTGCTGCGATGTTTACTGCAATAATACCAATTTATCAATAATAATTTCTGACACGCCGAAAAAAATGGTTGCATTAAATGTTCCTTCAACTAGAGATCTTGCCCCTTCCATTGTCCTTCGTTTTGTACTTTAAAAACTTGGAAAAACAATTAATTTGACAGATGCTGCGAATGGTGAAGGTATATGGCTGGTCACAAAACGTGCTTCGCAACACGCTAGACATTTCCGGGGCGTATTTAAAGCCGGTTGCTAGTGAAGCAATTGAAATTCAGTTTTCTTTGCTTGCCATGAGCAAACAAAAGACACACGAAAGAAAGATGATCGACGACTTGAGAAAAGTTACGAAGTTTAAAATTGAAACCTATAATAAAGACATTCTCTGAAAACTGCCAACTCTAAAACAAAAATGTATATGATGTAAATTGTGTGTTTTAATAAGATCTACATTTTTTGTACAATAAGTTTTTGTCTATTTCTTACCTAATAGTTGATCAAATCTCAGCAAAAGTCGTCCACAATGAACAGGTCTTCTTAAGCTATTCCCAGAAAATTAAAGATATACGTTTTATTTGAAATGTAAATATCCTTAATATACGGTATTTTAATCAAACTCGTTAGAGACATTTTTGAGAAAACAAGATTTTCAAAAATGTTTGCATGAAAAGGGTAGTATAGTGTGGGGGGGGGGTTCTTGAAAATCTTCGTGTCGCATTCTTGGAAGATACCAAACTCAAATACCCAGTTTGTATTTTAAGGCTTTTTAATTTCTGAGCTATGATGTCTACATCCATCCATCCATCCATCCATCCATACAGTCGGCCTCCCTGGTGTAATGGTTACAATGCTAACTTCATATACCCAAGGTCGCGGGTTCAAACCCGGCGGAGGACAATGGATTTTTTCGGGCGTAAAAATCCTTAGCATGGCTTCCTTCGGAAGGAAGGTAAAGCCGTGGGTCCCGTGTCGTAGATTTACGGCACGTAAAAGAACCTCAAGCCTGATAAGAGAGGCCTCTGAGCAAAATTAAGCGATCTTTCACGCCTAATATAGAATGGGATGCTGAGAACCAAAGCAGTTAAAGAGCGTCCATAAATAACACGCCATTTCCATTTCATACATACACACACATACCTACATGCACGCGCGGACCTTTTTTTTTTTTTTTTTTTCTAAAAATACCTTTTTAGGAATTGGGGATCCTCAACACATATTTCCGGCGAAATCTTGAAATCGAAATTTTGGGTGGAACACAGTACCTTCTCTATCTACTATGTACATTGTACATACGTGCTAGAGACAGTAAAACATACTTTATTGATCAAATATTGACTGAACAACATCACGCTGCTTTAAAACTCCCACCATACCATCGGGACCTGAAATGTATTGAATTAATGTGGGGAGACGTAAAGCAATGGGTAGCTGCTAGAAAAATAACGTTTAAATTATAAGATGTTGAAATCCTGTGCAGACAAAGATTTTAGGAAATTGGACCAACTGAATGGCAAAAGGCATGCTATCATGTCGAAAAAATTGAACAGGATTACTGGGACAAAGATACCATTATGGAAGAAAGAATTGAGAGGGCTATTATTCAAGACAATGGAATGGAGTGCAACGACGAGGATAATTAAAATGACAGCAGTTAAGAAGGAGAAGAAAAATATTGTTATTATTATTATTATTATTATTATTATTATTATTATTAAGAAAAATGTCGGGAATGGAAGACATTTATAGAAGTAAATTAAGAGTAAAATGTATAGTAAGCAGTAACCGAGATTTAGGATGAATACATGGGCTGACATCACTGGAAGTGTGATAATTTGCTTTGTAGTACTGTACTACTACAGCGCAGAAACACGAGATTAAACGTACACATCGATGCCGTTCCTGCTTCTGTGTGCCAATGTTCCAGTAAAGGTGACGCGCATCTAACCTCTCATTTAAAAATTTAATCATTCAAGAACTAGCACGCGGCCTTTGCCTTGTATCATGATTGCTGCACATGCGCAGTCGATCTTGTTCACATTGCCCGACCCATTCTCGCAGTTGTGCGTGAATTTAAAACGTGAGCGAGCGGGTGCATGTCAGCTAACCCCTACATTCTTTCACCTGGGTGTAATATGGTAACACCTACGTATAAAATACTCGTGCAATATTGACTGCTACTTCTGGAAGTTTCTAGTCACGTAATAAGGAGGTATAAGTGGGAGGGGCCGCAACTTCATTTGATAGTGAGTTCGGAGCGATTTAGAGAGAGCCGACAACTGTGTACGAGTACAGTTTCAAAACGTCAAAATTATGCTACAATATTGGAATAAACACATTTATTGTGATCAACAGCTGATTAAACAAATAGTTTTTTATTACAGTGAGCTATTTTCGATTGTATATTTGTTTAATTAAAATATCTAATATACCAGTGTTTAAATCATTTATGATTTTTAAAATTTAAATTTAAAACAAAATTAACTATATTTATTTTCATATTTATGTTTATCTTATCATCTATGTTTAGTTTTAGAATAAAAATCACATCTCTGCTATAAATAATTTATTGTTACATAGCTTATTCTTCTATTTACCTCGTTCTAATCGAGAAAAAAATAGCAGAAAGGGTCTTATTACTTGCTTCCATGAAAGTAGGAGGGAGTACCATAGGGTAAAGTGATAGTCAAAAGCTGATTGCTCTGTTATTGAAGTTCTTTTGTTTGTATGAACAGAAGCTGACAAATTCCCGTGTTAGAAAAGTATAAGTATTTTAAAGCTGAAACCATGAACAATGAGCATCTCAAAAACGACCAACTCCACGGAAAAAACGTATATAACATAAATTGCGTGTTTAAATTAGCTGTACATTTTCTATTAAGTAACTTTTTTGTCTCTTTCTTACGGTTTACCAGTTAGGTAAAATTCACAAGATTCGTCCAGAATAAAGTATTCTTCACAGGCTATTCCCAAAAAATGCAATATACGTCTTTTATTTGTCATTTAAATATGTTAAATATAACAAATTTTAATCAAGTGTGTGTGTGTGTGAGAGAGAGAAAGTGGGAGAGAGAGAGAGAGAGAGAGAGAGAGGAACAAGAGCAACAATATCCCCCTAGGATTTCAGTTAGAGGTTTGACATCGATCAATGTCGCAAGTTTTTAATTTGAACTTTAATTGCTCTTCTTTCCCTTTCATATCCACAATTTGAGTTGTTTACGTTGCTTACATTGTTTACATGCTTGTGAACAGACAACTATCAGCACGTTGCCCTCTGTAACCGGTATCGTCGCGTGGTTGCGATTAACGGGAAATCGATAAGGCAAAATAAATGTCGAGCGCTACTGATTAGCATGTTGTGTAGTTGCAACTGATATAGCTGCAAAAACAGGAAGAAAAACTGATGTGCTACATTCACATGACTTTCTCTACATCTCTGCTGCAAATTATTGTTAAAAACGCATTCTATTTATTTCATGCTAATCGAGAAAAAATGGGAGAAATGGTACCTGTTTCTATTTAAGCATAAGAGAAATAATGCAGTACCATAGGCTAAAGTCAAAGTCAAAAGCCGGTTGCTATGTACTTGAAGTTCCTTAGTTTCTATGGACAGGAATTGATAAATTCGCGTATGAGAAAAGTATATTTTTTTAAAGCTGAAACCAACAACAAGGAATATCTAGAAAATGATCCACTCTACGAAAAAAAAATTGTGTGTGTGTGTGGTTTTTTTTTTTTTTTTTTTTTTTTTTTTTTCGTAGAGTGGATCATTTTGTAGATATAATTCCGTAAAATTCATACAGAATAAAATAGTATTCAGAGGGTATCCCCAGAAAATTCATGATATACGTTTTATTTGTCAGGTAAATAAATATCTTTAATATACAAGATATTTTAATCAAAATCGTTAGAGCCATTTTGAGAAAATCAAACTTTTCGAAAATGTTTCCTTGCAAAGGGTAGTTGCAACTTTGGAAGACACTGAATTTAAATACCAAGTTTGGTATTTAACGGACTTTTCGTTTTTGGGCTATGCTGTCTACTGGCGCGCGCACACACATACACACACACACACACACACACACACACTCACACACACACACTCACATATGTACCGTTTTCCATGTTTTGGATCCCCCTGAAAAAAATACATTTTTATTTTCTCTACACCTTTATGTACATAGTGTATAGAGAAGGTATTGTATTCCACCCAAAAATTCAATACGTTTTGGGTACCCCTGAATAAAAAAAGAACATTTTTGGAAAAAGGTCCGTGTGTGTGGTGTATGTTTGTGGACAACACAGCTCAAAAACGAACAGAGCGTTAAATACCAAACTTGGTATTTAAGTTCAGTATCTTCCACGGATGCGATACGAAGCTTTTCAAGAAAATTCCCCACCCCAAACTACCTTGTAGATGGAGAAAATTTCGAAAATTGTAATTTTCTCAAAAATGACTAACGATTTTGATTAAAATGTCTTTTAAGATAACTATATGCCAAATAAAACATATATCTTGAATTTTCTGGGAATAGCCTCTGAAGACAATTCTGGATGAATTTTAGGGAATTTCACATAACTGCTAAACCGTAAGAGATGGACAAAAGCTTACCACACAAAACTGTAGAGCGCATTAATACACAAAATTTATGTTATATACATGTTTTTCGTGGAGTTGATCATTTTATATATCCCTTGTTCTTGGTTTCAGCTTTAAAAAGCTTAACTTTTCTCATATAGGAATTTGTCAACTACTGTCCGTACAAACAAAGGAACTTCGGTCACATAGCAACCAGCTTTTGATTCTCACTTTAACCTATGGTACTCCTTTATTTCGCTTCTGCTTACAAGGAAGCAAGTAATAAGACTATTTCGATTAACATGAAGTAATCAGAAGCATAAGCTTTTTAACCATAATTTGTTTCAGAGATGTAGAGAAAGTCATGTGAATAGAACACATATTTTTTCTTATGTTCCTTAAATGCGCTGCCTCAACTTTGAGTCGCCACTCAAAATGTATTTTTATTTATTTATTTACATAGAATGTCCTAATGAGCATATTGCTCTAGGTAGGAACTGCCCTTTAGTGAGGCGGTAAGTAAAATACAAAGAATAAAATAAACACATTAACACACTAAAAAGGATATATATATACATTTTTAATCTAATTTGTGTGTGGGTGTGTGATTAAACTTAATACAATATTTCAAAGAACACCATAGGGATTTTCTGTTGTCAACATTTTAGGAATTACAGTATTGCTCAAGTAGGTGTTTAAAGAGTTTGTTTTTAAATTATGATAAGTTAAGCGATTCTTTGATGTTAAATGGGAGACTGTTGTACGCTTTGGTGGCTCTAAGTAATATACTTTTTGTTCCATATTTGGTAGAGTTAACTGATTCTATTCATATGTGATTGGCTGATCTTGTTTTGTAGGAGTGAATATCTCTTTTGTGTTTGAAAACGATTTTAACATTAGCGGTTAATCTAACAACACAAATGAAATTTCAGTTTCGAACGAGGAGCGTTGTAGAGTAGTGAGAATAAGGCAGTAAATAAGTTCCACTTATGATTTGTGACTAGTTTGGTATTAAGTACCCTTAACTTTATTTCAATAGCTGGTATGTAACAGCTACACTCTTGCTCTACCCATTATTAAATAATAAATAACCTATAGCATTGTACAACATACGTACTTGAAAAGTTATTCTGCTGACGACTTTACGTCAGTCACGGCAGATCCTTCCTAGAAATTTTATTGTGCCACACAATGTGATACCGACCTATTCACACGCAAAATGGGAAAATGTTCAACTGTTTATACCACAAATAAGTTTTTGTTTGTATCTTATGATGATCGTTCCGACCAGAACCATTCAAACGGGCTAGGCGATCCAGGTGTACTGATCGCCTCTTCTTCGGGGCAGCCTCTGGATGCGGCAGACATCATTCAACCTCTTGACCATAAGATATGTCCCTTGCCATGGTTGTTGAAGCTTGGGGCAGATTCCCTTGGTCCGGGTAGGGCGATTTAGCGACACCAAATCACCCTGAAGAAAACCTCGGCTGTTAGCCTGCCAGTCATAAAGTGTTTTCATTCGGTCACTCGCTAACTGGAGTGTTGACGCGTCATCTCATGCCTGCCATGAAGCTCGTCTACGAGACTCTCCAAGTAATCTACTACTGGCTGTTCTGCCCAGGAGGACTTCCAAACATCAGGTCGCATGGTAGACGCAGCTCCCTGTCAAATATCAAACTGGCTGGTCAACCAGATGATGTCGTGGGTTGAAGAGTGGTAGGCCGCAAGACAGGTGGCATCCTCACATCCCAATCTCTCTAGTGATTGGACACAATTGACCAATCTTCATGAAATGTTCTTTTAGAGACCTGATGTGCCGCTCAACCATGAGTTTGACCTGGGTGGGGGGATATTGTGCTAGTCTTGTGCACTTCCATTCGCTCCAGTGCCTCTCTCATCAAAGGTTAAACTCAAAGTTTGTGCCCTCATCACTGTGCAGCTCCAATGGTACTCCAGAGCGACAAAACAGTTATTCTACCAGGCGGTTCACGATGGCCTTGGCCTCCTGGTTAGGGATGGCGTACACCTCCGGCCACTTGATAAGTACTCCTAGCGACCAACAGATATTTTTTGCCCCTGTCTGACACAAAGAATGGCTCAGCTACATCAATGGCTATGCGCTCAAAAGGTGCTCCCATGTTACACTGTTGCATGCAATCCCGGCTCCTGGTCTGTGGGCCGCGAATTTCCGCAAACAAATAGCATTGGTGACACCACCTCCCAGCATCTACCCGTAGTGTCAACCAGTAGTACCGTTGTCGGAGCTTGTGAGCGGCTCTATTGGTTCTCAAATGTTCTCCCGAAATCCCTACTACAACACGATGCGAATTTCCGTCAAAACTCGTTCAACTGTTGCACGTGATGCATTCTCAGAGAAAACTGTACTCTGCACAAAGCACCGTTCCCCTTTTTACACTGTTGATCATGTGACTGGAAATTTCCAGAAGCCGTTGCACGGTATAACACCGTAGGAGCTTACTATCACACTTAGATGTAAGCATGGCTTTGACGTCAAAGAACCTCCGACAGAACACGTGCCCGCTCGAGCTAATGTAGCAATCACAGCTGCGATGTCAAAAGAACTTGCCGCCGACAAAGGTGTCCACTAACGCTCGTGGACACCTTTGCCCTCCGCGGTGTAGTGCTTACCATGCTAGCTTCATATACTCATAAAGCATCTGCCGGGTTCAAATCCGGCAGATGCTTTCAGGTGTAAAAATCCTTAGCATGGCTTCCTTCGGAAGGGAAGTAAAGCCGTTGGTCTCATGTCGTAAATTTACGGCACGTAAGAGAATTCAAGCCTGATAAAGAGCCCTCTGAGCAAAATTAATTGGTCTTTCATGCTCAATATAAAATGTGACTCTAAGACCACAGTAGTTAAGAGCGCCCATAAATAAAATGTTTCATTTCTTTTAACGCACGCGTAACGAATGACAACAGTCAGCTATAACTTACAAAACGAGCGGTACCTTCGGCAATTTACGGCCGCAGGGTGTAGTCCCGATATGTTAAAACAAATACGGCCATCGATTCATGAAACTTTAGTTGTAACTCTGTATAGTTTTAAATTTAAATTTTGGTTTATTACTCTACACGTTCTAATAAATCTATTTTTAATGTTTATAATCGTCATCCTATAAGAAACATTATGGGTATACGAGGCATGGTAAATGAGCTAATTTATAGTTTGTCAAATCGAGAGAATCTGTGGTGAAAGTTAAGAGCTATTATTCTTAAACTCTTTCAATTGGTTTTAAGTTTATGCCATCAACTTTTGTTGCTGGCGTATTATGTATTACACGAAGAACTAAAACCGAGACCTTTTGGGCATAGCTGATGCTATTATTACTTTACTAATGTCGAGACGCTACGCAACGATGAAACGGTAGGAGTACATATGACGGCGTATTGCACATTTGGCATATGCCTTTGAAACTCATTCAAAAATGTTTCATCATAGTTACCCAAACTCGGCATACAGAACTTATTGCCAAAGTTTATGGACGGATTACAGATCTTTAAGAATCAGATTACTCAAGCCGACGCGAGCTGTCTCGGCATAATGATAGCTTGAATGACGATGGATGGAAATCACGTGATGAAAATCTCTTAAGACCATAGAGCATAATAAATTAATAGCTGGTAGAGAAAGCTTCCATTAAGGGGATACTAAATGGCGAACATTATAAAATGTACAATCATCTAACCTCAGCCATTTTACCAATTTAATTGCAACGTTGATAATGCTCAACAAATCATAAACCTTTATGTTGGGTGCTTGGCATTAGGTTCTAAGAAAACATTTAATGATAAAACGAAGGCACAATATTTCAGACACATTTTACTTACTCTAGAACGTAGTACAATGTATGCATGTAGTTCAACGAAAATACATGTATACAATACGTGGAGAAAGTATTATATTTAACCCAAAATTCGATCCCGGAAATACTTGTTTTGAGGACCTCTGATTCCAAAAAGATAATATTTAGAAAATGGTCAGTTCTGTGTGTATGGGGGGGGGGAGAGCAAAACTCAAAAATGAGGCCATTTGAATACCAAACTTCGTATTTAAGTTTAGTAACTTCTAAGGATGCGGCACGAACATTTTCAGAAACTCTCCCACAACATGGAAAATTGTTTTGAACTTTCGATTTTCTAGAAAACAGCTATAACAATGCGATTAAAATGTCGTATACTAAAGATATTTATATGTAAAATAAAATATATATCTTGAATTTCATGGGAATAGTCTCTGAAGTCCTCTTCATTCCGAATGATTTTTGCATAGCTGGTAAACCGAAAGAGATCTCATCAAAACAACAATTTATGTCCAATTCATTTTTGTTGTGGAGCTAACCATTTCCGAGATATTCCTTGTTATGGTTTCAAATTTGAAATACTTTACTCAAACAGCAAATGTCCCTGTTTTCTTTGTTTTGCAGCGAATTTCAATGACAATCGCACAGCGACAGCTTTTGAAACATTTGACTATTGCTCTAGCTTAGTGCATTCCCTTATTTCCCTTCTACTTACAAAGAGTTAAGTAGTAAGACCATTCTGCTATTGTTTATCTCGATTAGCATGAAGTACAAACAAGAATTAACCTTGTGAGAAGTTTGTTTGCAACGCAGGAAGAGAAAGTCATGTGGATGGCACACATCAGCTAAGGTATTGCATTTCACCCAAAAGTTCGATACCAAGATTTCATGGAAATAGAAGTCCTTGGGTCCCCTGTATAAAAACGACTTTCTCTAATCATTACATAATTCATAGAGAAGATATTGCATTCCACCCAAAAAATTGGTACCGAGATTTCAACGGAAATGCATGTTTTAGGGTCCCCTGTATAAAAACATTGTTAGAAAAAGTTCTATGTGTGTGTATGTCCGCGTGGCAATGTGTCCGTGGACACGATAACTCAAAGACGAAAAGCAGGTAAAATACCAAATTTGATATTTAAGTTTAGTATCGCAAGGATGCGACACGAAGATTTTGAGGAAAATCCCCCTACCCCAAACTACCACTTACATAAAACGAATTTTGAAAATTTTGATTTTCTCATAAAAGTCTCTAACTATTTTATTAAAATACCGTATAGGTATTAAAGATTTACATGACAAATAAAATGTATATCTTCAATTTCCTGAAGCCCTCTTCATTCTGGATGAATTATGGACAACCGGCAAACCGTAAGAGATAGATAAAAACTTTAGACAAAAAGTCTGATGTAATCCATTCATATGACTTTCTCTAGTTATACCACAAACAAGTCTCCTTACAAAAGACTATTCTTTTATCTACGTTATGCTAATCAAAATAAAAAATGCTAGAATCGGTCTTATTACTTGCTTCTTTGTAAGTAGAAGGGAAGTAAGGGAATACACTAGGTTAAAGCGATAGTGAAATCTTTTAAAAGCCAATAGCTAATTGAAACAATTGAATTTCGGTTCTCCTTACTTGCTAAGAGTAAACAAAAGAGAGACGATAAGAAAGATGAAGGTAAAAATTACATAATTTTGAATTGCTATTCATTTTAAAAATAATTCCAAAAATAGTGGAAGTCCACTTAGAGATAATATTGAAATAAATAATGTAAATTGAATGAGAAAAATTGTGGTGCGTTTGAGAAAAAATCTGATGTGTTGCATTCACATGACTTTCTCTAATTGTTCCACAAACAAAAGACTATTGTTTTATCTGCATCATGCTAATCAAGATACACATTACGAGAATTCGTTTTATACTTGTTTCTTTGTAAGTAGACGGGAAATAAGATAATGCACAGACTAAAGCGGTAGTCAGATCTTTTAAAAGCCGGTCGCCATGTAAATGTTTTGAAATTCGGTTCTCTTTGTTTGCTAGGAATTAATTATCATTTGATGAAAATCAACGGTAACTCAAAACAAACAAACAAATGCATATGACATAATTGTGTGTTTTAACGAGATCTACATTTTTACTTTCTCTACACATACTATGTACATAGTGTATGGAGAACGTATTGTATTCCACGGAAAAATTCGATACCGAGATTTCAAATAGACGTTTTAGAGTCCCCAGTATCCAAAAACTCTGATGTGTTCCATTCACATGACTTTCTCTACTTATGTGTACCAAATTATTGCTAATAAGCTAATTCTTCTATTTACTTCAAGTTTATCGAGAAAAAATTAGCAGGAATAGTCTTATTACTTGCTTCCTTGTAAATAGCAGCGAAACATTGGAGTATCATAGGTTAAAGTGAAGTCAAAAGCTGGTTACTAGGTGACTGAAGTTCCTTTGTTTGTATGGACACGAGTTGACAAATTCCTGTATGAGAAAAGTACAAGTTTTTTAAGAAAATGCACAGGCTAAAGCGATAGTCTCGTCTTTTTAAAGCCGGTCGTTATGTGAAACAATTGAAATTCCAATCTCTGTGCTCTCGGGTGTAAACAAAAGAGAACCGAGAAGAAAGATGTCTTCCGTTTGAGAAAAGTTCAAGTGCCTAAAATTGAAACTAAGAGTCAGAATATTTCGAAAATGGTTAACTGTACCAAAAAAAAAAAAATATGCACATAACATAAATTGTGTGTTTTAATGAGATTTACATTTTTTGTGTAGTAAGTTTTTTTTTTATATCTCTTAGGGTTTGCCAGTTATACAAAAATGATCCAGAATAAAGAGGTCTTCAGAGGCTTTTCCCAGAAAATCCAAGATATATGTACATTTCGTTCACCATAAAATCTCTTAAACATACGCTATTTTAATCAGAATCGTTAGAGCCATTTTTGAGAAAATATATTTTTTTTTTTTTGAAAAATGTTCCATGTAATAGGTAGTTGGAGGAAGGGATATTTTCTTGAAAGTTTTTGTGACCCATCCTTGAAAGATACTAAACTTAAATACCAAGTTTGGTATTTAACGACTTTTCCTTTTTGAGCTATGCTGCCCACAGATAGATAGACAGACAGACAGACACTCAGACAGACAGACAGACAGACAGATAGATAGACAGACACACAGACAGACAGATAGACAGACAAACAGACAGACAGACAGACTGACTGACAGACAGATGGATGGATGGATGGATGGATGGATGGATGGATGGATGGATGGATGGGTGGATGGGTGGATGGACACAGGACCTTTTACTAAAAATGCTTTTTTTGGATTCAGGGGCTCCCAAAACATGTATTTCCGATGAAATCTAGGTATCGAATTTTTGGGTGCATTACAATACCTTCTCTATACACTATATACACAATACATGACAAATAAAATGTATATCTTGAATTTTCTGAAGACATCTTTATTCTGGATGCATTTTGCGGAATGTTTACATAGTTCGTAAACCGTTAGAAATAGACAAAAACTTACCACACAATAAATGAAGATCTGGTTAAAACACACAATTTATGTAATATACATTTTATTTATTTATGTATGTATTTATTTATTTATTTATTTATTTTTTTTTTTTTTGTGAAGTTGACCATTTTTGGGATATTTTGTTATTGGTTTCAGTTTTATAATACTTGTTCTCTTCTCATAATGGAATTTGTAAACTCTTAATCATATAAACAAAGGAATTTTAATCATATAGCAATAAGCTTAAAATACTTGACTATCGTTTTAGCCTACGGTACTCCCTTATTTCCCTTCTACTTACTTACAAAAGACAATTTCTACTAGTTTTATATCGATTAGCATTAAGCGCATAGAAAAATAAGCTTTTATCAATAATTTGTAACAGAGATATAAAGAAATTCATGTGAATGGAGCACATCAGATTTTTTCCACATAGGACCATGTTTTATAAGATTTGTCTGTCTATTTAGTCTAGTGTAGAGATTCGTGATAATTCAAATCCCGGCTATGGCACTGAGTTTTAATGCCATAGCCGGGATTTGAATTACTACGAATTTCCTGGTCTCTAGCCGGTTGCTCTACCACTGAACTACCATGGCAACATTCCGGCACGGCATTAAATTTCCGAACTCTACCCATCCAATTCCTGTCCTACCACGGCTTGTGTGAAAAAACAAAGGAATACTCTTGATCGGGCGTTTTTATTGCTTTTCTCTAAACGTATAGAATTTTTGGAAAAAGATCCGTGTGTGTGTGTGTTTGTGGACAGCATAGCTCAAAAACGAAAACACAGTTAAACACCAAACTTGGTATATCTTGAATTTTCTGGGAATAGCCTCTAAAGACCTCTTTATTCTGGATGCTTTTTATTGAATTTTGCAAAACTGGTAAACCGTAAGAGATATACAAAAATTTACTAACAAAAAATGTAGAATACGAATAAACACACAATCTATGTAACAAACATTTTTTCGTGGAGTTGATAGTTTTTGAGATATTCATTGTTATTGGTTTCAGCTTTAAAAAACTCAAGTTTTCTCATACAGGAATTTGTGAACCCTTGTCCATACAAAGGAACTTCAGTCACATAGCACCCAACTTTTGACTATCATTGTAACCTATGGTACTCCCTTATTTCGCTTCTACTTACAAGGAATCAAGCAATAAGACTATTTCTGCTAATTTTTCTCGATTAGCATGAAGTAAATAGAAGCATACGCTTTTTAACAATAATTTGTTGCAGAGATGTAGAGAAAGTCATGTGAAATATCTTCTCTATACACTATGGACATAGTACGTGTAGAGAAAGTAAAAATATCGATAAAATCTACAATGCCGTGTTAAATTCCAAACGAACACCGTGCGTGTGTTTATTGGTAGTGCCAAGATCTCAATGTAAAGTGTTAGGAAACTTTTTACGAGCATTTGATCATGAAAATGATGGGGGAAGAACTGATCATTCATCAGAAGCGCGTCCAAATGAGCATGTCATAGGAGTGTTTACACGTTTCAGACGAAACTCGACCCACTTTTTGCGACGTTACATCATGTTGGTGAAGTATACTCACCACCACATGCCACAATGAAGCAAAAATGGGTGTAAGAGGGTAAAAACACCTCAAAGAAGTCCATATGTATGTTATTTCAGCAATAAATGTAAAATAACAGTTTTCTGGGCTGTCCGGAGAATGGAGTTGGTAGACAACCTGAAAAAGGCAAAACTGCAGTTTTGTTGGGAAGCTGAAGAATGTTATTAAGGTCAAACTCCCCCCCCCCCCCACCAGCACGCATCGGTGCATACTTCTCCATTTGTGATCGTAAACGTGTAAGTTGTGTCTCTTGTAATTTTAACTGCTGACAAATGCACCACATTTATCATCCAGAGGCTTTTTCTTTTTCCAAAATCGAAACAAATGGCTAACCGATAGAGGTTTGCCTCATATTGTAAATCACATAAACTTTATTTTGGAGAGTTGGACAAGTAATTTGGTATTTTAGTTTGGTATTTTCCAAGGATGCGACACGAAGATTTTCAAGGAACCCCCCCACCCCCAACTACCTTTTACATGGAATTTTTTTTCGAAAATTTTGTTTTTCTTAAAAATGGCTCTAACAATTTTGATTAAAATATCATATATTAAAGAAAATAAAATGTATATCTTGAATAACACAGGTTTGCTAAAAGAAAGCTTCTTTTGCGTGTTTCTTAAACTATTTTTTTTTTTCTTTTGGTAGAGGAATAATAGTGGCTTGTTTATTTCTCGCAACTCAGAGGAGCATCCCTCCTGAGCCCCTAAATGACGCCCCTATGTGGGTTTCACAGCGCGTCGAGTACAAAGCAAAATATTGAAACTTCTAGGCTCCTTAAAACGGCCCAAAGTATCACTTTAGGTTAAAAATGTTTCAATTTCAGAGTAACATCACTTCAATAAACCAACGATCCAATTAGAACGAAACCTTAGTTTCAAAAGAGCGAAATTTTCACTGTCAATTTTCTTTTGTAATCAACTCTACAATTGTAATTGATGTTATGAATATAATCACTTTGCATGGGTGCAGGAGTAAGAAGAGGCAGATAAAAATTTATCTACCTACTAAATACAACAGTTTGTGATTTCTATTGTCACGTTTGAGATCTTCAACTAGCTCTCAGCGTGGCAAATCTCTGAAAAAGTGAATTTCAAACTCAGAGGAATGTTTACCTGAATCCAATTTTAAGTTTACTTGGAAATACTATTTATAGAGGTTTAAGACTTACGTAAGTAGGGGCTGAGTAAAGCACAAAGGGTACATGCTGTCACATTCGTGGTTTCATGATTCTGGCATATGAAGAGCTTAATTAATGACATAGTAGGGAATATAAAGTGTTATTGTGAGTCTCCTTAATAATAATTATAGACCCATGCACTTGGCAGAATATCTTTCAGTAGAACATTCAGTTCAGCTGTTTCCGGAACTTTTAGAGATATTCCATCATAAACGGTTTAGCACAGATAAATGTGGATACTGACCAGCACGGTTAGCTCGCAAAGGTACTGACTTCTCAGAAAATGAAACAGTTTTGGCCCTAAATGTATTTAGGGCTATTTTCCAGCATTAAAATTTAAGCAGTCGGCTTTAAGCGGTTGGGAGGAATGGAAGAGGAGAGACTGGCGATATACAAAAGATTGCTTTAATGATTGATTTAATCCTGGGAAAACAAAGCCAAACGATCGAAACTTCATTGTTCGAAAACAGTGCTAAATATATCTCTGAGCCAAAACTGTTTCTATGTTTATCCAAGAATCAGTTACCTAAAATCTCGAAGGAACATTTTTTTAAATTTTAGCTGCAAGAAAAATTAAAAATAAATAAATAAGAACATGGTGCCATGCTTTACAAATAAATACGTAACAAATACATAACAGGCACATTTCTGTGGGGGAGGTAAAAAATAACAGGCACGAAATATGTGTAAGATACCTACTGGATTTTTCTCCCTCATCGTACATTGCACTTGTTTGATATATTTTTACACATGCTATATTTGAAACGCACAGTTCGGAAAAGTCAATGAAATGTGAATAATACCATTGTCACAATGTTAAATGTGAATGCATATGGATGACCGAAGAATTTGTACCTATCTTGTTGTGGATTTAATTGTAATTGTCGGATTTATGGCTGACGGGTTCGTTGCTTACCTATCACATGCCAACTTTCGAAAAAAAAAAAAAAAACTCCAATCCACCTAGACAATTCGCCTCCTTTCACAGGGAACTGTTCTACAGAACCTAAAAATGAGATTTCAGTGATTCTTGAGATTAGAAGTAAACAGACGCATTATCGTTTAGGTATGCACGTACAGATGACTAAGAAGACAAATAGATTATGATGATAATGATGATGAAGACGACGAGATGCTAGTAAGATCTAGTCATCTTCTTCACGATGAGTGACAATAAAAATATTTAGGTAAATTTACACTTTTTCTATCCACTTCGTTTACTTCTCTATAGCTTCTATAACTATTCTTACGAAAGTTTATTTTTTCTCTCTACTTCATGTTAATCGAGATCAATCTTCGCAGAAAGATTTCATTCACATTTCGCAGTAGGAATGAAGGGGATAGAAAAAATCAAATCGATGGTCAGATGTTAGCGAGTGCTGGACTTGAAATCCCATAGGTACTCTTTCCAAGACATTGAGAGAAATAGCCGAATACCATGAAAAGGCTTTCCATAATCACTTTTATCACACGTTGTTACAAAAGCTTATTATTCTAGCCATGTTTTATTAATGTAGATAAACTTTCAATTCCTTGGAATACACATTCCAACCTATTATTTGCAAGAAAATACTTCTTAGTTTCTCTCTCTCTCAAAATTAGCTCTAGAGATTTTATTAAAATACTGTACGTTTATATTCTGGATATAGTCTCTTAAGTCCTTCTCATTCTTAATTACTTTTATATAATTAGTAAAACCCAAAGAGTGCTGTCGTGCTGTACAAAAAATATAGATCTCGTTAAAGCACGCCCTTTATGCCAAATTAAAAGTGTGTGGTGTTAACCGTTTGCAAGATATTCTTTGTATTGCTTTGGATGTTCTAATTATTCATAAATCACTAACTTGTTTTTTCCCCTCTAGTCATGCAAAGAGAACGAATTTTCAAAGTCATCATAGACCTGCTCTTAAAAAGATTTGACTGCCGTTTAAGCCTGCTGTATCCACACAATTCCCCTGTTCATAGAAGGAAGTTTTCTATCAATATAAGCTTTTGTAAGGATATTTTAATCGAGAATGCGTAGAAAAACATGTGACTGTAACACATCAGGACTTTATTATACCTAGGCTGCTCCATTAGCCGAATGCTAATTCCACAGCTAGCACTTTTAGATGTGATTGTTGTTATTCAGGTTCCGTGAGGTTAAGTATGACGACCGGTGACTATTGCTTTGCGTGTGACATTATGAACGTAGCAGGAAAGTCCGACTCTTAATTTTCCGTAACTAGAATAAAATGGAAAAGTATTTTAACAAATATATTTACGAAATGTCATTATTATGTTTCACATAATCCCCAGTTAAATTTAAGAATGTTTCTTTCAAAACACGCAAGCAAAGTTCGGAGGTGGTGGTAACAGCATTCGCGTTGGTATGAATTACTGAGCAGTCATTGAGTGGACCGGCCATGGTCGCGTGTGCACGTGATTGAGTTGCATTCCATGTCTTCGTATATTCCACTAGCTTATTACCGGTGAAAAACCCGCAGTGAATGTTAGCTATCAGTGCTACCTTCTGTTCGTGTGTAAATATTAGGGTTTGATTATTACGTATTTCAAAAGTGAAAAATTGTTCAAACATCTGCATTGCGTATGAATTCGTACTTTAGATTCTTATTATTGTTGTTCTTGTCTGTTATTAATCCACTGTAATGACTAGCGAAAAATTCACGCTTCAAACAAATTTTGTGTACGATTCATAGGTAAAAGCCAAATCATATAGTATAAGACTAACATACTAGCCTCTGGTTCCCAAGGTCGTGGGTTCAAACCGGCGGAGGGCAGTGGGTTTTATCGGGCGTTAAAATCGTTAGCATAGCTTCCTTCGGCAGGTAAAATAACCTCAAAGCTGATAAAGAGGCCTCTGAGTAAAATTAAGCTGTCTTTCACACCCAATATAGAATGGGACGCTGAGAATCACAGCATTAAAGAACATCCATAAATAAAAACTCTATTTTCCGAATTATATAAGTTGCACAAACAATTACAGTTCCTGGTATTGCAATTTCACATACACAATACTGGTTGAAAAAAATCTTATGTGTTGTATTCACATGACTTTCTCTAGCTGTTTCGCAAACAAAGTTTTCGTACGAAAGATTATTCTTTTAGCTACATCATGCTAATCGATATAAACATTAACTTCTTATTACCTGCTTCCTTGTAAGTACAAAGGAAATAAGGGAATACACTAGGCTAAAGCGATAGTAAAATCTATTAAAAGCCGGTCGCTATGTGAAACAATTGAAATTCGGTTCTCTTTCCTTGCTAGGAGCAAAACAAAAGAGAGAGACAAGAGAGATGACTTCCTGTTTGAGAAAAGTTAAAGTACGTTAAAATTGGAACCAATAATACGGAAATATCTTGGAAACGTTAACTCAACAAAAAAAAATCTGATGCGTTACACTCACATGACTTTCTCTAGCTACTCTACAAACAAACTTCTTACAAAAGATAATTCTTCTTTCAACACCATGCTGATCGAGATAAACATTAGCAGAATATTATTACTTAGTTCCTTATAAGTAGAATGGAACTAAGGGAATGCACTAGGCTAAAGTGATAGTCAAAATTTTTAAAAACTGGTGTTATGCGAGTGTCATTCAAATCGCTTCTTTGATTGGCTAGAAGTAGAACAAACGAAAAACGGACACTTCCGTCTGAGAAAAGTATAAGTACTTCACGAGTGAAACTAATGACAAGCAATACCTCGAAAACGGTAAGTTCCACGGAAAAAATGTATATGACATAACTTATGTATTTTAACAAGATCTACATTTTTTGAAAAGTAAGTTTTTGTCCAACTCTTACGGCTTACCAGTCATACAAAAGTCAACCAGAGTGGAGAGGTCTTCAGAGGTTATTTCCAGAAAATGTAGGATATAAATATCATTTATCACAAAAAAAATCTTAAACACATGGAACTTTAATAAAAATCGTTAGAGCCATTTTTAAGAAAATCAACATTTTCGAAAAATGTTCCATGTAAAGGGTAGTTGGGGGTGGGGGAATTTCCTAAAAATCTTCCTGTCGCACCGTTGGAAGATATTGAACTTAGATAGCGAGTTTGTTATTTCACCGACTTTTCGTTTTTGAGTTATGCTTTCCGCAGACACACATACACACGAATCTTTTTTATAAAAATGCTCTTCTTTTGGATTCAAAGGACCCTAAAGCGTGTATTTCGGTATATCTCTATCTGCTATGTACATTATATATGCAGGGTTTTAATGAACTACACCGAAATAATTTGCGAGATTGTGCACGTGACTGATATAAGTAATTTGAGATCGGCGATGTATGGTCCCCGGATAAACACAACGCAACTACATAGTATCAGGTGCTGAAAAGTCGGTGTTAAAGCAAAGCAGGTTGAAAAAAATGACTTAAAATGTCTTTAAAACTGCTGCCCGATTATACAAATATCGATTTTTAGCAGCACGTTACTAGCGTTCTCAAGATTTAATGTCGCAAAAATCTGTAAAATCTCGAACTAATCACTTGACAGTGCGACACTGAGCATTCATTAACTACGTTCTTGAGTTGCTGTGGTGGCTTAATGCACAACGTGAGAAGCTGCTATCTCAAAGCTCGTGAGTTCGATTCCTGTCATAGAATGAGTGATTTTTATTATTATTGATTTTCATTCCAGATGAAGTGCCGCAATAAGTGGCGTACTGACACTTTAGAAACTTATAGCCGTTACTTCGAAATTTCAATAAACAAGCCATAAGTTTCCTATTTCAAATTACTTATTTAAGTAATCTACATATTCTGTGCAAATATTTCGGCATAGTTCATTAACACTCTGTACATATATATGTGCTAGAGAAAGTAAAAATTTAGGGGACCGCAAACCGTTAAACCCAAGAAGCGAAAAAGCTATGTTCTAGCAAGAATTTGTAATGCGGGAATTTCAGAATTAAAAGCCTCCCCGGTGTAGTAGATAGCGCACGGAGATTCCGGCTGGGCTATAAAACAAGGCTTTGCATTTATGGCTGATTGGAATGCTCAAAATTGTGAAGTCAAATGACAAGTTCTTATCTCAGCTTAACTTCCTCCACTTCTTTACTGTTTTTTGGGTTGGAGGTGGATATAACCGCATAAAATGTTTAAAAGTCACAAATCAATTATATCGGCAAAAAATCTTGAGGTCTGTTAGAAGGAATTAAAATTAGTATTTGTCGTACTTCATAAAGAATTAATTTTAAGTAAATATTACCCTACACCATCGGTTAGAATAGTTGCATCATTATAATGTTAATGTTTTCATAGCAGATGGTAAAGTATTAAATTGATTAAATAAAACGGAATTTTCTATTGGCAGGAGATGGAGTCAATCTCAATAGTTCATCCAAGTTTATCCACTTGATTACGTGGAACCTCTATTAAACTATTATACAACGATACATGTGTGAAACATCCTGGCTTCAGATGAATGCCAATTGATTACTTTTTACTTTCTCTACCACTTATGCATAGTAAGTGGAGTATTTTCCACTATACTAATCTGATATCGTACTAACCGGAAATATACATTTTGAGGCCATTGAATCAAACAAAAAAGCATTTCAGAAAAAAAATTATGTGTGAAAACGTGTATCAAGGAACAGCAAATTCAAAAATGAAATATTTACAAATACCAAAAATTCAGTATTTGTGTCACATCTTTGTTGCAGCCGAATTACCCTTTGCAAACCCCCACCCGAATTCTTTGATTTTATAAAAAAATAGCTCTAACAAATTTGATTAAATATCACACATTTAAGATATTTACCGAATAAATATGTATATCCTGAATTTTCTGGGAATTAAGTTCTCTTCATTCAGAGTATTTTGTAAATCCTGAAAAATCCGCTAAAAGTGGCGCAATTTTGCACAATTTGGAATGGCCCAGGTTCCTTCTTCTTTACCTTGTGTGTGTGTGTGTGTGTGTGTGTGTGTGTGTGTGTGCGTGTGTGTGTCCTTTACATGGAAATTTTTTCAAAATTTTCGATTTTCTTAAAAATGACTGTGACGCTTTTAGTTAAAATGTCTTATATATCAAAGATATGTACATGTTAAATAAAATTAATATCTTGAATTTCTGAGAATAGCCTTTGAAGCCCTCTTCATCATGCAGGACGTTTGCCTAATCCGTAATCCATGAGAGATAGATTGTAGATCTCATTAAACATATAATTTTCTGACACAATGTTGTTATTGGTTTCCATTTTAAAATACTGATACTTTTCTCAAATCAGAAGTCATCATTCGTTTCATAACTCTTTTGGTTTATTCCTAGCCGTATGTAGGTAACTGAAATGCCCACCTCAAGTGTGTCTGCCTCGCACCCAAGAGGTCGCGAATCTCGCTTAGGGTAAGTTATCCGGATAAGGGGTTTTCCCTTTTCCTAAGAAAACGAATCTCGAGTAACTTTAAGCATCATTTCACCAATTTAATTCATCGTCCGATATGATCAACCAGATTAAAAAACGTTAAGCTACCATACACAGAGAGAGAGAGAGAGAGAGAGAGAGAGAGAGAGAGAGAGAGAGAGAAAACTGAAATTCAATGTCATCGTATCACGACAGTTTTTAAAAGAGTTAACTCTTATTTTTCCCTTATTTTTCTTCCATTTTTTAAAAAGTAATAAGAACATTTTTATAACGTTTATCTCGATTGATATCAAGTAGATAGAAGAATAATTATGTTGTAAGAATATTTTGTTTGTAGAACAATAGAGAAAGTCACATGTTAGAACGCATCAGAGTTTTAGAAAAAGGTAAGTATAGTACCTATATAAGCGTGATTCAAAAACGAAAGGTCGATTATTGCCAAACTTTATATTAAGTTTAATATCTTCCGAGGATGCGACATGAAGATTTTCAGGAAAATCCCTCCACCCCGAAGTAAGGTATTTACATCACAAATAAAATGTATATGTTATATTTTCTGGGAATAGTCTCTGGAAACCTCTTCATTCTGGATGAACTTTGCATAAGCGATAAACTGTAGGAAATGGACCAAATCTTACTACACAAAAAAAAAAATAGAGTTTCGTTTAAACACATAATTTATGTCAGATAACCTTGGAGTTAGCCATTTCCGAGATGTTTCTTATTATTGTTTTAAGATATACTTTTCTTAAACAGGAAGTTGTCATTCGTTTCTCTTTTGTTTTACTGTTGGCCATACAAAGCGAATTGAATTTCAATGATATCATTTAGCGACATTTTTTAAAAATATTTTGTATTGTAACTAAAAAACCTAAAACTATCCTATAAAATAATTTCTATACATAAAAAACTAAACCATTTACATTATGATATGCATACATATATAATTAGTAATAATAACAATGGCAAAGAAACAAATAAAGTATGAAAACGTAAATAAATTACAGCCTGTAAACACGTTAGCCTACGTATTCTTTCATTTCTCTCCTACTAAGTAATAAGACCATTTCGATAGCATAGGATAGAAAAGAACGACCTTTTATAAGAATAGTTTGCAGAACAGGTAGAGAAAGTCATATGGATAAAGCACATCGGATTTTTAAAAGCTTTTCTTAGTTTCTCTTGTTATGTCATGAATATGGAATTTCAAGGCTAGCTTATTGCGACCCGCTTTTAATCATGACAGTAACGCTTTGCTTTCCTATAGGAATTTACCTTTAACCCACTACGAAATGTGTTAAGAAACTAGTTCTGCAACATTTTCTCAATTAATATCAAGTATACAGAAACACAATCTTTTGAAATGTGATTTTGTAAAAGCTACACAAAGGTAACGATAGTATTAGAAAAAGTGATGCGAATGTAATATATGACATTTTTATTTTGGAAACAAGAGTTTTTGAATACGCTTTTATTACCTTAGGGGCACCGCTATTTTTTAATTGTTATATTAATGTTGTGGTGCATTCAACAAAAACTTCTATGCAGGGATTTCACGTACATAATAATAATAATAATAATAATAATAATAATATGTAATAAATTACAGAGGTAAAATTCTCTGCACCTTTACGGAATGGAATGCTTTCAATGTTAATTGATGTGGAAAAAATGAGGGAGACGGAGAGAGGAAGAAAGAGACGGAGAAGTGAGAAGGTCGCTCCTACACGTCCTTGCCAGGCACAGAACGTTAAGTTAAAATAATCTGTAATGATTGCTTAAGGTACATTAGTGCACTGTGCAAGCATAGGAGCGCTTCTGTAGAGTGCTAATTGTCTTTTACAGTGGGAAGATCAGTAAATTTGAGTTTACATTAGCTGCAGCAGCTGTTTGAAATTGGATACTGAGCATTCCACTCTCCTACATTCTGTTTTAGTGAGCTCGTGGTATTTAACTCATATACATAGAGTAATACAATGTCCAAGGAAGATTCAGTCTCACCTCTTGACACTGAAAAAGTAGAGGAAGTGCAGCAAAATGAAGAGGACTTGATTAAGAAATATGCTAACTCTTTTGAGGACAGAGGGAAAAAATATGCAAAATCAACCCGAAGGCGCTCCATACGTGCAGGTATTGTGCAGACATTTATCAGAAATGTTAGTCTATTAACCAGTAATAATACTTTGATAATTTATGAGTAACAGCACCAGAAAAGTACACGTCACTGAAAATATTATCGTATGATCGTACGTAGGAATCGTCCGATATGACGTAGTCACAGTAAACATAACACGTGTGTTGGCTGCTGTCTGTAACTGAACTGCGCAGCCGGCTACGATATAGTTGCCCTCTGTTATAAAATTAGGGTACCTTCTAGTAGGCTCGTTTGTTTGTAATTAAGAGTCTGTCGTCTGATGGAATCTTAGGAATGTTGTTGATTTGACCTATGTGAATGTTATAATCATTTAAATGAAAAGGGGTTTAAATTATAATGACCTTATATTTGCCCGTTTTGGCATAAATAGTCAATGAAGAGTATTGATCTAGAGGTAATTCTAAATCTGTGCTACACCATTTAAATACTTAAATGTTACCAATGTGTATGTAAATTGGCATATCGCATATTTTATATAGATTACAAGATTTTACATTATCAGAAACATTAAAACTATTCACGTTTATTTTGTTCGGTAAGTGCATGTGAGTATTGTTCTTCGGGAAATTTCATTATTAGAAAGATATACAAAACACGATGCATTGGATAGCAATCTCCCGAAGTGCGAGGACACTTATTTTGCAGTATTCAAATAAACATTGCAAGGCTTTTTTTTAGGGTTATGTTCTCAATTATATGGCTGTATTGAAAAAGGGGTGTCTGCACTCGGACAGTTAGTTTCTGAAAAGTTCTGGGTTTTTTTAAACCCATTATTTGGTTATTTTTTTATTTTGAGAAACAATAAAAATAATTTGTTAGGATAGGTTTCCAGCAAAAGTGGCATTTTATTTTGAAACTTATTCAATAAAATGACCTGGGAATTCTTAAGAGGAATGGAACGTCACTTGCATCATTGTTATTTTAAATAATTATGTAATCCTATACCGAAACCAACCATGTGAATATATTTCTATCGCAAAGAT
This sequence comes from Hymenopus coronatus, assembly GCA_030762935.1. Taxonomy (NCBI): domain Eukaryota; kingdom Metazoa; phylum Arthropoda; class Insecta; order Mantodea; family Hymenopodidae; genus Hymenopus; species Hymenopus coronatus. Next base: position 151,275,610 of record CM060882.1, on the reverse strand, counting down.
TTGCAACTATTCGACGACCAGTTTTTAATCTAACAATATGTAACTAAACAAATTGCTCTTTGTAATTTTGCAATTATATCCTTAAAGCAATAATAATTGTATCAAAAGCAAGAATGTTTACTTCTCTAAAATTATATAGTGGTTTCACTTCTTTAACTATTTTATACAGCTCATGTGTAATAAAACGTGATATTGTTTGCTTAACATTTTTTGACAAATTTTGGAGAAAGTGTTCATCATTCTTCTCTGTTCTGATGGCAATGATTATTGTGTAGCAGATGGTTCTCCTTTCTACAGCAAGTCCAAAATCTTGCTGAGTTGCCAATATAGAGTGTATTTTTCTACCTATATGAGATAACATTCCTTATTTATTAAAAATAATTAAAATTTGACTGTCCCTCTCCAAAGGTACAATATGATCAACTTTAAAATTTTGATTACTCATTTTTTTCCACTACCTCTCCAAGAATTTAGAGTTTTATCTTGTTCCATGCTAAAGATATTTATTTATTATTTATTTCCACCTGGTCCTTGGCTGTCTACATCTCGCCTTCCTGTGGGTTATAACTAAAAGCTTACCTTGAATGTTTGTCAAGACAGAATTTTATCAATATGCTCTTGCCAGTTCTTTTGGTATTGAACTATCTCTTGTACTGTACTACTTTAGTTTAGTTCCTTTTTGTATCTTCACTTCTCATTCTACATTTTATACCACTAGTAGCTTTCTCATGAATCTCATTTATGCACACTCAAGTTTACATATATCTTTGTTCAATAATTCAAGCTTCACTACTGTAAAGTAAGTATTGGACACAATATTATAAAGTTTTAAAGAGTTTTACCTCTTCCTCATTGGTTTTCCCAAATATTTATTAATACATCCATTTGTGAGATCCTGATTTAAATTATAAAGTGATATGTCATATCCCTAATATTTAGTTATTAACTTGTTTTATTATCTGATCTCTTACACAATTTTTGTTCATGTGTTGTGCTTGCCTTCCATAGCTATCACTTTCGTTCTAATTGAGATTTTCATATTGAAGGTTTCTTGAATTTCACTTAATTTTGTTACAGTTTCTTGCTGTTCATTGGATCACTTATGTTCAACCTAAAAGATGCTGGAAAAAAAAAATATATATATATATAAACTCCCAGTATTAAGATTGTAATTTTTTCACAAATGTTTGTAAAATTTGTGACAATAACATTCAATTCATGTCGGCATATATTAGGCCACCTTTACAGTACTTTCTTGATCAGGGAGTTTTTAGTTTGTGAGTTTGCCACTGTAGGACTGTATTAGCTAGGTGGTTCAAAAGTTGGCTAACTGAAGATATAAACGTTAAAGAGGAAAAACCACAATTGTGTTCTAGGGAATGAAACATTTTTAAGCACATGCATGGATCAGACAGTACAATCAATGTAAGCAATGATTAGATGTCCACTATAGGATGAAATCATGACTTGTGGAGTTGAAAAATGTAAAATTTAACCCAGGGACCTTTTCTTTCAAGGTGTGAAGTTCTTTTACGAGCAAATAAATACTATACAGGACCAATGGCTTTACTTACCTTCTGAAGGAAGTCATGTTAAGGATTTTATTTTGGAAAAAAATTCATCACCCTTCACTGGGTTTGAATCAAAAGCTTGGATATTAGAGGCTTGCATGGTAACCACTACATCATGGAAGGCAACATAACATTGCATTAGATATATTAAAATTTATTTTCAATAACTAAACTTATTTTGCGCCAACACTTAGCAATGAATGAACCTGGCATTTCATATTGCATTAGCACAACGAAAATGTATGCTTAGTAAACTTTATGAACATTTGTTTTTCCAGTGTTAATGAGGTTTCAAATGCAAAAGGAGATTGTTTTGACTAATATTGAATGAAAATACCACAGTCAGATATTTTGTAACCCTACAGTAGGAAATCATAATTGGTGGTAGTTCTATGAAGAATAATTAAATTTTGCTAAATATAATAACAGAGAATGTTTATAATCATAATAATTTCTAAAGGTGTAATGTAAGCCTAAACTTTGCCCTTAAAGATGGTTTTGTAACACAAAGTAAAGCTAGTATCCACTAAATCCTAAAAAGTGTTGTAAAGTTATCAGTTATTTATATACAAATCATCATCATCATCATCATCATCATCATCATCATCATCATCATCATCATTTGTGCAACTCTTGTAGTTTAAATAAAATATCTATAATGCCACAGAACATTTTTTGAAACAATATAATGACTGTTAAACTTGAAATATTCTTGAGAAAGAGGTACTGCACAGTATGTTACTCAAAGTAACATTGATTTCAAAGAATGCAATATGGTTACAAACACCATGCATAAACAATTTCACCTGGTTTTGATAACAAAGAAAAAGAAACACGAGTAAATAACTTTTTTAAAGAGAATTCTCCAAACAATGATTTCATCTTATGCTACCATTATTTCCTATACTATTAGGCTTCTTGGCTTGGACAGTATTTGTGACCTCAAATTTATTTGAAGGATTATGGATTGCTGTATGTCTAGAATTTCTACATCTGAGAATCTTCCCTTACATCACCTTTGAGAGTTGAAAGGTGAAGAAATTAATACGTTTAGTCAAAATAGCTGTGTGCATTAGTATATAGATCCTAAACTCACTTTCCAATAGAATATGGAAAAAAATACACTAAATGTAATAACTGAACTTTACTCCGGCTCTATCATACAGCCAGCCAACTTATTTCTGGCAGCAGCAGGAATCGTATTGCATATAATCAGTGGAAAAGCATAGGAACATAGTTTTAGAAGTTAGTGAAAATCAGATTATAGTTGCTTATATTCTGCAGTGCATGGTAGAACAGTGCTGTCCAACTTCCTCATGTACTTGGGCACATTTAATTCATACATAATGAGATGCAGGTGCCACCACCATTGCAACCACTATTTTGTACTACAACTACTATTCTCTGTGTAAAGGCATTTCAAAGAATTACAGATAAAATTGCTTAGATTTACAACTTACATAATTAATATGTAGTTTGGCAGTGTATGTTCGCTGTAAGTGCAGAAAAATTCGGTGCAGCTGGAACAAGCTGTTCTTAATGTGTTATCTAGATGTAAGTCTGCCAAACTGGAATGGTACTTATTATGATGCTTATAGACAAAAATTTGATCTTGCAAATAAGAAACAGCTGGAACAAGCTATTTAGAATGCCTCATTTAGATATGAGTGTGTCAAACTGGATTGGTACATTCTTGCTGATGCTCATAGACAATAATGAGATGTTGCAAAGATATGTCGAGCCAAAAAAAGAAGTTTTCAAAGCAACACTACCAATGATGGGATATTTATTCCTACCCACCAGAGTCCAGAAATTGCTTGAAATTGATAAACATGATTTAAAAGATATATCTTCCTGAAGAATTAAAATTTCCATTTCTAATTCTTAAAGATTACAATTTCCAGAGATCTAACATATCCTACCTCCAAGAACAGTAATGTAACTGAAACAAATGGGTTATTGATAAACAGAATTACTGGCTCAAGTGCTGAAAACTGGCTAACCTATTACTAAATTCTATGACTAGAATTCAAGATACTAGACAAAAGATAGAATATTACATTTGCTGATATTTAAGATTCCATGACTGATTTCAAAGTTGGAAAATGTGGAAGTGAATTTCTTTTGAAATGTGCAATCCATAAGTTTAGTTTCCTCCAAAAACATTTACAGTACTTATCATGGCTGAAATGTTGCAATTTTTTCCATCTAATTCAAGGTTTAGCTTATTTAATTTTGAGGTGATGATCTGCCAAGAAACCTAATTCTGCCATGCAGAAGATGACCTGATGTGATTTACTACGAGTTACAATTTTATATGACATGATCAAACTTCAAAACCTTTGCAAAAGCTTCCTGGTGAATAATACAGTGATAAGAAAAACATTTTGGAAATGAATCATCTTTAGCCAAAAGAGCAAGAAACCCATTATTCTTTCCAGTTATTGAAGGCACCCTATTTAGTTTTATAGCAACAAGTTTAGAGAGTGAAATGTTACATTTCTCTTTAACTGTAAAGTCATGAAAGACCATTCTAATAAATAACCACAACTGTCCAATATCAGAAATATCAATGCTTTCATCAAACTGAAGCAAAACATACATGATTAGGGGTCCTGATATAATGGAGATTCTAATTCTTAAAAATCTGTTCAACATGTCTAACAACAGTTTGGTGAGAAAATTGAAGTCCTTTTATAGAAGACATAAGTGTAGATTTATCAAACAGAGATTCCACAGCACTGATCATTGCTTAATTGCTTCCCTGTCACTGACTGTTGTTGTTGTTGTTTTTTCTTCTTTTTTTTTTTCGCTAAAACATAAAAACTTTGTAAGAGGCCATTGTCACTTTACTATTTTTCTGAACTCACTTTGTAAATACACTTTGTTGTAATGTTAATTTACATTTTACGTCTCTAACTTTGTGTTTTCGTAATTTAGAAATTCATGATTAGAATTTGTGTGATTTGTTGAAAAATTACATTCTACATTACTTTTCTTGGGAACAGACATGCTATTGTTACATACTTAACAACAGGTTTTTCTCTGAATTCAACAAAACCATACTACATTAAATCACTTTTAAATTGTAAGGTCTTTGTCTCTTAGCCATATTATATTAAGAACATCCATCCAGCACAAGATGCTCAAAATCCTACATTCACAATCGCTCAAGTTATACTGAATGTTTGTTTAAAAACCTGGCTCCTTCATTTGCTGTTGGTGTAACTATTAACAACCCACCCTTTCACACACGATTGCTACAAACAGCAATGTTTAAAGGAGTGAACTTACTGTTTTGAGAAAGCTTCGTTCCCAACAATTGAAGTGTACTATTTGTTGAGGGAAGTGATGAGTACAGTTTCGGGTGTATAAAAGCAAGTTTCATGATCATGGGTATATACTAGGAAGATGTTCGAAAGGAAGTAATATTGCTCTGAAATTGATTTAAAATTAAAAATTCTTAAAATAAAACTTTTACTTTTGAAGGGTGCCAAGAAATAAATTTTGGATGCTGCATTGGACAGGTCTGTACTAGAATGTTCAGTAGTACATATTTCGCCAATTTTTAGCAATTAATTATGTACTTTGACATTTTTAAGCAACTGCTCTGAAATTAAATTTAAAATAAACCCAGGTTCTAGGGAATTATCTACACTAAAAAAAATCTGATGTATACCATTCACATGACTTTCTCTACATCTCTGCAACATATTATTGTTAAAATGCTTAGTCTTCTATTTACTTCATGCTAATCGAGAAAAATTTAGAACTCGTCTTTATACTTGCTTCCTTGTAAGTAGAAGCGAAATAAGGGAATACCATAGGCTAAAGTGACAGTCAAAAGCTGGTTGTTATGTGACTGAAGTTTCTTTGTTTATATGGACAGGAATTGACAAATTCCTGCATGAGAAAAGTATAAGTTTTCCGAAGCTGAAACCAAAAACAAGGAATAACTCAAAAATGACCAACTCCACGAAAAAAATGTATATAACATAAATTGTGTGTTTTAATGTACTCTACATTTTTTGTGTTTCAAATTTTTGTCTATCTCTTACGGTTTAGCAGTTATACAAAATTCTGTAAAATTCATCCAGAATAAAATAAAAACATTTTCAGAAAATTCAAGATGTACATTTTGTTTGTCAAGTAAATATCTTTAATATATAAAATTTTAATAAAAATCGTTAGAGCTATTTTTAAAAAAATCAAAATTTTTGATAAAAGTTCCATGTAAAGGGTAGTTTGGGGTGGGGAGATTTTTCTCAAAATCTTTGTCACATCCCTGGAAGATACCAAACTTAAATATCAACTTGGATATTTTACTGACTTTTGTTTTTGAGCTATCGTGTTCACAGACAAATGGACACAAACACACACACACACACACACACACACACACACACACACACACACACACACACACACATACAGACCTTTTTCTGAAAATGCTTTTTTTTGGATACAGGGGGTCCTAAAACATATTTCCGGTGAAATCTTGGTATCAAATTTTTGGGTGAAGTGCAATACCTTCTCTATACACTATGTACATAGTACATTAAGAGAAAGTAAAAAGAGTTGCTTTTTCAAAAACACTTAGAAATATTTTTTTAGGAAATTACCTTTTTAGTTTTTCTTCAAAACACAAGGATCATTGGTGTGCTTCACTCCTCTTCTTGCTCAACGCTGGCCACATTTTATAGCTTAGCACCTTAAATGAATTAAGCTTAACTTAATGATTTGGCAGTTATAAAGTCGCAGGTATTCTAAAAAATGCACACATCTTACCAATGGGTAATATTTACACTTGAATACACATTTTGCCAAGTACCTGATGAAATAGCATTTCCTCCTTTCATATTTCAGTATTGTAGCACTTAGTTTACAATGACAATTTGATCCAGATGCCATAATACCACCATCTTGCTCCTTTTGATACTGTTAACCAGTTTACAATGATATATAATCTGATCTAGGAGTCATAATGTCACATACTGTTAACGAATTTGCAATGATGTATAATCTGATCTAGGAGCCATAATGTCACATACCTCGCTTCTTTTGCTACTGTTAGACGGATGGACGCATCATTTGTTTCATGTTTTCAACGCTGCTAAAGACTGCATTTATCAGAAAGTGGACATAGTATAAGGATAATGCAGCATTATAGTTTTAGTGATTGATGTGTAGTGGTCAGCGAATAACAGATGGCACTGCACAGGCGAGTATCTATGACCTTTGTAGACAGACTGTGGTACCATAACAGTTGAATGGTGACGTCAAAAGACACTCTAGGACATAGCCATGCCACGACAACTTGAATGTACTATTGTTGCACAACTTTTAGTGATTGATGTGTAGTGGTCAGCGAATAACAGATGGCACTGCACAGGCGAGTATCTATGACCTTTGTAGACAGACTGTGGTACCATAACAGTTGAATGGTGACGTCAAAAGACACTCTAGGACATAGCCATGCCACGACAACTTGAATGTACTATTGTTGCACAACCACAGTAATTTGAACTGGGTCAGATTGTTGTCCTATGTAAATCTGGATGGAGCTATTGACAAATTGTTGTACCTGTTGGACACAATGTATCAGTACCAGTAGTGTGCCAATGTTTTCAGCAATGGTCTGTAGACCAGGTTCTGGGTGGCCACGTTGTACAGACGCATGTCTGGATTAACAGATTGTATGGGCATCGGTGGGTGCCCAAACAGCATCTAGGAAAGCTATCCGGACCCATGTAGCACCTGGAGTGTCAGCACAGACTATTGGAAATTGTCTTCTTGCAGTAGGACTCAAATCATGTGTGCCTCTGGCCAAGATACCTCTTACACCAGCACACCATCATGCACATCTCTTCTGGTATCAGGAAAGGGCTGATTGGACAATTGAATGGCACTCTCTGGTCTTCAGTGATGAGAGTAGGTTCTGTTTGTATGCAAGTGATGGCTGTGCACGCACATGACGTAGAGCTGGTGATGCATTCGCTCACGACACAAAGGCCCAACTCCTGGCGTCATGGTGTGGGGTGCCATCAGTTACAACTCTTGCTCGCCTGTGGTGTATGTGCAGCGACACGAAAACAGTGCCAACTAAATCCAGTAGGTTAATAATCCTGTGGTACTGCCATTTCTTCAACAGGAAGGCGATGTGTTGTTTAAACAGGATAACACATTTCCTCATACAGCTGCTGCAACGCTCTTCATGGTGTGCGACAACTTCCCTGGCCAGCAAGGTTCCCTGACCTCTCTCCCATTGAACATGTATAGGACATGATGGGAAGGCAGGCCACAACCATTGCCAAACTGCGACAAAAGGTGCAGGATGCTTGGAACAGTGTATCGCAGGAAGCCATTCTCCATCTTTACGATCACCTGCATGCATGAATATATGCCTGTATTGCTGCCCAAGGGGGTACACAAAATATTAATGCGACTATTGGGACACGTCCCCGTTGTGACATGCATGCTTGCCTTGTGCTAGTGTTGTAATCATATGATGTTATCATGCATTATCTTGTACATTTCTCTTTATTAAAGTTAGGCTCTCCTTAATGGTGTAGCATGTTTTTTTTTCCATGAGAGTATATAGTTACTTTTCTGGAGTAGCTATTTATTTATTTTTAAAGCCCATTTGTTGCAGTATCTTTCTGTTGCGTCTATTGCTTTCTTTAAACCTCCGGTGATTGGCGCTGTTACTAAATCACCTGCAAAGAGCAAACCCGGAATATCTTTATTTTTGATTACTGGGCATTGTGAATTTTCTCTTGCTATTTCTTGGAGTATGTCATCAATAAACAAATGAAATAAATGGGACTTAATTTACAACCCTGTCTTAAACCAATTGTATTTGGTACCCAATGTGTTACTTTGTTGTTGGGAGACCTAATGCAGGATTTATTATCTGAATACAACCTCTTTAATAGTCATACAAATTTCTTGCAAGGGAGTGATCCTTTTATTCTCAAATTATATCAAAGTGCTTCCTTTTGAATGGTATCAAAGGCCTCTTCTGGACCTGCGAAAAATAAATATACCTTACCTCTTATCTTACTTAGATATTTATATATTATTGTTCTTATTATAAAAACATAATCATTGCAAATTTCCTTTTCTAAACCCCCCTTGTAGATTAGATAATTTACCTTTTCTCTCTGCCTATTCCTGTAGCGCTCTGATAGTACCCCTGTAAAAGAACCTCAAGCAAAATTAAGCAGTTTTTCACCCCCAGCATAGAATGGGATACTGAGAACCACAGCAGTTAAAGTGCATCCATAAATAAAATGCCATTTCATTTTTGTAAACACTTTACCTATAATAGACTAATGCTTCTGTAGTTTCACCTCCCCTTTCCCTTTAAAATTGGTACTATCACTCCCCGTTTCCAATTTTGTGGGAACCTTCCTCCCTAGAGAAGCACATTGAGCAGTTTCCTAAGTTACCCTTCTTTGGTATCTTCATATCACACTCGACAAAATCATCCTGGTATTCTATTTATTCCAATAACTTTTTTACTTTTTAGTTTTTTAACTGTTCTGTTATCTCGTTCTCCAATATTTCCTGGTCTAATGTTTCAACGCATTTATGGAACTTCCCTAATAATTAGCATATTTTTTCCACCTAATAGTTTCTTGAAATACTCCTTCCATTTATTAGGACCAATTTTATTCTGCAATACGTTAGCCTTAGATAATTTTGTTACCAACTCCCATATCGTTTTGCTATCATCCTATTTTGTTGCTCATAAGATCTTTTGTCCAACTTTACAAGTCCACTCTGTCTTTTAAACAATCTATAGCCCCACCTTGCTATTAGAAAATTTTCTATTTCGACCCATTCTCCTGAGTTTTTCCATCTCCTAAACTCTCTTTTTACCCTGTTTTGTGCTACAGAGCAATCCCCATCATACCTTTATCTCATCCCTTTTTTATATTTTCCCTTTGATTCGTAATTTTCATTGTCATTCCTGCTAGCTTCACTACCTCTTCTAGGTACAGCATTGTTTCTACCCTTCTCAAAAGTTGGGTAATTGCACCTGGAGATTTCATTCCTCTACTCAAGTTTAATTCCCCAATAAATAATTGCATTCTGCAATTTTCAACGGTTTTATCTTCCCTTATATATTTTTTACTACTGTTAACCACCTAAAGAAAATAATGCATGATTATTTCACATGATGAAATTCTTGAATATAAGTGGCCAGAACACTTTCTCATATCATTTGATAGAATAATTATCCAATGAGATTATAACATCATTGAGCACCTGAAGTTGAATGTATGTTCATTCCATCAGACATAAAAAGTTTCTAAATCTGTGTAGACTGAAAAAAATATAAAAATCAATTACTTGTAATCCAATCACTTTCGAAAAATAATTGATAGAAAAATGGCTAAAATTAATGGTTAATACACTTCTACATTGCAAAATTAATAACTCTGTTCTGTAGTTAAGTTAAATAATTACCTTATAATATTTTTTTATATTACTTACTATTATGTCATTTACTGTTGCTCCAGTGGCGCTCTTGCTTAGCTTTTATTTTTAAAATTGTTGAGGATGAGTACAATACCCCATTCCCAAAACGCATCCAACTAAGTGTTTTTCAGTGAGGCAGTGTTACAAATTCTCAACTTGTATATTATATGACTATGCATCAAGTTACTAGCTTCTATATCCTCAAAGTAGTGAGTAGACACATGGTCTTTAAAAATCTGACTCAGTTTGCCTATCCTAAAAGAAAATATGTGAATTGAAAGTTTATCTGGATTAGCAAGAAGTAGCTATAATAAGAGTAGTTTGTAGAAGAGCAAGCAGATAAAATTATATGATTTTAACACACCTGATTTTTAAAATAATATTTTATAAAGTTAGGGCTTTACATAAAAGTTGTTCTTGTCAAAGTCAAATGCCTTAAAGTACGTGTAATATAACACTGCATGTGCTTTCTGTATTTCCCAGTACAGTTATTATTACTTTCTCTATAATAACTATGTACATAGTGTATAGAGAAGGTATTGCATTGTACCCAAAATTTTGATACCGAAATTTCACCAGAAATACATGTTTTGAGACTCCCTGGGTCCAAAAAAAGCATTTTTAGAAAAATGTCCATGTGTGTAACTGTCTGTGTGTATCTGTGGGCAGCATAGCTCAAAAACGAAAAGACCATTAAAGCCCAAACTTGGTATTTAAGTTTGGTATCTTCCAAGGATGCGCCACGAAGATTTTCAAGAAAATCCCCCCACTCCAAACTACCCTCTACATGGAAAAATTTTTGAAAATTTTGATTTTCATAAAAATGGCTAACGATTTTGATTAAAAAATCACATATTAAAGATATTTACCATACAAATTAAATGTATATCTTGAATTTTCTGGGAATAGCCCCTGAAGACTACTTTATTCTGGATGAATTTTACGAAATTGTGCATAACTGCTAAACCGTAAGAGATGGACAAAAACTTACTACACAGAAAATGTAGCTCACGATAAAACACACAATTTATGCCATATATATTTTTTTCGTGGAGTTGATCATTTTTAAGATATTCCTGGTTTTTCATTTTAGCTTTGAAAAACGTATACTTTTCTCATACAGGAATTTGTTAAATCCTGTCCATACAAACAAAGGAACTTCAGTTACATAGCAACCAGATTTTGGCTATCATTTTAACATGAACTCCCTCATTTCGCTTCTACTTACAAGGAAGCAAGTAATAAGACTATTTCTGCTAATTAGCATGAAGTAAATAGAAGCATAAGCTTTTTAACTACAATTTGTTGCAGAGATGTAGAGAAAGTCATGTGAATGGAACACGTCAGATTTTTTTATTAGATATTCTATCACCACTATTGTAGATGTATTTTTCTAAAGTATTAATTGTTTAGTTGTTTGACCATTAGGAAGAATTTCCTTTCGCATCCCAGAAAACATGCTGTTACCTTTGCCGACTTTGCTTTTGTTTTACTTTGCTTTTGTTTTCTTTGGAGACAAAGGATCAGTATGTTTCCACTGTTTCCATTGCTTTGTTTCTAGTGTACAGTAGTGGAACCATTTTTCATCTATGGTCCATTGATCTTTAACCGGCAGAGAAAATCTTTGTTTTTTATGAAAACGATCCAAATATTGTTCAGAAATTTGCACTCTGATGCATTTTGATCTTGTGTTAACAGTGGGGCCCCATATGAATGATAATTTTTTCATACCCAATTCCAGTCAAAATGTGATACACTGTTTCATATGACATCAATACAGCTTCAGCAATTTCAGTCAGCAATCCTCCAAGACCATTTCATGGACTTTTGTAACCATTTCTGGGGTGTTGATACATCTTGGCCGACCACTACTGGATCATCATCTTTGCTCTGCGAACCAAATTTAGCCACTTAGCAACAGTTGAATATGAAGGAGCAGTCTCTTAATGTGTTCAGCAAGTTGACATGAATTTCATTTGCCTTCATACTTTTCTTCACTATGCTTGAATCTTAGTTTTTTCCATCATCAAATTTTTACTTTCTCTATACGCACTATGTGCATAGTGTATAGAGAATGTATTGCACTCCACCAAAAAACTCGATACCGAGATTTCACCGGAAATATATGTTTTAGGGTCCCCTGTATCTATAAAAAGTATTTTCAGAAAAAGGTCCATGTGCGTGTGTGTCAGTGTGTCTGTGAACACGATAACTCAAAAACGAAAAGTCGGTAAAGTACCAAACTTGGAATTTAAGTTTAGTATCTTTCAGGGATGCAACATGAAGATTTTGAGAAAAATTCCCCCACCCCAAACTACCCTTTACATGGAAAATTTTTAGAAAATTTTGATTTTCTAAAAAATGGCTCTAATGATTTTGATTAAAATATTGTATATTAAAGTTACTTACCTGACAAATAAAATGTATATTTTGAATTTTCTGGGAATTGCCTCTGAAGACTACTTTATTCTGGGTGAATTTTTCATAACTACTAAATTGTAAGAGATGGACAAAAAAAAAAAAAAAAAAAATGTAGAGCACGTCTAAACGCACAATTTATGTTATATACATTTTTTTCGTTGAGTTGATCATTTTTGAGATATTCCTTTTTCTTGGTTTCAGCTTTGAAAAACTTATACTTTTCTCATACAGGAATTGGTCAACTCCTGTCCATACAAACAAAGGAACATCAGTCACATAGCAACCAGCTTTTGGCTTTCACTTTAACCTATGATACTCCCTTATTTCGCTTCTACTTACAATAAAGCAAGAAATAAGACTATTTCTGCTAATTTTTCTCGATTAGCATGAAATAAATAAAAGATAAGCTTATTAACAATAATAATTTACAGAGATATAGAGAGGGTCATGTGAAAGGAACACATCAGATTTTTTTACAGCAATAATAGGTTGTTTGCAGTGTCTCTGAAATGCCACCTGTGCACTCATTAAGGGTAGTTAATAATTGCATCAGAACAGCATTGTGCAAGCAATAACCATTGTTGGAGATTCCGAGAATTTATCCCATAATTCTTGTATGTAAGATAGAAAATGTAATTATTATGTTGTTTCTTAAAATTGAAAGTCAATAAAAATCCAGTTAATCAGCAAAAGGATTAATAAGGAAGAAAACAATCACTATCAATGGTTGGTAGCAAACCCTGGTCAACCATACTGCAGCAGATATCAAGCATAAACACTTCATTATGGAAATATGTAAATGAATATAAAAACATGAACCAATGAAATAATAAAATGCTCCACAAGCTTTATGCATAGAGCTTGCAAATATTAAGGGATAGAAATATGCAAAATTAAAATTACATGAACCTATGAATGTTCTTGTTCAGTGTCTAAATGTTAATATATATACCTTATGGCAGATGATGTAGTGTTTCCCTTGACAGTTGAATGTTTGGAAATTTATTTAATTTGGTTTGATTATGTGAAGAAATGAAATGTTGAAATGACCTGTAACTAAGCATTTTTAATTTATGTCACACAGATATTTACTTTCGTTAATATGTGTTTCAAACCATCCTCAGTCTCTAGTGAAATACTCATAATATGTAGGAGATAATCTTTTAGTCATAGTGTGTTTAGTTGTAATACTGTTTGGGATCTAGCAAAGAAAATAGCCACATAATAAAAATGTGGTAGTGCTCTTCACAATTTTTTGATCTAGATGAAAATTTAAATGAAAGCAAAGTCATAATACATATTTATTTTTATTGAATATTAGAAAAATGTTCATTTTAAAATAAAAAAAGTCTGATGTATTGCACCGGTATGGGTTTCTCTACTCACTCTTCTAAAAGTAACACATTTCATTGTAGGTATAAGAAGGATATGGAAGGTTAAAGAGATGTCAGATTTTGGAATTCCATATGCATAACCATAAGATGTTAAGGAACGACAACTTATAAAAGATATGCATATTTGAAAATACAATTAAAAACAAAGAATATTTTGGAAATATTTGATGCTACAAACAATTGTCTACTTCAATTATATCACGATTTTTGTGCAGTAAGATTTTGTATATCTATTGTAATTAACCAATTATATAAAAGTAATTCAGAATGAAGAGAACTTCATGGGCTAATCCCAGAAATTTGAGGATATGCATTTAATTTGTCATACAAATATCTTACAGCGCTATTTTAATTCAAATCATTAGAGCCATTTTTATGAAAATAAAATATAAGAAAATATTTTCTTCATAAAGAGTAGTTTGAGGGGGGGGGGGGAGCAGCAGATTTCTTCAGAATGTTCCTGTATTCTTTGAAGATGGATTGGAATACCATGTTTTTATGCTATACTTCTCTCCCTCCCTCCCCCCTCTCCTCCCCTTCACACACACACACACAAACAAAAACAAACTTTCTCTACCCTATATTGCATATCTATTTTCAATTGATTAGTATTCTTACAAAGTTTACTTTCCTATATAGTTTACAGGAATACTGCATTATATATTTTGTTATAAATACAAACAGAATAGTGTTAGTCAAATGCTTACCAGCTGGATGCTAATGCTGGCCTTTGGATTCTATACTCTTTCCAAGACATTACGAGAAACTATTGAAAATTGACAACACTTTAAAAAAAATGACAAAACGTTAAACAATTCAAACTATTAATAATGTATGTTGGTTATTAAAATATCAACATTTTAAAATGTTTTTGATAAAATAAAAAATAATAAACAATTGTGCATATAAAGAATGGTTTGAGATGTAGGATATTTTTTAAATGTTGGATCCTTTCCTTCAAAGAGGCTGTACTGAGGTATTTGACTGACTTCTCATTTTCTAGTTATGCTATTCTGTGAGTCTGTTTCTCTCACACACACTTCTTGATATAAAAATGTTGGGTGACATGCAATACTTCCTCTTCATCATATATAGGTAATCAAGAAAAGAAAAGTAATTTCATGGTTGGGGTAGTATTTTTTAATTTGTTAGAATGGAGGGTATTAGGTTATATTCATCTTCGTAAAGGTCCTAATAAATTTGGGTTTGTAGATATTTTACAACCTGAGCTGTATATTTTAAACAGTTATGCATTTTTTCCTCAAGCAAGGCTTGTCTATTACTTCATTTATACTAAGCACATCATGATGAGGGTTCACAGGAAGTCTTAGATAATATTTTGTTGCTTATGCCACTAATCAAAGATATGATATTTTAATCAATATCGTTAGAGACATTTTCGAGAAAATAAAACATAATGAAAATACTGCTATACAAAGGGTAGTTTGAAGTGAGTGAATTTTTCTTAAACTCACATACTACAGCTTTTTTCTAATACTGCAGTTTTGGGTGGGGTGATTTGATAATATGAATTCCAAGGGAAATTTATGTGTTATAATGTTGGTTGAAATACAAGACTTCTTGTACTTAACCATAGTTAATTGCAAATAAATAAAAAGTACAAAATAATATCTTACATCAACTCTAGTCTGGTGAGACGATTAAGTGAAATGAATATTTAAATGTGCCCATTGTTTAAAGATGAGAGTTATTTGAAGGGAAAACTATTAAATATAAACCCTTATCTGGTAACTCACATCAGTTAAGATTTGAACTCTGGCTCAATGGATTGGAAGGTAGATGTGCAACACCTGCACCAGTAATACACATGGCTAACATAATAGTGTTTCTAATCTAACATTAATTTGTATTTTGAAATATTTTATTTATTTATTTATTTATGCTAAGCTTTATACAGGTGAATATGACCGGTGTTCAGCCCTGGCTCTTTACCGGTCATACTCATATTTTACAGTAGTTTATTAATTCCAGTTTATTACACCATTTTGTCTATTTACTGTCCATATCCATTTATTACTTTCTCCATATGCACTATGTACATAGTGTATAGAGAAAGTATTGCACTCCACCAAAAATTCGATACCGAGATTTCACCGGAAATATATGTTTTAGGGTCCCCAATATCCAAAAAAAGCATTTTCACAAAAAGGTCCGTGTGTGTGTGTGTGTGTCCGTGTGTCTGTGAACACGATGACTCAAAAACGAAAAGTCGGTAAAATACCAAATTTGGTATTTAAGTTTAGTATCTTCCAGGGATGCGACACAAAGATTTTGAGAAAAATCCCCCCACCCCCAACTACCCTTTACATGAAACTTTTTTTGAAAATTTTGATTTTCTCAAAAATGGCTCTAACGATTTTGATTAAAATTTCGGATATTAAACATATTTACCTGACAAATGAAATGTATATCTTGAATTTTCTGGGAATAGCCTCTGAAGAGTAGTTTATTCTGGATGAATTTTACTAAATTTTGAATGACTGCTAAACCGTAAGAAATGGACAAAAACTTACTACACAAAAAATGTAGAACACATTAAAACACACAATTTATGTTATATACTTTTTTTTCGTGGAGTTCGTCGATTTTGTGACATTCCTTATTTTTGGTTTCTGCTATGAAAAACGTATACTTTTCTCATACTGGAACTTGTCAACTCCTATCCATATAAAGAAAGGAACTTCATTGACATAGCAACCAGCTTTTGACTATCACTTTAACCTACGGTTGTCCCTTATTTCGCTTCTACTTACAAGGATGCGAGTAATAAGACTATTTCTGCTAATTTTTTCTGATTAGCATAAAGTAAATAGAAGTATAAGCTTTTTAAGAATTATTTGTTGCAGGGATATGGAGAAAGTCATGTGAATGGTACACATCAGATTTTTTTTCACTTTGCATAAGAATTGTCCAATCTTCTTACTATCTTTTTGAAACATTTCAACTACTGCTACATTTCTGTCTATTTTAAACCATTTCTTATTAATATACTCTTTTCTCCAAATTTCAGTCCCTTTACATTTAAATAAAATGTGTTCCATATCTTCATTTCCGCCACATATAGGACATTGATTTTGTGGAATACCTTTCCTTAAACCCTTTAATCTCCATACTCCTGCTTTCAGCCATGCAATACCTTCTCGCTCCTCTTTATTTGTCACATCAATGTACTTTTCCCTTCCCCATGAGACTTTCATTGGTATATAGAAAACTAAAGATCTCTGTTCAGTTATTTCACTAAATATTTTTTGTATTTCTGTATCCTCAAATCTTTTCCTTGCCAACTTCCAGAAGTTATTCACATTATTTTCTCTTCTTCTCCACATTTTCCCTAACCCACTACTTTCCAGGTTATTTCTGAGACAGTCTACCCATCCCTTGTTCTTTAAACTTTTCTCTCTACTAAACACTGCTTTAACAAATTCCTTTCTTCCAATTTCAATATTCTATGCCAAAATTTCAATGCCCTTTCCATAATCTTTCCCTTACTTGCCACTCTACCCAGCTCTATTTGTGCTACCTGCCTAACAGTTGCATTTGGTAACCCAAGTATTTCTTTGCAAAATTTCCTATGCACCTCATCTATGACTTCCCATCCTCCTTCTAATCCCCATACTTCTATCCCATATAGCATTTTTGCCTCAACCACCATATTGTACACTTTTTCTAACCATCTAATATTTATATTAGGTGCTTTGTATTTGCAACTTCTAATAGCTGATAAAGCTCCTTTTCCTTTTGCCAATGCAAATTTCTTTTGTTTTTCCCAATTGCCACCACTATCAATTTTAACTCCTAGATAAATACATTCTCTCACTACCCTGTACTCCTTTTCATTCTCATTCTTCCATTTTTCATACTTGCTCAATTTCCCCCCTTTTTTGAACACTACAATATGCGTCTTGTCCTGGTTCACTTTTAAACTCCACTCTTTACAGTAATTATTTAATGCTTGCAAGGATTTTTTCAAGCCATTCACTGTAATTGCACCTATAACTAGATCATCTGCAAACAGTAATCCTGGAATCTGAATATTATTAATTACTGGCATCGAGTTATTATTTCTCCCAATTTCTGTTAATACATCATCTATATATAAATTGAGTAGGACTGGACTTAACTTACATTCCTGTCTAAGGCCTTTCTCTTGTTGGATTTCTCTTGTTACAACCCCTTCCTCCACTCTTATACAAAAAATATTTTCCTTATAAAATGCTCTAAGGGTGTCCACCATTTGTTTACTCACTCCTTTAGTCAACAACTTATGCCACAGCAATTGAAGCTCTATCCTATCGTATGCTTTCTCTAAATCCACAAAAGCCATATATAACTTTCCTCTTTTGTCTTTCAAGTATTTATCTACCAGTGTTTTTATAATAAATAAATTATCAACTGTCCTCCTCCCTTTTCTAAAGCCCATCTGAAGTTCCGAGAGGATATTATATTCCTCAACCCATGTTTGTATCCTGCTTGCCATAATACCAGTAAAAATTTTTCCTACATTTGATAATAATTCAATGCCTCTATAGTTGTTTGGTTTGTCAACACTGCCCTTGCCTTTGTATATTGGATGTATGATTGCTTTCCTCCACTTATCTGGTATATAACCCTTTACTTTAATTGCGTTAAATAAGTCTGCTAAAACCTTAACTCTGTTTATTTCAGTGCACCATTCCTTAAGGAACTCTGTCGGGATTCCATCTATTCCCGTTGCTTTATTTCTCTTCATTATTTTCACCTGTTGAATTATTTCTTCACTTCTTATTATATCATCGAGTATATCTACATAGTTATTACCTATTTCCCAATTTCCTATCTCATTTTTACTCTTTTTCTCCCCATACAAATTTTTAAAATATTCCATCCATTCTCCTGGTTTTATACTTGGTTTTGTTACATATTTATTATACATTGATTTCATAACCTTCCTTATCTCATTTGCATTATTTACATTTAGGATTCGTATCAAATTACTTTCATATTTTTTCATCCAGCTTGTTTTTGAAATATTAACAACCTCATATTTTATTTCAGGTGTTCCCTCACGGCAACCTGCATGGGAGCCTCCACTTCAGACTCATACGATGTCAAGGAAGCGACCCAGAGAAGAAGGAAATTGTGTTGTTGATGAACCTGACCCAAGTATATCTTCTCCGCCAATACTAATGGTAATGCGATTCTTAAATACATATTTTGTCAATGCATTGGAAGATGTTTGATTCAACAATGACTTTTGTACTTTTCTTTGTTTTGATAATACATGTGTCATTCAAAGATTAGTGATGACACTGGCTACATTTGGCGTCATCAGCAGTAAATGATGTAAACTGATAACAATGAAACAGAAGGGCTTCTAATGTTTGTTAGCTGTCAGTTTGAAGAAAATAATTTTATTTATAAGACATTTTTAGTAAGTTAAATTGTAGACTGTTATCTTTAGTGCTCTAAATATGTTAGTAAATACAAACAAAGAGGCTTCATTAAAATTCAAGTCGCAAGAGGTATCAATGTTCAACAATGCTATACAGAATTATTGAAAGCTTTTGGTAGAGAGACTTTACCATATTGTATCGTGGCTAGGTGGGCGAATGCATTTCGTAGAGGAAGGGAAGATGTTCATAAAAAATGTGGAGCTGGCAGATCGCAATCAGTTAAAGTCATGTTCATTGTTGCTTATGATTTTGACAGAGTTCATATCACCCATTCAGTTCCTCAAGGAAATCCTGTGAATGGTGCCTAATACAGTTACTTTCTGGAACACCATTTACGACCAGCTGTGTGTCGTAAACATCCAAATCTTCTGAATTCTAATCCTATCTGGTGCTTGCTCTCACACAGTTGCCCCTATGGAACTGGAAAATTCTAGAGCATCCTCCATACTCCCCAGATATGAGCCCACGTGATTTCGACCCTTTTAAGAAAATGAAATTACCACTTAGAGGAGTTCGCTTTAGAACCAGACAGCCACTTATAGCAGCAGTAGAGTGGTCTGTTGGAATATTAGGACAAGATGCTGTGGATGGCATCTGTGGTCTCCCTGGTGTGTGGAGGCAAGTTCATGTTGGAAGAGATTACTTCTAAGCATTGCAATAATGTGACTGCTCTAAAAACGTTTTATTGTTTTAATTAAAATGTTGTCACTAATTATTGAATGACCCATGTATAATAAACATTTTATGGTTTACACAAGTGCAGATTAAACACAAGTCGTAAAATATTCAACATTATCTCAGTGGCATGTGTTTTATACTTTGTTAACAGGTATTCTTTGTGTTCAGTAGTTACTCCATTTGGGCATTCCAGTTTTCTCTTTCTGTATTCTTTTTACTTTAATATCAAATATTTAAACAGCAAGACTTAAGATGTATGAGGGTCATTATTTAATTTTTTGCTTGCAAAGATTTATAGGAGAGAAAAGTTAAATACTGATGGCTACAGGTTTTGCATTAGGTTGTTTGCAGCTTCCAATTAGTGCAGGTGCAGCAAAGCATTGTTATGCATTGGCAAATTTCTGCTCCAAAATGGAGTTTAGCAGTAGCATTTTGATG
Organism: Hymenopus coronatus; assembly: GCA_030762935.1. Taxonomy (NCBI): domain Eukaryota; kingdom Metazoa; phylum Arthropoda; class Insecta; order Mantodea; family Hymenopodidae; genus Hymenopus; species Hymenopus coronatus. Next base: position 151,255,168 of record CM060882.1, on the reverse strand, counting down.
TAGTCTCAACAAGTTGCAGTGCTTGGAAAAGTTACAGAGAACTTTTGTAAGCCCTTGCCATAATTTGATTGGTTTTCTGAGTTCTTATAAGGAAAAACAGCTCTAAAACACAATAGCAGCATAATAGAGCATCCAGCTGAGGAAAATATAACCTGCATGGAAGCTTTGACAAAACTGATCTCCGAATGACTTAGGGGTCATTTGTTAATTAAGGATTAACATAATGTAAAATTTAAGCATAAGCTTAATGCAATATGTTGCTATTTACAACCACAAATGGATGTATAAATAGCATCCAATCTCAAGAGAGCTGCTAATATGGTGCCTTGTGAAGCGACCTCTGACAGTATCCATTATAAAAGAGGTTATGTAAATATATCAAAATAAACAATTAAAGAGTGCTAACTCACAATAAAGCACCATATAACATCATAATTTATTGCAATTTTTATATATATCCCTGCAATTTCTGGCCTGCAATCTTGCACATATAGGCAGTAAAAGGAATACCCATCCCCCAAATCGAGGCATAGTGTCCTGGTGGGCACCTCACAAGGTCATTATCCCCATGAGTTCATCTCAATATTCCGACAGTTTTATAGTCAAATCAGGGGCAGATGTCATATCAGGTAGACTCTTGTCATCTTCTGGTTAGGTGAGAGAATTTGGCCCAGGAAGGAGACGGTCAGGTGGGTGCTGGGTTACCATTAACAGAGGGATAATTGTTGAAAAATGACACTGCGCTCTAACTACACTAATCCAACGTGTCTTTTGCAAGATTTATTGCACCTATAATGTGATTTCTCAACTGCACTGTATATCCTTTCTTCGTGTACAGTTCCTGTATCTTAGTATTTTCAATATGGTAAAACTACTTTAAACTGGGTTCTTTTTCACTATAGCACATCACCATTATTTATTTTGCTCTAAGTTCTTGTATATACTCTTTTCGCTGAACTTTGCTAGCTTTGCTTTAATATGCTAGCTTTCCCTATATGCTTGTTCTCTTTTGAATAGTTTTATTCATTGTGATATCCATCACATTCACTTTATATTTTCACAATTGTTTACATGTGCTTTATAAATATCTTAATTACATTGTTGAACATGGTGGGAAGTAAGTTTTTCTGACAACTGTTCAACACAAAGTGAATCTTTGTCATTGAAAACACTATTTATACTTAACATTATTAGCCTTCATGATATCTTACTCGCAGTTGACTTACAAAGGAAAAAAAGTTTGCTTTTGAGCTCTTTTTAATAAAATCTTACGGAAAAAAAAGATTATTTTTTGTACCTAACTATTTCTGTAATTTTACTAGTACTTTTCAAGTTTTCTAGTGGTATAAAAGTCATACAAGTCATATGTTGATTTATTGCTAGTTACTCTTTAATATTCATATATAACATTTTCTTTTAATCCAGCCCTGATTTCTACTTCAAAATACAGCCATCCACCCCCTCGTTCCAGTTTTTACAGAGAGTTGAATTCAGCTATTTAGTTTTCTTTTTATGCAGTTGGAAAGCTTTGCAAAGAGACTTTCTTAACAGGGACTATAGTTGCTTTATGGTACCAGTACACAATAGAAGATTAAAAATTATTTGAAACTTAACATCTCTAAAAAAAAAAAAAAGAAAAAAAAAAAAAAAACATAATATTTACAGCAAAAAGTTAGAATTAAAAATATTTGACAGATGGTATATTTTATTATTTTGTACTTCAATTATTCCTATTGTATCTGTTTAATAGGCCAATATAGTAAGGTTTTACTGCTATATGATCTCAATATCTATATACATATTAATGATGTTCTAGTTCTTCTTATATTTATTAAAAAAATTAAATCTAAAATACTACATACCATAGGGTATGAGTTGTACATAATAATAATAATATTAATAATAATAAGATTAATAATAATTATTATAGTAATAGTGTCATTATTGCTGTTGAGAGGTGCAAAGATCCACATATGATTTGGAACATTCTTATTTTTGGACACTTTAGGGCTAAATCATATATTCATCTAAATTATGCTATTCTTCTAAATTATACATTTTCTTACGTTTCGCAATATTTCTTAGCGAACGGATGGGCACGGCTAGTCTATGACGGGATTTTAGCGGCTAACCCCTTCGGCTGGGGGAATTCTATGGGGACTCACAACTCATAAACTTCCTGAGTCCTACGTGCCGATTTAAGGGATGTGCGTCAGATAGAACGTTCGAGAACATTCCTATTATGATCAATTCCATAGGAAATAATTGGCTATACAAAGAGCTGGGATCTCGGCTCTTGGCTCTCTTGTCTGGTCTGGTTTTGGCTTGTCTTGACTTTCGTCTTGGTCCCTGAGTTGGACCCCACCACCGACAACATCTTGTGGCCCCAGCAATCGTGATGTCTCTGAAAGGTAAGCTCCAATAGGAGTTTGTTTGCTCTTTACCAAATAAATTGGACCATTACTCTAAATGTCGAGTTGTCTCATTACCATCTAGTTAAACCCTCCTGTCATCACACCTTAGTGAGGTGACAATAGTAACGATAGAGTTTTAATACATGCATTTAGATTAACAAACTGAAACATACCAAAACAGTTAACAATTACAGTAGGTACCCAATTAAAATCATAATAAATAGGTTTATGTTACATTAATCTACGTAAATATTTGTGTACTCTCCCAAATTTTGAATTCTGCCTTAAAGTATACCTGGTAGCACACTTGCACCTTGATCCCTGCCTCGAGCAGTCTTGTTAGAGAGTCAACAGAATTTGGGATACAAAATATGATGTAAGGTGGCAGAATCATATGAGGTATATGGAGAGTAGATCTCTGATTGGCTAGATCATGTTAACATAAATATGAAAGCTTGGAGCTTGCAAATTTCTTTGTGTAAGGTATAAGTTTATTGCCATGTGTATATTAATATTAGTCAACGTGTGCATTAAGATAATGTGAAACAAGTTTCTATGCTTACATTTAAGTTCATTGTGAACAGCACTTGAGAGGGAGATAGAGGAATCTTTGACAATGTAATTACCACCGTGATCTTGCACATTTACCTTTGTTTTAGGTTTAAGTTTATTGAAGCACTCAGAAATACATATATTGTATAATACATGCCTTATGTTGCCCATTAGAATTTGGACTGGCCACTTTTTCAGAGGGCAGTCAGTTAAGTTATACAAAAGAAGAACATATTACTGTAACTTCACTACACTAAATGCTCAAGAACTATATAGTTCTTCTTTGTTAACAGTCCATTTCCATTTATTTTTGACTTTTTCTAAATATTGTCCCAATGTCTTACAGTTTTTAACTATAGTTTTATTTATATCAGATCTCCTGTTCATTTTTGACCATATATTTTCTTTTCTCCTTTTCTCAATTTTCTTATAATCAAAAATTATATGTTGAATGTCTTCCTTTCCCCCACATAATGGACATTCACCTTGTGGGTGCCCATTTTGTTGTTCTTTCAGCCTCCGTATTCCTGCTCTTAACCATGCTATCTCCCTCCTTTCTTCCTGGCTAGTGTTATCTGTATGTCTTTCTCTTTCCCAGCTATTTTTTGTGGATATATAAAATACAAGTGATCTTTTCTTTGATAGCTGACTGAACAATTTTTGAATTTCTATATCTTCAAATTTTTTTCTTACTCCCTTCAAAAAGCCTATATAATTTGTTTGACTTTTCCTCCAAATATCACCTAAGCCATTATTTTCTAAGTTATTTCTTAAACTACTTACCCAACTTGTCCTTTGTAAACTTGTTTCTTGGTATTTCAAATATTTTTAAGCAAATTACCATCTTCTAAATTTAGGATCCTATACCAATATTTTAAAGCCCTCTCCATAACTAATCCTTTTTTTGCCACTCTCCCCATTTCATTTTGGGCTACTTCATTTGCTGTTGCTCTTGCAAACCCAAACTGCCTTACAAAATATCCTGTGGTCAAAATGTACAACTTCCCATCCATTTTCGAGACCCCATATTTCAATACCATATAACATCCTAGCCTCAACCACTGAATTATATACTCTTTCTAACCATTTCACTTCCATCTCTGGTGTTTTATATAAACAACCTCTCACTGCCATCATTGCTGCTTTTCCTTTTGCTAATGCTATTTCTTGTGTTTCTCCCCTTTATCTCCTGCATCTATTTTTATTCCTAAATAAGTGTAAACATGCACTATTTTATGTTCTTTACTTCCTTTTTTTCATTTCTCATATTTACTTAATTTAAATCCTCTCTTAAACACTACAATTTGGGTTTTTTTCTGTGTTTATATTTAGTCCCCATTTTTTATAGTAATTATGTATTTCTTGTAAAGACAATTTTAGACCATTTACAGTAATGGAACCCACTACCAAATCATCTGCAAAAAGGTGAACAGGGATTTGTACATTATTTATTGCAGGCAAAACCTTATTACTATTACTTATGTTCTGGAGTAGGTCATCAATAAACAGCAGCCACACCGGTACTTCCTCTCGGCAAGGCAAATGCTTGGGCAATATATAATTTATGTAGTGATGTTTTCTGGTCCAAAATCATGTTCCTTGACTGTTGGCCTTCCAAGTGCATCTTCATCATCATTGCACTTCAGGATCACTCTTAAAATCACTAGATGTTCATGTGGGCTCTGGAGCAACACCTCATCTCAGTCAAGTTACAAAACCCTTCAGCCAATGTCGACCGTTGCCTCGCGGTTCATGAGGGCATCAAATCACAATATCATCCTCAGGCGACGAACACCCACAGTTCCAGTGTTAACTGTAGCTGGGCCTCCTTCTCCACAGACAAGATGTTGTCGCCTGATGCCATTCACTAGTTATAAGGCCGACTGGGTGCTCGTGTCAACAAGCCCTCTGCCACCTCGGGTCTGATTACAGTCATGGCTGCACGTGTGACTTTACATTACAGCACCCTTGTATCCAGCCATCTGTAATGAGGCCATCCACTTTTCTGCCCAAAGCACGTAGCATCAATTGAGGGAATGGTGAAGATGGGTCCGACGAAGCCCTCATCATGCTGGTCCTTATTCGTGTTCTGCCTGCTTGTTATCTTAGTGTGGACAATCCTTCACTAGGTAATCTGGCTCACCATATCCCCAGCATACACCACCTGAAAGTTGTTGTCTCTGTGTTGTTTCACTCTCCTGCCATAGCGAATACTCCTGGTCCTTGAGGTTGGTGCAGATGTTATCTTGGCTACCTCCATTCTAAGTGCTGCTATTAACACCTTAGGGATCTTCTTAAAGTTGCTGAGCATCAGGTGCTGTTATATCTCGTCATACACTCCATCAGCAAGGAGTAGGCAGCTTTCTGGTGCACATAACTAGATGCAAGGTTCACTAGGGCTTTGTAAGCTATTCTACAATACGGGCAAACTCCTGCATTGCCTCACCTAACTTTTGCAGCCTCACCTTAAGCTTACTGTGGTAAGCTGCAGCCAGGTGGTGGTTCCCAAAATGATTCACAAGGGCCTCCCAGAACTCCCCAGACTCCCAGACTTCACCAATGTTGGGATCACATTCAACACTTCTATTCCTGGAGGCTGTGCAGCTTCCTCTTGTGCTGACCATCTGTTACGGATGACAACTATGCTGAACTGTTGGCAGAAGACTTAATGTCCCAATGTAGTGGTGGCTTGATACGCAAGGATGTTGTGTCGCATCTGTAACATCTCCACCTTCAGTCTTTCAACTTTCCATTGAGCATCTTTTCTATCATTGTGTTCAGTTCCTTGGCACCACCGTTGACTCTTACTTCCAGGGCATTAACATGTTCTCTGAGATCTTCTAGGTTCTTCTAGTGCTATGATCAAGGTTCTTCATTGTGTCCCCAAGGTCTTCCACTTTTTCTATAAGTTCTTCATGCCAGCCAGTTGTTTGTCAATTTTGGTAAAAGTTCCAATTTCATTGTAGAGATTTTATTTTTCATCTTCTATATGCCGGATTCAATCAGTTTTCATTCCTCTTTTACACCCTTCAGTTCAGGCTTCATTTCCATCTGCACCTTCTCTAACAAGGAATTCACTATTATTTCACTTCCCACCCTTACAAGATGTGAAAGAATCTATTGTTAACTCTAAAGCATAACAATTGACTTAGAAAATTTACAGAATTGTAGAATATTTTTCTTTCAGATGTACTGAAATGGCTACTATGCAGTATTTTATCAATTTTAAACCTAATTTTCTGAAAGTTTTAAATTCAATTATTATTCAGAGTAGTGTTAAAATAGTGATATGCATAATATTTTAAATGTTAAGAGTTGGTTATGAATTCTGCTCATCATCTCTTAGCAATCGTGCTGTCATTTTCAGTCATTAATATGTACAAGTTTGGGAAGTTTCTCTAGAACTAATCTGCATTGCCATTTGTCATTGGTTAGATTAACCATTTATTGAGGTTCTGTTGACAGGAGTTCAAAACTAAATTTTGTCTGAAAGATGAATTTCAAAAGTTGTGAAGAAGGATCTGTCTTTCACTCCGAAGTCCAAAATATGCATTAGAAAAATTGAGAGAGGAAGGGAGGGAGAGAGAGTATTTTTAATATAAGAAGTTCAAAAGTATACTATGACCAAACATTTATGGATCATGGGTAAAATACTGTGATCATGGCATGAAGGGCACACCTCTGTGGGTCACAGATTGGACCAGGCTTGTTTAACTTAACTAGGTGTGGCTTTTGTTCTGACACTGTCCCTCAGAATAATAGTGCATAACAAACACAATAACTGCACAACATGTCACTTTCCTGCAACTTAAGCATTTTTGGTTCCAGAAGGTTTTTCCGGATGTTTTGAGTGACGTCTCTGTCCAGAACATTCAGCCATATATAAGAAACCCATATAAGGGAGCAACTTGTGCCCATTTGGACAGTTATGGAGTACAGTTAATTAATGAGTTATGGAGCAGGTAAATGTGGACATTGCTGAGATAAAGTTTGATTTCATTTGGAGAGCAAGCCTTTGTTTATTTTACCTAATCATCCCCCTCACAAATAGAGCTATTATTATGCTTTTAATCATAATTGATTGAATTTTGTACATTTCTTAATATTAAACAGCCAAGTGCAGTTCACTTGTAACTCAGTGGTTCAGTACAATTGACAGTGTTGTGTTCTTAATGTATTACAACAGTGCTTTGCATAATGTGTTATGTCACATTGAATATCTAAGTGAGGAATAAAGTATGTTTAGCAATAACTAGTGTTTTTGTTTGTTACAATGGTGTCAGGAGTGGGATATAAATGCTGCAATACAGCAGCTATTTCAACAATTATTAAGTGAAGTACAGGTAATGAAATCTGGCATGGAGAAGAGATGAAAATGAAATGTGGCTAACAAAAGATGGAGATGAACTTGGATTCTGAAATGGGAAATGAAATAACATGAATTTCCCAATGAAGATTGTAAAGAGAAATTGAAGACAAAAATGTACAAGATGAAGGTGGAGCTATTGATCAAAATTGATGATAACTGGTCAGTGTAAAAAACGACATGGAAGAGTTTGGCAGGAATGTGAAAGAATTTGGTCAACACGTTAACACCCTGGAGGACTTCAAGAATGGCTTAATATTCTGGAAGGAAGAGTTGATGAAAATGTAGTTTAAGGTGCGGGAATGTTTTTGAAAATTTTTATGTCACATATTTGTAAGATACTTAACTTAAATACCAAGTTTAGTATTTATCTGACTTTTAATTTTCCAATTGTGCTGTTAGCATGCACATACACACACAGATCTTTTTTCTTAAAAAACTTCATTTTTGAATTCAGGGGGTCCCAAAACATGCATTTGTGATAAAATCTTGGTGTCTAACTTTTGGGTAGAAAATCTATTAGTTAAGGTGATAGTAAAAGAGGTGCTCCATTCAATAACTTTCTCTGTTGTTCTGCAAACACACAATTCTTGCAAAAGGTTATTCTTTTATTTATATATATATATATATATATATATATATATATATATATATTTAATTTTGTTTATTTACATTGCTGTCAATTGCCAGTTTCATCTAACTTAATGCTAATCAGGTAAACATTACCAGAAGTGGTCTTATTACTTAGCTCCTTATTAACAGAAGGAAAATAAGGGAGTGCACAAGGCTAATGATAGTTAAATTTTTTAAAAGCTATCACTATGCATTTGTCATTAAAATTTGGTTCTCTTGCCAAGGCCAGGAGTAAAACAACAGAGAGATGAAAAAAAAGAAGATAATTTCCCATATGAGATAAGTTAAAATAGTTTAAAATTAAAACCAATAACAAAGAATATCTCAGAAAGGTTAACTGTACAAAAAATATGTATCACATAAAGTGTATGTTTTAAGAATATCTATTTTTGTATAGTTTTTGTTTAGAGGTTCTTCAGAGGCTATTCCCAGAAAATTCAAGATATACATTTTGTTTATAACAAAACAACAATTTAATCAAAATTATTAGGGCCATTTTTGAGAAAATCAAAATGTTCACAAAAAGTTTTATGTAAAGGGTAGTTGGGGGTGGGGGTATTTTCTTGAAAATTTTCGTGTCGCATCCTTGGAAGATACCAAACTTAAATATCAAGTTTGGCATTTCACGGTCTTTTCATTTTTGAGCTATGCTGTCCACAGACACACACACACACGTGGACCTTTTTCCAAAAATGCTTTTTTTTGGATTCAGGGGGACCCAAAACATGTATTTCCAGTGAAATTTTGGTATCGAATTTTGGGTGCAATACAATACCTTCTCTATACACTATGTACATAGTATGTATAGAGAAAGTAAAAATGCAGATCTTGTGGAACGATTTTGATTAAAATATCATATATTAAAGATGTTTACCTAACAAATAATCTTGAATTTTCTGGGAATAGCCTCTGAAGACTACTTTATTCTGGATGAATTTTGCATTACTGCTAAACCGTAAGAAATGGACAAAAACTTACCGCACAAAAAATGTAGAGCATATTAAAACACACAATTTATGCTATATACATTTTTTTTGTGGAGTTGATCATTTTTGAGATATTCCTTGTTTTTGATTTCAGCTTTGAAAATTTTGTACTTTTCTCATACAGGAATTTGTCAACACGTGTCCATACAAACAAAGGAACTTCAATCACCTAGCAACCAGCTTTTGACTTCACTTTAACCTATGATACTCTCATATTTTTCTTCTACTTACAAGGAAGCAAGTAATAATACTATTTCTGCTAATTTTTTCTCAATTAGCATGAAGTAAATAGAAGAATAAGCTTATTAACAATAATTTGTTACACAGAAGTAGAGAAAGTCATGTGAATGGAACACATCAGATTTTCTGTAGTTTTCTCTATCTCTTACAGTTTACTAGGTATACAAAAGTCATTTCTGGTTAAATTTCGATACCAAATTTTTAGGTGGAATGCAATACTTTCTCTACCTACTGCCTTCATTCTACATATGTGGTAGATAAAGTAAAAAGTGTATATTCTTAACTACTTCACGTTAGTCAAGATAAATGTGTTTTATAAATGTTTTCATTACCTATTTTCTTTTAATTACAAAGGAATAAGGAAACACACTAGGTTAATGTGATAGTCAAATCTTATAAAAGCTGGTCGCTGTGTGATGGGTTTTGCTCTTTGCTTGACCAGGAACAAAAAGAACAAATAATGACATCCCATTTGAGAAAAGTATAAAATATTTTCAAATTTAAACCAATAATAAGGAATACTTCAAATCAATAAATTCCACACAAAAAAAAAGTATTAAACATAATTTATGTCTTAATGAGATCTACATTTCTTATGCAGTAAGTTTTTCTCTCTTATGGTTTCCCAGTTAACCAAAAATCGTCCACTATGAAGGGAGCTTCAGGGGTTATTCCCTTCAAATTCAAGATGTTTATTGTATTTGTCATCTAAACAGCTTTAACATATGGCATTTTAATCGAAATCATTTTTGAGAAAATCAAATGTTTTGAAAAGTCTTCCATTTAAAGGGGGGGGATTTTCTTGAAAATCTTCATTTCGCATCCTTGGAATTACTGAACTTAAATACTAACTTTGGTACTTAACTGACTTTTTGTTTTTTATATATGCTACACACGCACTCCTGAACTTTTTCCTTAAAGTACCTTACCTTTTTGGGTTCAGGGATTCTCAAATCATGTATTTCTGTGAGATCACAGCATTGAGGTAATGGGTGGACTCCAGCTACTATGTACTAATAGATGTGTGAGAGTGCTAGAGAAAGTAAAATAGTGCTTAGACTATGCAGGTATGAAAAATATGCACCACATGAGTGCAAGAGGAAATTAAAAAGAGTTTTTAATAATAATTTCTACCTCAAGAAATAGCTTGGGAAACATGGTATCATCATCATCATCATATAAATGTGTACATTGAAGATACAAATAATTAATATTTACATTACAAGCTTTGTTCATGGCTTTGTCAAACTTACTTCTAGAAATAATTCAATTAAAATTATATTGTTGTGAATCAAAGAGATCATAATTGCATTAATATTACAGCCCAAAAATCCTTCTATTGCTAATGGCAATTGTTTTTAATAGTATGTTCTTTGCAGCTGCTTTAAAATTCTTATCAAAGTTATTGAGGTGTTCAATGAACATTTGCTTCATTTTAAAGTTGCTTTAAGTATTTCACAGATGAAATTAAAGCTTGTGTCTATTTTTGTATCAAGCCAATGCTAAAGTCATTAAAATAACTGGTAGTTCTTTTGCTCTTTTATCTGATGATCTGTAACCTTACTGGGTCAATGCATGTAGTGTTTAATTGATGCTGTCTTTTTGCTGATTAGTTAACAAAAAACTATTAAAAACATAACATCAGCAGGTTATAACAATATGTTCTTAAGCTACCTTCACCTAATACACATTTAGGTTTTATAGCATAATTTTAGCAAAGCCTCCGCATCAAAATATGCTAATGTTATGAATAAATTGAATTACTCCTTTAAGAAAAGAAAATGTACGCCCACCACAGCAAAAATGTGTTTATTTGTATATGAGGCAAATTATTTTTGTTAAGTATAAAGAAGTACTTATGAGAAAAGGTAATTTGAGTTAAACAGTCTGTTTAGAAATGCCATTAACCTTGAACCTGTTACTGAGCAAAGAAAGAAAAAAAGTTATTTTTTTAATTAATAGCTTTCAGTTTTATAGAATATTCAGCAACAGAATTATGTATCATGCCCACCCTCCCCATATCTTTAAATATTTGAGGATAGTCTGTTCATAATGGTAACATTTTTTCTTAGTTTCCTGTGACATAATTTAAACTGACATTGTCCACATACAAATTTTTTGGAAGTATGTTTTCATGGCAAACAAATTTCTAAGAGAGAATTTCCGGGAAAATAAATAATTTCTTAGAGAAGACTACAACCTAGTGAAGGTTCTAGAATTATCAGTCTGAGCTTTGATACCAATACAGGTGGTTGAGTTCACTAAAGCATGGGCTCATAAATGGGAGATCTGTGGTTCAAATCTGCCAGGACAGTTGTCCCCATTGAGTTTAGAGATCATATTTGTCATGCTACTGCAATTATGTTTAGATTGTTATCCTGAAATAGGAGCAAAACACTGATTTAACTCAGTGTGCCAAAATGTACCATATTGCCTTGGTAAATGTTATACTTAGCAGCAATTGTTAACGATTTACAGTAAAGGTAAAAAAATGTAAAATGACCTTCTTTGGTTGCTTACAGTTTCCAAGCAACAAGGTAAATGTTAACAATTGCCTGTAATTGTTAACATTTACTGGATTTTCCACTGTTACTGTTACATATAAACGAAGGTATTTTGGATCAAAACAAGAAAGAGAAAAGAAAACATATTAACTTGATCGTAAAATTAATATCCTCTGACATATGAATAAAGGTTTATCATTCACTGCAAGAGCAACATATTTTTTACTGTGAGTTAAGTAGAATGAAACAAATAAGAAAATAGAATAGAGCTGTTATGACTATGTATTATATAACATATTATTTGGGTTTGTATCACAAGTTCAATAATAATTGTAACATACGTGTAATTTCAGATTTGTCTGTTATTGTACCAGTCATGTTGTATTCTTTTGAATGTGTGCATATGTTGTTTAACATAAAACTTGTTTTTCTGTTTAATGATTTAACTTTCCTGTCTAGCCTTACACCTTATTCCTTATGTAATAGGCCAGAGAGAGAGAGAGAAAAAAAAAAAACATTAAACAGGAAAACTAGAATAGTAAGTTACAATTAAAATTATTTTACTAGTATTTTCCATACCAATGAATTGTTTCATATCACTTTTTTTTATCACTTCAAACATTGTTTTTAATGATACTGAAACCTTTTCTTTACCTGTTTTTAGTCACTATTAGGTTTTTGTAGCTTGGTTCTTTTGGATCAAGAAGTTTTTCTTGTTTTACTTACTCACTTTTATCAAATTAATTGATGTGCGCATACATAATACTAGAAAGTTATTAACTGATTTTCTTGTTTAAGTTTTCTCATTTCTTCTTTAGTTAACAAATTGAGATTTTCTTTATCTAATGTATGACTGCTGGGTGGCAAGAATTTGATGTATATGAAGACAAAATTTGTAAGAGTTAAAAGGTTCTTATTTTCTTGGAACTAAAGAACTGGAAGGGGAAATGACAAATTCAGTAGGGGTCAGGGAGCAGAGATAATGATTCTGCTTGACATCCTTGTTGGTAAATGTGGTGTGATGTTGGTATTGCTCAGATTGGCTAGCATCACACCACTCAGCCTTTTCCAGTTCAACTCTGCTCTCAGAGCAACATGTCTGTGCAGGGCTCCTGTGTTGATTATAAGCAGCATCTGCATTATAGCAATAGTTGCATTATGCTTGCAAATAACCAGACCTATTCAAGAAGATGCTACTTGAGAACTACAGTAAGAAAAATGTGCTAAACAATGAGATCTGTGGAGAAAGCAGTCTGCATTTCTGTGTATTATATTCATTTGCTAGTTTGGTCAGTTACTTCACAAAATCATTTAAAGTGTATTTGAATGATTTTGTTTACTTGTTATCAATTCTTTTAGAAATAAAATAATGTTTATTAATATTTTGTTTTGGCCTGTTTTATTACTTTACACAGAATTATAGCCTGTTAAAGTAAGGTATGTAAGTATGTGTGTGTGTATGTGGGTGGGGGCATGTGGGTGTGGATGGGTGTGTGTTTGTGGGGGTGGGTGGGTGTTTTTTTTTTTACTTAGTATATATACTGTTATTCTGTTAATGACACATGACTAGAATACAGCTTTAATTTAGGATGAGCTAATTTAATCTGCATTATATATTTTATAATACTTGGTAATTCATTATGTATTAATTTAAAAAAAATATTTGTGATATTTATTCAAAGTGGCAAAATTGAAATTTTAATATGTGCATAATATGAAATTATTAAACTTTCTGGCTGTGAATAAAAATTAAAGTTACATATTATTTTGTTCACATCAAGATTGTTATGCTGTTTGTGTTATTTTATTTTCATTATTTTAATCTGATTTATATTTCCCTTTTCTGGTTAGTATGATTTCTGCAAATATTCATGACTATAATCAGAATTCATATAATTATCTATTCATTTTTGTACATAAATATTTGGTCTTGTTTCTCCTTCATGTTAACCGAAATAAACATTTGCAGAAATTGACTTATTATTTCCTTTTAGGTAGAAGGGAATTAGGAAACTACAGTATACAGTAGTCTGTAAGCGGTGGTCAAACATTTTAGGAGCATGTCACTTTGTGATGGCTTAGAAATTCCCCTCTCTTTGTAAGATCAAGAAGAAAATAAAGGAAAGGAAAAGATAACTTCCCATTTGAGCAAAATTCTCTACCATAAAGATGCAAATTACATATAAAATAAACTGCAAAGATTGCAATAAATACGCATATGTAAAACAAAAAGGAACCTCAAAAACCTACTAGTGGACACTTTCACTATATGAATATAAGTAAGCAGATAAGTCTGTAGTTGCACCATATTTTTGGGATTTTAACAATGAAATAGATGAAAATACAATCTATACAACATTCAACCATCCAAGAGAACTAACCACTTGGAAGAAAATCAACTTTATTAAATACAGATGCTAAATCATAATTTTGAAATCCTTCCTTTGGATAGATTCAACAGATACATAACTACTTCAGACTACAGCTCAATAGATGCCACCATCTTGACACCTACTTCTGTATCCAATCCCATGCTACTAACATCATCGATCTTCAGTTGATGAGAATGATAGTTCTTGAAATATGTCCAAGTATTAAAAGTATAAATGAAGCTGTGTGACAAAATTTGACTTAACAATAATTTCCTTATTATAAGCTTCGCTGTAACGAACTTCATTTGAATTCAATATCTGTACTACCTTAGGGGTACAGTAGCTTCTCTGTAATCAGCTGTACTGTATATGGTAAATAGAAATAAGGTCTCTAGATGTGATTCATTCAGAATTGAACAGCATGTAGATTTTGAAACTTCTTTACGATATTTGTGTTCACAGTCGATCTGCAAGCCAGCGCCATTCAGTGATGAACCAGAAGCAGTTCAAGAACGGGAGCACTGTGACTACACTTCTCGCATCACATATAAAATGGCTAAATCTGGAAGAGGTATGTATTATGGGATTGTAATTTCTAAGCATTTTTGCAATTTTTGGGAGGTTGAACTTTAAGGAAATTATAAATTGCAAAATGGAGTTACTCCTAACTTCTGCATTTATTAGAATGGTTGAACATAATCATTGTTCTTCATCTTACAAAAAATATGTTTTACAGTGCCTCGACCAATACGGGTTTATGCTGATGGAATATATGATCTTTTCCATCAGGGACATGCCCGACAGTTAATGCAAGCTAAAAGCTTATTTCCACATGTGTACCTCATTGTTGGAGGTGAGTATTGACTGTGCATGTAAGTAGCTGTATTGTCTCTACACTTATGTCTTCTGGGTTCAGAAAATCACCTCACAATGCCCATATTTTTTACTTCATCATATGGCCACCTGGACAAATCTCCATTTTTTTATGTTACGTAATTCTAGGCTTCCATAATACAAAAAATGTATCCTTTCTGTTTTTTCATTCATTTGAACTTAATTTTATTCAGTTTTTATTTTGTCTAGTATACCTAGTAGGTAATGATGGTATTGTATTCCACCCAAAAGTTTCATTCACTATAAATATAAATTTTGATCCCCTCTGAGTCCAAAAAAAAGGCTTTGTTAAAAAAAAAACAACAAACCTTTTTGTATGTGTGTGTGTGTGCGTACATATGACTTAAAAGCAAAATATCTGGTAAACACCAAACTTTCTCTTTAACTTCAGTATCTCATAACGATGAGACAAGAAGTTTTAAAGAAATTCCTTATCCCAACTACCTTTACATGGAACATTTTTCACATCTATTTTATCAATAATGGCTTTAACAATTTTGATTAAAATGCTGTAAAGATACATGAGAAATACCTTTACATGGAACATTTTTCACATCTATTTTATCAATAATGGCTTTAACAATTTTGATTAAAATGCTGTAAAGATACATGAGAAATAAAAGCATATTTTGAATTATTTATCTTATCAAAAACACTTTAATGGTTTTGATTATAATGCCATAAAGATACTGACATGAGAAATAGAAGCATATGTTGAATTTTCTGGGCATATCCCGTGAAATCATCTTCATTCAAAATGAATTTTGTATAATTTTGTTTAACTGATAAACCATAAGAGATAGACTGCACAAAAGATGTTCAACTCTTTAAAAGACAGTTTATTTCAAATAACCTGGCATTTTATATTTCTGAGATATCCGTTAGTATTGATTAAAATTTTTCTTACTTCATTTTTACTGTCTTTACCACATACATAGATAGGAATGGCACCACATAAAAATTTGTTTCAGAGATTTCACTGGAAATACATCTTTTGCGATCTAAAGAAAGCATTTTTAGAGAAAGGTCCATGTATGCATCTCTGATCAGCTTATAAAAAAAAAAAAAGTTTGTTAAATTCCAATCTTGGTATTTAAGTTCAGCATGTTCCAAGGATATGACACAAAAGATTTTCAAGAAAATGAATGCCTCTTCAAACTGCCCTTTATATGGAAAATTTTTCCAAAATTCTGTTTTTATAAAAAATAATAGCCATAGAGTAATTAAAATGAAATGTATATTTTGAATTTTTTGGGAATAGCCATTAATGTCCTTTTCACTCTGAATGGCTTTGGTGTAACTGGTAAACGTTAAGAGGTACAGTATTTTTCAGAACACTCTGCCAAAGGCTTTTAAGTTTGGGTTCAGGTGGTTTGCAGCTGAACCCCAACCCTTGCAGTTGCCAAGTCTTCCAATTACTGGTCCCTTAACTGAGGTGCAAATCTTGACTTGCAAGCAGAGTCTTTGAGTCTCCAGGAAACATATTTTACTACATTGCCTCTCACCCCTAATACAGGCTTGTCTTTTATTTGCTAATGGTTATAATGGTTATTGCCCAGTAGCAGAGAGGAGCGGTCCCATTTGAGAAAACTATAATCGAAATCATACTACACAAAAAGTTGAACCTCATTTCAAATACATTTTTATTTATTTTATTTCTTTATATGTTTAATAAATTCATGATGTATTTATTTTGTTTTGAGTAAATCATTTCTGAGATTTTTCCTGCTATTGATTTCAGTTTTAAAACACTTATGAATATGATCTAAATATAAAGTCCTTATTCACTTTTCACTTAAGTCTACTGCATTCCCCTATTCCTATTGTATGTACAAGGAAGTATTTAGTAAAAGCATTTCTATAAACACTTATTTTGATTAGCATGAAGTAAATGAACAATTTTGGTGAAGAATGAGTAAAGAAAATTATGCAAAGGAAGATTGAAATTTTGTTAAAACTGTTCAGGGTTTTTTTGGGAATGTCATGGAAAGAGTATAGAGTTTCTCTTATCAAGAATGTGTAGTGTAATTTTTTCTGCAGGTCTTATCTTAATTAATATGAAATAAATAAAAAAATTAATTTTGTAATAGAAGTTATATACAAGTAAACAATATTGAATAGAGACATTCATATAAATGTAGCAACTGAATTTTTTTGCCTACATGCTCATCAGATTATATATATATATATACACGTATACCAGAATTTGTCCGCACAATTTGGCAGGATTATAGAGGGGTCCAAGATAAACAGTTTGAAATAGGGAACCTATTGTCCCTTTGGCAATATGTCAAAGTTATGGCATTCTTTCTAGATCACACATCAATGGCTGAAAATTAAAATAATGTGGATGTGTGAGTCCTATTTTCATTCAGAATTCCTCATTTGTATGTCAATAGTCGAAGGAATGCAATATTAATGCACTATCAATACAATATTTAAAATTATTGGACTTGTAACTTTGGTAAAATTATCAGTTCTTTAAGGGTGTGCACACCTCTGATAACAGCTTGGTTGATTTCAGATCATATATAGTTAGCTAGAGCTCTCAACCAAAACATACTGGCGAGTTGGTGTAGCACTGGTAATCGACTCCCACGATACAAAAATTGCACTACTCTCTGAAGTTTCCATTTTTTAGTTTTTAAATTTTCTTTTTTTTCTCAAAGAGCACACCATTAGAAGAGCACCAATTCACTTAGTTTACTTTATGAAGCCAAAATTACATTCAAAATGCTGTGAATGATATCTACATAGCATTCAATAAAAAATGCAGTAATTGTCAAGGAACCTGTGTAGAGTAATGCAATAAAACAATTAGGTTTTTTGAAGATATTTAGTTAATGTGTGTTTTGAAACATTAACTGAACTATGATTTTAGTGATGCTTTAAAAATTTCTGGGCTATTGCCAGGATTCGAACAGTGGCATTTTGATTTTATCTGTATATATGTAGATATAATGCTGTTTTAACCACTTGAGCTGCTATGGTCCTGCGATACAGTGCTTCTGAAAATCTTGTCTAGTGCCTACTCATGACTACTGTGAGAACCATAAATTGCTAATCATTGATCACATTGTAAAAGTATACAAATTATGTTAAGAAAATAAATTGTTTCAACGAGGAGCGAAATGGAGAGCACACAGATTAACATCCTAAGATAATCTAAGCTGTGAACTTCAGAGCTCATGTGCTTTTTGCTACCCTGTGGTGCCATTGCAAATGCTTAAAAGCCTCGTTTATTAGATTTTTGTTGAATCAAATGAACAATTACTGATACAAATTCTAGTTTCTTGTGGTGGAAGTTCATAACAATCCTGGGATATTTGTCAGGGTGCAAAGTTCATTTTTATAGATGCAATCTCTGCAGGGATGTTGCAGGTCGTCACATCAAAAAGTCTCTCTGGTGACCAGTTGTATTTTGTGCTTCCGATATTGTATTATTTCTTGAAGTCTCTTTCCATTTGCTTTTCATGCAGAGATGAAAATATAGAATTCACTTTCCTGACTAGTGCATAGTGTTTAACTTCTTTTTATCTAGAACTTGTTTTACTATAGAGATAGTTAATTTTTATTTCATTTTAAGTTAATTTGACACAATGATAATATTGTTTCATTAATTGTAAACTTTGCCTACAGTTGTAATGTACATAACAATGTATTTTAGAAACTCCTTCAAGGGTTACGCAGGAATGTACCCCTTCAGATGTTAAATGCAATTGTTATTGAAACGTTCTCCATTGCACCTTCAAGCAACATAACCCTACATACTAATCGTGCATTACATTTATTTTATTTGCTAGTGCAAATAAATCATATTGAGTAATGCAGTAAAATATGAACTTCTCATCATAAAATGCAAAAAAGAAGATAATATAAAAAAATCTGATGTGTTCCATTCACATGACTTTCTCTACGTCTCTGCAATAAATTATTTTTAAAAAGCTTATGCTTCTACTTACTTCCTGCTAATTGAGAAAAAATTAGTAGAAATAGTCTTATTACTTGCTTCCTTGTAAGTAGAAGCGAAATAAGGGAATACCATAGGTTAAAGTGATAGTCAAAAGCTGGTTGCTATGTAACTGGAGTTCCTTTGTTTGTATGGACAGGAGTTGACAAATTCTTATATGAGAAAAGCAAGTTTTTCATAGCTGAAACCAAAACAATGAATGTCTCAAAAACCATCAACTCCACGAAAAAAATGTATGTAACATAAATTGTGTGTTTTAACGTGCTCTACATTTCTTCTATGGTAAGTTTTTATCTAAGTCTTACGGTTTAGCAGTTATGCAAAATTCTGTAAAATTCATCCAGTATAAAGTAATCTCCAGAGGCTATTCCCAGAAAATTCAAGATGTACATTTTATTTGTCAGGTAAATATCTTTAATATATGATATTTCAATCAAAATCGTTAAGAGCCATTTTTGCGAAAATCAAAATTTTCGAAAAAAGTTCCATGTAAAGGGTAGTTTGGGGTGGGGTGATATTTCTCAAAATCTTCGTGTCGCATCCCTGGAAGATACTAAACTTAAATACTAACTTAACTCCATGGCACAACAGCTCACGGGGAACCTTGGCCTACCGCCCGGCCGCTGCGTCCCCCATCTCGGTCCACTACAGACGTCATGGATGGGGTACAGCATTGGAGGGTGAGACGTGGTCAGCGCCTCGAGTCCCTCCCGGCCGGTTAATGCGGTCCTCATGATATGGAGCCGCTACTTCTCCATCAAGTAGCTCCTCAATTGGCCCCCCAGGGACCTTACGAGGCTGAGTGCACCCCGGGCCAGGTCTTCCAGCGGGGGAAAAATCCCCACGCCGGTACTGGGGATCGAACCCAGGTCTCCTGCTTGGTAAGCAGAGTTTGGTATTTTACCGACTTTTCGTTTTTGGGTTATCGTGTTCACACACACACGGACACAGACACACACACACACACACACACACACACACACACACACACACACACACACTCACACTCACACTCACGGACCTTTTTGTGAAAATAATTTTTTTTTGGATATAAGGGACCCTAAAACATATATTTCCGGTGAAATCTCGGTGCCGAATTTTTGGGTGGAGTGCAATACCTTCTCTATATACTATGCACATAGTGCGTGTAGAGAAAGTAATAAATGTTTGAATTGTTAACTCTCTTGACATCTTCACCCGATGCCCACACGCTAGCCAGAGCACTAAATAATGACATTAAATCTAGGCTAGCCGAAATCCAGGTTCTCATGTCAGGGTTCACTGCAGTTTGATCGGTGGCGTGCTAACCCTTAACATATTTTATGCAAAGAATATAGAATGCTTAGCCCATAGGTTCCCTATCTCAAACTGTTTATTTAGATCCTCTACAATCCTGCCAATTTGTACAGTCGAATTCTGAGACTACCTGTATATAAACTTACAAGACTTCCATCAATTATAAAACTAAAGCTGTTGAGGAGTTGTAAACCTCTCAGGGTTTTTAATTATTTCTTAACTTTGGGTTTTGGTATTTCTGTGTCACTATTTCATCTTAGAATGTTAATACAGATAAAAACTATGATCTTTTGCTCGCAGAAGCATCATGTGATAGATATGATATGGTAATATAGTATCAATTGCCTTAAGTCATGGATTGAGAACTGGTAGTCATTGAGAGTAGGAACCTTTCCCCTCTATTATCCTTCTATCACCTTTGCTTATTCAAACTGGTTAGCTTATTGTGTGGCCATACACTAGTTTGTTCTGCATTCGCAAGATAATGGAGTGAGGTCATGATATTTTCTCTCCACACTTAAGATGATGGTTAGGGTTGAGTTTTGTTATTTTAGCAATTACAGTGTGTTGTCATGTAGTGAATTGAATTATAGATATTGATTATTTCAAGCATAAAATAAAGTTGTACAAATTTTTTATATAATTTTCAGTTTTGGATGAATGATTGAGACAAACATGTAAAATGGGCTACCTTAATGTCAGAAATCACATTCTTAATGATAGAGTGTATGTGTATATACGTGTGTACAACTGAACTGATCACTGTGAAAGTGGGTTTATAGCAAACATTATGTTTGGCTTAAAGATTAATTAAATAATGTCTTGGTTAGTTTCCCCAACGAGAGAAATGACAGGGCACAAAGTCAAATAAGCTTTCTTGTTTTTGAGTTTATGAAAAATGTTACTTACTGACATTATTAGCATTACAATTCTGATAATCTTGATTTGCAAAATCTTAATACATGATTACTTATATGCTAATTTTTCATTATTAGAAATGTCTGTATTAAAAACTTAATACTGAAGATAGTCTAAACTGTGGCAGAGTTTGGAACAATGCCATAAAACTAGTTATGAATGCAAAGCTGCAAGATGAAAAAATCCTTAGTGCAAGAAAAACTACAAAAGATTATTGGGCATGCTTTGTATCTATTATTTAGAGTATTTTATTCCATGATTTCTCAGTTATATCAAATTCACAAAATGATACAAATTTGAACACGTATATTGATTCAACTAATACACCTTAATCAAATTTACTAAGAATCTTTCAAAAACCTGCATTAGTTCGACTAATGAAACTTTTAAAGAAAATCACTTTGATATCTAGTTACATCAAATTTATTAAAAGTCCTTTGAAAACATGGATTGATGCAATCAGTGAACCTTAAAGGAAATCAATTTGATATTTAAAGATGTTAAGTATTTTCTTAAATCTCATAACTGCATCTTAGTGATACTATATTGTTTAAAAATGATAATAGTATGAGGCCAGTTGTAAATGGCATAGATATTCCTACATACTATATAGCTAAATGGTTTATGAACAAATTGAGCACTTATGACAAGATGTTGAAATTTCTAAGCACTCCTTATACATTCTTTTGCATTTGCAGGCAGCACTTAGACTGGTTTTTACCTGTCTGTCACTGTTTTAATATAACATTCTTTAACCTTGCAGGCCATATTGGATGATTATGAATGAATTGGGTGAAATGATGCTCAAATGAGCATGGGTCCTTAGCTTAGGGTTGACTATACTCATCTTCTCAGGATATGGGGAAAAAATCCTATCCGGATAACTTAGTCTAACCGAGATGTAAAGTCAGGGCTTGAATGTGAGGTCATGCTACCACCACACTACAGACATGGGCTCTATTGCTTTACATTGTTTGTAATGTTAATATTTGGTGGAATATATCAAAAGCTTCAAATTACAAGTGCTCCCATTAAAATTGTTAAAGAAGCAAAGTATCAGCTCCCTGAAAATAGATAAATTAATCATACTCATGGTTTTATGCTTCTGAAACTTGTTGCACCTTTAACAATAAAAATATATTTTTACTTCGGAAAAATTCCCCCACTTTCTACCCTTTATATAGAAAATTTTTAAAATGTTGCTCATGTAAAAATGACTCTTAACAATTTTGTTTAAAATATCAAAAGCTTAAGTTTATGACAAAAATGTATGTATATCTTGAATTTTCTGGCAAATGCCTTTAATGTCCTCTTCACTCTGAATTGGTATAACTGGTCAACTGTAAGAGGTAGATAAAATCTTACTACAAAAAATGTAGATCTTGTAGAACCACACAATTACGTCAAATGTATGATTATGTGTGTGAGTGCATGCAGTTTTTTTTTTTTTTTTTATTATTATTTTAATCCCTTGTTATTGGTTTCAGTTTTAATGCACTTTTAATTTCCCCAAATTATTATTTTTCATTCTTTTTACTAGCCTATTTCAAATGTATCTACAAGCACATAGACTATAGTATTTTCATTTAGACTAGACTGTTCAAGGTCATACCTGGTGGCTTACCATGCATCCCCCCCACACCAACTTCTGTGTGCCTGCCTCCCCTCCCTTTGCTCTCTCTCCCTCTCCCTCTCTCTCTCTCTCTCTCTCTCTCTCTCTCTCTCTCTCTGGCTGTTCAAGGTCACACTTAGTGGCTTACCATGCATCCCCTCCACACCGACTTCTGTATGCCTGCCTCTCCACCCTTCTCTCTCTCTCTTTTCAAGGTATAATCAAAGAAAGTATTCCAGAGTGGGGTAATGCATGTGCGCCATCTGAGAGGGGAATATGACCATGTACCACCTATTCTAAATGAATATAGTATAGCTAAAACAAAGATGTTATTTCTAGAAACCAGCATTAGCTAATTTGCCTTTTCTGTTTCTTTGTTTAGAAGTGTAGGCTTTGTCTCATGCTTACTGTAGTACAATACAAATTTTTTAGTGCCTTTAATTGCTTATTTTCATAATGTACAGCTTTTCATAAGTTTAAGTGCCTATAATAATTTTTTTTCCCTTTCTTTTGTTGCAATGATAAACTTTTATGTTGCCACTTTGTCTTGTCCATGGCTACAGCACCAAATGTCTCAGTCGCTTGGCAGGGGCTCTTCTCTTAAATCATCTTCATTGTGGCTTCTAAAGCCAAAGTCACTGTCATTGTCTTTCCTTAAATTTAAAATTACACTAGAATTACTCAGTGCCAACTGAAACTGCATTGAGGAATGTTTGTTACATCTTGCAACGAGGATGACATCATTGCTTACGTAGCATGAATCTGTTGGCAGCATGGTGGACACACCTCTTATCAGCTTAGACAGTGTGCTGGCTGTCAGGGATCACCATGGATCTCCCTGAGTTTAGTGAAGTTGTGCCTATTAACCCTAGAGACCAGCAACATGATTCAGCTGGAAAAAGGATGCTTTTAGTCAACCCACAGCACAGGATGATGATGCATGCACATTCCACATTTTATCCAACAAGTAGTGGGGTTGTAAGTGTTTTTTTCAACTCACATTTTAATACATCTTTACAAATCATGCTGTGAAGTGATAAGACCACTTGCCTCTCACCAATATGGCCCGGGTTCGATCCTAAGCGACTGCATGTGGGATATGTAGTAGAGAAGCAGCGCAGGAACAGGTTTTCTTCGGTTTCCCCTGCCAGTGCATTCCATGTATCATCAGTGTAATTGCTTGCGGTGTCTATGTAGTACAAGCGTTAATCACCATCCAAAAAATCAAATTCACTGAAAATAGACTTAATGGGCTATTTATAGAAAATTTAAGAGTAGCATTTTATTTATCAGGGCAGTATCTCAAATTTACTTAAAATTGTTATAGTATTTTTGAGAAAATAAAAATAACTTGCTGACTCACTAACTTGATTTTCTAAATTTCTTTTTGAATTCAGATAGCCTCAAAACACATGTATCTGATATAATTAACTGTTTGGACAAATGGAGTAGGTACTTTTTGCACACCTTGGAGAAAGTAAAATAAAATGCATTATTTAGTGGTCATTTTTTAATGTTTGCTAGGTCAATTGAAATTACTGCAGTAGAAATGCAGTGCTCTTTAAAATTTACAGCGTATTAAACATTTTTATGCTGCTAAATATTTCTAAAATTTTTGCAGTTGTTTGCTGAATTTTTCATATTTTAAACTGAAATGACAAGTGTATATTCTTTTTGTTTCTCAATAGCTCATACAAAATGTAATTTATAGCATATAAATAATCACCTGCCTTTTAAATACTTTAGTAGGTTTAATTGCTCCAATGTTATATAATTGTAGGTTTATCTAGAGGAAACCATTTTTACTTTCTCTATACTCACTATGTACATAGTGTATAGAGAATGTATTGCACTCCCCCAAAAAATTTGATACCGAGATTTCACCGGAAATATATGTTTTAGGGTCTCTTGTATCCATAAAAAGTATTTTCAGAAAAAGTTCCGCGCGCGCGCGCGCGGGTGTGTGTGTGTGTCTGTGTCTGTGTGTGTGTGTCTGTGTGTGTGTGTGTGCGCGCGTGGGCATGGGCGTGGACGCGCGCGGGGGTGGGTGGGTGGGTGCGTGCATGTGTGTGTGCGCGTGCGGGCGTGCGCGTGTGTGTGTGTAATAATTTACAGAGATATAGAGAAAGTCATGTGAATGGAACATCAGATTTTTAATATATATTCATCATAATTAGCAGGGAAGAAAATTTAATTACCTTGATTTAAAATAATTCACATAGGTAATACAGTTTATGAAAGAAAAGGCTAAAGACCAAGGAAACCCAGATGAATGTTTAAATTTATCTAATTTTTGTCACATATATATTTTTCTTCCATTTCTGAAATTTGCACCGTACTGTATATTATTTTGAAGAAACAATTTATTGTATCTGACATTTTATTGTATTTTAGACTTTTGCTACATTGGTTTTCCTTGAGTTGCAAGCACAATGCACAAAAATGTATCCAGTTTTTCTGTTTAAACATGTAATACACCATATTTATTAATACCATACAACTCCATAATTTTTTATCTGTGTTAATAACAACTGAGTCTGAAATAGCAAAATTTACAGTTCCTCCCCTCCACCCCTTCCACAAAAAATGACAATGAAATTCATGTAAGTGCAATGTAACTTAATTTCAATGTGTGAAAAATTCAAAACTGCAAAATATCCCCTTTATTATATTTTAAAATAATCCAAAATATGTCTTCTCCATAGTGTTTGTTATTTACCTTTATATAATTAAAATTAGTAATTTTTTGTGGTGGTGTTTAACAACAGTATCCTTCCTTTGTGTAATTATATTAAATATCTCATTTCAGTTTGTAGTGATGACCTAACTCATAGCAAAAAGGGGAGAACAGTAATGACTGACACAGAACGATATGAAGCAGTTAGGCATTGCCGATATGTAGATGAGGTAGTAAGGGATGCACCATGGGAGCTTGATGAAGAGTTTGTTACACAGCATAAGGTAAGACAGCACTCTAATTATGGACTATACATAATTCATGTTGCAATAACATACAGCAGTCTTTTTATACTGTATGTCCTTACAGCACACTATGCCACAGACTGTGAATACAGATGATGTATGAAATTAAACAGTAATTAGAAAAGGAAACTGGGGAAGGAAACATTCCAGGTTTAAGTTTAGGGTACTTCCTGCCACTTATAAGGACCAAGGAAAAGCTGGAATGATTTTAAACCAGTCTTACAAACCACTTGGATTTGTTACTAGTTCCCTAATGATGACTTTTTATAGAGACATTTATGTACTAGTCAGCCAAGCTTACTTTTGTGTTGTAGCATTGGTGCTGCAGTTGCTTTGAGTAGGAGCTATGCACAATAGGTGCTGTCAACAAATGTGACTATGTATATATATAAAATTGCTTTGCATCCTTGTTCCATCCACATAATTGCAGTTATCAGTGTTAAGGTCAATTATCAGTGTTGCCATGTATTATTTATTACTTTATGTCTATCTTATTACTGTTTTTGGTATATTGCTGTGCAGTAAATTTGTCCTATTTCACCAAATAGGACCAAATTTACTTTGAAAACTTAGGGAACAAGGGTTAAAGATCTTTAGAAATATTAAATATGAATAAATTGATATACCATTGTAATGGGCTATTTAATCATGAAATAATCCCAAAGGTAAATTGTTAAGGTAACTAAATGTGACTATATTAGTAGTGATTTGGGAAATAATATTTATTATAAAGGATAGAGATTGTGCAACAAATTTTAAAACATTGCCAGTTAATTTTATCAATAAATTTGTTTTACTTCCAGCAGATGGCAGAAGTGTAGCAAATAATGCATAAAGTGGAAGAAGCTGAGGATACAGTACATGAATTGCAAAACATGTCCCATCTTCTAAAATATTTCAAAAAAGGTTATTAAGCATCAATTATTAGCTT
Source organism: Hymenopus coronatus (assembly GCA_030762935.1). Lineage (NCBI taxonomy): Eukaryota > Metazoa > Arthropoda > Insecta > Mantodea > Hymenopodidae > Hymenopus > Hymenopus coronatus. The sequence continues at coordinate 151,228,498 of CM060882.1, read as the reverse complement.
AAAGTAATTCATGTATTTGATTATTTGCTTCACTTTTACTATCTTGATTTTCTACTTATTCAAAGCAAATTCAGTTTTAAAATGAATGGAGAAAGATTATTATTCAGCTATTCTTTTAGTAGTCTTAAAAGAATAGCCTTCAATTATTAAACATTAAGTTTTGAAAGGATTATGAAGGACAAGCTTAGATACATTCAAGTTAAGTTTTTGATTAAGGTGCATATACTGATTTTTAACTGTATTTTTCACATCTTTGGAAGTTTAGTTATGAAACACACTGAGTTTATGGACAAGGGCAAAGATAGGTTCTTTCCATGTCTTTAATTCTTTCTGTAGCACATATATAATGTACATAGTAGTTAGAGAAGTATTGTATTCTACCCAAAAATTCTATACCAAGGTTTTACTGAAAATAAATATATTGAGGACCACTAAATCCATAAAAGGCATTTTTAGAAAAATGTGTGTGTGTGTGTGTGGGGGGGGAGTAGGTGTGGGGGTGGGTGCATGGGTTTTTCCTTTTTTTTTTCAGAAAAATCATCCCACCCCAAACTATTAAATTAGGTAGTTTTTAAATTAAAACTGATTACCAACAATAAAGAAAAAGACAATTAAAACATATAAGAATTACATGCAGGGTGCTCCAAAACTATTCATTCAGATTAATACAGGTGGTAGAGAACATATATTTAGATAAGGAACAAATAAGCCCTTGAGGTCAACTTGTAATGTTAGGGAACTATTTGTGAGTGGTGCTGACAGCTGTTGTGTTTGGTGACATTGACTGGGAATGTGTCCTGCTTCAAACTGGCTCTCTGTATGAACAGTTAGACTTAAGGTCTGCTTGAAACATACCGATTCAGTTGCAATCATTACTGCTTTGTGATAGCATAGAGCAGTTTGCTTATGCTGAAGTGCACTGCTATACGGGTCTGTGAATGGAAATGGACTAGCTGCAATGAGAGAGTATCAACATCATTTTTTCTACCAACGAGTTCCACAACACCAAACATTTGAATGTCTGTATCACCTGTTACATGAAACAGGAACTTTCAATGCAAATATACAAGATATAGGTCAGAATTGAACAGTGCAAACTCCCGAAATGGAAGACGAGATTTTGCAATAAGTTGAAGACATTGCATTTACAAGTATAAGATGTATTGCACACATCCTTGGCATTGCATGGAATGTGTTACATGACCAGCATCTTCAGCGCATGGCAGCACTAGCATGTAAAGATTTTCCCAAATGCATGCAGTTCACACAACAGGTTTTCCTTCACCCCTTATTTCCAGCGGAGTTCCTGTATAGTGACTAGGCTTTGTTTATCAGTAAAGGCTGTTTCAATGTCCACAATTCACATATTTGGGCTCATTTGAATCTACGGGGTTCTCACCTCATGCTCATTAATGGCGATTCAGTGTTAATGTGTGGGCCAGCATTCTTGGTGATAGGTTGATTAGACCACATATTCTTCCATTCTGGCTCAACAGATGAGCCATCATGACTTCGTGGAATATGAGTTGCCAGAACTACTGGAGGATGTACCTCTGAATGTTAGACAAAGGATATACTTCCAGTATAATGGGGCATCAGCCCATTTCAATATTGCTGTGAGGAATCATCTCAGAGCCACTTTCAGGAATTGATGGATCGTCCAAGGTGGCCCTGTAGCCTGGCCACCCAGATCACCTGACTTCAATGTCTGGATTTCTTCCTCTGGGGGCATATGAAGTAATTGGTGTATGAAACTGATGTGGAATCAGACGATCTCAGTGCTAGAATTGCTGTCACTGCTGGTACCATTGCGAACATGCCAAGAGTCTTTGAACAGACACGACAGTCCAACAATATACTGTGTGCATACATGCCAATAGTCACACATTTGAGCAGTTCCTGTGAATACCATGCATTTGAACAATTCCTGTGAATACCGCTTCTATAATTAGCATGCTAAAATACCTGTGTAAATCTTCCATGTATAAATTGCCATTACGGAAATTATGTTTCTTATTGAAAGATATATGCTCTGATGTTTCCTACTGTATTAATTTGAACGAGTAGATTTAGAGCATTGTATATTAATTTTAAATAGACTTGTAACCCTTCAGTGAATGATGCAGGTTTATTCAGAATATGTGCAAAATACAGTATATTATTTCCATTATTGTACAAATTATATAAGAGATTATGATGAACTTTGGAATGAGGGCTGCTCTGTAACTTGAAAATAACCTAAAATTGATATGAATATGTCTGTAATGTTAGATCTTATTTAATGATCCTAGCTGATTTATTAAACAGATTTTTCAGTTGAGTTTATATTAGAACATGCTGAATTATGAAAAATGAGCATCCGTGGTTGTGTTGATGCACTGACAAAGGAATGCAGTATTTCTTTCCATTAGTTCTGTGTCTCCATGCAGTATGGTATGTGTTAATTCTCCCAAATCAATAATTGGGGAATAAATGTATTTATGAATGATGCAACTACTGGAACATCTGAATGTGTAAAAGTTTGGAGCAATATGAAACATATTTATAATAAAATGTCTTTATGTTCAAATTGTGCTTATGCTATCATAAGAAAATTATTTAAACTTGCATAACATTACATTTTTTATTCATGTGAATTATGCATTTTACTTGTCAGTTCTGAATTCAATATTTTGATTCTTGAGATATAAAACCTTAATTTCCCTTGTGGCAAGCTTGTATACATTTACTGCAGTGCCTGACATAGTACCAGGCAGCTGGTCATTGAGCAGAAGATGAACTTAAAATCTGCCATAAAAAATTAAAGCTTTATAATAGGAACTCTAATGTAGGGGAAAGCTGAAGCATGGATACTTTTGTTCTCAGTGTATTTTCAGTATAAAAATCACAGCTCATTTTTCAACTTCAATGTGGCATTGGTCCCTTGTTAGTTGATTCATCACAACCCAAAATACATTGATGGAAAGGGTTGAAAAATTGGAATTAGAAAAATGTTGTTTTATCTCTAGCATAGAATTAACAAACAATTTGCTTCCATGCTGTGTATTGGTATTCTTTCCCCTTTACCATTGTTAAAGTCTAGCAAAAAGAAGTTTGGTGATAAAATTCAGTGCCTCAAAAAGCAAATATTTTTTATGTTACATGGTTTGTTTGATAGACGTTTATTCTAGCAAGTAAAAGTCCCTTAATATTTACATTTATTGCAGATTGATTTTGTAGCCCACGATGTAATTCCATATATATCGGATGAAGGAAGGGATGTCTATGCCTGGTTGAAAGCAAAAGGAATGTTTGTAGCTACAGAACGTACAGAAGGAGTATCAACTTCTGATATTGTAGCTAGAATTGTACGTGACTATGACATATATGTTCGTCGTAATCTTGCTCGAGGATATAGTGCCAAGGATCTGAATGTTTCATTCCTTAATGTAAGTAATAAACTGCTTAAATATGAAATTGCTTAAAAATTTAAGCTGTTATATTAATATTTATATAAAATAATCACAATTATTTGCTCACATTATTCTATCTGTATTTTCTCATTGCCATCATAAAGATATATATGTATATGTTTCTAAATTTATTTTGTACTCAAGTTATTGACACTAGATCATCATATTGATTTGTAGACTTTGTTAATTTTCATGCCAATTTATGTGGTTGAAGGTTGGAAGGATAATCAATACCAGTATCTAACTTTAATGTCGTGTGTGTGTGTGTGTGTGTGTGTGTGTGTGGGTGTGGGTGTGGGGGTGGGTGGGTGGGTGGGTGTGTTGTTATTATATTTACATTGTTATGGTTACTGCTACTAGGTAGATTGTGTACTACGGCATTGCTAACTACTGGAATCAAAACAAATTTGGCGAGAGAATCAATTGGTCGTATATCGAAATTCATTGCAAGATTTTTATTCTTAATTTATTAATTCTCTCACCAAATTTGTTTTGATTCCAGTAGTTAGCAATGTCTTAATACACAATCTACTAATAGCAGTAACCACAACAATGTAAATAAACAATAAGAGCAAAAAGAAATTGAGCTCATGATGCAATAGATCCTTTTATTACAAAACTAATCCTATGGATTTCAAAAACATAAGTCTAGAATTGTTAAAATTATTAATTGTTATATTAATATTTGTGTTACTTCACTGTTAGTTGTTTCTTTTTTACATATTATGGAAAGTCTAACTTCAGCGAACACCTTAATGACAGATTATAAATTTTAAGTACTTAGTAAATAGGTAATATTCAATAATTATGCCACCTATTGGGCAGTTTTATTATTATATTGATAATGTAGTTATATTAATACCCTACCAAGGATATAAGTTTTGCTGTTAGGACCATGAAAAATTTCAATGCCACATTAGAGATTTGAACATGGTTTCCTTGCTCTATGTGAGTTGCTATAACTACTGAGCTAAAGCCAGGATTTGAACACAGTTCTTCCCCTTTCCATGTGGTTGACCTAGCCATTGAATTACTGTGACAAGATGTTAGTATGAAATTCAATCTTCTAACTAATTCATGTTTTTAGAGTGTGTGTGTGTGTCTCTCACACACATGCATATGGGTATACACACACACACACACACACACACACACACACACACCCACACGCACACGCACACGCACACGCACACGCACACGCGCACGCACACGCGCACGCGCACACGCGCACACACACTCTCTCTCTCTCTCTCTCTCTCTCTCTCTCTCTCTCTCTCTCTCTCTCTTATTGCAAAACTAATCCTGTGGATTTCAAAAAAGACAAGTGGAGAATTGTTACAATTATTAATTATTATATTAATATTAGACATTCCAGTTGGGTGACCGGGTTAAAATCACAAATCAGTTGGAGGATTGAATCCATTCCAACTAGTCATAATAGCTCGATGGTTAGAGTAAATTGTATGGAGAATGGTAGTGCCATGTTGAAATTATGGCTGTGGCATTGAATTTTTAGCTGGTTCTTACAGTGAAACACACACTTGGTAAGGTATTAATATAATTAATATTACCATATAATAATATCTCTGATGTTTGTCTGATAATTCCGTCCTAGTTCAGCTTGTTGGGAACTAAAATATATATTTCTTATACATCTAAGCTACATTGTTAGTGATATACATTAATATTGGCGCTAACGTGATCACATGGTCTTGGCAAAGACACATCCTGGATTCAATTCCTGGCTTAGACAGAAGAAAAATTTGTGATTATGTATGTGCTGGTACTTCTTTCCGTTACTATGGAAGAAAATAGCAAATCTCCATTATCTAATGTAATATACCCTTTAGCTCTTGGCTGTACCTTCTAGCAAAATTACCCTCAGATGTCATTGTCAGGCAGCATACAGCGATGTTTTTGTGATTCGTCTCACTTGTATAGGCTACAGTGCACATCTAGCAACATTGTTGTGAAGAAGAAAGCATGCATGATGCTTAAATGCTTTGCATTGCATTACATAGACTACAGAAAGTGGCACAGATTGATGGTAGACTGGGCAGATGTCTATGGGATATATAAATTGTTAATGACTGAATACAGTATGCAACAAGTAGTGAAGAAACAATACAAGCAATATAATATTAATTGCAGGAATGTAAAAACAAACAAAAAGAAACTTACAATTATTAAAGTTCTAATTGTTCAGCAAGTATATTTAAAATAACTATTTGCTAAATGCTCTTTTTGTTTTACAGGAGAAAAAATTCCGCCTTCAAAATAAGATGGATGAGCTAAAAGATAAAGGTAAACGTGTAATGGAAAATATAGGAGAGAAGAAGATAGACATGATACAGAAATGGGAAGAAAAATCTCGGGATTTCATTGATGCTTTTTTGCTTCTATTTGGAAGGGAAGGCCGTTTGGTGAGTAGTAAAGAGCAGCCTCAGAGAGAGAAATATTAATATGTTATTTACAGATGTGCAAAAGGATAATTTCTTTTGTCTGCAATTAAACTTTAGATTATGTAGATAATCTTTAATTTTATTCTTTCATAAGAATTAATTCTATAAGATTGTCCAATACTACACATTGGAAAAGGAAAGGAAAAAAGATACCAGTTATTATATGCATCTATAATAGACTTCCACCACAAATAAACAAAACACATTTTTAAAAAATTGGTTGGTTGGTTGGTTGGTTGGTTGGTTGGTTGGTTGGTTGGTTGGTTGGTTGGTTAGTTGGTAGGTATCTAATGTTGAGCAGTTGGCAGTGAAGCCATTCGCTCTCTTGCATTCCAGTATTTTGATGTCATATTATTATGTTGACTAAAGGTTGGGCAGCACAGTAGATGGTTTCCATCCATATCTTCTTTAAGTGTACAGAAAGGACACAGAGGAGCTCTCACTATACCAATCCTGAATAAATGTTTATTGAGACAGTCATGGCCTGTTAGGAGTCCAAAAGTTGCTACGGAGGATTTTCTTGGTAATGTAGCGATTCTGGTCGTGTTATTACATAAATTTTCCCAAGGTTTTCGTTTTGTTTGTAATACATTATCTTCTTTAATTTTGTTGTTATCTGTTGATATAATGATTCTTTTGATAGAGTGATAACTTATTGGATCAGATGAATTTGATGTAATTTTACTACCTTTCTTGGCTAGAAAGTCAGCTATTTCATTACCCTGTATTCTGCATTGTGCTGGTATCTATTGAAGTATTAATTTTTTATTTAAATTCATTAGTTGTTTTATGATTTTGTGGCATTCTGCAATATTTAAGTTATTAGGTGATACATCAGATGTTATGTATATAATAGCTGCTTTAGAATCAGATAATAGTACAACTTTTTCAGATTTATTTATATGATATAGTAGGTTTTGTAAGCTCTGAAGTATTACCGAAATCTCTCCATCAAAATTTGTAGTATTTAAACTTAATCTTTTGTAGAAAGAAAGCACCTGCACCAGTACCACAGTTATTTGGAAAGCTAGAACTGTCAGTACAAACATGTAGCCATTCATTGGTAGGTATCTTAAATTTATTATTTCTAGTGTCATTTGTTTCAGATTTTGTAAATTCTTCAGCTAAGTGTAGATAGTGTTCAGTATCAAATAGTTCTAATGGATTAATATTTGTTTGTATATAATCTTTTAAGTAAGGAAGTTTTAATCTATGTTTGACTTCTTTGACATTATTAAGGAAACTTTGTTGATTTTTAGGTTTACTTGTGGTTTTCTTTTTTCCCAGTCATTAAAAGGTAGTCTGATTAATTTTTCATATTGTAAGATGGTTGCTTATTCAATGTCAAGTTCAAGTCTTGGATTATTTGTTAAAATTTGTAGAGCAAGTACTAGGGTAGTTTTAACAGCTCCAGTTACTAGGCGAAGATTTTGATTTTGTAGAATATTAAGTTTTTTTTATATTTGCAGTTATTAGATTCTCTTCACAATATTTAAATGTTGGTTTAATATACATCTTGTAAAAAGTTTAAAGTTTGTGTAGTGCTTCCCCATTTCTTGCCAGCCAGTCTTTTTACTAGTGGTAATTTGTTCCTTGTTTTATTGATTATATTATCAATGTTAATCCAAGTTAATTTTGTATAAAAAACAATACCTAAATATTTGGCTTCACATGTTTCTGTGAGAGTTTTTCCATTTAGTTGAAGGGAACTATTTATTGGTTTCTTCTTTAGTGTAAATAGATGATGATTTGTTTTCTGTATATTAATTTTTATTAAATTATTAGATGTCCAACTCTGTAATGTTTCAAGAATTGTTGTGCTACATTTATTAATTGTTGATTTCAATTTTTCGGTTTAGAATTCCATAAGATTACATCATTTGCAAACATTAAGACTTTTGATTCTCTTTTTTGTAATTGATATGGAAGATCATTGATATAAATATTAAAGAGTATTGCACTAAGGATACTTACTGCCTTGAAGTACGTCATGGTGTGTCTGTTGATATTTTGATAATTTATCATTGTATTTGGTAGCAATAAAGCGTTGAATAATGAATTCACTGATCTAATGTAACATTTTGCCTTGGATTCCTAGAATTTTAAGTTTATCAAGTAGTTTGTATCTCCAAATACAATCATATGCTCCTTGAAAGTCATTAAATATTGCTAGAGTGTCATTTTTTTTTTTTTATTTAATGCATTTTTAATGTGTGACTAAGATTTAAAATCTGTTCGTTTGTTGAAGGGTGTTTTCTAAATCCTGCTTATTTAGTTGAAATTAAGCTATTTTTTTTTCTAGAAACCAATTTAAACGTTTGGAAATAATTTTTTCCATGAGTTTTGCTAATATGCTGGTAAGTGCTATTGGATGATAACTTGAAAAATTTTCTGCTGGTTTGTTTGATTTCAAAATAGGTATTATTATAGATTTCTTCCATTCATCTGGTACTTTTGTATTTCACGACAAATTATAGAGATTTAGAAGTCTTAATTTTGCTTTTTTTCCCAAATGTTTGATGAATTCTGTATGTATATTATCAGGTCCTGGAGATTTTTTCAATTTTAAGTTATTAATTACAATGTTCAATTCTTTAATATTGAATTCCTGATTAAATATATTATCTTTAATTTTAGTTGTTGATTTTATGATAATCTGCAAACGGAATTTCAACACCTAAAATTCACACTCCAACAAAATGGATATTCAGCCAAGGACATCACATCAGCGCTGAAAAGAGCCGGACGAAAAAGAAACCCCAGCAAGAACACTCAACAAAAAGACAAGCCAGCCGCCATAGCCTATATACCGTTTACCGGCAATTTTTCGGGAAAGATTAGTAGACTACTGTACAAATAATGTCAAAACCATCCATAAGCCACCACCTAAAATAAAAAATTTGGTCAGGCCAGTTAAAGATAATTTAGCTTTCAGAGTACCTGGTGTCTACCACATTCCTTGCGAATGCAGTGCAGCGTACATTGGCCAAACAGGACGCACTATTGCCAAACGCGTTTCTGAACACCAAAGATCAATAAGGCTTATGCAACCCGAAAAATCTGGACTGGCTGAACACTGTATAGAACAGAGCCACAGAGCTAACTTTACCAACACTAAGATAGTGGCAAAGTGTTCGAACTACTGGGAAAGGAGAGTAAAAGAAGCTTTAGCCATCTCATCTGAAACAAATAATCTAAATCGCGATTCTGGCCTACAATTAAGTTCAGCATGGACACCAATGTTAAAGAGCCTTAATACCTAATCCTCTACTTGCAGTCTTCCAAGACTTATTTTCTAGCAGGTGCGTGCTCAAACACAAAACATTAGCCGAATAACTGCTATAAATAGTTTTCTACGAAGTCCGTGCCCATGTCTCAGTCATCTTAAATACCAGGCCATAATATCACGCAAACCAATCAGATGTTAGCTTCATCCCAGCTCTTATAAATACCAGTCTCCGCAAGCTCAAACCATTAGTTCACCCTGAAGACGAGGAAGATGCACTTCTTTGAAACGTTGGTGTCAAGCCAAGTTTTTACCTGGCTAGAAGCCCGAGAAGATTTTGAATTAATACGTCGCCAGGAAAGCTTCAGTTCTTATTTGAGCTCTTAATGTTCTCCAATTTTGTACTTCTTTCGGATCTTTAGATTTTTCTGCTGTGATTCTAGCCTGGTCTCTTTCTTTTTTCATTCTGTCTAGTTGTGAGTTCCAAAAAGGTTTATAGTTTTTAGTAAGTCCTCTTGGCATGTATTTTTTTGCTGTTTTCAAAATTGTATCACATACATCTTTGTTTAGTTTATCTGATTTTGTTGATTCGTTTACTGGTGTTTCAAGTTTGGTTTCTAATTCATTTGTAAAATCTTTCCAGTTTGCTTTTTTAAAGTTCCATCTAGGTTTATGGTTTATTGGGGTTAAATGTTTCTTTTCAAGTTGAATAGTGGCAATTATAGTTCTGTGTCCTGAAGCTGAATCTTCTAAGATTAGTTTGGAAATTGGTGAGTATAAATCTGAGGATACTAAAAGTAAGTCAGGGTTGGTACCAAAACCAGACTAGTGAATAAAGGTTGGTGGTAAACAACTTCTGTAGTTTTTTAATTTAGTAGGTCTTCTATGATCTTTCCAGAATTGTTTGGTTTGTCATATCCCCATAGTCTTGAATGGGCATTGAAATCTCCAATTATGATTGTATTTGAATTTGTGATATTTTCAAGATTGGTTTGGGTGATTATAAACAGAATAAATTTTGAAGTGAGATTTATTTTTCCATATGTTAGTTTAATTATTTTTATTTTATCTGTATTTTTCATCTCTTTATTGATATTAAAAGATGAAGTAAGATTTTTTCAAACTCGAACTAGAATGCCACTGCTTATTTGTTGTCCCTTAGGAAGAAAGGACATACTAACATTTTGAAACTGATATTTTAGTTGTTCTAATGTTAAATTTGCTTCTTGAATTGTAAATTTATCTATATTATGGTCATATATAATTTTACTTAGTTCATATTTCTTCGCTTGTGATAGACCTCCTGTATTCCATTGTACAATTTTTAATTTGTCATTCATATTTTGTTGCTTACCTTGGAAAAAGGTCTCTGCCCGGAAATCCAAATGAGGGACTGTTTTACTTCCAGAATGTTCCTTTTTCCAATGGGATATCACTTTTATCTGGAATGTTTTATTCAACTTTTTGTAACCATTTAAAATTAGACAACATAAATGGCGGATACATCACCTAAGTAAAGAAAGGTATGGACAGGAAAGAAAATGAAATGATCCCCTAGGTCTCGAATACTCTAATACCATCAGGGTCAAAGAAAACAAGAGTCAAGCAAGACTGGATAGGAAAGGTAAAAGAGGGGATCTGATATGTGGAAAGGAAGAAATATCAGTCCAGGCCAATAACTCACCAAGCTGATCAGTGCTTATTGGTGAGCAGCCCTTCCCTGTAGTTCATCACATAATTTTGTTTAGATCGGTTCCTTTAAGTCTTCAAATTATAGAAGCAATTAAAGGGTCTCCTTTCTGTTATAACAAAATTAATATGTGATTACTAACAGCTGCACCATGTGAAGGTGAGGGATCGGAGATGCCTAATGTCCAGGTCGGTTTCTTTAAGCCTTCAGTTAATTATTAAAGGAATTAAAGGGACTCCTTCCTGTAAGTAATAAAAGTCTTCCCATTGAGAAATACTTAATTGAGAAAAATGTATGAAACTAGTTTTAAGTGTGAGTATGAGAGACAGTGAGTGAGAGTGAATGGTCAACTCCACGAGAAAAATGTATTTGACACAAATTGTATGTTTTAGCACATTTTTTGTGTAGTATGTTTTTTGTCTATTTCTTACAGTTTACCTGTTATGCAAAATTCATCCAGAATAAAGAGATCTTTAGAGGCTATTCCCAGGAAATTCAGTTATATATGATATATATATATATATATATACCATATAAATATGTCAAATATAGAGTATTTTAATCAAAATGTTAGAGCCATTTTTGAGAAAATCAACATTTTCAAAATTTTTTCCACATAAAGGGTAGTTTGGGGTGGGGGAATTTTCCTCAAAATCTTCATATCACATTCTTGGAACTTAAATACCAAAATTGGTATTTTATCAAATTTTTGTTTTTGAATTATTGTGTTCACAGACACACACACACATACACACTCGCACATGTGGATGGACATATTTCTAAATTTTTTTTTATACAGGCTACCCTAAAATGTGTATTTCTGGTGAAATCTCGGTATCAAATTTTTGGGTTGAATGCAACACCTTATCCATACACTATGTAGGTACATGGTACATATAAAGTAAAAACACTGAAGTCAAAATAATTGAAAAATTACTCTACTTCCCCCACCCTTTCTGTGTTCTATTCATATGCCTACCTGTCTCTCTATCCCTCAATTGTTCTTCTCTTCTTTCATTGTTAAATTTGTAGATATATTCTTTCTAAGTGATCTGTGACATACTTAAAATATTAAAGCTTTATGATGTTTAATAATAACTGAGCACAAATTAATATTTGCTTTTATTTTTAGTCACACATCTGGAATGAAGGCAAAGGACGACTTATGCAGGCATTATCTCCTCCAGCAAGTCCCAGACGAGATGGAAGTCCAACATCTTCAAATGGCAATGAACAGGATGAATCTGCTAGGTAAGTCCAAAATAGAAAATGAGATATTTATATATCTTATATAATATATATAAGAGATATAACTGCTTTTTTCTCCTCATTTAAAAAAAATGTTATTAATATGGTGTAAATTTATGTTATTTGAAAACTAATATACAATCTTCTTTTCGTGTTTTATTTTTTATATATGTAATAATGTAGAATAAGACTAGTTGCAGTAAGCCTTGTATGGTTCAGTTTTCATTGGGAATGGACTTATTCTGGCTTTCAGTCTTAAATGTTCTCTTAAGGATATTGACTTTCATGAAATTCTAGAATCAGTCACTTCAAATGAAACAAAATAATCTATATTAGCATAGAAAGTCAAATTTTCACTTATGATTAGCTGATCTATAGTGAATTAATTGTGGTTAGATATTTGACTTAAATATAATTTCAGCAGCATTGTATTCATTCTATTAGTGATGCAACCAGTTTTAAAAATGTACTGGTATATTGCATTCTCAGAAACTAATAAACCTAGAGGACTACTTTGTTTTTTCTTTCTTTCTTTTCTTCTCTTTTTCCTTTTTATTTTTTTTTCCTTCTTTCTCCTGAAAGTTTAAATTATTTAGATGTATTTAAATCATTTAAAATATTATGCGCAAATAATATTATGAAATAATAATTATCATGACAAAGATCAATTAAAATTCAATGTATAATGTTTAATAGAAAAATAACAGTATGGTTTAAAAATTTTAACTTGTATCTTTGTATCAAATTAACCTTAAAGGACATAATAGTTTAGTTAAGGTTAGACCATTAATGTTTGAGAAAAAGATTACCAGAAGTTGAGAAAATATACATCTTGCAAAATATTTATGTCAAAGATCAAAGATGTAAACAAATATGTTTGGTAGCCCAAACTGCATTAATTTAGAGAAAATGTATTGTATTTTTAGCGAATTTATGCATAGATATGCACAAGCATTTCCAATCCAGTAACCTAATCCCAGCGTTTCATGTACATGAAGCATGTCTTATTATTTTTCCATATTTTACTCTCATAAGTTAGTGCATTTTGATCTTTTAAACACTATACTTATTTGAAGAAGCTATTCTCTCATGTATAATTTTTATGTTTCTGTCAACAGTCCCCCACCATCTAAAGCAGGACGCTATGATTTTTCACCAAGCTCATCACACGTGAAGTTTAACACCACAAATGCTGAGGATGATTATTCAGATGATGAAGATGAGCATCAGTCAAAGTAATAAACTTTCTTCAGTTAAAAGTGCAGTGAAAGTCGAGTCTCGTTAAAATTGTATCTGTGATGCAGTATCAACAGAAAGAATTAGCCACATTTAAATTTTTTTAGTAAATTGCTGAACAGTTCTGTAAATCAATTTCCATACAGATTTTCTGCTTTTCTACAAGAATTAAAACTAATTAAAAATTACATTCATCTCAGTAAGCATCAACGTTTACAAAAGATTTTACATCTTTTAGTTTTGATAATCAATTTCCTTTACCAGACCACCAAAGGAAAACTTGTTGATATTCCTTTTAATGATTACTAGTAAATTTTATACAATAGAAATTTAGTCAACAAAAGCACAACATTTCTAGTTTTAGTTATCAGTAAATTATTTTCCTGATAGTAATACTATTTGGCATAATGTATAAAGCACAGCCAATATATTTTTTTGTAGATACATATTTATTTGTTTTGTGCACATATGTGTTGTATCTATATTGTTTTTGCTTTATAGAATAATGACTGGTATACATTTTAATAGTTTTCCTTTATTTTTGTTTGTTAGTAAGTATTTATAGATTTTATAGATTTACCTAAATCACACTTCTTTTAATTGCTATTATAATTTTTACAGCAGAGAATGCAAACGGGAAATTTGAAGATAGAATCTCAGAGATTCTAATATTTGGATATATAGTACCTCGATGTATTGTTCCTATTGTAGTTTTTCTTCATTAATTGGATTTTGGAAACTGTCCTATGTACCAACACCAGCATTTAGCTTGACACTCGTTCCCAAAACTGGCTAAACACAAAGCATGCATCACTGTCAGTTGTATGGCAATACAATTCTTTGCTTCAAATATTCGGTGTAAAACAAGCAAGTTGTTAAGAGGAAGTGGCTCAGTGATAATTGCTTCCTTGGGAACCTTTTTTGTACATTTTTAATAAATCTGCATACCCTATGAAATGTTTACATAAGCAACTATTAGTACATACATTTATATTGTAAAGTTTATCTATATTATTATATAATAAAAATGTTGGTGCCATGGCTGAGCGCTTAGACTGCTCGCCTCCCATCTAGGTGGTCTGGGTTCATTCTTGAATGTCCACATGTGGGATTTGTGGTGTAAGAAGCAGCATCCGGGCAGGTTTTCTCTGGGTGCTCTGGTTTGCCTACCATTCATTCCACCTCTTGTTCCATCATCACCTATCCTATCATCCATTTTGCTTGCATTTCGTATCATCCACTTCCTCATGCTCATGTCTGGCGAAGGGTCAACCACTCATTTCAGATTCTCCATTCTGTTGTTTCATGCCATTGGCTCCCTGACAGGTTTATGACCCCTAGGCATTTGCTTGTAAGTCCTAGGGGGATGTTAGTCCTACATAAGGGGAGGGCAAGCAGACTATGAAAAAAAAAAAAAATAATAATAATAATAATAATGACAATAACAAAGTAAAACTTTCAGAAGTCCTCAAAATGTTCAATGTTATTGTAATAAACAGCAGGAATATCTGGTTGAAATATAAGTTTATAGCATTTGGAACCTTGTTCTTGAATGCAGACATTGTCACCCTATGAATGGCTGGTCACAATTTATCACATTTGTCAATTCCAGGGTTGAATGATGGATCATCATTGGTTAATAAAATAAAGAAAGCCTGTGAATGGAAGGACTCTTTATCTAATTCTGTGATTGCCTGATGTGGATCATCTATTGTTTGTTATGTTTAAATAGTTCACTCTTAATTCAGTCTTACTTTAAATAGTAATAATCTTCCAGAACCTGGAAGATCAATATCAAATTGGCCCTCTTAGAAACAATTAAAGCATTTTCATGCCATGTTTTCAGCAGTGACCCATACACAGCACAAATGCTTCAAGCAGCCTTCTTGCCTTTGAATTCTAACAGAAGATGGATGGTAGTGCCAGTTGATTTCCACTTGATACTGAATCTCCTGTTCCCAGTGATAACACCTTCTTCATAGTTCAAGTTATTATGACAGGCATAACTATTCCATCCCAATAGCAACTGATGAACGAAAATTCTAACTCTGCTGTATTGTCTTTAAAAAAGGTTCTACGAATTTCTACTTCAACCTAATGCAAAATATAAGCAGAACCATATCTGAATAAAATGCCTAAAAGCAATAAGGAAAATTATGTAGCAAAAATAAATTGATTTATAAGACTTCATTATGTGATGAGCACACTTTTATATTTTAAGATGAAATGTTCATTCACTTTGTATGAGATATGTTATGCTTAACAGGGTTCATCAGTAGATTCTTGCAGCATTTGGATGTTCCTGGTGGGATTTGAACTACAGACCTGCCTTTCACAAGTCCATATCTTAGCTGATATCATTAAAGCCGGGACTCATGAACAGAGTAGTCAAATTCTGCCTGGATCATCCTATCTGACTGAGGTGTTTTTCTTCAGTCCTCATTGCTGGCAAATGCTGGGGGTATACATTTTCTTTCCAAATTTTCTTTCTGAATTATCATTTCATTTTATATATCACCAGTGTCCACTTTCTGTAAATGGAAATGGCGTGTTATTTATGGATGCTCTTTAACTACTGTGGTTCTCAGCGTCCCATTCTAAACTGGGTGTGGAAGACCGCTTAATTTTGCTCAGAGGCCTCTCTTATCAGGCTTGAGGTTCTTTTACGTGCCGTAAATCTACGACACGGGGCCCACGGCTTTACTTCCCTTCTGAAGGAAGTCATGCACCCGAAAAAATCCATCATCCTCCGCCAGGTTTGAACCCGTGACCTTGGGTATATGAAGTCAGCATGGTAACCATTACACCACGGAGGGTGACTCCACTTTCTGTGGTGCCTCTTGCAGTAAGAATGGGAATTATATGTTACTAAAAAACTTCAAAGTGAATGCTTATCTCATACTGCATTGTGATCCAACTAGCAATATAATATGAGTGTTTAATGTCCATTCTCCATAGTTTAATGATAAAAACATAACAGTTTTAATATAAAGTTGTAAATGTAGATAAAAAGCATTCAAAGTAGTGCTATAAATAGTAAAGGCAAGTAATAAGCATAATATGACATGGAATATTATAATAAATAAAAAGATGAAACTGCTAAATATCATTAAAAATTAATTACATGAATCTATTTAATTGCCAAAAGATCTGCTACAAATAGCAGCTTTATTTAAAGAATATGTATATTTCATTCAAATAGTAGAAAATCTAACAGTATCATATCAAAATGAAATTTGCTTGGAAAAGCATACTTATCCACAAGTGCAAATAATATAACTAAAATTGTTCAACCCTTCAAAAAGAAGATTTCATTAGGATGTGATGAAACAACTACAAAAACATTCGAACTATGTGTAGCATTTCCTTTTTAAAAGGATATTTAAAATATTACATTAACCATTATACAATGCATTCCCTGAGCAACTGAACCTCTCTGCAACTGCACCGTAATGGGTGAGGCCCGGCACGCTCTCTGCCAGAATTACGCCTAAAGGACCAGCAGGTAACGTGTATGGAGCTCTAACTACTGTACTAATTTACATTAGGCTTACCTGAAATCACAATAGATCAACATTGATGACCTTCAACGCGAATACATTTCCTATATCTGTGAAAACAGTTCTGGTTCACTCAAAAAAGTTAATCTTGACCAATTGCCTGTATTTCTCTCATGATGTTGTCCTTCAATTCTTGTAATGTGTGCGGGTTGGATGCATACACTTTATTCTTTAACGTTCCCCATAAATAAAAATCACATGGAGATGGGTCAGGGGAATGAGATGGCCACAATCCTTGACTAATTGTTCTGCCACCACACACACTTTGCAATTCATGCATAGAATTTGCAGCAGTGTGCACTGTAGCTGAGACCTGCTGAAACCACCCACACAGTCATTCACAATTCTTGTTAGTTGCAAAAAAAAAAGTATTTCAAATGGAATGCACATAAACGTGTGAATCAACTGTTGTGTCAAAAAATATGGGACCAATAATTCTACGTGCAGTTACTGCACTCTAAATCCCAACTTTTGCAGCGTGATGAGGAATTTCATGAATAATATAGGGATTTTCCGTAGCCCAGTATCTATTGTTTTAGGTAGAAACATGACCTTAAAGATAAAACCATGCTTCATCAGTAAGGAATGTTAAAAGTGGGTTCACATCACCATTATAAATGGACTGCAAAAACCAATTGCAATAATTAACCCTAGGTAGAGGATCTTGTGGTCATAAAGCATGAACTACAGTTACCTTGCAGGGCTTAAGTTTCAGAAGTTTCATTGCCGTCAACGCTGACATCTTGGAAGTGCCAACCTCTTGTGCTACATGTCTCAATGATTTTTGTGAGTGCTCTTAACCAGACCCATACTACATCAAGCTTCTCTTTTGATAGCACACTCATTTTTTAACATATTTTATGTTCATAAATAATCCTGTATGCTTGACTTTATTGACAAGTTCATGAATAGTTGCCTTGCTACGGATTCGAACACCTGCGTAACGAAGTTGAAATTCTCTACAACACCTTCTTGCAGAAGAGTATTTCACATACGTGTTATACAGAAAAATATGTTGTTCTAAAGTGTACTGAGCCATTAGTACTGAACAAATTATCATCAAGAGACAACACAATGTCACTCCGAACACGCATACAGACCTCTTTCCCTCACCACAGATCCAGCTCAACTGACATGGCAGCAGTAGAGTGCTATTCTGTGGCGGCAGGCGCGCCACTCATCACCCAGTCCAAGGCTGCTGCAAGACCGTCCAGTCGCTCAGGGAACGCACAGTATAAGGATGGGAAAAAATTGCTAATGTTGAACTATAGACCAGTATCATTAAGTAACACTTGAAATTTAAAACCCTATTATCAACTGGGGCTGCAGATATAACTTAAAACTAACAAGCAAACTACACAATGTTTTAGAACTAGAGAAAAACTAAATCACATTGCTACAGAATTTTATTTAGATTTGGAATTTCAAACAGTACAAAATGTAAAATTTGTAAGTCTGAAGATTAAAATCTAACACATATTTTATTGGAATGTCTGGCAGCAAATCTTCTCAGAGAGAAGTTAAAACAACAATTAAATTCTTGTGAAAACTCAAGAAAAAAAAACTACTAACAAATCCATAATTTGGACTTCGGCAGCTGAAGTATATAAAGAACATCGTGAATTTGGCTCAATACAAAACAGGATCACATAGTAAGAAGAAATAAATAAATAAGGAAACAAAGCTAACATAACATATTCTCAGTGGCAATGCCTTTGGCTTGGTAGGAGGGTTTATTGACATAGAATACTGATTGCTTAGACACACAAAGTCCCATTTTTTGAGCCATACTCATTAATAGTTTTTACAAAGAATTTGAAAAAATAATGTTCAGTTTCTAAATATGAAGTATTTGGTTTTTTCATCTAAGACTACATAATTTGTGTAATTTTGAATATAATCTGAGCATTAAACCAATTTATTATACGATCTGCAGATTAAAGTGATATAACATGAAATAGGGCAGTGTGGTGGAAGCTAATTTCATAGTACTGTTCTTAAGCAATAAACAACTGATGGTATGCTGTGTCATAGGCACTTGGAGTGATTCAGTTCATATTTAAATGGCTTATGGAGTGATACAAGTAATGCTGGTCTGTACATTATAAAAATGGCATTTTCCCCTCCCATTTCCATTGACCTGTCGTAGTTCTTGTTTTAGTTCTTCTCCCCTACCCCTACTATTTTTCTTTCTCTTTAACCATGTTAATTATTAGATTTGACATTCCTAACACTATATTTTTCATGTATGGCTAGTTTTACTGAATATCCCAGCAGAACCTATTTTCTGCAGTTAATTCAGTGTTGCCAAGAGTTGTGCTACAGTATAAGATGTATTCAAGTTTCTACTAATGCTGATGTGAGGGCAGATGGAAAAAGGGCATTTCTCTAGATATTTATGCCATAAATTAATATATTTATATTCATTCCACAGAATATTTTATGCATTTTAATTTTAAATTTACATACAAAATATGTATGATGACACGACTATAATCATTATCAGAGTTGGATAGTTGGTTTCTTAATGCACTCAAGTTCATTATTAAAGAGGGCTATGGGGAAATCATTGCTGTCAGCTATATGTCCTTCTTCCCATTCAGTTGAAAGAAAGGAACAGCTTGTAGCTATGCACATTTCCACTTGAATGTTAAACGTATGCATAAAGCACACAAAAGTTTTCCTTATTTAGAGGAGTCCTACTCTTCCATTGCAGCTTTCCACAGCATATTGCTCATTGCTTCAATATTTTTGGAAGCACTGAAAAGAATCCTTAACGAAGCTTTCAAAGATTACAATTAAAAACCATGATGTAAGCAGACTTAATTCTCTTAATTTGTTTTCTCTCAATTTAGTATCCAAAATAATTTGAACAGGTACACAGCATTGAACATTTTTGGTAACTTGCAGCACAATCTAAAAATGCTCACATATTCCAGAATTATAATTTTTATAACACATTGAGAATGGATTATACAAATGCAGATTTTAGTACTTGCTTTACCGTTGAGCACAATTGATTGATCTTATGTGTAGTAGACTAGATATTTCATCTGGAAATGCATGTTTTGAGGACCCCTGAATAAAAAAATTAGAAAAATGTCCATGTGTGTATGCATGTATGTATAATTCATAAATGAAAAGATGTGACGTGAAGACTTTCAGGAAAATCCCCCCAGCCCAAACTACCATGGAACATTTTTCAACATTTTTTATTTTCTTAAAAATGGCTTTAATGCTCTTGATTAAAATGCATTATATAAAATATATTTACAAAGCAAATAAAATGTATTTCCTGAATTTCTAGGGAATAGCCCCTGAAGTTCTCTTCATTCTGAATGACAGCATAAATGGTAAAGTAACAGAGACAAAAATTTATAAGTTATAACATAAAAATTGTAGACCTTGATAAAATACACAATTCGTCCCATATACAGTTTTTTTGTAGAGCTAACCATTTCAGAGATATTCCCTGTTATCGGATTCAATTTTAAAATATTTCTAAATGGGAAGCTCTCATCCATTTCACTTCTTATTTAGTTTTATTCCTGGCCATGGAAAGAGAATAGAACTTAAATGACAATCCTATAGTAACAGCTTTTAAAAGGTTTGACTGCTACTTAGCCTACTATATTTTCTTATTTCCCTTCCACTTATAAGGAACTAAGCAATAAGACAATTTCTGGTAATGACTGCCTCCGTGGTCGAGTGGTCAGTGAGCTGACTTCTCACCCGGAGGTCCCGGGTTTGATTCCCAGCTGGGGTGGGGAATTTTTCTTTAACCGGAATTATTCCCTAGAGTCTGGAAGTATGAATGTGAGAGCGAATGTGCATGTGTTTAGTAATATAAAGTTTAACCTAATGTTCTGAACCTACAGTTTCACAAGTCAAAGCCCCCGATATGACCATTGATGTTAAAAATGAAATGGTGTTTTATTTATGGATGCTCTTTAACTGCTGTGGTTCTCAGCGTCCCATTCTATACTGGGCGTGAAAGACTGCTTAATTTTGCTCAGAGGCCTCTATCAGGCTTGAGGTTCTTTTACGTGCCGTAAATCTACAACACGGGACCCACGGCTCTACTTCCCTTCCGAAGGAAGCCATGCAAAAGATTTTTACGCCCGAAAAAATCCATTGCCCTCCGCCAGGTTTGAACCCACGATCTTGGGTATATGAAGTCAGCATGGTGACCACTATACCACGGAGGGCGACATTGATGTTAAAGAGGCTATACAAATGAAGCAATTAAAAAAAAAAGTTTATCTCAGTATGATGCCCAAGGAGATCATATATTCCTGAATCTTTTGTAAGAATGGTTTGTTTGCAGAACAGATAGAGATAGTCTGTAAAATGGAACACATCAGATTTTTAGAAAAAGATTGATTAAATACCGAACTTGATAATTAAGTTCAGCATCTTCCAAAGAAACAATACAAAGATTTTCTACAAAATCCACACCCTGAACTATTCTGTACATGGATGAATTTTCGCAAATACTGATTTTCTCATAAATGGCTAACAATTTGGTTAAAATACTGTAAAGATATGTACATAACAAATAAAATGTATATCTTGAATTTTCAGGGGATAGCCTTTGAACACCTCTTCATTGTGGATGACTTTTGCAGTTACTTACTAAAAACTGTAGATCTTGTTAAAACACATAATTTATTCCATATAATTGTTTGTTTTTTTTTAATTTTATCTTTATGTAGTTAATAATTTCAAAGATATTCCTTGTTATTGGTTTCAATTTTAAAATACTTAAAACTTTTCTCAAATAGGAATTTGTCATTCCTGTTTCTTTTGCTTTATTGCTGGCCGTGCAAAGAGAAGCAAATTTCGGTGAAATAGCAATTAGCTTTTAAAAGATTTGACTATTGCTTTAGCCTAGTGTATTCCCTTATTTCCTTTCTAGTTATATAGAACTATGTAATAAGACTATTTCTGTTAATGTTTGTCTAAATTAGCATGAATTAAATAGAAGAGCAAGCTTTTCTAAGAATAGTTTGTTACAACCTAGGTGGAAAAAATCATGTGAATGGAACATATCAATTTTTTTTTTGCAACTGCTTACTTAGTTACCTTTCAATTCTATACCAACACAGGTGCCTGAGACCATAATATTCATGATGGCAGGTAAATGGTAAGTGAGGGGTAAATTGGATTCGTAAGTGAGGGGTAAATTGAGTAAAATTAAACAAAGGCCCTTCCTCCCAAAAAAAAAAAAAAAGAAGAATTTTTGCCCAAAATTCAAACTCTTCCTGGCTGGTATTTTGCAGATTTATCTCTTGCCATATAAATAGCATATGTTGAGAAATATCCTAAATTAGACAAGGAATGTTTCCTTCCTAAATTTCCATTTCCAAATAACATGCCGTTTCATGCATCATTAATGTCCACTGACTGTAGTGCCATACGTAATAAGAATGCCTATTAAACATATGTAAAAACACTGCAACAAGTGTAATAGAACTATTTTATTCTAATAGATCATTTTCCATTAAACAAAGATGATATGTTGAATTTTTGCAGTGAAAGCTCTGACAAAATGAAGATAGCTCATACCTGGGGGGTAAACATGAGTAGTCAAAATACAAAACACTTCATTTAGGACTATCTAATAGCAAGAAGGTATTGGAAGAGATTTAAACATCATTCTTTATCCAATAATTCTATCGGCACAAAACGGGATGGCCCAATTCAGGAAGCTCTCGATTTCAATCCCGTGGGCCGACCAATCTTGCTGAAGTTTTTCATGGTTTCCATGTCACCAAGGTAAATACCAAATTGGATATTTTATACCATGACCAAAAGTTCCACCTTCGTTCTAGAACAACAGTAACATTGAAAAATAAATGGTAATTGTGATTAGCTGCCATCTTATCCACAAATAGTGTAATCAGCTACACCAGATGGTACTCCCATCACTATCTATTTGTCTTGGAGCAAAGTGGTATGGTGTATAAGAAATGAGACCAAGAAGGCTGACTGTACATCATCTGAGTGCAGGTGAAAGTATTCTTAAAAACATTATACTTCTATCTACTTAATCTTAATCAGGATAAGCATTACCAGAAATGGTTCTTTTACTTGCTTCCTTGTAAGTAGAAGGGAAATGCAGGAGTGCACTAGGCTAAAGCGATAGTCAATTCTTTAAAAGTCGGTTGCTATGCGACTGAAATTGTTTCTTTGCATGATCAGGAGTTGATAAGCTCCTGTATAAGCAATGCATAACTGAAAAAAATAATAAGGAATATCTCAAAATGATCAGCTCCACGTGAAAAATGTATATGACATCAATTGCGTGCTTTAACGAGTTTTAAATTATTGTAATTAAGAATTTGTAATAGCAATGGGTATAAAAAATAAAATTGTAATTGTTTGTAGTACGCATTTGTCTTTCTTTTATGATTTATAAGTTATGCAAAAGTCATAGAGACTTTTCCCAGAAAATTCAAGTTATACATTGTATTTGTTATGTATTTTTAATGGTATTTTCATCAAAATTGGAGCCATTTTGAGAAAATCAAAATTTCCAAAATTTTTTCCATATAAAGGGTAATTTAGGGTAGGGGGATTTTCCTCAAAATCTTTGTGTCACATCCTTGGAAGATACTAAACTTAAATACAAAGTTTAGTACTTTACTGACTTTTTGTTTTTGAGTTATTGTGTTCTCTCTCTCTCTCTCTCTCTCTCTCTCTCTCTCTCTCTCTCTCTCTCTCTCTCTCTCTCTCTCTCTCTCTCTCTCTCTCTCTCTCGCACACACACATCACACAGGGGACCCTAAAACATGTATTTCCGGTGAAATTTCAGTAATACATTTTTGTCAAAGTTCTTAGGCTATCACGGCCGATGTCCATACTAGCTTTATTATAATCCGAGCTTGTGGGCCGTGGTCTACTGGCCTCCTCCTCCTTCTTCCTAGATGTTTCTTCTGCGACTAAGGCAGACATCTTTGGTGGCAGCGGCGAGGTCGAAGTACTCTACTGGACGTTTCAACTGCGACTGTGCTGGTTGCTCTGTGGACTGCAGTATTTATATCAGCGGCTGGTTGGGAGGCGTGCGGTGATTGGTCCAGGCTGGATTTTTGTCGGCTAAATCCTGCACTCTGCTGGTGTCTGACTTGGGTGAAGTTCTTGATTTTGACTTTGGTTAGTACCGTTTGCCATATTCTGTTTAGTTTAAGGTCTTCTTCTTTGTGATTGATGTTATTTCTATGTTTCTGTATTTCAATGGCTTCCTAGTATAAACATGAATATTAATGGGAGGTGATGCTAGAATATCTGTGTCTTTATACTGGATGATATGATCCCCTTCTTCGAGTATGGCATGCTTCGCAATTGCTGATTTTTCTGTCTGACCCAAGCGGCAATTGCTTCTGTGTTCGTCAATGCGCGTTTTTACACTTCATTGTGTGGTTCCAATGTACACCTTGCTGCATGAACATGGTATTCTATTTATTCCTGCTGTGGATGATGGATCTCTAGAGTCTTGGCTGAATGGAGTGTATTACAGATCTGTTTGGTGGGCTTGAAGACAATGTCAACGTTGTGGCGTTTGAGTAGTTTTTCGATGCAGTCTGTGACTGATGTACAGGAGAAAAGCTATGCCCTTTCTATCGTTTGCGGCTGTTTGTGTGCTGGTGGAACGTCTCTTAGGGTGTAATGCTCTATTGATTTCACGTTTTGTGTAGCCATTAACCTGAAGTGCTTTGTCCAAATGCTGAAGTTCTTGGAGTAAGTATTGTGGTTCACAGATGTGTGTAGCTCGGCCTGCTAGGGTTTTGATCATGGAGTGCTTTTGTCTTGGATGGTGGTTGGAATTCTTGTGAAGGTAGCGGTCAGTATGAGTGTGCCATCTTCCTTCCTGTTCACCATGATGTCCAAAAATAGCAATTTTCCATCCTGTTCTTTTTTCATGGTGAACTGAATTTGATGGCTGATGCTATTGAGGTGGTTTAGAAATTCTGTCAGAGCTGATTCTCCATGACTCCAGATGACGAACATGTTGTCCACATAGCACCACCAATACAAAGGTTTAAGTTGTGCTGAATCCAAGGTCGTAGCTTCAAAGAGTTCCATGTAGAAATTTACTATAACCAGGCTGAGTGAACTTACCATCTGTCTGTTCATAGAATTCGTGGTTCCACTGGAAGTATGTAGTAGTGAGAACATGGTTGAAGAGTGCCGCAATGTCCTCTGGAAAAATCTGTTTAAGCTGTGTTAT
The DNA here is from genome assembly GCA_030762935.1 of Hymenopus coronatus. Lineage (NCBI taxonomy): Eukaryota > Metazoa > Arthropoda > Insecta > Mantodea > Hymenopodidae > Hymenopus > Hymenopus coronatus. The sequence continues at coordinate 151,203,394 of CM060882.1, read as the reverse complement.
GGTTTCACTGACTGGAAACATAGTAAACAATGAAATGATGTCAAAACTAATGAGTATGTCGTTGAGTTGTAGGCTGACGGTCTTGAGTTTTTGAATAAAATGAGAAGAGTCTTTGATGTATGTGCCTGTGTTGCCGATGTGAGGTTGCAGTATACTTGTGAAATATTTCGCAACTGTGTATGTTGGTGAGCCAATAGCACTGACAATCGGCCTTAGAGGAATGCCAGGCTTGTGAATCTTCAGAAGCCCATAAAGTCTGGGAGGTAAAGCTTCACTCCTCTTCAGCTTCAGTTGATCACCGGGTGGAATAGATGATGACTTAATTAGTTTGTTGGCTTTCCGAAGAATACGAGCCTTGGGTCCCTAGAATCTAGGAGCTCAATCACCTTGAGTTATAGTCACACTTGTTCATCACTACAGTAGCATTTCCTTTGTCTGCTGTCCTTGTTCCCATTCAATTTTTTTGGGGGGTAGAGTGCAATACCTTCTCTACCTATGTAATATGTGCTAAATAAAGAGGCAATTCTATTGGAAGTCATTAAACTTCTTATCAGAACAGCTTTTAATGTGCATACATTAATGAGTGATAGATAAAAGCTTAGAGAGATACTGGACCATCAGCTTATAGCTTAAGTATCAAAAGAAACCTCCCTCTGCTTTGAGATTTTCAGGTGACATGTGATAACAAGTGTTTGAGAAATGATGAAAAGTGAACATGTTAAAAAAAGATAATTATATGTCATGTTCATATGACTCACAGAAAAACAGGAGGACCACCAGTTACTGATACTATTTCTGCTCAGCCTGCCTTGGTAGTGTGGGAATAGCATGTCTGCCTCACAATCAAGAGATTGTCAATTCGAATCTCGCCTAGCGTAAGTTACTCTGACAAGCTCTTTTTGGAGGTTTTCCCTAATCTGAGAAGACGAATGTCAAGTAACTTTAAGCTCCTTGGACCCTGAGATCATTTCACTGATTTCATTTGCCCTATATGACCAACCAGGTTAAAGGACATTGAGCAAAATAAATACTTTTTTTTTTTAAAAAAAATTTGCTTGTTGTCACTAAAACAAAAAGATATTTTTAAAAATATTTTTAATAGTAATTTTAATTTACCTTGTTTTTGGATACCACTACATTTTGCTTTACTAAAGTTATTGAAAAACTACATTCCCCAAAACTTAGCATTTAGAGAAAGAAGTTTTATTTTTTATTTTGTAATTTTAAGAAAAATTAAATTTGTTTGTCTACTAAACTTTGGGCTTGCCCACTCATTCAATAAACTCATAATTAGTACAAATTTAATTACCAATTATTATTACTTACAGTTAAATTGTCTTTTTCTTCCTTATGGTCCATTTCCATCTATTTGTTGCATTATGTAAAGCAATATTATAGATATGAGGCTTTGAGCTTAACAGCGTAAAATAAGTTGACTGAAATTTAGCATTTAATAAAAAGGAAAAGACATTTAATAATTTGAATATCCACCCTGAATATGTTAAAACTTGATTTTAGAAGCAGTAAAAGGTAACCATTATATTTATCACAAAGTGTAGTTCCAACGCTGAATAAGCTGTTTTAGAGTTCTGATTATGATAACTGACTCCAGACTATGTGTACAGCAATAATAATGGAATATGTTAACTACTAGGGGCAGTGATTGGCAAATATACTTTTGAGACTCTGAATAAATAAATAAAAAAAAAAGATCATATTTACAATAACCAAAATATGGTTAGATAAAAATTAAGTGCAGTATCTTATAAGGATGCAACACAGATTTTTGAGAGTTCACTCAGTTCAAACTATCCTTCTTATGAAATAATTTTGTTCTTTTTATCTTAAAAATTGGATCACAGTTTTGATTAAAATATGTGTAAAAATATTTGTCTGGCAAATAAAATATATATCTTGAATTTCCTGCAATAGCTTAAGAAAGCCCTGTTCATTTTAAATGACTTTTGTATAACAGATAAATCTTAAGAGATAGACAAAATTTTAATTTAGATCAAAGTAGACAATTTATGTCCGTTATTTCTTGCGTAAACTTCAGCAGCTATTGTCCATTGTGTCTAAGTCTTCCACGTCTTGGCTGAATTTCTTGCCGATGTTTCACCTCACTATGTGGGGCTTCATCAGGGCTTGTCCTCTCGACAGTTGCAAGGAGAACTGTGCTAGCTACGTGATTGTGCGCTATTTATACCCTGGTGGAAAGGGGTGAAAGCCAACCTCTGTCATGCTTATTGGTTGGTGATCTGCCAATTCCTGCATTCCTAATCAGGGTTTGCCAGATAGTGTTAAGACGTCTGCTGTTGTCTCGGTTTAAGTTGCATTATTTGTAAATTTCTATACTTTTTCTTACCAACCTATATAGGAATTGGTTCGAATATGCCAGTAGCTGTATTTGGTGGAAATCTATGTGGTGTTCTTTAGATATGGCATGTTCTGCTAGTGCTGATTTCTCTGGCTGGTTCAATTTTAAACTTCTAATATGCTCTTTTTGCCTGGTCGATCTGTTTGTCCAACATATGATGCACCACAATCACAGTCTATCTTGTATACTCCCAGGTTGGAGGGGATCATGTGTATCTTTAACTAGACGTAAGAATGATTTCAATTTCCTAGAGGACTTGTACCTGGTTATAATATTGTGTTTGTGTAAAATTCTCTCTATCTAGTCTGTGGTTCCTTCTATGTAGGTTAGCCAGGCAATGGAATTATTTTTCTCCTTTTCTTGTGTTGTTATTCTTCAGTTGTAAGTTTTTATAAACCTATTAGGGTATCCATTTGCCTGTTGTAAATGGTCTAATTTCTCCTTTAGGTTCTCTGAGTCACATATGTGGGTAGCTCTATGTAAGAGAGTATTGGCTACTACTCATTTAATGGCTGGTGAGTGGTGGGATGTTGCATCCAAATATCTGTGTGTGTGTGTGGGGTTTAGCGGTATACCGAGCATGTTAGTCTTCTGCCATTTCGTTCCACTAGGATGTCGAAGAAAGGAGGTTTCCCTTATTCTTCTATGGTAAATTGAATGTTAGGGCGCATGCTATTTAAGTGATTTTAGAAATCCGGAACTGTTTTTCCCATCTGGCCATATTACAAATGTGTCGTCTACATACCTTAACGAGAGAGCTGGTTTCTTGTCTGCAGTGTCTATTGAGGTGGTTTCAAATGTTTCCAGGAAAAGGTTTGCTACTACTAGTGAAAGGGGTGAGCTCATGGCTGCACCTTCTGTTTGTTGATAAAGCTTGTCTTTAAAACTGAAGTAATTACTCGTGAGGCAATGGTGAACTAACTCTGTCGAATCTTCTGGGAGCTGGTGAATTTCGATCTTCTCTCAGATTATCTTGAGGGCATCTGCGATCGGTATCTTTGTAAAGAGATTTTGTGTACCGAAACTGGCTAATAAATGGTGTGGTTCAAGATTGAAGTTTCTCAGTATTTCTACCAGGTGGTGTGAGTTACATACAAAGGAAAGTGTTCGTCCTGTTATGTTTTGAAGAGCTTTGGCTAGATAGCCCGCCATGCATGTGTTGGAGACTTGATGGTGCTGACAATTGGTCTAAAAGGCACTTTTTCCTTATGTATTTTCAGATAGCCATACATGGCTGGGGTGTGCGAGTCGTGTGGGATCAGTCTTTTTTTGAAGCTCTTTGGATATGGATAACCCTTTAATAAGACATGATGTCTCAATGTGTATACAGGCATTTTCCTCTAGCAGTTTTAGCATCTTCTTTTCATAACCCACTGTGTTCATAACTACCGTGGCATTCCCTTTATCAGCTGGTAATATTATTATTCGAGGATCCGAGGCTCTAATATGTAGAACTGTTCCTTCTTCACGAGAAATGTTGGATTTGGTGGGCTTGGTCTGAGTTATATTTTTTGTGACCATCATTTGCGAGATACTCAAAGAGGCTAGAATTTTAAAATCATGTAACAAAGTGCTTTTTAATAATCTATCACTTTGCCTACTTTATACTTATTATACCTTAAGTGAAATGTCTAAGGGTCATGTGCACCATTCTCAAGCACACTTTGACCATGGTCATTTTGACATTTGACCACATTCAATGTTTCAGTGCATTGGTATTGATCAAAATTAAACAAGATAGATGACTATGGTTAACTTTGACCATGGGTGCTGGACTGGGCAATTCCATTGATTGCAGTCAAGTTGCCAAAAAGATTGCCTGTTTTGATTTTCTTCAAGGCATAAATGACAAGATAATGTACTTGGATTACTTAAATCAGAACCAATGTCAAAACCCAATCACTGTAGAAAGAGCTGATTCTTTTTAAGAGTGTAGAAACAAGAAATCTGAAGATTGATTCTGAGTATCAAAGGATACAGTGTGGTGGCTAGTAAATGAAATAACAGAGGTTAGAATTTCTAACAAACCACAGTCATAACAACAACAAAATCTTATGAGGTCATATGCTACAGGAGCTTTTAATATTGTGATTTTGGTATTTTTAGTATCCACCAAACAACGGTATTGTGATTATCTGATGTATCAAAATAATGCTTCTTTTTATCCATGATTTGTATGTTTCCATCTAAGGCAATTTTAAAATATATGATGGACTTGATGGATTTTTGGATGTCATTGGAATTAGACCCTTATTTTTTATTGCATTAGCATTTGTTAAATTGTCAGTCATTTTAATAATGTGCTTGAAGGCATTCTTTTTGGATGTTAGTTAAATGCATTTAACAGGGAAGTCATATAGCAGGAAATAATTCTCAAATGAGTCTGGAATTCATACAGCTTTAAGTTGCCCAGTATTCATTTTTTAAAAGGATAAGAGAAAACCCTGCATAAGAAAGAAAAAAAACTATCCAGCTAACTTATCCAACAGAGATTCAAATACCGGACCTTTTGAATGCGAGGCACATGCACAGAGTTGCACTCAAGGCAAATATTGTGTTCTTTTCTACAGTTTGGTCACATAATCATCATCATCATTGTTATTATTATTGTTGTTTTTGTTATTATTATTATTATTATTATTATTATTAAATAACTGTTTTTTTTTTACACCACTCTATAGTAAAATAGCTTTTAAAGATCTTATACTTAATATTGTACAATTTCCTAAAAATGCAAATTGTACTGTTATTGTTTGAATTATTATTAGTATTATTTATTTATTTAGATAAATTCTAATGCATGTAAAGAATAGTGCAATGTACAAAAAAACTTGTATTTAATTTCCCAAAAATTTGCACTGACATTATTTGGTTATTGGAACCTGTCTGGTGTCATGTCTACTGCTTGACTACTTGTCCTTTAAAGAACATGAATAATACTTTCATTTGCCAGTTTATTGGAATATGAGACAATAGAACATCTGTCATCAGAAAAATTTGGAGGCCTCTTTTCATTTACTATTTTCTTTTACCGCCAAAAGAATGTCTAATCATATAATGTTTCAAAGCAAAAATGAAGCATTATAGACAAGAAGATTGTAATATACTACAATCTCTTTGATTATAGAGTTGGATGTTTTTCTTGGAGTAATTCTCGTAGAACCATGAGCTTAGGTCATGGTCAGCAATTGTGGTTAAATGAGAATTAACAATGATACACTGCAACTACAATTTAACCATGGCAAAAATTTGATCTCGTTTATGTACTGTTGATCAGCAAGGATTTGTTCAAGAATATTGCACATGTCCATTAATGTTTAATGAAGTTTATCTTAATAATAAGAAATAGAACAAGCTTTTTAAGAATAATTCATAAAAGAATGAGTAGAGAAAGTCATGCAAATGCAATACATCAGGCTTTTATGCTAACATTGCTGTTTGTTTTTTTAACAATCCAATTCTGGTGAAAGTAAACAACCTTCATACAGTTGCTAAAACAATTAGATTGTGCATTATTAGGCTTGAGAATGATTGTGAGAAGTATATTGGTTATTCTCAAATATTCACCAGAAAACAGTGAAGAGCAGTAGTTAATATCACAAGCATTACAAATATCATTTGTTTGCTACAAATTTTTTACTGCATATATGGAAAGTGCATATGCTATGAACAGAGCTGGGAAGGCAAGGCAAAGCAAAGCACTTAGCAGCCCAGTTAGAAGGAATGGTATGAAAAATTGAGTCAGCATGAGTGGGCATAGGGTTTGACTTGTGGATGTTGTAATTGCTTTAATGGTTAATGGCTCACATTCAACCCTTGCATTCCAGGAGCAGAAATTTATACATGCAAACAACACTATGGAATGGCAATGCCACAAAACCATAAGACATAAGGTCTGTATTTCATGTTATAAAGAGGGAGAGAATAATTCCTCTTACAAACACAAAAAAGGTACCTTAAAAAAAATCTGATGTGCTCCATTCACATGACTTTCTCTACATCTCTGCAACATATTATTATTAAAAAGCTTAAGCTTCTATCTACTTTATGCTAATTGAGAAAAATTAGCAGAAATAGTCTTATTACTTGCTAGCATGTAAGTAGAAGCAAAATAAGAGAGTACCATAGGTTAAAGTAATAAACAAAAGCTGGTTGCTACATGACTGAAGGTCCTTTGTTTGTATGGACAGGAGTTGACAAATTCCTGTATGAGAAAAGTGTAAGTTTTTTAAAGCTGAAACTAAAAACGAGGAATATCTCAAAAACGATCAGCTTCACAAAAAAAATTTACATAACATAAATTGTGTGTTTTGACGTGCTCTACAGTTTTTGTGTCGTTAGTTTTTGTCCATCTCTTATGGTTTAGCAGTTATGCAAAATTCCATAAAATTCATATAGAATAAAGTAGTCTTCAGAGGCTATTCCCAGAAAATTCAAGATATAAATTATATTTGGCATTAAATGTCTTAAATATAAGAGATTTTAATCACAATCGTTAGAGCCATTTCTGAGAAAATCAAAATTTTTGAAAAAAGATCCAAGTAAAGGGTAGTTGGGTGTGGGGGGATTTTCTTGAAAATATTTGTGTCGCAACCTTGGAAGATACCAAACTAAAATACCAGGTTTGGTATTTAATGGTCTCTTTGTTTTTGCTATGCGGTCCACACACACACACACACACCACGCATGCGCGAGCACACACACACACCACGCATGCACGTGCGCGTGCGCGCGCACACACACCACGCATGCACGCGCGCGTGCGCGCGCACACACACATACACACAGACCTTTAAATGCTTTTTTTGGATTCAGGGGGACCCAAAACATGTATTTCTGGCAAAATCTCGGTATCAAATTTTTGGGTGGAATATAATACCTTCTCTATACACCATGTACATAGTACATGCAGAGAAAGTAAAAAGCAAGAGCTGAGTGGTGTAACCTGTGTTTATAGTAACTCTTTTCTTCCAAAAAGTTTCTGCTGCTTATCAGTGTGGTAAATCTCAATAAACATTATGCAGATTACATACTGTTGGTTTCATTTTTCTAATCCTTGAGCAGCATTAGCTGAAACACATCACTTATGATGGCCTATAGTTCTGTTGAGTGATAGTAATTCTGAGTAACACAATTTTTTGTGATGATTAGTCCATTTAGTTGGCAAAAATGTTTATGATTTTTAATTAGGAGCCTTGTTTGTTGGAAGAAAAGGAATAATAAACTGGTGTCATGGCTGTGATGAGATTCTTTTGAACACAATCCATAGTAATGAATAACTTTATTATTGCAGTTGTTTATTTTTAGACATTCATATAAAACTTTATTTTTATGAGTTCCCATTGTCATTCCTTAAACGCATTCCTTTTTCAACATCCTGTACACTAAAACACAATATATCGAGGTTTACTTGGGTGATATTGGAATTCGCTTAAAACAATATAATTTTTGGGGAGGTGGTTAAAATAAAATAGCTATAATAAGTTTTCTTTTTACCGTATAAGTTAATTACTTTTTAAAATATTATTTATTTATTTGTTTATTTATTTGAAGGCTTTTCTCCAACTATTCTGTAAAAAGAAAAATGAGAGGCTATAATAAATTATTATCAGTGATAAATAACATTGTTGAAAGCAGTGGATTTCATTCAAATTAATATAATGAAAAAAATAAAAAAAAGCTCATGTTTCATATTGAAATGTTTAATTTTGATTGTTTTTTTTTTGGGGGGGGCTTATCTGGAAGACACAGACTTTAAGAGGAAAATTAAAGAATAAAGGTATGGAGAAAGATTCTAAATACAAGACTCTAGGAGAGACTGTTAATTGGTACGACGAGAAACCATGTAGGGTTTGACTGTTCTGCTACCTGTGACCAACAGAATGTATAATTTTCAGTTATATATCCCATGTTGATAAAAAACAGTTGTAAAGATTTGTTGTTTTGATTGTCAGTAATTGTTTTGTACATTCAGATTTAGTTCCCTTTATAGTTGCCAAATTACTTTTAAAAGGATGTCTAATTTATGAATACATTCAGGCTATCATTTTCATGATATGAAAACTTTTATACTTGCTCAGCACAAATACATGAGTGCTATTTGAATATAAACAATAGCTTTGTCTTATATGAAAAAATAGTAATGTAAATAGTTCTGTAGAAGCAATTGTGCCAATTTGTTGTGGGTGAAAGTTTAAGCTATTTTTGTTTCAGGATGCTTGAAGTATAATGTTCATGTATGTATATGTTGAATTACGAATGTTTATATCACATTTGTTCTGATATTACAGGCTGTATACTCATTTTGAAAAATAGTATTAGAACATTATCAGTTTTACTGGTACAAAACTTTTATTTATTTCCGTGGACCTTGAAATCCATCAAGCATTTTCCACTTAAAAAGTTAACAAGAATTATGAGTATAATTGATCTGCATGTCTACTAGTAATGCAGGGCAATCCTCTTCCTTTTGTCTCTGCTATATGTTATGCTTCTCATACAGCATTACAGGAGCATAAAGAAAGTTTTTATCTATTTCAGAGAAAGATTGATTGTGTATTTAAACTCCCATAGCTTAGCAGAGAAAGAAAAGGAAGCAAAAGCAATGGTTATTTACAGGCTGTATTCAATTTCAAATCATTTAAATTATTGGAAAAGTTAACCATGAGCTTTTAAAATCAAATGAAACTTAATTTTGAGATGAGCACAACACAATTTTGTCAAGGCAAAGCCCTCCAAATCATTATTCCTCCACATTCCTCCACTCCTGAGGCATAGATTTGCAATAGCATTGACCAGCCCATTTGCATAATAAGAACACTGATGTCCACCTGCTGTAAGCGTGATAATTACTTCCAGAGCAATTCCGATTGCTGTTTGTGTGCTTGTCCTTCCTTCAAGGTTAAGCTTACACAGTAGTTTAGAATGTATAATTATGTTACTGCCTCTGTGTTCTGATACTTATCACCAGTATGAAAGTTAATGGATAGGAAGGGAATTCTCTAGCTCATAAAATTGTTTCCCTGGCTCATGACTGCATAATTTTTTCTTTGCAAGGAAAAAATATTTCCCCCCTCTCGTGCTTCTCTGAAAGCTCTTTTTGATTCATTAAAATACTTGATGAAGATTCTGTTGTTTCAAAAACAGTTCAAGGAATTTTGTTTGTTTAAGGAAATAAAGAACCAGTAATTTTTGGGAGATTCATTCAAGAAGTTATTTAGCAGAATAAAAGTAATGTCTTTGTCTTCAGCAGAGTGTGAAAGAGGACTCTACGTTTACAAAGCTATGGAACAGCGTGCTTATTGTGACACTGTCATCATTAATATGTATATCAGTAAATTAACCTGCTTTAGTGGGCTTTCCAGCCTAGTTGATTGGTGAAAACAGGTGAACACAGTGCTACAGATATACCTCAACAGGAATAGTTCACGATATCCTCTCATGCAGCACTCTTTCTTTAAGTTACATGTAATTTTCTTTATTTTATTTTTTAAAGTTCTTATACTATGCGACCTAGATACATCCAAACTGCTGCACTGTGTTTTTCCATTGAGCATATGGAAACATGCAAACACACAGTTGCTGTACACAAGGTCACGATGCTGACTTGTTTTTCTCTGCTCTGAAACTGCAGTATTGAGCTGATAGTGATATCCTATGGTTGAGTTATTACCAGCATGCTTTATTATTTTGTCTTGTACTTAGTCACAAAGTGTATCAGCATTTGTTTTCTATTGCACAGCATTTATATATTTATGATTCGCATGTATTAACACATTTTGTGAGTCAACTCTCAATAGTGTATTCAATGGCGAAATTGATTCACATTTAATATTTTTCATGGATGAGGCTTGGTTCCACCTTCATGGATATGTGTGTACACAAAATAATCATTATTGGAGCTCTGAGAAACTTAATATTGTTCATGAAATACCCCTTCATGATGAAAAAATTGGTGTATGGTGCGCCATTAGTGGAGTAAAAGTTGTAGGGCAAAATTTTTTTGAGTCAACAGTTGATGCCCATATATATGTGAATACAATTTTGCCCTCTTTTTTAGAGAATTAACAGACAGGGAGCATGATTTGCCTGTTTTCAACAAGACTCTGTAACAGCTCATACTGCCAATCTTTCGATGAGAACAATTGAAACTGTGTTTCAGGATAGAATTATTAGTAGAGATTTGTGACCCCCTTGGTCCCCCAACCTAACCTCCTGCGATTTCTATCTTTGGGGTAACTTAAAGCACAAAGTGCACAGGACAAACCCACACTACCTGTGAGAATTAAAACAAATATCCACCAGGAAATTGCAAGCATTTCTCAATATGAACTGAGGCGAGTGATGGATAGTTTCCTAAAGAGGTGCTAAAACTGTGTGGATAACAGTGGTGGCCAGTTTCTGCATCTCCTATAATAACATTGGTAAGTAAAGCCTTTAAAAGTAGTTCTAAAAATTCTTGAATGCCTTTCTATGATAACAGCAAACGACAACAAGCGCCGAGGGTGTGGACAGGCAAAACACTGCATACCCGGTTTGGACGTTGGATGACCCATTAGTAAATGCCTTCTGAAAGCTAAATCATTTTTTTCTAATTATAAATTAAATAATTAATAATTATAGTATTTTTCACAAACTTATGACAAAATTAAGGCAGAAAAATAGTTCTTTTAATGTGTCTGTGTAAAATTAAGCAAAATATTTCCCCTTCTAAGCAAGAAGCTTTATTCACACACTGCCTGTCACTTGTAGTATCTTGTTTCTGCACCATCCTCACCGCTTCTCATTTCTCCTCTCTTGTGCATATGAAGTGTCAGGACAATTTGGATGGGCTTTACTGGAATTTCCATGTCTGGCAGTTAAGATTATCCTTAGCTATATTACAGCATATATTAGTATTTTGCTGCTTAGCTTATATTGTTTTGAGATTCTTTCCGTCTTTGTGTAACATGACATATGAATGTCTGAAAACTGGCAATAAAATTTTTATGCGATGTTAATAAACACATAAATAAGGGGTTTGTTACAATAAAATAAACACATAAATAAGGGGTTTGTTACAATAAACACAAACTGGGTTCCTGCTCCTTGTATTTGTTGATATAGAAACTATGGTATTTTGATGGAGGTGGTTAAAGAGCACAAATAACAATAATAAAAAGTTGGTATAACTTCACATATATTTGCAATCAAAACCTTTTAAATAAAAAAAATTGTTGGAAACATTATACTTATAAGTGTCTACTTTATTATGTTTTTTAAAAACCCCAATAAAAAGCCAAATATTTCAATGTTTGGACCTCATACCCAAAGAGAACCATCACTTTGGGGAAATTAATAGCATATTCTGGGAGTGTGATTACTAGAAAAAAAATAATAATAATAAATGTTCACTCTATTTTTTCTACCCATTCTACTATTTTTTCTACTACTTACCTTAAAGTGAAGAAGAATTTCAACAGAAATATACATTTTAAGGCACCAGGAATAAATAAAAAACAAAAGCATACTAAAAAAAAGGTGTGTGTATGCCTGCCTGGACTAAAAATTCTTAGGTTGAGCCTGGTCTGAACCAAGCTTGAGAAGCCCAAGCCTGAGAATAGATTGCATGTATCACACACCCTAGCTCAGTTGTCCAAAATGGTTTATATAACTTTTATTTTGCAATCATCACTATTATTATTATCATAATTATTGTTATAAATATTATTATTATTATTATCATCATTATTAAAGCACTGCTTGTGGTGTGAAGGTATTCGGTTTTGATTTCCAGTATTGACAAGGTAATTTTTTCCCCTCCTGAGATGGCTGATTAGGATGCACTTAGATCCTTGGCATCAATTGAGAAGCTACTTTACAAAACTAGTGTAAAAATATTTGTTATGGGTTGTAATTACGAGATATGTCCAGAAAGTAAGCTCTGTTTGGTAATAAAATTAAATTGTGTACAGATACAGAATAATTATTTATTGCACAAAATTCTACAACTCTTAAACTACTTTTCCACATAATTGCCGAAATTTTGCAGGTATTTGTCGTAGCATGGCACAAGTTTTTGTATACCTTCTTCAAAGAAGTTTGCTGCCTGTGTCTTCAAAAAGTTGGAAACATTTTCTTTCAGCTCTTCGTCATTGTTGAAGTGTTGACTGCCAAGGAAAGACTTGAGATGTAAGAACAGATGAAAGTCGCTAGGAGCGAGGTCAGGGCTGTACGGAGGATGGTCAAACATGTCCAGCCAAATCCCTGTAGGAGGTTTTTCGTCACATTTGCAGTGTGTGGTTGTGCATTGTCGTGAAGAAAAACAACACCTTTTGACAGCAATCCTCGGCACTTATTCTGTATTGCGCGGCGCAATTTCCTAAGTGTCTCGCAATAAACATCTGCTTTGATTGTTTGACCACGCGGTATGAAATCAATGAGTAAGATGCCTTTCCAACCCCAGAACACTGTGCACATCATTTTTTGAGGTGTCAAGATTTGTTTCGGCTTAACCTTTGCTGGGGATGAAGTGTGCCTCCATTCCATTTATTGCCGCTTACTTTCAGGGGTGTCGTAAGAAACCCAAGTCTCATCTCCTGTGGTGTCAGAAATTCTTCGCCGTCTTCATCATAACGGGTTAAAAACTGAAGTGCACTTACCCATCCATTTTGTTTTGTGTTGCTCAGTAAGAATCTTTGGTACCCAACGTGAGCAAAGTTTACGAAATTTCAGTTTTTCGGTAACAATTTCATGAATTAGTGATCATGAGCTTTGGGGAAATTCCATAGCGAGAGCACTAATTGTAAACTTGCGGTTTTCCTGGATCTTGTCATCAATCGTGTGAACCAGTTCTTCTGTAACCAAAGATGGACGCCCACTTCGTCATTCTTCATCGTGCACTTCACTACGTCCTTCATTGAACTGTCGGACCCATCTTTTCACCATTGAATCGCTCATCGCATTTTGTCCGTAAACTTCGCAAATTTGCCGATAAATTTCAATTGGTTTCACTTTCCTAGCGTTCAGAAAACGAAATACAGATCTGATTTCACAAGCAGTGGGATTTTTAATCAACACCAACATTGTAAACAAGCACAATAAAGCGTATGTGGCTGACAGCGATCTCAAAATGGCGCACGTTTCTTCTCCTTGATACAGAGAGTCTACCACGCATGTGCGGAACTGCGATCGCAGCGCTGCAGCGGAGATAAATTGAAACGGAACTTACTTTCTGGACGTACCTCGTATTTTAGAATATTTTAGATATAAATTATTTGTTTATTAACAACATTGTTAGTTACCAGCATTATATAGCAGAATTTCATCCCGCAGGAGTTATTTTCCATGCCAGTAAATTTACTGAAATGGAGCTGTTGCTTTTAAGCACACTTATAAACCATTGACCTAGATGGGTTTGAATCCCCAATGTTGGTATCAGAAGGCCAGCATCTGCCAACTGAGCCACCCAGACCGACAAAGATTTTAGAGGGAGGTAAAAACATGGATAGGTTATTTTATTTTCCCAGTTTTATTTTCCCCAAAGCAAAATTGTATCTGAAAAAAGCAAGCAAAGAGGTAGTGTGGTTTGGTCAATTGCTTGGAAATTTAGGGTCATCAGAAGAAGCATATCCCAGGAATATGCTCTGTTTGTAGAGGTTAAAGGCAATCACATAACATAACCCCCATGACACGACAGCTCATGGGGAACCTTGGCCTACCACCTGGCTGCTGTGTCCCCCATCTCAGTCCATTACAGATGTCATGGATGGGGTGCAGAATTGGAGGGTGAGACGTCAGTGCCTCGAGCCCCCCCCCCCCGGCTGGTTAATGCGGTTCTCATGACCTGGAGCCGCTACTTCTCCATCAAGTAGCTCCTCAATTGGCCCCCCAGGGACCTTACGAGGTTGACTGCACCCTGGGCCAGGTGTCCCAGCAGGGGAAAAATCCCCACACCGGTACTGGGGATCGAAGCCAGGCCTCCCGCTTGGTAAGCGGCTGTGTAACCATCGTGCTAAGGAGACAACCAAGGCGATCACATTCATATTATTTTTCAATGCCTAAAGGGTAGGTTAATAAATAAATGGAATAAAGAAGTTGTGTTAAAGAGTTCTGAAGATCAAAGACAGGTATCTAAAACAGAAAGGTTTTTTTCAGAAGATAAAGATTAAATGGAGATGGTCAGTAAAGAGAAATATAAAATGGAATTAAAATAATTTAAATGTATTTTATTAGAATTCTAGAACACCTGAAATTGGCTTCATAAGCATTGTGTTTTGTATTTTGGGTTATGGCTTTGGATAAGTAACTATGGTTAAAGCCAAGCCATAACTCTATAGGTACTTAGCATTTTAAAACAAAATAAAACTTTTAATGATAGCCTATTAGGACTTTGGCCAACCAACTCAGTTGCTGATTTTATGCTCACATGTGCATAGCAGAGAAGGACAATGCAGGGAGATGATGTGATCTGCATCTGCTTTCCCCAGTTGGCCTTCATGACCTTCACTATCTGTCATAGCTACTCAACTACAGTTGGTCTGGGTAGCTCAGTTGGTTAGGTGCTGACCTTCTGAACTCAAGGTTGCAAATTCAAACCTGGCCTAGACCGATGGTTTATAAGTGTGCTTAAAAGCATCAGCTCCATGTAGTAGATGTACTAGCATGTTAAAGAACTGCAGGATGAAATTCCAGCACACTATTGGCAATTGACAGTATTTTAGTGAAAAAATTATTTAAGCCTCAACTGCACTAAGATGCTGAGTGAGTATTGTCATATACATGGACAAAAAATCTGTACCTGCATAGCTTAAACCCATGCACTTTTTGTGGCTGGGGACCACAACTCCAGCATCCAATCCATGATGCAGGACACTTAGCAATTTAACAATGTAAATATGAATGCTATAATAGATATTTAAACTGCTTTAATTGGAAGAAAGAAGAAGAAATAAAGTACTCAAGGAGTAGTTAAAGTGATGGGAGTGATTTTGAAAATAGAGTTATAAATGAAAAATAAGTATTCAAATGAATACAGAAATTGAGTTTAATGAATATGTTGAATATCTTAGGTGAAAGACATCAAGTCCACTGTAGAGCAAAAATGTGTAATGACTGGAATTGAGTTCCTTGTAATGCTATGCATTACTTTTGGTGCAAAACAAAATACATTTCAATTAGGAAGTTTATGGAATCTTTCGAAGAACGTGAAAGCAGTTGCAAAACAACACTACTTATGGACCTATGATGTTTTCCTACTGATGAGTATATATCTAAGCATGGTCAGTTGCAAAAGTGTACAAGAATATGGAAAGTTGCTGCTAGCAGGTATAGGTGGAGTATTCTGTTTGTATTTCCTGTTTGTTCTTGCAAGCACAAGAATAGACAGAAGTTTATCAGTAATTTTATAGCAGTTTTAAGCCTTTAATGGACGCAGCAGTAGTAAAGATGGGTAAAATATTGTAATAAAAACAATTGAAGCTTCTGAAATATTTTAGATAAAATAATAATTCAACTTAAAAAAATTGTAGGTGACTCACATGTGCACCCGCCCATACAACATCCAAAATTCTTGACAATATTAAAGATCCAAGTCACAGTGGTAGATAAAAGAAACTGGTTGTAACATCTTACAGGATAATGGAATATTTAGGTACTGTTTTGACCACATCAGCAATGACCGGCAAATATTTTATTTCCCAAGAACAATCCTCTGTAACACCCATGAGGGAGAAATATCAATGAAAGGAGCAAAAGTAAGAGACCTGATGAAGTACATAGACCATACACCTGGTGAATTTAAGTTTTCATATCAGGAATTGAAATAGAAGTATAGACATTTTTACTAGTAATAATATGAACTTTGGAACATCAACAGGGATCAGATGATGTCATTGTTTTCTCACAGAAACCGTGTGTAGGACAGGAGTTGGATAAGTAGAGTCAGACTGAAAAAATTCAATGCCATAGCCAGGATTTGAACCACAGATCTCCCAGTCTCTAGCCAGATATTCTGCCACTGAGCTACCATAGCAACATGCCAGCATAACATTGAATTTCTCAACTGACTCCCATGCTTTATGGTAAACTACAAGGTGATCTCAAATTATTTTGAGATGACAAACCCCAATGACAACTTACAATGTCATAAGTACTTCAAGACCCAGGGATTCATTATATAGCCAACTATACAATTGCTATACTAGGAATCCTGGATCTTGAAGTACTTACAACACTGTAAGTCACCACTGGATTTGTCATCTCAAAGTAATTTGAGATCACCTTGTGGTTTACCAGGAAACATGCTATGCCGGCATGTTGCCATGGTAGCTCAGTGATCAGATGTTTGCAAATAAACATATTTTAGGATGTATTTTGTTCAGAAACTTTGTTTTGAATCTTCATAAAGTCATTATGTCTTCTAATAAATACAGGAAATTATAAAATAACAGGAGTTTGACATCTTCAATCTAATATAGGATTTGTGCTTAATCAAGTTTTATAGAATAAGTTGGAGGTTCAAGTACTGACATTACAGAAGCAACACATTACCATTCTGCTAATTTACTGTATGATTAGCTGCTTCAAAAATCTCAATCCTGTAATTTGCTTATCCCCTTTCCACGTATTTTATGTAATACATGGAATTGCATTTTCCTTCTATAGATGGTGGGAGTTTTATGTCACCCTGAACAGGAAACTTTATTTTTGTCTCTGCTTTCAAGCAGTGATGAAGACATGAGAATGTGGTGAAATGGGTGGGTTTAAATGCTGTGTGTATTTTTGTTAATGAAATATATATCATTATGTGAGATCTCTTAAAGTAAATGTTTATGGACAAGTAATGTAAATTATGAAGCTACTTAGGCATATCTAATTAATAAAAGGGTTAAATATACATACAGTTCACTTATTTATTGAGTAGGACAATGTTTTGCAGAGCCTTTGCCTGCATCCTGAGCTGTTGAACCACTACTGCCGGAATCTGTTGGTGCCGTTGTACTGTTTATGCTGTCTTCTGGTGGAAGGGCAATGAGGTTGAATAAGCAATCCATAGTTGGAAGTTCAAAATTCATGGCTGAGTGGCGGTGTTTTAGGATAAAAATCTTTTCCCAACTGTTAATGCAAATGGATTGGATAATTCTTTTAATAATATTATCTCTGAGTTAATTTCATGGTTGTGGTGCCAAAAATGGTATGCAACTGCAGATTTGTCAGATTATTTAAGCTTTGTGTTTCTTCTGTGTTCTTTGTTACGCGTTTCCAAATTTCATTTGGCTTTACCAATATGTTTTGAATTGCACTCTAAACAATCTACAGAATACATTCCTATTTTTTTGATAGGAGGCATTTTGTCCTTCAATGTGGATCCTAAGACATTTTTTATGCTATATCTATTGACTGGAGCTAGTTTTATTTGAATTTATTAAAATGTTTAATTAATTAAATGTTTATGACATTAAACTAAAATCAGTTGCTTAAAAAAAGAAGCTGGTAAATTTTAAAATGGAAAATAAGAAGAACTTTATACTCTAAGTAAAGGATTGTGCTAGTTTTTTATTATTAAGGTTGTTTAATTTCTGTACAACAATTAGGTATTCTGTTTGTTCTCTTATTATTCCACTTATTATTTAAATAAAAATAAGATTGTGATAAATAAATTACAGCATCATATATGCATTACACAATGCACTTGAAGAGTCAGCACTTTCCAACTTGTATATGTTGAGTGATTTATGCCAAATTGAAAACTCCAATCAGTTTTGCAGAAGGATTATCATAGTTCAGTGACAGGTACAGTTTTTATATTATTATCATCAGTCTTTGGATTTGATCTGTTCCATTCTAATTCCTCCACAGATCCATAAAATATGTACACAATAAAAGGAAGAGATATTATGCTCATGGAAACATAGAAGACAATTTTCCACCTGCTCAGGGTGTCCTGCAACAAGTAAAATAGTAATTGTTAACTTAGTATTAATGCATAATAATTGTGCTAAAGGTAACCAGGTAATGTATAGGGGTACATTTTTTTCTTAACAATTTGTATAAAATCAAAATAAATATGAATTAAGCCCAAGCTGAATATTTAAAAAAAATTGATATATTCAAAGACTAACTGCCTGCCCCAGCTTCGCATGGGTGGTGTACCTAATGAAAAAACTGAGACAAAGTCTATGAGCATGCAATGAAATAAAATTACAATTAAATAATTTGACAATTCTTTATTGTAATGCCTTGTAATGTACAAATAGCGCTGATGGTTTGCCAACTCTCAAGTACACAACAAACAACTGCCCATGCGAAAAAACAGCAATTCAAGGTATATTCCACACACTTCTAATGATTGAACTAGGAATTTATTGTCATTGTGAATGCAAGGCGCACCGGAAACTGAACACGCTTAAATTCAAAAGGAAAATCGGTTGGCATTAGTGGTATTTTTGGAATAAGCACATCCTCACCTTTGAACTTTCCCATGGTTGTTGTAGCTTAAACCAAATTTTTCATAATTTTTTTTTAACAGCTAGTTTTGTTCCGTTGCACAATTTTAGCTGATTCAGATTGTGTAACATAATTATCACTGAGTCAACCTTATTGTGTGGCAGTAATCCAATGAATTTAAGAATTCAGTTAGATAATTGATGACTTCATTTGGATCGGTAATGGAATCCATTGACTTAAATGAATGCAGTTGTCCATCAATTTTACTCTGAATTTTTATATTCAAATCATCTACATTCTCATTAGTTGCTGCTAAAATGGCTTGTTCCCTCACCAAGCATAGTTTTTGTAATTTGCACCAATATTTGGGAGCACTTTCGATATTAATTCTTCCTGTGATGTGAAATGAGAAAAATTTGGTGGAAATGAAATGAGGCCATTAGAGGTGTCCACAGGAATTTTCCCATTGCCAATGTCTAATAATACCTTTGCATCTGAAAAGCGCAATGGTCTGCGCTATGTAGCATATATAGTTGCTATTGCGAAAAGGACAAAGCGCAACCATAAGGTAGTGTTGAAAGGATGACATATGCAGTTAACAGCATGGGCAACCAAGGATGATGTTGGCATAGTAACAGTAATGGCAGTACTTTCATAGTGTGGAAGGTAAACACATTAAGGAGAAAGTCACAAAGTAACATTCATGCTTCTTCCCAATCTCTTTCTTTCCTTTACTCTAACGTTTTCCACCTCTTTCTTTATTTTCTTCTGTCACATTACCATTTTTAAGGCTAAAATGGCATTATTAAAGAGCAAGTATATCTGGTTGCGCAATTGATAAGTTTTTATTTGACGATAACGGAATAGCTATAATAGGATAGGAATAATCTGGGATAGAGAAAAGTCTCTACCTCCCAGTAGGAATCAAGCCCAGGACCTCTTGCACAGCAGGGAGGTGTTCTACCAACTGAGCTACGGGTCGAGCCAGTTATTATTGTATCAAAAGTGTGAATGGTCTCTTACCTGTCCATCTGTGATTAGAGTCACAACTATTGGTGTCCATATACCAGCAGAGTTAACAAGAGTGTGAATCAAACCCGATATGGATCCAGCATAGTTTGGCGCAAGATCTAAATGATTCAAGTAACTTCCACCATAAAATGCACCATTGCATCCCATTGTTATTATGAGGAGAGTGATTATGATTGTAGTATTACAGTTGGCAAGTGTAATACCCAGCAGACAGATACCAGATCCAATGCAGGCTGGAAGAACAAACAGACACAGGCCTCAAGAGCTTGAAGAAAATATAAACACCAAGCTCCTTTACAGTTATCTTGCAATGCAATGAAATCAATTTTCTATGAGTGTTATGCCATGGTACATTTATTTATTGATTAGTAGATGCACTATAAGATTCATCATTTTTATTTGAGTCTTTAAGTCTAGACACATATAGCTATAACCAAAATTTTTCTGGTAGTTTTTAATTTTGGATAAATAATTAATACTAACCTATATTTTGGCTACCATGATGTCAGAAATTACATGTTTGAAATATTGTTTGTATGAGTATGTTTTACTTTTCAAGCAAGAAAAGCAAAAACAAGAATGTTCAAACTTATAATTAATAATCTAGGTATATATTTAATATAACATGGTATCTTTAAGCCCAAAGAGTGAAGAGGCTTCTATTGTAATGCAAAATAAAATAGCAAACTATCCCATTTATTTAAGTTTGTTTGATTGCCTTATGCTTACACAATAACATTTTGCAAGCATAATATTCCTAACAATTTTTGTTGTTACAAGCTTTTGCTAAGGTGAAATTTAAGAGTTACAAACAGTTTTCATTACAGTAATCTAATTACATCTCAGTTACTCTAAGAAGCAGTATAATTTTAATCATATGATAAGCAGAAAGAAGTTTCATAAGTTTGTAATATTGGTGAACTTTTTACTTGCACTATAACTGTTATTAACATCCTAGAAAAGAAATGTTTTGTTAGCAGTTTTTGAAATATTTTGTCAATATACTTACACAGAGAGGAGAAACAGCAATAAATGTTTTAAAGAGAGAAAAGAGAAAGCCACATATATATTCTTTTTATACATATCTGTCCTGGGTTTTTTCTTCCAAAATTTGCACTTTTGTAACCAGATCTGCAAAAGCTTGCAACATTTTTAATGTAATGATAATTATAATGGTAATTCAAAATCTTCTCGGGCTTCTAGCCAGGTAAAAACTTGGCTTGACACCAACGTTTCGAAGAAGTGCATCTTCCTCGTCTTCAGGGTGAACTGATCAGAAACGTTGGTGTCAAGCCAAGTTTTTACCTGGCTAGAAGCCCGAGAAGATTTTGAATTAACACGTCGCCAGGAAAGCTTTAGTTCTTATTTTAATTATAATGGTGTCGACAACAACAACAACGATGATGATAATGATGATGATGAATAGGAAGTGAAGACTTATTTGACTTTCCAAAATTTGTGCTCTTGTACAGATTTTTGTTACAATAAGTTTGAAAATTTTCATCAAATTAAAAAATATATTTTCAATGATAGTACTTTTTCATCCTCTTCCCAACCATGCTATCATACATGAATTACATGCATTGCATGCATTTTGTATCTTTACTATAAATCTTAATTAAATGTATTTAATCCTCCAACAATTCTTGTAGACATGCAATATAATCAATTGATAATTAAGTTTACTATTTAAATCTTACCACTTTTACTTCCATTTATTTAGCAACATTTCTTGAGATTTAATTCCTGCAGGACTTAAATATGACTCTTTTGACACAAGCAGCCATCTCACTTTCAACCGTTATGTGACTTGGTCTGCACTACCAAATGTGACTGATCAATCAACAGTTCATAGAAGCTGATGTGGTCTGAAAAGCTGGCAGCCATTAATCCTAATTTTGTGTAAGTATTTCTATTACTCACTGTTGTGTAAAAATAGTATGTAATACATACCGATGATCCAAAAACATCAGAACTGACTGTGTAGTGTTTTGCCTCTCTGCAACCTCGGCGCTTGTTGCTGTCTGCCCCTATCATAGAAAGGCGTGAAACCACCATAACACATTTTTAAAACTACTTTTAAAGGCTTTACTTACCAATGTTATTAAAGGAGATGCTGAAACTGGACATCACCATTGTCCATACATTTTTGGCACCTCTTGTCATAGTTCATGTTGAGAAATGCTGGCAATTTCATGGCAGATATTTTGTTTTAAATTCTTCCAGGGTGTGTGGTTATAGCAGCTGTGTGTTATCTTGTCTCCGTGTGCACAGTGGAAAACATTGTACAGCAGTTTGGATGTTTTTGGGTCTCAATGGTTTTTGAGTCCATAGTTGATGCCCCTACATATATGAATACAGTTTTACTCCTCTTTTTAGAGAAATAACAGACAGGGAACATGATTTTGCCTCTTTCAACAAGACTCTGCAACAGCTCATACAGCCAATCTTTTGATAAGAACAAATGGAAGTGCGTTTCAGGACAGAATTATTAGTAGAGATTTGTAGCCCCTTCTATCCCCTGACCTAACCCTTTCTGTCTCTGGGATAACTTAAAACATAAAGTGTACAAGACAAACCACACACTCTGGAAGAATTAAAACAAAATATCCACCACAAAATTGC
Source organism: Hymenopus coronatus (assembly GCA_030762935.1). NCBI lineage: Eukaryota > Metazoa > Arthropoda > Insecta > Mantodea > Hymenopodidae > Hymenopus > Hymenopus coronatus. The sequence continues at coordinate 151,180,935 of CM060882.1, read as the reverse complement.
CAGCATTTCTAAGTGTGAACTTATGGCATGTGATGGATAGTTTCCTAATGAGGTGCCAAAATGCATGGACAATGGCAGTGGCCAGTTTCAGCATCTCCTTTAATAACATTGGTAAGTAAAGCTTTTAAAAGTAGTTTTAAAGATGCTGCATGGTTTTATCAACACCTTTCTATGATAGCAGTAGACAGCAACTAGCACCGAGGGTGAAGACAGGCAAAACACTGCGCAGCCTGTTTGGACGTTTTTGGATCACCTGGTATGTTAAGTCCTTTGCAGATACTCAGAAATGAAAATTCTCAATTGAGTTTCATATTTCAAACTTCTTCCTCATTCTGCAAAGGTGCACTTACTGCGCTTATGTATTATACTATTGTACAATATGTAATTAATATTCTCTTGAATCTAACACTATGTAATTTGTGGCATAAACAGCGGTTGAAGGTGCACAAATGCTAGTCAGCTCCCAGATTACTTCATTGCTCTGTTATCCACTCCTCATATTCTTTCCACCCTATGTCATTTGATCAGAACCCCTTCTATCTAGTGATACAGAACACATTGTTCTTATGCTCTCAAGATTAGAAAACAGGAATAGGCAAACATTTATCATGAATAATACAACATGAAAAGAGTAATTATTTTGTATGTATATTAGTTATTTATGTGAAGGAAATGGTAAAAAAAACATGTATGAATTAAAATCAGGTTAGTCTTTTTCTGAGTATAGTAAATATTTAAATTAAGAATGAAGTTTTATTTGCAGACAATGTAACTGAATTGAAAGTAAAAAACTGAGTACATTAATGACAGTTGACAACACTCACTTTTTAAATTTCCTGGAACATTTTCAGCAGCCTGTTTCTTCATATCAATTGGACATCAACTATCTTGCGTGATGAAGCTAATCCATCCTTAGTTTGCTCTAATGGTGGTTCTAGGAACTCCTATAATGAGTCACTCTAGGGAATATTGAAATTGAAAAGTATGTTCTTGTTCTTCCAGAAGAAAATTTGTTTCTATGTTGACGATTCTTGCTTTATTTTTATGTGTTTTAACAGTTTTGGTGCTGATTTATGTCATGATTTTGCATGTAAAAATAGGTGGTAACTGCTGATTTTTCTAGAAGTTTGCATTTTATTCTTCTTAAGTGTTCCTTGACCTTTGTTGCCAAGTTCCTCTTTATTTTTTCAATATAAATGTGATTATATTTATTGTATTCAATTTGATAAATTCCAATTATTTATTTGAAGGAATGCTATCTTTAGTGGTGAAGGCAAGTGAACTTTTATGGAGTTAACTGGAGCCAATTGTATTTTGTACTCTCTGATCTGTCTGTGGGTGATAAGTCAAAATGTTTTCATTGGTATTTTGTCCTCTGTTAAATTGAGCATGGCTGTTTCTTTTGCGCTTTTACTTTATTAAATTTTTTGTTTACCAAAGACTTTAGGAAACAATTTTTATTTTAAAGTAAGAGGTGAAGCTAGCTCTAAGGCTTCTTGGGCTTCTAAAACTTCTTACCTGGCTAGAAGCCCAAGAACACTTAGAGCTAATTTTTATTTTGTAGTATTTTTTTTTTTTGGTATATATTTTGCTTGATATTTGTATGCTGAAAGTGATAGTTCATGAGCTTGTCTTTTAATATTGAAAGCTGCCTGTTTGTATGCTCTTGTTTTTTTTACATGGGATTATGATACACTGAGAAAACTACCACCATTAATTTAAAAATCAGCTTAAACCAATAGGAATAATTACCTACAGGATAAATTCAGAATACATTGAACTAACCAAATTATGCATCAAACATAACTTATTCCAACTCCAATCAAAATATACTGCCAATCTAGGGATTAACATTGGATTGGGCAATGCATTTTCTCCTTTGCTTGAGGATCTTTTCATAAGTTCATTAGAAACATAAAATGTTAAAGTTTTCACTGGGATCTTCAAAATTTGGCAATGATATTAAGAAGACATTTTTGTAATAATACTAAAGAAACACAGAAGATGGATGCTCAAAACTGTTAAATCTATAAGAAAAAGATGAAACAATACCATTTTTAGATGTAAAAGTCGTAAAAAATGTGAATAGAATAAACTTTTGGGATCTACAGAAAACCAATGCAGACAAACAATTACATCAAATATAAAGCTACAACCCATGATCACACAAACAGATACTGTTAAATAGTTTAAAGCTCAAGCTTATGCACTACTTTCAGCACAAGAATATCAAGCACAACGTAAGAAATATACAATTACAGAAATAAATGATTTCCAAAAGTCTTTGGTAGATGAAAAAGTGAATAAAGTAAAAAATAAAAAATTATTAAAAGAAACAACCACCCTTAATATAATAGAAGAGAAGATTTCCTTCCAAAAACTTATCACTCACTGATGTTTGATAAATTAAAAAATGTTCATAGAATACAACATGCAATTGGCTCCAGTTAACAAATACACCATAAAATATCTAAAAACTTCAGCAATTGACATCCATTTTTGGAAGAAAATCATGACATAAATTTGGAACCAAAACTCTGAAACTTGAATTTCTATATTCCACAGATACACCCATTGAAGTTCCTGTTCTAGAATAGTCTACAGATGGATCAGCTTCACCAAGATCAGTTGATGTTGAGTTGTTGAAGGAGGAAACTAGCCTCCAAAACATGTTCTGGGAAATTTAGAAAGTTTAGTGTCATTAACTGACCCCGTATTTTACTTTTAATTGATTTCAACAATGTCATAACTTCCAGTATGCGAAGTTTTACCAAAGTTTGCTTATTGGTTAAGCAAAATTGTTAATATGAAATATAAAGATGTTATATCAAATTATTATTGCATCTTTAATCTTTTGTTACTTTAATGGATATATAGTGTATTGCAAAATACCAAAACTTTTTTAGTTCTGAGAAACATATTTCAGATTAGTATTTTGTTACTAAATATTGAGAAATTGAGAACCCAAAATGATTTAGGTTTCTCATCTTTACACAAAATATACTTGGTTTTGATCCCGTGTTAAACTTTAATATTAAATAGCTCTCAGACTGGCAACAAGATGGTATCTTACCTATCGCATTAAAGATGAGGTAGGCCATTTTCTTGGTCACATAGCCTTTTATTTGTAGCCATTGAGATATGAGTCCACAAATTGAACAACTAATCCAGTCAAACATATAAGGTAGTGAAGAGATAATGCCACTCTGTTAAAGCAAAATTGAAGTTTATTATTAACATTTATGCTTAATACCAGTGCACATGGACCATCTGAAAATTCAGATGACACCAAAGAAAAATTGTATCAGGCACTAAAAACATTTACAGTGCTACATCACAAAATCACATTAAATTAAAGTAATGTACTTAAGTGCAAAATTGGTAAATAGTAATTATACCTGGAATGGTAGGAAATGATGAATGGTAAAGGAAAAAGAATAGATTTTGCAGGAAGTTAGAACATGGTGGTGAGCTGAACCTGCTTTATACATCCAGATAAACACAAATATATATGGATCTCTCAGATAGACTGCTAATAAATAAATCACACACTAATAAACAGAAATTTGTTTACAGAATATAAGATGTAAGGTCATATAGTGGGACATATCACAATTCAGATCATCATCCTGTTAAAGTGAAATTTTGAATAAAAATAAATATACAAAAAATAAACAAGATGATGAACAGCCAAAAGTGAATTTCAAAAACCTAAAAATAAATATAAAAAAGTAAATAAATACAAATTATCATAAGAAACAATGGAAGTAGAATATTGGAACCTTTTAAAAAATAGGATAATGAAATTAGGCACAGAAATTTAGGGCTTAAAAAAGCAAATTCAAAGAAATCACTGATTTAATTAAGAATGCTAGATAGAATTAATATATAGTAGTGCATTAATACATAATTTCTAGGAATATTCATCCATATTAAAGTAAAAAGAAAAGAATCAAATAGAATAATCTAAAGAGAATATTTAAATATAATTATCTTCTTTAACAAATAAATACTCATTTTAGCAACAATAATGTATCAGAAGCTTTTAAATTTGTTAAAAAATATCAAAAAAGGCTTTAAGGCAAACATTATTAGTTGCAGAGACTCTAATGGAAAATTGTTAAGTATATCAGATGTGAGAACAAATGGATGGAATATTTTAGTACACTGCTAAATACAGATAATCTTACATGAGAGAGGGAGATAAGATAATTTTGAGAAGTGCAAGACTTGAGTTGATCAGAGAAAAAATGTTAGTACCAAATGAGAAGTATATGGAAAGGCTATCCAAATACAAAAAAACAATAAGTTCTTGGCATGGACAGTTTACCAGAAGAATTTATTAAAGGGGAAAAATTATTTATGGAAATGCAATTATTTAAAATTATTATTAATATATCAAATACTCAACAAATGCCAAAGAATGGAGATGCAGTATTACAGCATATACAAGAATAAGGGAGCTCAATTATCTTGTCAAAACTATAGAGGAATTTTGTATGCATCCACAAGCTATAAAATATTCACAGCTATCTTTAAGAATAAAATGGAATCATATGAGTAAAAAATAATTGGTAAATACTAAAGCAAATTTATTGTTAAATCTATACTAGAGAACTTTCAGGAACATAAAATCAATACATAATCTGCTATAGATTTTAAAAGGTATATGATAATGTCAATAGAATGAAAGTATATAAAACAATGGTAGCATTTGGGATATCCAAAAAATTAATAAGCGGTGCCATGGCTAAGTGGTTAGACTGCTCACCTCCCACCTAGGTAGCCTGAGTTCAATCCCAAGCACTCGCATGTGGGATTTGTAGTGGATGAAGCAGCATCTGGACAGATTTTCTTTGGGTCATCTGGTTTCCCCCACTACTCATTCCACCAATTGCTATGTCACCACCTTCCCTATTATCCATTTTGCTTGCATTTTGATATCGTCCATGCCTGGCTATGGGCCGACTGCTTGCTCCAGGTTCTCCATTCTGTGGTTTCATGCCATTGGTTCTCTAATAGGCTTCTGGACCTTAGGCATCTGCCTGTAAGTCATAGGGGGGTGTCAATCCTAAATGCAGGGAAAGTAAGCCTAACAAAAGTAGCTAACTATGGAGTTACTGCTCAAATTAGAATGAATACCAAAATTACACAATTTATCTGCTCAAATTAGAATGAATACCAAAATTACACAATTTATCTGCTCAAATTAGAATGAATACTGAAATCTTAATATATTACCCCAAATAGAATGAATTCTGAAATCACTCAATCTTCTGCTCAAGTTAAAATGAATGCCAAAATCACACAATTTATCCCAGTCAATGAGACTGAAACAAAGAGATGGGGTGACCCCATGTCTGTTTAAAATAGCTCTAGAATATACAGTCAGGAAATAAAATACAGGTACTACAAGAATATTGGTATATAAATCAACTGATAACAGGGTATAATGATGATGTTAAACATAATGGCAAGATCTCATCAAGCTCTAAACAGACAATTAACCTATTAGAACAAACAGTAAGAAAGTTGCACTGGAGATAAGTAATTCCAAGAAACACTACAGCATAATTTTAAATAGATACCAGCACAGAACAATAGTTTAAAACAGCTGGAACTGCAACATCTGAACAGTCTATATGACAATGTGCAATCAACCATGGTACTGGAACATAACCAAAAATGATCATTTCTAGATGTTCTGGTCAAGTAGAATTCAGCAAATAAAACAGTACACTGCTCAGTTTACTGGAAGGCCATTCATACAGACATACCGGCCCATCTCAGTGAAACGAAGCATGATAAAATGCTATTCCAACAAGCTATGCGTATTTGTGACCCAGAACATTTAGCTGAAGAGGGATATCACTTACAGGAAGTGTTAAAAGCCAATGGATACTTAAAAACCAATATAAACATTGGGGAAACAATGTCAAAAAACCACAAACACAAAAAAACAAAACAAAAAAAAACAGATGGCCACATCTTCCTTTTATTAAGGGTACTGCCAAAAGAATTGGTAAGGTCCTGTGCTGTATTCATTACAGCATAGTAGGAAACTACAATCCACCCTCAGACCAGTAAAAGACAAATCTTATCCATTACTTAATCCATGGATTTATAAAATACCATGTGATTGAGGAAAAACATATATAGGTAGGCCAGACCGAAAGATTGGCAGTCACACAATGTATAGAGCATATCAGGAGCCTCAAACTCAATCAATACCTTCATAAGGCGATCATGCTATTGAAACCAGCCATCATATTGATCTTGATGACAAAATTACTGGTCCAGTGTGAAAATTATGAACATCACATTATATGCAAAGTATTAAGATTTTTAAAGAAGAACTAAAAATTAACAGAGACAATGGAAAAAATCTGAACATCATTAGGAGATCTCTGTTAAGCAAGCCAATGAGAATACAGGAAGCAGCAACCTCATCCATTGGCTGAACATCAACCAATAGGAACACAGTAGGGTGGTACTTGTCATCTCCCAACCAAGATATAAAAGAAGGATAAGTTGGATTAGTTGGATAAGATGCAGTCAGCCCTGAGGAAGCTTCATCATAAGATGTGTGAAACATTGACAAATTTTAGCCTTAAGATGCAGTCTACACCAGAAGTATTGGACCAAGATAATCTTAACATTGCCCGTGGAAATTTACGAAAATATATAAGATAGAAATACATTTGAAGTAGTAAAGAAATTGCCATATGTAGCATAATCTTACCTATAATAATGATGAAACAGAAGAAATCCAGAATAAAATAGAAAAAAATAGGCCATATAATGGTTATAATTCCCCCCCCCCCTTTTTTTTTTTTTTTTTTTTTTTTTTTGTTTGTTTGTAAATTATGTGAGTAAATATGGTATATGTGTTAAAATCACAAAATCTAAAGCTTTCTTCAGATTATTTTGACTAACTACTTTGACTATGCACTACTCAGAACAAAGCATATGGTGCACACAAAATGTTAATGAGCTATATCAAACCTTTATTAATAATAGTTTTTTTATTCATAATTAATCACATTTGATATGGTAATGTGAATATATCTTAGAACCTATATTTTATCATATTGCTTCAGATTTTTGGCTTGAGCTTTGCATTACAAACTTAAAGAAACTGTTGTGCAGCCAAATGCTTAATTTTAATTAGTTTTAAAGAAAACATGTTTTGTTTAATCTTATTGAGTTTTCAACTTTTACAATGTGAGTTTTGAAAAATAATTAAATTGTATGGAATTATTTAATATTTTTTATCTAGAGCACAACAGTTTTAAATTCGTGATTTCCAAAGCTGTTATGAAATAATTTGAAGTCAACAAGTAATATACTGTGGTTCAAAAAATATATTAATGATGACACATGCTGAAAAGAAGGAATTGAAAAAAAAGTGGAGTTTAAAGTTCAGGCAGTGGTTTACCTAAATGGATGAATTAAATTAATTTTATTAATATATTAACAAAATCACTTAAGATTTTAAGTTAAATAAACTGCCCTTTGGATTTTTAAATTTGTTGATGTTAAAAAGCAATGAAAGTAAGTGTAATAAAAAGGGAAATCTGCACATTTTTTACCAAATTTTATTGATATCTCTATTGCCTTAAAAAAAACTAGAGTTTATTAAAGTGTGTAAATCTGCATTTACAACACACAAAGCTTGCAGTAATATGAAGCATTGCATATTACATATACTATATGATTTGACCATGTGTCTGTCTTTTAGTTTCCATATAGGAATGGACTGCATTCATACTAAATGCATGAAACTGAAATAGAATACAGTAATTGAAAAAAAAAAGTTTATGTTTTTATGTAAAATACTTACAGATTGGATATTAAAATGGTGCACTCTTTTTAGATAGAGGGGAAGTTCTGAGAGTAGAGTATATAATACCCAGGCTGTGCCAAACTGCACTAAGGCAGCAGACCATATCTTTGTTGAGAGCAGAATCTTCTTCCATGGAACAGCTGAGGACAGCTTAGTCTGCACAAAGAAAACTAAACTTGTGGCGAGAAAGGTGCAAGTAATATTAAAAATAACATGTAGGGGAACAAGCATCTCTGGTCATAGGAATAAGTGGATGTAGAAATTAGAAAATGTGCAAATAAAATAAAGCAATTCTAAATAGATATTGTAAAACTTTGATATTGTTGTTTATAAAACATACATAAAAATCTGATGTGTTCCATTCACATGACCTTCTCTACATCTCTGAAACAAATTATTGTTAAAAAGCTTGTGCTTCTATTTACTTCATGCTAATCGAGAAAAAATTAGCAGAAATAGTCTTATTACTTGCTTCCTTGTAAGTAGAAGCAAAATAAGCAAGTGCCATAGGATAAAGTGATAGTCAAAAGCTGGTTGCTATGTGACTGAAGCTCCTTTGTTTATATTGACAAATTCCTGTATGAGAAAAAGTTGAGTTTTTCAAAGCTGGAACGAAAACATGGAATATCTAAAAAACGATCAACTCCACAAAAAACTGTATATTATATAAATTGTGTGTTTTAACGTGATCTACAATTTTTCTGTGGTAAGTTTTTGTTCATCTCTTATGGTTTAGCAGTTATGCAAAATTCCGTAAAGTTCATCCAGAATAAAGTAGTCTTCAGAGTCTATTCCCAGAAAATTCAAGATATACATTTTATTTGTAAAGTAAATATCTTTAATATATGGTATTTTAATGAAAATTGTTGGAGCCATTTTCGATAAATGTTCCATGTAAAGGAGAGTTGGGGGTGGGGGATGTTCTTGAAAATCTTCGTGTTGCATCCTTGGAAGATACCAAACTTAAATACCAAGTTTGGTATTCAACGGTCTTTTTCTTTTTGAGCTATGCTGTCCACAGACACACACACACACACGCACACACACACACACACACACACACCACAGACCTTTTTCTGAAAATGCTTTTTTTTGGATTCAGGGGGACCCAAAACATGTATTTCCAGTGAAATATCGGTATCAAATTTTTGGGTGCATTACAACACCTTCTCTATACACTATGTACATAGTATGTGTAGAGAAAGTAAAAATATTTCTTTGAGATCAGTAACACTGTAAAACCAAAACTCTCTTAACTAAATACTTTTAAATATTTTCTGTATTAAAGTATTTCAAAATGTTTAAATGTTAAAAAGATGACATCACTAAGATTATATATAATCATAATTATTATAGAGAGGCACACACTTAAATGTCTTTAAATTAATTTGCATTACAGTCACAGTGGCATTCTACTTTGAATCATAGCATGTAATGTTGAGTAGATATTCTGAAAATGATAACATTTGCATCAATATAAAAATTAATAAATTCTGTTGCTTAATTTTTTCCATATTATAAAATATTTTTGGCTCTTACATTGTGGTCCAACTCTTGATTAGGTTGAACTACCTGCTTCATGAGGTTTTCCTTCAGTTCTTTGCAAGAAAACCAGATGTCCTTAATGTATTAGGTTTCTGAGTTCATTCATCCATCATATGAAATGAGCTATCCATTTACATATATAATTATTCTTATTTACATCATAAATTATCAAGGGATGATCAGAAACTAAGGTTACAAGGCCCATATTCTTGGTGTTTCATCTTTCATAGAAAACATAGCAACGTAGTATATTACTTGCAGTAATCCAAATACTGTGCAGAATTCCAGCCAACTATCACCTACAGTGCTACTGCGAGGTAAACCCAAATGGCGGCTCTTTTGGAAAACTGATCTTGTGAAGAAATCCACTCAGTTATTCAATTTCTGTAGGTGAAACATGTAACAATGGCTGATATTCACCACAGCTGTTAGAGGTTTATGGAAATACTGTAATGTCTTGCCAGTATATTGTAAAATGGTGTTGAAAGTTTGCAGCCAGTAGAGAAAATGTCATCGATCAGGATTGCAGTGGCCAACCCAGCATGGCATCCACATATTTGAATACAGCTCAACTGGAGGAGCTGATTCAGGACAACAGGAGGATTATGTTACAACATACGGCGGTTGGACTCGGAATGTCTTTTGGAAGCATGTCTTTTGTACAATATTCTGCAGTACCAAAAAGTTTGTTCCCAATGGGTTCCACGAAATCTGTCCAACCAACACAAGGAGAAGCGCATGGGGACAAGTCTGCAACTTTTGCAACACTCTCCAATGTCCTAGGTGACGAAACATGGATTCACCACTACAACCCCAGCAGAAAATGGTTGTCAATGGAGTGGCAGCGCCCCTCTTCTCAAAACACAAAGAAGTTTAAGGTGGCACCATCTGCTGGGAAAGTGATGGCCCAAGTGTTTTGGGACAGTGCAGATGTCATACTCATGGGGGTTTTGGAAAGAGCATACACAGTGACCAATGACGGATACTGCAAGACAATTACATGATTGTGCAAGCAATCAGGAGGAAACAGACAGGACTCCTCACTGATGGTGACATTTTCCTTCACAACAACACATGAGCTCATACAGCCAGAAGACCACTATGCTGTTGAAGCAGTTTTGCTGGGATATCATCAATCACCTTCTCTGCAGGCTTTGTAACCTTAGTTTCTGATCATCCCTTGTACAACTCATTTATGTCACAAAGAAAATTTGAAATTTTAAGACATGCTGTTTTATACTTATTCCCTAGACATACATGCAACAACACCATCATACAACACACAACAATCATACAACCAATTTGACAGGAATCAAATTCCTTTCCTAACATGTAAATCACAGCATCATGGAAATGATATAAACAATAACTGATCTGATCAAGTAACTTGTAAAATATACTTCAGTGCTTACTGTATGTTTTGAAATATCAGCTTTCATTTGTATCCTACCAGTTATAAATAATAGCTGACCTTTATATATCATTACTTGTTCAACTTCTCCTGTGACATTGTCGCCCTCCGTGGTGTAATGGTTACCATGGTAATTTCATATACCTGAGGTTGCGGGTTCAAACCCGGCGGAGGATGATGGATTTTTTCAGGCGTAAAAATCCTTAGCATAGCTTCCTTCAGAAGGGAAGTAAAGCCGTTGGTCCTGTGTCGTAGATTTATGGCATGTAAAAGAACCTCAAGCCTGAAAGACAGGCCTCTGAGCAAAATTAAGCAGTCTTTCACGCCAAATTTAGAAATTCAAATTGCATTTAGAATGGGACGCTGAGAACCACAGTAGTTAAAGAGCGTCCATAAATAACATGCCATTTCATTTTTTTTCCTGTGACATTATAAGATAATTTCATCTGGTTTTTCTTATGTCAGCTGTATCACACAAAGAGCTTTATTTGTACAGTTAAACTTGCCACATCTTTAAACAGTAAAACAAATAGATCTAAAACTCAATTATTTCATTAAGAGAAGAAACAAAAGTGAAGAAAGTCTGAGAGTGTCCTGGTTCCCAAGATCCAGGTTCAAATCCGGCAAAGGGCATAAAATTCTTAGCATGGCTTTCTACAGAAGGGAGATAAAGCTGTTGGTACCATGTTGTAGATTTAAAAGAATCTCAAGCCTGATAAAGAGGCCTCTATGCAAAATTAAATGGTCTTTCACACCCAAAATAGAATGGAACACTGAGAACCATAGTAGTTAAGGAACACCCATAAATAACACTCAACTTCAATTTTGACTGATTATGTTAAAGGATTTATTTCTTCAATTTATAAATAACAAGATTTTTGCTTTGATAGCTCTTACCACTGATAAGCTTGCAAAAATATCAGTCATGCATTTTTTTCTGTCTTATATTGATAAATGAATAGATAAGCTCATATTTCTCATTCTGACATTGTAAATCAAGGAAAATCAAGACATTAAATGAAGGATGTGCATTCTTAAGTATAGATATAGATGTTACATAGACTATTGTATATTGTATACAGACCTCTGCTGAATCATTTGAGCTGCTGATACTAGCCCCTATGCCTGTTGTGATGAAGATCAGTTCTTTTTTGGATATTCTTGGATGTTCATGTGGGGAATTGAATACAAGCAATATCCATGGAACAGCCCAAAGTACAGAAATAATTCCAAAGAAGTAAAATATCCATTCCCAACCAGCAATTCTTTCAATTATTCCAGAAAGAGCCAAAGCAAGCAAGCTACCCACATGAATAGCTAGAACATGGATAATGATTTTTGTAATGATATAGAAAATCACAAATTGTACACATTATTTTCAAAATAGATGCAGAAGTATTTGTGGGATTAAAAACTGAATTTAAATAATAATGGAGCTGAACATTAGATCTTGCAGAATAACAATAATATATGAAGCTCAAGTGGACATTATGTGGATAGGCATATTTCTCAAAACCAGAATAAGAAAAAGAAGCAGTAACATGTGCCCTAAAATAATATTTTCAAAGATAAAAGAGCTAAAATTAATGATATGAGAGAGGGAATTTTGGGCTATAAATTGGATTGTAATTATTTTTGGAAATAATACTAGCAATGAAGATAATATACTTAGACATAATATTGAAATAAATAATGTAAATGTAATAACTTTTGTTGTTTAATGAATTAAAGATTTGTGAAATTTAAATTAAGTTAATATCTTATTATATTAGCTGTTTGCCAACTCTTCATCTATATTACATTGCAGTGAACAAAAGTGAAACAGTATACCTGTTATTTAATTCAGCAGTAACAACTAGCTACTCCAATAAACACCATTATAAACACTACAACATTACATTGCACCTAGTTCTCTAATAATATAAATATCAATCAGGAATTTTCTTCAAATCAATTTATTCAGAGCTATTTTAGGGATATTTATTTTTTCATGTTTTGTTATAGGGAATTTGCCTCCACATTTAGTTCCAGCATGTTTGTTACAATCTTAATATGAAGTCCAAGAGTTCATTAAGCTGTAGAAATTTCACAACATGTGGCAAAATGCATTGGTAATTAAGACATTACATGGAAAGTAATTCTGTATAGACAGAAATGTCTGTAATACTAATGCCATTATTTAGTATAATTACCAATATGAGCTGTTATCTAGCTGAATAAATAGATTACACTAACACTTAGAGCAGTAACTCAGCCTCTGTAGGTGCAACATAATTTTAGATAGCTGTCATAACCACTTTAAATACAAAAACAGTTAATAAGTTTCAATTATATAAATCATACACATTGCTGTGGAATTTTAATTGTAGCTTTTTAAGAAAATCACCTGAGAAGACAATTCCTGAGAACTTTGACCTTTCTTCAGGAGGAAACCATTTTGAGAATAGCACTTGCATTGCTGGCAGGATAACTCCCTTAAAACAAACACGAAACATTAACAGTGAAATAATCTAAGCTAAGAGACTAATAGTTTTACTGCTTCTCATAGGAGATCTAGCTTGCCAGAAACAAGTTTAGCAATATAGCAACAAATATATATAAACCCACTTGCCAGCCACTTAAATCATACTCTTTTTCTATGCTCATAGTGCTGCTAACTAAAAATTACACAAAAATAAAATTCCTCTGTAATTTTCCTCATCCAAAAGTTATAGCTTTTTGTCCATTAATAGTTAATTTTGGTGGCACTTCATCTTAATTAATGTTTTATTTCATTTAGAAGTTAATAACCGTGACATAATACTATATTTAGTTTCTAAATCATACCGTATGGACCATATTACCTTTCTCAGCCTTAATTATAAGGATTGTCCAAAGTATTTTTTATTGAGATTTATGTTTACTATATAGTGCATTATAAATTATTTCTTTTCTATTTTCTGTACATAGAAAAAGTGTATACTTCTATTTATGTATGCCTTCTTTCCAGACTATGTATTATAGGACAATCAAATAATTTTTATACTGCATTTTTTAGGTTATTTGCATTTATTTTATATGTTTAATATTTACTTGAAATATTGTAACAGCCTCAATCCCCCCATCAAGCATGCCCATGAATATATGTAGGAATGGCCTCTGTTATTCTTAGAATTTAGTACAAGTTAATGATGAAGATAACTGATCTGTAGATAAATATTTTGGCAATTATTAAAATAAACTTACTGAACAAGCTCCCTCCAGCACTCTAACAGCAATAAATGCATAGGCACTGAATTTAGCTGCTAATGGACTGATCAAAGTGAAAATGCCTGTAAACAATACTCCACAGCCCATTACAAGCTTTGGTCCTACTATTTCACTTGAGCGTCCACCTAGGAACTGTGTAGCCACATAACCATAGTAATATGAAGCTAACACTTGAGATTCTGTGTTTGGATCCCAATGAAAATCCCCCTGCTGAAACAAAAAGAAGACAATTAACAAAAGAAGATGACCAAACATTAGCCGCATACACAAAAAAGCATACCCTTTATATACTTTTGGGCATTCTTAAGTTTCTCTTATTCTTGGCAGATTTCAGTTCTTGGGAATAATGTGAAAATTACAATTTAATATTTTGCAATCATTAACCAAGAGGAATTGCTATTTCCTTTTTATGTCCTCCAGAGGTAGGCAAAAGATATAATGTATACGCAGTTCTAAAAAAGAAATTGTTATAAAAAATATTGTAACTAGTCATATTTAACAACTATTCTATTTAATAACCCTGCTCTACAGTGTGTGAAAGTAAACAGGTACATCATAATATTACACATGTGCAAAGTTGGTAGCTCCCTGCTAACATTCTAAGAAACAGGAGAACATCAGGAATAGTATTTTGTTTTGTTTACATCTCAAATGGTACAAATGAATAGAAAGAACTGGTAACTCATATTTATTGAACTCTTATCGAACATCCTATTGATTATACTGCAGGAGTTAGTCTGAACAGGAGTTCATTAATTTGCATAAAGCATGATGACAACTAAGTAAGTTTGATAAATCTTCACTTCAACCATTTGCATGTCATTGTTACTGTAGCACCAGCAAATATTGGTTTAAAACGTAAATAGTGATTTTTAGTTTTATGGTGTTCAAGGAAACACTTTATTTCACTGTTTTTTAGGATGTATGAGTGCAACAAAAATCATTCAACAACTGAAATTATAAAATATAAAAAACTTTGTGTGATGCATAAGAGTAGTATACTAGTATGTGTTTGTAGAATATCACACTTAACTTTGTGTTATAATGTAGACATGTAGGCAGGTTGTTTGCTTTACAGGTCGTACATTACATTATAAAGCTGGTAGCTTAATTGTTTGTGTTTTAGTGATATGAGACCAAATACTTGCATATTATGTTGTTTGTTCTTGGTTTCAGAGTGAGATGCAGCAATATAAACAAATGAAGTTACAAACAATGCTTTATATAGGTATTCTAAAGTTTCTCAATAAACGCAGTCGGTACTTTTTATATTCCTAAGATCTGAGCAAGACTTGTCCAACTTCTGTAAATAATTGCATGGTACAGAATTTAACATGAGTCATAGCATCCTTTAAAAGGAAACAAAAATGCTTTTGGAGTATACTTTGAATATTATTATAAATACATAGAGAAATGTAAGATTTGCAAACAAACCATAAAATTATATTAAGTACTAAGCTGCCAGTGTTAGGGTTATTCCAATCTCTTTGAATATTTTAAATAATTTCTAGAAGATACAAGATGGATGGTTATTATTTTAATTTTGTTGGTTTCTTTTATATTGCTTAGTGTGGTAATACCCTTTATTTGTTTCTTGCTTTTAAAGTGTGGACAGGAAGATAAAGAGTTTTAAATATATATGGGCTATGAGTTCTAAATTCTTTGCTGTAGCATAAAATGTATTTTAGAGTTAGCACATTTCTGATCAAATCACAGTGGATATTGACCTGAACAGCTATATTTCAAAGAGTTAGACATAATGGTACTAATTCAAAATCTTCTCGGGCTTCTAGCCAGGTAAAAACTTGGCTTGACACCAACGTTTCGAAGAAGTGCATCTTCCTCGTCTTCAGGGTGAACTGAATCAGTTCAAGTTTTTACCTGGCTAGAAGCCCGAGAAGATTTTGAATTAGAAGATTTTTGAATTAACACGTCGCCAGGAAAGCTTCAGTTCTTATTATAATGGTACTATTTAGCACCATTGTTAGCAGGTGGGTTAAAATTTTGAGGGAGTTGGAGGTTTAAGCCTCCTTTAGGTATTTCTATGTTGTCTCCCTTGTTTGCATTTTATAATGAGCCTTCATATTTTGCTGTGTTATTCAATATGGTTTATTCGTACTGAGAAAATAAATATAATGTACAATGGGCACGTGAGAACATTTCTATAACAATTGCATTAAATATCTGGATGGGTACACTTCTCTGTACCCCTCAAAGGAGTTTCTAAAATAGGTGTCACACTTTGGCATGTTAGTACACATTACAATTGTAGATACAGTTTACAATTTATGAAACAATATCACCATTGACAAATGCAACTGTTCACTAGAGGAATTGTTCAATGTGAACCTGCAACATCTCTGCAGAGATTGCACTCATGAAGAAATGAACCTTGCATCCTGTCAAAAATACTATCACAACCTCATCACAAGCAACTTAAGTTCATGCCAGTAATTGTTTATCTGTATCAATGGATGTGTGGTAAATAAGGCTTTTATGATGTCCCCATAAGAAGATATCCAAAGGTGGCCAATTTGGAAGCACCCCTTCCAATCACCTCCCAGCAAAGACATCATTGACACATTTCTCCTCTGTGTTGAAATGTGCAGCAGCTACATTGTGTTGCAGCCACATATGGTATTGAACGTTCAGTGGAATGTCTTCCAAAAACACAGGAACTGTAGTTAGATGTGACCATTTAACCACCTTGGAAGTAGTAATGTGACCATTTAATCACCTTGACTTGATGCCCATCCATACACTAATGCTGAACCTGTGTTGATGGGTACTTCCTATGACAGCATTTGGTTGTTCATATTCCCAAACATAGCTGTTCCTTTGGTTCAGAAATAAACCATCTCTTGTGAACATGACATCATCTGTGAAAAGAACTGGAAAAGAAGTTGTGCTGTTCATTCTGCCACTCCAAGGCCCACCTGCTAAATTTCAATTGGGGACCAAAGTCTTCTGGTCCCAATGCCTGCACCTTAAAAAATAATAAGGTTTCTTCTTACAGCACTTGATGCACTCTAGACTTACTGACATTCATTGCCCTTACTATTGCATAGTGAAAGGTTCTGCTCAGAACCTGACAAGTATCTCGCCTTCAAAGGCTGGCATACGACACATAATCTTGCACCATCATCTAGTCTGTGTACTATTAGGTATCCAGTTTCCTACAAATGCTGATGCACATTCTCGAAGGTTGACTTATGAGGATGATTCTGTCTGGAAATCTAACCCTATAGGTACAGCTGTTCAGCTAAAGATCCATGACATCTTGCTTCCCCATAAATCAGCGAAGAAAAATATGCTCACAATGGTTCAGAGCAACTGTAAGCAACCTGCAGCATTGATACACAAAGTATTAAACTGGCCCTTAGTTGTTTGGGTGGATATTATTGGTACCCCATACATGCACAGTGGTACCATATGGCACCAAAGAGGACCACTCAGAAGTGTGTAGCTTAGATTATCTTAGGATATCAGTCTGTGTGATCTCAGTTTCACATTGAAACCATTTATTTCCTTACACATAATGTGTATACTTTTACTATATGAACAAAATGTTTAGGAATTCATGATTCTCACAGTAGTCATGTGTAGGCATTAGACAACATTTTCTAAAGCACAACCACGGCAGCTCAAGTGGTTAGAATGATTTAATGCATAGACAAAATCAAAGTACACTGTTCAATTCCTAGCAATAGTAAGGCATTTTTTATTCCACAGCTAAAATTATAGCTCACATTACATGGTTGTTTTCAACAAACTTAATTGTTTTATTTCATTATTCCTTGCAGGTTCCTTGACAAACAATTACTGCATTTAATATTGAACGCTACATAGATTTCATTCAGTCAGAAAGTAATTTGCCTTGCAGCATTTATCATCTTGACTTAAAAAATTTAAACTAAGCATAACGGTGCTATCTTAGTACCATGGTATACAATGACCTACTCACCCACCATATTTTATGGTGGAGCACTCTAGCGAATTACCATGCACAGCCTCAAACAACAGGCAATTTTGCCAAAATTGCAATTCCAATAATTTTAAATATCATATTGATTGTGCACCAATACTGCATTCGTTTGACTACTAACATAAAAATGAGGCAGCTTCTGATGTGAGATCCAGAAATTTTGACATTTATATAAAGGGACAATGGGTTTCATATTTCAAATTGTTTATGTAGGACCCCTCTATGGTCCTTTCAATTTATATTGTTGAATTCCTAGACAGCCTATATATAATACAGGGTTTGAAGTCAAGTATTTTAATGAAATAAAAAATAAGGACAATGTTTTATACATAGTTTGAAAGATACCTAATACTGATGCATAACTGTATCAATTCTTTTATTTTTGCCAAAAATAATATCAATGGCATGTCTACCTTGACATGTTACAGCTGTATGTTTACCCTCAATTGATTGATGTTGAGGCTGATAAGGGACCTGTTTAGTTCCAGCAAGTTGGGAGCTACACCCACTATAGCTTGCAAGTGTGGGAAGCACTCAATAACTGATGTGGCAACAGATGGATTGTAAGAGCAGGGCCTGCTCATTGGCCTCCTAGAAGTACAGATCTCAATTTCTTAGTCTACTTTTTTGGAAACATGTAAACAACCTTGTTTATGCGGAGAAGATTCAAGAAGTATATCAACTATGCGATCACCCCAGATATGCTGGTCAGGGCATAGCAAGAAGTCAATTATCTTTGGATATGTGCCATCCCACAAATGGGGGCACATATTGAAGTGCACTAAATTATAAAAAGATTACCTTCCAAATCATATATTAAACAATATCCATAAGTTTTGATTTCATTGAAATATTTAACTTCAAACCCTGGAGTTCTTTTGTGCATATCCAATATAACCCTAGCCCCAGTCAATAAGTATTACTTAATTTTTTGGGAGAACCCTTTCTCTACATACTTTTAGGTACCTGCAGAGTAGAGAAACTAAAAATAGAAAACAGACAGATGATGGTTTCTTCTCGTAATGCTGCAGAAGATTCTTAATTAAAGACAAATGTGTTTTGTGACACTAATTTACCTGTATTTACCTGTTCCGAAGAAGAGGTAACATTGGCATCATTTTTATTTGGGCATGTATCCTCATTATTTTCTTCTAATTCCATTGTTTGATTAGCATCATGAATAACCATTGCTACAATAGCCACTGAAAGATTTACTTTTAATATATACTGCATCATCATTCCAGTGAAGCCCATCATGGCCAGAACATAACGAGTTGGCACGAAATCTAACATGTTCTGGCCGTAATTGCTGAAAAGAAATAGTTATTCAGATAATTTTTTAATAATTACAATTATAATATAATTTTTAAAACTTTTAGAAGCACAAATTTAATTAGTTTGATGTGCTATGAGTTTTCTAATGACATATAAGAAAAGTTTTTATACAAGCAGAGGAAACAAAACAAACATTAATCTAAATCACTTTCCACTGGGGAGAAAATGAAGTTTCTAATCTGTTACCACTGTGTTGCCATAAAATTCATTACACTCTGAGGAAGAAAGGAGGAGAATGACATTGATTGTCACAAAGTGTCATGCCTGATTTAAAACCTGGCTATAGGATGAGTAAATAACAGTAATGTATCATGAAATATTTTGCTTTAATTAGTTATTTCTTTATTTCAATTTTAATGGAGTCTGTTTCAGTATTACAGATTTTACAAAAGTGTTTAATGAGGCTTAGGATTGTTTTTATGGAGGAATACTGTCATAAGTACTGCTTGCACCAGCACATTCCAGAAATATAAACTTACTGGACTATTGCAGTAATAAGCAGCTAATTACAGCTAGACATTAAATAATCAATGATGTCAATTCATATGAATTGGAAACACCATGTTGATTATATCTTACTCAAACTGAGCTCAGTTCACTAGTTCAGCTATAAATAAAAACAGCTTATTATGCTTATTTTCATTCACTGATGGAATAATAATTGGGGGAAATTTGGTAGATGTCAAAAAATGGCAGGGGCAAGACAATCAACTCACTGCAAACCACTATTCAAAATCTTTGGAATTTTGTGTTAGCCTGCGAATATATTCTAGCTGTATTGTTATTTGTAATAAATAGCCCAGAAAAGTTTAGAAAAAATGCAGATGTGCATTACAAAGAGACTTAAATAGACTAACAAATAATTTGCAGACACATTAGTGTTTGGAAACAGACACCTCTGAAAAATTGAATATCACAATTAATCTTTGTAATAAATGTATCAATTCCTTCCACAAGCTGCAGTTTAAGAGAAGCTTCTCTTGCTTGAACAGAGTGAGGTCTTACTTAAGGAGCACAATGGGGCAGGACAGGGTTACATCTTTAGTGATGGCTTCTTTATTTCCAGGAACAACAAGAGACATGTAACAATGATGTAATCAAGTGATACACCAGCATGAAGGACCGACGCATTGATCTACTTTACAAGTAAAGCAATCAAAACGTTTCTATTAGATCTGTAATTTGCACATTGCAGATATTGCCTACCTTGAAAATATCACTGCCAGCTGCCACTGTCCTGTGGATTATATTTTTACCACGGTTGCTAACACTCTATTGAACATTAAAGATCTTTTGGAATTTATGAAATGTCATATCTTTAATGAGTCCAATATAGTCCTAGTATCACCAAACAAATATAACTTACAAAAATACTGAAATTAGAACATACGGTCACAAATACATCAGAAAAGAAACTAGGCATATATAAAATAAATAATAGTGTTTAGATTGCAACAAAACATACACCAGAAAAATCAGAAGAGACATAAGTCCAAAACTAAGAGAACACTTCATAAATATCAGATACAAACAATCAGATAAATCAGCTGTAGCCCATCATTCTGGGAAGATGCTCACAACATAGAATAAAAGACAAGTTACTAATTTAGTACACAAATATGTAGAAATGAGCTTTTGGGAAAGTATGTATATAAAAAGTTTCAAACATTGAATTATGAATTTGGAAATTTTAGTAGATGATAGTTTAATCTCTGCATTCACCATCCCCACATCAGATGATGCTGGAGTTTTCCAGGAAAGAAAAGGAAGATTGGAAAATCACTGGTTAGTCAACCACAGCTGAAAATGGGAAAATAGAGCCTCAAAACATGGTTTTTTAGTGTTTAATGTCCACTTTTACTACTATCGCACCACAAGCAATGACACTGATGATACATGGAACAAAGATGCAGTAACGTTGGGGTGCAATGGTGGGGGAAACTGGAGAACTCAGAGAAAACCCACCCCTGTGCCGTTTTTTCCGCAAATCCCATATGAGATGCTTGGGATTGAACTCAGGCCACCTTAGTGAGAGGCAAGTGGTCTAACCACATGGTACTGCTCTGTCTTTGGTAAATATAGCAATGGGTATGTTTAACATCAAATCATTTAATTATTTGCTTCAGTGTGTGAAAGTTTCAATGATTTTAAAACATATTTATATACGTATTTAAATGAAGCAAAAATTAAGTTTCATAGTTTTTCAATGTTAAAATTTCTCTATACTATAAAATATATTTTCATATATGTACATTTTATGCTTTTAATTTTTATATTTGTTAGGTTTATGTTCTTTATTTCAACAATAATCTGTAAATAGAATAAATAATCATATTTAGAAAATTTTATACAAATAATTTTATCCTATATTAATTCACATATTAATAAAATATAAATCAAACAATTTTATTGCTATGATAATTTACTGCATAATTCCACTTCCTACAATTTCTATTAAATGGCTATTTAATGCTTTTCTTAGTATTATTTTTGGTTGTCGTTTTGTACAACAGCTTTTATGATTTTATATACATATACAGGCTGTATTGAAATGACACTGTGTTGAGCTTTCACTGTGATCATAAAGCTGCTGTTCTGAGTATAGATTACATTTTTCTGGAAATCATCTCTCATTTTTAATATGCAATATTTTTTCATGGTAGAGCATGGCTCTGGGGCCTTTAGATTTTACATTTTCTGGGCTTCTTCATATATACCTATATAGCGCTGTTCTTACAGCCATTTAACATGGCTATTTAGTTAGTTTTTGCATATCACTGATAGAAATCACAAACCTTACTTGGCAGTTTTCCAGAGCTTTAAAAAAGTATACATCTTGTACATTATGTCTTTCAACTGTCATCTAATACTGCTCAAATTTGACATTGTTATACACAAATAAATACACATAAAATCATGCATATTAGAGAAATTTTAATCACACCAACAGCAGAAGTTGTGCTGGAAAAGTGAAAATGCATTGGAAAGGATAGCCAAATGAGGTGTGGAGTGCAAGAACAATATCCTTAACTCGCCTATCAGAGTGATAAGACTAAATCTTTTCTGGTACTACTAATGGTAAACTAATGAATCTTATATTGTTTGAAATCTGGAAAATTAATACCCCCAAACCATTTAAAATGCAAATGCACTGCTCCTAACTGTTATTTTTATACTCTCTTTGGATCTAAGCAAATGAATGCTCTCTAAAACTGTGAAAAACAAATGTACAGAAAGCTGTAAAGATAAATATTTTTATGACAGTGATTCTAAAACATAGATGTATAAATTCTGTAGGCATGTCTCAAATGGCAAAAAGAAAAATATAATTTACACAAGCTCATTAAAAATAGGGAGCATGTAAATGCTTAAGAAAACTGTAGTAATAAAAGAGAATGATGATTTTCTTCAGCATATGAAAGGTGCATATATAAAAACTACAAAAAAGAAAAATATAATTTATAAAGTATAATAAAAATTGGAAGCATATAAATACTAAACAAAATGTAATGATAAAAGGAATACCTATTTTCTTCAAAGTACTAAATGATAAATGTATAAACTACTACATTCTGAACACTGAACTAAAAATGTTAAATTTATGACAGCTTGCTAAAATTTGCAACCATTAGTTTTTATTATTGGTATTTTTTTTTGTTCTTCTTTTATGTTTTCTGTTTTGTTAATTTTGGCAGGATATATACTAGAAGAAAGGTTTTATTTCCAGTATTTATAATTTTGTTTTATACCTTGGTGCTCTGAGTTGTCTTATGGAAACATTTTATTATGAAGTTAAAAACAGCAAATAGGCATTACAGCCTATATTCATTGAAATCCGGAAATGAATGCTTAAATTACATTGCCTGCAGCTTTCCTTACCTCTGGGTTGCTTGTTGATCAGAATTACCTATCCATCCTGAACCATGTGGCCTAAGTTGAATGATATGCTTTTATCACTTAACAGCATGGATCATGATAGAAGCTGGAGAGTACTCTGTATCAGCTTAACACTTGATTATTATCTTGCACTTTATCCTTATCTGTGTTATCTCAAATCCTGGAATTAAGTTATCAGATAAAATTGAAGCAGTGTTTCATTATGCATTACTGAATCTACACAAGTTTCAGTAATGTGTTCATGCATGTGTACATTTGTATTCAGTACAAAATCATGACAAAGATATGTATTTACATATACAGGGTGTTTCAAAATGACACCAAATGAAGATGTGGACCTTGTTGGTCATACTGTACATGATATGTGAACATAATTTTCAGCTCTAAATTCGGCACATACAAAAACTGCCATAAAATGACCATGGATTAGGCAGTCATACATAACCAAATGGCAGTGCCTGGGCCACCTCAAGAGAGATGCCAGTTAGTAGCGAAGGTCGCAGTCGTGTGGTGTTTTAAATGACATGCCGGCGTGGCACTGGTCACCTTAATAATGGAAAACGTAGCATGTTGGTTTTGTTATGTGTTTCGTACAACACATTCTGAGATTGTTTATTTGGTGTATGGCAAGTGTTTGAAAGTTGCAACTTCAAGTTTCAGACAGTTCAAAGTGTAAGCTAATCATCTGCTATCTTTGTTTGGTATCGTTTTGAAACAGCCTGTATATGACAGTGTATGTGCTCTTATAGTGTATGTACAGTCTTATTTATTTTTTCAACAGTATACCAATAGGAAGCTCAAAATGCATAAATAAAAGCAATGGATTGAACTACATCCTTACTCTCCCTATCACTTATAGAGAGTACAGCTTTCAATATGCTCTGGTCTCTGCCTGCTTGCTTAGGCAACATGTGTGATATGTGAAAAGGAAAGTGGTATATCTTCTCCAACCTGCCCTCCACACTGCCTGGTACAGTCAGGACCTACCAGTAGCTGTGATATTCCTTACAGGACCTGAAATCTGTTGGATGTACTAGGTGATCCAAAAACATCTGAACAGGCTTTGGGTTGCACTGTATATAGTAATTCAGGTTTGCAATGGAAAAACACTGTGTAGCAATTTGGATGTATTTGGGTTGCACTGTATATAGTAACTGAGGTTTGCAGCGGAAAAACACCATGCAGGGGTCTGGATGTATTTGGGTTGCACTGTATATTGTAACTGAGGTTTGCAGTGGAAAAACACCATGCAGCAATTAGGATGTATTTGGGTCGCACTGAATATAGTAACTGAGGTTTGCAGTGGAAAAACACCATGCAGGGGTTCGGATGTATTTGGGTTGCACTTTATGTAGTAACTGAGGTCTGTAGTGGAAAAACACCATACAGCGATTCGGATGTATTTGGGTTGCACAGTATATAGTAACTGGGTTTGCAGTGGAAAAACACCATGCAGCAATTCAGATGTATTTGGGTCGCACTGTATATAGTAACTGAGGTTTGCAGTGGGAAAACACCATGCAGCAATGCGGATGTATTTGGGTCGCACTGTATATAGTAACTGAGGTTTATCATCCACACCTACATGGGAATCTTGAATAAAACAATTGAGATACATTAGTAGTTAGTGAAGCCCAAGCATTTAATCTAATTTTAGTACATTGCATGATATATTATCAAAACTCCTTAGTAGTGAAATTATGTCTTTCTTGATACTTTCTGAAAGTATTAGCAAAGAAAGATTTTAATTAATTTTCTAAAAGAACACATTGTTTTACCATTTTCACTTATACAAATTTTGTGTGTTATTTCCACACTATTCTACATTTTCTAACAGTTTTACATTTTTATTTTCTGTAGAATGTATATACACACAATGTACATAGTAGCTAGAGAAAGTATTGTATTCCATCCAAAAATTTGATGACAAATTTCAAAAGAAATTTATGTTTTGAGGCCCCCCTGAGTCTGAGAAAAGCATTTTTAGAGAACATTCCATGTAGGTGTATTGTGTGTGTGTGTGTGTGTGTTATGCATGCATGCGTGCGTGCGTGCGTGTGGACTATGCATGTGTGTGTGTGTTGCATGGTTGTGTGTGTTGCACATGTGTGTTGCATGTGTGTGTGTGTGTGTTGTGCGTGCATGCGTGCGTGCTTGTGGACTATGCTGCTCAAAAGCAAAATGACTGTTAAATACCAAACTTGGTATTTTATGTTTAGTGTCTACTATGATGTGACACAAAGATTTTCAAGAATATCCCTCAAACATGAACTATCCTTTACATGGAAACATTTTTGAAAATTTTGTTTTTCTCAAAAATGGTTCTTATGATTTTATTAAAATACTGTATATTAAAGATATTTACATCACATATAATACATCTATTTTGAATTTTCTGGGAATAGGCTCTGAAGACCTCTCTATTCTGGATGAGTTTTGCAGAATTTTGCACAATGGTTAAACCATAAGAGATAGAAAAAAACTTACTACATAAAAAATATAGGTCTTGTTAAAACACATAATTTATGTTATATATGTTTTTCTTGTAGGGTTGACCATTTTTGAGATGTTCCTTGTTATTGGTTTCAATTTTAAACTATCTAACTTTTCTCAAATGGCACCATGCAAAGTGTACCAAACCTCAATTGTTTCTTATATAAAAGATAAACTATCACTTTAGCCTAATGTATTATTTCCCTTTTACTTACAAGGAACAAATAATAAGACTATTTTTCCTATGTTTATCATGATTAGGATGATGTAGATAAAAGAATAATCTTTTGTAAGAGGGTTTGTTTATGGAATAGTTAGAGAAAGGTATGTGAATGGCACAAAAGAGATTTTTTATCATATAAAGTATTCATTGTATGAAGTCAGTATATTTTGGCCTATTTTTCCAACATTTGTCATATTAGTCTCCAGTATGCTTTGTGTAACTACAGTAAAATGTGTATTGAAAGTATTTCCACCAACATTTATGAGGCTCACAAGAAAATATACTAAGACCAGTGACGGCTCGTGGATTAAAACTTTAGGTGTTCACAAAATCAGCAATTTACCACTGCTGCAGCCGCTACTCCTACTGCCATCTCCGCAACATCAAATGCAGTAATATTAGAAACAATGATAGAGTCTAATAACAAGAATTATAAATTTGTTACACAAATCCTCACCCACCCAGTATTGTAAAGATGTTAAATTTTTTAGTCTCCGAGAGCTAACAGCAACATGAGGTGGTGAACGGGTGAAGTCCTTTGATGCAGTTCATATGAAGAATGGTATTTGCAGTGAATAATATTTGTATTGTTTGAATTACGCAATTAACACCAAATTTATTTGTACAGAAATTCCACGTGCCGGTTTTTCAAATGTGCAAACTTTTCTATCACTCGGTGATTAAAGTCTTTTATGCTATTGACCAGTTTCTTCTCATAGCAAGCATTGCCAGTGCTGAATCCTTTATTGTGGAAAAGCATATATCTGGTTCTGACGTAGTCATGGTCATAGTGATAACAATCTTCAGTAGTTCGGTTAATTGCACAAAAGTTTCTTTGTTGAGTTGTGAACTGCTTAACTCTTTCTTTAGCTTAACTCTCGCATAAAATACAAATTACTAAGAAAAATAGCGCATCTCACAAAGACTGCAGTTGCACTTCCGGATAGTTTCAACTAAATCTCAAAGATAGCAGCGCCTGTTGCCGATAAACAGAACCCTAGAGGTGTTAATGAGAACGAAAGTGCACAGTCGCACTGTGCTCATTTCTGGCTGTAATATTTCCAAGCTGCTTTGTTGCCCGCGCAAGCGCAGAGCTTCTAAACTTTAGTTATACACGAGCACACGAGGCCTGTGCTACAAGCGTTGTTGTCACATATTCAGATTCTGGCTGTGTTGAATCTGAAGAGCAGAGCACAGTATATTTAAACAAGTGGCACTGGATAGCTCATTTTATTAAATGTTTCCTGAAGGAGAAACAGGAGATCCACTAAGAAATAATGGAGGTTCACGTGCTCTTGTGCTCCTACACAGAACATTGGCCACTCCTTGGTAAAGCAATTTTTGTTCAGTTGAAATTGGTAAGTGACTGCTATTATAATGGTAGCAGGCATTTATTGTGTGTGTCATTCATTTTCTTGCATTTCATTTTATGTCTGGGAGGTGTAAATGCCCTTGAAAGTGCAATGGAGATTAATAATAGAAGCAATGTTTTCAAATGAAACTTGTTCACTTGAACATTTGAGGGTGAGGGTTGGGGACTTTTCTCCTTCACATGCACTGTGTTCCAACAATTTGGACAAATAAAGGAGATTTGGCATTCTCTTAAAAATAAAGAGAAAAATGACAGTCCAACAATATAAGTGACAAAAATGCCACCTCTGTGGAAGCATTGGTCAGAATAAACTATAAGAACATTGAACTGACATTAGCAATTAGTTTGCCAAGTGTATTTAGCTGTGGATAGTCTTGACTTGTTTTAGCTATTGTTACAGGTGAAAAATGGATATTTCAGTTGGATACCAAAACAAAATGCCAGTCCCCATTTAGGGCTTTTCTGGTGACCCATCAAAGTTGAGAGACCAAGGAGCAAGGGAAAGTAAATTGTTGCTGTTTTCTTCTCCACAAACAGTCTTGTGGCAGCAATTATTGTGCTCAAAACTCAGAAAATTGTTACTGCAAAATGGTACTTAGAAGTTTGCTATCCACCTTGAAGAAAATTATTGACTCCCATCCAAAGATTCATTTTGTTGCACCATGAATTGCATCAGCTCATTAAGTTCCCATTACCTTATTTCCAATTCTCACTATGGCTTTTGCAAAAATAAAAATATTAATATTGCTTTATTTTTATTTCTTGCTCATGTCTCAATAGCATAAAACCTTAAAAATAATTTACTTGGTTTATTTTTAGATCTCTTAAAAGCTTTTGACACAGTAAATCACAGGTTACTACTTGAAAAACTTAATGCATATGGCATCAATCCTATCTAAAGAATAGGAAGCAGTTTTTAGAAATAGACTCATAGAGATCAAACCATAGACCTATTGATCCGTGTGTATCGCAAGGTTTAATTTTTGAGTCACTATTATTCATTCTTTATATCAATAACCTCCCAAGTGAATTACCACATATAAATTCTGTTAACTGTTCTATTTAAATCACCAATTTTTGCATCCAGTAGTAAAGACTTTAATAGGTACTGTTTAGGACAGTAATAACAGGGAAAATGAAAACTTGAATACATGGCTGAAGAAAAATGAATTGGTTTTAAATGCTGAAAAAACTATATGCATGCAATTTAGTCCTCAAGTAAACCAACAAGCAAATGTAAATATTACAATCAGAAACTCAAAAGTTAAGAAGTTTCTAGGAGTATGGATTGATACTGACCTAATCTGGAAAAAACACATACATTTTAGAATCACAATGCTCAGGATACTAAGCTAAGCAATGAGAATCTTCAGTAATGTATCCTCTTCTGCAGTCCTAAAAGTATTTATTTTGGTTGTGTACATTCTATACTTTTATGGTATAATCTTCTGGGGATCTTCAACCAAAACCTTAATTCATACTACAAAAGCGCATTGTAAAAATCATGAAACATTTCTCCATAAATTCATCAACAAAACCATTGTTCAGAAAATTCTGTATATTATCATTACCTTGTGTTTACATTTTTGAAGCTTATTTTCATTCATAACAAACATTTTAGTAGGAATTCTGACTACTATTCCTATAATACCAGGGGATTGTAAAACTTTCATCTCAATCATCATCAAAGTAAAATCTGTCTACAGAATATGCTGCATCAAGGACTATTTCTTTATTAAATAACTCAGAAGTTTGAGACAAGTGAAGTTTTAATCAATGTGATAGTTGAAAATGAGTCGGAATAGTAACACTCACCTCACTTATATGTAATTATGTTCAAAACATATGTTTCAAGGGCAATTGCCCTCTTCTTCAGTTGAAGTCGGACTTATGTTTTGAACATAATTACATATAAGTGAGGTGAGTGTTACTATTCCGACTCATTTTCAACTATCACATTGACTATTTCTTTATAACAATCTACCTGGATGGAAACTCTTAAATTAGAATCATTTCAAATATAAAGTTAAAAATCATTTCTTAACTCGCATGTTCTACAGTATTAATGAATTCATGAGTATTCCATTTTCTTAATCTTTACCAACCCTTTATAAAAATTTGTAACCTTATTTAAGTTTCTCCCATCCATAATGCCTGTAATGGGCATGAGATGGGGAATACAGTGGTTGGGTGGTAGGTCTTGGCGCAACTTAAGAGTTTGAGTTGCCACAGATTTTGAGTTTAAGTTTCTATAAAACTGTACATATTAAATGTATGGTGTACACTAAAGAAAAGTATTTGTTGTGACAAAACCTTTGAATTCCTGTAATTCTTTTGGTGAATAAAAATCTAATCTTATCTTATCTTACTCATCCTCTGTATAATCTTCACCTAATCCTATGTGATTTCTTGCTGTTCTCTACTCTAAAGAAGTGACTTTTAAGTCACAGATTTGCTAACCTTAAAGAAGCATTTGCAACATGACAAGGTATCATTTTCAGTGGAAAAAATGAATGGCACAGATGCTTCCAAAAGTAATTCCTGAGAATGAAACTCTGCATGCAGTGTCAGGGGAAATACTTTATGGAACTGGGATAAATAAAATATTTCTATGAGTATCTATTTGAATTCATCGTCTCAACACTTTCTGGTAACGCTCAATATGATTATCAGGAAGCAGACAGAAAAACAAGCTTTTTAAAGAATAATTTGGAGAATAGGTATGAAAATAAATGATATCAGAGAAAACTAAATGATTGTAATAAATTATATTCCTTTGTTGTGAATCTTCAATATGTTCTTTGAGTTAAAGTGTTTAAACAAATATTGGAATCTAAACATCAATTAAGGCATTTAACTTTCAAGCTAGAACGTTTTGGTCATTAGGAAACCTGCTTACACAAGAAATTTCAGATTTCATAAACTACTTAATTGTTATTGTTTTAGCAAAGCACACCCTTGTGCTAATGTGTGCCAAACATTGTAAAACAATTACTTTATGCAGACCAATTTTTAGCTTCTCGACTATGTATATAAATGTACATAGACGTTTGAGAAAGTAATATATTCCACCCAAAAATCTGATACCAAAATTTCACCAAAAATAATTGTTTTGGGATTCCTTGAATCCTAAAAAAAGCATTTTTAGAAAATTTTGTGTGTGTGTGCGTGTGTATGTGTGTGTGTGTGTGTGTGTGTGTCATAAATAACTTAACTTGCTCCCTAAGTTCAGCATCTTCCAAGAATGCAACACAAAGATTTTCAGGAAAATCGCCCTCCTGCCCACCCTTTATATGGGATATTTTTTGAAAATTTTGGTTTTATAAAAAATAACTCTATGGTTTTTTAATAAACATATTTTCATGACAAATGAAACGTATGTCTTGAATTTTTTGGGAATAGCCTCTGAAGACCTCTTCATTCTGGATGACTTTGTATAACTGATAAACCAAAAGAGAGAGACAAAATTGTTCTGCACAAAAAATATCAAGAAAAAGCACATAATTTATATTCAATAAATGTTTTATAGAGTTAACTGTTTACAAAATATTCCTTATTATTGGTTTCATTTTCAAGCTGCTTAAACTTTTCTCAAATGGGAAGTCATTTTCATACTATATCTCTTTCATTTTGCTTATGACCATGTAAAGAGAACCAAACTTCAATTGTTTCACATAGCAACCTGCTTTTAAAAGATCTGACTATTACTTTAACCTAGTGTATTCACTTATTTCCTTCTACTTACAAGGAAGCAAGCAAAAAGAAATTTTTGCTGTTAATCTTGATTAGTTTGATATAGATAAAAGAATAATCTTTTGTAAAAATAGTTTGTATGCAGAATAGGTAGAGAAAATCATGTGAATGGAATTTATGAGATTTTTAAAATCAATAACATGGCTATTAGGCTTAGGGTAACAGAACATTGTAAAAAACGACCAAGATATAATTACTGCATAATGTTATTTGATTATTAATATAAAAACTACAATTCACATTGAAATATATTTGATCTACAATGTCAATGTTACTATTAGAAGTCTGACAAGGGTGTTTTTACTTTCTCTACACGTACTATGTACATGGTGTATAGAGAAGGCATTGTGTTGCACTCCAAAATTCGATACCAAGATTTCACCAGAAACATGTTTTGAGACCCTCCCTGAATCCAAAAAAAGCATTTTTAGAAAAAAGTTCTGTGTGTGCATCCATGTGTGGACAGATAACTCAAAAACTGAAAGACTGTTAAATAACAAACTTGGAAGTTAAGTTTTTCTATCTTCCAAGGGTACGACACAAAGATTTTCAAGAAAATCCCCCTGCCCTCAACTATCTTTTACATGAAACAAATTTTGAAAATTTTGATTTTCTCAAAAATGGCTCTAATGCTTTTGATTAAAATCTCTTGTATTTAACATATTTACAGGATAAATAAAATGTATATCATGCATTTTCTGGGACTAACCTCTGAAGACCCTTTATTCTGGATGAATTTTCCTTAATTTTGTGTAACTGGTAAAGGCAAGAGATTGACAAAAACTTAATACACAAAAGATGTAGATTTCTTTAAAACACACAATTTATGCTATATACTGTTTTCGAGACACTCCTTGTTATTGGTTTCAGTTTTAAAATAAATTCTTTTCATACAGGAACTTGCCAACTCCTGGCCACCCAATGAACCAGATTTCAATCCCAAAGTAACCACATTTTAAACATTAGACTGTCAGCTTAGCTTAGTGCATTCCCTTTTTTCTCTTCTACTTATACAGAAGTAAGTGATAAGAGCATTTCTGCTAATGTTTATCTCGATTAGCATTATGTAGATAGAAGAATAAGCTTATTAATAATAGAGATGTTACACAGATGTAGAGAAAGTCATGGGAATGGAGCACATCAGGTCATTTTGTTTTGTTCTCTTTTGACAGTGTTTAGTGCCTGCTTTTACTACTCATGGCACTGCAGGCAAGACAAAAATGTTTTCAATATGCTATGGTTGCTCTTAGTATAGCACAAAGCTGCAAATTCTGTGCTGTTTCTTA
Source organism: Hymenopus coronatus (assembly GCA_030762935.1). Taxonomy (NCBI): domain Eukaryota; kingdom Metazoa; phylum Arthropoda; class Insecta; order Mantodea; family Hymenopodidae; genus Hymenopus; species Hymenopus coronatus. The sequence continues at coordinate 151,148,540 of CM060882.1, read as the reverse complement.
ATTGTATTTGGGAAAATAATCAATGCAGCTTACCTGAATGCTACTTTTATGAATACTATTAGATAGGCTAATTATTTTACAGAATTAAAAGAAGCTGGAAATGTTGATAAAATACTAATAACATTATCATAGTGAAGATATAAAAAGAAATGCAACAGCAAGGCCTCTGGGCTGTCTTAATCTTTATTATCTCCAGTAGAGCTAGTACAGTTATCTGATGGTCAAGGTTTGAACATGTACATGTGTCTTATCAACTAAGCTCATGATGCAGTTCATTTGATGTGTTGTAACAAATAAAGACACTGGCTGACTAATAACATCTATTATATGAAATGGATATAAGCTCACTTTTTTAGCTCTGACTTACAAATTTCCTGTAACTCACTTACTTATCAGTATATTTGTACAGGTGTCCCAGCTGGCCATATCTCAATTACACACCACTTGGAGATATTCTTTAATGAGGACGTTCATCCAATTATTGTATTGCCAGGGCGAAATCCTGCAGTGTCTCCCTGGTCTGTTACAACCTTGATTTAAGTTGACTACTGTAAGCTGTAGGCAAGGTTCTTGAACTGATTTTGAGGTTCTACCATATGCCCAGGGATAGTGCCAACATTCATAATCATGTTTTTATAATTCTGCCCCCCCCCTGCCTTTGGAGATTGGCTATCAGCTTTCTGACTTCCTCCTCTGGTGTTGATGGATTATAAACAGCTATAATATGTAGATGTTTCTTTGCATCCTTTTGTGCTTTGACTCTCAAATTCTGGAGTCTTGTTAAGACTAATTCCTCCACTCAGTTTCATGGTGCTACCATCAACTTTTTCTTTCAGGGATTGACACATTCCTCCAGATCTTTTAAGGTATTAATGTGTTCAGTAATGTGCCACAGTTCTTTCTCTATAGAAAATTTTAGCTGATAACTCTTCCTTCATCTCCATCAAGGGTTTCATTGATATTTTCACAGCCATCTCCATTTTGTCAAGTTGTGGCAAGAGATTTGCCAACATCTCCATGTTTCATTTGCAGTTCCAATGATGGCATAAAAACACTAGTTAAATTGAAACAAACTTTATTTGTTATGCAAAATGTGTTACAGGCCTTGCTTTGCAGCTCTAGCTTGCAAATCTTTCATAACTAGCTCACACATATTTTATGTAATTTCTTACAGCCCCCTATTACTAGGAAGATATTAATGCAATGTTCTATAATTTACCATAATGCATATGACAAACTTTCTTGAAGAGTAGCCATTAATACTCTTCCAATGCTTGGTGACTGTACCATAAGTATTTGATTTCTCGAATCACCCATGCTCAAAGACTTCTTCATTGATGTGGCCAACTGTTTAAACACTTGAATAATTAGTAATCTAGTCTTTGCTCAATTACTTAAATCCGTCTATGAGGTCCCTATAGTTTACTGGGCTAGTTTTGACTGGAATGGCTAATTTCAAGTTCAGGAATAAAGGTAACTGATACCTAGCATGACAATAAGTGCAAGCCTGGAAAAATGTATTTCCCATACTGTTTCTAAGGTTCATTTTAAATCATCTAACAAAATTATAATTTGAATAACATTTTTATAAGCTTTTTACACACACAAAGTTTTTCTCTATCTTGGGTTTAACATCTTCTGAATAAAATAAACTAAAATTACAGGATCCATGAAACAATTTCTGCCTTATTCAATCTTTGGCAGTATATCCTCTTTGTCACTGTCTTTTCACTGCTACATCATCTGCAAACAATGGTTTGCCCACCCCTCCCACTCATACCTTCTGCCAGTCTTCTAACATATAATACAAGCAATTACAAATGATTGGAGCGATTTTGTGATTTTATAGTAGCTGTATTGTTTGACATATCATCTGCAAACTTTACAGATACATAGAGCAAGCAACTCACCAGGTTCTGTTTTGTTTTTTGTTTTAACTTTAAACTGAGAGAGTTCAGACAGCGATCTATTTTAGTGCATAATGCCACAATTTTGTAAATTTCTTTTTCAGAAGCTTTGAGTAATTTCCCCTTCCGAACATACTATTGGTATGCAAACACAGGGAACTAAAGGGTGCCGAGCAAAGGGCAGTGAGACAGAATCTTCAGTGAGATCAGCTGAATCTGAGAGACAGCCGAGAGTAATAAAGACGTTGAGTGCAGTCTAAATAATGAGCAAAGTTGCTTAGTAGCTATTGGAGTCGCCATTTGTTACAACATGAATGAGTTTTACTTTCTCTACCACATAAAATGTACAAAGTAGGTGGACAAGGTATTGTATTTAACCTAAAAATTTGATACTTAGGTTTTACTGCAAATATGTTTTGAGGACCCCTGGATCAAAAAAAAAATTAGAAAATGGCCCTTGTGTGCCTTGAATAGCATTGTGAAAAGTTGGTTAAATAATAAACTGGTATTTCAGTTCTGTATCTTACATTGATGTGACATGAAGACTTTCAGTAATTTCTTCTCATCCTAAACTCGACTTTAAATGGAAGATTTTTTGAAATTTTTGATTTTCTCAAATATGGCTCTAATGATTTATTAAAATACCATGTATTTCAGATATTTACATCACAAATAAAATGCAAATCTTGAATTTTCTGGGTAGTAACCTCAGAAGCCCTCTTCATTCTAGGGGCCGCGCTGTGGCCAAATGGTTAGATCACTTGCCTCTCACCTAGACGACCAGGGTTCGATCCCAAGCAACTGTATGTGAGATTTGTGGTGGACAAAGCGGCACTGGGGCGGGGTTTCTCCAGGTACTCTGGTTTCCTCCGCCATCGCATTCCAGCGGTGCTCCATCATCATTCATGTATCACCAGTGTCACTGCCTGCGGTGCCATAAGTAGTTAAAGTGGGCATTAAACACTACCCAAAAAAAATCTTCATTCTAGATAAAATTTGCACATTTCACGAGGTGTGATCAAGTTTGTGGAATGACCTCACAACCATGTTTCCATTGGGCTGTATTTAATTCTTACATAACCTGTTCATGCAGCGTTCCTTACCAATAAAAATGAGAGTTCACATGCCTTTCTGCAACCTTGCAGTGCAGAGATAGAAGCTCTACAGTAAACACATATTTTGCACCTGCTGCAATTTTTCTGTGTTGCAAAAATGCCTTCTTACAAAGAAGAAAGAACAAAGATCAAATTTTGCTTTAAAGTTGGTAAAATTGCAACAGAAACCTATGAAATGTTAAGAACAGTTTATGGGGAGGAAGTAATGGGAAAAACTTAAACATTTCAATGGTTTTCAAAATTTAAAAGTGGTTAAAAATGCAGATTATATGGGGCAACCCTGTTCCAGAAAAACTGACGAAAACATCAATCAGGTGAGGGAAATGGCATTAAATGATAGGCCCATTACAATTAGAGAACTTTCTGACTCAGTAGAACTCTCTTTTGGAAGAACTCTCCTCTTTTCAAAGGAAAGCTGTGTGATTGCACAGATCTCAAAGAACAGCTTCAAAATGATCCACAGTTTATGGAGAAAGCTATTACTGACGATTAAACATAGATTTATAGCTATGGTCCAGAAACAAAGCAACAGTTTTCACAATGGTGGAGTCCTACATCTCTACGCCCCAAAAAGGCCAGACAACTTTGATACAAAGTTCTTTTTATGTTTTTTTTTGTTGTTGTTGAAATTAAAAGAATTGTACATAAGGAATATGTACCACAGGGTCAAACAATGAATCAAGTGTACCACAAACAAGTGTTGCAAAGATTACGATAAAGTGTGCGAAGCAAATAGCTGGAGAAATGGAAGAATGGTGACTGTTTCTGCATCCATGCATAAAGCTCTTTCTTTCTGCCAATTTTTTGATAAAAATATGATGAATATTATTCCCATCCTGCCTATTCTCCAGATTTGGCACCAGTAGACATTTTTCTTTTCCTGCAACTTAAAATGCAGCTCTGAGGATACCATTTTGAGGACATTGATGCTATCCATTGAGAATTGCTGAAGGCTCTGAACCTGTGTAAAGAAAATGATTTTCAGAGATGCTTCCAACAATAGCAAAAGTGCAGGACAAGCATATCAACCCACAAGGAGATTAGTTAATTTTACAATACATATACTTGTCTCAAATGTGTAGTTGTCATTTTTTTTAACCAAATAAGGAGGATGGAATCTCAATGTCATGACTTAGTGACCAGCTTTAAAAGATTTGATTTTCATTTTAGACTAGTATATTTCTTTATTTCTCTTGTATATGCAAGGAAATAAAGTGACAAAATATTTCTGTTAACGTTTATCTTGATTAGCTTGGAATACATAAGAGAATAAGCTTTTATAAGAATAATTTGTTACAGAATAGGTAGATGGTCATGCGAGAGTCACTTTTTTTTTTTTTTTTTTGGTTTTGTTTGTTTGTTTTGTTTTTTTTCTCTCTACTCCATATAGTAGGGGGAATATTGTATTCCAATGCAAAAATTAAATATAAAGATTTCACTAGAAATGAATGTTTTGAGGTCCACTGAATCAAAAAATTTTTTTTTAGAAAAGTGTCTGCCTGCCTGCATGCATGCATGCTGATTATTAAGATTTTTTATCTCTTATGATTTACCAGCTATGTAAACGTTTCCCAGAATAAAGAGAACTTTGGAGGCTATTTCCAGAAAATTCAAGTTATGCATTTTATTTATATAAATATCTTTAAACGTGAAATTTTATTCAAAATCATTAGTGCCATTTTTAATAAATTTCAAAACATCTTTCAAGTAAAGAGTAATTTAAGGTAGGGGTATTTTCTTGGAACTTAGCCAAATTTTTGTTTTTGAATTATGCCGTTCACAGGCACACAGATCAACGTTTTTCTAAAAATGCTCTTTTTTTATTATTCAGAGGTCCTTAAAATATGAATTTCTTGTAAAATCTTGGTATTTGAAACTGTATATCAAAGGTTTTGCAATACCTTCTCTACCTGCTGTGTATATTATATGAGGTAGAGAAAGTAAAATATTGAGCTATTTCAACAAATAAGTTTAATCCTTATAAGTCCAGTTATTTTGAGGAATCCTAATTGATTGATTGATTGACTGACGTTTTGAATGCGCTTTTTACTTATCCAAGACATATCATAGTTAAGCATAGGTCTTATACAACCATAAATTTGAATTTCGTGCATTTGCATAGGGATTTTATCCCGTCCTTTTACAATATAGGTAGAGCAATCTAAAGCTCTTTACACATAGCCTCCATTTTTAATGAATTTTACGGATAGACACTAACAAAATCACAAACCCCCACATTTTAGGAGGAAAAGAATAAATGTGCTATATCCAAGATTTGGAGAGAGAAAAAAAAAAAAAGAAAGAAAAACCTTTCAGAAGTCATTCTAAAGAAACTTTCAATACCTTGCTTGATTATTCAATAAGTTTGTTTTATTACTAACAGTGAATTCAATATACAACTAAAAATATTTTATATTGTATATTTTTACCTTTGTATTAGTTACAGATTTATAAAAATGTTATAGTTAATAATTATATACTTTAACACAGTAAAAATTTGTTTCTTTTTTGTTTGAATTATGGCTGAGAGCAGTTCAACTTATATATGTATATATTATTTGAGTTGATTGTAACATTTTTACATCACTTGCATTTTATAATTAAGGATACTTTTCGGAAGCTCTGTTACCTCCATTATCAACTTTCCTTCGACTATCAGTGTTGTGATTTGCAGGTGTTGTGGTGGATGGGTTCACCTCTGGTGGTAGATTTAAGAATCTCTAAACGAGCATGTCTCTGGGTAGGATCTTGAACTTTATTAAACTGTTCCTATTTTTCCAGATGTGGATATTCTCCCAGGTTTCTAATTCCCAACTGTTTCTTATGTGTTTTACTAATTCAGTGTTTTTTCTATGTTGTGGTGTTCTCTTCTGAAATGCCAAGTCACTGCCAATTTATCTTTTTGTTTTAATTTTATATTCCTGAAGTGTTCCTTGTTCCTAGTTACCAAATTTCTCTTTGTTTTTTCTATGTTCAATTTATCAGTCCAAGCAGTTTATAAGGTGTATACCAGATCTGTTGGAATTACACCTTTGACATTCGAAAAATTATTTGTAGGTCCTAGGATAATATTTTGTTCTTTGAAGAATTTTTTTGAACTTGTTGAAACTTTCCTGATAGTGGAGTTTGCGTTTGTGGTGAGGGTGCTGGTGTCTTTGATGTGTTTCTTTGTTTTGACTTTGTTATGAACTTGTTATTTGCTAATGTAAAGAGTAAAATTAGATATCTGAAATACATTTCAGGGTGTGGCATGTATTTGCAAACTTTGAGATTCGTTTTTTGAACATTATATTTTTCTATCTATCGGTATTATTTCTCAAAACTATTAGAGTGAAAATAATTAACTTTCCAAAACTATTTTATCATTAAAAATTAAAATTTTCTCATAAGACATTTATTCTTTATGTACATTTATGGATTTGCCATAGATACAGGTATAATAGTAATTCTTAAACATTGATAGTATCAATTGTTGTTTCCTTTAAAAGTAAGTAGTCAATATTTTAAAAATATTATTATTTTTATTTAAAATATTTCTACAGAAATTTGCTATATATAATGTAAAGAAATGTATGCAAAATATCAATTTCATATCTATAAAATGTTTTGTAAAAATATTCCTTATGTTCAGTAATGTCAGATTATAACAATTTATAACCCAGCATCCATATAAAGCAAAAATTTATGGAACTTGCAGACAAGTATTCTAAACAGCCCTACATATATTAAATTTTTAACTAAACAATTTTATGATTTATGGTACTTAATTTTTAAATATTTACTCTCACTACATCTCCCCTTAGCTTGTTTTCATATCGACCTACATCAATTATATTAAATAACTCATTTTACCATTTTATCACTAAAATCTTCTATGCACAACATTCATATGCATCTCTTTGTTGATATCTTTATTATTTTCTATAATTATTCAACTTGAATTGGGACCACTGCTCTTATGTTAAATTTTTCCCACCTATCCTGATTATTATGTCCTCTTCCAGCACTTCCAAAACACAATTCATTATCTCATGGATAGTGGGGAAGGTGCTTGCAGCAACACATCCAACAAGGCAGCAAATGTGTTTTATATAATAATGGACACAAACACTACTGAAGTGATGACCATGCTTGCTGAATGTGTGATGGTGTATCAGTTCTTCTGCTCAATGAAAGATATTGGTTCACTGTCAGTAAAATGATCATTGAAAGAATTGTCACTCATTAACTTAATAAGCTTTGGATGCTCAAATGATGTTTCAAAAGTCACCTTCACTTCCTTCATACTTTCTTTTCTCTTTATGTTGGAATGAGTTCCAACTTTGCTCTTCAACGGATCCAAATATCAGATAAATGAGATGCACACTAATTACAATTCCTATTACAATGTAGAACACAATGTGCCATTGTGCAAGTGTTTGCTGAAATATAAATTACGTAAATAATTAGCATATAGAGATATAATAATGTTTAAATTTAATTGGGAAAATGTTGCTGGAATTTTGTATTAATTTAAACAGGCATGGAAAAGGAAAAACTATATAGTCAAAGCTAATAACAAGGAAAAAGAGGTTTAACAGGCATGTGGAAGGTAAAACATGTAAAAGAAAGCTTTATCCAAGGGGAATGCCCTTGAAAGGTGGAGGGAAAGAAGACTGGAACATACACCTAGCATTTTATAGCAAGGAAATTGAAAGCTGGAGAAATTAATCAGTAAGTTTAAATTTAAAAGGGACAAAAAAGACGCAAAGGGATTATAAAAATTATGTACAATACATATATTAACATTGCAATAAACCAAATGAATTAAAATATAATAGTGAATAGAATATTTATGAATGAAGCAGGAGTGTGGGACAGTATTTATTTAAAGTTAAAAGAAGAGGAAATGGACAGTGAAGAGAGAATAAGAGCATTTGTACAAATAATAGTAACTAAAACTATTAAAACTGGTGAGCTTTAAAAACATGACTTCTCCCTTCAGTTTACTACTTCCCCCTCCTCCTCTTGTTGTTGGTTCCTTCCTATTGGTTAGTCATATGACTTTGTCACCTGTATATAAAAGTTCATAGCTCATTTTTCATTCCTGATAATATATGTTTTCCCATACTGTTAATACCCAATAATTCTTTACGGTTTTAAAATGTGTATGTCTCTGCAGATATTATATCTGACCAGATATTATCTAGCCATAATTTATCTGTAGATATTCATATCTGTTATAGAATTATTGGACATTAACAGTATAGGAAAACATATTAAGAATGAAAACAAATGAAATATGAACTTAATTTACCAGCAGGTTATAGATAATATAACTAACCAGTAGGAACTAACACAACAAGAGGACAGGAAGACAGTCACCTAAAGGGGGCAGTCAAGCACCCGTTGACGATGATGAAGTCATGCTCCTGGAAACATGCACTGTTTTTTAAATGTATGTGGAACTGACATGCTTTTAAAGCTCGCCAGTTTTAATATGTTTATGGCAGTAATGAAGTTCCATTGTTTTAAACACTTCTATTTTATAATAGTATAGTAAGTTTTGCATGTGAAGTGGATGAATGGTCAAGGCTAATTTCAGTAGCCAACCCTATGTATTGTAAATTTTTGATCACTAAATAAATAGTAAGTAAATAAATAGAATTATTTATGTTTGTGGCTCAGTTGGTTAAATTAGTAAGCATTACTGGTCCAATTAAATACCAAAGCAATATTTACATCAAACAGAGCCATGCATTTAATTGAAAATGTAAATGTAAATAGCAGAGCAAGTTTCAAATAACTCATCAATAAATCTTCAAGAAACTAGCCCTAACATTATCCTGCATATATATTTTTGAAGTATTATGTATGAAACCAATTGACACAATTATCAGCTTCACTCATGTGATAAACACAATAAAAACTTTCTTCATAGAAGGTGTACAATTTAAAACTTATTGAAAACAACTTTTTAGCTACTAATTATTTAAATAAAATAGATCTAACTGCCATAAAAAGTAATAATATTTTAAAATTAAACTTAAAAAGTTTCCTACTATATCATTGTTATTTCATACTAGATAAATTCATAGAAAACTGTAATGTGCTATTTGTTGTTGATTATTCATTTTATGTATACATATGTATATATATTTTTTTTTTTCCCCCATTAATGAACTGTTAAATGTCATAAACATATAAGTGAATTATTTAGTAAGTGACTGATAATCTGTAAATATTGTAAATATTTTACAAGCTAACATGTCCAATAATAATGTAGTTCTCAAAGGTTGAAAGTAAAATAAACAAATCCAGTTCATGGTGTGGGGTTGCATGTCTGCTTTATATTTAAAGAGATTCGTCGTTTGAATCTCGGTTAGGGTGAGTTAGATAAACTTTTTTCTTGGGTTTTTCTTTATCATGTAAAGATAAATATTGATAACTCTAAACCATATGGAAAAACATAAATAAAGAAATAGATAAATATTAATTAATAAAGTACATATTCAAAGATACATATAAAATGTTAATTGTTTTTAATGAACATAAGCCATGTTAATATCCATATGGTAATCAAAATATGTACCAAAATATACAGCAATCAACTGTGAAAAATTTAAGGTTTCTTGCAGCTATATCATAGAAGGGGTGACATTAGCACAAATTTCCTTTGTAAATTCTCGCTTATATGTAAGCATCAGTAGCATACATTCAGGGAAAGCAACTGAAGCACTGCATCAGGAATAAATGCAATAAGTATGAGAACTGAACTGAGATTTTTTGCCTGAAGGCTAGCACGCTAACATCACCTATCGTCTTAGAGACAGATGATATTCAGGTTTATTAATAATATATTTCATTATAATCACATGGCCATTCAGAATATCTTGATAAATCATCATGCTTCTGCCAAACATGTAGAGCTAATACATTGATAGCAATTGGGAGCCAGCTAAAGCAATTTTCTTACAGCATCAACTGAGCAATGAGAGAGACTTGCACGTGTACCTCTGAAGGTCATGGACTAAATGCATGTTTCACTTCTCCATCAAAGCTAGCTTTGGAGAAGAGTTAACAGTAATAGTGAGAGTAATGTAATGTATCAGCCCAGATAAACAAATTTGAGAAATTCTGTGGCCAATAACCAAACACAGACTAATCATCTAAGATCATTTGCAACTATAGCTGTTTTTAGGGAGAGTAGAATAGAAATTGTGCTTGATGGTTAGCTTAAAAATGAAATATCTCTACTCAGTGGAACAGGGTTATTCCTTAATAGTGCATTAAGTTTTCTGGCAAAACAAGAATTGAGCTTTCAAGGATAGGATGAAGTAGCAAATTCTATTAGCCAGGTCAGTTATTGGAACTGTTGAAATACACTGCAGAGTATGATTCTCTTTTATCTCATCATTAGAAACCTCTACTGTGTTTAAAAGAATTTATAATCAAATTCAAAATAGTATAATGTAGGTTGTAGTTTTGACTATTTTGACAACAAAGCATTTTCTTTATTAATGCAGAGGCACTTGAATGATACAATTCATTGGTCAAGAAAAACTACAGAACATACAGATAAAACAAACATAATAATAATAAAATAATGAAATACAACAAATACAGTGTACTACAGATATTAGGTTGGTGATAGTTGCAGCATCCCTCTGGCCTCCCAAGAACGATTAGGGTGCAATGGTAAACTCACTTCCACATGGTGCACTTTGGGCAACGTTATATTTATATACCATATTACAATTGTAATGGCAAAGTAGTTTACCAATTAGTAGTTATCTGACAATGACAACAAAGCATGAAACTATAGATATTCCTTTAGTCCAACACAGTAGAATTAGTTGTCATGATTGGTAACCACTGTGTGCAGCAACATCTCTAAACATTGTGTTATGCTAAAACAACCTCAATAAATGAATCAGATATTTTAGCACCAATTACTCCATCATCACCTTTTCTGTCATACATTTCACTGTTACTTCATATCATCTACTTTCAAGCTTTTATACCAGGCACTGGGCTATCCCCCATCCTTGCATACTCTTATCAGATCCATAATCCTCTACTCCAAAATGGGCATCTGAGCCCAGGCATTAGCTTATAAATCCTGTGTGGTGTAAGTCCTTTATATGAGGAGGGTAGGCAGACAAAGAAGAAGAAGAAGAAGAACAAGAAGACGAAGAAGAAAAAGAAGGTCCATAGTCCTGTACTCCTTAATAGGCATCTGACCTTGTAAGTCAAGAAGAAGAAGAAGAAGAAGAAGGGGAAGGAGATAATGAAAATGTTTGCTATTACTGGCTGTGATTTTCATCAAGGCAAGCCTGTTCTTTGATTTACTATTGTTTAAAAAACTACAATAGCCATTGCTTGCCACTGTTAAGTATACCACAAAGCATGGTCCTCTAAGCTGATTGAGTAAAGCTGTCCTATAGAGCCAAAGTCATCCCAGTTTGCAGTATCTATTTCATTTTGCAGAAAACTCCTTTGTAATGGAGTTAGATACCTAGATTGTTAAAACTTAAATAAGATAAGTAACTACTTACATTATCATTTGTCAGCCATCCAGTAATGAGTGGCGAGATTATTCCACTAAGATTCATAGCTGTGGTGCTCATACCAGATACTGTTCCAGCATAATTGTTTGTCAGATCAAGATGGTTCATTAAGCTACCTCCAGCATAGGTTCCTCCAAGCAACGCAGTGAGCATCAAGCATGAAATAATTACCACTGAGTTACACCCGGCCAATGTAACAACCAAAAGACTTGTGGCTACTCCAGTGGTACCTATTCAAGGACAAGCATATTGTTTTTAAAATTAATACATACTTCTTCTGTGCAGTACTGAATTGACATTCAGTCAATATGGGAATGAAGCATACATATTGCATAAAGAATGAAGGATTTAAAACTTTTGCCTTTAAGTCTATATCTCATATTTTATTAGCACAAGCTGTTTTCATATACTGAACTGTAATTATCTTCAAAGTATTAGCATTTTGTAGAAAATAAGAATCTTATTATTGTATTCTAAAAACGCATTTTATAGCCTCTAAAATGGCCTGCTACACTTTTTTTTTTTAAATTCACAGTAGCAATATGTTATTCAATGCCATTTTTAATAGACTGCATACCTAGGTTTTAAACAGGAGTAGGACTACATGCCGCACCTGTATTTGTTGACTAATTCTGTAATCTTGATAGATTTTTGGTAGTACAGTTGAAACTCGCTTATACGTTATTCGCTTCAACATTTTTTGCACATATACACTAAAATTTTAGGGACCAGTTGTTCTGCATTAAAAGTTTGCTCAATTATACGTTTTATCGGTAATGCGTCCCTTTTTTCTGATCCCCATACACAAAATGTACCCATTTATACGTTTTTGAAAATAAGTATGGTGGTAAGCTTGCTGTGTATAGCCTTGGAATTGCCTGGTTTGCAGTTTTCATTGATGCTTATCGTTTCATTGTCGTCATATCATTCCAACAATCTATTAACCTTGGTTCCAACAGTCGCTTCTCTGCTTTAAGTCAAGTACTGCTAGTGTGCTGTTTTTATTGTCATTTATCCTTTCATTGTCGTCATATCATTCCAACAGTCACTTATCTATTTTATGTGGAGTTTCGAGTTACAAACAGGAGAAGAAATGTGTGTGAATATCAACCACCAAGGAAGAAAACAAGAAAATCCTTAATTCTTGGTAAAAATTAAAATTTCTGGATGAGGTGCATACCAGAAGAGAAAATCAGTGACACTTTTCTCATTTATACAGTATTTTAGTAGTCTCCCTTGAAAAATGTAGAAGTTAGGTTCCACAATATATAATTTTTAACGTTTAGTAAAAAATTATAAGAACATAGGATAGTATTTGAAGAAAGTAAAAACATACATGGAAATGGACTGTAAAAAGGAAAGCAAGAACAATTTGTAATTATAAATATAAGAATAAAAGATTATTGCAATATTCAATTGTTACTTAAAATGGCTGCCCTCATGAAAATTGTCCAGAGCCAAATTTAGGAGCAGACTAACATACCTATGTAATATTTTAGCATTTCATTATAGTTGTTACTCACTATTACTGGTTACTGGTTGTTATTAATTGTTATTATTGGTTACTAGTTGTTATTATTGTTTACAGTTTATAGATAAAGTTATTGTTATTAAACTCATACTTCTTACTACTGTGAGATAATTTTAGCTTTTCTCGCAGCAGCAATAGTTAATGGGGAGAAAATATGTGGCTGTAGAACTTAAACCCGTGATTATTTCTATGTGATTCTGCATAGAAGTTTATTTTCCTACATGTTAGAGGCAGCCATTTGGTTATAAAATTATTTTTAGTTATTTGTGCTTCTAGAATGGTGATTTAGAATATAGGAATAAATTACTTTGATAAAAGTGCATAGTTTCAGATCCTTTTTGTATATTGTAATGGGAAGGTCAAAATCTAAAACAATAAACAACTTCTCAAGAAGAAAAGTCAACAAATTGCTATAATTTGCAATTGACTAGGCGAATAAGCTAGATTTAGTGAAGAAGTTAAGAGATATAATAAATCATATGACTGAGTCATAAACTATTGTATCACCCTCAAATTCATCATTGGATGGGCAATGCAATTTAATGTAATTGAATATATAAACACATTCTCTAGAACTTTTTTTTTTTAGTTAAACTATTGTATTTTAATGAGTTTGGAGTACATATTCAATATGAAGATGAAGTATTGGGTCATTAATTACATAGATATAGCACTTGTAAGGCATGCAAAATAATATTATGTATAATTTAATAAAGTTAATTTTTATAATTTTTAAGAAGATAAAATTTTGGGCATCTTTGATGTTTAATACCTGTAGTAAACTTTAATTAACTTTTACCTCAAACTGTCCTTCAGTATGTGTGCAAAACCTTTCTCATATTCATTTTCAGATAGAAAAGCATGATTTATAAAAATAAATTTACAATTTGTAGATTCATTTGTAACTAAATTGTTTTTTTGATTCATGCCATTGAAACTTACAACAATAGTTCATAAGTAATTAAATGCAGAATATGAATAAAATATAATTCAATGAGATTCTAAATGCAGAAGTTATGAAAATCAATGACACAAACTCTTTAGGACATAAACAAAAATTAATATTTTAATTATATATGAAAATAATTACATATATATATGCAAAGTCATTCATAAAAATCTGATGTGTACCATTCACATGACTTTCTCTATACCCCTGCAACAAATTATTCTTAAAAAGCTTATACTTCTATTTACTTTATGCTAATCAGAAAAAAATTAGCAGAAATAGTCTTATTACTTGCTTCCTTGTAAGTAGAAGCGAAATAAGGGACTACCATAGGTTAAAGTGATAGTCAAAAGCCGGTTGCTATGTCAATGAAGTTCCTTTGTTTATATGGATAGGAGTTGACAAGTTCCTGTATGAGAAAAGTATGTTTTTAATAGCAGAAACCAAAAATATGGAATGTCTCAAAAACGATGAACTACACAAAAAAAATGTATATAACATAAATTGTGTTTTAATGTGCTCTACATTTTTTGTGTAGTAAGTTTTTGTCAATCTCTTACGGTTTAGCAGTTATTCAAAATTCAGTAAAATTCATCCAGAATAAACTACTCTTCAGAGGCTATTCCCAGAAAATTCAAGATATACATTTTATTTGTCAGATAAATATGTTTAATATACACAATTTTAATCAAAATCGTAGAGCCATTTTTGAGAAAATCAGAATTTTCAAAAAAAGTTCCATGTAAAGGGTAGTTGGGGGTGGGGGGATTTTTCTCAAAATCTTCGTGTCGCATCCCTGGAAGATACTAAACTTAAATATCAAGTTTGGTATTTTTACCGACTTTTCATTTTTGAGTTATCGTGTTCACAGACACACGGACACACAGACACACACACACACGCACAAACACACACACGGACCTTTTTTCGAAAATGCTTTTTTTAGATAAAGGGGACCCTAAAACATACATTTCCGGTGAAATCTCGGTATCGAATTTTTTGGTGGAGTGCAATACATTCTCTATACACTATGTACATAGTGCCTATAGAGAAAGTAAAAATCAGAGCAATAATGATATTTACTGTGTTTCTACCACAGATAGTGGATAAATTACTCATGGAATATTATTTGTTGAAGGTAACTGAATAGTGTTTTGGGAATGAAGTGTTTTCAACTACTTTTTTGGCATGCTTTTAAAAAGTGGAGTGTTAGATATCTGGAGCTAGCTTAATTCATAATCAAAGAATTGCACCAGTATCACGAATGTTTGCACTGTTGACTATTTATAGCAATTGAAACTTGTAGTCTTTGATGAAGCACAATTTTGTGTTTCAGAAAAGGTTGCACCACAAGCTATCATGATATGCTGCTGCATGCTTCATGATGTGATTAGCTTATCCTAGCTAATTAGTTCCTTTAGTTTACTCCATAAAAATAAAAGAAAGAAAGAAAACATAAGGATTCATTTAACAATGATGAGTCAGTAATATCGGTATTAATGTCAAAGTTTTAAATTTGTTGAAAATGGTTGAGAGATGATATCCCAATGACTAACTGAGTGGGATGGCTCAAGCAACTTCTTTTGTGGCCTGCATTCAGGAGGTCATGAGTTCAATCCCATGATCAGTCTGCCAGACCCATGGTTTTTTTTAGGTTGTTTCCCTGGGTTGCTAGGTAACTACTGGGTAGGTTCATTACATCTCCCGAATTTTCTAGTCCACCATTTCCTGTTCCTATCATTTCCTAATCATCTCTGTTTGGCAGTGGCATTGTAAAAGGTTATCCCAGTGCTGCAGTCTGAAATTCTCAATCTGAACCCATCTTTGGATTTGGGGTTCACTCTGGGGGGGGGCAACCCAGTGGAGTAGGGTAGTGTTGGAATTGCCCGACTGCAGCTGTTTAGGACCTGCCCATGCTTGTACCTGTTGTCATCTGGATCTAAGCACCCTTCAGGTCTCTCCCCTTATTCCTCCTATCTTAATGTCATGTAAAAGGCAAAGGGCCACAAGGGCCTATGCATAGTGATCTGCCCCAGTATTCTGGTCCCCAGCTCTGCCTAATCCTAATCTTAAAATCATACTGTCTAAATCCTTTGCTGTAGATTGGTTGGTTGTTAACAATGACATTCTTTGGTTGAGAGAAGAACTTCTAATATGCAGCAAAGCTTTGCATATGGCAGAAAATTCTTAATTACCAAAATACCAAAAGTAAGGTGCTTTGAATTTTGATTTGTCCCTGAAATTTCTCTCTTGAATTTCATCTTTAAACTAAAATTAGAGACCATAGAGTTGTTTGCAACTACAAATCGCAACAGGATTATATATATTTTTATCTGTATTTCAATTGATGTATCATGCGACTCTGAAAATGATCCATTACATGTACTGATCAGTGCTGCTAAATTTAACGAAGGGAATCATTTTGATGAGTAATGAACACCACAATCTTTTTGAGTGTAAAAGGGTGATATTAGAGAAAGAAAAAAGAACATTAAATTTTTGCTGTTGTTTGAAATATGAAGAAGCATTACACAGAAATAAATTTGTTGCTTATTAATAAAAAAAAATAGTATAGTAAGTATAGTACGTAGATACAAGAGAGAGAGTGAAGAAGAATAACTGATGAGTAAAATGTGTGCATGTCAGCACAATCCATGTAAACATTCAGAAACAATAAAGAAATTGATTTTTCTGTTCCCTCTGCTAATTTGGGGGGATGCAAACGATAAGGAAGAAGAAAGTTTAATAAGGAGAAAAAACCAGACTTGTTTTTCACACCTCAGAATCTTTGGCATAACAAAAAAAATACCAAATTTAGAGTCATTATTCACACAGCAAGTTAAGGATATTCGTGATCCACAAGAGAATAAAGAAAACCAAGGTTCTTACTCGTACTTCAAATTAGAGGACATGTAATAATAATTAAATAATAATAATAATATTAATAATAATAATAGTAATAATCATAATAATATTAATAATCACAATAATGTTAATAATAATAATAATTAAACAATAATTAAATAATAACTAATTAATTATAATAATTATACAATAATTAAATAATAATTAACCACAATAACATAACTCCATGGCACGACAGCTCACGGGGAACCTTGGCCTACCACGCGGCCGATGCGTCCCCCATCTCGGTCCACTACAGACATCATGGATGGGGTGCAGTATTGGAGGGTGAGATGTGGTCAGCACCTCGAGTCCCCCCGGCCGGTTATTGCAGTCCTCATGACCTGGAGCCGCTACTTCTCCATCAAGTAGCTCCTCAATTGGCCCCCCAGGGACCTTACGAGGCTGAGTGCACCCCGAGCCAGGTCTCCCAGCGGGGGAAAAATCCCCACGCCGGTACTGGGGATCGAACCCAGGTCTCCCGAATTAACCACAATAATTAAATAATAATTAACTACAATAATTAAATAATAATAAATTAATAATAATTAATAATACTAAATAATTAATAATAATTAACTCATTATAATAAATTAACAATAATTAATGATAATTAATATGAATTAATAATTAATTAATGAATTAATAATCAGCATCATATTAGTAATCATAATACTCATAATAATTATCATATTGATAATAATAATAATAATAATAATAATAATAATAATAATAATGATAACAACAATAACAACAACAACAACAATGATGATGATGATAATCCTTGAATTAAGGAAGTTGGGAATAACATGGACACTTGTAGCTCCTACTTTTGAGCAAAGATGAACTAAGAAAGTGTTCAAAGTGACGTCCTCCAACATACACACAGAGTCTGCATCTTTGAACAAATCCATCCCATATCCTTATGTCTGGAGTATTATAAATTATGACATGCAGCCAATATCCTAACTAGCACATCCTCATCAGAGTTGACAGAAGTCTTGTACAAGAGGCTCCTGAGGTGTCTCCACAGAAAATAATCAGGAGGTGTGAGATAAGGGGAATGTGGTGGCCAAGTAATAACAGGGCCATGGCCAATCTATTATCCTGGAAACATGTTATTTAAATGGCCTCTGATATCCCTGTCAAAGTGAGCAGGAGCTCTATAATGCTGGAACCACATTTGGTATTGTACATCTAGAGGGATGTCCTCCAGATGTAACTCAGGTAACACATTGACTAGGAACTGGCCATATACATTCCCATTTAACCATGGCAGAAGGTATGGGCCAAATATGTAATTTGAAACTATGCCAGCCCATATGTTAACTCTGAATGTGTGTTAATTTCTTTCAACAATCACATGCAGATTTACGTGATCCCAGACATGACTGTTTCTTTGGCTTAGTGTCTTTTTTCGCTTGTGAAATAACACTTGTGAGTAAAGAGCACTTGGGAAAAGAAGTCTGGCTATTCACCATGCCGGTCAGAGACCCAGTAACAAAACTGCATTTGGTAACAGTTTAGATCAAGTCTGTGCCTTCAGAAGATGGAAGGGTTGGAATCCATCTTCCTGTATCATTTGCCATGTGTTTACATGATATGTGCCCATAGTATGTGCAATAGCAGATTGAATGATTGTTGTGAATCCTATCGAGCACCTCTTCCTTGGAACCTCCTGTGCAACGGGTTCGTCTTGCACTGGGATTAGGTCTCTGCACAGTCAGGGATGCAGTTTCCTTCAGGTGCTGGTGAATAAACTGGAAGGTAGAATGATGAAGTTGGTATCATTGAGGGTATCTGACTTAATAGAGCCACGCTGTTTCATGTGAGTTTCCTTCAGCCTCCCTATAAACAAAATGTAGATCAGCTAACTCCAAAAAAGAGTATGCAATGACTGCGATGTGAATAACTTAGTTCCAGTAGCAGACAGAGCATGTGTTATTAGTCTGGAATGACCTTATAGCTATCAGGGTCACAGTCACATACCTGATAGCTGCTCATTTACTCATGGCACATGCATGCACAAGCAAATACAGTAACATATCCTGTGTACAACATATTCAAATGGATCATGAGAATACCTCTGTAAAATCTTTACATTGTGACAAAAATACCATAAATGAAACTTAGATAACTTACTTGCCCCAAACTTACATTATTCACTGATTCGGGGAAAACTTTGACAGCTTGACCATGGGTTGGAACCTACACTATCTAATTGAAAGCATAACATGCTACTGACTGAGCCTCTACAAATGAGTAATCTACTTCAAGTAAAAGTATCAGAAGTAGTAAAACACATACGCTATTAGTCTGAAAGTATCTTTAAAGTAGACATTCACATCTGCATACCTTATACTGGCAAACCATGTACAGGAAGAACAGAAATATTGTGCCTTTTTCCTATGCAATATGTTAAAACATAACATGTGAGTACCTCTGTTAAAATCACTTTAAGTTTTAAAGAAACACTAAAATGAAAATTGGGTTGCCATTCATGTCTTGAAAAAAAAATAGCTCAATTATATTTTCTGATTATTATGTTACATTCTTCTGGACACCATATACAAAATACATTAATTTACTTACTCATTTATATGTTACTTACATTTGTGCTGTGTTAAGATATGTTATGCATAATTTCTGTATATTGTATCCTTGATGTTGCAGCACAAAACAAACATGTTGGGCAGGGCATCAATACATATAGGTAACTTACAAATCTATGCACTAGCATAATTTCTTGGATCCAAAGATACGAGAGTGAGTCAATAACTAATGATACCTATTTTTTTTTCTCTTTTAATTTGTAGGAAAATTAAACTTTGAGTACACAGCATGAAAGCCACAACATTGAGGATTAAATTGTCACTTTTCAATGTAATCTCCATCCTCTTCCACAGTTTTGGTCCACCTTTTAACAAGGGCATGTATTCCAGTGTGGTAAAATGCACGGTCTTGCTTCCGAAGACATTGATGCACAGATGTTTTCACTGCCTCATCATCTTCAAAGTGAATCCCATGATGAGCTTCCTTTAGCAGCCCAAACAGATGGTAGTCTGATAGTGCTAGGTCAGGGCTGTATGGGGGTTGAAGCAAGACTTCCTATCCAATTTTCACAACCGCTTCAGTAGAATGATGACCACTGTGTGGTTTTGCATTGTCATGCAAAAGAAGAACATCAGCCATGGTTTTTGTTGGGCACACTTGCCGAATACGTGCTTTAATTTTTTTGAGGGTGCTGACACATTGGACAGAATTTATTGTGCATCCCTGCTCCAAAAATTCACCCAGAATTACACCCTGTGCATTCCAGAACACTGTCTCCATTACTTTCCCTGCCGATGGCACAGTTTTGAATGTTTTCTTCTTCGGCAAGGTTGTGCAATACCATTCCATTAACTGTCTTTTTTATTCAGGTTCCAAAAATGAACCCATGTTTCCAGTCACAATGTTTTCCAGAAACTCTTCTCCTTCTAAATTGAAGTGCTGCAAGAGTTCAGTGGCTATTGTTTTTCTTGTCTCCTTATTCTCGTTGGTTAACATTCTTGGTACCCACTATGAACAAACTTTTGAGTACCCCAGTTGTTGAATAATCGTCATCACTCTGACTTTACTGAGGGACATAATGCAGCACAATTCATCCGTTGTTACCCAGCAGTCACTACGAATGATCTCATTCACTCGCTCAGTGTTGCATAGAGTCACTGCAGTCACCAGTCTATCGCTCCGATGTTCATCAGCCAACAGACTCAACTTCTAACAGTGCTGGCATCCAGTGTTGCATCACCATACAATTTTTTATCCTTTCATAAATGTGAAGAGCGGTTTCACCTTCCACATGCAAGAATTCAATTACAGAATGCTATCTAATGCGCACATTGATGTCAGTCATGTTGCAAAAGGCAGCAGTGCTGCCACCTGTTGACTTAGGAAGTTGCTACTGCAGTGGATTAGAGAAGAAAGTTTGAAAGGTTCACATTGTTCACATCGCTAAATTAGTTAAGAAGAAAAAAATAGGAGGCATTATTTATTGACTGACCCTCGTATTACACAGACAGAACGTTGGAATCAAAGAAAAAGGGTAATAGTATGCATGTACTCTTACCCTTATATTTTCACAATACATTATTGCTAAGTACATGTTAATAATATAGTCATGCAATGTCATCTTCCCCAGGCTGTATCTGATGATAAAATTTGTAATTTCTACTTTCTTTACCACATACATAGTAGGTAGAAAAGGCACTGCATTCAATTCAAAAACTCGATACCGAAATTTTACCATTATGCGCTCATGTACTAAACATCCCACTCACAAATAATTAATCTATTCAAGGCACTTATAATATAAATAACTGTTTTTATGTAATGTGAATAAAATACTAGTATACATGTAAGTAGCTAAACATTTTAGCATTCCACAGAGTCAGTGTCCCATTTGTGGATGGAAGAAAGATCTAGAGCATATGTGTAGTATTTGCTAAGGAATAGATTTATAGAGGAAAGAATTCCTAAAGCAGAGGAGAACAGTGCTAAGGTTTCTTTGTCTTTCTTTCTTTCTATCTTTCTTTCTTTCTTTCTTTTTCTTTTTTTTTTATTAAGAAAGGATGACAGAAACTTATATCAGTTTTTAATTAAAATTAAGAAAAAATGGACCTTTGTTGTTCAAAGAGAATTAGAGTTAATATAGTTTTCTATTAGATATTATGTTTTGTTAGTTTTAGAGAACTAAAAAGTGTGTAAATGTAATTATAATGGTGGGTATGATGAGCTGAGAGCCTGGACTGAATACCCATCATACTCAAGTAAACATTAGCTTAATACAAGCAAATAAATTAAAAAAGGATTTTCGTTATGCTTATTGTTTATGTGTTTATTCATTCATTACTTTCTTATATTAAATAATGCAGGATTAAATTCAAAACTTGCAAATATGCATAGAAGCTTATGAAAGTGATGTGATTAAATAAAAAATAGAAGAATTTGAGTCGGATTTTGTAATACAAACATCATTTATTTTTACTTACTGAGACCGGTTTTGGGAACACTTGTTCCCATTTTCAACCCTTAATTCCGACTCAGGATTAGTTTAAGCAATAATCTTATAATACAGTTTCAGTTCCATAAGAAAATTCACTTTTATGTTTTCTCATTTATATATTATTTTAGCTGTATTCTACAGTATATCTGAAGTTGTATATTTTGTTTTCTATATAAGCCAAAACCGCTTTCAAATATCATTCTTCTCTCCATAATTTATTAAGACTATATTAGGTACTATAGTACTGTAATAAATAGCATAAATGACTTACATATGGTGTTGAATATGCGGTAGGTTGTTAATCTGGATATGCAATTTTTCTTGTGTATCCATTGAGAGATATATCCAAAAAAAATTAAACTGGATCCTGCTATGAGTCCTGGAAATGCAGCAATTACCCCACTCTATCAAATAAAAGGAGAAAGGAGTAATACGTAATCAATCATATATCATTGTTTATCAACTGTTATTGCATTGTATACTTTAGTGTTTGAAATAGCTAAGTTTAAAAATGTGAACTTTCTACCCAGAATTAATTACTGTTATAGATACATAATAACTTAATTATTACCATCATTTTGACACAGATAAAAATTTAATTAAACTCTAAGCCAGGCATCAGCAAATCTGTTCCTGTATGGCATTTCTTGATCCAACCTGCAACCATATAATGCAGTGGGTTGAAAGCAATGATGAACTTTCTGCACAGTCTCTTTATTTCCGTGAACAAACTTTATTTATTTCACTTTAATATTCATAGTGCCATCAAAGCACCTATAAGTGCCTAGCAATAATTTTCACAATAAGATTGAGCTCAAAATTGCTGCAATATTGGTAGCAAACAATGTAGTGGTGGATATACAAGGTGTGATCAAAAGGTTCCTGGAATGAGGCCATAAACACAACACAACACTTTAATTTGTCTATTCTGTCACCTTTGAAGTGGAAGTTCACAAAAGTTTACAACAAAATCAATTTTATTCTGTCAATGAGTTCTTAGAATACTGTTGTACTAAAATATAGGTTTATAATTATAAATCCAAATGTAATTACTAATGCAGATGTGGTGTTCCTGTGTTTCAATAGATTGAGAGCTGACAATACACATAACAACCAGTAATATGATTACTCCAACAAATGAATGGACAGATGGACAAGGCTTAAAAATATTTTGTAAAAACTATTTTGTAAATATTGCTATATTATTGTAAATTACTACTTGACAATGCCGTTATCTATTATAAGATTGCTGGCTGCTTAATAAATTAAATTAAGTAATCTTCTTGGGAGATGATGCTCTTTTCTTAGTGCTTTTGCCACTGTTGGAAGCACCTCTGGAAGTCATTTTATTTAAACACATTCAGAGCATTCAGCAATTCGCGATGGATAACATCTATGTCCTCAAAACAGTGTCCTTGGAGCTGCATTTTAAGTTGCAGGAAAATAAAGTCTACTGGAGCCACATCTGGAGGATAGGTGGGTTGCAGAACAGTATTTATCATATTTTTATCCAAAAATTGGCAAACAGAAAGGGCTTTGTGCATGGATGCATTTCATAATGCAGGGACCAATCACCATTCCTACAATTTCTCCGGTTGTTTGCATACCTTAATCTTTGCAACATTTGTTTGTGTCATTCTGTGGCAAAAATTCCTTATGTACAATTCCTTTAATACTAATACTAATCATGCCACCACCACTACCACCACCACCACCACCAATAATAATAATAATAATAATAATAATAATAATAATAATAATAAAATCATTGACTTCACTTTGAATCAAATTTATCTGGCATTTTTGGGCATGGAGTTGAAGGTTTCTTCTGTTGTGAAGATTGTTGCTTTGTTTCTGGATCATACCCTAAATCCATGCTACATCATCAGAAATAACATTCTCCATAAATTGTGGGTCATTTTGAAGCTCTTATTTGAGATCTGTGCAGGCAATTGATTGGCTTTCCTTTTGATTATTTGAATGGAGGCTGGGCACAAACTTTGTGGTAATTCTTCCCATGTTCAAATCGTCTTTTAAAATGCTTTCAACATTTCTTAATGAGTCAGAAAGTTCTCTTATTGTAATGTGCCTATTATTTAATATCATATCATACTCTTTATTGACGTTCTCTTTAGTTTTGCTGGAAGAGGTTTCGTCAAATGATCTGTATCTGTAACTAATATCTTGCCACTTTTAAATTTCGAAAATTACTGAAATGCTTGAGTTTTGTCCATTACTTCCTCTCCAAAGCTGTTCATAACATTTTAAAGGTTTCTTTTGCAGTTTTACAAAGTTTAAACAAATTTGATGTCTGTTCTTTGTTCTTCCTAAGTTGACAGTTTTGCTACACAGAAAAATTGCAGCTAGTGCAAAACACATATTTACTTCAGAGCTTCTAAAAAGCCACTAAAAGCCACAGAAGGTCATATGACCTCTCATTTTTATCAGTAAACTGCCATGGCTGGTTCATAAATGTACTTTATTTCATAAATCAGTTACAGTTTAATGTATCCATGATGAAAAATTTGCCATTTTCTTTCAAATCACTGAGACTCTTTAGAACAAATTCAGTGAGCCTCATTAGAACAAATTCACTAATGTTTCAAATAAAATAATGTAGACAATTTATTTTAAAACTAGAAACAATGCTTCAAAAATTTACAAATAAAGTTACTAATGTTATTCTTTCAAGTGATTTTAACATAAATGTTCACAATACAGCACTATCTGTAAAAAATTAATTGAGGTCTATAATATGTATAATATTAAGGACATATTTTTTGGACCCTATTCATGTTATGAAAACACATCTTCAATATAAATGTATAATTTTGAAGCTGCTCACAGTGAAGACATAATCAAATTGAATTAATTAAAGTGGTACTGTTAACAATAAAAGTAAGTGAAGTGTGTGTTAACAGTACCACTTTAATTAATTCAACTACATCTTCAATAATCGATCATGTTTCATCCAATATTCAAACATTATCTACTTCTGTAATTAATACCCATATCTTGGATCATTATGCTCAATATGTACATTTTAGAACCCCACAATATGAATTAGAGGACCAACAAATTAAAATAATCTGCTGTATAAATGAACAAAATATTTGTAACTTGGTAAGCATGCTAACTGCTGAAAGCTGAGAACCTATTTTGAGTAATAATGATGTAAATAGCAAATGGAATAATTTTTACAAGATATTCAGAACTTATTTTGATATTGCTTGTCCATTAAAACAAATAACTATTAACAATATAAAAAAAGAAAGGATAAAACTTCCCATAGAACTACTCAGGCAAAAAGAAAAAATGAAAGATCTATATGCCCTTCATAAAAGCACATCCTCCTTATGTTACAAAAATAGGTATAAGAAAGTAAAATCTGAATATCTAAAAAAGTGTAAATAATTTAAAAGCTGAACCTACAGAGAAAAAATAGAAAATCAAACAATATTACCAAATCTGCTTGGAGTATATTAAATAATTCAAGAAAGAATAAATTGTCGCAAAAAAATATTGAATTAAACATCCTAGGAAAATTTATAAAAAAAACCCTAAAATAATAAGCAAAAAATCCAATAACTTCTTTATTAATGTTGCTGGCCAAATATCTGATCCAAATAAGTATGGTGGTAAGACTGTCACTTCCATATCATCATCTGTTTTTTTCAAACCAGTCACAGAAGATGAAATTAACAATTTAATTAACAAATTAGGAAATAAATGAAGTTATGGATGGGATGAGATCAGTCCAATTGTATTAAAACAATGTAAAGTAGCCTTGACTAAGCCCTTGACCTATTTAATTAACTTCTCCATGGAAAAAGGAAAATTCCCAGATATTCTAAAACTGGGAATAATTAAGCCAGTGTTCAAAAATGATATTAATAACATAATAAAAATGATATTAATAACTACAGGCCAACCACCCTAACCTCCAAAATTGCAAACATTTTTGAGAGAGTAATATTATCTAGATTAATTTCCTATTTTGATAAACACAACATAATAGAAAACTTCCAGCATGACCTCCGGAAAAACAGATCCACAATTACTGCTATCAGTCAGTTTATTCAAATAATAGTAGAAAAGGTACAAAGTAACAATAAGGTTAGCATCCTATTTTTTGACTTATCCAAAGCGTTTGACTGTGTGAATCACAATACCCTTCTAAAGAATATATATGGAGTTAGAGGCCTCCCTAAAGAGATAATTGGTTCTTACTTAATTGGCAGAAAACAAATGACTGAAGTTGTGTATAAGAATGGCAAGTTTATCCAAAATATACAATCCAAAATAGAAACTGTGAAATATGGAGTACCCAAGGCACAGTGCTGGGCCCACTCTTATTTATATTATATGTGAATGATATAACACATCCTGACAATACTGCCATTGTTACCTATGCTGATGATACTACAGCTATTTGCTGGGGAAAACAGATAAAGAACTCCTCAGAAACATAAAGAACTCCACATCTTCACTTCTCAATTATTTTGAAAGTTTGAATTTCAAATGTAATGTCCAAAAAACAATGATAATGGGATTCAATAGGTCAAATAAAAATTTAAACAATGTCAGTTTGCAGGTTCAGAATATGGTAATTCAAAACGTTAACACTCACAAATTTTTAGGCATTAAAGTAGACAACTGTTTAAAATGGACAGAACATATAGACTTTATATGCAGTATTGTTAGCAAATCAATATATTTACTGAGGTATTTTCAAAATTATGGCGATGTTCACATTTTAAAATTTATATACTTTGGATGCATCTATTCTCACCTAACATATGCTGCCGCATAAACTTCTTATTTTACAAAAGAAAAGCATCAGATTAATGTATAAAATGAAATCACAAGAATCATGTAGAACTGCATTTACCAATAATAAGCTTTTAACCATTTATTCTCTGTATGTTTATAGAACTATATTGTGCATAACAGATAAGCAACCATTAATAAGAAATAATCAAGTGCATAATCATTATACAAGAAATAACTGCAATCTCTTTAGACACACAAATACAAGTTTCACAGAAAGGGATGTTGGTACAAGAGGAGCAATTTTATTCAATAGGTTACCAGTAGCACTAAAAAATTTAGTGAATGCTCAAAAAACACGATTCAAACATAAGTTAAAAGAATATCTAATTAATAAGTGTCTGTATAATTTAGATAAATTGTAAATAGCACATTGTAAACAACTGTATGTATATATGTATAATAATTTATTTATGAAACAAATGACCTGTCCAATGTCAACTGTACAATGTACAAAGGATTTACTGGATCAATAAACTATTATTATTATTATTATTATTATTATTATTATTATTATTATGGTTGTTATTATTATTATTACTATTATTACCATTATTAGTACTATTATTACTATTATTAGTACTATTATTATTATTATTATTATTATTATTATTATTATTATTATTATTATTATTATTATTATTATTATTATTATTATTATTATTTGTTAAAGTTTGCCTCAGAAATTTTGGAAAGTGAAACTTGGAAAATAAGATTTGATTTGCAGGTTCTATCACTGTTGTCATTTGACTTAAAATGCCATATATTTGGATTGTCATCTTTTCCTTGGTGGCAACATCGTGATTTTTTTTTTTTTTTAGCTTAACGTCCGATGAATGAAGTTGGTGAAATGATGCTCAAATGATCTTGAGGCTATGGAGCTTAAAGTTATTTGGCATTCATCTTCTCAGGATAAGGGAAAACCGAAAAAAAAAAAAACCTTATCCAGGTAACTCACATTAAGGGAGATTTGAACTTGCGACCTGTTGATGTGAGGCAAACACGCTACCACCACACTACCCAGGCAGGCTTTTTTGTTCAATTTCCCAGTTGTGTCAAAGGAAAGCTAAATTATCTATCTAGTTTTAATTTTCCAATTTGAAAGTTCTAATGCGCATGCATGCGCATGCACACTCTCTCTCTCTCTCTCTCTCTCTCTCTCTCTCTCTCTCTCTCTCTCTCTCTCTCTCTCTCTCTCTCTCTCTCTCTCTCTCTCTTCTCTCTCTCTCTCTCTCTCACTCACATACATACATACAGCTTTATACAGCCATAATAATTCTGAATTATTATGTTATGCATATACATAAGTATAATGTTAGTATAAATATGCCTACTCTTTCATAAAATGAGCTACAACATTATGTACATGAAATTGTTTGTATATTCCTCCATTGCTAAGCCAATACATCTCAGTGTATGGTGAATGATCTGCATAGCAAGTTCACAAATTTTCTATCCTTTGATGAGACTGTGATATTTTAGAGCTCTACTTAATTCAGTTTGTGACATCAAAACCACATCCATAACATGTATCATGCTTTTGTTTTGGTCACAGTACTTTCTGATGTATTATACAGTGAAAACATTTAATGCATATGCTTTTTATTAAATAATGTTTTAGTCTCCATATTAGACATTTATTTTTACCAGTTATATTCCAGGCTCTGTCTGATATCATGGTGTCTGCTGCTATTGTTGCTACTGCTGCTGAGCATTGGTAGGCTGACGATAGTCCAAACAGTGTTATAAGTGTATCTACCCATGTTGGACTTGAAGATAGGATGGGTATTGCAAGATGATGGCTGAAAATAAGGTTGATGGAGTGAAAGGAGGTAACTATATTGCTCCTCCACAATGGTGCAGCGTGCAATGGGCCTTCTGTATTGCTGGTGTCAGTATTTCTAAAAGCATCATATCAGGGATTTTGTTTTATTTTTTTAATTTTTAGTTCAAGTAACTCTGAAAGGATTTTGGAGGAGCTCAATTTTTGTTGTTGGATGGATTAGTTCCTTTGTTATCAAGGCTGCCATGCAGAGAACCTGGTGTCACCTGAAGTGGTGTTGTCTGGGGTGCCCTCATTCAGAGACTGAACAAGGACACTCCAATGGAATGGTAACTTTGCATAGAATTTTTCAGCCTGGCACCTAATTTCATCCTCTATGTGTGGAAGGGACAAGGCAATCTCATGAGGAAGGCATGGTATGATAAAGAATGGGTAGTCCGAAGACCTCTATTCTGCACTCTTTGCAGGCTCAGCAGATTGGAGTCTGCAGCCATGCCCCAGATCTCGTAGGCATTATCAAAGCTCTGAAAAGGTGTAGCTTTAAGGGAACCTGCATCTCCTAACTAAGCATGCAGTACAATGATGCAATTATCCCATTGGCCTAATGCGACAGACCTGTAATGTGTTGCCTTGTCTAATTTGACTCCCAAATAAATGATGATATTTGTCTACTCATTCCTTGGTGGAGATACCTGAAAGTAGGAAAATTTGCAAGGAGCTGGCGCTTTGACAGAAGAATGCTGTGGGTTTTTTCTGGGTTAACAAATAGCCACCAAAGCCTGCACCAATCTTGGATGAGTTGGAGGTATATCTTTGTACAGAGTTGGAAGCTCTGGTGAAGTTTCTGTCTGAACAGATTAACAGCACATTGTCAGCATACTGTGCTATATTGACACAGAGCTCTGTAGCTAGTTCGCCATGAAGAGCATGGTGATATCACAGAACCATAAGTGTCAATAACTTCAAGTGTAATTTATTTTCCTCAATGCAGTTAAATAGTGCTCAGAATATCTCTTCTCCTATTATGCTACCTCTAAGCAAATTTCCCAGCAGATATTTTGTAGCAACAGTATCACATTAGCTCCACAGTTAAAAAGGAGGCATCAACTATATTAGTACTACCATTCAATGCCAAAGAGTAATTCAAGTACTAGTGTTCATTTGACTTTGTTTTCTCCTTTGTTGAAGCTACAGTTTACTTATCCTCCTCTGAATTGCATGTGGAAATAATTTAATACCAATAAAAACTTGGAGGAAATACGTTTGAAAATGTATTTAAACAGGATTTAATAAAGTTCCCTTCAGTGAAATAGAACAATGACTTTGCAATTTTCAAAGCCATGATATTTTGTACATTTATTTATTTATTTTTTTGAGTTCCATAGTTAACATAGGTTTGCCGATTTATTTCTATTGTTGTAATTTTTCTACCTAACCCTAACTAAAGAAATTTTAAGAATAAATATTATCCTTGCATTTTAAATAAGAATACTTACTTATTATTTTATAATCTTCAGTATGATATTTGCAGTGACAGGATTTGATTTTGTTTTAAAATGCCCTTTTTAACCTTGGAGCATAGCAGACATCTAACACTGTTACATGTGTGAAAAAAAAATTGTTCCATTCCTTCTTAAAAGTCTGACATTGCCTAGCCATGGTTGATTTTGCAAACATTAAGAGACTATAGCTATGACAATCAGAAGTACAATCTATCAGTGGCTGTTGCTTGTGTTGAGAATTTTCAAAAGGGTAATCCATCATTTTAGTAGTGATAGTGCACCTGCCTCAGGTGCAGGGGACTCAAGCTTTTAATTTCTGGAACCAATGTGGGTATTTTTTCCCCCGCTGGGAGGACTGGGTGTATGTCCTTTTGTCATCCCCATCCTGAGGAAGGAAAATGGCAACACCACTGTAGTATCATCCTAGTCTGAATAAAAAGGGCTCACAATTCTGTCCTGGTCATTGATCGACCTTCGGGTTGAATACTTGTCAAGAGGGAAAGAAGGGAAGGAGAAAGATGGTTGGACTGCAACATCATGTAAATTTGTGATCATGTCAATTTTCCTCATGTCCGCTCTAAGCAATTGTCAGCTATTATTTATAAGGAACAATGAATGAGTAATATAAATTTTAAGTATATGTTTTAATAAAAGGATCATATTCAATAATAAAGCATACATGAATTTGAAAAACTCATTAACTTTATGTATGTATTTTTGCATGTGTTGTGTGCGAGTGTGCATGCATGTGTGCACATGTAAATGAATGCATGTATATGTGAATGTCCCACTTTCAATTTTATACTTCTAATCAGAGGCATAGCCAGAATAGATTATTCACCCTTACAAAAAAAAATTATAAAGTAATAACAAAATCTCACTTTAATTCTAATTGCTGTGACTATGAACATAAAATCAATTTTTAAAAAATTTTATTTATTATATTTATTATTTGATCTCATATAATTGTTTTAAAAATGGAACTCTATACATAGCGCCCTTAACAATTGTAAACAAATTTTGTTGAGTCGATTGTGTAACAGTACATCACTTACTTTTTATTTCGGAAAACATGTTTCAGAAGCCATGTTTTCTGAAATAAAAAGTAAGTAATGTAGTGTTACAAAATCGAATCAACAAAAATGTTTTCAATTGTTAAAACACATCACTGTCACAAAGTCCACCATATATCAGAAATAATAACCCCCCTATTTTAATTTTTCAGGCTATGCTACTACTTCTAAAGAAGTGGTTTCAAGTGATTGTCAAAATTTTTTGTTGGTGAAACATTTCACCAGTCTTATATTTATGCAAATATTACACTAATATGCAGCAGCTTATATCTATTTTCTTCTAGGAAACCAATATTTAATCAGATGGTTGCCATTAAGAAAAATATTTGAGTGTATCTTTAATGTCGGGGATATTTATTGTGCTATATATAAATAAAATTAGGAAATAGTAAATTATATATATATGTATGTATGGATCTAACCTGTTGTAGTTTAAAATGTAGAACATTACTGAGAAAGGTTGGAAGCACTTGCATGAAAGTTATACTTGTCCAGCCAATTCCTAAAGTATAAAGGCAATGTGCCCATACAGCAGGAGAAATAAGAATTTGTAACCAAGGCACTGACCGATTTTGCTGAAACAAAACATTGATTAGTATTAGTCCATGTTTATGTTAAATAAAAATGTTCTAAGCATGTGAGATAAAATAATCTGATGCATTATATTCACATGACTTTTTCTAATCATTTTGTTTAATTTTTTCTCTGTTCTACAAACTACATATTAGGAAATTAAAAAAGAGCTTATTTTTCTATCTTCTTCATATTCATTCATAAAATGATTGCAAAATGGTCATTATATAGTTTGTTATGAGAACAAGAAAAATTCAGGAGACTGAAGCGATAATCAAAAATCTTTATGCTGGCATTGAAATTCCATACTCTTTCTATGGCAACACAAGAATAAACTTAATGTTGAACACTTCAAAAATTGACAAAAATTGAAAAATTCAAGAGAATGATAGTAAATATATAAGAAAAGGTTGATCACTAAGAACTACCTATTTATAATTAATTGTGTGTTTTAAAGATATCTGTATTTTGTGCAGTAGCTCCTTGTCTATCATCAATCTGAATGAAGAAGACTAATACAAGGCACAACTTGAATTTTCATAGAATTAAGATTGAATTTTGTATTATTATGTAAACTGGCAAACAAATATGAGGCACAACTTGAATTTTCATATAAATATCCAGTCATATAATTTTTAATTAGAATCACTATAAGTTTTTTTTGTTGGGAGGGTTAATGAAAAATGTTCCATGAAAAGGATAGATTAGATTAGATTAGATTAGAAAGCATTCTGTAGATTCGTTTAGGCCAGAAAGCCACTGAACATAGAACTTGTTATAGTTTGGGATGTAGGTATTTTTTTTTAAATGTTCATGTCACATCCTTGAAAGATACCAAAATGAAATACCAAATTTGGTATTTATCTGTTCTTTTCTTTTGAGTTAAGCTATTCATTAACTGACAAAAACAGAAAACACAGACACATCATAACTTTTCATAAAAAAGTTTTTTGAGGATTGGGATCTCAAAGCAAGTATTTCTGCTGAGATCTTGATTCAGATTTTTGGTCGAAGGCAATTATAAGCAAACATCTCATGTATTATTTGATTTTCTCCATTCATCTTTCTCTTATGCTTGTATCTACCTCATTTTATTTGAGATAAACATATTTTACTGAAATGGCTATTTTTGTTGCAACTATAAGTTGAATAGAGTAAGGCTTGAGCATTATCAAATCTTTTAAAAAGAGTTGCTATGTGATGTATTTACAATTCTGTACTCGTTATATGCCCAGATGAGAAAAATGAAAAGTAACCTAGAAGTTTAAAAAAGTATAAAGTAAATTTTCCACAAACTTCAGGATTTTCTCATATGGTTGAGCATTTTTATATAATATTACTGTTTTAATAATATGACATACTGTATATCACCCATATTTCAAAAGATTTGTTTACTCTTTTAACACATTTTGTTATTTAGTACCAGTTTTCTGAATTACTTGTTCAAATCTAGGTTTGTTGCTGCAATGGAATTCATTTTAGTTTATTGCATTTCGTCCAGCCACAAAATGAACTCACAGTGACAATGCCTTGAATTATCAATAATCTATACATAGAAAAGATAGAAACATATGTCTCATATTACCAGGATATCCAAAACTGTGTAAGCAGAAATGCATTCCTGTCATCCCTTAGAGTACTTCAAATACTAAGAAATGTATTAGACAAACCTCTGAGTTCTGCTTGCCACGGTTTTTAATTATGTAGTTCCTTTCTTCTTTCAAAATCCATGGATGATCTTCAGGGGTATCATAAATTAAAAAAAGCCATGGTATGAACCAAGCTACAGCTAAAATTCCAAAGAGATAAAATGTCATTGGCCACCTGCCCTGTCCAGCCAAAATTCCAGATAATATGCTTGCCAATAAACTGCCAAAAGTGGAAGCTGCAACAACAATTTGAATACATTTCAATAAAAAGTATTTATATCTTTATTGTATATTAGCACTTCATAAAATAATTTCTTCTGGTACATTTAATACAAGTTTCAGAAACAGTTCATATCTACTACATAGTTCTTATGTTATTACAAAGATAAGAAAATTAAACCAAAGCTTTTACATAATGCCTTACAATTTAAATGCTTTATGTATTTGAAAGTGTGGCTACTGTCGGTCAGAATACAAAATATATTTCCAAAATATTGCACTTTACAGTGTGAGCATACAAGAGTTTTCTTTGCCAAGTTATTGGAAGTGATTATAAGGGTTTACTTAAATATTTATGTTTACCAAATGGAGGAATTGCAAGTATATTACAAACTGCTTGTGGGTTTTGGTATGTATGGTGACCACTTAGGAGGAGATGCTTTCAGAATTCTTGAGATAATTCCAAAAGGTATTATTTGAAACCAGGTGTGTATCTAATAATATTACCATAGTTTCAAGCTCAAAGAGAAAAAGAAAATTTGATGTGTAATTTTAAAATGGCTTCTCACTTTCATGGATATATTTTATATGCATCCACCTGTTATTTAAGAGTAATTCTGCTATCCAAATTATGTAAATTATGACTTTTAATGCTTGCCCTCAATGAATTCAACCAGGCAATACAGATTTAGTTACATACAACATACATAAGCAGTTTACATCACAAGTGAACTAATGTTATAAAATGGAAGTTTCTTACATTTTCAAGTACTTTCCATATATAGCGTACCAAAATAAACTTCAATCTTCAAAAACTTATATGCACAGCAGAAAATAACACCAATACCATAAAAAAAATGGCATCTATATTTTTACTTTCTTTACTGCACATAGGAAGTAGGGAAAGTATTGTATTCCAGCCAAAAATTTGATACAGAGAATTTACTGGAAATACACATTGTGGGATCCCCTGAAACAATAGTAAAACAAAAATAATAACTTCATAAAAATTTCTATGTGCATGAAAATAACATAACTCCCCAAACTAACCTTTACATGAAAACTTTTTCAAAAAACTTAATTTTCTCAAAAATGGGTCTAATGATTTAATTTCAAATACCATTGTTTAAGACATTATATGACAAATAAAATAAATGAATGCATGCGTGCACATTGGTGTGGGCGCATGTGGGCATCCATGCATGTGTGCGTGGGTGGGTGCATGCGTGTGTGTGTGTGTGTGTGTGTGTGTGTGTGTGTGTGTGTGTGTGTGTGAGAGAGAGAGAGATTTTCTGAAAATAGCTTCTGAAGTCCTCTTAATTCTGGATGACTTTTGTATAACCTGTAAACTATAAGAGATAGATAAACATAAAAAAACTTGTTAAAACTCACAATTTAAGCCAAACACATTTTTTATAGGTAATTATTTCTTGTATTGGTTTTAATGTTAAAATGCTTCTTTCCTCAAATGGGATGTCATCACTCATTTTTCTTGTGCTGCCATTATTTACTAACCAGCTCTTAAAAGACCTGACTATTGCTTAAGCCTAGCATATTGCCTTATCTTTAATATCTACAATGAAATATGTAGTAAAAACATTTATGCAAATTTTTAGCTGGATTAATGAGAAGTAGAAAAAGAAGAATGGATAAAAAAAGGCATGTGAATGTAACACATCAGAATTTTCTCTTATAAACCCTCTGCTTATTCATCATCAAAATATATTAAAAATGGGGACGAGACCTTGATATGATACCCTCAATACTTGGCAGTATCAAAGTATATGTAATACTATCAGTACTTTTAATTTTTCAAATTTTGCAATATTGAAAGTTGTTACATTTAGCTTTATACCAGATAAGGAATGAAAGGAGCTGAAACTTTAGTTATTGCCTTGCACATATCTCTAAAGAGTTACTGGGTTAAAGTTGTTGATAAACCTTGACTGAATTTCCTTTGAGAGAATCAATGCAACATCCCATAGACTGTGACTAAATGAAAACATCCAAATAGTGGGGGTATAATGAAACATCCAGTTCTGAGTTTTGAATTTTACTGATGCACTGAATCATATTTCTAAAGTATTTATTCTGGCTTGGTGTCTTATTCTCAGCCACTATATTTACCCATTTGGTAATTTAAATCTATGAATCCAACAGAAACAAGCCAGAACTTTTAAGATTTGAAATATTACAGTGAATGAAAATATTTGTTTTAGCCTTGACTAACAATAAGGGATATAGGAATGTCACTAGATTTTACTCTTAAGTCACTAGATAAGTATTGAAACATGGCATATTGGCCACCTTTGGGGAAAGCATTATTGTTGTGTTGAAATAGCTGACTCATTGGTAATGCAACAGCAATAGGAAGAGCATTGTTGCATCGTTCATTTTCCCTCATTTTATGTTTGAAATCTCGAAAGTGTGAACTTTCTTGCAAGTGCAATGGAGATTCATAGAGAGATTTTCTTGTATGACTTCAAATGAAATGCAATCACTTGAGCATTTGAGAGAGGGTTTTTGGAGGCTATTCTCCATCGTGTACCACTGTGTTGCCTTGCTTGGAGAATTCAAGAGGAGGTGGCAATCTTAAAGCTGAAGAGAAGAGTGGCCAGACTAACAACAATAATGTTTGAGAAAAGCATCACTACTACGGAAACAATAATTAGGGAGGATCTAAGACTAACCTACAAGGGCATTGAGCTGGCTTTAGTGATATGATTAGTTTGCAGAATGTTTCAATCATGCTTCATGTAAAAAAGAAGTGTGCCCCATAACCATCTGAAGCACAGAAGCTTCATGTCAAGAAATGCTGCAAAGATTTAACTGTGGAAAGTTTTGCCATGTTTCAGATATTGTTACAGATGACGAAACAGGGATGCAACAGTTTGACCCAGAAACAAAACATCAGTCCTCCATGTGGGCGCTTCCAGATGACCAATCACCTATCAAGGTCAAGAGAGTAAGGAGTGTCGGAAAGAAAATGGTTGCTTCTTTCTTCTCCATTTGGCAGCTATTGTGCTTGAAAAATCAGAAAACTGGTACTGCAAAATGTTACACACAAGTTTGCCTTCCAAACAGTGTTTAAAAAATAAAGAAAAATATCCAGAGATAGAACTAAGAGACAATTATTGCATCATGACAATGCATCAGCTCACCTGCTAATGTAATAATGGAGTTTCTGCAAGGGACTAATGCAAAACTATAGATTTATCCATCCTATAGTCCCGATCTGGCTCCATGTGATTTCTACCTGTTCCCTGCAGCGCAAAACCAATTTCGAGGTCACCAAGTTTCTAGTCCTGAAGAAGTTGCTGCAGTATACAAAGAGGAGATATCTATAGTGTCAGCAACTGAGTGGTGTGGATGCTTCCTGAAATGGTACCAGAGTATGGAATGCTGCTTACAGTGCCATGGAGAATAGTTTGAGAAATTGGGGATAAACAAAATGAGTGTATGAGAATTTGTTATTTGCTGTCTCAATACTTATCTACTGACCCTCATATAACCTGTGACATTATCAAGATAAAAAAATGTCTGA
The DNA here is from genome assembly GCA_030762935.1 of Hymenopus coronatus. Classification (NCBI taxonomy): domain Eukaryota; kingdom Metazoa; phylum Arthropoda; class Insecta; order Mantodea; family Hymenopodidae; genus Hymenopus; species Hymenopus coronatus. Next base: position 151,111,365 of record CM060882.1, on the reverse strand, counting down.
TATGTTACATTCACTTGATATTCTCTACTATTCTGCAACAAACTATTCTTACAAAAGCTTATTCATCTAAGTCATGCTAATTGAAATAAACATTAGCAGAAATGATTTTATTTAATATTTTCTCAAAGTTACAAGGGGAATAAGGGAATATGCTATGCTAAAGATAATCAAATCTTTTAAGAGTAGGTCCTATGTGATGGTTTTAAAATTCATACTCTTTGCATGACCAGGGAAAAAAATATTAACAATTCCCAATTTTATAAAATTATAAGTATTGAAGAATTTAAACCAATAACAAAGAATGTCTTAGAAATGCCTACCTGCCACATCTCCCCTGACACACTCACACACAGAAATTGTGTGCTTTAATGAGATCTACATATTTTGTGTAGTAAGACTTAATTTTTCATTTGTATAGCTCCCTTTAACTGCCATGGTCATCTCAGGGGCTTTTAACTTGTGAAACGACTCCATATTAATGGTACATCAATTAGGTTAATCATTTTATACAATTAAACACATGCACATTCACTCTCACACTCATACATCCTGACTCTGTGAGGGATAGGGATAATTCCAGTTAAAGAAAAATTCCCTGCCCCCAGCTGGGAATCGAACCCGGGTTCAATGGGAGAGAAGCCAGCTCGGTGACTTCACCGCAGAGGCAGTCAGTAAGATTTTGTTATCAGTTATGCAAAAATCATTCAGACTGAGGAGGATTTCAGAACCTATTCCACATAATTTCATATATCATGAAAGTATTTTGAAAGTATTTTGAATATATGCTATTTTAATAGCATATTCATTTTTATGGAGATTTAAATTAACAAAATTCCATGTAAGGGGTATGGGATATTTTTGAAAATGTTCATGTTGCATCCTTCAAATATGCCATATTCTCTCTCTCTCTCTCTCTCTCTCTCTCTCTCTCTCTCTCTCTCTCTCTCTCTCTCTCTCTCTCTCTCTCTCTCTCTCTCTCTCTCTCTCTCTCTCTCTCTCTCACACTCACCTCTCTCTCTCTCACTCACTCTCTCTCTCACTCACTCCCTCTCTCACTCACTCCCTCTCTCTCTAACTCTTTCTCTCACCACACACACATGAACCTTTATCTAATTTTTTTTTAAATGAGTCTCAAAGTATATATTTCTGGTGAAATCTTCATATCAATATTTTGGGTGGAATAGTTTATTTTTCCTATTTACTACATATGGTAGAGGACAAAAAAGGCAAGAGGCTAAGATGAAATGAATAGTAAAGTAAAGAAAGAATGAAAAGTAAAGCAAGAAAAGGGAGATCAAATAGGTGAAACCACTAGTGAGAATTATCCACAGATATAAGAGTGGAGGGGAACGGCCACCTTGCAGAATATAACTAGGGTGTTCAATTATGTGAGGCTCCTGTGTGGAGTCAAGTTTAGATTAAGGTGAAATTTGTAAAATTATAAGAATGCATTAGAGAAAGGAGAAATAAATTCATTCATTCATGTAGTAGACAAAGTAAAAATAACTGCCAATTGGAGAATGTCATACAAGAACAATTTTGAAATTATCATACAGTACAAAATTGGTTTCATGTATTTATACAGAGAAAACTACCAATAAGAACATAATTCATTGAACCAGCATCACCTTAAAGCTTTTTATAAAGTGATGTATCGAGGATTGGTGCTGAAAACTCAGTATTGGTATCAAGCATTGAGTATCAATAGATTAAGGTATTGTGCATCACTATTAAATATGTATTTCTAATCAAATTATTAGAACCATACCTGAGAAAATAAAAAATTAATAGTTGTTCTATATGAAGTGATTTGGAAGAATTTTGGTGAAATATTTTTCTTACATCCTTAAAAAACACTTGACTTAACTCTGACATCTGATAGGTGTACACACACTCACACACACACACGTGTGTGCACACATGCACGCGTACACACACACACACACACACACACACTGGTCTAGTGGCTCAGTTGGTTAGGTGCTGGCCTTTGATCCCAAGTTTGCAAGTTTAAACCTGTCTCAGATCAATGGTTTTTAATTGTACTTAAAAGCAACAGCCCCATGTCAGTAGATTTACTGGCAATTAAAATAACTCCTGCAGGACAAAATTCCAACATGCTGGTGATATTAATGTAATCCTGTCAAATGACAATCATTAGCAAACAAATACTTTTTAAACACACAAAGGATATATGCTTTTTAAAATGGCATTATTTTTCAGTAAGACTATCCTTCAGTATGCTCCCTGTGCAGATTGTCGCCAATTTTGATGAGGTGGGAAAAGAAGGTTGCATGTGCACCTTAACTCTGTTAATAGATTTCTGCAAGCATTGAAGCCTACTACCTATGCAAAGTCATTAGACAAAACATGTTTGAAGCTTTGCTAATACTGCTTGACTGCATTCACTGATTTGCAGTGATGTCATTGTCATGCCCTACCCTTCTTAACTGCACTATGCTGGCATGAACACTGGTTTGCAGTGAAATAAAATTGATCAGAAAGGCAAGTTTTAATGTAACATTTTAATATCAATTTATGGCCAAACTTCTAGATTGGTGAGAAAGAGACATTAGGCAAAATTTGTTATGAAAATGGTATGCTTTCATTTCTTCAACAATCAGCTGTTCATTCTGAGCCATTAACACACTAGTATGCTCTAAAACTGTAGTAAAAATCATTTTTTTTCACATAAACCATGACTTAGCTTGTAAAATTACAATAGAATTATTTATCACATTATCATATTCTCTTAATGTATCATGCACCAAATACTTCCACCCTGTATTTCTTACTTTGAACATGTAATAGTTAATTACTACTGTTCTGTCTGTTAGTCAGACTACTGTTCTGGCTGTAACATATCATATTCTTCTGTTCTAATTAATTCCTTAAAAATAATAATAATAATAATAATAATAATAATAATAATAATAATAATAATAATAATAATAATAATAATAATAATTATTATTATTATTGTTGTTGTTATTATTATTATTATTATTATTATTATTATTATTAATTATTTTAAATTGACTTGGATACAATGCTGCAACTGGTGTTATAAATAATGTTTAATAGCCCTCAAGCTATTAATAATTTATAATATCTATTTCTTTGATTCTCTAACTAATAACATCTTTACACAAAATGAGGATAGGTAAACATCTTCAACACTGTATTGATAAATAATGATATGTAATTAAGAAAATATTTGCTAACCAGAATGCAGTATTCCTCCTAATGATGATCTTTCTATTGCTGGATACCATTTGGACACCATAGTTTGTGATGCAGGTAGAACAACACCCTAAAATATTGATATAATGTTATTAATACAACTTTAATAATTTTGTACTTTGGTTGAACAACACTAAATAGAATGCACCATAAGGTGTACTCTAAATGTACTCATTGCATTATGCATTGTATTACTCTTTGAAAAAACAAAATCAAATGCACTAATAACCTAACTGGCTTTGTTACGTGAGAGGGCAATGTAATATAGCATCATAACTTAACTTATAATCTTCAATACAAAATATAATTCAGTTGTTTTTCCCCCCGTTGCCATTCACATTCTTTGTGAACTTCAAAGGTTCTCTCAGGACATAATGAAATTGTGGCTAAGATCTTAAGTTGTCCTTCCTGTAAGGAACAGCTACATCATCAGCAGGAGTGACAGTGAAGACAAATGTAGAAATAATAGGTCAGGGGAAGCCGTAAGTAAATTGAACAATCTAAGTAGACCAAGCTCAACATGGGGAATGTTTGAATCAAGAATATAATCCTAAAATGGGTGCATGAAGGTTTGGCCCTAATACAGTGCTCATCTTAGGTTAATGTGTTTAACATACTGGAGCTCTGAGTCTTGACATATTTGGAACAATAGTAGTGAATTCCTCTGGGCTCTTTTCTTCAAAACAGTTTACATGCACTCTACTGTGACAACATAAGGTTGCCGGACTTGTAGTACAAAAAGTAGTAAACAATAGCCTAAAAAGCAACAAAATGCTTACTAAAGTAGCCCAAAATACAGTCCACTTGAAAAACGTAGGAAACGTCAAATAAGATCATCTTCGTTCCTCTTTTAGCCCTCCTTATATGGAGAACTTACACATTCCCCCCCCCCTAACCCAAGACTTAACAAGCCAGTGCCCATGGTTAAGATACCTATTGAAGAGCAGGTGGACTCTAGTTCAGAGAGAGAGTAGCCAAATTGGCTGCTCAGCCTAATGGCTGATATGAGAGTAAGAAAGCACATGATATGAAATTATGGTTACCTGGATGAAAATAAAGGTGATTATGGTGCAGACAGTGGTATGAATGACAGGGCAGTCAGATGACCTGGTAAATTTGATTATTCTGGCAGGATAAGTGTATATTCTTTTTCACTTAATGAACCTCTTACAAACTGTTCCAACACACCCCTCACAAACCAATACAACAGGAGAAAACCTGCCTAGTCACTGCTTTGTTCACCAGAAATCCTGCTTGGGGTCCCCTGGAATCGAACCTAAGCTGCCTCATGAGAAGTGAGCAGTATACTCAGCCACAGTACACCTAGTATAAGCATTAATAACAAATTGTAAATAACAAATAATAGGAAGCAAATTGAACAAGATGACAGGTGCAATATTTTGAATAATGGTAAATAAGGTAATGGAACAGCTAATTAATAGCTGTAAAGGCACATCTTCAAATTGTGAAGTAGGCTAGTAATAGACAAACAATAAATTGATACAAATATTGCGGATTCACTTCACACTCATCAGATAGAGGGGCAATATTTATTGTGAATCTGTGAAGCTTTCATATTGTCATTCATTAATCCTTTCATACTCGGCAATAGTCCAATTCAGCAAGCCAGGACATCTCTGCTGGAGTATTAACATTTAATATGGGAAATCAGATCACACTGTTTCGTCTAATTAATTATTACACATATTTCAACAGCACAATAAAAATCAAACCAAATTCATTATAGAAGCTGCTCAATACATAGGTAGCCCAAAAAATTGCAAGTAGCCAAACCACAAAATTGTGTAGCTGCATCAAAATAAATTCAGCCCATTTTGCTACTTGTCACCCAATTTGTAAAACCTGGTGGCAGCCCTGATTAAGAAAAGAACTAAAAGATATGTGATAGTCTTTTGTTTATTATTGTTGTGTCCAAGAAGCTCATTTATATTGTTGTTAATTCCAGAGGAGTTCAATAAATAAATTTTAAAGGCTACTATTGAGTTTTAATATCTTGATATTACCCAACGATGTGATATTACCCAATGAACTGACGTGATGCCAGATGGGGGAGAAATACAATTAGATGAGCCTATCCTTCAAAGGAATGAAAATGAAATTGCAAGAGTAACCATGAGAAATATGCTGATATGGCAAAAGAATGTGAAATTTTGAAATTGTGAAATTAGATAGAAGTTCAGTTTACAATCATCGAATAACTGCTCAAATTAGTAAATTTAATCATGTATTGGGTACACTTGTAGCTTAAGCTGTGGAATTAGTGTCCAACTTTTAAGCCAAGCCACTTTCTTGAACACATTTACAGAATTTAAGAGGCAAGTTTGAGGAGTCAGATGGAAGGAAAGTAAACAAATTGTTCACCAAATTAGAAGTGGCGAACAAGAAACTGTTATAGTCACTACGAATAATGTTGAGGGAACATAAGTACAGGATCATTTATCAGAGAGACAGACTATCGCAATTAGTAGTACAAATAGCAGAACTTCAATTAACCTCACAAATCAGAAAACTAAAAGCAAGCTCTGAGTCAAGGTCACGAAAGTGAAGTTCACCTAAAGCACTCCAAGCCAATATCAAGAGTTCTTTTTTTTTTTGCTTACCACTTCAAATTTGGGGATAAAGCAAGCAAATGCACGAAACCTTGTACATATCAATCCAGGTTTGGACATAACAGTACTGAGGCAGACATATCACTAATACTCGCATCTACCAGGGAACATGAACAAGTTACAAAAAGACAATTTTATGACCAAATGCTACCACTATTAAAACATATGACGAGAGGTTTCTACTACTGGATCTAGGTCTGCGTAGAAAATTTAGTTGACGTCCAATCATCAATAACACTATCCTGCCAGTACCACGTTCACATGATTTTCTCTAGCTATTCTACAAGGTCATATTCTTACAAAATCTTATTTCTCTGTCTACTTCATGCTAACCCAGATAAACATTAGCAGAAATGGTGTTAATGCATATAACCTTATAGATACAAATACATGATGGCTAAAGCAAGAGTCAAATATTTTAAGAAATGTGATGGTATTAAAATTCTGTTTTGTTTTATTGATCAGGACAAAGAAAAAACTAATGACTTCCCATTTAAGAGAAGTAAAAGTATTGAAACATTTAAAGCATATACCAAGAAATATCTTCAAAATGGTTAACTGCACGAAAAATCTATTTGTTAAAAATTGTGTATTTTAACGTGTTCTAGAGTTTTTATGTAGTAAGAAATTTGTCTATCTCTTACATTTACTAGTTATGCAAAAATCACCCAGAATGAAGAGGACTTCTGAGTCTGTTAACTTGAAAATTCAAACTATGCATTTCATTTTTAATGAAAATATTGTATTCATGTGTGTGAGTATGCATATGTATGTATATGAGTGTGTAAGTATCTTTGTATGTGTGCGTGTGGGTATGTGTGGGTGTGTGTGCATGTATATGTTTTTACTTTCTCTAACATACTATGTACATGTGTATAGAGAAGGTACTATATACCACCCAAAAAGGGTCCTCTGTATCCAAAAAAGCAGTTTTAGAAAAAGGTCCTCATGTGTATGTGTGTCCACGTGTCTGTTAACACGATTACTCAAAAATGAAAACTCAGTAAAATACCAAACTTGGTATTTAAGTTAAGCATCTTTCATACTGAGTCTTTTTGTGAAAAATCCCCCCACTCAAAACTGCCCTTTACATTGAAAGCAATTCCAAAATTTTGATTTTCTCAAAAATGGCTCTAATTATTTTGATTAAATTATTGTATATTAGAGATATTTACATTTCAAATAAAATTTATCTCTTGAATATTCTGGGGATAGCCTCTAAAGACCACTTTAACCCTGCTGTGCTCGCGTGGCCGGGACAAACGTAGCAGCTTGCATGGTGTCTGAGAGACGCCAATACTATTAATACCTTTCAATTTAATTTAGCGATGCATATGCAGTTAAAATATACTCAAAAGTGATTCTGGAAAATGTCTAAGACAAAATAACAATTATTAACTCAAAATACTCATTAAATTTCAACAAAAGGAGAATTTCTAATGTAACGGTTCTGTTACAACAAATCAAATAATTAAATTTACTGAGACAGGCCTGTAATGTACAAAGTACATACAAAAAAAAAAATCCCATAAAATACAAATTACAATAATAATTATGTGTCTCCACAATTGCAATAAATGAAAAGACAATGGACAAAGAAATGAGCAGCCTTCTTCAGAGACCTTAGTAAAAATATAAAAGCAATGGTGAGATAGTAAAGTTGTGTGCTTCTAAACAATATCATAAAACGAAGGACACTATAGCCATGAAAGGAACTAGAACCCATTGTTGCCTAACCACAGTAGGTATAAACAACAAATCCAATAACTGATCCATAAAGTGGCCTAGTTATTCAAAAGTACAATGAATTTTCAACTTATTACTATACATATTGTAAGCCACAACCTCCTGGGAAATATACTTATTGGCTTATTACAATTTCGGCACTTGTATCACATGTATCACATGTTCTTGTAGTGACTGCAATCATTGCACCTTTGCCTTTTTGCAAAAGGACCATCATTTGCAGATTCTGGTATTTTCTCTGGAAAAGGAAGGAAACTTGCAATATCCATCTTCAGTTTCTAAGAAAGAAACTGAACCTGCAAATAATCTTCTGTCAGCTCATGGTTTCCGTATCTATGCTTTCTTTTCTCGTCTCTACAACGTCTTCTTCCTCATCACTGTAAATCCCTAAGCCACTAACTTCTTACTCCACTTATTCAAGAATAATCTTCATATCTTCTGGAGTACTGAGATTAAATCTTTTCTTCAAATCATTTAAACCCTAGAAATATAAAAACATGTGCTTAAAAATCATATTTGTCTAAGAACTTCCACAAATAGTAAGGCCAAATGCAAAATAAAAAAAATTACCGTTATAATAATGAAGGTTGTGCGGCATCTCACAGACTCCAATCACACTTGTAAGGAAACAACCTGCTTTTTTGAGCTCCAATGTGAGACTGACATGCTTGTGGCAATGACTATATATGCGTGATTAGATGATTGAAAGGTAGATGGAGGTACCGGTCAGTGGCTGTATCCCTTTTCTTATAAAATGCAAAAATAATAACTCATGTGGAGTATCCCAGATGCCACGCGAGCAGCAGGGTTAATCTGGATGAATTTTTATGAATTTTGCATACTGGTAAACTTCAACAGATGGACAAACTTACTACACAAAAAATGTAGATCACCTTAAAACATCTAATTTATGTCATATACATTTTTTTCTTGGAGTTAAGAAGTTTTGAGATATTCCTTGTTATTAATTTCAGTTTTAAAATGCTTAAACTTTTTTCATACGGGAACTGGTCAATTCCTGGCCTTGCAAAGAAACAGACTTTAATCCCATAGCATTTTAAAACATTTGACTGTCAGTTTAGCTTAGTGTATTCCCTTTCCCTCCTACTTATAAAGAACTAAAGTAAACCTTTTCTACTAATGTTTATCTCAATTAGCATAAAGTGGATAGAAGAATAAGTTATTAACAATCATTTGTTGTAGATATGTAGAGAAAGTCATGTTAATGGAACACATCAAATTTTTTAAATCAAAATTGTTAGAGCCATTTTAGGGGATATCAAAATTTTCAAAACATTTTCCATGAGAAGAACAGTTTGACTGTCGATTTAGCTTAGTGTATTCCCTTATTTCCCTCCTACTTATAAGGAACTAAAAGGACTGTCTCTGCTAATGTTTATCTCGATTATGAAGTAGCTACAAGAATAAGCTTATCAACAATAATTTGTTACAGAGATGTAGAGAAAGTCATGTGAATGGAACATGTCAGCTTTTTGAAATCAAAACTGTTAGAACCAGTTTAGGGGATATCAAAATTTTCCATGAGAAGAGCAGTTTGGCTTGTAAGATTTTATTTAAGACTTTATTTAAAGCCTTTGTGTATTTCATCCATATCAAGTTTGGTACTTAAACAGTGTTCGTCTTGAGTTATGTTATTCTCTCTCTCTCTCACGCACGCATGCATGCACATACACACACACACACACACACACACACACACACACACACACACACACACAAATAGTTTCTATAAATGATTTTCTTATTCTTTTTAATCAATGGACTTCAGAATGGCACATTTATTTCTATTTAAATCTCAACATTGAATTATTGGGTGGAATACAATAATTCCAGTACTTACTATATATACAGAGAAATGAATATATTAAGCAAGCATCTTAGGTTTCTATAGCTACAAAACTGCAGTTCATTATTTTTATAATATTTAGACAAACATTTCATTTGAAAAAAATACTTAAAACAGTATAAGAGGGAAATTTGATAGAAAATAATTGATTTTCTTACTGATGCTGCACCTTGAAGAATTCTCACAGCAATAAATGCTGCTAAGTCTAATCTTGCTGCAGTAGGGCTGATCAAAGCAAACACTCCAGCCAGAAGTACTCCTGGTCCAAATACATATTTGGCACCAATTAACTCACTCAGTCTACCTCCAAGCAATTGTGTTGCAACATAACCATAGTAATATGCAGACAGTATATGTCCCTGTGTGGTTTCATCCCAATCAAACTCTCCTTCCTAAAAATGGACCACTTAATGTTAGTTATTTCTGATCATCATGGTTATGTGCAAATGTAAGTATTCTAATTAATCATTAGATTTTGTTTCTTGTTTGGTTAACAAACTGGATCTAAAAGTTCTGTTCCATGTTAACGAATGTAGAACAGTATATGAGGTGTGATGAAAAAGTTTCCAGAATGACATCATAAATACTACACAACAGTTTGCTTTGTCTAATCTGTACTGTCACCCTCAAAGTAGTCTCCTTGGGACTTGATACACTTGTCCCAGCACTTCTACCACTGCTGGAAGCACCTCTGAAAGTCCTCTTTCTTTCTTTCAACATGTTCAAAGTCTTCTGTAATTTGCGATGGATGACATTAATGTTCCTCAAAATGGTGTCCTTGGAGAGCATTTTAAATCACGGGAAAAGTAAAAAGTTCACTGGTGCCAAATCTGGAGAATAGGCGGGATGGGGAACAGTATTCAACTCATTTTTATCCAAAAATTAGTGAACAGAAAGGGCTTTATGCACGGGCGCATTGTCATGATGTAGGAACCAGTCACAATTCCTCCATTTCTCCAGCCGTTTGTGTAGCACATTCTCCCTTAATCTTTGCAGCACTTGCTTGTAGAACAATTGAATACTGTTTGACCCTGTGGCACAAATTTCTTATGTACAATACCTTTAATGCCAAAAAAACACAATCATCTTTGACTTTACTTTGGATTGAACTTGTCTGGCCTTTTTCAGGTATGTAGATGAAGGACTCTTACATTGTGAAGATTGTTGCTTCATTTCTGGATTGTACCTATAAATCCATGTTTCATCACCAGTAATGATTTTCTTCATAAACTGTGGGTCACTTTGTAGCTGTTCTACAAGATCTGTGCAGGCAATCACACAGCTTTCCTTTTGGTCATTAGAAAGCAGATGGGGCACGCACTTGGCAGCAATTCTTCTCATGTCCAAATTGTCTTTCAAAATGCTTTGAATACTTCCAAAGGAGAGTCCTAATGAGTCAGAAAGTTCTCTTATTGTAATGCACCTATCATTTAAGACCATTTCCCTCACCTGATTGATATTTTCATCAGTTTTGTTGGAACAGGGGCACCCCGAATGATCTGCATCTTTAACTGATGTGACACCACTTTTAAATTTCGAAAACCACTCAAATGCTTGAGTTTTGCCCATAACTTCCTCCCCATAAGTTGTTCCTAACATTTCATAGGCTCCTGTTGCAGTTTTACTGAGTTTAAAGCAAAATTTGATGTTCATTCTTTGTTCTTTGTAATGTGACATTTTTGCTACGTGGAAAAATCACAGCACATGCAAAACACATGTTCACTTCAGAGCGTCTACCTCGTCACTGCATGGTCACAGGAAGTCATGTGACCTCTCATTTTTATGGAAGGAATGCTGCATGTACAGTCTGGGTAAGAATTAAAGAAATCTCAGCATCAGCATTGTTGTGAAGCCATTCCAGAAACCTTTTTGATCCCACCTCGTAAAAGTGCAATGTCAATCTAAGTTTTTGTTTTGTTTAATCCTCTCTTTTACCACAGGTGTGGTAAATCTTAACATGAGAGAAACTACAAACACTCTAATTTCTTCTTGCAAATTCAATTGAAATCCTTTTGAGAAAACAATAATATTATTTGACTTCTTTGATAGTTTTTATATGCTTCTGCTCCTTAATGCAATTTTTCAATCTAAAATGCTCCAAGTCATTGTTAACCAAACAAAATTATTTACTTTATCAAGTAGAATTATTTTTGATTACCTGAGAGTTCTCTCCGGAACTATTATTGTCCATTGGGCAAAGTTGCGGGTTTTCTACTTGTTTGTCTCTTGAGTACACATTTTTCACAAAGTGAATGTATTTATGTGTTGTATTTGCAGGATGTGTGCCAGCCATTGCAACTATTGCAATGGATAAATTTACTTTCATTGTATAAAGTATAATTATACCAAGGAAAAGTAAAAATGTCAACACTGACCGAGTTGAAATCCATCTGAACGTTTCTCCTGAAAAAAAATTTAAAAAAAGCATATTAGAAATTAGCTTTCTGAAAACTTTGTGAATGTGAACTATCTGTTAATCTCATTCAAATGTAAAATTTCAGAAGATAATAAGGTTTAAAATATGCATACTCCTCTAACTGATGTACTCAGTTGTTATGTGCTAAAGGTTAGCAAAATCTTAATTGCCTTGAGGGTCTTAACCCATTCCCTCTTAATCTAAGTTGGCCTGCTTGATAATAAAACACCACTTTTATAGCTGTTATTTAATATACTATTATAGTTAAGTGGTATTATATATATATATTTATTATTATTATTATTATTTCTTTTGTATAGTCACCTTTAATTTCAATGTCATGTCCCTGGGGGTTTGACGTGAAACAAATCATTTATTAACTATAGGTTATGGATGTTAGGTTAATCATTTTTATCATTAAACACATTCACTCTTATACTCACTTCCAAACTATTGGGGATGGTGAATAATTCTGGTTAAGAAAAATTTCCCACCCCAGGGAATTAAACCCAGGACCTTCAGGTGAGAACCCAGCTTGCTGACCTCTCGACCACAGAAGCAGTCAAGTGATTAAAGATAATTGATTTTTATGCGCATATTCAATTCACTTAATGTGGTTTTGTTGTATCTACACTTATTATGGCTTGGAGGTACAGTCTGAGCTAAAGCCTAGCCATAGGTTCTATTTTTAACTATTACTTGGCAGCAAATAGATGCATCGTTTAGTAAAAGATATGCCTAATCAAGAATAATTTAGTGGTACTAATGGTGGCAATGAAAATAAAAACAGTACCTGTAAACCATTTTAGATATATTACATAGGTACTTAAACTGATTTTAATCATCTAGCTGTACCTCTATACCAAAACTTCCTGGAACATACTTCAGAGATTGTTGTCTCCATCATCAGCCTAGAGTCATTTTCTCCTTTGGCTTGCAGATGACATTTTCTACCTGGATGTATATTTTGATGAGATCATTCAGTTTTGGCATAGAAATGAAACTAGTGTGATTAAATATTCATTTTAATTAATTAATAAAACCTTTACTTAGACTGCTTCATTGGTTGAGTAGTCAGCGACTTGACTTTTCTCCCAGAAGTCCTGGGTTCGATTCCCGGCTGAAAAGGGAAATTTTTCTTTAATCAGAATTATTCCCTATCCCCCACAGAGTCTGGAAGTATGAATGTGAGAGTGACTGTGTGTGTAGGTGTGGGTGTGTGTGTGCGCATGGGTGTGCGTGTGTGGGTGGGTGCATGCATGCATGTTTAATGATATAAAATTGATTAATCTAATGATCTAAACCTACAGTAATTCAAGTTGTTTCACAAGTCAAAGGCCCAATATGACCATTGAAGTTAAAGGGGGCTATATAAATGAAAAAAAAAAAAAAAAAAAAAAAAAAAAAAGAACTTACTGTGTTTTCCCAAAAAAGAAGGCTTCAAAAAGTGCACATAAGTTTTATAGTTTACAATTACTACAAGCCTCAATAGTTTTATAGCTACAGACAGCCAGTGCAGCTGACAAGATGATCAGCTTCATACCTCCATCACGGATATTTCAACACATTGTATATAAGATAGCAGATGCTTACACTGTAAACCAGTTTTAGATAAGCTCTAGGGATGGTTCATTTGTCATTTAACTTCTAAGGTTATAAGAGTAACTACAAGCTTTCAACTTCATGATTGCAAGCGGTGCAGTTCTGATGAAAAATGTGTCCTCAAGCAGAGAGTTGAAAAGTTGTTAAATTTATTTCCAATTACCATGAAGGTAATGGTGTTCCATAGAATCTCATAGTGGCAGCAATTCTATAGACATATTCCCTGTTTTGTTGCCACAAAAAGTGTTTAAATTATTTCTTTGGAAGTGATAATTGAGTTCATTCTCAACAATGAAGACCATGGTAATTAGGATAAAAATTTAAGTGAAAAATGATTTCCATTAATTTAGTAAAAATCTCTTGTAATCACATCAGCCATGTCACTCAGCCCTCATTCCTTTCAGGAAACTACCTGGAGCAAAGTATGAAGGAAGGATTTCTATCACAATAAGCACAATATTCATGCATCTAATTCTAGTATTGCGATAATAAATGATAGTCATGCAGTTCTAAAGGAAACATTTAATCTTGATTAAACGAAAATGGGGGATATTTTCAAACATTGTCATTTCAAATGTGATCCTTTTATTAGGTGTGATAGAAGTAAAACAGGTTTTAATACCAATGATGAAAAGTGACATTGCCAAAGTGTTTCATCAAAATGCAAATAAATACTGTAGTAATTAATGCATAATTGTTTCGTGCTTCTACATTTTGAGAACTATTTAGCACTGTGTGGAGCTATGGCCCTATGAAGGGCTAGGGCCTGCCAACCCGACTGCACCTTAGAAGTGAGCAATCATACAGCCGATATGTGAAGGAGATGTGGCACACATCCCTCAGCCAGAAAGTTGGCTGTTGTGGCCAGGATTGCTGCCTACTGCAGCTTCTTGCTACCCAGAACTTAAATTCCTTTCGCCTATGAGCGGGATTGAAATTGGGTGCATTCTGTGGCTTGAAACCAGAGCTCGATGCTCTAGCCCACTACACTATGGGTGCAGGACAGCTTATACCTAATGATAGATTCATTTAATTTGTAATGACACGTATTTGTTTGTCACAATGTTTTCCCTTCATATCTACTACATCCAAGATTCAATCAAATAAATGCGTAGTAAGTAAATAATAAAATATTGATTATTAGCAGAAGGCCTGTATGCATTTTGTTATGCCACATGGAACAACATTTTAACAATATACAATTTCAACAAAGCATTTGTATCTGGGTTTAAAAAGCAACAAAGCAACATTCTAAGAATAATAATTATTGTTAATGCCTAAATTTTTTGAACACATTTATTCATTGCCACTTTTATTACAGCACAATAATGTGGATGTTAGATCACTGAAAGCTCATTAGGACACACATCAGGGAAAGACAGCAGCAGCATATGAGAAATATGATATACAAGATACTACCAGCAGTATATCCATTGAAATGCAGCTGTTTGGGGCAAATTTCATGTTAACATAATGGCATTGAGATCATCTGGGAAAACCTAACTAAAACAACTTAACCAGCCTGGTGAAAATAAAAATCAGTTATCTGAAAAGGATTATAGAGGGAAGTAAGAACTGCTCCTTCCAACTGGAGATGTTCCAGAAAAGGAAAACTTCCTCGTAGTAGGTCTGAGAGGATAGTTGAGTTTTATTTATGAATGCTTTTTAACAGTTGTCAGAGTCTCATACTGTACTGGGCATGAAAGACCACATAATTTTTCTTTGAGACTTCTTTATCAGGCTTGAAGTTCTTTTACATGTCGTAAATCTATGATATGGGACAAATGGCTTTGCCTCCCATCTGAAGAAAGCCATGCCTACAGCTGCTATTTACAGATAGATAGTACAAAGGTACTCTAGACCATCTGAAAGAGGAAATATGGCTGACCTCTAAGTAACTGGCACCTATGGTGTTTCTTGAAATGTTGCATTAAGTTTAATCACACACCCACACAAATTACAATAAAAAATTGTGTATATATATATATATATAAAATGTATACTTATATACTCCTTTTTATATGTGTTAATGTGTTTTATTCTTTGTATTTTGCTTACTGCCTCACTAAAGGGCAGTCCCTATCTAGAGCAATATGCTCATTGGGACATTCTATGTAAATAAATAAAATAAAAAATAAATAACAAAACTTTCCATTCAGGATTCCATCACAAATTGTGATATCATTAAATTATCATGAACCATATTTGATTACTGTGTGTATTGTGTAAAAGGAGATGCAAAGGATACCATATCACCTTATGTACAAAGAGAAAAGGGACTAACTGAATACAGCAAAAAAAATCTGATGTGAGCCAGGTAACTTTCTCTAGCTGTTACACAAAAAAAATTTCCTTATAAAAGATTATTTTACATACGAAATGCTAATCAAAATAAACATTATCAGAATTGCTCTTATTACTTGCCTCTTTGTAAGTAGAAGATAATACAGAGGTTAAAGTCTGTGTTTTCAAACCTAGTTTTCAAGTGACACAATTGAAATTTGGTTCTCTTTGCTTGCTAGGAGTAAATAAACCAGAGATGAAAAGAAAGATGTCTCTTGTTTGAGAAAAGTTAAAGTACTTTAAAACTGAAAAAAAATCTCAAAAATGGTTAAATCTACAAAAAAAAGTGTATATGATATAATTTCTGTGTTTTAATGAGATCTACATTTTTTGTGTAGTAAGTTTTTGTCTATCTCTTACAGTTTACCTGTTATAAGAAAGTCATCCAGAATAAAGGGGAGGTTATTTCCAGAAAATTCAAGATATGTTTCATTTGTCATAAAAATATCTTAAAAATTTGACATTTTAATAAAAATCATTAGAGCTATTTTTGAGAAAATCACAATTTTCAAAAAATGTTTCACGTAAAGGGTAGTTGGGGGTAGGAGATTTTCCTGGATATCTCCATGTTGCACCTTTGGATAATACTGAACTTAAGTACCAAGTTAACTGTCTTTTCATTTTTAAGCTAGGCAGGCTGGGTGGGCACTCGTATATGTTTATACATTTTTTTTGGATTCTGGGGAATCAAAAGAAGAATTTCTGGGGAAATCTGGGTATCAAATTTTTGGGTGGGATACAATATCTTTTCTATCCACTATGTGCATTGTACATACGGGCCAGAGAAAGTAATAACAACCCATACATAGCACCTATTATGGACATTCAATTTCTTTTCTACACATCATTTTAGTTAATGTGAATGAATCTCATCCAAAGTTACTACTATTCAAGACACAGCAGACTAATTATTAGAGGCTGGATTGTGTACATAATATAGTGGAATATGCAAGCAAGTATGCACAGAAATGCAAGGAAGTGTGCATAATAATATTCAAAAACAAATAAACATAATGAAATAAGCTATTTGTTTTGTGAGTATTTGATTAAGTTCTCTTGCACTTCACCACCATAATAAGTATACAACTGTCTGCTTGTAGTGACCAGAAAGCCATAGGGACCTTAGGTTTCAGAATTTAAGGAGAAATTATGCTAGAGTATATGTGAATTCAATTCAAAGTAGTTACAAGGATTTTATCTCAGTGATTCTGAAGATATGAATTTGACACTAGTTATCATTTTTTTTTCTTTATTTTTAACTTTTGTTTACCCCTTCACACACCTAAGTTGATGGGGTTTAATTTGAACATAAATGGGAGGACCACTATTCCTCTCAATCCCAATGTCAATCATTTTAACATAGATATACCATGCTAAACATATTGTCAGCAAAACAAACCCTAATATTCGCATATTGTACAGACTAAAACATTTAGACTTAGATAACAGCAGTAAAAGAAGACTTTATTTTGCACTCTTGCACTCCAATTTTCTGTATTTAAATGCAGTATGGTCCAATAACAATAAAGAGCAGCTAAACTGTTCAGAAATCCTACAAAAGAGAGCTATTAAAATACTTTATGGATTCAACATTTTAATGCTTTCTGTTGAAGTATTTAACAAAACAAACATACTGCCATCATGTACAAAACTGAAAATAACCTCCTATGTACCAACTCAGTAATCAAACACAAAAAAGATACTGCCTCCTACAAAATAAAATCAGCCAAAATTTACATAGAATCAGTTAGCTCTACCAAATATGGAATAAAAAGTAGGTATATTACATAGTGTCACCAAAACATACAACAGTCTCCCACTTAACATCCAAATTTATCTAGGCAGTCTCTATCTAGAATAATATACTCATTGGGACATTTTATATAAGTAAATAAAAAAAAAAAAATTGATGTGTTACATTCACATGACTTTCTCTATATCTCTGCAATAAATTATCTTTTAAAAACCTTAAGCTTCTATTTACTTCCTGCTAATTGAGAAAATATTAGCAGAAATAGTCTTTTTTCTTGCTTTATTATAAGTAGAAGCGAAATAAGGGAGTACCATAAGTAAAAGTGAAAGCCAAAAGCTGGTTGTTATGTGACTGAAGTTCCTTTGTTTGTATGGACACGAGTTCACAAAGTCCTGTATGAGAAAATTATAAGTTTTTTATAGCTGAAACCAAAAACATGGAATATCTAAAAAACAATCACTTCCACGAAAAACATGTATATAACATAAATTGTGTGTTTTAAAGTGCTCTAAATTTGTTGTGTATTAAGTTTTTGTCCATCTCTTACGTTTAGCAGTTATGCAAAATTCTGTAAAATTGACCCAGAATAAAGAAGTCTTCAGAGGCTATTCTCAGGAAATTCAAAATATACATTTTATTTGTCAGGTAAATATCTTTGATATACGATATTTTAATCAAAATCGTTAGAGCCATAGTTTAGAAAATCAAAATTTTTCGAAAAATGTTTTATCTAAAGGGTAGTTTGGGGTGGGGGGATTTTTCTCAAAATTTTCGTGTCGCATCCCTGGAAGATACTCAACTTGCATACCAAATTTGGTGTTTTACCGACTTTTCGTTTTTGAGTTATCGTGTTCACAGACACACGGACACACGGACACTCGGACACACACGGACCTTTTTCTGAAAATGCTTTTTTTAGATACAGGGGACCCTAAAACATATATTTCCGGTGAAATCTTGGTATTGAATTTCTGGATGTAGTGCAATTCCTTCTCTATACACTATGTACACAGTAGATACGCATAGAGAAAGTAATAAATAAATTCCCTGAAAACTATGAATTCAGTATTAATTTTGACGTTTTTACTTTCTCTAACACGTATATACAATGTACATTATAGGTAGAAAAAGTATTGTATTCCACCCAAAAATCAAAACCGAGATTTCACCAGAAATACATGTTTTAGGGTACTCTGAACCAAACAAAAGAAAAACATTTTTGAAAAAGATTGTGTGTGCATGCATATATGTGTGTGTTTGTGTTTACAGAATAATTCAAAAACAAAAAATGTGATATGTTCCAATCACATGACTTTCTCTACATCTCTGCAACAAATTATTCTTAAAAAGCTTATTTGCTTCATATTAATTGAGAAAAAATCTGATGTGTACCATTCATAACTTTCTCTGTATCCCTGCAACAAATTATTCTTAAAAATCTGATGTGTAACATTCACATGACTTTCTCCATATACCTGCAACAAATAATTCTTAAAAAGCTTATACTTCATAGCAGAAACCAAAAATAAGGAATGTCACAAAAATGACGAACTCCACGAAAAAAATGTATATAACATACATTGTGTGTTTAAAAGTGCTCTACATTTTTTGTGTAGTAAGTGTTTGTCCAACTCTTACGGTTTAGCAGTTATTCAAAATTTAGTAAAATTCATCCAGAATAAACTACTCTTCAGAGGCTATTCCCAGAAAATTCAAGATATATATTTTATTTGTCAGGTAAATATGTTTAATATCCGTAATTTTAATCAAAATCGTTAGAGCCATTTTTGAGAAAATCAAAATTTTCGAAAAAATTCCATGTAAAGGGTAGTTGGATGTGGGGGGATTTTTCTCAAAATCTTCGTGTCGCATCCCTGGAAGATACTAAACTTAAATACCAAGTTTGGTATTTTACCGACTTTTCGTTTTTGAGTTATCGTGTTCACAGACACACGGACACACGGACACACACACACACACACACACACACACACACACACACACACACACGGACCTTTTTGTGAAAATGCTTTTTTTGGATACTGGGGACCCTAAAACATATATTTCCGGTAAAATCTCGGTATCGAATTTTTGGTGGAGTGCAATACTTTCTGTATACACTATGTACATAGTGCGTATGGAGAAAGTAAAAAGCTTATACTTCCATTTATTTTATGCTAATCAGAAAAAAATTAGCAGAAATAGTTTTATTACTTGCTTCCTTGTAAGTAGAAGCGAAATAAGGGAGTACCATAGGTTAAAGTGAAAGCCAAAAGCTGGTTGCTATGTGACCGATGTTCCTTTGTTTGTATGGACAGGAGTTGACAAATTCCTGTATGAGAAAGTAAGTTTTTCAAAGCTAAAAAAAAAAAGAAAAAGGAATATCGAATATCTCAAAAACGACCAACTCCACGAAAAAAATGTATATAACATAAATTGTGTGTTTTAACGTGCTCTACATTTTTTGTGGGTTAAGTTTTTGTCCATCTCTTACGGTTTAGTAGTTATGAAAAATTCATCCAAAAATTCAAGTAGTCTTCAGAGGCTATTCCCAGAAAATTCAAGATATACATTTCATTTGTCAGATAAATATCTTTAATATACGAAATTTTAATCAAAATCGTTAGAGATATTTTTTAGAAAATCCAAATTTTCGAAAAAAGTTCCATGTAAAGGGTAGTTGGGGCTGGGGGGATTTTTCTCAAAAGCTTCGTGTCGCATCCCTGGAAGATACAAAACTTAAATACCAAGTTTGGTATTTTACCGACTTTTCGTTTTTGAGTTATCGTGTTCACAGACACACACACACACACACACACACACACACACACACACACACACACACACACACACGGACCTTTTTATGAAAATGCTTTTTCTGGTTACAGGGGACCCTAAAACATATATTTCCGGTGAAATCTCGGTATCGAATTTTTTGGTGGAGTGCAATACATTCTCTATTCACTATGTACATAGTGAGTATAGAGAAAGTAAAAATCTGATGTGTATCATTCACATGACTTTCTCAATATCCCTGCAACAAATAATTCGTAAAAAGCTTATACTTCTATTTACTTTATGCTAATCAGAAAAAATTAGCAGAAATAATCTTATTACTCGCTTCCTTGTAAGTAGAAGCGAAATAAGGGACAACCGTAGGTTAAAGTGATAGTCAAAAGCTGGTTGCTATGTCAATGAAGTTCCTTTGTTTATATGGATAGGAGTTGACAAGTTCCTGTATGAGAAATGTATACGTTTTTCATAGCAGAAACCAAAAATAAGGAATGTCACAAAAACGACGAACTCCACGAAAAAAAATGTATATAACATACATTGTGTGTTTTAATGTGCTCTACATTTTTTGTGTAGTGTGTTTGTCCATTTCTTACGGTTTAGCAGTTATTCAAAATTTAGTAAAATTCATCCAGAATAAACTACTCTTCAGAGGCTATTCCCAGAAAATTCAAGATATATATTTTATTTGTCAGGTAAATATGTTTAATATCCGTAATTTTAATCAAAATCGTTAGAGCCATTTTTGAGAAAATCAAAATTTTCGAAAAAAGTTCCATGTAAAGGGTAGTTGGGGGTGGGGGATTTTTCTCAAAATCTTCGCGTCGCATCCCTGAAAGATACTAAACTTAAATACCAAGTTTGGTATTTTACCGACTTTTCGTTTTTGAGTTATCGTGTTCAAAGGCACACGGGCACACGGACACACACACACACACACACACACACACACGGACCTTTTTGTGAAAATGCTTTTTTTGGATATTGGGGACCCTAAAACATATATTTCCGGTGAAATCTCTGTATCGAATTTTTGGGTGGAGTGCAATACTTTCTCTATACACTATGTACATAGTGCGTATGGAGAAAGTAAGAATTAGTAGAAATAGTCTTATTTCTTGCTTCCTTGTAAGTAGGGGCGAAGTAAGCGAATACGATAGGTTAAAGTGATAGTCAAAAGCTGGTTGCTATGTGAATAAAGTTCCTTTGTTTGGATAGGAGTTGACAAATTCCTGTATATGAGAAAAGTTATGTTTTTCAAAGCTGAAACCTAAAAAAGGAATATCTAAAAACGATCAGCTCCACGAAAAAAAATGTATACAAATTCAAAATATACATTTTATTTGTCAGAATAAAGACATTTATCTTTAATATACAATAGTTTAATCAAAATCGTTAGAACCATTTTTATAAAATCAAACTTTTCGAAAAAAGTTCCATGTAAAGAGTAGTTTGGGGTGGGGGAATTTTTCTCAAAATCTTCGTGAAGCATCCCTGGAAGATACTAAACTTAAATACCAAGTTTGGTATTTTACCGACTTTTCGTTTTTGAGTTATTGTGTTCACAGGCATACGGACACACACACAGACCTTTTTGTGAAAATGCTTTTTTTTTTTGGATACAGAGGACCCTAAAACATATATTTCCGGTGAAATCTCGGTATCGAATTTTTGGTGGAGTGCAATACTCTATACACTATGTACATAGTATGTGTAGAGAAAGTAAAAATTGGTTAAATTACACACTTGTATTAAGTTCAGTATCTTCCAGGAATCCCCAACCATGACGTCTGTAGTGGACCGAGATGGGGGACGCAGCGGTCGGGTGGTAGGCCAAGGTTGCCCGTGTGCTGTCGTGACATGGAGTTATATATTCCAGGAATGTGACATGAAGATCGATTTTTGGAAAAACTCCCCACCCCAACTACCCTTTACATGGAACATTTTTAAAAAGTTTTGATTTTCTCAAAACTGGCTAATGATTTTTATTAAAATAGATATTACAGTTTTAAGCAATGCATTTATCAGTTTATGACAAATGAAATACATATCTTGAATATTCTAGAAATATCCTATGAAGACTACTTCATTCTGATTTTAATGTAACTAGTGAATCATAACACATAGACAAAAACTTACTACACAAAAATGTAGATCTTGTTAAAACACACAGTTTATGTCATATACATTTTGTGTAGAGTTAACCGTTTCCGAATTACTCTTTGTTGTTGGTTTCAATGCTAAACCACAAACTTTTCTGAAACGAGAAGTCGTCTTTCATTTCATATCTCTTTTGTTTTATTCCTTGCTATGTAAAGAGAACCTAATTTCAATTTTTTCACACAGTGACCAGCTTTTAAAGGCTTTGAGCATCACATTTCCTTATTTCCTTTCTATTTACAAGGAAGTATGTAAGCATTTCTACTAATGTTTATGTTGATCACCATGATGCAGATAAAATAACAGCTGTAGTATGTTTGTTTGTGGAACAAGTATATCAAGTCATCAGATTTTATACAAAAAATGAAACATTCTGTATCATGGGCCAGAGCACGGTGCTGTTATTTCCGGCTACAAATGTGCCCTGATTCGACATCACACATGGAGATTCGGACTTTAAGTTCCGGGCATAGGATCATTGCCCATTCAGCATGGTGAGGAAATTGAAGACTTGCAATAAGCAGCGGTCTCGACCACAAAAGCAAAAAATCCGGCTGGGTTGGATGATTGTGCAACTCTGCCGTGAGTACGTCGGATTGGTACTCCAGACTCAACACGGGCGGTAGCTTCAAGGGACTATTATATTCATATAAAACTATCTCTAATATGCTAATTACCGATTACGTAAAGGGGAAAATATAATTTAACACCGCATTCAAGAATATATAATGAATTTTTACATTAAAAATTTCTGCAAGAAATTATTGTTAAAAAACTTATACTTCTATTTACTTCATACTAATCCAGAAACAATTAGCGAAATGGTCTTATTACTTGCTTCCTTGTGACCAGAAGCGAAATAAGGGAGTACCATAGGTTAAAGTGATAGTCAAAAGCTGGTTGCTATGTGACTGAAGTTACTTTGTTTGTATGGACTGGAGTTGACAAATTCCTGTATGAGCAAAGTATAAGTTTTTCAAAGCTGAAACCAAAAACAAGGAATATCTCAAAAAGGATCAACTCTTTTATATATAATATAAATTGTGTGTTTTAATGTGCTCTATATTTTTTGTGTGGTAAGTTTTTATCCATCTCTTACGGTTTAGCAGTCATGCAAAATTCCGAAGATTCATCCAGAATAAAATAGTCTTCAGAGGCTATTCCCAGAAAATTCAAGATATACATTTTATTTGGCAAGTAAATATCTTAAATATATGATAATTTGATCAAAATCGTTGGAGCCATTTATAAGAAAATCAAAATGTTCGAAATTTTTTCCATATAAAGGGTAGTTTGGGGTGGGGGATTCTCTTGAAAATCTTCGTGTCGCATTCTTGGAATATACAAAATTTAAACTCCAAGTTTGGTTTTTAACGCTCTTTTCGTTTTTGAGCTATGCTGCCCCCCCCCCCACACACACAGATAGACACACGGGCATTTTTCTAAAAATGCGTTTTTGGATTCAGGGGGTCTCAAAACATATATTTCCGGTGAAATCTCGGTACCGAATTTTTGGGTGCAATACAATACCTTCTCTATACACTATGTACATAGACGTATAGAGAAAGTAATAGAAAAGATGAGTTTTTCCCTGAAGCATGCATTTAATGTTTTATTAAATATTGCCCAAAATATCTGTTAAAATATTGCTTACAAACTATATCATTTTTGCATAGCTTTAAATTTATATAAAAATAAATGCATTTTGCACATAAATTGGGGCTCTGTTGACGACCTTAATTTGTTACTTTCTTTACACATACTAGTGCATAGTGTATAGAGAAGTTACTGTACTTCTCCCGAACATTCAATACCGGGATTCATCAGATATAGGTATGTTTTGAGGTCTGAGTCAATATTTATATCTCACCCTGTGTTACTGACATTTTGTGACATTGCACTCCATTTTGTAATGCTTGTCATTCAAATGTAATTTCGTTTCATACCGAAAACAAAATCACTGGATGCAAATTAATTATTCCGTGTGCCTTCATAGTTATCTACGGTTATAAGTATTTTGATTTTCTCTCTGCGATTTTGTTTGTTGTAAACAAGTTTAGTGGCGACGTGTTTTTTCTTGTAAATATAAATAGCGTTTTATTTATGGACGCTCTTTAACTGCTGTGGTTCCCAGCGTCCCATTCTAAATTGGGCGTGAAAGACCGCTTAATTTTGCTCAGAGGCCTCTCTATCACGCTTGAGGTTCTTTTACATGCCGTAAATCTACGACACCGGACCAACGGCTTTGGCCATGCTAAGGATTTTACGCCCGAAAAAATCCATTGTCCTCCACCGGGTTTGAACCCGCGACCTTGGGTATATGAAGGCAGCATGGTAACCATTACACCACGGAGGGCGATAATTTTTCTTGGTTGGGAAGCCAGAAATAATAAAAGAGGCTAACCAAAAGCAAGATTAGTGACTAGTGACTATTAGTGGTCGAGTGAGGTCGATCGTATCTTTACACGGGCGATACTTCCTGGACGGGGGATCATAGGAAATGGAGAGTGTAGTTAATTTTACGCGTTGATTGAATAACTCAAGATATTTTAAGTGGGATATAATTTAACTTCCACTGATATAAAGATAGAATCTGGAAGTGATTATGTATTTTAGCCCGACATAAGATTTTGGTAATCTTGCAGACCAGGTTATCCTGTCATGGCGGACGCTGCTTATGCGCAATGCGGAAACCAAAAACAGTGGTAGTTCTGAGTTCCGTCTATTTTTTAATGTAAGGTTAAATCACCGCCAATCAGTAAACAAATGCAACATAAAAGAAGTTATACTCCTAAACCACGAAATAGAAAGAAAAATGTCGTACAAGTAATCCTAATCACCCGAAATAGTCAACAAATAGTTTCTTTTCCCTTATGTGGATATGATTTTAACTCTCGCTTTAGATGAAAATGGAGTATTACATGTAATTTGCGGGTCAATTGTTGGTTTTTAAGGCCTAAAAATACGTGATTTATATAATTTCCAAAACTACTCATTCTTGCAACTTTGAATTTAATGCATTACGAAGCAGAACAATCATCAAATATCCGGAAGAAATTTGTCGGAATCGTCAAAATAAAAACATCGCGAGATAGAATTTTCGCATTAACAAAACGCAGAAAATGGCACTGGTAATTGGGATTTTGTGAATTGTTTGTCAAGATTAACTGAAATAAACCTCTGTCCTTAAAAAAAAAAAAAAAAAAAAAAATTGAATTGTTTAAACCGAATAGATTTAGAATCTGTAAATCCCTTAAAACACCCCGTGTGTAAAGGATCTCATAGCTCTTGCTAAGTGAGTTTATAGCTGCAAAAATTGGCAATCATACGTCAGACAAGACTGTTTCGTGTTAAATATTACCTCATTATTTGACATTCTGTACAAGGAGGTTTCCGCTTTAGGTCCCGTGGGTCAAGAAAAAGTATATTTACTTTCTCTACGCGTACTATGTACATACTGTATAGAGAAGATATTGTATTCCACGTAGCAGTTCTATACCAAGATTACATCGGAAATACATGTTTTGAGATCCCCTTAATCCAAAAAAGCATTTTTAGAAAAAGGGCAGTACGTGTGTGGTGTGTGCGCCCGTGTGTGTGTGTGGGGGGATGGACAGCTTGGCTCAGAATGAAAAGTCCGTTAAATACCAAACTTGGCATTTAAGTTTAGTAACTCCCAAGGATACGACAGGAATATTTTCAAGAAAATTCCTCCACCCCAAACTACCCGTTACATGGCTAATTTTTTAAAAATTTTGATTTTTTCAAAACTTGCTCTAACAAGTTTGATTAAAATACTGTATATTAAAGGTATTTACATGACAAATAAAATGTGTTTCTTGAATTTTCTGCGAATAGCCTCTGAAAACCTCTTTATTCTGGATGAATTTTGCTGAATTTTGCATAACTGGTAAACTGTAAGAGATAGATAAAAACTTACTCCACAAAAATGTAGATCTCCTTTAATCTCATTAGTTACCTATGTCAAACGTTTTTTAATGCCGTTCCTAAAATATTCTTTGTTTCAGCTTTAAAATACTTATGCTTTTCTCATAAGGAGATTTGTCTGGTCATACAAATAAAGTAACCAGTTTTTAAAAGAGTTGACTATTGCTTTAGCCTAGGTACTCCCATATTTCTCTTCTACTTACAAGGAAGCAAGTAATATGATTATTTCTGCTAAGTTAATTTCGATTAATATGTAGTAGAGAGAAGAATAAGCATTTTAATAATAATTTGTTAGAGAGATGTAGAGAAAGTCATGTGAATGGAACACGTCAGATTTTTAGAAAAAGGTGTGCGCGCGCGTATGTGTGTCTGTGCCTATGGGCAGCATAGCCCAAAATACCATTAAATACCAAACTTGGTATTTAAGTTTAGTATATCCCAAGGATGTGACACATAGAAACTATCCTTCACTGAGAAACATTTTCGAACTTTTTGTTTTTTCAAAAATTATTCTAATTATTTTGAGTGAAATACTTACCGTTTATTAAATATATTTACATCACAAATAAAGTATATATCTTGAATGTTCTGGGAATAGCCATCTTCATTCCGAATTGATTTGGCATAACTTGTTAACCTTAAGAGATAGACAAAAACTTACTTCTCAAAAAATGCATATCTCGTTAAAACACATAACTTATGGCATATCCATTTTATTGCATATTTTCCCTTTTTCGAGATATTCTTTGTTATTTGGCTTTAATTTAAACTAAGTAACTTTTCTCAAACTGGAAGTCATCTTTCGTTTTACTGCTGGCCATGTAAAGCGAACCGAACTCCAAATTGCACATAGGGATCAGCTTTTAAAAGGTTTGACTATCGCTCTTGCCTAGCGTATCCCGTTATTTCTCTTCTGCTTAAAAGGAAACACGTGATTAGAGAAGTTTTGCTAAGTCTATCTCGGTTAGTGCGATACAGAAAAATAATAATTTGTTAGAATAATTTGTTTACAAAACAGATAGAGAAAGTCACGTGAATAGAAAACACCAAATTTCTTAGCTATACGTTAATTGATTCTGGAAATAAAACAGGAAGTCTGCAGAAATTACGGAACACTCGGTAAAACCTAGTTGTAAAAATGGTAATGGTGTGTTATTTATGGACGCTCTTTAACTGCTGTGGTTCTTAGCGTCCCATTCTAAATTGGGCGTGAAAGACCGCTTAATTTTGCTCAGAGACCTGTCTATCAGGCTTGAGGTTCTTTTACGTGCCGTAAATCTACGACACAGGACCCACGGTTTTATTTCCCTTCCGAAGGAAGCCATGCTAAGGATTTTTACACCCGAAAAAATCCATCGTCCTCCTCCGGGTTTGAACCCGCGACCTTGGGTATATGAAGATAGCAGGGTAACCATTACACCACGGAAGGCGACAACCTACTTGTGGCAGTCACCTAGATGAAAATATCTATTTGCTGTTTAAACCTTTAATTTTAGATATTTACTAATTGCTATTATTTTAATTTCAAAAGCTACAGTTGATTTACCTGTCACTGAATCCTTTGTTATCTGCAGTTTACGTCGCATGGTGCGAATGTTGCGTTTTACTTACTGTTAGAGGTAGCTGTGCGTTTGGATAGATGATTGTCATGTTTACCTGATATAAATCAATTTAGAGATTACAGATATAACGGACACTTAAAGAGGACAATGCTGCTTAATCTTAAGTGCTTTATTACGCTAATTGAAATATTTCAATGA
The DNA here is from genome assembly GCA_030762935.1 of Hymenopus coronatus. Lineage (NCBI taxonomy): Eukaryota > Metazoa > Arthropoda > Insecta > Mantodea > Hymenopodidae > Hymenopus > Hymenopus coronatus. The sequence continues at coordinate 151,083,104 of CM060882.1, read as the reverse complement.
CATATCATTTTCTGAAGAAACATTTATGAAACGTAGTGTATTGCAGCTATCGGCTAATGGACTGAGCGGGATGGCTCAGGTGGTTCCTCTGTGGTTCACATTCGGGAGGTCGCGGGTTCAACCCCCTGGGACGGCCTACTTGACCCATGAGTTTTTTCCAGGGTATCCATTAATTGTCAGATGAATGCTGGGCTGACTTCTTTCATCCCCCGAATTTTCTGACCCTCCATGTCGTTTCTATTGTTCTTCCATTCATCCTTCATCCTGTTGGTTTCTTTCAGGATTGGAAGTGTCGGCGATGGTGCTCAATGCAACATGGCAGGGAAAAAAGATGCTCGTTGTGATTCGCCATCCCTCGACTTAGACTTGTTGCCGGGATGAGAAGCCCCTGGTCTGCTTGTGTGACTGTCAGGGTGCTTCAATCTGGCAACTTCAGAGGCCCTGTCATTACTGTGTCATTGCTCTTGGTTCGTGCCGCCTAGTGTATCCTCTCTCCTCATCCCTCTCTCTCTCTCTCTCTCTCTCTCTCTCTCTTGCGGACGCCACCTCATGGGTTATAGATACAATAACCGCCTAGATTCTGTGCCAAGCCCCCTTCCCATTTCTGGGAATAAAATTAAAAGAGAAATCTGATGTGCTCCATTCATGTTTTCTCTGCATCTTTGCAACAAATTATTGTTAGAAAGCTTATGCTTCTATTTACTTCTTACTAATCGAGAAATAAATAGCAGAAATAGTCTTATTACTTGCTTCCTTATAAATAGAAGCGAAATAAGGTTAAAGTGATAGTCAAAAGCTGGTTGCTATGTGGCTGAAGTTCCTTTGTTTGTATGGACAGAAGTTGACAAATTCTTGTATGAGAAAAGTATACGTTTCTAAAGCTGAAACCAATAGCGAGGAATATCTAAAAAACGATCAACTCCACGAAAAAAAAAATGTAGGTATATAACATAAATTGTGTGTTTTAACGTGCTCTACATTTTTTGTGTGATAAATTTTTGTCTATCTCTTACGGTTTAGTAGTTATGCAAAATTCCATAAAATTCATTCAGAATAAAGTAGTTTTCAGAGGATCTTCACAGAAAATTCAAGATATAATTTTGTCAGGTAAATATATCTAATATATGATATTTTAATCAAAATGTTGTTCGCTTGAGGGATTGTTTACAACTCTATGTGAATAGTACTGGCATGACATTTAATTTGCGGAAGTCTCAGATATTAGCAGTTGGAATACGGCCTCCAGATACTTCAGCTTTAGGTATCCCTGTTGTGTAGCGAACAAAGATTTTGGGGATCTACTTCAGTGACAACGTGTCAGACATGAGGGAATACAATTGGACAAATCGCATTAATTTCTTACGTGCTGTCATTTATAATCAGAAACCACGGTTGTTGAATTTGGTACATGGATATGGTTCTGTAACTGTTTTGCGTTGAGCAGAATTTAGTTCCCTGCTCATGTTTTGCCACCGACGAAACGCCATTGCCAAAGAATTGAACAGGCAATGGGTTATTTTATTTGGACTGGGAAGCTCTATCGTATTGCGCGTACCCAACTGCGTCTCCGTAAGGTGGCTGTGGATTACTGGATGTGACGTTACAGTCCCAGGCATTAATGCTTAAACTACTACTGTTTGCTTTGGATGATCAAGATGACCTGTGGATGTCGTATTACAACAACAGTATGCATCGTTTTGGACTCAGGTGAACGTGACAAGGTTCCCCAGCTGTTCCATGCAACGTACCATATTTTCAGTGCATTACCACCGGGGGAGGTTGCTAGTGGTGGTTTTCGCTCTGAAGAATATTTATGCTTCTCTTCGGAGACCTGTTACTGTTACCCTGCATGTCCAAGTGCAAGTACCCTCATTTGCCTTGGAAACGTATTTGGAGCTGTTTTAGCATTCCGCACATAGATTTAGAATGGATACGGTAACCTATGATGTGGTTAATGGCATTATTCCTACGGCGGACAAATTATATCGCCACCGGATAACCATCTCCAGCAACTGCCCAATCTGCCATGCAGCGGATTCCCTTTCACGTCGATTGCTAGAATGTTCCGATAAAGCGGCGATGTGGACTTGGGTTTTGGGAAACTATCTCATTTAGATTCCTGGCGGTTGGAACCCTTTACCAATCGACATTTTACATTTGAATCTGCCGAAGCTGAATCTCCCGTTACATAATTCCTTTAACAAGGTTTAACTGGTTACAGACGTTGGATTGTACGCTGCCCAAACTAACTGAGAGATGGAAACTGATCCAGAAACGCCAACTATGGCTCCTAAAAATTATACACACTTCAAATGTTCCTGCATAGAATCCTTCCATACCTATAACATAAACGCTTATAATAAAAAAAGTTGATGCTATTAGTTGTGTAGACAAATATTTTGTTTAAAAAAAAGGAGCGACAATAAAAAAAACAGTGCCTCATTTACCGGTTTTAACTTGAAATAACCCGAAGAAATTAAAAAAAAAAAAAAAAAAAAAAAAAAACTCGGCCCAAGTCAAAAAACAAAAGAGAAGCTTGATCCCTGGCGAGCCCCCGCGAATCCTTTAGCCTAGCCCATTCGGCCAACAAAGCAGAGCGCAAACGGCGCGTTTCTTTAACTTATCAAGGCCTATACGGAATTGACTATCAATATTATGAGTGAGCACATGAACTTGGGCAGAGAACGATCAATCACGTTATTGGGAACACTGGCTACAAGCACTATTACTATACAAATGGGTAAATGATTCCAACTGTAACTAAAACAGACGCAAAATACTCAATTTAGAAATAAAGGCAATAACTTTACGATTTTCCTTTTCTTCATACCATGTATACTTTATGTACATACTGATTGGTACAGTGCTTTAAAAAAACTTTTCTTGAGTTATTTTGCAATCAACTTCGTTTAAAACCTTTGAAATACCGCTCGCTGTATCATCAACTCATGTGGTTTTAGACCGCCTCAATGTTGTAAGGACCCGCCTCGGTAGTGTCGGGTTAGCGCGTCGTCTTCACATTCAAAAGGTCAGGAGTTCGAATCTCGCCTAGGGTGGTTTATCCGGATAAGATTTTTTATCGTTTTTTTTTTTTTTTCTTTCGGTGTCTTCCCTTATCCTGAGAAGATGAATGTTGAGTAACTTTAATATGCTAATCAAAATAATATTACTTTGCATTAACAGTATGATCTTATTACTTAGTTGTTTATAAGTGGATGGGAAATAAGGGAACATACTAGGCGAAAGCGATAATCAACTCTTTTAAAAACTGTCACTATGCGATTGTCATTGAACCCCACTTCCTTGCATGACCAGAAGTAAATCAAAAGAATCACTGATTACTTTCTATTTGAGAAAAATGTAAATACCTATTTTAAAATTGAAACCAATATATCACTGAAATGATTAGCTCTATAAAAAGTGCATATGGCATAAATTGTGCGCGTTAATGATGTCTATATTTTTTGTTAGTAAGCTTTAATATCTTTCATAGTATGTATTGATACAATTCGTAATATTATCCGACATGGTACATTAATAATTCGATTAACTGCCAATATAATTGCAGATCACATTTTAATATCACTATTAGGAATAACTGGCAGAACAATAATATATCTCCTATCTATCTCTTCTCGTATTTACCATGTTTGCAAAAGTCATTCAGAATAAAGAGAACTTCAGGGGTAATTCCTAAAAAAAATTAGGATATATATTTTATTTGCCATGTAAATATATACATTACCCAAATTCATTACAGCCATTTTTGAGAAAATCTAAAATTTCGAAAACTGTACCACAGAAAGAGTAATTTGGGGATGGGGTTCTGAAAATCTTAGTTTCGCATATTTGACAGATACTAAACTTAAATGTCAAGTTTAGTATTTAACGAACTTTTCATTTCCTGGGTTAAGCTGTCCACAGACACACTCACACACACACCACACCAGGCACAGATCTTTTTCTGATGTGTTCCATTCACATGACCTTCTCTAGCTGTTCTACAAACAAACTTTCCTTACAAGTGATTATTCCTTTATCTATGTCATGGTAATAGAGATAAATATTAACAGAAACCTTATTACTTTCTTCTTGTAAGTAGAAGCGAAATAAGGGAATATGCTAGGTATGAATAGGCTAACGCGAAAGTCACATATTTTAAAAGCTATCGCTATGTGAAACAATTGCAATTTGGCTCTCAAAGTTGACTTTCCATTCTAGAAAATTTTAAATGGTTTAAAACTAAAGTCAATAACAAGGAATATATCGGAAACGATTAACTCTACAACAACAAAAAGTCATATTATATACATATATTTGATGAAATATACATTTTGTGAAATAAGTTTTTGTCTATTTCTTATGGTCATGAGTTATACAAAAGTAATCCAGAATGAAGAAGTTTTCAGAGGCTACTCTCAGAAAATGCAAGATATACATTTCTTTTGCCATAAAAATATCTTAAACATGCTGCATTTTAATCAAAATTGTTAGAACCATTTTAGAGAAAAATAGAATTTTCAACAAACGTTCCATGGAAAGGATAGTTCGTTTTTTTTTTTTTTTTTAACTTGGTCTCTTATCTTTGGAAGATAAACTTAAATACAAAGTTTGATATTTAACTGACTTTTTGTTTTTGAGCTATGTTGCCCACACACACTTATACATGTATTTGTCTAAAATTTTGGAATCAGGGTCTCAAAACGTGTACTTCCAGAGAAATTATCGAATGTTTGGATGGAATATAATACTTTATCTATTATGTACATACGTGCTAAAGAAAGTAAAAATGAATGTTTTTTTTTCTTTTTTTTTAATCAGGTTTCTTCTCAAAACCTGTATTTACAGCGAAATCTAGTATCTAACTTTTGTGTGGAATACAATACCTTCGCTGTCTATTATGTACATTTTACATACGTGTAGAGAAAATAAACAAAAACATTCTGATCTGTTCCATTCGTATGACTTTCCCTAGCTGATCCACAAACTTTCCTTACAAAATCTTCATGGTAACCGAGATAAACATTAGTATAAGTTATTAAATGGTCTTGTTACTGCTTTGCTGTAAGCAGTAGGGAGATAAGGGAGTAAACTAAGTCAATAGTCAGATCTTTCAAAAGCTATCGCTGTATGAAACAATTGAAATTCGGTTGTTTTGCATTTTCGGGAGTAATACAAAATGTATGAAACTAAAGTTGACTTCCTGTTTGAAAAAAGTTTAGGCAGCTTAAAATTGAAACCAGTAACACGGATTATTTTGGAAATGGTTAACTATACGAATATATATGACATAAATTGTGTGTTTTAATGAGACTTACATTTTTGTGTAGTGAGCTTTTGTGTATCTCTTGCAATCATCCAGAATGAAGAGTTCTTCGGAGACCATTCACAGAAAATTCAAGATAATACTTTTCGTTTGTCATTAAAACAGATATTAAGCATACTATGCCATTTTCATCAAAATTTATAGAGCCATTTTTGAGAAAATCCAAATTTTCGAGAAAGAGAAAAAAAAGCTTCATGTTAAAGATAGTTGGAGATGGAGGGATTTTCTTGAAAATCTCATGTGCATCCTTAGAAGATATTGAACTTAAAAACCAAGTTTGGTATTTACTGACGTTTTTGAGCTTTGCTGCCCACAGACGCATTCACATGGATATTTTTCTTAAAAATGCTTTTATTTTGGATTCAGCATGTTTTAATGTTGAAATCTCCACATCCAAAATTTGGGTGCAATACGTACAATACATTCTCTATCTACATTATTCATATGTGCTAGAGAAAGTAAAGCTGTGTACTCGCTTAGTAATGTATTGCGCATCTCGCCTGACTTTTTATACCAGTGATGGATACTATCGACTGTTTTCGACAGTCGAAATTATTGCGACAGTGAGAAATGACAATCGAATTATTAGGTTTTAAAATTTGTTTATTTGCGAAAAATGCTTCAAGTAGTATTTAATTACCCCTTTTTTAATGGTGTTGATAAGTTACTCGATTTAACAGGCTTTAGACCCAGGTGCGTTTTAAACTGTAGAGTGTTAGTGAAAACCTTTAAGATTTAGCGAATTACAAGATTAGACACGTAGCTAACTTTGAGCGTGTGGAATGAGGAGCACACTTCAGATAGCTTTATGTTTGTAATTTACTGAGAATAAGTGTGGTTCAGAAGATGCATGCATTAAATCGGAAACACTACGACGAAATATTGGCCACACGAGAAACCTTACGTGACGCTGCACCTTGAGGTTAGACAAAAAGAGCTATGAAGAAGAGCACAGGTACGCTATTCTTCCAACCCCGAGGTACTCAAACTATGATGAATAGGCAGTCGAGCAAAAGGATATTTGGCCTTGAAGAAAGTGTGGCGAGTAATGGATTCAGGTTTTGGGAAGAGATGCTGAGAATAATGCCAACCAGGGAACTGCATTTACTGCAATTGCAGTCATTAACGACAATTACTTAGAAGCTATTTCCAAGACCACAGCAGCAAGGGGAGCGGGCGTATTCTAGCGAGAATCCACAAGACAGATAATCCGTTAAGCATCTGTAAAATTCAATTTTTACACCTTGGCGAGACTTGAGAAAAACATCAATATGATGGCCATATTGGAAAGGTTCAGAATTATGCTGCGAAGCTAAAAATAGGGGATTGGAAAATCCAGAAATATTTGTAGCAATGCTAGTGTTAACTGATTTATCAGGCAGCTATGGGAATAATATGAGGACAGTAACACTATCAAGGAATGCACAATGGAAAGAGTTGTGTCTGATCCACTCCTTGAAGAAGTCAGAATAAAGAAAGGGAGGCGAAGACAAAAAATGGTGGTAAAGCTTTGTTGCCGGATCATTTGATAAAAGAGTAGGGGAAGAAGAATCAGAAGCATCAACAGTCAAACGCTAAGAGATGGTTAGAGGTAAGCAAGAACGTGAAGAGAGCAGAAAACTAGGAACAAAAGAGATACGATGACTCCAAAAAGAGATGAAAGAGCTAAAGTGTTTTGCTGTGGCGAACGATGTCACATTTTGAAAGAATGTCGGAGAAAATAAAGTATCAAAAGTCCTAGTTACTGCAAGAGTCGGAGCCAAAGAACCTGTGTATTGGGCACTCACAGCGTTAGGGAACGCTATCAGTGGAACGAGTCATCACATCACACTTCACCAGGAAGCGTTTAAAGGAAATTAATAGCTACCTTTAACATTTTAAATTAAAGGAAATTTTGGAATGGCTGGAAAAAGAGTGTTGTCAGTAACCGAGGTAATATTGCGCTCAGATTTCTGCATAAGTTTGTAGGCAAGAAGGCTGCTGCAAACGCCAGAGATTACGGTAATTATGCTGTTGGTAATTGTTTTTATAGTACTTAATGCCTGCTCCCACCACAAATGGCACCACAGGCGATGACATTGATGATACATGGAATGAAGATGGAGCACCATAGTATGCGGTAGCGAGGGAAACCGGAGAACTCGCATAAAACAGTCCCTGCGCCGCTTTGTCCACCACAAATACCACATGCGATCGCTTGGGATCGAACCCAAGTCTAGGTGAGAGGCAAGTGGTCTGCTGTTGGTAAGGAGAATAGAGTGCCGAGGATGAAAGATAACCTTCATTGGAGAAGGTTGCCAATGTTGACTAATTACTAGGCGTGATCAATGAACACGAGATCTACCAAGTGGAGACGATGCTAATTAGGATGCAGAGATATTTGGGTGTTACCTGGCACCAGCAGTTTAGTTATCTGCAGATACTATCTAGAGGCGTGAAAAGCGGTATCAGGGGGGATGCACAGTCTGCGTCGAAGGGGAACTGTAAAGAAGTGGAATGGGCAACAGACATCTACATTGCTACAGATTGCTCGATGGATTTTTTTTCGGGTGTAAAAATTCTTAGCATGGCTTCCTTCGGAACGGAAGTAAAGCCGATGGTCCTGTGTCGTAGATTTACGGCACGTAAAAGAACCTCAAGCCTGATAGAGACGCCTCTGAGCAAAATTAAGCGGTCTTTCACGCCCAATTTAGAACGGGACGCTGAGAACCAGAGTAGTTAAGGAGCGTCCATAAATAACACGCCAGATTACTCACTCAGGATCATTGTGCGGACCATTAAAGCTAAATCATCAGAGGGAAGAATATATTTCGTATCCTTCTTAGATGACTGTATGCAGTTTCTCTAACCCAGCGGAGGACGAATGGATTTTTTATTAGGATGGCTTCCTTCGGAAGGAAAGTAAAGCCGTTGGTCCCGTGTCGTATATTAACGACACGTAAAAGAACCTTAAGCTTTATAAAGATTCCTCTGAACAAAATTAAGCAGTTTTTCAGTCTAATATGAGAGTCAGTATGAAAGTTTTGAGATAAGCGTAAACCAAGGCTGATCAATTTAAATGGATTGCACCATTGAGAGCCACATTCTTTGCGAGTGTAAACGTGCATCAGTTGGAATCCTTCTGCGCCCCCCTCGAAGTCTACAGTTCAAGGTTGACAATCTCTAGTGTGGTGACAGTTGGTTTCCAGAAAGAAGGTGGTAAGAGAGCACTTTTGCACAATGATTTTAAAGATTTAAATGAAACCCAAATTGTTCAGTGCTTGCAACTAGCTTTTTGGGAATATTGCTCCTTCCTGTGCCATATTTTCAGTCTGAAAATAGTGAAAGATAAAAAGGTGTTCAAAAAGCTTACGTTCCAGCCATGGGCTACCCAAAAATTCTAGACGATTTTTAAAACATATAATATAGTTGTAGGACCCAGAATAAATTCGGTATAAAAATATCTCCTCAAGTCCGGGCATTAAATAAAATTAAAACTGCAAAAAACCAGGCACATTCAAAATCAATTGCAAAGGCTGTGATAAAATATACATTGGCAGGAAAAAATGGAATTGGCAGGAATCAGACTGAAAGAACAGTTTGGTCATGCAACAAATAAGCACACCAAAATATCAGAAGTTTCAGCCCACTTCTGGTATGAGCAACATGAAATAGAACACCTTCTAGAACATGTACACAGAGCTGTTGAACTGGAAATCTGGGGGAAATAAAATATATGGAAAAATTCAAAACCACCTTATGAACTTTGATCTCCCGCGAGAAGAAAATCCACTGTTGAAGTTTGTCAATCCCCACCAAAGGAGAAGAAACTGACTACCACAAATAACTCACCTGTATCCAGTAGTCGTATGTAGCTGATGCTGTAGGAGACATCCTACAATGCCGGTTCTGGTGTGCAAATAACAATCTTGGTGGAAGCTTCTGTAAATCAACCCATATTACATTATTATTATTATTATTATTATTATTATTATTATTATTATTATTGGATATCCAGGTTTACCCTGAGATTAAGCGTCAGTCGGTTGTGTGGATCTTGTGCATGATGATCTTCCAACGAAAGTGAAGCATCTGCACAACGTTGGGTAGAAAATGGTGGCCATTTTCTTTTATAAATTTCGTCATGTGGCAAACATTCTTCTTGTGGAACAAAGGTCAGCTTTTGCGCATTGGTACATGGATGTTTGAGAAGCTTCAGGAATTGTGACCAAGGATAGAACTGCGAGGAATTCTGCTCCGCCACCGATAACGCCTCTGCACACGCAGTTAATGCATTTATCCAGTTTATGGAGTCCACAAGATGTGAGACTGATAACTCATCCCCCCCCCCCAACAGCGCTGATTTGGTTCCAAATGACTTATTTTTGTTCCCCACAGTGAAAAAGCATATTCATGGAAAGCAGTTTTTGAGCCCTGAAGAAGCTGTTGCTGTGTATGTAAGTGAGATTTTACACCTATAGAAAATGAATGGAATGAGTGCTTTCAAAAGTGGTTTTAAAGAATGAGAAGCTGTATAAAGTGTGGTGGTGAGTACTCCACCAATCAGACTGATTTTATCCAGTTTTTGTGTATGTCAAAACTTTCATGGTGATTCTCGAAAAGAATGAAAAGCTAAGAACCGCAGCTGTTAAAGAACATCCTTATATAAAACTCAACTTTACTGGAAGAATGATTCGTTCAAGGCATTTTGAGTTTCAAGGTTGTACAGAGAGACTGTATCAGCTGACATATATTGGCATTGTGGACAAACAACGGTGGGGAGTACCTGGGAAGTGAGAAGAAGGAGCAAAGTAATGTTTATCAACTGACAATGCCTAAGACACCACGGCAAGAGCATCTAGGCCAGGCACTTCTAAACATGATGTGGTTCCTACTGATCCACTAAGGATCACTAAAGCTGTTCTGGGCCAAAGCAATGAGTACAGCTTGTTATCTGTAGAATAAATGTCATAGTGCAGCTCTACAAGGGAAGACTCCAATTGAAGTCTTGATTGGGTGAAGGTTATAGGATGAAGAGCTTGTGAGTCTGCAAGTGTTTGGGTGTCTGGCATTGGCGGCCTCAGAGAAGGACCAACCTTGACTGAAGGGCAGAAAGGTGCGTTAATGGGATATCAGTCTGACGTGAAGGGATACAAACTATGGAGTTTAGAAGGGTGGAAGATAGTGATATCCAAGGAGCCTGCTGCTTTGAGAATGTCTTTCCATTCAAAGAAAGGGTACTGTGTCCACAAGAAAAGACAAGTGTACTAGTGGATTCAGATGATGAAGAGGTAGACATAGTTAGAGACGAGATTAGGGAGGAGCCAAGGGTAGAGGCATTTATTTAATGGGGACACCTGCGAATTTCAGCAAGGATCCTGCGAAGAAGCGCAATAGGAGCCAACTGAAGTCCAATGGTTATCAAGAGTGAAAAACCCAAATATTGCCCTGCTGCAATTACCTCACTACGTTTATTCCTGATGACAAATGTGACTCAGAGACTTGCCAACTGTCCATGTCAACAGAAGACCAACTCAAATGGGCAGAGGAAGAGGTTTAAGCCATGTGAGAATAACAAAGCTTGGGAGCTGGAAAGATCTTCAGAAGACAGGAAAGTGATTGACAAGACACAAGAGGATTGATAAAAGAGAGGAGAAAAAAAGGTTAAAAAGTACACTAAACATTGCGTAACAAGGGCTAGTGCTAAGTGTTGAATTTGTGATACTAAATTGTAATTGGCAATACTCATTGGGATTGATTGTATCTTATTATACAGACTTGTGTGTGATCGCTAATACTCAAGATCTAAGTTTTTTTTTTTTTTTTTAGCACGAGGATGTTTTGTTAAGTGGCGCAATAAAATAAAATTGATTTATATCTCGGATTCTTTTATTTCAGCTGTCGAGGCAAACAAAACAAAAGCCAATTTAACATTCCACTTCAACTGCTTGAAAAGTATTTGAAGTATAGTATCATGACTATTTTATATGATGTATTCACTTCACTAAATAATGCATTTGATAATATTGCTGTAAGATAGACATCCCTCTTCTAAAAGCAAGGAGGTTAACCAGCAAAGCAGCATGGATTTTAAAATAACTATTCCAATATCAACTTCTTTTGGATTTGTACTTAAGTATATTTCTTTCATATTTATTACATACCTGAGTTACTCAACAAGATGTGAAAGGGATGCCTTTTTTGCATGCTAAAGTATTTATGCCCCACTTCTGAAATTTGCCTATAATGATTTCTGAGTGAGTTATCTATTACATTTTCAGCCATATAAAATTTATTTAAAATCACTGTTTTACACATGCACACATGGCAAAAACCTTACCCCCTAAGACTTACAAGTTATTTCCTAGGATGAAATACCTGTTGAACAGATGGATAGAGTATCCAGGGATGGGGGATCAGCCCAATTCCTGTTAAGAACATGGGGCGGTAGATGATATGTAGCAAAAACTAATGAAAGAAAAGGTGATGATGGAACAATTTGTGGAATAAGTGGTGGGTGAAATCAGAGGACCTGTAGAAAACCTACCCTGATTCCGCTTTGTCCACCATTAATTTCACATAAGATCCCCTGCGATTGGAACCGGGCCATTTAGGTGGGAGGCAAGAATCTAACCACTCTGCCAATAAAGTATTGATACCGACCTGAGAGCTTATGACTTTTGATGAATACAAAGTTAGATTTAAACGTTTCAGTGCTGTTAATGATGTAAACTAGAATTGTTATTATCGGTGGAATACAAAACCCCCTCTACCTAATAAAAGTACAGTAGTGCAATAAATTCTGGACACTTTTTCCACCCAACTCTTATTCAAGTTAACTCTTAGCTGATAAATTATAGACAGAAAATGTTATCATAATAAAAATTTAACTTTTTACCAAATTGGAACTAATTTGGCCATAAATAGGTTACTTTGGTTGAACTTTGTGTCTAACGAGAAAATTGGAATTGCTGATGTCATGTTATAATAGAGGTGGCAAACATTTGGAAAATCATTATTTTTATAATTATGTCGCGTCAACATCATAATCTTAAAACTACCAGAGTTCCCCAACTTGAATGTCTCTATTATGTTTCATATTGGGTGGAGAATAAAATAAAAAGTTAAATTCGAGAATTGAACTTTTTTGTTTTTATTTTATACTGCTTCCATTATGAAATAAAATGAATTCTTACTCACATGCAATAGAGGGGTCAAAATGAGGAAGCGTGGTATTTTTAAGATTATGGTGTTCATGGCATTGAAATGTATAATTCTAAAACTATAGGCCTCTCTAAATTTAGAGCTCCTCTATTATAATATGACAGCAATAATTTTAATTTTCACTTTGTGCACAATATAAAATAAAACATAATATTGTGGCTGAACTACGCAACTATAATCACCTAATGTGTGTGTGTGTGTGTGTGTGTGTGTGTGTGTGTGTGTGTGTTTGTGTACAGTACTTAATATATAGTATGTTTATGAAGGAATATATTTCCTAAAATTAGGCCAAAATGTAAGGGTCAAATTAGCTCCAGTTTATGGTAAAAGGTTCAATACCTACTAAACTATTGTAACATTCTGGGCTATAATTTATTAATCACATAAGAATTATCCTGAATTAGTGGAAAATTCACATTTGTAAGGTAATTAGGCTAAAAAAATGTCAGAATTAATGCTACTACTGTAGTTGATAAATGAAGTAATAAAATCTGTGCTGTACTCACAGGGCTTTCTCTACTTAACTTTATTACTTTACTTAGGAAAGTAATGTTTCTATATACCTGCTAATTGAGACCAACTTATAAGATGTTGATGAAGAAGACATAAGAAGAATATGGAAGGTTAAAACTGTTAATTTTTTAAATTATTCGGCTTTCAGTCTCTGTAGCAAAATTCTATAGTCCCAATTGTTCACATATGTGCCCTATTGGCCAAACAGTATGGATTTGCCTAAAAGGGATTGAATATAAATTAAGGGTGGCTTTAAAAATGTCAGAGTGGATAGGTACTATATAATATTAATATATATTCGCTCATATACTGCCAACAGCATAGTTAGCCTCTAACGCATGTAGTTACAGATTTTAGCCGTAGCGTTTCAAAACCTACCTGTGCGTAGACTGCCTTCGCTCTTTTCCCCGCCTTTCTACTTGCTTATTATCGCATTTCATTACGTATTTCAACGTTTCCCAGCCTCTTTATGAGTGAGCTGCCTTCGATAGTACCAGCTCTATACGCTCCATTCATTCGTAGATCATTCGCGTTTCAGCCACAGATTATTCAACGTTTTGCTGAAACAAGTTGTGTCCAGTCGCCATCTTTGTATTCTACCATGTACATCATACGCAATATTTGTTAAATTAACAATTTTCCCAAGTTGTTGAAGTAAAGAACAAAGGAAAATGGAAGGAGAGAGATCTCTAGTTGAAGGAATAGTTAATATAATCACATATTTTTTGGCCTGTCAAAAGTTATTATTGATAAATTGGCATTATTGCAGTAAACATCGCGACAAGATCATAGCTTAATTTTGTTCTAATTTCTTGGTCTAAAGCCACTCCAAAAACCAAATATATGTACAAGGTAGTCATACATAGGACAATTAGTCCCGGGCCTCTCAATGAAAACAGCATTTGATTGTTTTTTCTTTATCTCTCAGTATAAACTCGAGAAAGGCTAAACATTTGCCATATCAGTGTTCTGATTTAATTAAATCATCTCTGTAGTGCCATTTATCAAGGTCCTCAAAATAGTTGTTTACCACATAAATCACCTCGTTGCTGTGAAATCTTTGTCCTCTAAGAATTTTTTTGAAGTTAGGAAACAGGTGGTACTCACTGGGTGCTAGATCCGGCGAATAGGGTGGATGTTCAAGCAATTACAACTTTAATTCGTACATTTTCCCCATTGCAATGACTGAATGATGGGTCGGAGCATTGTCGTGATGACACAAGATTTTTTGTTTGTTTGCCAAATGAGGTATTTTTCTTTTCAGCTCATCACATAAACGTTGCAGCAAGCTTGCGTAGTAGTCACCAGTGATACTTTTACACGTTCCCAATTAATCAATATAAATAATTCCCAGAAAACACTACTAACCTTGTTAGCAAACAAAATTGACTTTGCCTTTTTTGGAGCTGGTTCACCTGGCGCAGTCCATTGTTTGACTGTGGTTTACTTGATGTAGTAATGTTTCCAAGTTTCATCCATGGTAATAAGCCGTCTCAAACATTCATTGGAATTTTTACGGTAGAGCTGCACATACTTAACAGTAACCGTTTTTCTTTGCAACTTTTGATCATGTGTCACCCATCTTGCACAGACCTGGTTAAAGCCCACTACATTACTTAAACAATTACCTGCGCGTTCTTTTGATACCTTTTCAGCCTCTACTATCTCAAACAACTTTAATCTGCGTCTTCCAGTACTAAACGATGAGTATTTTTCAATGATTTCTGGAGTTGCCACTTCTACAGGGCGTCCAGAGCGAGGCTCATCACTGGTGCACGTAGTCCCATTTTAACTGTGCAATCCATCTTTTAATCACTGAATACGAAGGGACAGAGTCTTTCAAAGTACTGTCCATTTCCTACTTGACTTTTTACGCGTTAAGCCTTTCAAATGGATGCCTTTCAGTCATTACTCGTTTTTCCAAATCCTCCATTTTCGTGAAAACTCTAAAGTTGTCTTGTTTAAAATGTTGTCATTCGAAAACTAAGCAAACTATTGAGCTGCAACTTGTGATACAAGCTAGTCCAGAGTTAATCTTTACGATGCTACAGTTAGGCCTAGTGGCACCATATCTGTGTGAGGCCTGGGACTTATGTACGTAAACACATACTCACACACACAAACGTTTGGGAAAAGTTTGGAATTATTTATAAGTGCACAACAAAACAAGGGTGACAAGTATCAGAGAATATCCCAAAGATTATAATGACTTTCACTGTGGCTTGTATGTATTGCATTCCGAATCCGAGGAACATGCCTGCTATTATGACAGTTCTGGTACAATAAGCACATAATTTGATAATAATTGTTGCTCGCGATAGCTGCTAAATGGGCGAATTAGCAAGGGGTTTCTTATAAACCGAAATAGGTCGACAAATTTTTCTGCAAATTTCCCTTTCCTTGTATTTGCTTCTGCTACTCGAGAAACTACAACCAAACACCTCACACGTAATAAGTACTATACCAATTTAAAATGTATACTCTAAATTTTCTGCTTAATCAAACATTTAAGACCAAAATCACTTAAATAAGCACCCTAATCTATGTATTGAAACATTTCCGTTGCCTTGTTGTTGTTTTCTTCTGTTACACGAGAAACCACAAACAACATCTCACATGTATTCACCATTATACTGGTTTGCAATATACAGCCCAAATGTACTGCTTAATTGATATTTAATACTACAAAGTCTTATTCTTGTGTGCACATTCGGTCCACAAAAGCTGTACTCATCTGAGAAGAGTAGTATCAAAATATGCCGGCTTGGTAAAAACGTGCTTCACCAACCACATTGAATAAAACAATTGTATTTCCTATCTATTCTCTCTATATCTGTGGTTTCAGCACTCTTTTGGTGCAACGGTTGTCTGTCTGACGTTACACAGCCAATAAATAGACCCTCATTCACCAAAATTATCCATTATGCTGCGAATATGTTGTTATGAAGTATACAATATAACTTGCCCGAACGGATTTAGGACTATTATGGAGAATAGCAAGATATATAAACACTGTATCCCACGTGTGTAAATGCGCGGGATTAATTAATTATAATTTTTTTAAAGCAGGATTTGTAGTTTTTGGTAGCGGATCCAATTATCAGAAGTTGGCAAATTTGGTGAGCAGAGTTTCTTCCCGGGAGGTTGGCTTCTTATGGGGAAGTCCATCGAATAAATAACTGATGGCCTACGGAATGCGAAATTGAAGATAAGACATTGTCAACTCGGCAAGCTGTGGATTAATTGCGATACACGAACAAGGTTAGTTGAGTACTGGGAATTTACTTGGCTACTTTACTTTTGTTTTGGAATATTCATTAGACACTGAAAGTGGGTTTGCAGTAAAAAGACATGGTTACTTTCTAATCGTGGATACGCATGATTGGTCATGGTGTGCTACTGCGAACTGACATTGTCTTGACTCCACTTGACAGCTGTAGATATCGAAGAAACCTCGTGATTCTCATTTACGTAATTTGGTTATTACAGCGTATAAAATGTTCAGTTTACATGAACGGCGACCTAAGATACATTCAGGCGCTGAATATAAAGGTGTATAAAAGTTGCAAGTCGTGTGCCAGTAACGCCAAGGGCGTGGCCTAAGTAACTTAGGCGTTCCCAACCCAAGAAACACGGAAGTAGCCGTTTAGCAAATCTTAAATACATGGAATATTTCCACATGTCTTTCTTTTCGTTTTTGAATTATGTACTTTTAATAATAAGCACATAATCTGTTTTAAAGTTCAAGGAAATGAATTAAAA
This sequence comes from Hymenopus coronatus, assembly GCA_030762935.1. NCBI lineage: Eukaryota > Metazoa > Arthropoda > Insecta > Mantodea > Hymenopodidae > Hymenopus > Hymenopus coronatus. The sequence goes on along the minus strand of CM060882.1, from coordinate 151,066,300 downwards.
GGTCATTAAGGCAAAATTTCGTAACTACTCACTTTTCCTTTTTTACTTCTGAGTAAGTTTCTACGCACTTTTCCTTCAACAAATACATTTATAGCAATTTGCTGTGGCCTGTGACAACGTGTTTGTGTTGGAAACCAGCTCATGTACCACATAACGTCAAATAACCAACATCTGCAATAAGAAATTAACCTAAAGCAAATCCTGTTCTTTTTTCTGCCATTTTTAGATTCCAAGAAAGGTTATGGTTATGTGCATAGTTTATAACTTGTTCATTTAAAGAATTACAACAAAAATATACTTATTTGTTTATTTAAACGATATGACCAAGGGAACGATAGTTAATACATAAGAAATATATTTGATTTTCACAGTTATCTTGCATTATTGACTCCATAACTGGATGCATTTCCTTAGCATTGAATGGGGAAGAAAAATAGAGCTGTAGGTACTACGGCCATCTGGTGGCAAATAAATAGTACATATTTTACATTTTCATCACCAGGAAAACCTCTTTGCTTCTTTATTTTAAACGATAGGAGTAAGGAAAGGACAGTTAATATAAAAAATTGTTTTGAATTTCACTGCTGCGTTGCATCATTGTCTCAATAAACTGGTGTGTTATCCTAACATTGAATGGGGAGGAAAAGTACTACTACGACCATCTAGCAGCAAATAAATAAGTACTTACTAGGTGTTTGTTGCCAGGAAAGTTTATTTGCTTCTTTATTTTAAACAATAGGAGTAAGGAAAGGACTGTTAATATATAAAAATGTATTTGAAATTCATTGCTGCGTTGTGTCATTGTGTCGATAAACTGGTGCCTTACCTTAACATTGAATAGGGAGGGCAAATATAACAGTACTACGATCATTTGGCAACAAATAACCATGGTACCACTGCCACCTGGCGACTATTAACTGAAATGCATTCCCTTGGCACTGTTTTTATTCATATAATGAGATTTTAAAAACTTACCTGTACTATTTTTAAATATTTTCATTTCCACAAACCTTGCCGTGACAATAGCGAAAAAAAATTGTTCAATTTGGTGCAGTCGTTTGGAAGTGATGCGCGTACATAGATTTTGGCGATTCATTTATATATAGATTAACTAAGATATTATTAACGAAACAAAACAAGATACAATGTTACCAAACCTGTCACCTTCCATGTGTGTTCACTGTAATGCTGTGGTAAAACAAAGGCTGTTCCTTTGTGTGGGTTGCAGGTTCATTTCATGTATATAGCAAACTTTTTTTTTTTCTCTTAATGATGTTGAATTAACACATGGCAGCTATTTATATTAGATATACTTATTTCATACACAGCATTTGGTAAAGTTAATATGATATTTATTATGATACTTCTGTAAGGGTTTATTCTACCAAACAGCAAACTGCTGCACACAAAAACATGTGGTGCACAGAATGGTGTGCAAACGCATCAAACAGATGTTAAGCAGATTTCAGGCGATGTGAATCATCAGCATAGATAAACTTCATGACAAATCCTTTGTCTTGAATTCAAATAAAATTAATATATATGTTAGCTGTAATGCTTAATGTAAATGTTTTGCTTTCACTGAAGTACTCAGCAACTTCTTCCTTTTGGCAGGAGTTCCAAACTTTATGCATATAATTGCCATCTGATTCTGGAAATTGTTTTCTTATTTTATTTACACACAAATAATATGACATTTTTTTTTTTTTTCCTAAAGCTTCCCATTAATTAATCCAATATATAAATTGTCTATAAGCTATGAAATACATTGTTTTGCTTTTTATTTTTCTGTAGGTGGGTTTTTTTTTTATTTATTTATTTATTTTTTATTAGTCACAGACTTTGCTTTTAGTATCATTAAATGCCCAACATAATATTTAAAGTATCTTCATTTAGAATGACACTTTGGAAAAACCTGTGAAAGATTATGTACTTATTGCTAATAACACTTTTACACAACAATGGCATTCTTCTTCTCTTCGATTGTCTTACACTCGCTGCAATTATACCACTCCATATTATCAATACTTTTTCAGTGTATGACTACTATTTAGCATTTCTAAATCTAGCTTCTTCTAGGTGATTCGAACTGATAAGGTTTAATACTAGCCATGACATCTAAATAAACACCAACTTATACATGATTGAAATAACCAATGCAAGCATTCACTTACTCATTAGTACAAACAGTGGATGTACTTCCTCCCTGGGTCAGGCTGATATCATCACTTGCAACATATACTGGTATCAGCAGGTAATAAGTAGTATTCCAAACATTTTAGAGCAACATGGCTTTCTGCGTTGTTATGCTCTCATCAAAAACTTCCTTAATAAAGAATACTGTAAATAAATGGAATTTTGGAAGTGGACAGGACCTTCAAGTGAATTGGAGCAATGTATGACTATGAAATTCTATTTCAAACTTGAAACTTTTACCCTTATACACGCTGGAGCAGCATGTCATGACATTCCTTTCGAGTTTTCCCAAGTTTGAACTAGAATTTTGCATTTGTACACCCATGTAAAAAAAAAAAAAAAAAAATGGAATACCAGATTTGTGTTAAGTGCTACTTGACACAGCACCTTGTGTACACCATCCATGGTTCAGTTGTGTAGCGGCAGCAACAAGCTCTCACAAGTTCCAAATCTTAATATTAGTAACCCATATGACCAATAATCAAATATATAGCTTAAGCCTCTTCTTCAACAACAAACTATCAATATTAATGAAATAAAACAAGATACAATTTGTATTGTACAGCATTACTAAACCTGTCACCTTTCATGTGTGTTCACTGTAGCGCTGTGGCAAAACAAAAGCTATTCCTTTGTGTGGGTTGCAGGTTCACTTCCTGCATATAACAAACTTTTGTTTTTCCTTCTCTTAATGGTGTTGAATCAACACATGGCAGCTATTTATTTTAGATATACATATTTCATACACAGCATCCAGTAAAGTTAATAATATAATAGGTACTGTGATGCTTCTTTAAGGGTTTATTCTACCATGCAAAATGCTGCACACAAACCATGTGGTGCACAGAATGGTGAGCAAATATATCAGGTATGAATAGTTCTCTCGTAATTAGGGGGGGGGATTGAATCTGTATAGTAAGACAAAATACTAAAAATATTTTGTTTTGGAATGTAGAGCCTTTGTGCGTTTGCTTGTTTTTGTTTGTTTTTTACTCAAGACACCCTTCACAAACCGATTCAACAAGAAAGTACCAACCACAACTGAAATAATGTGATATTCTCAGATGATGTAACAGTTCCTTCCACACATAAGGGAAAGATGATTGTCTATTGTCCAAACATCAATACAATGTAAAATACGTGGCTTCAAAATTCCATCATGGTCCTGTATCTGTATCGGTTGGGACTGGATATCAAGGGACACTCTCCACCTGCGGTGCCATAAATAGTTAAAGTGGGTGTTAAACACTACCAAAAAAAAAAAGGGGGGGGGGACACTAGATGTACTGTGGCAGCTTGACGATACACTGAACGGTGTGCAGCACACAGTAATACTCAATAATATTTTGATTCCCTCTGTGAGGATGAGATATCCTGATGGATTGTTGAATTTGTACGAGATAATCATCCTGTCTGCCCATCACGAAAGGTTTCAAATTTGCTTTCAGAGAGACAGAATATCAGAGCGCATGACTGGCTCCTTGTTCACCAGATTTGAACGCTGTTGAGAATGTGTGGACTAAGGCAAACAGAGAGCTGCACTCCAGTTTACCTGTAGATGGGTGAAGGATGGAAGGAAGATGGCTTTTAGACAAATTCAAGGAGCCTGAAATCTTGTAGTTTTTGTCCACATTACTGCAGGCATTTAATTTTATCTGTGACTTGAATATTGAGGGCAGTTATTCAGGCTGAGGGTTCATACACCTGATATTAATTCTGTGTATTTTTTGAGTTTTAGAAGATAATAGCTTATTTGCACATATTTATTTACTTATTTAACACGAGTGTTAGTAGAATTATGTATTTGTGTGCATAGATTGGCCCATAATTTCAAATACTAAAATTACATTAAGCGAGTTGAAGCAATGTCTTCTTAACCGCTCTTCTTAATTAGCATTGTTCTGTGTTCTATTTTCAGTATTCATAAGTTAACCATTGGATTGTCAATCGCAGACCACTGTACAGTTCTTTTATGTGAATTGTGAACACAGCTTTTACGATGATATATGAAACTCTTCAATCGACACATGGAATCTGGGGATGACTCATTTTTTGTGTCCAAGACTATAAAATGTTCCAATTAACCCTTAACAGCACAAACTGCACATCTGAACAAGCACATGGCTTCATGAACTTAACCACTGACCTCAGGTTTTGCAACTAACTCAACAAAGAGGATTAGTGACACCGCATGTCAGAAATTCATTCACTATTTATTGCTCACAGACTGTATCACAGCTAAAATATAGTTATTGCATTCTTTTACAGTCAAGTGCAAGGATACAAAATATGTACCTTTAAGTTTTACTAATTGAAACATTTCCTATGAATATTTATAATGATTAACAGAGAGTATATAAAATAATAAGCTTTATATATATATATATATATATATATATATATATATATATATATATATATATAATAAGTATGCTTTTGTGTGAATAATTTGTTGATCAACTTTGAAAATAAATTAATGGTGAAACACAATTAGGTTGTTTTTATTACTCATTTAAGTAGACTGCTAGAAATAATGGATCCTCAAAATTCCCATTTAATGTACATATAGTTAAAACTTGTACAATTATATCCAGATTATTATGGGCATTGCACATATCTGAATCAAACTGCACTAATAAGTCTTTAATACTTTCAGCTGACTGGAAGATTTTTAAGTTAGCTTGAAAAAAAAAATTTCCCACACCATGGCAGAGGATAGCCAGGGCTCCCGGAAATTTCAAGTAAGTATCATTCAGCAAGCAGTAAGGGACTTTTAAGGGCAATTTTATTGAAAAATTAATTTATTGTATACCAGAATTTTATTTCGAAACCCAAAGCTCTGTAGAGAATGGGATTTTATCTTTTATATTTATGTTTTCCTTGCTGTATTGTTATCAACAAAAACACAGAAAACTCTTAGTATGTATTGATACATTTCAGAATGCATCTGGAAACACTCCACAATACAGTACACTCTGTTAAAGATGATTAGAGTAATACATTAAATTCAGGTAGTACAGTTTAGTAACTATGTTCTTGTTCTGACTACTATCAAAATGTTATTTGTTCACATTAATGACCTAATGCTGTGAGCTTGAAATATTATTGAATAAATGATAATACAGCATTTAAATTCCATTTGAGAAACACATTTTTATGGGAATTGAAAAACCTGAAAAGTCAATTGTGTACAGCGAGATGGAATTTACCATGCTGCCCTACCTACACACAATGTAAAGAAGAACAGTGAAAAGGTTTTGTAGGATGGGGGGGAAAAAACAAGAAAAAAAAATGTGAAAAGTGTTAGAAAAGGATTAAAAATAAGTCAGTTTCTTCAACTTGAGATAGCCCCAATGCCTCATTCTTTCAATAGTGTAAAAGGCGTACTCCATTTTCTGGAGCAATTCTTGAGGAAAAATTCAGATTTTTTTTCATGAAATTATGTTGAAAGTCATTTTTCACACTAGCAAATGTTCTTTGGAAAAAATTTTAAATATTTGAAATTCAGTTGATTGTGGTGAGCAAAAAGCTGTCATAGGATGTAGATGTGTTTGAATGGTTCAAATAGGAATTTCAAGATGTTATTAGGAATTGGCTTGTATACCTGGCAACTAAGCCCATATTATGCATGAGAATAGTTTGTTTTGATGGCTTTTGCCAAATAATAAAATATTTTACCAAGCTCTTGGATGAAAAGTTGCTAAGATGGCTTGCTTGAATGTAAATGGTGCACATAAAGTGAACTTGTTACTGATTGGTGAGATGGAAAACTCCAGGGTCTTCAAAAACATTAGCCTGTTAATTATAAAAACCAGGACAGAGTTTGGGTGAGTAAGTCAGAGCTTTCAGAATTGTTTCAGGAAATATTTTTATTTTCCATTAAACATTTCTCAGAAGCAGAATATGCTGCATAAAAGACTTGCTTATTTTGGGTAACTATCCAGGTCACCCAAATGAAATGATTTTGTCCACATAATGCTCTTTTTTTATATATATTGTTTCATTCATATAGCCCCCTTTAACTTCTATGGCCATATTGGGGTCTTTGTTTTAGAAACAATTGCTGGTGTTTTCTTGTTGAACTGTAGGTTTGCTTAACATTTTTTTTTCCCATTTTAAACACACACATTCACTCTCCATGCATACTTCTAGAATATATGGGGAATGATTCTAGTTAAAGAAAAATTCCCCACCCCAGCTGGGAATCAAACCCAGGACCTTTGACTGGCTACTCAACCACAGAGGCAGTCATAGTGTTTTATTCCTTAATCCTTGGTCTAGTATGTTACAACAAAATTCAAAATACATAAGAAGTCTGTTGTACAAGGTTTGTCTAAAGGTGCGATTCAACCTGTAAAATCTAACTTAAAAATGTTTTATTTTTGTTTGCAAATGTATGGCAATATACTATTGTGAGGTGATTGTTCTTGAAGCCATTACAGGACAAAGGGAGGCGGATGGGGAAGGTGAGAAAAAGTATCACATAAAATGTAATGATATTGCAAGGCACTCAACCTTCTTTCAATAAGCTAAATAAAATGATATCTGCTAATGATAATCTCATGTTGGGCATTGCTCAAGAAAAAGTATTACGTGTCATTTTAGGCAAAGAAGGAAAAGAAAATACTTTATTCCAGCACATTAATGGGTTGTTGTAAGTAAGGTTTAATTTTTCTTATTTTATACTTTGTTACAAACATCAAATATTACTTCAATGAACTTTCAGTTTTTCCATTTTTATTTTGCATATAGTGTAACTTTTGTCATAATCAATTTTTATCAAAACTACACAGAATTCAAGCAATTTTGTTAATTTGGTGCTGCCCTGAACTAATATCTGCAGGATTAGCGAGAATGTACTGTAATATGTAAGTACAAATTGCAGAGCAATATTTGTATCATAGTAGCACTTGAGAATTTCAGATTGTGCATTTTATAATGACCTCTGGAAAAATAATAGTGTGATGTTGAGGTGCATATATGTGCATTTTAGCTGCAGTTTGGAACAAAGTATATTAGGTTTGCAATTGCCAAGAAAGTGACATTTCCAAGTAGTTGTAACATAGCTAATATGGTTTCAAGATGTGATGGTTCACATAAACTTGAGGAGCTGGTTATCTATACTAAATATAAAAAGACTGTATGCATGTTTTTTACTGCCTTTATGATTACAGCATTCTCAAGACTCATGAGCAAAGCAGTTTTGTTTCTTCATAATTATTCAATTAAGTATTACATGAAGCTTTAGGTGTTATTCTGTGTATTTCTTTTTTACTTTCCTTTTATGTGGTATTCTGTGTATTCCTTTTTTATGTGGTGAAACAAAACTACTTTAGCATATTTATGGTGGCATTTATACATGCAACATATGATTAGCCTAGGATGGCATAATGCCAATTGAAGCCTGCCACACCAAGGTTGCACAATCTTCCCTTTTTTCTTTCCCTAGCACATATGTACATAGTGGACTGTGAAGGTATTGTGTTCCATCCAAAAGTTTGATTTGGTACCAAAATTTCACCAGAAATATATGTTTTGAAACCCCTGAATGCAAAAAAAAAAAAAAAATATATATATATATATATTTTTAGAAAAAAGCCAGAGAGAATGTGTGTACATGCATGCAAGTACATGTGTGTGTAACTTGGTATTTAAGTTTAATATCTTCTAAGCATGCAACACAAAGATTTTCAAGAAAACCCCCTACCCCAAACAACCCTTTAGAAACATTTGTATTTTGTATTTCTAAAAAAATGGCTCTAACAATTTTGATTAAAATACTGTACATTACAGACGTTTACATCACAAATAAAATGAATATCTTCAATTTTCTGGGAATAGCTTCTGAATATCTGTTAATAAATTTTGCATAACTAGTAAACCGTAAGAAATAGACAATAGCGCACTCCACAAAAGCACACACAATATATGTCATTAGTATTTTTGTTGTAGAGTTGACCATTTCCAAAATATTCCTTGTTAATTTTTTCAATTTTAAATTAGTCACTTTTCTCAAATAGAGTTACCTTTTCTTTCATCTCTCTTTTGTTTACACTGGCTTTGCAAAGTGAACCAAGCTTCAATTGTTCACCTAGCAACCAGCTTCTAAAAGATTTGACTGTAGCTTTAGCCTAATATATTCCCATATTTCCCTTCTGCTTACAAGGAATCAAGTAGGAAGACCATTTCTGCTAATGCTTATCTTGGCTAGCATGAAGTAGATAAAAGAATACTCATTTGTAAGAATAGTTTGTTTGCAGAATGGGCAGAGAAAGCCATTGAATGGAACATGTTAGATTTTTTAATACTTATTTTTGATACCCTGGATAACACACAAGTATTTTGGGATACTTATTATTAATTCAAAATCTTCTCGGGCTTCTAGCCAGGTAAAAACTTGGCTTGACACCAACGTTTCGAAGAAGTGCATCCTCCTCGTCTTCAGGGTGAACTGATGGTTTGAGCTTGCGGAGACTGGTATTTATAAGAGCTGGGATGAAGCTAACATCTGATTGGTTCGCGCGATATTATGGCTTGGTATTTAAGATGACTGAGGCATGGGCACGGACTTTGTAGAAAACTATTTATAGCAGTTATTCGGCTAATGTTTTGTGTTTGAGCACGCACCTGCTAGAAAATAAGTCTTAAGCAACAAAAGTAAATGAATGATGTAAGCTAATTTTGGTATATTGATGTATGTATTTCTTTACACCAGAATATTCTGAAAGCTTATAAAAGTTAAACTTAAACTTTTCATTTGGCCTAAAATTATTGGTCAAAGTCACAATTTTTTTCAGTTTGTCTTATTAGATTCTAAGGTTAAAGTCATTGTGTATACTAAGTAAATGATTGATGAGAATTGAGAAGTTCTAATGCTGGAGAATGCTATGGAGTATATCTAACAGCATTTGTATGGATGATGAGGTAATATCAATAAAGAAGAGGTTTAACAAGAAAATAAAGGTTTGGTTATCTGTGTATTTCCACTGTGAAATGGGATGCTGCACCAACAGATGCTGCAAGACATCTATTCAGCACTTTAAGTAACTTTCCAGGATCATAGTACCCATCTCTTCATAAAGAGTTTAGCTAATGCTAAACCATGAAGGGCTGTTATGATAGATATAAAACATATTGACGTTAAAACATTTATATATGATTGAATTGAATTTTTGCCATGAATATTATAAATATCCATGAGAAAATCTGACATTTTCAAATGAGAAATCCTCTAACACCAGCCATATCCTGTAGAAGTATTTAATTTAAAGTGTATCCAGAAGGCTTCAGCCAGAATACATGGCATCAAGATAACACGGTGGATTCATCTCTGTCACTGTTGTTGGATTTCCAGATTAGGAAGGGATCAAGATTAACATAAGTCGAAATGCTTTATTGTAAGCAGAAGGGAAATAATGGAATACCTTAAGCTAAAACGATAGTCAACTCTTATATAAACTGGTTGCCATGTGAATCAAATTGTTCCTTTGCATTGCCAGGAGTTAACAAATTCCTGTATGTGAAAAATTTTAAGTTTTTTAAAACAGAAATCAGTAACAAAGAATATCTCAAAAATGGTCAACTCTATGTAAAAAAAGACAATTGACAAAAATTCTGAGTTTTAATGAGATCTACATTTTTTGTGTAATAAGTTTTTTTCTCTTACAGTTTACTAGCTATACAAAATCCAGCAAAATTCATCCAAAATAAAGAGGTTTTCAGAGTCTATTCCCAAAAAATTCATTATGTACATTATAGTTGTCAGTAAATATCTTTAATGTATAGTATTTTAATCAAAATCGTTAGAGCCATATTTGAGAAATTTTTCCATGTACAAAGTAGTTTTGGGTAGGAGGAATTTCTCAAAATCTTCCTATTCGCATCCTTGGAAGATACTAAACATATATACCAAGTTTGGTATTTTATTGGCTTTTCATTTTTGATACATCGTGTTCACAGACACACACACACACACACGACATAAAAACCTTTTTCTAAAAATCTGATGTGTTCCATTCACATGACTTTCTCTAGATCTCTGCAACAAATTGTTGTTAAAAAGCTTATGCTTCTATTTATTTCATGCTAATCAAAAAAAAAATTAGCAGAAATAGTTCTTATTACTTGCTTCCTTGTAAATAGAAGCAAAATAAGGGAGTACCATAGGTTAAAGTGATAGCCAAAAGCTGGTTGCTATGTGACAAGTTCCTTTGTTTGTATGAGCAGGAGTTGAAAAATTACTGTATGAGAAAAGTATAAGTTTTTCAGAGCTGAAACCAAAAACAAGGAATATCTCAAAAACGATCAACTCCACAAAAAAAAAAATGTATATAACACAAATTGCATGTTTTAACATGCTCTAAATTTTTTGTGTGGTAAGTTTTTGTCCATCTCTTACAATTTAGCAGTTATGCAAAATTTCTTAAAATTCATCTAGAATAAAGTAATCTTCAGAGGCTATTCCCAGAAAATTCAAGATATATATTTTATTTTGCATGTAAGTCTCTTAAATATAAGAGATTTTAATCAAAATCATTACAGCCATTTGTGAGAAAATCAAAAATTTTCAAAAAAAGTTCTATGTAAAGGGTAGTTGGGGATGGGGGGATTTTCTTGAAAATCTTTGTGTTGCATCCTTAAATACCAAGTTTGGTATTTAACAGTCTTTTTGTTTTTGAGCTATGCAGCCCCCCCCCCACACGCATGCATGCACGCACACACCCACACACATACACACCTTTTTCCAAAAATGCTTTTTTTTTTATTCAGGGGGACCAAAAACATGTATTTCCAGTGAAATCTCAGTATCAAATTTTTGGGTGGAATGCAATATCTTCTCTATACACTATGTACATAGTATGTATAGAGAAAGTAAAAATGCTTTTTTTTTTTTTTTTTTTATACAGGGACCCTAAAATGTCTATTTCCAGTGAAATCTCGGCATCAAATTTTTGGGTGGAATGCAATTCCTTCTTGTACAACATGTACATAGTATGTGTGGAGAAAGTAAAACAGGATAATAACTTTTAAACATTAAATCAAAGCATAGGGAACAATAATATATGGGATATCTCAAGGGCCAATTTTGGGCTCCTACTGTTTTAATATAATATGTTTATTATCAATCAGCCAAAAATTTCTTCTGCAACATTTAAAAGGAAGGTTGTCGAAAGACTTTTGTTACTAACAAGGAGGAGACCCTTTAATTCCTTTAATAATTAACTGAAGGCTTAAAGGAACTGACCTGGACAAAAGCCTAATGTCCGATCTCTTACCTTCACACGGTGCAGCTGTTAGTAATCACATATTAATTTTGTCATAATAGAAAGGAGACCCTTTAATTGCTTCTATAATTTGAAGACTTAAAGGAACCGATCTAAACAAAATTATGTGTTGAATTAAAGGGAAGGGCTGCTCATCAATAAAGTCAGCTTGGTAAGTTATTGACCTGGACTGATATTTCTTCCTTTTCACGTATCAAATCCCCTCTTTTACCTTTCCTATTCAGTCTTGACTTAACTCTTGTTTTCTTTGACCCCAATGGTATTAAAATATTCGAGGCCTAGGGGATCATTTCATTTTCTTTCCTGTCCATACCTTTCTTTTCTTAGTTGATGTAACTCCATTTATGGTGCCTAATTTTAAACGGTTACAAAAGTTGAATAAAAACATTCCAGATGAAGTGATGTCTCATTGGAAAAAGAAACATTCTGGAAGTAAAACAGTACCCCATTCGGATTTCCGGGCGGGGACCTTTTTCCAAGGTAAACAACAAAATATGATTGAAAAATTAAAAATTTTACAATGGAATACAGGAGGTCTATCACAAGCAAAGAAAAATGAATTAACTAAAATTATATATGATCATAATATTGATACATTTACAATTCAAGAAGTAAATTTAACATTAGAACAACTAAAATATTTGATTGATGTTTGAAGGAATTTAGTAACAGTGACAGTCAAATTATATGTGTATTAATTGGGTTGGATCCGTGAGGTTGAAAATGAAAGCATAGGCTTTCGAATCTAGTCCCTCATAATAACAATGTAAGTGACATAGTGTTAAAAAACCAACTCAGAAAATTAATACACAAACTAAAATATTATCAATTTCAAAATTTTAGTATGTATCTACTTACTAAGGGACGACAAGCAGTGGCATTCTAGTTGGAATTGGAAAAAATCTTACTTCATCCTTTAAAATTATTAAAGAGATGAACAATACAGATAAAATAGAAATAATTAAACTAGACATATGGAAAAATAAATCTCACTTAAAAATTTATTCTGTTTATAATCCCCCAAACAATACCCCAAATCTTAAAAATATCACAGTAAATTCAAATACAATCATAATTGGAGATTTCAATGCCCATTCAAGACTATGGGGATATGACAAACCAAACAATTCTGGAAAGATCATAGAAGACCAACTAAATTCAACAACTACAGAAGTTGTTTACCACAAAAAAGATCCACCAATCTTTATCCACTATTCTGGTGCTGGTACCAACCCTGACTTACTTTAAGGGCCAGTAGTATGAACTTAGAATAAACCTCTGTTAGACGTTATTCCATGGTTATGTGCTAAATTGTGCTGTACGATAACGGAATAGAGACTATCAAGAGAATAAACATGGAATAACTTATTCCATGATTCCTTGCGGGGATAAGCCGATATTCCGAGAATAGAGTATAAAAAGGAAAATGGCCGCTTGGGTATTCGACACAATTTTCACCCATGTTTGACCGATATAAACAATTCATTTCTTTATAATATGTTTTAACTACATATTATACCTAAATACAATATTTTGTAGAGATAGTCCGATAAATGAACATGGCTATAATGAGATTAAAGTTGAGAAAGGATGTCACACAGACAACTTGATGGTTATAAGATAAATATGACAAGAAGATAGATAAAATAAAGTTTCATTTATAAAACAGTAAAATCTACCTACAATATTAGCATCAAAATACCTCTATTTTATGGAAACAATTAAATTTAATCCAACCCAAGATAAATATAAAATAGTGTAGTGCAGCAATTCTCCAACACAATGCATAGTGTTGTAAAGAGTGAGGTTATGTTTTATTGACGAAATACATAGGATAGGTTACTTCTAGGGCAATATGCTTCAAAACGTAAGATAACCACAAGTATTAATGTTAGCAACATTCTGTACTATATTCAGATTTTGGAAGTTATGTGAAAGTTTAAAAACGATAACACTACAAGCTCTGTGATGTAGGGAGGAGCTGCCCAGATTAAAAGACGTCTTCAGAGCTCGTAAATCTAAATATATTATTTTACAATAAATTCATAATTTTTTGTGTTATGTGCTGTAGGTTCAATACATTAGTGACAATTTTGATTGAAGAGAGAATACTTTCCATAAAATATAATGTTCTCGGTTTTATTGGTTTGGTTGACAATTTCTAGCTGTTGTATTAAATATTGCCATTTAATATTGTATTAAATATTCGCATTACAGTGCGAACTGTAATGGGAACGGTTTAATGTACTATTCGACATAACTACTAATATTTCTGTTGGTTAATAATACCTATATAACAAATTGTTTTCTACTTATCTTGGTGCACAATTCAATTATGCATATCTTAAGTTGATAGAGGCATTGGCAACACTAAAATGTAATTTTCAAAATTTGCTTACTAATTTTAATGAATAAAATACAGAAATCAGGCTAAGTACATTTTGATCACCAAAACGGAAAGATGTCATATATCAGCACAAGATACAACTTTGCACATACGGTAAGGTTTCATTCCCATACTCCTAACCTATCGCAAGAAGTCCCAGTATACATATGTATTTATGTTTTGTAAAGTATATAGCAATTCTACATCTGAACACGCTTATGAACATTCATAATTATTTCATAGTACCGTAAGTAGTTAAAATAAGAAATAATACACAGTTTAGGAACAGCTGATTGTGAAAACAAAGCAAGTTTTCAGCAAAATAAAGCAGTAATTACGTATCAAGTTGGCCATGAATGACTTGCAGCATAGCCAACATTAGTTTTAAATCTACAAACAGTTGAATAGATATCTAAGGAATAAAATTGCATCGTACAACTCGTCACCACATTTATAACATGAATAGTGTATTCCAAGAATAACTATTCCAGGATTTATTCTGAGTTCGTACAACCGGCCCTTAGTATCCTGTTTATACTCGTCAACTTCCAAACAAATCTTAGAAGATCCAGGCTCAGGACACAGAACTATAATTGCCACTATTCAACTTAAAAAGAAAAATTTAACTCCTATAAACCATAACTAGATGGAACTTTAAAAAAGCAAACTGGAAAGATTTTGCAAATGAATTAGAAACCAAATTTGAAAAACCAGTAAACGAATCAACAAAATCAGATAAACTAAACAAAGATATGTGTGATAAAATTTTGAAAACAGCGGAAAAATACATACCAAGAGGATTTACTAAAAACTACAAACCTTTTTGGAACTCACAACTAGAAAAAAGAAAGAAACCAGGCTAGAATCACAGCAGAAAAATCTAAAGATCCAAAAGAAGTACAAAATTGGAGAAAATTAAGTGCTCAATTCAAAAAAGAAATTACCAACACCAAAAGAGAACATTTTAATAATTTTCTACCGAACATGGACTATAGAAAAGATGCACAAAAAGCATACAGATTCATACATAACATTCAAAACAAGTTGTCGAGTCGTCAGCAAGCTGACTTCTCACCCAGAGGTCCTGGGTTCGATTCCCGGCTGGGGCTGGGAATTTTTCTTTAACCAGAATTATTCCCTATCCCCCACAGAGTCTGGAAGTATGTATGTGAGAGTGAATGTGTGCGTGTTTGAGGAAATAAAATGGTTTAAACCCAACGTAAAGCTACAGACGAGTTGTTTCATTCGAAGCTCCCAATATGACCTTAGATGTTAAAGGGGGCTATATAAATGAAAAAAAAATACCTTTAATTTATAATAAAATAATTACAGATGACAATGAAATAGCTAGTAAATTTAATAAATACTATGCTAATACCCATAAATTATCTGCAAATACCAAAAAAGAACAAAAAATTATGAAGAAAAACATTAAAGAATACATAAAATCAACAAATCAGGAATTCCATATTAAAGAATTGAGCATTGTAATTAATAACTTAAAATTGAAAAAATCTCCAGGACCTGATAATATACATACAGAACTCATCAAACATCTCGGAAAAAAAGCAAAATTAAGACTCCTAAATCTCTATAATTTGTCATGGAATACAAAAGTACCCGATGAATGGAAGAAATCTATAATAATACCTACTTTGAAATCAAGCAAACCAGCAGAAAATTTTTCAAGTTATCGTCCAATGTACCAGTGTACCAGTGTCTTAGCAAAAATCATGGAAAAAATGATTTCCAATCATTTAAATTGGTTTCTGGAAAAAAATTACTTAATTTCAACTAAACAAGCAGGATTTAGAAAACACCATTCAACAAATGAACAGATTTTAAATCTTAGTCAAGACATTAAAAATGCATTAAATAAAACAGAAGACGCTCTAGCAATATTTATTGACTTTCAAGGAGCATATGATTGAATTTGGAGATACAAACTATTTGATAAACTTAAAATTCTAGGAATCGAAGGCAAAATGTTACATTGGATCAGTGAATTCATTATTCAACGCTTTATTGCTACCAAATATAATGATAAATAATCAAAATATCAACAGACACACCATGGCGTACCTCAAGGCAGTATTCTTAGTACAATACTCTTTAATATTTATATCAATGATCTTCCATATCAATTACAAAAAAGAGAATCAAAAGTCTTAGTGTTTGCTGATGATGTAGTCATATGGAATTCTAAACCGAAAAATCAAAATCAACAATTAATAAATTAGCATAACAATCCTTGATGACATTACAGAATTGGACATCTAAATATGTAATGAAAATTAATACACAGAAAACAAATTATCAACTATTTACACTAAGGAAGAAACCAATAAATATTTCCCTTCAACTAAATGGAGAAACTCTCTCAGAAACACATGAAGCCAAATATTTAGGTATTATTTTTGATACAAAATTAACATAGAAAAAACACATTGATAATATAATTAAAAAAAAAAAGAGGAAAAATAAAGAAGAAAAAATTACAACTATTAAAAAGATGGTAGGCAAGAAATGGGGAAGCACTACACAAACTTTAAACACTTTTTACAAGATGTATATTAAACCAACATTTAAATATTGTGAAGAGATACTAATAACTGCAAATATAGAAAAACTTAATATTCTACAAAATCAAATTCTTTGCCTAGTAACTGAAGCTGTTAAAACTACCCCAGTACTTGCTCTACAAATTTTAACAAATAATCCAAGACTGGAACTTGACATTGGACAAGCAGCCATCTTACGATATGAAAAATTAATCAAGCTACCTTATAATGACTGGGAAAAAAGAAAACCAAAAGTAAACCTAAAAACTCAACAAAGTTTCCTTAATAAAATCAAAGAAGTCAAACATAGATTAAAACTACCTTACTTAAAAGAAAGCATACAAACAAATATTAACCCGTTAGAACTATTTGATATTGAACACAATCTATATTTACCTGAAGAATTTACAAAATCTGAAATCTCTTTGTGTGTTCTGAAACAAATGACATTAGAAATAATAAATTTAAGATACCCTACCAATGAATGGCTACATGTTTATACTGATGGTTCTAGCTTAGCAAATAACAGTGGTACTGGTGCAGGTGCAATATGCCCTCTCTTCTCTTTCTACAAAAGATTAAGTTTAAATACTACAAATTTTGATGGAGAGATTTTGGCAATACTTCAGAGCTTACAAAACCTACTATATCATATAAATAAATTTGAAAAAGTTGTACTATTATCTGAATCTAAAGCAGCTATTATATCCATAACGTCTGATGTAACACCTAATAACTTTAATATTTCAGAATGCCCCAAAATCATAAAACAACTAATGAATTTAAATAAAAGATTAATACTTCAATGGATACCAGCACATTGCGGAATACAGGGTAATGAAACAGCTTTCTAGCCAAGAAAGGTAGTAAAATTACATAAATTTCATCAGATCCAATAAGTTATCACTCTATCAAAAGAATCATTATATCAACATATAATAACAAAATTAAAGAAGATAATGTATTACAAACAAAAGGACATGGGAAAATTTATGTAATAACATGACCAGAATCACTACATTACCAAGAAAATCCTCTGTAGCAAGTTTTAGATTCCTAACAGGCCATGACTGTCTCAATAAACATTTATTGAGGATTGATATAATGAGATCTCCTCTGTGTCCTTTCTGTACACTTAAAGAAGATATGGATGGAAACCATCTACTGTGCTGCCCAACCTTGAGTCGACATGATAATATGATATCAAAATACTGGAATGCAAGAGAGTGAATGGCTTTACTGCCAACTGCTCAACATTAGATACCAACCAACCAAGATTTAAAAGGAATGGAACAATAGTTTTAGGCAGCAAAAACAGTCTAAACCATTTTAGAACTAATACCCCCATGTGCAATATGGATAAATCAAAATTTATGGAGTGTGATTTTTTTTTTAAAAAAAAAAAAAGAAGAAAATTAGGATGTATCACTGTGATTGAGGAAAATCTTTTTGACATACATGTTTTCAGGAATATGAATAGGCAGTAAATTGTCAAACTTGATAAGTTAGTTTGTCTCCTAAGATTTTTTATATATTAATTAGGGACTGAGAATTAAACATTATTTATTAAGTTGTAATTTGCCCTCCACTTTATGGCTTTATGGGAGTGAATTGTATGTGTGTGTGTGTGTGTGTGTGTATGGGGGGGGCTGTTGTGCAGCAAAGGTGTATATGCGTAAATTAATAATACTTTAGAAGAAATGCATTAACATGATTTGTAATCAAAGGAATCTTGTAGGAATGCTGTTAAGAAGCTCAACAGTTTATTCTGTGTATATGAGGCTGTAATATATATATACAAAATATATATTTTACATAAACAAAAAATGCTAATATTCAGTAATATTCATAGATATAGTACAAGAAGAAGCACAAATTACATAGGTACACAAGTAATAAGCAAAATGTATAAATATATTTAGGGATATAAATGTAATCAACAGTACACTTACACTAAGCAAAAACTGCATCTAAATGTAATTTTAAAGCCTGGTTGAAGAAATATGTACTTAATAGAACAAAGTGTGTAATCATTGAATGAACTAAATATTGTAAATAGGAAAATGTAAATGCAATCCAAACTGCCAATATCTGAAATTTGAATATAGTTAACAGACAATAAATCATCATATCAAAACACTATATTCAGAGAAATTAAGGGACTACTCTTATAGTATAACTTCAGCAAAACCAAATTTAGGATGGTTGGTGTAGGACAGAGGTATAAGTAAACAGTGAAGTTCAAGGCATTAAATAAGATTACATACCATTTTTAGCTATCCATTTAGCTATTATATTGCATCAATTAACAATTGTGTGTTCTTTTTTGCATTTGGAAACCAGGATACATACTTTGCTTATAAAGTCAATAAGTTATAATTAGCAACTAATTAATTGCCCGCCTGGGTAGTGTGGTGGTAGCGTGTCTGCTTCACATTCAACAGGTTGCGAGTTTGAATCTCGCTTAGGGTAAGTTACCCAGATAAGGTTTTTTTTTTTTTTTCGAGGATTTCCCTTATCCTGAGAAGACAAATGTCAAGCTCCATGGACCCCGAGATCATGTGAGCATCATTTCACCAATTTCATTCATCGTCCAATATGCCCAATCAAGTTAAAGGATGTTAAACTACAAAAAAAAAATTAAAAATATATAATTAACAAATGATTCTTTGTGTCTTTTCAGTATAAGAAGACTTCTGGATTTGCTGACATAGCAGGTCAGATGTATGAAATAAAGATGGCTGCTTTAATGTTCATACGATGCATACTAATTTTCTCCAAAGTCCATGTTGCAACAAATGTAGACGCAGCAAATCCCTTAGATGATATTGTGCTGAAAATTGGAGATACCCCAGTTTTCATGCAGCTTAAGCACTTTAAAGACAAAAAATTATATAGTGCTCATCTAACTCGACCTAAAAGTGAATTTAACTTAATACAATGTTACAGAGCATATTGCAGCATTAAGAAAACTTGGAAAGAAAATGAAGATTTGCAGGCACTTTTCCCATTTGAGGATGCTGTTTTTGTTTTGTACACAAATGCTAAATATAACCAAGAAATTAGTGTCAATTTAGATAACCAGTGGCAATCCATATTGAATACAGGTGGTACATACTTTTCTTTCTCTAAGGAAACACATCCCATTATTTATGAGATGTTTGAAAATTTACCAATTATTCAAAATATGCTCAGTGCAGACTCAGGTGATATGAGTAACATTAATGCTCTTGATGGTGCTCAGGTGCTGAATAGTATGTGCATGACAGAGAGAAAGTACCTCAGTAAAATCATTAATGAATTAGACAGTATGGGTGAGTTAAAAAATTACAAGGAGTTTTTATCCCGAGTTTGGCTCTTTACTGATCAAGCTGGTGAACAGCATTTGGACAGATTTATTGAAAGTGACCTTGGAAATCTTCTTGGTGCTTCTGATTGTCATTTGACAGACTGCTACTTAAAATTCTTTAAGAAGATACAGGAATGGTGGCGTTACTCTAAGGGAAATGTTATTACAGAAAACAGTGAATTTTGGAAACAGATAATAGATGATTGTATTTGTAGACAGATTGATTTCAGAGTCAGAGAATTAGAAAGTACCCTGAAATTCAGTGATGTTGTTTTACAGTCATTTAGAGATAATGTATTTGCAGATGATACAAGCACATTAAAAATAGTCTCTGGTAGTCCTGCCATACTTACAGCTCTGAAAGTGCACCTGTGTATGGCGAAAGAAAACCATCTCTTGATAGATGAAAGTATGTTTTGCAAACATCAGCATGAGATTCTGGTTCTTTGGCGCAGATGGTGTAATGTGTTGCTGGTGATAGATTCACTTGGAGATGAAAATTGGGAAATGGATGAACTGCTAGAAATATTAATGGCTAACCCAAGAAAGATGCTTGTCTTGGTAGGATGTGTGTCACAAGAGAAAATACATTATTTAAAGGGTAGGAAAGAAACATTTCATATGGTTATAGATCAATTTAATGTAATGCAGTTGAATTACAAGAGCTATGCCCATATGCAAGGGCTTGGTGTCAACTTACAGGGTCATAATGTAGCTATTAGAGAAGTTATGCATTGCAAATACATATCAGGTGAAATACTTTTAGAACTTCTATCAAATAAAAACCAAATACTTGGATCTCTTTTGAATGAGGTTATCAGTTACTTCATACCTCGTTTGCTAAAACGAATGGATGTAGTTGATGGAAAAATATTTTTAAAAGATTCAAAGGATTATTTTATAATTGGAAGTACAAAAGAACTTCGAAGCCTTATACCGGAAGACAAAAGAATATGTGTGTATAAACAAAATAATGCTAATGAGGTATGCCAATTTCTACAAGTAGATGAACAGTTTACAGACAGTGATTTTGAGGAGCTGTGTACCATTCATAAAAATATAAATTTTCACTGGTTCAGTGTAGAAGAAAATAATAAAGTGGTATGGAAAAAGTCTAAGGAAAACATAGCTTTCATTGCAAAATATTTACAAGATGTTACTTTGTATGATAGCATATATACTATTAAGGATAGGATGGTGATTATTGTAGCCGAGCCAGGAATGGGAAAGACAGTGTTACTTTCTAACATTGCACTGCACTTGAAAAGCCTATATCCAAGTATGTGGATAATAAACATACTCCTGAACAATCATACAGATTACCTCAGCCAGATGGATTCAACAGCTATTGGTTTACTTGAAATATCAGCTGGGATTGAGAATCCATTTGAAAGAGAAGTATTTTATAATTGCTTGCACTACACAAAAAATATAATTGTTCTTTTAGATGGTTTTGATGAAATAAGTCCTGGAAATTCTGATAAAGTCTTAAAGTTTGTGAAGGTTTTGCTTTCTGGTACAAAGCTCAAGCAGATTTGGATTTCTTCACGGCCTACAATGAAATATGTGCTGCAGGATGCATTTTCTTCTCTTGCCTTTGAACTGGTTCCATTCTCAAGAGAAGAACAGAAGTTATTTCTGGAGAAATACTGGAACGTTTGTGATGCAGAGAACTTTGTTAGAAAAGTGTTAGATCTTATAGCAGCAGACATGAATGATCAGCTGGGAAAATTTACCAGCATTCCACTACAGCTGCAATTGATGGGTGAGGTGTTCAGAGAAGATATGAAACATTATAGAGACACTGGCATTATTAAGCTACCAAATACACTGGATCTGCTTCAGCTGTATAGCATGTTTGTTGACACCAAATGGGAAATTTATCTCAGAGATAAAACAAAAGCTGTAATGTCGAATGAGGCTCAGAAAAAAGTATATAGTAAACTAAGGGCCATATTCATAGATCAGCATGAAGCTTGTGCTTTATTTACACTTCTGCCTGAGGAAGAATTCTGTCTTCTGCCTGAAGCAGATGGTATGAAAACGAAAGTTAGTAATTTTATTGAAGAACTTAAAGTTGGGGAAGAGAGAACAGGTATTATAATTGACTATGTGAATGGCCAGATTGTTTTCATCCATCGGTCATTTCAAGAGTATTTTGCGGCATTATGGCTGGCAAAGAAATTTAGGACATTATCAGAAATATTGGAGGATAAAATTGTTAATAAAGAGTTTAAAAATGTAATGATATTTTTTGATAGGATACTTGCAAGAGATTCTCGTCTGCACATTGCAGTAATGAATTTTGATCTTAAAGTTGTAGAGAGTTTATTGAAAGAAGATCCCAGTCTAATTTCTGTTACAGATAAAGGTGGCCGCACTGCACTACATGCTGCAGTGCTAACATGTAGCAGCAAGCTTCATGAAGATAATGCTCAAGAACTGTGTAATAAAATTTTAAGTTTAATTTTGAATGCTGGACCAGAATTAAATAAGCATGATGAGGTGTTATCATGGAGACCATTGCGATATGCTGATGCATTGAAGGCATGGAAAATAGTTGGAATTTTACTCCAAGAAGGTGCAAACTCTGAAGACTTGATTTCTGCAAACAACATTGTATCATGTGCAGATGAAGAAGACGAATATTATATGGAAGAGTTCCAGACACACTCTCTCACAGTTGCATTAACCATTGCAATGAGAGAAGGATTTACTGAATTGTTGCAATTCTTCATTTCCAAAGGAATAAACATTGAAAAAAAGTATGTATGTATTGATATCTATTTGTATAATTATAATCTGGAAGTGAAGGTAACACTATTGCAAGCCAGTAGTTTTTGGGGTCACATTGATATTGTGAGTTTATTGTTGAATAAGGGTGCTGTGGTTGATGCATGTGCCCATTTTAAAATTACAGCACTAATGTGTGCTGCAATGGGAGGTCATTTTGAAATAATGAAAATTTTACTGCATCATGGTGCTAATCATAATGCACAAAGTACTTTGCTTCCAAGCTATTACTCTAAACCTTCACCATGGGGAATGGCATGCAATATATCCAATAATATTTTAAATATGATTGAAAGCAAAGAATATGAAAAAGGGTATACTGTGCTACATTTAGCAGTGATCTTCTGCCAGATGAAAGCTGTAGAAGTCGTATTACAACATAAGGCAAATGTGGACTTAGTGGATGAACTTGGGTACACAGCACTGCATGCAGCAGCAGAGGTTGGGCATCTGGAAATAGCTGAGCTGCTGATAAAAAGTGGTGCTTCTGTAAATGAGACCAATAGATGGAAACAGACCCCATTGCATATTTCAGTGATGAATTTGCATCCTGAAATGGCAGAGTATTTGATAAACCAAGGTGCTGAAATAGATAGGACTGACATTGATGGATATACATATCTAGATTTAGCTGTTAGAGTAGATATTATGGGTTGTGAAATGAAAAATTTTCCATTTGTTTTTCATGGTATCCCTATGGATGTCACTATCAGACAGGTTGATTTGGAAGCCGCAAAAAGGTTGATGAAGCATGGTGCATCCCTTATCCAGAGCAAAGTAAGGGGCCTCACTCCACTACATATAGCTGTCATTAATGGTAATAATGTACCACTCCAGTGGCTGATACAACAAGGTGCGATGGTAGATTGTGAAGACTTTAATGGAAATACTGCACTGCATCTGGCTGCACGGTCAACAAAGGAAATGTTAGCAGCTGCAAAGTATTTGATTGAAAAAGGAGCAGCTGTAAATAAAAGAAATAAATGTGGAAAGTCACCATTGCACTATGCTATAGAAGCAAAAAATCTTGATTTAGTGGCAGTTCTGGTAGAATATAGTGCCTCGATAAATCAACAAGATAATGAAGGCATCACCCCCCTTCATATAGCAGCAGTAAAGGGCAGTCTAGAATCTGTTGAATTTCTAATTAGAAAAGGAGCTTCTATAAATGATGCCAGCTTTGATGGTCAAACACCATTGCATTTTTCAGTTTCAGCAGAACAAGTAACTGTAACAGAGTATTTAATAAAAAAAGGGGCTTGCATAAATCAAGGGGATGCATATAACAAAACATCACTACATCTTGCTTCAAAACTGGGGCTGCTTGACATGGTTCAGTTACTGCTTAAGCATGGTGCAGCAGTAAATAGTGTTACTGTGTGCGGAGAAACTCCTCTACACTATGCAGCAAAAGCAGGACATCAACACATTTCAGAGAAGTTGCTAAGAGCTGGCAGCTGCATAAACAAAAGCAGTAAACATGGTTTCACTGCATTGCATTTAGCAGTTAAACATCTAGAAGAAATGAAATATTTACTACAACAAGGTGCAGATATTAACCAGAGAGATATAAATGGATGCACAGTGTTACATCTTGCAGCATTAAATGGTACTCTGGATGTTGTTCAGTGGCTAGTGGAACAGGGTTTATCACTGAATCAAAAGTCAAATAATGGAAGGGTACCAATGCACTTTGCATTAGATGGACGGAGTTGTGAGGTTATTGACTGGATTTTGAAGCATGGTGTTGATAGGAAACTCATACAAAATTGTGTAAATCAGCTGTTGCAGTATGCAGCATTTGTAGATAAACCTGAGCTTATTAGAAATATGGTATTTTGGGGTGGAGACATAAAAAAAAACCTCTTTAAAGGGTGTACAGTATTGCATATAGCTGCTCGAATGGGCCGCCTTAAAGTTGTAGAGACTTTAATAAATCTTGGTGCAAATAAGAACCAAAGATCTGATGATGGAAGAACAACATTGCACTTTGCTGCGCAGGAGGGCAGACTGAATGTAGTGCAATGGTTGGTACAGCATGGGTGTAGCCCAATGGTAAGGTCTAACAATGGAACAATGCCACTACACCTGGCAGCCAAAGGCAAACATCTGGATGTCGTGCAATGGCTGTATATGCAAGGAGCAAGCCTGCATGAAATTACCAATGATGGGCGAACAGTAATGCATTTTGCTGCTCAAGGAGGTGAAGAAGAATTAATATCTTGGTTAAAGTTAAGAGGTGTAAATATACATGAGAAATCCAATGATGGGAGAAGTGTAATACATTTTTTAGCTTCTTCTAATGATTTGACTTCTATTCAATGGCTTGTGAATTCCAAAGGTATAAATATCTATGAAAAAACAAGAGATGGAGCTACGCTTATACACTTTGCTTTTCAAAAAGAAATTCTAGATTTGTTTAGTTTGAATTGTCTGAGGAATGAAGGTTTCAGCTTATTTGATGAATGCAATGATGGAAGGACTGCTGTGCATTTTGCAGCATTTAGTAAATTCACTAATCTATGGTTTCTGGAAACAATGGAAATTGATTCCATAGATTGGGAGAAACCCTGTGCTGATGGAAGAACGCCTGTTCACTTTGCTGCCCAAGGAGGTGCTTTACAAAGCTTACAAATGTTAAAGAGTAAAGGATGCAATCTCTTTTGTAGAGCGAATGACGGACGAACAGCTGTTCATTTTGCTGCTTTAGGAGGGAACCAACATGCTATGCAATGGCTGATACAAGAAGGTTGCAATCTTTATGAGAAGACTGATGACAACAGGTCAGTGCTGCATTTTGCTGCAGAAGGAGGCCACCTGGAAATGCTTAAGTGGTTGACAAAGCAGAATGTGAATATTCACTTAAAATCTAAAGAAGGTATATCAATTTTGCATGCTGCAGCAAAAGGTGGTTGTGTACGTGCTTTAAAATGGTTAGTAAAACATGGCTTTAACTTAAATGAGAAAAGCTGTGATAATAGAACAGTGCTACATTTTGCAGCTGAAGGAGGAGGTTTAAGAGCAATGCAATGGCTGGTTAAACAAGGCATTGATGTTCACCAAAGAACTTCTGATAGCAATACTCCATTAGATTGTGCAATGGAATTAGGAAATGTTAGAGTTTCAGACTGGCTCTTAGAGTTTTTCCTTTAAAAATAGCATAATCATCTGCAGTTGGTTATTGTTCAACTTTGAGAAGAATGTATGTGCAAAGTGTATAGTGGGAAGTTCCTTGAAATGTTTATCTGCTTATGTCTCCATTGGATGCAGTAGGTACTATTTGCTGATAAAAAAAGGTCAGCAACAATTTTATGGGTTTAGGGCTATCAGTTGAACTAAGTATTGCCAACAGTAGCAATGACTTTTGCTCTCCTGGAAGTCATTATAATGTTGCAGGAATATTAATTTTCAGTGTTACTGAATGCTTATAATTTATGCCATGATGTTAAGCAGTAACTTACAACAGCTTTAAAACCTTTGTGTGCACAATTTGATGATAGAAATGGTGCAATTCTTTACATGCTATATTCAGTTGTAAGAAATACATGTCTCTGATCGCAGAGACATGTAATATTTTTACTTAAATATTCCAGGAATTACTTTCCAGGTAATTGTGGAAACTAATAAAATGAGAAGAGAATGAATTATGGAAAATAAATAGAAGTTTAACATTTATATGGCTTGAATTACCAAATTACTGGCAGGAACATGTTTCAAGAACATGTCCCCACCCCTTGATGCTGGTTGACAAACCAGTAATTTTCCATATTTTTCTTCTCTGGGTATCTAGTGAGAAGCTTGCGAGAAAATGATTCTCATAACAGCTGAATATTTCTTTGGTGAAAGATCTAGTAAGAACAACATTAGAATCATTAAGAGATAGTTGCTTCTGAGGCAGTTCATATCAGAGAAGAACCAAGAACAAAATGACTGAAATAAACATAAAGTCCAAGATCTGCTGATCGTAGAAAGTATAACTCCTGCACATTGAAAATGAGAAGTGTGATACATGAGAAAGATTGCACTGATTTATCTGTTCTTTGCTGGAGTAAGACATAAGATATTCCAAGAAAATTCTTACATTCATGATCTCAAATTAATTGATTTAAATAAATAGAATAATGGAGTCAGATGTTCCCGTTTGAGTAATTCTCTACACAAATGGCACATGAGTGTTATACAGCTAGCTACAGTTTGCTGCTTATGTATGTCTGTGAACAACATAGTTCAAAAACAGAAATACTTTAAATACCAAACTTGATATTTAAGTTCAGATTCTATCAAAGATGTGACAGGAAGATTTAAAAAAAAAAAATCCTCCCCAATCCAAACTGCTCTTTACAAGGAAAGTTTTTTTGAAATTTTTATTTTCTAAAAAATAGCTAATGGTTTTGATTAAAATACTATACATTAAAGATATTATCTTCTAAGGGTCTATTTAATATTATTGCTCATACCAACAACCATATATTCAGCTTCTACATATATTCATAAATTATAATCTGACAGAAAAATTGAGCAGCTTTAATGCATCTCAGTTCTGGAATACAAATAAGATATAAAGTGAAATGAGCATCCTACAGGTTACAGAACTTCAAAACAATTTCTGCTGTACAGTAGATGAATAATCAATAAAGATTGTTCTTCTTCAGAAATATCTTTGGCAGTTTTATTCCCTGATTATGTTGCAACGGCAAAGATAATATAATTTTAAAAAGTTCAAGCAGATTATTAATTCAATTATCATCTGATAATATAAATGTATGTAAACTAAATGCAGTAAAATAATAACAAGGACAGCAGAGGTAAATAAGTTAATGGAATGGGTAGGTACCATTGAGATGCTGTATCATTTATTTGAGCTTACTGATTTATACACACATGATAATGCTATAAGCTACTAAACATTAAAGAAGCAGTGGAGAAATTCCGAGTCAAATGACAATACCAGGTATACAGGTGATTGTCACAGTCCAGAAAATACTCTAAACTGTTATAAAAAATTTGTGTTACATTCACATGACTTTCTCTACATCTTTGTTTCAAATTATTGTTAAAAAGCTTGTTCTTCTGTTTACTTCATGCTAATTGAGATAAAATTAGCAAAAATGTTATTTGCTTCTTTGTAAGTAGAGTGGAAATAAAGTAGTACCATAGGTTAAAGCAATATCCTGTACAACCTGGTTGCTATATTATTGAAATGCATTTGTTTATATGGCCAGGAGTCAACAAATTCCTGTATGAGAAAATAAGTATTTTAAAACTGAGGCCGATAACAAAGGATATCTTAAAAATGAGCAGCTCTACAAAAATACCGTAGATGACTTAAATTATGTGTTTTTAAGTTTTCCTCTATCTTTTGCGGTTTATCAGTTAAGCTAAATTCATTAATAATAAAGAGGTCTTCCGAGGCTATTTCCAGAAAATTCAAGATATATACTTTATTTGTTATGTAAATATCTTTAAAATACAATATTTTAATCAAAATTGTATTAGCCAATTTTGAGAAAAACAACATTTTTTGTAAATGTTTCCATGTAAAGGATAGTTTGAGGGGGGGGGGGGGGAGACACTAAACATAAATGCCAAGTTTGGTATTCAATAGCATTTTGTTTTTGAGCTATGCTCTTCACAGACACACATGGATCTTTTTCTAAAAATGCTTTTGTTGGACTTAGGGGACCACAAAACATATTTTCAATGAAATCTCGACATTGAATTTTTGGATGGAATACAATACCTTCTCCAGCTAATATGTACATTGTATGTGCGTATGGCTAAAGAAAGTAAAATGAAGGAAAATAAAAATAGGTTCCAAGTTGATTGAGCTGTTAAGGTGTGCAAGGCAGCATAAGCATTCTTGCAGTCCATAAATTATGGAAAGAATTTAAACTTATGTTACATAAAATATAACTTTTATTTAATTTATGGTAAAAATGCTGGTGGTATAAAGATAATTTCTATTTTACATGTCAACCATTATGAAGGACATTTATTTGTAACCTAGTAGCATAATGGAATAGAACTAAATGGCTCTCTGTTATGGCTCTCATCCACAGCAAAATACACAGTACATTCTTTCTGTCCCAAATACAATATCACTTAGAAATTGGAGATATAACATAATAATTAAGGAACAGCTGTAAAAATAACTGGCAAGGAACTAATTGAAGAGGTTCTGGGCAATAAGGGTCACGAGAACTACATTGTGCACACATATTTTGCTTAGATAACTAAAAGCAATTTATAAATTCAATATATATATATATATATATATATATATATATATATATATATATATATAGTGGTAGTGCGCCTGACTCTAGTATGGAGGACCGAACCAAGTTTGATTCCCAATACCAGCATGGGGATATTCTCCCACATGTGTCCTTTCATCATCATTACATGGAAGAGAAATGGCAACACCACTGCGGTATCATCGTTGCCTGAGTACCAAGGTCGAATTGCAGTTTCTCCCAAAATTTCATCCCAGACATTGACTGAACTTTGGGTTGGATACTCGTCACATGCAGTTATTAAAGATTCTAATTGTGATTACAATTATGAAACAAAAAGGTAAATATTGATTTATACTAAAAATGATTTGTTTCATACTCTTTTATAATCAACAAAGGTCCTTCTGCAGGCTTTCATTACTTTTTTCTTGAAACAAATAATAATAATAATAATAATAATAGGTATTAATGTTAAAATAACAAAAAAATACATAACTATATAATTATATCTCAGCTGTGTGTATCAGTAACAGCAGAGAAGTTTAGAAGTATAATACATTAAAAATAAGGGTCTGTTCTAATGGAATGTATATTGCAGACAGATTGTGGTTATGAAAAGAAAATTTAAAACTATTATTATTATTATTATTATTAATATTACTACTACCACTACCACTATTACTATTATTATCATCATCATCATCGTTATTTCATTTATATAGCTCCCCTTAACTTTGGTCATAATGTTGGGGTTTTGATTTGAGAAACAATGTCTGGTGTTTTGTTTGCTGAACTGTAGGGTTTTCTTAACAGTGTTTTCAGTACTACTATTAAACACGTGCATATTCACTCCCACATTCATACTTTGAGATTCCATGGCATATAGTATGAAAATAAACATTCCCCACCTCATCTGGGAATCAAACCTGGGAACTCTGGATTAAGAAGCCAAAATGTTGACCATTTGACCGCAGACAATATCATGTTTTGTCCTAAACCTGGATTGTAATTTCACTTATACCTTTAGAAAGCATCTCTGTACCTGACAGAATGCATAATACCAAATGTTTAAATAATACTTGTCTTTTTACATGCATTTTTTCTCTGTATACCATATGACAACTAGATGTATAGCTTTATAGCTTAGTCTGTGAATAACTAGATGCCATTAATGATTACTTTGTTAGTTAACGAGGCTGTCAATTGCCAGGATCATTACCAGCGCCGCCAGTGTTCCAGAATTCCATCCCACCATAGGTGGGAACAAGCCGGTAAATCTACTGACATGGGGCTGTCAGTTTTAAGCACACTTAAAAACCATCCATCTGGGCCAGATTTGAACCTGCGATCTTGGGATCAGAGGCCAGCACCTAACAACTGAGCCACTTAGACTACCTTACCATTAATGTGTCTTAGGTTGTTAAATAATACAGCATTTAACAGAATTGCATTAAGCAAGATATTTGTCAAACCATTTGCTGTACATTAAATTTTGAAAACAACATGAATGTGCTGCACATGGGCTTAAATACACTGAAATTATAAACTATAATAATGAACAAAGTTGCAAGAACAGACATTTTATAAAAGGCATGTTTCACCATGGTAAAATACAATTATAATGCTTGTTTTACTTTGTGAGCATGCAGAGGTTTTTATAAATCCTATGCTAATCATTAATAAGAAATGCACTTAGGACATTACTCTATGTGCATCTTTTCATGGGCGTTGGTTTTTACCAAAAGTAAGGGCTACAGTAAAGAAGAGAAAGCCCCATTGCCTGTATATCTGCAGTGTTTTCAATCAAAGAAAGTTTCATTCTATGAGCCTTTGAGCCATTATGGTGAATACGTTAGCTAATTACTGCAAATTAGCTGCATTATTAAATAAGACAGTGCATAATCATGTGTATGAATTCTGGAATCTACAGACAGAATGAAACCTAAGCATTTAAGCAACTATACGTTGAGGTGTATAGCATGTAATCATCTCTCTATGTGGTCACCTTGCTCTTCTGAAATTCACAAAACATACCAAATGAAAACTAGGGAGCCAAATACCCAAGAAAACATGTTAACATAATAGTATTCTAAATAATTTTTCACATATTACTGAGAAAAATTGTACAAAAGTGTACATTGACTGCAGAATTGTAATGATTAGAATAAAGTATATTTTAATATGAATACTAAAAATATTGTTTACCTTTTTATTAATTTTTTTTTCTCCTCTCCATTATCATGTAGTTGAACCTTAAAACTGTGTTGAAATCCACCACTGGCCATGTAATAGTTGTTGGTATTCTCTAAACCTTATTTTAGCTAATGATGGCATGGTTAAAATTTCTTCACAAAATAGCTTCTCCACTTAGTAATAAAGATTTTAATGTAAATAACATTATTTAAGACATCTGATATTGCATATGAAATGTAAATGTAGAAAGCTCATTCATTTCACTGGCATAATGCTTTGCCTTACATAAATGGGTCAGTGCTTAAAGTTGAATCTCCTACAGTAGAATGTTTAAAGCATCCTTGAAAAACAAAGAAGACTTAGACATAAAAATCTGATGTGTTCCATTAACATGACTTTCTCTACGTGTCTGCAATAAATTATTTTTAAAAAGCTTATGCTTCTATTTACTTCCTGCTAATCGAGAAAAAATTAGCAGAAATAGTCTTATTTCTTGCTTCCTTGTAAGTAGAAGCGAAATAAGGGAGTACCATAGGTTAAAGTGATAGACAAAAGCTGGTTGCTATGTGACTGAAGTTCCTTTGTTTGTATGGACATAGCTCACAAAGTCCTGTATGAGAAAAATATAAGTTTTTATAGCTTAAATCAGAAACAAGGAATATCTAAAAAAACAATCAACTCCACGAAAAAAATGTATACAACATAAATTGTGTGTTTTAATGTGTTTACATTTTTTGTGTGGTAAGTTTTTGTCTCCCTCTCTTACGGTTTAGAACTTATGCAAAATTCTGTAAAATTCACTCAGAATAAAGTAGTCTTCAGAGGCTATTCCCAGAAAATTCAAAATATACATTTTATTTGTCGGTAAATATCTTTAATATACGATATTCTAATCAAAATCGTTAGAGCCATTTTTAGAAAATCAAAATTTTCGAATAAAGTTCCATGTAAAGGGTAGTTTGGAGTGGGGGGATTTTTCTCAAAATCTTCGTGTCACATCCCTGGAAGATACTAAACTTAAATACCAAGTTTGGTATTTTGCCGACTTTTCGTTTTTGAGTTTTTGTGTTCACAGACACACACACACACACACATGAACCTTTTTCTGAAAATACTTTTTTTGGATACAGGGGACCCTAAAACATATATTTCCGGTGAAATCTCGGTACCAAATTTTTTGGTGGAGTGCAATACATTCTCTATACACTATGTACATAGTGCATATAGAGAAAGTAAAAATACATATCTCTAGAATAGGCCAATGTAAGTAAAGAGTATATCAAGACACTTTTCATTCATTTGTAGTCGCTTACAATATGCACTATCTTTGTTTTGGTAGTAGTATGCTGATATTTTCATTTAATGATTAAAATTTCATATCTATCACAGCCTAAAACCTTTGAAGAAATGTAATGAAATTGCATATCTTACCATTGCATGTGATTCAGGAGCAGTTCTTAACCTTTTAAAAGTCTGATAAAGGGATCTCTGAGCAAAATTAAGCACTCTTTCATACCCAATATAGAATGATGTTAAAGATTTACAGCACTGAAAGAACTTCAAGCCTGATAAAGAAACCTCTGAGTAAAATTAAGCAGTGTTTTATAAATGGAGCACTGAGAATCATAGGAAAGTGCTATTGAAATTGGGTCATTTTGGTCTTCTTTTTTTTAATTAATTTTGTTTTTCTCATCAGAAATCCATAGTTTCATGAGAAGTTGTGTACTGAAATTTTCATATTAACATTGAGCTGACTACTGCAAGCTGTTACATTGTTACACTATGGCTAAAAGCAAGAAAAATGCTATTAACACAAATATTAGTAAGCATAAGGAGAACATGCTAAACATGTACTTGAATTTTACTTTAATTTTTGTCTAAGTTTGTAAACAGTACTGTTATATTCATTTATTTGGCAAGGAGTCGATTAATTACACTAAACAACACTTATTTTGGATTTTTGCCGGAACATGTTTCAAAGGACCAGTTTCCTTCATTTTCAACCGGGCATCAACTAATACCTTGTGGTGAAGCTGGCGTTATTGTGAGTGTTTCCTCTGGTGGTGGTTCAATGAACTTGCTAAACGCATCCTTCTGTGGGACGTCAAAATTGAAAACCCTATTTCTATTTTTCACAATGAAGATCTGTTCCCATGTGGCCAGCTCTTGTTTTCCTACTATGTGTTTTGGAAGTTTTGGTACTGAATTTATATTGTGGTGTTTTGTCCAAAAGTGGGTGGCAACTGCTGATTTTTCCAATTGTTTTTGATTTATATTTCTGAAGTGTTCTTTGGATCTTGTTTCTAGATTTTTTTTTTGTTTTTCCAATATAAATCTGATTACAATCCTTGCATTCCATTTTGTATATGCCCAATTTTTTCTTTGCTGGGATGACATCCTTGAGATTTGAGCCTAATTTATTTTTTATGCTGTAACGGTTTACTGGTGCTAGCTGAATGTTGTATTTTTTGAACATTTTTTGAAACTTTTCAAATGCCCATGAGTGGTATGTGAATTTCTTGTAGCTCATCGTTGGTTTATTGCTGACAGAGTGGTTGTTTCTTTTAGGAATTTCTTCTTTTTAGCTAGTTTTATTTTTTTATCTACAAGAGATCTTGTGAAACCATTTTTATTTGCAATTTCGACTATTTTGCAGTATTCTGCCTTGTATTCATTTTCTAGAAGTGGTACATTAACCAGTCTATATGCTAGGCTATTGAAGACTGCCTGTTTATGTGATCTTGGATTATAACTATTGGCTTTTATATAACTGTCTGTCTGAGTAGGTTTTCTGTAGATACCGAAGTTTGTTCTATTTTACTATTTTCAGATCTAAAAATGGTAGCTGATTGCCTTTTTCTATTTCTACTGTACGTTTTATACTTTTTTCTTGGATGTTCAAAAGTTATAGGGCATCATCAATGTGCCTTTTTGACACTATGGCAAAGTCATCAACATACTGCTGCCAGGTTTTGAAAATTCACAAAAGGTTTTCCTTGGATGTTCATATGTCCATATTTATTTATTTATTTATTTATTTATTTATTTATTTATTTTTTTTTTTTTTTTTTTTTTTTCTTCTGGGAGAGGCACAAGAGTCAGACAGGCAAAAAGTACTCATATTTGGGAATAACACTATATGACATGAATTTATGATTTTAATACTAAGATTATTAATATGAAAATAGCAACAAAAAGTTAACAAAAATATAATATCCAGTGGCACTTGGTGACCATTCAGATAACCAAAGCAATGAATACTTACTATAATTTTAAGCAAACAATAATAAATCAAAGAACAGGATTGATTTGATAAAAATGACAAGCAGCAATAGCATAAATCAAAAGAATAAACATAACATTAAAGATAAAAACAATTGATAGTAGCTTAAATTAAAAGCATGCACATTAAAAATGAAAATTGCATCTGGAACGGTTTAAATATAAAACATGCTGAAATACTGTATTAAATAAAGCTACTTTAAGTAAAATTTAACAAAAAAATCTTGTGTTACATTCACATGACTTTCTCCACATCTCTGCAACAAATTATTCTTAAAAAGCTTATACTTTTATTTACTTCATGCTAATCAGAAAGAATTAGCAGAAATAGTCTTATTACTTGCTTCCTTGTAAGTAGAAGCCAAATAAGGGAGTACCATAGGTTAAAGTGATAGTCAAAAGCTGGTTGCCATGTCACTGAAGTTCCTTTGTTTGTATGCACAGCAGTTGACAAATTCCTATATGAGAAAAGTATGTTTTTCATAGCAGAAACCAAAAACAAGGAACGTCTCAAAAACGATGAACTCCACGAAAAAAATGTATATAACATAAATTGTGTGTTTTAACGTGCTCTACATTTTTTGTGTAGTAAGGTTTTGTCCATCTCTTACGGTTTAGCAGTTATCCAAAATTCTGTAAAATTCATCCAGAATAAACTACTCTTCAGAGGCTATTCCCAGAAAATTCAAGATATACATTTTATTTGTCAGGTAAATGTCTTTAATATGATATAACATAAATTGTGTGTTTTAATGTGCTCTACATTTTTTGTGTAGTAAGGTTTTGTCCATCTCTTACGGTTTAGCAATTATTCAAAATTCTGTAAAATTCATCCAGAATAAACTACTCTTCAGAGGCTATTCCCAGAAAATTCAAGATATACATTTTATTTGTCAGGAAAATGTCTTTAATATATGATATTTTAATAGAAATCGTTAGAGCCATTTTTGAGAAAATCAAAATTTTCGAAAAAAATTCCATGTAAAGGGTAGTTGGGGGTGGGGGATTTTTCTCAAAATCTTCGTGTGGCGTCCCTGGAAGATACTAAACTTAAATACAAAGTTTGGTATGTTACCGACTTTTCGTTTTTGAGTTATCGTGTTCGCAGACACACACGCGCGCGCGCGGATCTTTTTTGTGAAAATGCTTTTATTGGATACAGGGGACCCTAAAACATATATTTCCGGTGAAATCTCGGTATCGAATTTTTGGTTGGAATGCAATACTTCTCTATCCCTATGTACATTGTACATACGGGGCTAGAGAAAGTAATAGTATAATACAGGAATTCTTATACTCGACTATATCACAAATGAGCCTACCACTGAAGCTCTTTCATTCCTTTAATTATTTCTGAGTAATCTGCAATATCGTGTAAAATTAAATAAAAAGTCCAAAAATAAAAACAGGTTTGCATTGATCATGTAAAGAAGAAAGTGAGTTTTATTTATGGAACTCTTAAATGCTACAGTTCTCAGCGTCCCATTTAGGGGTAAAATGGAAATGGAGTTTTTATCTATGGACGCTGTTTAACTCATTGGATCTCATCGTCCCATTCAATACTGGGCGTGAAATACTGCTTAAGTTTGCTCAGAGGCCTCTTTTATCAGGCTTGATTCTTTTATGTGCCGTAGATGTACGACACGGGACTAGCGACTTTTCTCCCCTTCTAAAGGAAGCCATGCTAAGGATTTTTACGTCCGAAAAAATCCGTCGTCCTCCGCCACCATTTAGGGGTGAAAAACCACTTAATTTTCTCAGAAGCCTCTTTATCAGCTTTGAAGTTCTTTTACGTGATGTAAATCTACGACATGGGAGCAACGTCTTTACTTCGCTTCCGAAGGAAGCTATGCTAAGGATTTTTATGCCCGAAAAAATCCATCACTATTGCCGGATTTGAACCCACGATGTTGGGAACTAGAGGTTAGCATGTTATCTCTAAACCACGGAGGGTTATTGATATCGCGTTTTTGTTTTAAATGTGATAAGGAGGGACAGTTATTTCAAATTGGAACTATAAACAAATTTCCTCCCTCCTCCCCCCCCGCTCCAACCAAATTCTGTTGCGCCGCTGTTTATTACTGATGTACGTAGTTTTTACAAGAAAGGAAGTACTTGTGTACTAAAGCTGCATCAAACAACGCCTTTTTGAAGGTCAATGCCAATGCACACAATTATTATTATTATTATTTGGAAAATTAACACCTTACATGTAGCTTTGGTTTTTCAAAATTATGTCTAGTTTTAGTTCTTTCTCCAATAAAATGTTAAGGACATAATCCAATTCCTGTGCCGTAGGATTATAAGATGTTTGAGGGTATAGTTTAGTTCTGAAGACTGTCAGGCTTTAGCTACGCAGTAGCACTAGTATTGTCAGTGAACAGAATTCCGAACATTACTTTCAAATTGTAAAATATCAGTTTTAAAATACTGTAGATACTGTATATTTCTTTATTAAAGCGTAATCAAAAGCGTTGCATCGTGATGTATAAGGCACATTTAACTACACGAGTGGCCGAGTGGTTGGACTGCTCCCCTCCTATTTAAGGCGGCTCGGGTTCAATCCCAAGCGCACACATGTGGATTTGTGGTGGGCGAAGCGGCGTCTGAACTGGTTTTCTCCAAATGGCGTGTTATTTATGGATGCTCTATAACTATTGTGGTTCTCAGCGTCCCATTCTAAATTGGGCGTGAAAGATCGCTTAATTTTGCTCAGAGGCCTCTCTATCAGGATTGAGGATCTTTTACGTGCCGTAAATCTACGACACGAGAAGCCATGCTAAGGATTTTTACACCTGAAAAAATCCATCGTCCTCCGCCGGGTTTGAACCCGCGACCTTGGGTATATGAAGTTAATATGGTAACCATTACACCACCGAGGGCGAATGGTTTGCTCTGGGTCCTCCGGTTTCTTTCACCACTCATTGCATCAATTGCTCCATCATTACCTTTCCTATCATCCATTTCGCATGCATTTCATATCATCCACATCCTCACGTTCATGTCTGGCTACGAGTCGACCACTCGCTCCAGGTTCTCAATTCTGTGGTTTCGTGCCGTTGGCTCCCTGACAGGCTTATGACCTATAGGCATCCGCTTGTAAGTCGCAGGGAGACTAAATATAGGGAGGGTTAACTATACGATTACTTATCACATTCCCTGATAGACCCGTCCAGGTGGTGGAGCTGGTAGACGACAAAGATTTAGGTCTATTTTGTTATATGTCCATATCGAATTGGGTGCTTTTGAGTGACATGTAGAGAAAATTTAAGGTCTCATGTGGGCTATTAATTTGGCGAAGTTAGGTTTGTGTTCTGTATTGTATTGGCAAACCTGATATTGTTGCTGTTGGCGACATTTTTTGATCAGCTGTGTTTGTTTACACACTACATAGAATTGGGTTATGTGGGTAGCGTACTCGAATATAATATTTATACGTATAAATTAATATTAGAGTAATAAACCATACAGTACGCTGGGGAGAATCACTCAAATACTAGCAGTGGTAAACTTTAAAACGGGAAAGAAAATTAAGCAAAAATGTCTCATTCACTACTTGTTCGAATTGCACAATGATCTTTAAGGCATTCATTCTTGTTTAAAAATGACCAAAGTCACTGCTTACATGAAGTATGTATTTGTAAGCAGCCCCAATTACAATTTGACCGAAGCTCTCTTACGCAGAGCTCCTTGGAAGATAGTTTTCTTTGGTTCAGATGATTTCTCCTTTGAAAGTTTAAAGGTTCTTCATTCTTCTCTGTGAGTAACTATGATATTTAAAATGTGAAATTACCTACTCATCCCAATTATATAATTTTGTGACAGTACGAAAGTTTGTCGAATATACATAGTAGTTCTTACCCGTTAAATATATTGCATACTAACTTATCGCACAATTCTTTGCTCACCATTAAAATGGAATTGTATAGTAGGCGTCTATTAAACGAATGTTCAGGACCAATTTCAGTAGGCAACTCTGTACAGCGTAAATTTCTTAGCAATAAATGAAGCGAAATGTAATTTTAGAGCATAAAAGCAATAAATGAGTATGCATCTCTCTCTTTTTCCACTTCCTTATGTGATCCAAATTTATTCTGTAACTAGTCAAAAGTTATAGGACCCTAAGTAGCAAAGCTTAGCCCCTGTAAGTCGCAAACAGTAGCTGAGGGACGTGTGGAGCTAACACCACAGTGATCCCAGAAAGAAGTTAAATTTTCAGCAATCTAGCTAATTTCAAATTTGTACAAGTTAATATTGTCAACACTTTCAAATCTGGATTGCCTGTGGAAATTTTAACCTTTCTCTTCTTTTAACATTATTAATTGCATACATATTAGACAAGGAATGAATGAATATGCATAAATGTAAGCAAATTGTGGTGTGGAAGAGAGCTTAAAGGTAGCAAATGAGTATGTGTGTATCCTGTCTTTTTTAACATTGTTGGACAACTGATGAATGGACAGTATATTCACAAAAGTAAGTGATTTTCTAGTGTGACAGAGACCTTCCACAAAAGTTCTGAGACATGTTTTCCATGCTAGAAGAAAAAGAAAAACGTTTTTAGAAGACCCATGTGTGTGGTGCTTGTGAGAGCATGTGGCATATTCCAACATAACTTAATCAGCGAGACCTATTATAGTAACTATGAATGAATATTTAAATCCTACACTTTAATGTAATATATATGATTTTTTTAGAATCTTGTTTGTATTCATTATATGCATAATATAAAAGTAGATGTGCATACTGCATAGTTTTTAAATTCTCATTCATGTATATATATTCTCTTATTTTATGCATATAAATGGTTGACCTATAAATAAATATTTTCTAAACAGTGGTACTAACAATTGTAATGAAAATATAAGATTAATATATTTAAATGGCTAATTAAATGTATATCGTAAATTTTCTGTGAATAGCCTGTAAAGTTTTCATTCTGAATCAATTCTGTGTAATTTTGTACAACTAACAAACCATTGAGCCACACAAAATTTTACTATGCAAAAAGAGTAGAATTCCTTGAAATACTCAACTTATGTCAATTCTGCTACCATCAGCAATTTTCAAAATATTTGTTACTTTATATTTAGTTTTCTCTGGTTCAACTTTCATCTATAAAGCATGTTATAAAATATGTGATTTTTATGTTCTCCTCTATTAGTAATGAGTAGAGCTCGATTTTATGTAATTACATATTCTGTTCCATATATATATATATGTTTCCCTCAGGGGCTCACCTTGGTGAGTACGGGGAGTAGCACCCCTGAGGTGCCTGAGCTACCCGGTGTTCGGGGTATAACTGGACCACCCTGCTTCCTGGGGACATAAATAAGGAAGCCTGGTCCTCCAGGTTGGGGGTTAAGCATTAGGTTAAAACTTAATCTTGTAAAAAAACTATTGTTACAAAACCTGCAAAAAAACCTCGGAACGATTTAATGTTGGCGACCTTGAACAAAAGGACAATGCTGAAACCTGGGAAAATGAAAGAAATAGCAAATGAAGTATTAAAATATAAATTAGATGTGGTACGCTCCAAGAAATAAGATGGGCAGGGGAAGGTAGAATAGATAAGGAAGAATACACAGTATTATATAGTGGACCTAAAAAAGCTGAACTTAATGGTAAAGGATTTATTATCTCAAAGGAAATCAAAAAGAGCCTAATAGAATTTAAATCAATTAGTGAACGAATCTGTAAAATACGCCTTAAAGGTAAATTCAGAAATATAACTATATTATACATATATGCACCTACAGAAGAGAAAGAAGAGATAAAAAAGGAAGAGTTTTATGAAAGCTTAGAAAATACATGTAATTCAGTAGGAACTTATGATACATTGGTGATACTAGGAGATTTTAATGCCCAAGTGGGGAAAGAAGACTATTTAAATGGAGTGGCAGGGAAACATACACTACATCAAATAAGTAATGAAAATGGTAATCTACTTGGACAATTCGCAGTTAGAAATAATATGATTATTAAAAGTACCTGCTTCCCTCACAAAGAAATACGTAAAGGAACGTGGAAAATACCAGGCTCAGATGTAGTAAATCAAATTGATCATGTGCTAATTAAAGCAAGACATACATCATCAATTATAGATGTAAGAAGTTGTAGAGGCCCAAATTGTGATTCAGATCACTTTTTGGTTAAAGTGAGAATGAGAATAAAAATAAAGAAAATGCAGAGAGTTCAAGAGAACAAACATATACCATGGGATAGAGAAAAAATAAAAGATAAAGGAGAAAAAAAGAAATATCAAAAGTTAATGAGCAGCAAATTAAATGAAAAAGGAACAGAAGAAGGTGTAGAAGAACAATGGGAGGTAATAAAGGAGACAGTAAAAGAGATAGCAAAAATAAGTATAGGTGAAAAGAAAATGGAAAGAAACATAGAATGGTATGATAAAGAGTGTGAGCAAGTTATAGAAAAAAAGAACATGGCTAGGAAAAAAATGCTCCAGAAAGAAACTAGAAATAACTATGAAGAATACTGTCAAAGAAGAAGAGACGCTAATAACATATGTAAGAAAAAGAAAAGAGAATATTGGAAAACGCGAACCCAAGAATTAGAACCATTGATTCAACGGAGTGAGATAAAGAAATTCTATATGGCATTAAAGCAAATGAAACAAGAGAAACAGAATAAAATGAAAGAATCTCTAAGCAAGGAAGGTAATGTTCTCGGAGAAGATAAAGATATACTGGAAAGA
This sequence comes from Hymenopus coronatus, assembly GCA_030762935.1. Taxonomy (NCBI): domain Eukaryota; kingdom Metazoa; phylum Arthropoda; class Insecta; order Mantodea; family Hymenopodidae; genus Hymenopus; species Hymenopus coronatus. Next base: position 151,025,305 of record CM060882.1, on the reverse strand, counting down.
TGGGCTGAGTACTACAAGGAATTGTTAAATAAACGACAAACAATAAATAATCAGGAACAAGGAGAGAACGAAAATGGAAGAAGAAGAATAAGAACCGGATATTTGGGATGTTAAAATAGCAATACAGAGCCTAAAGAATAATAAAGCACCAGGAGAAGATGACATAATCGCTGAGCTAATTAAATATGGTGGGAATGGAATTATGAAAGCAATACATAAGTTAATATTAGAAATATGGAGGAAGGAACAGATGCCTGAAAGCTGGAAGACAGGCATAATATGCCCAATATATAAAAAGGGTAATAAATATCAATGCCATAATTATAGGTGAATTACATTGCTAAATGTAGCATATAAAATATCTTCAAGTATTTTAAATAATAGAGTGAAAAAATATGCGGAAAATGTATTAGGCGAGTATCAATGTGGATTTAGAAGTGACAAGAGTACAATAGATCAGATATCTGTAATACGACAAATAATGGAAAAATTCTATGAACATGGCATAGATTTATGCTTTCTGTTTATTGACTTTAAGTTTGCATTTGACTCAATTGACAGAGAAGTTCTCTATAACACCTTACAATGTTTTAAAGTGCAACTGAAAATAATAAGACCAATAAAAATGACAATGGAAAATACAAAAGCCAAAGTGAAAGTAATGACTAAATTAAGTCCGGATTTTAATTATAACATAGGAGTAAGACAAGGTGATGGACTATCTACGACTCTATTCAACCTAGCCCTGCATAGAGCAGTAGAAAAAATAAATACTAAAGGAACAATATTTTTTAAGTGTAGTCAGATATGTGCATATGCAGATGACATATTGATTGTGGCAAGAGATAAAAAAATGTTAGTTGAAGTTTATGAAGAATTGGAAAGAAGGTCTAAAGAAACAGGATTAGAAATAATGAAAAAAAAACTAAATACCTGAAAATGACAGCAGATAAAAGCAAAAGAATAATTGCAAATCTAGTAGTTGGAGACAAAACATTTGAAGGGGTAGCACTTGTAAATAATGATAACAATTTAAACGAAAAATATTGTGAAATTTATAAAGGTACAAAGAATAAGATGGCTAGGACACATAGAGAGAATGACAGAAGATAGAATACCAAAAAGAATATTGAAAGGAAGACTGTATGCTAGAAGAAAAAAAGGAAGACCAAAAACAAGGTGGTTAGATAATGTGATGGAAGACCTAAGAAAGATTGGAATCAGAGGGTGGAAAAGTAAAGCAGAAGATAGAGATATGTGGAGGAGGATTGTGCAAGAGGCCAAAGCTCACCAAGGGCTGTAGAGCCAGAAGAGTATATATATATATGTTGATGAATTACACTGACAGCACCCTTATTCCCTATATAAAGCACATGTTTTGACATATTTTGAGGTGTAATCTTTCACACCATACAACATAATTTTACATATGTTAATATATTTGCAGAGCTGTTATACATTTTTGGCAATCCCTACATTTTTGTTACAAAGTAAGAAAGGAAAAAGAAAACAACTAAGTTTTATTATTGTGCTTCTCATACCTCATTGTTAGCCCCATACATTTCTGTTACACTCAATGCTAAATTGCACAAGTTCAGTGGGAAAATGACTTTCATATATTTAACTTTCTTGTTCCTAAATGCTTCAAAATTTGTAACAGTCATTTGCAGAGGCGGCTGCTGTGTAGGAGCACAAGAGCACGTGAACCTCCATTATTTCTTAGTGGATCTCCTTTTTCTCTTTCAGGAAACATGTAATAAAATTCGCTATCCGGTGCCACTTGTTTAAATATACCGCGCTCTGCTCTTCAGGTTGAACACAGCTGAGAACCTGAATATGTGACAACAACACTTGTAGCACAGGCCTCGTGTGCTAGCGTATAGCCAATGTTTAGCAGCTCTACGCTTGCGCAGGCAACAAACCAGCGCAGGAATTTTACAGCCAGAAATGAGCACAATGTGATCGTGCACTTTCGTTCTCATTAACGACTCCAGGGTTCTGTTTATCAGCAGGAGGTGCTGCTATCTTTGAGATTTAGTTGAAACTATCCGGAAGTGCAGTCTCTGTGAGACAGCACTATTTTTCTTAATAATTTGTATTTTAATCGAGAGTTAAGTTAAGCTTAAGAAAGAGTTAAGCAGTTCATAACAGAAAACAACCTCAGCGAAGAAGCTTTTCCACAACTAAACGAGCTACTGAAGATTGTTATCACAACGACCATGGCTACATGAGAACCAGAAATATGCTTTTCCACAATAAAAAGAATTAAAACCTTTACTAGGAATACGATGGGTGAAGACCGACTTGGCAATGCTTGCTATTGAGAAAAAACTGGTCAACACCATAAAAGACTTTAATCACCGAATGATAGAAAATTTTGCACATTTGAAAAATCGGCACGTGGAATTTCTGTACAAATAAATTTGGTGTTAATTGAGTAATTCAAACAATGTAAATATTATTCATACCATTCTTAACATGAACTGCATCAAAGGACTTCACCCTTTCATCACCTCATATTGCTGTTAACTCTCGGAAACGAAGAAATTCAACATCTTTACAACACTGGTTGGGTGAGGATTTGTGTAACAAATTTATAATTCTTGTTATTAGCCACTATCATTGTTTCTAATATTACTGGATTTGGGTTGTGGTGACGGCGGTAGCAGTAGTTGCAGCGGCTGCGGCGGTGGTAAATTGCTGATTTTGTGAACACTTACATTTTTGATCCAGGAGCCGCCACTGGTCATTTGCATTGAAGTTAACCATGACACTGGATGTATCTTTGTTGTTATCAACACAAAACAGGAATTTCTACTTGCTTTAACCATAGTCCTCTGCCAAACTTGTGAAAAAAGTATAGGGTGTACGTTTATACAAAGTAATCTACATAACCGGAGTAATTAAAGGGTTTCTTCCAAAAAATAGCATACTTGCACACTTGCGAGGGCAGCCTACATCATCTAATAGTAAATTTTACAAAGAACTGTACATGCCATTGGCTGCAAAGAACATACCCTGGAACAAACTTCAGTTATCAGAATTTGAACATTTCTTACAAAAATACAGCAACTGCAACATTCCCAGTGAGTCTACTCTCAAGGGATTATTTGGATTCTTGTTATATTGATATATTAGAAAACACCAGGGCTGACACAGCCAATCAGCTAATTAAAAATTCATGTAGAGATTTTATTAGCCACCTGTGAACCTCTATTTTCTAGCAATAATGATGACAAAAGAATTTGATTTTACATATAATAGCTTCATTACATATTTCACCAATTTTGATTACATGTTTATGTACATATTTCATAATTTGATACCTGCTATATAAAATCTATGAAACTAATATACGGAATGTACATTTTTTATCCTGCATTATATATACAATCAATTCCATAATGCTGAATTTGAAATTGTTTCTAGTAAAAAGTTTATGTAATGTAACATTAGTCAAAGAATCACTTTTGAATATTACAATATATAAAGGATACATGAAATTATAACAGAGAGAGACAGAAATTTTTTTTGAGTGTGACACAATCATAGGAAAATGACAGTAGTGGATTCTGATTTACAATGGGGATGCAAGCTGAACGTTTTTGGTAACCACATTAGTTACACAATATGCTTTATATCCGAGGAGTACTTCAAAATACTTTTCTTTTTTTCCTACAGGTTACAAGGTAATTTGATAGAAAAGCTAGCTGTGGTTACTTCCAAAAAAAGTCTGCTGCAACAGTTTGCCATAGAGAGAAAGCTGCCATTGTCCATCTGGCCAAATGTAGATCTTTCTGCTGAATTTGATGTTGGATTAGTTTCTTCATTTGGACATCTTATTCCGGAACACATTATCAATCAGTTTCCTTTGTAAGTATACTGTATGAAGATTTATTCTGTGCCCTATACTGCCATTTTGTTGTTTCCACCACTTCAACCATAATAATTTTACAGAATATAAAATTATCAAGTGTAGTATATTCCCTATAGAAGCCAAAATTAGCCAACTAATCTTTAAAGCTTAGTTAAAGGTAAAGAGTGAATCAAATTCCATAGTCAGACTTTAATTTCATACATTAACTGCCCCTTTGATTACTCTAAGAAAATGAAATGATTAGCATGAGAATTTACATTATTTTATGTATGGTGGTTGCTATTTTAGTCAACCTACTGCAAAAAATGTAAATCTCATTTAAACACACAATTTATGTCATATACATTTCTTCGTGGAGTTGACTATTTTTGAAATATTCCTTGTTATTAGTTTCAATTTTAAAATACTTAAAACTTTTTTCCTATGGAAATTTGCCAACTCCTGGCAATGCATAGAAATGGATTTCAACCACCTGGCAATCAGCTTTTAAAAGATTTGGCTTTTGCTTTAGACTAGTATATCCCCTTATTTCCTTTCTACTTATACATAAGATATTTTCTGTTTATTTTTATCTGGATTAGCATGAAGTAGTTATCATAATAAGCTTTTGAACAATAATTTTTCATGTGAGTGGAACACATCACCTTTTTCAAGTATAATAGCATGAGCATTTATTGAACTGTTGCTATGATGTGCCTTTTGCATATTTTTTCCTGCTGTACATATTTAAAATGAATAGCACTTTCTTCATGTTTATATATGGTGTCAAGGTTCTTCTTATTCTTCTTTGCTAAAGTGTCTCCTGACCAAGGTAAATTACTAGATGAAGTTCTGATTGTTTTACACACTTGCTGAGAATGTTTAACGCAAGCACTGCACATCATCACATCTTTTGTGTTAGTAGTAGTAAATATTAGCCATGTCTGATTCTTCTGCCAGGTTGCTGAAGAGTTACTTCTATTATAATGTCACTCTTTGATGACATAGGTTCACCTTCATCATGGCTTGAAACTTTATTTCTATCTTCATTAAAAGGTAAAGACTCCACTTCTGGGTCATCTCTTCTAGTCCTTTTACTTTTGTTTTCCCACATATTCTCACTTATCAAATCTTGTAATATCACTGAATCTACTGATTTTATAATAAACTATTTTATTTATAATTTTATATTTGTTAATTAATTATGTTTTACTTTTTGTATTAACATTATCATGTTTAGAGACTGGGTAATTAAACTACTTTTTGTTGTTTCATATTGCTTTCATTTTCAGTATTCGCTCGTCTGTTTCAATACACAAACTGAAAAAAATTATTTACATGTGAATCTGACACACAGCTGTTAAATCAAAGCAAAAGATCCTCTGAATTGACCTGATAACCTTGTGCAGCTGTTCAACAATACTTCTATAACAGATAAGAGACCTAAGAATTAGAAATTATTATTAAAGTTTTATTTTTAAATATTGAGGAAAAAAAGATGTAATATTGAAATCCTCGTTCATTTTGCGTACGAGCTGAAGCTTTGCTCATACATGGTACAAAAACTGAGTTCTCGTATGCAAAGAGAATTCTCATAGGTATGCATGACGACCCTGTGAATGACATGAAATGCAAATTCAATATCTCCAATCAATTATTTCTGATATTTTAATTTATAAAGTTTAATGCTTTATTTTTAGTCATATAACGAAAAAAATATTCTTGAAATGAAAATATTTTAGTAGTGTATGTTTTGCTGTTTGCTCCTCCGCTCTTGGGAATTTAAGTGGGGGGAAATTGTTTGGTATAAAATCATTGGTGGAAGGGAAATCCAACCCATTCTCCCCAGAATTTCACTTGCTTATTCACAGCATCTTTAGATGAATAACTTATATTCTAGGCACATTTTCAATTCATACTGAGCATTTGAGTACACATACATCCATACTCAATTTTTTCCCATGGGACTATACTGCAAGGTATTTAATGTAACAGACCTTTTACCCTCCTAGCAAATATAGATGGTTATGGGGAACTTCATTGCACTATTTATATAATCTCTTGCATTATGTTTGAATCAAAACAAAATTGAATAAGTACATAAAGACAATCTATAATGTTGCAGAGGTATATTGAATGTACATGCTAGCCTGCTACCCAGATGGAGAGGAGCTGCTCCTATTGTTCATGCAATTTTAAACAATGATAAAATTACTGGTGTTACCATCATGAAAATAAAGCCACACAGGTAATTATAAATAATGAGGTTTGTGAATTTTTTATTGACACACAAATAAGGATAGTTTGAATTTTCTTTTTATCAAGTTTGATTTTTTGTGCAGCATTATTTTTCTCTGTCATCGTCATGAAATTGTTTGTATTTTTTTTTATATTACATTAATATTAATTTATAATATTTATTATATTAACACCCTACTTTTAACTGCAGTGGTCATATCACTAAGTTTTATCCTTATAATTAATACATTTTTATTCTGAAACCAGTTAATGTTTTTTTTTTTTTTTATTAAGATTTTGTGCATATTTTCCTTTTATTAGCATCCTTGTATCACCTGCATATGTGCCCCCTGATACCAGAAAGCACATCATTTGCATATTACAACAAGAAGCAGCCCAAGAGTCGACCCTTGGGTATCTTTAACAGATCAGTCTTTAGTGGTTTTTCTGGATTTATTTAATTGCATATTTTCTTACCCTTTGCTATCTATTTTCCAAGTAGGACTGAAACTAATGAAACTACATAAAGTTTCTTTTAATAAAATATTATGTACTACTGGATCAAAAGCCAAGGAACAGTCTAATGCATGGTTCTGTATTATCTACTGCTTCATGTACTTGCTAAGAAATTGATTTAAAGCCTGTATTGATTGACCATCCTTTTATTTCTGGATTATTTAGATAATATAGTTATTCAAAAAGAATGATAGATGTAAATGTATGTATTTCTCTAATATTTTTAAAAATACTAGAGCAGCTATATTGATCTGTAATTTGACTTTACTACCTTTATCCTTTTTGGTAAATTAGTATTACTTTTGCTAGTTTTAGATTGTTTGGAGAGAAAGACATAGCATAGCAACGTAGAATATTGCAGTTTACTATACCTACTATGTACTTACAATATGCAGAATGAAGTTTGTATTTCACCCAAAAATTTCTTACATTTTACGAAAAATATATATTTTGAGGGATCTCAAATCAAAAAAAAAAAAAAAAAAAGTATATTTAGAAAAAGATTTTGCATGTCTGTTTTTCAGTATGTGTCTGCTTAACTCAAAAACAAAAAGTCAAATAAATACCAAACTTGGCATTTAAGTGCAGCATCTTCCAAGGATGCAATACAAAGATTTTCAAGAAAATACTAATACTATGAGTTATAATTTTGAATACTGGAAGTGGTACACTGTGAAGGATTTAGTATTCAAAAACTCAAGAAAATTAAACAACAAAATAAGATCACAGAAATATCCACCCTCAAACGAATTAAAGATGATGATAACTACAGGAGATTCACTTACCACCCTTGGGCAACTAAGAAATTCCAAAAAAAAATATTTAAAGAACATAATATAACACTGGCACCTTACAACAGGTTCAGTGTAAAAAATTTGATTCCATCCCATAGAACAAAAAAAGACCCAATTGACAAAAAACCAGGCATCTATAGAATAAATTGCAATGAGTGTAACCAAGTATACATTGGCAGAACAAAAAGAAACATAGGTACCCGTCTTAAAGAACATATTAGAAATATCAAAAATAAGGAAACTGAAAAATCTGCAGTATCGGCTCATTTTTGGAACAACCAACATGAAATTAAACAAGACATCCATCTTTTAAAAAATGTACAACGGACAGTAGAACTCGACGTATGGGAGAAAATATACATGAAAAAACATGAAGCGCACCTCATGAATTTTGATCGTCCCTTTGAAGAGAACCCGCTAATGAAGTTCATCAATCCAACACCAGAGGGAAGACAGTCATACATCAAGGATCCTCGTGTTGTATCCGATAGTCGAAAGCAGTAGACAATGCATGTAACACGCATGCGAAACTAGTTCTGCGTAAAAGTAAGTTTTTGTGAAGCACATGTGTGTATATTCGACTACCAATTAAAAACTATGATCCTGTACATGGAAGATTTTTAGTAAAATGTTTAACTTTTTAAATAAATGGCTCTAATATTTTTGGATAAAATATCATACATTTAAGATATTTTAATAACAGATAAAATGTATATCTCCATAGAATACTGCAATATGCCAATTTACTGCCCCCCCAAAAAAATACAGTAAAATAAAGCTATTGTCTACCACAAACAGCATCAGATAATATGGAATTTGAATGACCGAAGGCAGGATAACCAGGTTTCTACTGTATTTGGAATTGTAGTTCTTGAATGATGATAGTGCCTCATGTTGATAGTTGATCTTTATTATTATTATTATTATTATTATTATTATTATTATTATTATTAATAATAATAACAACAAGAAACAAGAATATTGGAAGACTAATAGTTATGTTATCTAGAGGAGCTGTTTCTTTTCTGTGCAAAGTTTTACAATTGGTTGCTATAATAAAAAAAAAAATGGAACTCATAACCTTATAAACATAATCCAAATAACATATAAAACAGTAAGAGAAATAAAAGTGAAATGGCAACAGAAAACTAAATATTTTCAGATAGATAGATTTTATTCATATGAAAGAATACCACTTGTCATCATTTAATGGTACATTAGATATTAATGTGAAAGATGAATGTGAATATTTAAATCAAAGATACACTAAACATTACTAAATGGCCATTGCCCATTAATGAAAAACAAATTATTTTGAGCCAATGAAGCTAAATCCTTTCATTTTGATAGAAGTATATATGTTAAGTAAGTTTTGAGTTCATTTTCATCTGAGGCACGTGTATAGTTACAGTTTACACAGAACCAGTTCAAAAACACCACATAACTCTGAATCTCCCTTCTTAAAATGAAATAGTATATTTACACACATAAAAGATTTTCATATAATACTGATCCTGTAGAGTAGTTGGTTGAGTGACTTCCTGCTGTGAATGGGGTTCCAGATTTGATTCCCAACTAAAATAACTCCATGGCACGACAGTTCACAGGGAACCTTGGCCTACCAACCGGCTGCTGCATCCCCGAATTCGGTCCAGGACAGACATCATGGATGGGGCGCAGTATTGAAGGGTGAGATGTGGTCAGCACCTCGAATGCCCCCGGCCGGTTGATGCGGTCCTCATGACCTAGAGCTGCTACTTCTCCATCAGGTAGCTGCTCAATTGGCCCCCCCCCCCAGGGACCTCACAAGCCTGAGTGCACCCCGGTCCAGGTCTCCCAGCAGGGGAAAAATCCCCATGCTGGTACTGGGAATCGAACCCAGGTCTCTTGTTTGGCAAGAAGCAATGCTGCTAAGGAGACGACCTGGATTCCCCACTACCCTTGAGTAATTTTGCTTTAAGCATACACAAAAGTCATTTATGTAAATATAAGTGTGTTTGTGCGTTATTATTTAATATCCAATTTTCGCATTATAAGTGTTTTCGAATTGCCACTGGGAAAATCCTGAGAGCACAGACAAGTTACAAGGGTCATTCCAAAAGTTTTGAGAATGGGCAACAATGAGTTATGGTAAGCTAAAGTAGCTTCAATAGGACAAAAATAAATAATCAAAATTGACCACAAATTAGAAAAACATGTAAATAAAGGAATCTAAATAAGAAACTTTAAAGTATGGTGTCCGGCAAGGAACAGTGCTGGGACCTCTGTTCTTCATTATATATGTAATTGACATCATTCACCTGCAAAGTACTTCTATAATAACATATGTAAAAGATACGTTGGAGCAAAACATCAGAGTGATTATACAAGAATTTAAACAGTGTACTCAACTCATTAACAAAATACTTTTGAGTCAATAAATCTAAAATGTAATATACAAAAAATTAAAACATGACTCTAAATACCTAACAATAATTCAAACATGGGGTTAAATGTTTATAAGGGCAGTATCAAGGAAGTTAAATCATACAAATTTTTGGGGATTACAGTAGAGCATAGGTTATTATGGGCTTAGCATATTGGTGTGTTCAACATAATTGGTAAATCAATATACCTCCTTAGACATTTTAAAAGTTATAAGTAGGGCCCAGGTTTTATGTAATATCAAATTAAGAAATATGTACATGTATATGTAACCAAATTTGTGAAATATGTTAAAATATATATGAAAGTATTGTACGAGGGCAGAAAAAAAAGTAATGCAAAATAATTTCTTTACAAAAAAGTTTAATAGTTAAGAAAACAAATAAATCACCAATGAACTTTTACCTATTTCTTGACCACTTTCTCAACACATTTGTCCCATTATGATACCAGTTTCAGTATGCACTGTTCGTAGAAGTCCGTTTCCCTGATTAATGTTGTGGGGTTTCTCATGAAGGGCTCAACGAAACGTTTTTAAAGTTTTAATGTAGGTTGCAGTATTTACAGTGATCTCATGCTCAGCAAAGTCCACAGTAAAACACCATGCACTGTCACAGTATGTTTCCACTCTGTACTTGCCTGCTTTGTTTTGGGCTTGTGGTGGTATGCCCATGACTCTCACCAGTGACAATTCCTTTCAGAAAGCCATGCCCTTCTGTGGTGTGCTGCATTAAGTGATCAAACTTGTCATCATTTGCTGGCACTTGAGGCTATCCATCAGGTTCTTAGGCATCCAGCAAGCACTGACTTTACAAAATTTCAACATGTCATGAACAATATAGTACACTGTTTCATAGGAAATAAATATTGAATTATTGCAATAAGGTTTGCAGTTGCACACACTGTCATTCAAAATTGCCACCTCAATACCTCTGAAATTCTGCGGGGTTGCAACTGTTACCGGCCTCCTGGAGCTTGGCGAATCACTAAGGTTAACACAGCCCTCTTGGAAGAATTCACACCACCTGGAGACATTGCTACGGTCCATACAAACATCCCCATACATGCCATGCATATCCCTGTGAGTTTCACTTGGTTTATGCCCTTTGGCTCACAAATATTGAATCATACCTCTGCTCTTCACATGTGGACGACAGTAGCATTTGTGCGATCTTGTTGCGTAGTTCTCACTTTTCTTGCTAGAACTGCACATGAAATAAAAAATACCCTCTATAGTGAAAACTTCAAATTATATCTGTGTGAAATTGCAACATTCTAGCTCCAATACCAAGGCAGAAAAAAATTATTGTGTGTTACTTCTTGGTCCACCCTTGTTCTTAGCATCCAAAATTCTATTTTATTTTTTTGCTACAAAGTAGTGAAGTATAAATATTTAAGTCAATTGGAATGGGGTAAACAATTATTCTCAGGGGGTTCTATAAAATAAGCAAGAAAAATAAGATTTCAGTATCCAGGGTTCATATTCAGCATAGATAGCTGTAATTTAGTAGAAACTACACCACTCACTTCACACTGTCCTTCTGAACTGTATTTTCTATGATTCCCACAATTTTTTGGAGAGAGGCATATTTGAAGTCTTACAGTTGCTTGATACTGTGACTATGCCCTGCGACCACAATTGCCAAACATATGTGACCAGCTTGCTCCATAATTCATAACTGATTGTTGTCATCCATTGTTATACATGCAACAGTGGACAGTTATGCCTGTGGCAAGTTCTTTTGACATCACAGTTGTGATTGTTACACCTGTGCAAGTGAGTATAAGTGAAATAATTAAGATTCTCTGACACAAAGCCTACATTGTTATACCGGAGTAAGTTTGTGACAGTTTGCATGTGTGACTGTTTCTAGAAGTTTCCAGTCTCATGATTAAGAGGTATAAAAAGGGCAGTGTAGCTCTGCTGACGGTTCAGTTTTGTCTAGGAATGCATTGCATGCAACAGTTGAGTGACTTTCGATGAAAAATTCGTAGCGAGCTGTAATCATTGCTGCATGAATGTTGAAAAGAAACTAAAGAATTTTTAAGAATGCATTGGCAGTTATTTGTGAGCAATTACTGTTTTTAATCAGATTGTGGAAAAAATCAAGAGTTGTTGGAGAAAAAGTCGAGTAAACCTCTTTCTCTTGCTTTACTGCTATAAAGTAGCCTGCAATAATGCATTTGACAATGCGTGATTCTATCCACCAGAATAAGTAGCCTGGTGTTCGTGAATAAGAGTTTGTTACTCTTTGTGAGAGACATCATCTGTTTGCATGGAGGTGGAGGCTGGTCACACAGAGACAGCAGTAACCACACCCGAGTAGTTCTGAGAATTGAGACTGGATTCTGCTCGAAGCTACTAGAAATCGCTGATCCAGCTTGAATGAGAATATTCTGGTAATTGTCGCATGTTATAAGAGAGTGTGACTGCAAGTAAGCAAGTGGGTGCAAGAGTGCATTGTGTAACAGTCGCATTGAGTTAGCAAGTGAACTGGTGTTAGCTCATTATTACATTATTAAGCGAGCGTGCTACCAGATTTTACCGTGCCAAAAGTGTCCAGTACACGATTTATTATTCTGGCTTGTGTCAAACAACAAATTTCCAGCTGTAAACATCAAATGAATAAGACTCTTCAAGCAAACAAATCGCAGCAATCTCTATTACGAAATGCATTTCAACAGCTTCAGTGTTATACTCTAACATAAGATATTTGAATAAACTATAAATATTATTATAATTAATATAATCAAAAAAATAATTAAATAAGATTTTAAATTATTAACCTGAAAAGTAAAATGTCTGATTTAAAAGGATTATTGTGATAGGATAAACAATGTAATTTTATTACTTTTACTAAATTATGGACCATAATCTATGTTTGCTACATTTAAAGATTTCTTCAAAAAGTCAAAATTTGAAGGAATTAAACATTGGTTTGTGTGCAACTGTTACACAAGTAGGATCCACTCAATAAGGTGAACCATCCATCCTTCAAGTGATTCTTGAAAAATACACAAAGATGGCAATGCCCGATGAGAGTACTTTAAGAAAAAATTACATGGAGTCTGTTTCCCAAGAAACCATACAAAGAATCAAGGAGAAAGTGTCTGATTGCAAAGTAGGAATCATTGTGGATGAACACATAGACTCAGAAATGATATGTTTTGAATATTTTAGTTTGTCCCATAGCAGGGGAGAAAGTTAAGCCCTTGTAGTTAAAAATGTATGAACTGCTGAAAGCCAATGCCAGTACAGTAATACAATCAATTATGGACTTCTGTCAAAAACTCTGGCTTACTGGTATGAATTTTAAAAACCTCTCCTTGTGATTAAAGACCAGGCTCCATACAAGGTTTCAGCTGTTAACCAATTGAAATCTTTATTTTCTAAGTTGAGGCATGTGACAGGCTTGGTTCATGCCCTTCACAGGGTTTGTGAATCCATAAGCAATGAATATGGCATCTCAAATCGATTCTTCTCTGGCCTGAAGAAGATTCTATAGAAAGCTCCCTGTTGTTGCCTACAGAGAAACCACTTCCAAATTTCCCTATCATTACTCGTTGGAGAGCTTAGATTGAGTGTGCTGCTTTGTTGCATGAGAATTGTGATAAAATTAGTGAGTTTGTGCTTTCTTTGGATCCAGCCAATGCTGGTGCAATTTCCAAGGCAGAACAACTTCTGTTACCAGAGAAAATACATAATTTCCAAACAGAACTATATTGTGTCCATAGTTACAAGTACCTGACTGCAGCTATTAAACGATTAGAAGAACAAGATCTGGGGGAAAGCAATGGAATAGTTTTACTTCCATGAGGGAGCAGTTGACTTTGCTAAAGAGTCCAGTCTTCAGAAGAATCCTAATAGTGAGGAATTCACATCTGTAGCGTTCCATTCTGAGTGAATACAAGGTTTGTCCCACTGGTTTCTGTGGATGTCGAAAGAAGTTTTAGCTTGTACAAAGACATTTGATATCTTAATGCAAACAGACTTACTTTTAAAAATGTAGAGAAGCTTAATGTCTTGAAATACAACAGCTTCATGTTTTTTTCCTTCTTTTGAGGAGTGATAATTTGATGCACTTGTTTGAAATTTATTAAATTAGAATATAGGAAAGAGAAATTGTTGAATTAGTTGAATAAATCAGCACCTTTTTGTCCCTTTTTTTTAACTTAATTTGAGTACCTTGCTTTTTTTATTTTAAGTTGCACCTAAAAATCCTAACCCTGGTGAAAAGGATATCAATATCAGAAGGATTGCACTTTACAATAGGTTGCCAAGCACAATTAAAGCCTTGAAACATTTCAAAAACAAAATACAAAAGCAAATTAAAACACTTTCCGTAAAGCAAATGCATACATAGTTTAGATGAATCATAAACTTATATAAAATGTATATAGAAATGTAAATAATGACATATTAAAATTTTAGATGTGAATGTAATGATATATTGGATTTTTTTTTATAGTTTTAACGTCCTTTAACCTGGTTTGGTCATATCGGACGATGAATGCAATTGATGATATGATGCTCAAATGATCTCGGGGTCCATGGAGCTTAAAGTTACTCGACATTCGTCTTCTCAGGATAAGAGAAAACCCCGAAAAAAACCTTATCCGGGTAACTCACCCTAAGCGAGATTCGAACTCACGACCTTTTGAACGTGAGGCAGACATGCTACCACCACGCTACCCAGGCGGGCAATATATTGGATTAATATTATTATTATTGTTGTTGTTATAATTTTACAGCTTTTCCTAACTTCAGATTAAAGTTTAGATAGCAATATACGCATGTTCCAACAATGTGCATCATCAGCACCTTATGTGTATGTATAGCAGGAGTTGCTATGCTAGGATGGATCTCAAATGAGACCATTTCCATGCTATGATTTTCTAAGGCTTTAAAGTTGGTTTAGGGAAGAGAAAGTGCCTGCATTTGGTTATTTTTGCCCTTCACAATCCACCATTTATCAATATGTAGAGTTTAGAAGAGGAAGGGATTCACTTGAAGATAAAGATCAAAAGGTCAGTCGGCTATAGCAACAATGGATAAAAATGTGGTGAAAGCAGACTGCATGTTGCAGGTAGTTCATTGCACATATGGTCAAATTCAAGAATCCCTAAATGTTGGATCAGCAGGAGTGAAAACAATCCTGAAAGAAAACCTTAATGTTAGGAAGTTCTGCAGTCGCAGCATCCCCCACCATCTCACAAATGAACAGAAACAAGCACATGTGCAATGGTGCCAGGAAATTATTGAAAAATCCATTGGAGGAAGAAATAAAAAAAACACTTAGCATTGTAACAGGTGACAAAAGCTGGATTATCAGTATGATCCAGAAACTAAACAATAGTCTTTCCAGGTTAAGATCCTCCAACAAAAGTGAAGCAAACGATATGTTCCTATTTCTCAGCAAGTGGCCACACGCACATGCATGTATAAGAGCATGAGACCTAGAAAGCAGCATAATTCAAAAACTAAGTCAGTTAAATACCATTGATATTTAAGTTCAGCATCTTCCAAGGATGCAACACAAAGATTTTCAAGAAAATCCCCCTCATCCCAAATTACCCTTTATATGGAACATTTTTGGAAAACTTGATTTTCTGAAAATTGACTCTAATGATTTTGATTAAAATAACATATTACTTTCTCTACATGTACTATGTACATAGTGTTTAGAGAAGGTATTGTATTGCACCCAAACATTTGATACCGAAATTTTATCAGAAATACATGTTTTGGAACCGCCTGAATAAAAAAAAAAAGCATTTTTAGAAAAATGTCTGGGTGTGGGTGTGTGCCGTGCGTGCGTTCAAAAATGAAAAGTCTGTTAAATACAAACCTGATATAAGTCTGTTAAATACCAAACCTGATATTTAAGGATGCAACAGAAAATTTTGATTTTCTCAGAAATGGCTCTAACGATTTTGATTAAAAGCTCTTATATTTAAGATATTTACATGACAAATAAAATGTATATCTTTGATTTTCTGTTAATAGGTTCTGAAGACCTCTTTGTTCTGAATGAGTTTTATTGAATTTTGCATAACTAGCAAGGACCAAGAAAAAGACCAAAAACATACTACACAAAAATGTAGATCTCGATAAAACACACAGTTTATGTCATATGAATTTTTTTCGCAGAGTTGGCCATCTTCGAGGTATTCCTTGGTATTGATTTCGGTTTAAAATATTTATAAACTTTTCTCATACGGGAGCTTGTCAACGCTTGGCCATGCAAAGAAACGGATAGCAATAACCCATAACAACTACATTTTAAAACATTTGACTGTCAGTTTAGCCTAGTTTTTCCCCTTATTTCCCTCCTACTTATGAGGAACTAACTAATAAGACTGTTTCTGCTATAGGTTTAGCATGAAATATATAGAAAAATAAGCTTATTAACAATAATTTGGTACAGAAATGTGGAGAAATTCATGTGAATGGAGCACATCAGATTTTTTTTTATCATATTTTTGTGACAAATGAAATGTATATCTTGAATTGTCTGGGAGTAGGCTCTGAAGTCCTGTTCATTAAGGAAGAAGTTTGCATAACTGGTAATAAGAGAGACAAAATTCTTGCTGCAAAAAATGTAAATCTCGTTAAAACAAACAATTTGTGTGTCAAATACATTTTTTTTATAATTTGCATTTTTATTTTTGTTGTTGTTGTGCAAGGTAAACCATTTCTGAGAAAATTTGTATTAATGATTTGAATTTTAAACTACTTAAAATATTTCTTAATTGGGAATTCATCTTTCATTTTTCTGCTGGCCATGCAAAGAAAAATAGAATTTCAACCACATGGCAACTAGCTTTTAAAAGATTTGGCTATCACTTGAGCCTAATGCAGGCCTTGTCAACTGACCATGGCACTAGCTATGTGCATGGTCATGACTGTTGTGTCAAGTGAGCTATGCATCCCACACATAGGCAGTTTATTATCTGCAGTACACAGTGACGAACAAATATGTCAGAAGAAGGGACATTCTTTAGGCCATCAATGGTGGTTAATGGTGAGATTTGTTGTGAGCTGAGAGATGCAATTTGATTATTTTTGAAGATGAAAGAGAAACCGGTACTGGAGTTGAAAAATAATGAATGGCTGTCCTCTGGCCTTCTTTGTGAACATTACTGAATATTTAATTATCCTAAATATATCTCTATAAGGAGAAGATGAAATCATAACTAATTTCTTTGGTAGAGTAAATGCCTTCAAAATCAAATTCTATTTGTAGGAGAGTCAGTTGTGTGATAAGAACTCTTGTCATTTTACAAGATTATCTTCGGTGTTCGAAACTATCCTCTTGCAAAACCCACAGTGGATCTAAGGAAACATTATATCTTCATGTTATAAAGTCTCACTCGACAAGAAGGAAATTAAAATGTTTCAGACACAAGATACGAAAATAAAGAATACATTCAGCATGAATACATTCCTTATATAGTTAACTATGCAGTTATGCAACACAAAAACAATACTATGTGATAATAGCACTCATAGCCCAATTTAAAATAATTATTTTCCTGTCTTGTGCCTGAAACATTTATATATCCTTCTTGTTCGAGCGAGACTTTATAACATGAAGATATAATGTTTCCTTAGATCCAACGTGGGTTAATGTAAACATTAACAATGCATGACCAAAGTATTTCTTTAACATGGTATAACATTCCAGATTTATACAGATGCTGTTGAATGTGGATATTGATAGAAAATATTATTAATATTGGGAGGAATGATTTACAGTTGAGGTAGGCGTATTTTCCTGTTTTATTTGCAGCAGTTGCAATTAATATTTTATAAAACATTAAGTTGTAAAATTTTAACGGTATTGAAGCATTTGTATGTAGTAAGAGGACAGCAATTATTACAATGCTATGCAAAGTAAAAGGCCTTGTAATTTGCTACTATAAAGTTTCTCATATCAGAAAGGGGCTCCATTAAACTGAAAAATGATATATTTTGCACAAGTTTCATAAATAAGCAGTTCCGTTAAAAAGAAAAAAAAAGTTAGTACTCAAAGGGATTCGATCCACTTTCTGAGTTCTTAGTTGTTTACTAGTGTGTCTTGTTTCAACGACTTCAGCTATCCTAATCAGATGTATGTATCCTTGCTAATTAAGGTTACGTTTGTAAGTAGAGTACTCAACACTGGAGTCATTCTTACTTCTGCTACACTACTTAATCGAAACACAATACCAGCTCAATTTCTACAGATGCATTGAAATCACATTTATAATATTTGCCCATTAGTTTACAATGATTGCTGAGGTGGACTCTGTGAGTTGGGCATATGGCCGCCATTACCTCTAAACAGCAAAGGAGCATGGTAGCATACTATGACTTAATGTTATTCTCATACCCTCTATGCAACAACGCCCTTCACACGCTCCTAACAGAACATGGGTATTTACTTTTGTAAAAAATATGAACATGTGTGATGAAGGTATTTGCTAAAGTTATGAAAAATAAAATATGGAAAACCCCCTATGATTGCGCAATATAATTAATTGCACCGAAATGGTCAAGCCGTAATGCTGTATATAATATCAAGCACTGTTGTATGTCTATTTGAAATATGTATAACTAACAAAACTTTAGTGCTGGTTCTAGCGTCGTGTGTGGTGTTAGAAACGTTTTAAATGTAACTAACCAAAATTCAGTGCTGGTACGTAGTATATTCAGCACAAGTTAAACAAATGCAATTTCTGAATGGAATAAAATGAAATGCAGTTAGTTGCATTATTAATTTCAATGCGAACTTTTGCCCAGCAGTGAAACAGCTTGGAGAATTTCTGGCATCATAAAATTACAGTAGCATAGCCAGATGGGTAGGATGAATTTTTAAAATAATTGGTATGAAATCAAAAGATAAATGTGAATGGACATGGTTTTGTATCTATCGCAGTCCAGACTGTCGTACTCAAACACAAGGAGCCATATTCACCCGGTACGCAGTGATGATCTTAACAATGCAAATGTGGGAGGGAATATGATTATTGTTAATGAAATGTGACAATCTGGGTTTTCTCTTCCGTTTTTCAATTTGAGCACGAGTTTTGTTTTATAACCTTTATGCATTAAAGCACCATTGAAAGCGGTAGAGTTGATAAACTGGTAAGAGAGCATGCATTGCATTACCGTAACACCTTTAACCGAGAAGGAATCTTCAGGATCTAGCGTAGACAAGTTGACAGTTCTGCTTCAATTGGGAAAAGAATTTTCCTCATATGATTTGGACCATATGTCATCAGGTTTATAATATTTGGTTTGTGCTGGTTATGACCTACCGGAGCATGTCCCTGCTAGTTTGTAAGGTGCTCTCAGGTGTCTCTGCAGTAGGCATATGGCGTATCTAAAGATTGATATCGGTGCCACTTGATTCTTCTGATCGTGACTGTACTTGATCAGTTGTTGAATGTTTATTTCTGAATTGAAATTGGTGTACTGAAATTAGTTTACTTTCCTCTGTTACAGGTTTTAATTGCTTTAACAATAATTTTTCAAATAACTTGGAGAGTTGTGGTAGAAGCAAAATCAGTCTGTATGGGTCCTTTTCATTAGGATTTTTACCAGGTTTAAGGATGATTAACACCTCTGCTACCTTCCACTGGCTTGGAACATGCTTAAGTCTTAATGCTGCATTAATATAATAGCTTAACAAGGGTTTTTTTCTGGTAGATCTTTAAGTATCTGTCTAAAGATTAAGTTATATCCTGGAGTCTTCTTTTTGTATTTATATTGGTCATAATTTCACATTTTAGTTCTTTGAGTGTCACAAGCCTTAGTGCTTTTGCTGTCCTAGATAATTGACAAACAGCTCTGCTTTTACCTTATCATTTCTAGCCTATGCTCCGTTCTCTTTCCTTATGAGTGATATTTGGCTTATAGGTCGTTAGATATTGTTGCTTTCCATAAGGAATAATCAGTGTCTTTATCTGCTATTAATTCTTTCATGTAGATAGTGAATGACTCAGTTTTATAGTACTTACAAAGTTCCTTAATTTATTACTAAGTTGATTCAATCTTGTTTTATCTTCTGGTGCCCGTGTCTTCTGCTATTTTTTTTACAGAATTTTCTTTTTTCATTAATCAAATCCCTCTAATTCCATAGGATAGGAGATATCATTTTCATTACTTTTGTGCTTTACCAAGGCATGATTAAATGCTGCTTTTGAATATAACAACAAAGGAATCTTAACTCCTCTTCCAACTGGCAGGATGTTTTGAGTGGAACATTAAGTTCAATAGTACTCTCTAGTTCATTTTTAAACCCTTCGCAGTTGGTTTTATTATTTGTCACTCTTGGTGGCTTATCTTTATTTATTAAATATTCACTTGCTGTTAATATAACAGTGGAATGGCTTGAAAAAGTATCATAATTCTCCTTTACATACACATACTTATTGGAGATACCTTTTGCTATGAAAAAATCAATTAGATCTGGTGTTTTATTTTCATCTGTTGGCCAATAAGTAGGCTTTCCTGTTGAATGAAACTGGCAATTTGTTTTGATTGCTGCCTCATACAACTGTTTTCCTTTAGTACTAGTTATTCGTGACCCCCAATAAGAGTTTTTTGCATTAAATCACCTTGATAATAAAGTTCTTTCCTAACGATTTAAAAAGAATGACATAATCCTCTTCCTTTAAACAATAGCTTGGGGACAATATATTGCAGAGATATTAATTGTCCTATGTTTAACTTGAATAGTAATAGTTATCACCTGCATTTCATCATATTCAATTTTGCTTCATAATATTTAATACAATTTTCAATTATTACTGCTGAACCACCTCTCGCTCTATCAGATGGGTGATCTGCATGATGGATGCCATATCTTATTTTAACATAAGACTGTTTAGACAGTTGGGTTTCAGATATCAAGCATATATCTATTTTCTTACTTTTCAGGAACAGTTGTAATTCCTGGATACACTGTTGCAAGCTGTGTGCATTCCATGTCAGTATTCTGTATGTATGTGTCATTTTATTTAACTTTATATTTCTTAAGGCCCATTTCAAGCTTAATTAATGTATCATAGATTGGTTTATTTGTGTATTTTTGCTCATCCAATACTTCTAGGATGCGTGTTAACGTTCTTTCTAAAGTTGGAACTTCAGTTTTACTATTGTGTACTATTTGCACATAGTCTTTCTGTTCTCTATTTACTTCATTGACTTCTGGTTCATTTTCCTGTGATACAATATTTAGGTTGCTATTCCCTTGAAACTTGTGGATCTGTCTCTGTGTTTTTATTACTTCATTCCTCTTTTTTTTGTAGCTCTTTAGCCACTTTACATCCGCAATAATTTGCTGGATGTTGTCCTCCGCAGTTGAGGCATTATGGTAGTGTATTCTTATTTATTTTGCAATTATTAGTAAGGTGTTTACTTGCACATTTTATGCATTGTGGTTCTTTTCGACAAAAAGTCTGGGTATGATTGAATCATTTCTTACACTATCAGACTAGTATTGTACCTCAGGGGTTCAATTTTCACCACCATATTTAAGATTGTTTTAATATTGTATATATTTGTAACATTTTCCTTGTTGTCAAAAGTACAGTACTGTGCAGATTAATTGGGACAAGCAGGAAAATTACAAACATAAATCTATTATAAATATTTATTCATTTCTCATACATTTTAATACAAAATGTGGCCTCCTTTCATTTTGATTATATCTTTCACCCTCATACACATAGAATCTATGGGTTTCCTGCACATCTCCTTCATTCTGGATCCCGAAACCAAACTTGGATAACACACTCGATCGTCTTGGTTTTTGTGGTGCAACACAACTTTCTGATTTGAACCTTAATAATGGATCACAAGTTCTCTATAAATTTGAATCTAGCAAATTCCTTGGGCAGTCCAACAATATCAACTTTTGCTTACACAAAAAGGGCTTTGTGAGCTTTGAGTTATGTCAGGGAGCCAAATCTTGTTGAAATATCCCATCACTATTAGGAAACTTCCTATGCATGATTGGAATCACTTTAGTCCTAAGTATTTTGATGTACTTCATATTATTCATCATTCCTTCAATGGAGTAAAAGGTCTCTGGTCCGAAAACTGTGAAACATCCCCAAAGCATGATCTTTGGTACGTGTTTGGGTGCCTGCTGGATGTGACCAGGACAAAGAGGTTCCCCTGAAGAGCACTGAATGAAACTTGATCTGTACCCTTGAACTTCAAAATGGGTCTTGTCAGAAAAAGATCACTTTTTTCCACTGCTCCACAGTCCAGTTGTTATATTTTTTCGCCCAGGACAGCCTTTTCTTCTTCATTAGGGGTGGCAAAAGTTGTTTCTTGATAGGACGCTGTGTCTGGTGGCCACATTCCAGAAGGCGGCAATGCACAGTGGAAGTGTCTACATCAAGCCCGTGAGATGCAAAATCTCTTTTTATGTCAGTGCTGATCTTCTTTGGGTTGATGATGCTTATTCTTTGGATTAGGCATTATTCCTGGGTGTAGTTTTTATTTTGGCCCCACAGTGTCCTTTTCTGATGTTTTCACATCCCCCTGTCTTTATGCGGCTTCATAATCCCTGACATGCTAGATTTACCAACACAAACTGCATCTGTTATCTGTCTTACACTCGTCTCCGAGTTTTCATCTAAGAGCAATGCTTTTTTATCTTTCTCAGGCTGTGATAACCACAGTAAACAAAAAACGAAAAAATCCTTTTTAAACCTTATTAGTATCAACTAAATCACTGAATACAAATTCAGACTGAATAGAGGAAAGAATTATCGGTTATATTAACTGTCCGTATTGGTACATTGTTGAGCATTGTTGTAATGTTTTTAAATGAGACGTATCCAGCAACAATGCAATGTGTGAATTAAATTCAGAACTGTCCCAATTAATCTGTACAGTACAGTAAGCATAAACAATGGAAAACCTTGTTTGATGACCTCTTGTTCCCCATGGCTATTCTCAAACCTTTCTTTCTTAGGGATGTTTACAGCAGCTTTAATTTTGAAATCTCTTTCCCTTAAACCTTCTAGTATATCTTCTTTTGGGTATGTAGCATGCAATCCTCTTGCCATAACTTTTATTGGTCTGTTCATTTTTATTTTCATAGGTTTGCCAGCTAATTTTTTCTGAATCTAATTTCTTAGCCGGGGACCTATAGCTATCAGAATCAATAGTATTTATCTTCCATACTTATTATTTAGTGCAGTAATTTTATACTCTTTTGCCAAGATAGATTTTAAAAGTGCCTGAAGTTTTGAGTAATTTGGTATGTCATATATATTAATAGGTGGAGGCTGGTTCCTAGTATTGGACAGTTTTCTTCTCCTTCCTATTATTTACTTTATTTTCATTACTTTGAGTATCGTTCTTTTTGTTTCTATCATTAGTTTTATCTTATTTTTCTGTTTTTATTTCTGGGAATGTTTCAGCTTTCCTTTCCTTATTTCTTCTCTGTAGAATCCAATTGGTTTCTTTAGCCACTTCTTCCTTGGCTGTATAATAATCTGTATTATAACTGTGACCTTCTTGTCTGAGATCTCTTTCACTACTTTTTTTCTTCCTCATTTGCTCTACACTTTTAGAGTCACTGTTAGCATCCATAGATTTATGCTTTTCTGTAACTATGTTTCTTTTAAGTTCTTTGTTTTCAAGTCTAAGAACCCTTGTTTCATTTTTTAATTCTTTGTATTGAAATTGGATCAGGGTAAGTGTCTTCTTAAGTTCCTATTTTTCTGTCCCATTGCCACTATATGAGTGTGCTACTTGTTTTGTTGGTAGTGTGTGTTGTGTTAATGCACTCTTACCAAACACGCTTCCCTCAAGCAATTGATGACTCCCCTCAGAATGCATGGAGCCTGCCTCCCAAGAGGGTTGATGTCGTTTATCTGGAGTATCACCTGGGCAGTAGATCCAAAATATGTTTTATTCTTGTTTTTGGTGTTGTGGAATTTTCTTAGCTTCCCCTTGTCTCTTGACAGTTGGTAGCAAATGCTCACTCAACCACCCATCTGACTCATTGGGTACTGAGGGCCCCCCCCACCTCAACAATGCAACATTCCTTGCGGGGTGAGTGAATATTTATTATTATTATTATTATTATTATTATTATTATTATTATTATTATTATTATTATTATTATTATTATTATTATTATTATAATATCACACAATAGTTATTAGTTTGCTGTTTTGTAATTCACAATCTGAAATTAAGATTACTAAAATGTAATTTCACAATTACTGCGGTTTCAATATGAAAAAAAATGTTTGTTAAATAAACTATAAAGGAAAGCAATAAACTTACTCGGGCTGTAGTTTGATATAGAATAAATATTGAATACAATTTATTAATATTTATTAGTTTTACATAGCTGTGGCCTTTATTTCATGTATTAATTTTGTTAACTAGCAATTAGGAGCAATTGGTATTAAACATAACATTGAAGAAACTATTGAATATAAAATTTCTATCTTTAGTGGAGAATTGGGTCATTAAACTCTGTGAATTACATGACTAAATTCAACATTTTTGAATGGGCTTAATTTGTTTACTAATTTGCAGAGGAAATGTTGGTTGGTTGGTATCTAATGTTGAGCAGTTGGCAGTGAAGCCAATCGATCTCTTGATGTTATATTATCATGTTGACTAAAGGTTGGCCAGCAGAGTAGATGGTTTCTATCCAAATCTTCTTTAAGTGTACAGAAAGGACACAGAGGAGATCTGACTATACCAATCCTGAATAAATGTTTATTAAGACAGTCATGGCCTGTTAGGAATCTTACAGTTGCTTGGTAATGTAGTGATTCTGGTCATGCTATTATATAAAGAAAGACTGCAGAAAGACTTTAGTTACTAACAGGGAGGAACCCTTTAATTCCTTTAATAATTAACTGAAGGCTTAAAGGTACCAACCTGGACAAAAGCCTAATGTCCAATCCCTCACCTTCACGCGGTGCAGCTGTTAGTAATCGCATATTAATTTTGTTATAATAGAAAGGAGACCCTTTAATTGCTTCTGTAATTTGAAGACTTAAAGGAACCGATCTAAACAAAATTATGTGATGAACTAAAGGGAAGGACTGCTCACCAATAAGCACTGGTCAGCTTGGTGAGTTATTGACCTGGACTGATATTTCTTCCTTTCCACATATCAGATCCCCTCTTTTACCTTTCCGATCCAGTCTTGCTTGACTCAACTCTTGTTTTCTTCGACTCTGATGGTATTAGAGTATTCGAGGCATAGGGGAATTTTTTCATTTTCTTTCCTGTCCATACCTTTCTTTTCTTAGGTGATGTAACCGCAATTTATGGTGCCTAATTTTAAATTGTTACAAAAAGTTAAATAAAAACATTCCAGATTAAAAACATGCCAGAGGAAATGTTTGTTTGCATATTTTAATTTGTATAGTTAAGTTCTGGAATAAATTACATATATTTATAAATGAAACAGATAGACTTGTGTATGACGATATGCTATAATATTATGCATAACCATAAGGGATACAGAAACCACATGAAATACCAGTTTCAACTTTCTCTTGCTCTACCATTCCTCTTGCACAACGGTTATATAACCCTTGCAATTGTATACTTCCTAGCACAAGGCTTGCACTATGGATGATGACCTCTGGCCTAATGTATTCCCTTATTTCCCTTCTACTTACAAGGAACCAAGTAATAAGACCATTTCTCCTAATGTGTAACTCCATTAGCCTGAAATAGATAGAAGAATAAGCTTTTGTAAGAATTGATTTTTGCAGAATAGGTAGAGAAAGTCATGTGAACGGATCGCATCAGATTTTTTATTTATAAAATCTGAGAAATAATTGCATGATTTGCACTGTAATACTACTAACCATGGGTCTGTAGCAGAACAGTATCAGATTCCTTACAATGAAGCACAAGTGATATTGAGGAGCAGAAGTATTTATGTTCTTATACAACTCTTGAGAGAAAGGAAAAATAGTCTAAGTCACATTTTATAGTTTAGAAAAATAAATCTTCCTTAGAAAGAATATTGTCTATGTAAGAATTACTTCCCAATTTTGTTCTGATAAAACTATTTAACAAGTTGGTTGGTTGGTATCTAATGTTAAGCAGTTGGCAGTGAAGCTATTCGCTCTCTTGCATTCCAATATTTTGATGTTATGTTGACTAAAGGTTGGGTGGCGGAGTAGATGGTTTCCATCTGTATCTTCTTTAAGGGTTCAGAAAGGACACAGAGGAGATTTCACTATACCATTCTTGAGTAAATGTTTATTGAGACAGTCATGGCCTGTTAGGAGTCTAAAAGTTGCTACAGAGGGTTTTCTTGATAGTGTAGTGATTCTGGTCGTGTTATTACATAAATTTTCCCATGACTTTTCTTTTGTTTGTGATGTATTATGTTCTTTAATTTTTTTTATTATATGTTGATATAATGATTCATTTGATGGAATGACAACTTATTGGATCTGATGAATTTGATGTAATTTTACTACCTTTCTTGGCTAGAAAGTCAGCTGTTTCATTACCCTGTATTCTGCAATGTGCTGGTATCCATTGAAATACTAATCTTTTATTTAAATTAATTAGTTGTTTTATGATTTTGCTGCATTCTGCAATATTTAGATTATTAGGTGTTACATCAGATGTTATGGATGTTATAGCTGCTTTAGAGTCAGATAATAGCACAACTTTTTCAAATTTATTTATATGATATAGCAGTTTTGTAAGCTCTAAAGTATTGCCAAAATCTCTCCATCAAAATTTGTGATATTTAAACTTAATCTTTTGTAGAAAGAGAAGAGAATGCATGTTGCACCTGCGCCAGTACCACCATTATTTGGTAAGCTGGAACTGTCAGTATAAACATGTAGCCATTCATTCGTAAGGTATCTTAAATTTATTATTTCTAGTGTCATTTGTTTCAGAACACAAAAAGAGGTTTCAGATTTTGTAAATTCTTCCGCTAAGTGTGGATAGTGTTCAATATCAAATAGTTCCAACAGCTTAATATTGCTGGTCCCCATGGCCACGCTCACTAGGGCGTCTCACTTTGGTGCTTCATGGGCAGGGGATCGTGGGTTCAAGTCCCGCCTTGGGCATGGGTGTTATACGTTTGTGCAATGTGTATATGTTTGTGTAAAGGAACAGTAAAACCAGTAATCATACAGGGGGGAAATGTAAATAGGGGATACAGTCCTGACCAGACTCTGGTACTGTTAAAAAAAAAATTGTTTGTTTGTATGTTTTCTTTTAAGTAAGGAAATTTTAATCTGTGTTTGGTTTATGTGATTTTAGCAAGAAAACTTTGAGTTTCCATTTTTTCCATGATTTTTGCTAATACACTAGTAAGTGCTATTGGACGATAACTTGACAAATTTTCAGCTGGTTTGTTTGATTTCAAAATAGGTATTATTATTGCTTTCTTCCATTCTACTGGTACTTTTGTATTCCATGACAAGTTATAGAAATTTAACAAGTGGTAAAATCCTTAATATTACAGCATTTCTCAGAAACACTGATTTCTCACAACAAAAAAGTGTGGCTTCAAATTCAGATATGGCATACATCATAGTGCATTCTCTTTTATCATTTAAGTGCAGAGATAAATGGGTGGAGAAAATTATGTCATTAAAACATATTCTGCAGTTCCTCTCTAAATTTTAACTCCCATCTTTATACATCATGTGTCTTAGATTACTTTCATTTACTATCATTGGCACCCAGTATTGTTTATAAGCTTTCATGTCTCCTTGAAAAATCTGGAATTCACTTTGAATTTTGTTTTCAAATTTTGCTAGACACCATGATTGTTATTTTTCAAAAATTCAGGGCTAAATTTCTGAGATATTTTTCGTTTATTTCTGGACTCTACAGGTTTGATGTCGGAGAAATAGTAAAGCAAAAGAGTTGCACCATCATGCCAGATTATACAGCCACAGAACTAACAAGGGAATTGGCAAAATTAGGTGCACAGACCTTGATGGACTGTATAGCAGAACTTCCTGACTGTCTGGAGAAAGCAGTGCCTCAACCATCTACAGGTATCACATATGGTAAGTAGGTATTTTGTTGTCATTCCTGGCTGCCCATAAGCATAGGAGGTTATAGGGTATTATATAAGGGGTTCCAAGATGTTTGTGTTCCTGGGTCAACCTACTAAGGTGCCATCTTAAGCGGTAGATTAGGGATATCAAACTTATGACATGCATGCCATTGACTTACACATCACCCAAGAACATGTTGCATAGTTAGTGTTATAATTATTTATTTGAATTTTTCCTACAAGATTTTCACTTCTATGAGCTGGAGAGAGATAAGGCTAGAATGACGTGAGGGAAAAGCTCATGGTTTGCATTGTTAGAGGTGCAGAAGTATCAGCTCATTCCTAGTATTGGCCATCTCTTTAGCTAACAAAGTACTTGGTTTTATGAATTGCATTTTTTGTACATAATTTTTATTAGTCTTCTATGAAAGTGCAGAGAGCATAGCAATGTACGTTAATTACTACTTGTAAATTTTTATTGTACTTTGAATGGCTACATTCTACATATGTCCATGTTGTCAGTAAAAATTGTTTTCTGTATCAAAAAACAGAAATTATCCTAAGTGTTCAATAGGAGTTCAAGATCTGAATATGGAATGATAAACAAATGGCACAATTGCAAGTTTTACACTAAACATAGGGTCATTAATATGTCGTAAGTGCTCTCGCAGTCTTACTCCATTGAGCAACAGAACTGAGAATCGCTGGAGAATTGGTGCCGGCAGGGGTACACTTATAGGAAATGCTATAAATGTTGGCCCTCTGCTCTCAAACAGGCAGCATATTGCTGAAAATGTTCTCGCTCACTGCCCGAAGCTCAGCAGCAGAAATCTTAATGATTTCTTGCATGATGCTATCACTAAGCTCCTGTTGTGTACAAAGGCAATGCAGTTTATCTATCTATCAAAGAACTCCATAAATAAAATCGCAACTAGATAGATTGGTGGAACGAGGGGGCCAAAATCAGCACTCATAATTCTATCATGAAACATCTCTCTTCATTTAATGATTCAGTAGCCATATGTGTGTTGTAAAATCTTGTTGGAATCAATCATATTATTTTTCTTCTTCCATTAAGTAACCAAAAAAAATCCTAGAATTAGTTTCCAATCTCGCTCTGCATTATTCGTTTCATTAAATTAAATTTAGCACTTATTACACCTGAGAGGTGCCTTTGATCAGGAATGATGGCGAGGTAAGAGTAGAGGAAAGAAAGGCTGCGAGAGCGCCTACCATATGTAATAATGATCCTACGAGGGGCATACTGAAAGTCATGAGCAACACTTTTTTACAATCTTAATATTTATTTTTAAGCCAAACCAAATACATCATCATAATCTACAGACTTTCTTTCACTTTTCGACATAGTCTCCATTGTTTTGCACACATTTTTCCCATCATTCTATAAGTTTGAAAATGCCCTTGTGATAGAACTCCATTCCAGCTGCCCGCAGACCCTGACGCACTGCTTTCCGAATATCCTCCAGCGTCTCGTAGCGTTGGCCACGCATCTGCTCCTTCACAGAACCGAAAAGATGGTAGACGGAGGGTGCCAAGTCGGGACTGTAGGGAGGATGTGGAAGAGTTTCCCACCCTAATGCCCTGATCTTCTCCATAGTGGCACGGGCAGTATGCGGACGCGCATTATCCTGTTGAAGGATGATCCTCTTTCCAGGGCGTTTATCACGCATAGCCCGACGGAGCTTCAAAAGTGTCTTGATGTAGCGGGCAGAATTTATGGTTTGTCCATGTTCAAGAAAGTCAACCAGAATGCAACCTTGTGCATCCCAAAAGACACTTCCCATAACTTTTCCTACAGACTGCACTGTCTTCGCTTTCTTCTTCTTCGATGGTGAGTTCAAGTGGTGCCATTCCATACTCTGACGTTTCGTTTCTGGCTCATAGTGATGGAACCAGCTCTCATCTCCAGTCACAATACAAGTCAAAAATTCATCACCTTCATTATGAAATCTCTGAAGAAGGTTTTGTGCAATGGTTCTTCTCTGAAGTTTGTGGTGTTCAGTCAATAAACGGGGGACCCAACGGGCACAGACCTTTCGATAATCCAAGCTGTGGATCATTTCTTGCACTGCACTATGTCCTATTCCAAGTTTCACAGCAATTTCATTCACAGTGAAATGCCTATCTCCTGTAATGAGCTCATCAACTCTTTCCGTGTTGCGTACTGTAGAGGCAGTTCGAGGACGCCCGCTACGAGGCACATTTTGCAGACTCGTATTTCCATCTTTGAAATGTTTCACCCATCTTCTAACACTGCTGGCACCCCATGCAGACACCTCCATATGCACGTTGAAGTCTGAGATGAATTTCAGGAGCAGATTATCCTTCTTTCACAAGGAATTCAATGACAGCACGCTGTCAAAACGAAACATCAATGTCAGCCATTTTTCAAATGCCGTCTGTGGTCACGTGATAGAAGCTAATGATGTCACAATATGTCAACACGTGGCTTAAAGTCTGTAGATTACAATCCTGCAATGCGTTTCGTTACATTGTTGAAATTTAAATTTTTACAATGGGTTGCTCATGACTTTCAGTATGTCCCTCGTATATAACTGTTATATTTCAGAAACAGTTCCTGGCAATATTAGTTTGGTTATTTCTAATATTATAAAGAAAGAAAACCTGTAATGTGTATTGGTGGATGAGTATGTGCATGCAGTAATCTCAGTAATTAATTTGCCTTTGAAAAAGACATGTTCTTTCTGATGGACATGGGCTATAGAACACTTTTTAATTTCAGTTCATAAATTACTGAAATACTAAAAAGGATTCCTCCACCACCACCACCACCACCACCACCACCACCACTACCACTACCATCATCATCATCATCATCATCATCATCAGCAGCAGCAGCAGCAGCAGCAGCAGCAGCAGCAGCAGCAACAGTAGCAGCAGCAGCATCACTATTATTATGCTTATTATTATTATTATTATTATTTATTATGTTTATTATTATTTTATAAAAATCCTAAACTGATATTTTTGTTTCATTATATTTAAAATATACATTTTTGTAAATGTTAAGAGAAACTAAACAATAACATTTAAACTAAATTTAATATCACCTTCATGCTCTACATGAAAGTATAACCATTACACTTGAACTCGATTCTGAGAACTCCTTTAGAGCCACCTTCATATCATGAGGAAAGGTTATGATTATTAAGGCTGAAATTTACAGTGTGATGTGAACTATTTATTGCATTGCATAAGCTATAATTATTGTTGCCAAATTTCTAGACTGACTCAATTATTATTTGGAAATATGCTAATTGTACACAAAATATGAAGATAAAATGAATAAAATAAAAGCATATTTATAAAATGTAAATGAAAAACAAGCAGATGTGCAGCATAATTGGCACACTGCTGATATATTATAATTATTTAATTAATAGAATAGGCAAAATATTACAGCAACAAAATATTGTTTAAATTGTTGGAAATTTAGTAATTAATTCAGCATACTTTATGACAGAGAAATATACATTTGCATAAAAATCCTGTCCCTCATTATTATTATAATACAATGGAAGAAAGAAAACAAGGATAAGAATTAATTTGTGTTGGAATTTTTTCTTGTTCTTCTTCTAGTGAATAGGAGGGTTAGCACTTCCTAATTAACAGGTAAATGCTGGCTTTAGGCAATCTTAGTATCATCATTATGTAATAAAAAATATTTAATATCAATGTCATGACAGTTCTGCTTAAAAGATAAACTGATGAATAATAGATCCAAATTTAAGTAGCCATAGAAATGAAAATTAATTATGGTATTCCTGCCATAATCATAGAGATCTCAGATGTGTTGCATAGTTAACTACCATGTGACACAAAAGTCAGTTGACAAATGGGAAAAATAACTCTTTAAATATATTGAGAAATGCTTTTGTGAACTGGATAGTGTATTATTGTACAATTTTGACATTATTTGTCTTTTATTTATTTTCTTTATATCCTTTTAATACCTAAGAATTCTCCAACGCTTTATCTTTCATGTTTTTCTAAATTAGTTTCTGTGGCTTAAAAGGATACAAGTTGGAGTAGGCCATGGTAAACAACAATTATTTTTGTTATTGTGAATCAAGATGTAGACACTCATTGCTTCACTTACTGTTTTTTTTTTTTTTAAACAGGACGTGTTTCAAAAGCTGTTGCTATTATCTTCAGCTGTAGATTTTTGAATTGGTGTGGATGGCATTGTCTTCTGTGTTATGTAATGCATTGTAATGTTTGCTTATTTGTATCTCCATTATACGTTTTTCTTCAAGTTACTGTTGTTATATTTAACAATCTTTCTAACAAAATTTGGCGTTACATTGTTTTTTGGCATCTAGTTATGAATCTAATATTTCCCTCCATCTTCAAAACATAGTACCACTATGTAGCCGACATATTCGCAATAATACCCCAAAAATTGAAATAAAATGCTTTAAAACTGTTAAACATACAACACTAGAAAATCAAATTCACACTGGAAAGGATGAGTCCCTTCCATTCCTAGACCTCAAAATAAAAGGAAACAATAACAAACTCTCCTTTAGCATCCATAGAAAACCAGTTCATACTGACCACTACATCAAAAACAACAGTACAACCTTAAATCACACCAACACACCATCTTAAACAGCCTTGTACATTACATTATCAATTTTCCATTAAACAGAGAAAATATAATCAAGAATACAGGCACATAGTAAGTACAGCAATCAACAATGGTTTCAACCGAAAAATAGTGGACAAAAAGATTCAAAAACTCAATACAGAAACAAAATAAAGAAAAAGACATTTAAGACATTTTCAAGCCACCCATTTTTCCACAAAAAATTTAAAAATGATTCTCCAAATATTATATCATTCTGTTATATAACCTTAGAAATTCATTAATAGCACCTCCAAAGGATACAATATCCCAAAAAGAAAAATCAGGAATCTCTCCAAATTCATTGGAAAAACTAAAAGAAATATCAGCATCCGTACCAACAAACTTATGTACAACAAAACAAACAGACAAGTTAGCAGTTGCAGCACATTTTTGGAGTTCCAACCATGAAATAAACAAAAACACAGAGTTGATAAAGCACCCCATAGACCTATGCGTTTGGGAAAAAATATTTATCAAAAAGAATTTGCACCAGGTCATGAATTTTGAATATGTCTGCCACCAGACATATTCGACAAGTACATTATGCCATCTACAAGTCATAGATAGAAGACTATGCCATCATGCCAGTTGAAAATTCAGCTAAGTTAAAGCAACAGCTTTTGAAACATATCCTGTTTAAAAAAACAGTAAATGAAGCAATAAGTGTCTACTCTATGACTCATAAATTTAATTCAATGGTGCTTCACTGTCTCTAAGCTTCTACAATATTACTTTATGAATTTTTTGTGTTCTCTGTAACATGCTTGAAGCTACTGAATAGAGAATGAATCATAAACAGACCGTTTCTATTAGAGAAATTAACATTTACTGAGGACTGAAGAAAGATATTGTTGAGTCCTGAACAGTTAGTGGAGTTAGTACTTCTCTGTAGAGACAACCATAGAACAGTAAGAGAAGTTGCAGATACATTTCATCATTGTCATCCAGACATTCCAAAACCATCCTACCAGAATGTTGCCAAATTATTGCATAAATTCAAGACATCTCTCAGTGTACTCGACAAGAAGCGAAGTGATTTGCTATCAACGAACAGAATACAACATATGTGATTGTGAAGATGACAACCAACCCTAAAAGATCAGTGCTCTATATGGCTCGAGAAGGTGGTATCAGCAGAGAATCTGTATGCAGAATTTTAAAATCAGCATGTTTTTTTCACCCCTACTAATTACAGCATGTACACATGATGCATAAGGCAAATATATTACAACTGGATCACGCAACATTTGCGTGATGATTGATTCTTCCTTCAGCATGTCCTATTCAGTGATGAATGCCTATTTTTTATGGATGGGTATGGTCATAAACAAAATTTACGATGTTGGTCCAGAGAAAACTCAAAATGGATGTGAGAATCAAATGACTCTGGTGCTCCAAAAGTTATGGTCTGGTGTGGAATAATTGGTGATATGGTTGTTGGATCACATTTCTTTGATGGAAATGTAGACCAGTATGCATATGGGGAATTTCTGGACACTCTACAGGAGTTCCTGGATGGTATGCCATTGAATCATGACACAGGATTTAGAGTTAAGTAAACCAAGTCAAAAGAAAATGGAACAATATCACCCTAAAAGAATGTTATAAAATATATAATATAAGGTTTCGCAATGTAAGACAAAGAATTGTATGTATAAAATGGCAGCGTGATGTCATCGCCTCACGATACGCACGAAATGGCGTGCTTTTAGGAAATTAACATAGCCAAGGTTATGTAAAGTATACAACATATTATAATGCATAATATACAGCTATAAAATGGTGCTTAGAAAAGCATAATTGTAATAAAATAGAATCAAAAGCAGTAATATGGGAGAAGGAGAAGAATAATAAAAAGTAAACAGACACCGGATGCTATAAATTGTTTATACCGGTAACAAAGCATAAGAATAGAGTGAAACAAAATATTGTTTATGAAATATTAGCTATATACGAGGGCCGTTCAGAAAGTAACCTACGATCGGTCACAGTGCGGGTAGTGGGGGGAGTAGCGACGCCATCTGTGCATTCACGCACTCAGCAGGTCAGTCGGCATCAAGCCGTGGTCGAGTGAAAGTCGTACCTGAGCTAGTTTAGTGTTTGTGGCCGTTTGAAATGTGTACTGCAATAGAAAACCCCGCCAAATGTGAAGTGCGTGCTGTTATAAGGTTTTTTACAGCCAAAGGATATTCTGCAGCAGCTATTCATCGTGAGCTTTGTGCCGTGTACGGACCAAGAGTTATGAGTGAAGGAGTGGTCCGTGAATGGGTACGTTTATTTAAAAGTGGACGAGAAAACGTTCATGATGAAGAGAGGAGTGGTAGACCATCATTGGTCACGGACGAACTCGTTCAGACAGTTGATGCAAAAGTTCGTGAAAACCGACGTTTCACAATGTCGGAGTTGTCTACTGATTTTCCACAGATTTCTAAGACTCTCTTGTACGAGATAGTGACAGCAAGATTGGGTTACCGTAAGTTCTGTGCACGATGGGTGCCCAAAATTCTTACCGACCACCACAAAACTCAAAGAATGGCCTCTGCATTAGACTTTCTGTCACGTTATGAGGCCGAAGGTGAACCATTGTTAAACAGAATCGTGACCGGGGACGAAACCTGGATTAAGTACGTGAACCCTGAGGCAAAAGAACAATCAAAGATGTGGGCACATTCAAATTCGCCTACCAAACCAATAAAAGCCCGGCAAGATTTTTCTGCCCGAAAATTGATGGCAACGGTGTTTTGGGATGCAAAAGGGGTGTTGTTGGTTGAATTCATGGAACGTGGGACGACCATTAATCAAGACGTGTACTGTGAAACACTAAAACAATTACGACGGGCTATACAGAACAAACGCCGTATGCTGACTTCCGGTATCGTTTTTTTGCACGATAACGCCCGTCCTCACTCTGCTCGCAGAACAACAGCCCTTCTTGAGTCCTTCAAGTGGGACGTTGTCAACCATCCACCTTACAGCCCAGATCTGGCGCCAAGCGATTATCACCTCTTCATGCATATGAAGAAATGGCTCGGGTCCCAGCGGTTTGATGACGACGAAGAGCTCAAAGATGCGGTCACAGGCTGGCTCCAGGCACAAGCGGGTGATTTTTATGCAGAAGGAATTTCAAAGCTTGTGAACAGATACGATAAGTGCCTCAATCGTTATGGAAACTATGTAGAAAAATAGTGCAAAGATGTAGTTGTAAGATGTATATATTAAAATATTTTTATTTCACTTGGTGAATTTCTTGCAATCAACCGGAGGCTACTTTCTGAACGGCCCTCGTATAAGAACATTTTCATGCAAATTATATAAATGCATTAATTTTAAATCATTATGGATGTATAAAAATGTATTATAAATTGGTATTTTATGAAATGTAAATAAGGAAATCTGTTGTTCTCATGGAGACGACAGATCACAATGTATAAAACATTGACCTTCAACTATTGTGTATATGTGTAAAATTTTAATAAGCTTCCGGGATGCAGTCAATAAGAGAGACGCCAAGGATAAGGAAGTAAAGAGTTAATCTCGCCAATCGAGACCTCTTATGTGATGATTAAGTAAACATTATAACATTGTATTATTTAACAAGAAGAGATTGATTGTAAGTACACATTATACTGTATATATGTGACACAGCTGTCTGAAAGGAGGATTCTGTTAAAATAGCGTGCCTTAACGCATCACATTGTTTCGAAAGTTAACAAATAAAAGTTCACATATATCAAGAAATCTTTAAATTCAATTCATTTATTATCACATCCTACCATCCAAGCATGGAGGTTAAGAATTTCGTACTCACTGACTGAAGCTAGCTGAAAAATACAGAAAACATGGCAAAGCAGTACACAATAAGTAATCCGCTACCGATAAATAAACTTAATGGCTCTAACAATTAAGTCTGGCGCGACTAGCCAATTACAGTTTCACCAACAGTAAGAGCTACCAACTCCTTATACAGCTGCAAATTCAAATAAGTTAAAAGGTTTTAAAATACAACACCAATCCACAACTTACACCAAACACCGGGGACCCTGCTCCCTTCCATATCCGCCCTAATCGACTGTTAAGAATGTGGCTCAACAAGGTAGGGCCATGGCTTGTTATGCTCTCACTGTTTGCCAGAAAGTAAATGAGATATTCGATGTGCACTGGATTGACAAGATGGACCTCAGGCTAGGCCTGCATGGTCACCACACCTCACACCCCTTGGTTTTTTCTTATGGCCATATGTAAAGCAGAAGGTTTTTCAGACAAAACCCACAAGTTAAGATGAGTTAAAACAAAGGATAAACTATACTATTCGGAATATTCAACCTGCAACACTTTTAAAAGTGACAGAAGAATGCCAGGAAAGATTGAGGCACTGTCTTCAAGTAAATGGACAGCATTTTGAACATCTCTGGCAGTGAACACACATACTGTAACAGAAATTTAATTTTACATTAAGAAATAATAATTTATTTTACCTTGTTTGATATAAACCAACTGTATAAAATAAAAATAATGATGAATTAGCAAATAATGTCAACATTGTGCAATAAAAATTGTGTATTTTATGACTTTTGTATCACACAGTATTTCAAAACCATACATTTGCATTAACTTTCATTATGCAACAATATTTTACCATAAAATATGCACTATTTCTCAGGTGTGAATTCATTTTAGTTATTTTTATGAAACTGAGTAGCAGCTGTAGTGAGAAATTTCTTAAATTATTTAGGAAAATGCTTTATTTATCAGTGGAGTTCATCTTTTTTATTATTGAAACAGCAAATAGGCCTTAATTGTCAAATAGAGTAAATTGTACAATGATTTGCTTACAGCACCAAAAATTTCAAGAGAAATGAGAAAGGTGCAATGGAAACTAATGGACAGTGCTAGAGTATACAACTTGTACCGTGCTCTTGTTGGATTGCATTCCCCTACAACAGATTGGTATGGTATAAGTGTTAAGTTGTTGGACCCACTGCCTCCATTGACTTCAGAGGAGATTAGTGCTCTAATGGTAAACAGTGATATTCTTTCATCAGATTTACATACTCCTGGAAGTGTAAAGTTTAATCGGAAACATAATTTGCTATATGTTTTATGTGCTGACAAGTGCTGGATTGGTTTTAAACATATTGGTGTGCCAGGCAAGAAACCTATGACAGCAGCAGACTTCTACAATGGCTACATCTCAAGAAAATCTATAAACGAGAGAATTTTCACTTGAATCATAATGAAAGTCTGAAGAACTTGGTGGTAGAGATTAAGCTCTCTAGTAAACAATATACAGGATTATCTTTGTGAACCTGTCAACTCATTTTTCAAAAGAAATATCCTATATTGTAATATTGTGGGAGTAATACTATTACTAGGAAACTGGAAGTATGATGTTTCAGGCTAACTGAGTAAATACTTTTTTTTTGCTCAAACCAAATTGTCTCCTTTGAAAATGAGTTATTTTAATTCTAAAATTGAATACTCAATTGCTGCACATTCTTTTCTCTTAAGGCTGGCTCACAACAACCAATAATAACGGTAACCAGAATGAGAACGACAAACTTGAAATACATGTATTTCAATAGGCACATTCACAATTGATGGGAAGCCTTCACAGGCTGGGGGAAAGAGTAGCAAGACTTGGCCAAGTGTTAACTTTTTAGTTCTCATTACCAGATACAGCATATTAGAGCATATTGTGCACATTAGACTCTTCACTGTAGAAATTATTCTAAATGGCCATGACATGAAAAAGCCACTGAATTATAACATTGGCTGACTTGCATTGTGTTGACTGAACTGGAAACATACACAAATATATCATTGATCAGTTAACATCAAGTGAAGTCACAATGCACAAAATTGACCAAGAAAAATAAATGCATTCCTGTTCTCATTGCCGAGTTGTGAATCTAAATTTTGTGTCCTGTTCTCGGGTTATTGTGAACCAGTCTTTTAAAATGTATTACTTCAGTAGGCTACTGCTGTATATAACTTAAAATAAAAAAAAGCAATTACCTAGTTATAGTATTGAACCCATGATTTAGTGTTGTTTATTAGAGTGATGCTATGTCTACTTATGTTGAACCTGTATATGTAGATTTATAATAAATGCTGTAAATACAATTTTCTTTTAATTTATTATGTTGATGATTTTGATACCATTAATCAATTATTCTAAAAAAACATCACAGTTTTTTGAGAGATAGAGGAAGAGAGTGTGCATGCATATGTTTGTTTGTTGTCAGAAACACATTTTACTTTCTCTACTACATATAGTAAATAGGGGAGT
This sequence comes from Hymenopus coronatus, assembly GCA_030762935.1. NCBI lineage: Eukaryota > Metazoa > Arthropoda > Insecta > Mantodea > Hymenopodidae > Hymenopus > Hymenopus coronatus. The sequence goes on along the minus strand of CM060882.1, from coordinate 150,986,487 downwards.
TATTACATTCCCAAAAATTCAATGTAGAGTGTTCATATATATGTTTTGAGAGAGAGAGAGAGAGAGAGAGGGAGGGAGAGAGAGAGGGAGAGAGAGAGAGAGAGAGAGAGAGAGAGAGAGAGAGAGAGAGAGAGAGAGAGAGAGAGAGAGAGAGAGAGAGAGAGAGTGTGTGTGTTAGCACAAAACTCGGAAACAAAAAGTTGGTTAAATACCAAACTTGATATTTAAGTTCCTCATTTTCCAAGGATGTGATACAAAGATTTTAAAGAATATCCCTCCCACCCCAAACAACCCTTTAAGTGGAATACTTTTTGAAAATGTTAATTTTCTCAAAAATGGCCTCTCAGTGGTTTTGATTAAAATGCCATAAGTTTAACATATTTTCATGACAAATTAAATGTATGGATAGGTAGAGTCAGACTGAAAAATTCAATGCCATAGCCAGGATTTGAACCATGGATCTGCCGATCTCTAGCCGGTTGCTCTGCCACTGAACTACCATGGCAACATGCCGGCATAGCATTAAATTTTTCAACTGACTCACATGTTTCCCGGTAAACCACAAGGAGATCTCAAATTATTCTGAGATGACAACCCCAATGGCAACTTATAATGTTGCAAGTACTTTAGACCCAGGATTCATAGTATAGCCAACTATTATGGTCATTTGGTATTGGAATAATTGCTTTTCACACAAGCCATGTGTAGGGCATGAGTTGGATAGGTAGAATCAGACTGAAAAATTCAATGCCATAACTGGGATTTGAACCACGGAACTCCCGATCTCTAGCCGGTTGCTCTGCCACTGAGCTACCATGGCAACATGCTGTCCTGCACACAGCTTGTGTGAAAAACAATTACATGTTGCCATGGTAGCTCAGTGGCAGAGCAACCAGCTAGAGATCAGGAGATCCATGATTCAAATCCTGGCTATGGCATTGAATTTTTCAGTCTGATTCTACCTATCCAACTCCTGTCTTACATACGGCTTGTGTGAAAAACAATTATTCCAAATTAAATGTATATTGTCAGTACCTGAGGTAAGAGATATAAGTCTAACAATTGCATTTTACACATGTATTATATACACAGAATCAATCTAAGAAAAGCACAATCTTGTTTTGGAAAGATTTCAATTATGACAATGATAGTTAAAACCTAAACCTTAATGTCTGTAGTTACTAAAATGTGAAACAGCTGTTTGTGGGAATTGTCCGAAATTGCTTTCTGAAAAATTACGTTGTTAGAGCATAATCTTTTCCCCTGACACTAGTGTTATCTTTAATGTTTTGTATATAGCCTCATTCTGTGTGATTTTTACATAAATGGTAAACTGCAACATCCAAATGTTACTATACAATAAATGTAGATCTGGTTAAAGCACATAGTGTATGTCAAAGACGTTCTGTTTTGTGATGTTAGGTAATCATTTTTTGAGATAACCCTTGCAATTGGTTTGAATTTTCCAATACTTTACTCTTCTCAAAAGGAAAGTGTTGTTGGTTCTTTTTCTTTTTTTTTTTTTAATCCCTACTCATGCAAAGAAGAAATTTCAAATCCATCACACAACAAGCTGCTCTTAAAAATTTGGCTATCACTTTAGCCTAGTGCATTCCTTTGTTCCTCTAATACATACAAGGAAATATGTAGTAAAAAGGTTTCTACTAATGTTTATCTCAATTAGCATGAAGTAAATAGAAAAATAAGCTTTTCTGGATTAATTTGTTGAAGACGAAGTAGAGAAAACTATGTGAATGTAGCACAAGATTTGTAATAAACTAAATTCTACTTAAACTGAACCCTCTATACACCTGAAAACTGGACAAATAGAAAATAAATCTTGAAATGGAGTTATTTCCTATGTTAAATACTAGTTTAAACCAGAAGATGCATAACTTGGAAACAATAATTTTCTAGAACCAATAACATAAATAATTTAACTCAAAGGGATTATTGTATGCATAACAGTTAATAAATTTATGAATGACAATCTGACAATAAGACTACAACATAGTAGTATGTGAACAATTAGTGATTAGTGCATAAAGGGAACAATAGGACATGTGAAATGTATCACAAAATCTACAGAATATGATGAAATAAATTGTTGTGTGATAAAGTGGTTCCTTAGTGTATGTGCTGAAAGAATATCTATTTCTGGACCATTGGTATGAAGCTTTAGAGACAGCAAAAAAGATTAGGCAAGTCTAATTTCAATGTGTTCAATGGATGATGGTTTCAAACGTAACCCTAATACTGTTTTTAATGCTGTGTGTGTGGTGAAGCAAATGATGTTGGTACGCATACAATGGCAGACTGAAAAGGGAAATTTGAAAATCTAGTTGCAGAATATGAACCTAGAAAATAATCATGATGAAACAGGTATGTTTTTTAGAATGCTGCCTTGTTTTGACTGTACATGGAGATAAATGCGTGATGCAAGCTGTCTAAAGAAACACACATTATTTATTTGAGCTAACATGACAGGTGAAATTGAAAATCTTGGTGTGAGTATATTCAGCATGTCCAAGGCCCTTCCAACATATGCATTGCAATTTCCTCATAGTCAAACGATTATATACTAAAAAACTTGAATAACCAGAGCTATGATGGAAGAGTGACACCATTCTTTTAATGGCAGAATGAAAAGTCACTTTTTTTTTCTTTTACAGTGTAACTTGTCATTCTAAGATTTATTTTTATTATATGAAACTAGCCTATTTTTGTCCACCTCGACACAACTTAAATCACACAGCCAATGGATCAGTGTGTAATTTGTGCATTTAAAGCATTTGTGCATTGCTAAAATCCACTTGTTGCTAAAACAGCACCTTTACCAAGGTTCCTGAGCTTGTTAAAGGGAAAAATGCCCTTGATGTTGTTCCATCAGGCAAAGAAAAAATTCTCCCAGAAACAGTGCAGAAATGTTTCTATAAATCTGGTTTTGATGTAAAAGAATCAATGAATACATAATCTGTTACAATGGAGAATTTACAGAAAGTTTAGATCTCTGTAAGTAAGAGTATCTGCTAGCTGAAGTAAAAGAAACATTAGCTTTGATAATGAACCTGTCACAACTCAAGATATTCAAAGTATAGCTGCTATTTCTGCAAAAACAGCAGTTGTGAAGTCCAAGAAGAAGTGACAATGAAAGCAAAGAACTCAAGCTAAAAATATGCACTTTTTAAGAAGCATTATCTGTTGTGAGTGACCCCCAGGAATTTGAAAGTTTCAATAATGTTACAGAACTCCTGGAATTGGTGCAGGATAGAAAGGAGTTCATCATTGTTCTCTCATGAACAAGATACGACAGTGCACTATGACAGATGTGCAGGGACACATTAACTAGGAGAGATACTGCAATTATTGTGTACAAATTGAATTTACAATAAAATATATATTGAATTTATTCTTTATTTACAGGCATTTATTTTAAATTATTTCTTCATTTACATTTGTTGCACTTTGTCTTATTAAAATACCATTCTTCGTAAAACAGAAATCTGTGAACATGGTAAAAAGTGTCAGAATGCTGTGCTCCATTTGAACAGGCTTTACTGTAGTTGGTATTCTCTAAGTAGAAGCCTAATTATCTTTTCAAAGTATCTCTTCCACTCTTGATACAAAGTTACATCTCTGGAACCTACAACCAAAGCATCTATGCTATCCTTCTATTTCTCCTCTTTATTGAATGCAAGAGGTTCTACTGAACCCCAAAACTTATGCCTAAGTTCTTTAATAACAACAAGAAGTAATGGCAAGCCAAGTCTGTACTGTAGGGTAGTTGGTTTATCCTTGCAGAAATGTCACCGTTTTCAAAGTAGTGTGTGCAAATCATAGTTGTGATAAAACAAAATTCTTGCAACCCATTGGTGCATTCTGAAAATATTGAGAAGGCAGGTTATGATGTACCATTTACCATCAATCAAATTCTGGGTCACTTTGAGAAATCTAGCTTTTATCACCACTGAGAGTAGTGGACACATCAGGATCAGGATCACAGAGCCATTTCTTAACAATACATATTCCTCTCTAGTTACATTTTGTTCTTATGTTAGGTTGTGGCATATCCAACAAAAATTCCTGACAAAGCTATTTCATCATCATAATCATGATCATCATTGGCATTTTTCCCTTCTTCCATAAGACAAATGTCAGAGCTCTCAACTGGTTGGAATCCAGGTTCAATTGACCATCATTCCACATATTTAATTTACAGCCTCTACAAATTGTAACATTAAACACCGTTCCTCTAAAAGATAACATTTCTACATAAAATAGGTCAAAACATGTTTAGGTTCTTAAAATTCTCTCCTTCTAGATCCATAAATCTGAAGTTATGGTTTGTTTTGGCATTCTTTTTCAACTATAATCTACACATAAAAATGGATCATCATTTTAAACAGTTTCACATCTAATCACTTGATGGCTTGAGGTTTTACATCAAGTAGTCACATAGCATATTCCACTACTAAAATATTTTTTAAACTTTTAAAGAAGAGAAGATTAAAAGCCCTAACACAAAAGTGTTAAATCTGCAAATTCATTACCCATCATTCCAGAAACTAATTAAAACATCATAAATATACACTGAAATGGTTGCAGAATGTAGATGTACACATCCATGGGCAAAAAAAAAATGAGTCATGTCTGGAATGCCAAATTTTTATGCCCGAAAAAAATCCATTGTCCTCCATACGACCTTGGGTATATGAAGTTAGTATGATAATCATTACACCACGGAAGCCGGCAGTTTTTAGAGAGAGACAGGATATCAGAGTGGTAGACTGACCTCCCTGTTCACCAGATTGGAATCCTAATGAGAATGTATGGGCCTAGGTAAAAAGGGAGTTGGGCTCCAATTTTCTGTAGATGGGCAAAGACAAAAGATGGCTCTTGGGCACAAATTCAAGAAGCCTGGGATCTTGTAGCTTCTTGTTAACATTACTGCAGGCATTTAATTCTGTCTAAGCCCCAAAGATTGAGGGCAGTTATATGAGCAGTCATATACCCGACATTAATTAGCTTATTTTTTGTGTTTTAGTTTTAGAAGATAATAGTTATTTAACACAAGTGTGAGTAGAATTAAAGTTACATTAGTGCAAAATTATGTTCCACATACCCAGTCCAAAAAATTAACAAACTTAAAAAAAATGACAAGTGGTGTGAGATTTTAACCTAGGAACTTATGAATGGAAACAAGGCCCTCTTAACATCTTGGCCACATAACATTATTCTGTGATCTGTTTTCAATACTCACAAGTTAATCATTGCGCTTCTCAGTCAGACAATTGTATAGTTTTTATGTGCATTGGGAACACAGCTTTTACAAAGATACACAAAGCTTTTCGATCAACACATGGAATCTGGCAATGAGTAATTTGTTGTGTATATGGTATTTTCTGTATGTTCGCTGATGTACTTTAATGTAATAAGCTTGTTTCTAAATTGTACAAAGAAAATAGCTCTATTTTCCCAATTCAACCATCTATTGATTAAAATTTATCAGTAATTATTACTTTCTCTACACATACTATGTACATAGTGTATAGAGAAGGTATTCAAAATTTTGATACTGAGATTTACATGTTTTGGAACCCACTGATCCAAAAAAAGCATTTTTAGAAAAATGTCTGTGTGTGTGTGTGGGGGGGGGTGTGCATAGATCAAAAACAAAAAGTTGTTACATACAAAATGTAATATTTAAATTCAGTATGTTCTAAGGATGTGACACAAAGATTTTCAGAAAATCCCCCACCCCTAACTAACGTTTACAGGAAAACATTTCAAAAATTTTGATTTTCTTAAAAATTACTCTAATAATTTTGATTAAAATTTCTTGTATTCAAGATAATTGCATGAAAAATATAATGTATATCATCATTTTCTAGGAATAGCCTTTGAAAACCTCTTTATTCTGGATGACTTTTTCTGAATTTTACATAACTGGTAAACCGTAAGAGATGGACAAAGACTAACTACACAAAAAATGTAAATCTCCATAAAACAAACAATTTATGTCATTACAATGTCTTCATGGCATTGATCATTTTCAAGATATTCCTTGTTATTGGTTTCAGTTTTAAAATACAAACTTTTCTCATATGGGAACTTGTCAACTCCTGGCCATGCAAAGAAATGGATTTCAATCCCATAGCAACCACATTTTAAAACATTTGATTGTTGATTTAGCCTAGTGTAGTCCCTTATTTCTCTACTACTTTTAAGGAACTAAGTTATAAGAGTATTTCTGCTAATATTTATCTTGATTAGCATTAGCATTAGTAGATAGAAGAATAACTTATTATCTAACAATAATTTGTTACAGAGATGTAGAGAAAGTCATGTGAAGGGAACACATCACATTTTGTTTTCTTAAACTACTCAGCTTCTTATTAATACTAAAATAGATCATAACATGCACAGATTATGTTTTTATCATTCAAGAATTTTATTTAGCCATCTTCAATAATTTCTGAGAAAATGGGTCATTTATACCATAAAATGTCATTTGCAGAAAAATCTGTTCAAAGCAAAAATGGAGAAAACAAACTGGTATATGTTTGCAATGAAGAAAACCTCATGGTTTGAGCAGACAGAAGCTTCCATATTTATCAACAGTACAATTTTATCAAAATTTCCTTTAACATGTGCAAAAGTCCATTTTAAAATTAACCGACATCACACCTGTGTGCGGGTGAGGCAACGGCCAGAACAAAGCTGCACTGCCTAATCAGTAGACTGCCAGATGTGTGTTGCTTCTTTGCGAAGGGTTACCCAAAAACACTTTTCGTCATTTTTTTGGCAGGGAAAAGGAAACTAATTTTGGACAGGTATAACCTGTAATGGATAAATCACTTTTACTGAATTGTTACTTACAAATTTATTTAAATAGAGAAATCAAATTGGTAATGAGGTTTTTTAAAATTTAATTGTATAACATCTACCATTTAAATAAAGTGAAAATGTATTTTGTATATAGGTATCAAACTTTTGCAAAATATAATAATTCACTAATTTATAGGTATGCATATATCAATTTCATTGATTTTATATGTGCTCATAGCAACTTTCTTCTTTAAAGAATATGTTTCTTTCTTTTGTATAAATTCCAGGCATTGCATTTTATCATGTTTAAAACATTTTTATTTTTCTACAACGGTTATGCTAGTTTCCTGCAATTAAGAATTGCTGTCTATAATTTCATGTAATAAAATTCAAAAAAAAAAAACAGATATATACAGAATCAAATATTCTATATAAAATATAGGATCAGTCTGAAACAACACTTCAGTCATGTATTAAATAAACACACAAAAAATCAGCAGTTTAAGCCCACTTCTGTATGAACAACTTTCTCCTTTTAAAAAACATGCAAAAAGCTATTAAACTGAATAATTGGGGGAATAAAATACATGGAAAAATTCAAAGCCAGACTTATGAACTTTGATCTCCTGCTAGAAGAAAATTCACTGTTCAAGTTCATCAGTTTCTCACTGGAGGAGGAGAATCTAACCATAACAGATAGCTCACCTGCATCCAGCAGTCATATGTGGTTGATGATGTAAGACAAATCCTACCATACTGGTTCTGTTGTGTAAGTAACAATTTTGATGAAGCCTTATGAAAAATGACTGATTGGTGCATTACTGTGTAACTGCATTTGTAAGCTTATATATCACAAGCCTTATAACGTCCCTTCCAGATTCGTCAACTTTGCAGAATTTTTCCCTCTTTGGGAATGATCTTACTTTATTCCGGAAATAGTTTTATGAATACCCAAAGTCCTTGCTACAGAATTAATAGGATCTTGAACTTGTTTATCTAAGTATCAGTCATCAAATCTTTGACTGTCTCTGAATAAAGGCCTGTACCTTTTCCTGAAAGTTTTCCATGGTCTTCAGAATGATATCACGGTTCATACAATAGTATAAGTGAATGAGAACACTGCAATACTCTGCATCTCTTGCCACCCCTCTGACCATCATATCCTTTTAGCTGGAGTGGAGTTCATTGCTACCCCGTTTCCCTCCATTAGGAATCAATTCATATGTAACTTGGCAAATCAAAGACATAAGAATACCTTCCCCAAATAGAGTAAATTATGTGCTAGGAGTTGGTGCCACTTTACTGCTGAGAACACTTTAATTCAATGTCAGTCTAATTTTAAAGTGTGATGGGCAAAATGGCGCAGTGGCGAGCTTTCTCCAGGTTTTCCGGTTTTCCCTGCCATTGCATTCCACCAGTGCTCAATCTTCATTCCATGTATAAATAGTGTCATCGCCTGCAGTGTCTTATGTAGTAAAAGCGAGCATTAAACACTAAAATAAATTTTGAAATGGACTATATCTGTACTCCAAAATAGTATTGTGCCTGTGGTGATGAAATATATACCAATTTATTTAATTTTTATTTATTTCTATGATATTAGGTGCTAGTAATGAAAAGAAATGGAATTGTAATGCTCCTTACATTAATAAATGAATGAATAAAGTACTTAAAATGCTATTTTATTCTATGTATAAACTTAACTTTTCTGTTTTATAATCGTTGTTATACCAATATATAAATAATAAGATGTTTGTACAGCTTAGATGAATTAATGCAAAAACATTGTTTGTTGTACATCAGAAATGCTTGATGATAAAAGATCTAGCCCTCATTTTTGAACACACACACAGATATAAAGAATGCTGAATGCTGGCATGTTATATATTAATCAAAAGATGGTTGCCCAATTACAAAAGACCTGAGAATAACCACCTGCATCACAAATTGTTTTGGAAAGTATGAAAAGCCACTATTGATTCAGCTTTCCAACTGGAGTCCATGGTGGGCTAGTGTGAAAGGATAACTATCAAAATATATCTTCCTTTGATACACTGCCCCTGACTTTCTCCATTTTTAAAATCCTTCCCTTTCTGATGCTGTGTTCAACAAATTGAATGTACTTTATGCTGTCACTAATTAGAGCAAAATGTCACAGTTCACAGAAAAGTGTGGTCATCAAAATTGAGTCTATACACTTCTGAAGTCTGTCAAACGCTATAAATTGCTGTCATGAAATATAATCCTGCTCCTCTGATTGTTTAGATGATGAAATTTTGGCAAAAGCTTGTTCAAGGAATACAGCAACATCAGTGTAGGCATTGTGAGTTGCCCAGTCTTTTGCAGTTCTTCCGTAGCTGTCCATTGCAGATACATCAGCCCCAGCATGCAAGAGCAGCTTGACACTGTCCATGTGTCCAGTCCGTGCAGCAAGCATGAGTGGTGTCTGTCCCTCAGCTCCTCTTGCATCCACCTCAGCCCCTGCACGTAACAACACCTTACAGATATCCATATGGTTATACCACACAGCATAATGCAGTGCTGAGAAACCCTGATAGTTCCTGGCATCCACATTCGCACCTCTCTCAGCAAGCCACCTTACTACCTGAAAAAAAAAAAAAAAAAAAAAAAAAACTTATTTTAACTATCACTTTGCTATATGTCTGAACATCACTACTCATGAATACTAAATTTAATTTTATGTCTATTGATGTGAGTCACTGAATAAATTACACATAATAGTCACTGGTATTCAACTGAAGATCGTTGTTACATCAGCTATCTTCACTGTTCTTTTCCACTATTTTAGAAAAAAAGGAACCTGAAAATTCATGAACATTTTACTTTTGAGGGAATATGAATTGCACATTGTTCCAGGTAGACCATGGATTCTGTAAAGCTATTAGTTTAATGTGATCTGAATATGCTTCCACACTACTTCCATAATTTTTAGGAAAGTACTGGCTGAATAACTCAGATCCAAAATTGAGAGACCATCATTGAAAGATATTTGCCAATTTGATTAAATCAAAAGTTATAGAAAATCCAATAAAATAATAAAGTGCATGAAGCTGAGAGATAAACTGGGATTTCAAAAACTGTTTGCAGGCTAAATCATTTTAGTTTGTATTTTTAATTCCTTTATATTTTTAATTTAATGAACAAAGAAAATTCCAATCTTTAGCATTCCTCTTTATTTTGCTGTGAGAAGCCTGCTAGAGAGGATTGCACAATTAAATTGCCCTTTTTGTCCTGTAGCTTAACTGGAAAACTTTTATTTTTAAATAAAATTCTTTTACACTTGCTTTTCTACCAATAATGTTTTATCTATTAATTTAGTTTTAATTTCTCAGTTGAAACTAGCATTGAATTTTTCAATGTGCTTTTTAACTTGTATGGATGAATGACTTATTATCATGGAATTGCATTAATAATAGTTAACTGTAAAATTGGGAGTTAAGTACAAGATTATCGCTGTTGGGATGTTATCTCAAAATGGATTTGAGAAGAGCTTGTGGTTTATCTGCAAAAATGCAAGTAATTTGAGAATTTAATGTTGTGCCAGTAGTCGTCAATGGTAGCTCAGTGGTAGAGTAACAATGGAGACCTGAAGATCCAGGGTTCATTTCCCAGCCTTGGCATTGAATTTTGTTCAGTTTGGTTTTACCTTCCTTCATTGCTCTACATTATAAGGTATATCATATTGAGAGGTTCTAGGAATGATTCTGCAGCATTTGTTGAAGATTTCATGGAACAAGTCATGTACTTATGTCAAAGCTTCTTCACCAAATCTGAAGAATAGTCCTGTGTAAGCTTCAAAACCTGGTGGCACAAAGTGGCATCGAACATTTATTAGATGAAAAGCAAATACCATTAATAAAATTGCTGAGACATCTATTTCACTGACAGATGAGATGACCAGTTTTATTCCTATGCAGATTGTAGGCAGTTACTAGAGTAATGAAGGTTATTGCATTATTGGGAGGCCAGTTATAGCAGTAGCAAATCTTGAAATTTGCTATGGCAGTAGTGCAGGTTACATTTCTGTTCAGTACCGTGCATGCACAGAAGGCAGTTTGACAGTTCTGGACAGAACGGCTCAGACTGGCTTAAGGACTCTCTACTAGCAGACCCAAGAGGAAAGACGTGTCTGTCAATTGAGCTCCTACATCAACAGCCATCACCACATGATGTAACTACCAAGCCTTGGTAATGTTAATAAACTGGTAAATAGTATGTAATTTACTCATAATACTTTGGTAGTTTAATACAGTTCTCATTAGTAGAGACATACAAACCAGTGACATCTTGGTATCAGCTCCAGTATCTATCACAAGCTAAATGAGATGCACTCCTCCATATTTATGTTGCATGAGAAGTTTAACATATTCTGTTGTTGTTAGGGTCGCAAGAAACTTGTCTGATCCATAAATACACCAATGTCCAGGAATCTATCTTTTAATATCCCTAAAAGTGCAGAAGTCACAAAAGCAAAGTCATCAACAGGGGAAGCATAGGAGTTATTGCGCAAAACAAAATTCAAATCTTTGTAACAATTTTTGGCTAAGTTAGAAGACTTACCTAGCAATGCTTCTAATATTGTTGATGTTCAATCATACAGCCATATATAAATTATTATTTAATCAGGAAATATATGGGCATCTGTCTAAATCCCGAGCTTACCTCATGTTCTGTCTATTAGAGACTCAATTGAAGCCTCCACATTGGCATTAGCGAATATTATGGGAAGAAGGGCCAATGGCATGCGCTTAACTTTGGACCTCTGTACTATGTCTTGAAATCATAATGAAAGGGGTTAAATCCCCATATTAACTTATTTACTTAACTAAACCTTTAAAAGAAAAAGATTTTAAACCTAAATAAATACAAAGTTTTAAAGATAAAGGTAAAAATCACCTAATTGCTTGCTGCAGAATGATAAAAGCACCTAGGATAGGTTTTAGCATTAAGGCAAGAATCATGATTGGATATTAGAAATACCATTCAATTACAAAATAGCAGCTTGCATAAAAAATGTAAGAAAACACATTGCATACTTATGTGGGACAATTGTAGGCAGATAATTATTTTTCTGACCCAAACATCATACACTGAAATCATACATAAATGTAGACCTGAAATAATCCAATTTAACAAACTCATGTCTATAATCAAGGTATTACATTAAAAATAGTAGAAAATACAATGTTTTCACAAATGAAATAAACTGTTATTTATAAATCCTGAAAATACGAGGGCCGTTCAGAAAGTAGCCTCCGGTTGATTGCAAGAAATTCACAAAGTTAAATAAAAATATTTTAATATATACATCTTACAACTACATCTTTGCACTATTTTTCTACATAGTTTCCATAACGATTGAGGCACTTATCGTATCTGTTCACAAGCTTTGAAATTCCTTCTGCATAAAAATCACCCGCTTGTGCCTGGAGCCAGCCTGTGACCGCTGGGACCCGAGCCATTTCTTCATATGCATGAAGAGGTGATAATCGCTTGGCGCCAGATCTGGGCTGTAAGGTGGATGGTTGACAACGTCCCACTTGAAGGACTCAAGAAGGGCTGTTGTTCTGCGAGCAGAGTGAGGACGGGCGTTATCGTGCAAAAAAACGATACCGGAAGTCAGCATACCACGGCGTTTGTTCTGTATAGCCCGTCGTAATTGTTTTAGTGCTTCACAGTACACGTCTTGATTAATGGTCGTCCCACGTTCCATGAATTCAACCAACAACACCCCTTTTGCATCCCAAAACACCGTTGCCATCAATTTTCGGGCAGAAAAATCTTGCCGGGCTTTTATTGGTTTGGTAGGCGAATTTGAATGTGCCCACATCTTTGATTGTTCTTTTGCCTCAGGGTTCACGTACTTAATCCAGGTTTCGTCCCCGGTCACGATTCTGTTTAACAATGGTTCACCTTCGGCCTCATAACGTGACAGAAAGTCTAATGCAGAGGCCATTCTTTGAGTTTTGTGGTGGTCGGTAAGAATTTTGGGCACCCATCGTGCACAGAACTTACGGTAACCCAATCTTGCTGTCACTATCTCGTACAAGAGAGTCTTAGAAATCTGTGGAAAATCAGTAGACAACTCCGACATTGTGAAACGTCGGTTTTCACGAACTTTTGCATCAACTGTCTGAACGAGTTCGTCCGTGACCAATGATGGTCTACCACTCCTCTCTTCATCATGAACGTTTTCTCGTCCACTTTTAAATAAACGTACCCATTCACGAACCACTCCTTCACTCATAACTCTTGGTCCGTACACGGCACAAAGCTCACGATGAATAGCTGCTGCAGAATATCCTTTGGCTGTAAAAAACCTTATAACAGCACGCACTTCACATTTGGCGGGGTTTTCTATTGCAGTACACATTTCAAACGGCCACAAACACTAAACTAGCGCAGGTACGACTTTCACTCGACCACGGCTTGATGCCGACTGACCTGCTGAGTGCGTGAATGCACAGATGGCGTCGCTACTCCCCCCACTACCCGCACTGTGACCGATCGGAGGTTACTTTCTGAACGGCCCTCGTATATTGTTAAATTTAAGTATTACTGTTATAGTAGTCACATATGAAGTTTGCTGCTGAGTGAAACCACTCAGTACTATGATGTCTTGATACTACAGCTCTCTATTACTATCAAATTCTCCACAGAAAAGACACACCTCAGATATGTCATTTGTCTGAGGCAAATTAGAGATGATTTCATGAGTGTCAACATCATCCAAGTCACTTTGACACAGTTGTGCTTTGGTATCAATTTCATCTGAGGTACTGTCATCCTCATGAAAGTACTTCTTTACTTCATATTCTGTAGTTTTTCCATTATTACTTCCGTTTCTGTTCCTGCATTAGCTAAACACGTGTTCTCCTTGTACTTCTTTTACACCTCTTCCAATATCTGTTTCCTTGGAATAGACATCAGAATTTCTGAATATTGCCTTGATTTGGTGGGTTTTTTGTCATACCGGTATTGAAGAAATATCTAAAATAGACACAAGTTCTTTGCTGAAACAAGATTCATCACTCTGTTATTTCTGCCTCCTCTTCCAGCTTCTTGTATGTATATACATAGGTGATTAACTCAGAATCAAATCCTCCTCTGAGAACACATCTGGATTGAGAGGAAAGATTCCTGTCTTTTTAAAAGCCATAAATAACTGCTATATCAATGCCTGCAAGTTTGATATGGGTAGCATTAAAATAAAACATGGATATTTTTCTTGCAGATCTTTTGATATGGATGACTTCTCCTGAAGAGAGTGCATTCTTTGTGTATCTTAGAAGGAAACAAATAATGACTGCTATTAATTTTAAGTGTGTGGTTGCATGAACACCACAATAATGCTACTTTCTTTGCAGAAGTTATAAATCATTAGGTATTTGTGGCATGAATGGGTATCCATATTCAGAAGGGTAGTACTTGCAAATGAAGACTGTCTGTTCTGCAAAATGCCATTGCAATCTTAAATATAATTCTGGTGATCCATCCTGATTCTGAACAGAGTAGATGCTTTCAGCAGGTCCTCCACATGTTAATACAGTCAACATTCTCTCTGCCACATTCCAATTTGTAGCAGGTCCAAATTTCTGTCCTTTATGACCGATGACTGGTAGGGTTTCTGTACTGTGGAGATTCCTCTGTCCCATCAACATAAATCTGGAATAGTAGAAATGCATACTTCTGAGTAACAGTTGGATGTTGCCATAAAACATTCGTATCTGTAGTTTATTACATGAGAATTCTGTTGGCTCAGATTTCCACATGCATTCTTAGAATATTCATATTTATTACACATGTATATTTACAATGTTACATTATTACAAGTATTTTTTGATTGAATGAACTCTTCCTCTGTATAGAAGGTGTGAGTAATAAGGTATCTTTTTAATTCTGATCTAAACTTGTTTTTGATCATTTGCAATTCTTTTATAGCAGAGGGAAGTGAATTAAACAAAACTATTCCTTTGTCTTAAACCCCTTTTTGGAATAACTGCAAATTATTTGTTGGTCTCTGTAAGTCCTGCCTATGTCTGGTCTCTTGGATATGACTATCGGTATTTATTGTAAACTTTTCTGGGTTAATTATTATAAATGACAATATGCTAGAATATATTCACAGGCTAATGTTGAAATTCCAAACATTTTGAAAAGTGGTTTGCAGTGAACTGAATGTCTTTCCTGTCATTCTTATTATGTTTTTTTGCATAATGAAGATTTTTTTTTAGCATTTACTGAATTTCCCCAAAATATTATTCCACAGGTATCAATGAATGAAAATATGCATAAACAGCTATTTTGTATGCTCTTATTTATAAGCTGAATTAAAGATCGGATTGCAAAACAATGCAAACATATAATCAAGATAAGATATAATCAATATGATGTTTCCAATTCATGTTATGATCGATCATAAGACCTAGGAATTTTGTATCTCAGGCTTCTGCAATCTGATTATTTTCATATTCTATCCTTAGGTCTGCCATTTTTTATGCTTTGTGCAAAAATTAACATAGTTAGTGTTTTCAAAGTTTATGTGAATTTTGTAAAGTTCAAACCAATTATTTAGCTTGTTGAAGATTTTATTAGATGATTCTGGGAGCTGACTGACATTGTGTTCTTTAATTATAATACTTGTGTCATCCGCAAAAAGGAACTGGATAGGCATTGTTGTTTATTACTGCAGGTAGATCAATTATGTACCCTAAAAATAATAAGGGACCCAGAATAGAACTTTGTGGGACACCATGCTTTATTTCAGACTATTCAGAATATGCATTGCTATTATTTGAAGTAATTATTATAACCTTTTGCTTTTTTTTTGATAAGTAAGGTGTAGTCCATTGATACCCTTTGCCCCTAATATTATGTTGTAATAATTTTCATAGAAGTATTTCATGATTAACACAGTCAAATGCCTTTGAGAGATCACAGAATATTCCTAGTATATTAAGCTTGCCATTCCATGATTTGAGAACTCCATTAATTAACTTGAAAATGGACTCACTAGTTGATATGCTCTTCCTGAATCTTTTGCTAAAATATTATACTTATCTAGATGGTTATAAATTCTTTTAAACATAGTTTTTGTCAAAGATTTTTGAAAAAACTGTAATGTAAAAATAATGGTCTGTAGTTTGACATTTCTGAGATTTGCCCTTTCCTGTATAATGGCTTAATGACTGAATATTTTAATCTGTCTGGGAATGTCTCTGTTACAACTGATATGTTACATATATGACTTAAAGGTTTGCAAATAATGTCAGCACATACCTTTAATGTTGTTGTGTTTATTTCATTGTATCCTGATGAACTCTTGCTTTTGAGGGATTGTATTACTTTGTATATTTTGATTGCACTCAAGGGTACTGTCTCTAAGGATGTAAAAGTTCCATACAGGATTCCTCAAGGCACGAAATTGGATCTCTCTTAGACTGTCTCTATGCCAGTAAATTTTCTGCCACCTGAATGAAATATTCATAAAACCATTTTCTATCTCCTGGAGATCATTTGTGGTCACTTGGTTTATTTAATATCTTCTATAACATTTTTCGAGTCTCCTTTTCAATAATGTTCCATATAGTGCTAGGCTTATTGTGAGAGACTGTATTTGTTTTTCATAAGAAAGCATTTATAACCCTTTTTAGAATTCTGCAGTACATTTTATAGTGGTGTTTACATCTACTACACTTACTTTCACTAGTTGCTAAATAAAGTTCTCTTTTCTGTTCACATGATATTTTTATACCTTGTGTTAACCAGCTATTTTTAGAACTGTTATTAATTTTCTTTACATGGAGTAAAAAACTGGTGCTATGGATTCTTACAAAAGTGTTTAAGAAGGAGTTAAACTTGTCATTTAAATTATTTAGTTTATACATTTCTTCCCGCAATTCCTCAGGCGTTTGGCTTTAAAACACTCTGTTTTCTTTATTTATAATTCTAAAGCTGGTTACAAGGTTTGTTTGCTAAACCGTCAGTGTACTGCATCTGGCTCCCAGTCTTTAGGGGAAACCCAGTTTCTTGGTTCCATTGCTTCCTGGTTTGAAATATCACCCTATACCTGGGTTCAGATATATCTGGCCCCATCAAATCTCCTAACATCAGGGAGATAGGACACCTCTCCTGAAGTTTACTCAGAATCAGTGAGTGTTCTTTATGGGGTAGTTTGAAATTATCCAGAGGCAACAAGCATTCACCCTTGCTCTCCTTCACAAACAAATGCAGAGGAGGAAGATCCACCAAATCTCTAAGGTAGTCTATAGGGTGGTCCGCACGCCAATCTAGCTTAGTTATCACCTTCATTTCTGAGGTGGTCCACCAGATAATCACTGCATAGGATAATGATAGCCTTATGACCGAAATGTGGAGCCATTTGACCAATTTCAGTCTTAGGTCCCACCTCAGCCCAATAGCCCTCCTAGAAGCCCACAAAGGATTCTGGGTCTTCTTAACCTTACAATCTATGTGCATTTTCCTGCTCAGCCCAGCATCCAAGATAATTCCTAGATATTTGACTAAATCAGATAGCTTCAATCTCTTCCCAAAATGGCAGGGCCCTCCTCCTTGATCTCGGTCTCATCTGGATTAACGGTTAAGCTCTGTTAATGACACATCTCCTAAATGTCATGCACCCCACCAGCACGGGTCGCCTAACACCTTAGGTTTGGGGAGTTAGTTCGCGGTCTCCTATTGGTTATTCGGAGACAGGCCTGGCCGTCGAGTCAGTGGTCAACTGACCCTGCCGTTCAGGCCCCGGCTATCCACCACCTGCTGACGTGCCCGGTATCCACTCAAGGTCCAGCGTTATGGGCTTGTGGGCCGCTAAGCCAATCCAGAGGACTGCAGAGGGGAAACAAATGATAGCAGGATGGATCTGGTTCCTTGCTCAGTGTGCCGTTTGTCAGTTTATAATCTCGGAAAGAGGAAGCGTTCTAACATGGAGGTCGTCGATTCCTACGTTTATTCCTGCCTGAGAGAAGTCTTTCTAATATTTTATAAAAAGTGGCGGAATAGGTGTTTAGTTTGTGCAAAGTTCTGTACTCATTCATATAATTCAATTTGCAGCATCATTACGCAAAACATGCGAGTAGGGTGATAATTACCAAAGAGAAAGGCGTTCTTTCGAATTTACCAATTAATTAACACGATATTCACTACTATAAATCTGAAAGATTTGGTTAAAATTTGATTCTCTACTGTTAGCGTTATAATGTATTTAAATGACACTAACCGAGTTTATGAACTTGTTGTTTTACTATGACAAATTAGTTCAACTATTAAAGTTCCAATGCAATATCCGGGATTAGACAATTTCAACGAATCGCAGTCATCTGACTGGAGCGATATTGTCGAAACATCCTGTCGCAGCTGATGTTCATTACTTTGAAATCTTTTTTTTTTTTTTTTTTTTTTATTGTTTCGTTTATATAGTCCCTTTACCATGTAAGGTGATATCGGGGGCTTGCATTAGCAACAATTCGTCTTAAGGTTCTTTACGTTGGCTTTAAATAGTGTCATCTTTTCCTCAAACGCACACATACATATATTCACTCTCACATACATACTTCCTGACTGCGAGGAATAGGGAATACTTCTGATTAAAGAAAAATTTTCCGCCCCAGCCGGGAATCGAATTCGGGACCTCCGGGTGAGAAGTCAGCTCGCTGATCACTCGACCTAAGAGGAAGTCTTTTAAAACCTTGTCATACTTGACGTTCGTTGTTTAATTTCCTGTCTTGGTTATTGGTAACAAGGTGCACAATCCAGTCAGCCAACCTTCACTTTTAATAACTATCAGTTCCACAGGTATGCTTTAAATCAATTCAGTTACAATGTTTATTTAAAATTTTATCCAGTTCGTAATGTATTGAGTTCAAAAAAGGCGTGAACATAATTATTATTTGTATTTCTTGTGTATGAGATGAGTGCAATAACCTTAAATAAAATAACGTTTGTTTCCATTTCATATATTAGTCATTAAAAACTGAAATAAAATAATTATTTCCTGTTTCTATTGTTGCTATCGATATTTGTGCATTGGGTGTAGACACGGTCGACCATGAGGCAGTGAAGGAAGAAAGAAAGAAGAAAAAAAAAACATTCCATAAATATAGTCGAATGTGTCATCTACTATTTAAGAACTAATGTAAGTATTACAATCATAACTAATAAAATATCCCCTCATATTATAAACTAGCTTCGTTCGGGTGGTGTACCTAATGAAAAAACTGATACAAAATCTTCCATTTACTGTACGACCATGTAATGAAGTAGAATTGCAATTAAATAATATGGCCATATTTTATTGTAATGCCTTGCAATGTACAATATTATTTTGTTTTTTCTTCCGGAGAGAAAACAAATAGCGCTGATGTTTGCCGACTCTTGAGCACGCAACGTACAACCGCCCATGTGAAAAACGCTGATTGACCTTGAAATGTATTATTATTACGAATGCAAGGCCCACCGGAAACTGAACACGCTTAAATTAAAAAAGGAAACTCGGTTAGCATTAATGGTATTCTTGGAATAAGCACATCCTCGCCTCTGAATTAGCATAATTATCACCGAGCTAACCTTGAGCTGTAAATTGTGTGGCGGTAATCCTGGTAAATCCAATGAATTTAGGAATTCAGTTGGATAATGGAAGACTTCATTTGGATCGGTAATGGAATCGATCGACTTGAATAAATGAATTTGCCCATCAATTTTACTTTGATTTGTTATATTCAAATCATCTACATCCTTATTAGTTGCTGCTAAAATGGCTCGCTCAACCAAGCACCAAGCACGGTTTTTGTAATTTACACCAATATTTGGGAACACTTTCGATATTAATTCTTCCTTTGAGTTGTGAAGTGACAAAAATTTGGTGGAAACGAATGAGGTCAGTAGAAGTGCCAACAGAAATGTTCGCATTGCCAATGTCTAATGCCTTTGAAAATACTTCCGTCTATATGTCATTTTATAACAGCACTCGCATATTCGTTGTTTATTTTAGATTTTTCACGTATCTCCATAAATTTGTCTTCAAGCAAGCATTTATTTTATCAGCAGCTGTTGATTAGGGAGTGACTGGCAGCGTTTGGTGAAAATCTTCAGTCACAATCATCGGGCCTCCGAAGAGATTTTGATTGATGCGCAAATCTCTTAATGTTCGATCGAGTGCTTCCAATGCTCGTTTGTGCACCATCGGACACTCATCCCAAATTATTATTTTACAATTTTGTAGCACTTTCGCCATTGCTGATGTTTGGTTATATTACATGTCGGTTAATCTGTTGTTTGCAAATTCAATGGCAATTTGAGCGCAGAATGAGCGGTTCGCCGCCTTCTAACAATTTATCAGCGATTCCAGATGATGCTACTGTCAGTCCCTCTTTGATTTTGTGCCCAATTCGTATCTAAAACTAATGAAATTAAGAATGTTTCACCAGTTATTCCGGGTGCATCGAGAAAAAAGATTCCTCCATTGCCGTCATTAACTGCTTTCATTATCACATCGCAAGCTGTTTTTGTGCTGATTTAAAAATAACTTACTTTGTACGGATTGACTAAACGTATTTCTATCGTATTACCGTTCTCCTTCAAATTCACGATTGAATGCGTCATGCAACGGGCGATTAGGTGCAGGAATTTCTAATTCTGTAAAGATATCAGTGCCTCATTGTGCATCTCTGCGCAAATTTCAAATTCTGGATTTGCCATTGTTGAACGTACTCGATGAAAAATTTCTTCAGCCATGTTGTGTTTGTATTTGTCCAACAAATGATATGGATCGTTGAAATTATGATGGCAAAAAGTGAACGAATTTGATGCGAAGTAGTCCAAATAATAGCATTAGCGAGCGTGTGATCCCAATGATTACATCTTATAGTAAACGTAAACCGTGACTACTCGATATGTTGCACACAATTCACCATTGATGGTTCGTAGAAATTCGAATGAAGTTAGTCCACGAAAATTAATTAATAACAAACGCAAATAAAAACATTCGTCATTGATCGGGTGAACTGTGTAAGTGCACCCCAATGCATCGGTTGAATAAACATTTATGTATCCCGGTACAGGCTGTTCTTGTTTCCGACGTTGGAATTTTTTGGATAAGACATTCCATGTAAAATATTTTGGCACTTCCGAGTAGAGCAATGTTCTTGCAAATGGATCGCTTGTGCTCGTCTCGAAGAAGCTTATCAGCGTTGTCACTCGCGGTCTTGCAGATTTTTTCGCTGGCTTTCTACCGTGAAATAAACTCGTCCATTCTCCAGATAAATGGACGATAGTGGGATGACGTTCGTATATAGAAAATGAAAAGTATCTCCAAACCATTGCTTTTAATATATCTTCCCATATTTTGAAACGTCATCTTTATTATTTGGAGCTGCAATAGCAAATACGGCCATGTCGTTTCCTTTCTTGACGTACTTGCAAATATATTTGATGGACTTGGCCGAATTGCAGTACATATTGCAATGCGCTTTAAATGTTTTGGAAAACAGCGACAAATAAGGAACAATCCAGGTGTTGTTGATTACGATATCCTTAATTTTGACTTGCAACATTATTGTTCTACCGTTTTCTTCTACGGAGCGACGACAACACAGGAGGTAACCATCACTGCCTGTAATTGTATCTGTCAACAAAGTACGCGGCTAACGCTTCGAGCATTTGTTGTGTATCATGCACGGTGATTCCCGTGAGACAGCTGCGCTCCACTCCAGGGTGTATTTGCCAAACTGTTGCTATCGACATGATAACACTCATCTAACGAAACCACGTGTTAACGCAGGTAATACACAAACTTTACGTGTATTCGTCAGTATACAGCCAGTAGGTATGTTCTTCAGTGTATTTATTGCCTTATTCGTCAAGGAATATAACCAACTCACCTAGGTAAACTTTCTTTTTCGCAAAGTGTGGGCCTTAAACCTGAATAACATTCTTAAATTGGTACAGTAGTAAAGCGTAAACTCCCCTATTGAACTATTAAAACAAGTGTTAGTTCAGAAATGTTAATGCGACTGCGTTACTGGCCCATTGTTAACAAAAGCAGCACACATATAGCGGAAAGCTTCCTCCTATCAAACAATTCACGTAAAAAATGACGGCAACGGCCAGTGTAGGTACTTGCAATGCCAGCTTCGCCCACTTTCGTTCGCCGAGTTTGGTACTGTGATTCTTTTGGGGGGGGAAGGCACAGTCGTAGCAGTATTGGGACGCCCTGCGCTCTCATAATTTTGAATGGATGTACGGCAATGCGACAACCAAGTTTCAACCATCGAAAACTAAAAGAAAATATTGTTTAATATAGAATCTTAATCTATTTGTATTTCTGTTGGGGATTAAATCCATCACAAATAGTGACAACTTGTTTATTATTCACTTTGTAGAAAATGTTAGCGCTTGTTTATTTACACGATCCTCATAATCAAATGGCCACACATAGGTACCCACCTAAAAGGTGGGCACCGTCCAAAAATTATACTTGACAACTCATTTGGTTACTATTGCATCTTAACTGAGACTTGACCGACCGAACTTACGTCCCTCGTACAGTACTGTGAGTTAATTTTACTTCAGGTTTACGAAGATGAGGTGTTGGCATTATTTGGAACATTTTGCATAATCATGTTTGGTGGTGCTGTTATCAGCTGAAATTCAAGAACTCACTATGCACTATAAGATTAGTTCCTGCATGCCCGTATACCTTTTTATATATAGTTCCTAGCATTTACGTAAAATCACAATACTAATGAATGTAGAATGTATTTTATTTCAAGTTGAACTCAGCGTCATGTGTTGTCTTTACCTAAAATGCACCTTATATTTCGACCTCAGTTATTTAAGCCATCAAATAATAACATGACTGAGTTTATTTATTCAAAACAGGGCACAGCCGATCCTTCAGATACTTTTGTAACCAAACTTGTAGTTAAATATATTAATTGTTGCCGCACCTGTAAGTAACCATGTTCAATTCCGTGTTCAAAATGTCTAAACTGGTTATTTATTAATATATTGAGGAATGGCAGTGTGGATGGTAATCAAGAATCCCAGTACATAATTGTGACCCATGACTTTGTTTTGTTTTGTTCTTTTTTGTTTTTCATCTCTTTTCTTGTTCTATTTATTTTACATGACTTTAACTAGGTACTTCGTCATATTGCAGCTGAATATGTTATCTGAGATCCTGTTAGTCGGAATGTGATGGACAGTAGCCTTCATGGTCTCATCCTCAAATCATAAAATTTTCGCTTCGCGCCAAGCAGATGGTGTTCGGGTGCCATCAATATAGTTGCTTTTTCACCATCTATATGCAGATGGTGCCATCTGTACGCAGGCGGTATACAACCAACCTTCCTAGCATACTACTATGCTCCGTGATAAGTAGATGGCGTTGCGATGCCGTCCGGTACTTTCACTGATTTGATGGCAGATGGAATAATGGATAAATTACAGCTTAATCTTAATTACCGTCTATTTTCAGTTTTACCTTTTGTTCTATTGAAAGTGGAGCATTGTTCTAGGTATTAAAAATCCAATACTATATTTACCTCGCGACTGAGGAAAGGCAGATTGCTTGGCCCGAATGGGACTTTACCTCATGAGCCATCCCGCTCGGTGGTTGTGTGTTATTTACTAAGATGTTTATTACCGGGTTATAGCACAAATTACAATTATTTTGGGGTATGACTTATTTTATCAGGATGTTTCCTCCATTAACAGCCCATAAGCTAAACATCAAAGAGCGCTCCTTCTGTTATCATTATCTTCATGCAACTTTCTTGTCGGGATTAATAAATAATAAGCACTGTAAGGCAACTGGTTGGGTTATAGTTATGTAGATAAAACCCCACGCTCATTTAATAAATAACAAGCATTATAAGGCAACTATTAGGGTTATAGTTGTGTAGATAAAACCCCACGCTCATTTAATAAATAACAAGCATTGTAAGGCAACTAGTGGGGTTATAGTTGTGTAGATAAAACCTCACGCTCATTTAATAAATAACAAGCATTGTAAGGCAACTGGTTGGGTTATAGTTGCGTAGATAAAACCCCACGCTCATTTAATAAATAACAAGCATTGTAAGGCAACTAGTAGAGTTATAGTTGTGTAGATAAAACCCCACGTTCATTTAATAAATAACAAGCATTGTAAGGCAACTGGTTGGGTTATAGTTGTGTAGATAAAACCCCACGCTCATTTAATAAATAACAAGCATTGTAAGGCAACTAGTAGGGTTATAGTTGTGTAGATAAAACCCCACGTTCATTTAATAAATAACAAGCATTGTAAGGCAACTGGTTGGGTTATAGTTGTGTAGATAAAACCCCACGCTCATTTAATAAATAACAAGCATTGTAAGACAACTAGTTGGGTTATAGTTGTGTAGATAAAACCCCACGTTCATTTAATAAATAACAAGCATTGTAAGGCAACTGGTTGGGTTATAGTTGTGTAGATAAAACCCCACGCTCTTTTAATAAATAACAAGCATTGTAAGGCAACTGGTTGGGCTATAGTTGTGTAGATAAAACCCCACGTTCATTTAATAAATAACAAGCATTGTAAGGCAACTGGTTGGGTTATAGTTGTGTAGATAAAACCCCACGCTCATTTAATAAATAACAAGCATTGTAAGACAACTGGTTGGGTTATAGTTGTGTAGATAAAACCCCACGTTCATTTAATAAATAACAAGCATTGTAAGGCAACTGGTTGGGTTATAGTTGTGTAGATAAAACCCCACGCTCATTTAATAAATAACAAGCATTGTAAGACAACTAGTTGGGTTATAGTTGTGTAGATAAAACCCCACGTTCATCTTTTCTGATGTTAAAAGCGCGGCAAGCTGGTTTGTATGAGGAGTACATATCGGGAGGGCGGAAATGCCTAGAGAATAAAATATCAGTATAATGGATATGCTATTCACCATGATATGTAATTTTAGCCCAAATGCCAATATTTTTCCACTATTGTGCAAATTGTGTGCGACTCGGGGACTGCTGCTGGTTCAGTGCTTATGTGGGCCCCGCTGTGACAGAAGTTGAATATTTTTAACGGACTCCTAATGATGAGATTATGTATGATCGTTGTGATATTAATAACAATAGTCTTACCTCAGCACGGCCAAACAGAGTGGCTTGTAGCAGTGGTGTGCGACCAAATTCTTTCTCGCGCAGATCCAGTTCGGCGTTTCGCTCTAACACAAGCAACCGCACAGCGTCCAGTCGTCCTCGCTGTGCTGCGCGATGTAGAGCAGTCATTCCAGTGGTTTCTTCGCGGCAGTTGACATCTATTTCTCGGTTGGCTGCTCGTTCTTGGGCAAGACCGCGCTCAAGTTCGTACAGGCGTCTGCGCGTTTGCTCAAGTAACTGCGATAAGTGATCCATCTGTCGCCGAAGTTCCAAACCGTACTTTTTCTCCTGGACTAAATCCTCACACTCTTCCTCTCCACTCACAGTGGCCAGCACCAGCGCAACCAATATAATTATACTTGGCATCCTAAAAGAAAGAAAGAAAAATGAAAAACGTTTCCACTAATTTGCTCATTTAATGAACATTGAGAGAATAAATTTAAAGTTTATTAGAATAGGTTATTTATCATCGCCATGTTGAAAAGATATGTATTGGATTCTAAATGTAAGTTTTCAACTTATGTTCCCTCTCGACCTATAATCAATGTTTGCATTTTGATGGTAATCACAAAACTTTTGCATCTGTCTGCTTGCTGAACAATTTAACCAAAGCGTTGATATCTATCTCTCTTCTTACAATAAATTTAATCACCACGTTTGTGATAATGCGACCCTAAAAACTCGAAACTTCCCTGGTCATGCTGTAGGTATACCTAGAAATATATGCGTTTTGGCGGTTAATGCTTATGGTTTCCTCTGAGGACGGAGGTAACGATCGTGCTATAAGCATTAAGCCTGTAGCTCGGTTCGGCAACTTGCGGCATTGAGGAAAGCGGAGGAGGAGCAAGAAGAAGGAAGAAGAAGTTCCTGTTCAGCTTGCAAAGTTGCGCAGCCACCGGATGTTTTAAATAAACGTGTGTGTGATTATTTTAGACAAAACATGAGTTTCCTCTGTTTTGCTGCAGTATGGCATATTCAAAATATTCCGTTTCAGTAGCAGGGATATAAAATGATTTCTCAATGAAATCGGATGAGCAAACATCCATTGATATTGCACGATGGTTATGCACTTGCACACACAATTTGTTGTGATGTTGCTCTCGGAGGTTTAGCGTGTCTTATAGCTAAATCATTGAATAGCGTTTTATTGCGGCATCTGCTCTTGCTATGTTTTTAGTGCTTATATTACCTTCAGTTTTCAATCAATTTATTTGTATTATTACATTCGGAATAAGGAATGAACTTAAATAAGGGTGTTCAAGTAATTTACCAAAATAATAGTATTTAATATCCAGTTAGGACTGTATTTCCATACATTTTGAATTAACTTTTCTGTTGGAACTATAATAACTTCATATTTTCGGTTGATCACAATTGCAAACATGTTCATACTAGAAAACAAGGATGAAGAACAACAACCATGAGCGCAGCGACTATCCTATTAACTAGGTACCTTATCTTGATTTCTTACTCTTTAAATGCATTTTATGTATGTCTTCCAGAAAACTTCAAAATCGTCCTTTCTGACTGAGATTTCATGTTTTCCTCATTCCACATAACTAGCAAATGGGGAAGTACCCCACTTAGGCCTTAAACCATTCCTTTCCAAAATTTCTTTCGCTAAATATAATTTCATTGCATCAGTGCTCACTGCTTATGATACCGTGTGTAGTAAGAACGGGCATTAAACACTGGAAAAAAAAAAAAGGGGGGGGTCTGACGTGTTATATTCACATTACTTCGTCTACCTATTCTGCAAGAAACTATTTTTATCAACGTTTATTCTTCTGTGCTAGTTGAGATAAGCATAACCAAACATGTTTTTATTTCATATTTTCTTGTAGGTACAAGGGAAATAGAGAATATACTAGACTAAATTGATAGTCAATTATTTTAAGAGCGGCTCACCTTGAAATTCTTTCTCCTTGCATGATGACAAAGATAAATAAAAATATAATGTGTACAATTCACATGACTTTCTCTACATCTCGGTAACAAAGTATTGTTAAAAGGCTAATCGAGATAAACATTACCAAAACGGTGTATTCAGGCCCGAATTTAGGATCTCTGGGCTGCTATATTTGCTGCTCCCCCAACTTGCAATACATATTACTTAAATGTTTACAACATAGAGAATGGTTTCACTAGTTTGGATACTTAAGTATTAGTGGCATACACCATAAGTGAGTTTATTAAAATTTAAGTAGAAACATCTTAATAGAAACAACTTAACACTAAAGAGGCATCACCCCATATTAGATGTCAAAACATGTACTGTTTAAATAACAAGAGGCTTCCTCCTTGACCTGTCATTTGCAAACAAGTTTATGAGTTCGTCATAGTCCATTTTCACTGATAAGTCACATTCAATTGCAAGAACACCAAGATAACTAAGACGATCCTTCACTTGAGAAGTTCTTAAATAGTTATTTATGCGTCTTAGAGCAGAAAATGATCTCTCAGTTGAGCAGTTGGAAGCAGGAGTGCTCAAGTATATTTGTAGAGCTATGTTTAAGTTTGGGTAAACACTCTCTAGTCAGTTACCTTTTAACATCTTGCACAGCTGTGTAAGAGAGTACGACGCATTTTCATTCTTTTCTGTGCAGCTTTCCAGTACTTTTGCCGCCCCCAAAAATGTGCCACCCTGGGCAGTTAACCGGTTTGCCCTGCCGTAAATATAGCCCTGGGTGTATTACTTCCTTTCTTGCAAGTAGAAGGGAAATATGCGAATATACTAGGCTAAAGCGGTAGTCAAAACTTATAAATGCTGATTGGCATGTTGGTTTCTTTGCATGGCCAGGAGTAGACAAATTATCCTATGAGAAAAGTGTAAGTATTTTATCCTATCCTACACACTTCGTGTATACATTTCATGTATCCTAGAAACAACAGAAATGAAACTCCTTTGGCAGCTCCTCATTCTTTAAATAATGAAAATTGCTTGTCATAAGTCCTTCGACTTGCGGGGCAACAAACTAAGTACAGTTTTTTTTTAAGCCCAATCTAAAACCTCTTCTCGAATATCCATTTTCATTCATTTATTGATTTATTTGGTGCAGTTTAAACAACCAGAATTGAAACTGTTTATTACGGCGGGGTCACGCAGCAACGAACAAACAAAGCACTACCTACATCATGACTAAAATTCTGTTCCTCGTAATGACGACTCTAATAATATTAATAAATATAAGAATATTTCAGTTAATATTAGGATAGGATTACATAGCAATTACTTCTGATGAAAAGAAGTTAGTTAAAAAATAACATTAATATGTCATATTAAAATCCTCAGCAAATATTAGTCTAATAAGCTAGCTTATTAGACTAATATTTGCTGAGGAGTCATGAGCAATTAGAACACTGCGCTTACGCGCTCGTGTACCTAACATCCCTCTCACAAAAAGACCATTTAAGCCTCTTATAATATAAATAAATATTAAAACTGAAAGCTATAACAACGAATATCACGAAAATGTTCAACTTCAGTAAAAATTATATATAACATAAATTTTGTGTTTTAACGAGGACTACGTTTTTATGTAGAAAGTTTTTGTCTGTCTCTTACTATTTACCCGTTATGCAAAATCCAGCAAAATTCATACAGAATAAAGAGACATTCATATTCTATTCCCAGAAAATTCAGGATATACATTCTATTTGTCATCTAAATGTAATATACGGTATTTTAATCAAAATCGTTACAGCCATTTTTAAGAAAATAAAAAATGTAGAAATATTTTTCATTAAAAGACAGTTTGGTGTGGGGGAATTGTCCTCAAAATCTTCGTGTCGCATTCTTTGAAGATATTAAACTTAAATACCAAGTTTGGTATTTTAACGAGTTTTCCTTTCTGAGTTATCGTGTTCACAGACACGCAGACTAACACACATATACACAGGCTTTTTCTAAAAATGCTTTCTTTTGTGGGGGGGGCGGGGAGGATGGGTGGATATAGAGGAGCCTAAAACGTGTAAAAACTCGATATTGAATCATTAATTGGAGTGATATACCTGCTCTACTTACGTACCACGTATTATGTAGAGAAAGTTAGAAGGGAATAACGATTTCCCATTTGAGAAAAGTGTAAGCCTTGGAAATATTTAAACCAATAAAAAGGAATATATTGGGAATGGAACTCTACAAAAATAGCAGTAACTATCTGGCATAATTTGTCTGCTTTAACGAATTTACATTTTTTGTACTAATTTTTACTTTCTCTACATGTGCCTAATTTGTACAGAGTATAGAGAAGGTATTGTATTCCACCCAAAAATCGGTACTTAGATTTCACCGGACATACACGTTTCGGGAGCCCTTGAATACAAAAAAAAAAAAAACATTTTTAGAAAAATTTCCGTGTGTGTGTTTGTCTCCGGGTAGCTTAGCTCAAAAACAAAATCTCCATTAAATAATAAATTTGACATTCTTCCAAGGATACGACACAAACATTTTCAAGAAAATCTGCTCACTACCCTTTACATGAAAAAAAAATTAGAAAATGTTGATTTTCTCAAAAATGCCTCTAATGATTTTGATTAAAATTCCTTATATTTAAGATATTTACATGACAAATAAAAAGTATATCTTGAATTTTCTGAGAATAGCCTCTGAAAACTTCATTCTGGATGATTTTTATTGAATTTTGCATAACTGATAAACCGCAAGAGGTAGACCAAAACTTACTACACAAAAAATGTAGATCTCGATAAAAGACTTAATTTATGTCACACATTTTTTTCGTGGAGTTGGTGTTTTCGAGATATACCTTGTTATTGATTTCAGTTTAAAAATAGTTAAACTTTTCTCAAACGGGAACTTGTTAACGCTTGGGCACGCAAAGAAAGGGATTTTAAATCCCATAGCAACCACATTTTGAAACATTTGACTGTCGGTTTAGCCTATTGTATTCCCTTATTTCCCTTCTACTTATAAGGAACTAAGTAATAAGACCGTTTCTGCTAATATTTTAGCATGAAACAGCAGAATAAGCTTCTTAACAATAATTTGTTACAGACATGTAGAGGAAGTCGTGTGAATGGAACCCATTAGATTTTTACTTTCTCTATACGTACTATGTACATAGTGTATAAACTAGGTATTGTATTGCACCCAAAAATTTGATACCGAGATTTCACTGGAAATATGTGTTTTGAGACCCCGTGAATCCAAAAAAAAAAGCATTTTTAGAAAATTTTTCGTGTGTGTGTGTGTGTGTGTGTGTGTGAGCAGCATAGCTCAAAAACGAAAAGACCGTTGAAAACCAAACTTGGTATTTAAGTTTGATATCTTCCAAGAATGCGACAGGAAGATTTTCAAGAAATTCACCCCTACCCCAAACTACCCTTTACATGGAAAAAAATTCCGAAAATATTGATTTTCTTAAAAATGACTCTAACGATTTTGATTAAAATCTTTTATATCCAAGATATTTACTTCCCAAATAAAATGTATATTTTGAATTTTCTGGGAATAGCCTAAAAAGACGATTCTAGATAATTTTTATTGAATTTTGCATAAGTGATAAACCGTAAGAGATACACAATAACTTACTACACAAAAAATGTAGATCAGATTATAACACAATTTATGTCATATAAATTATTTTCACGGAGTTGATCGGTTTTGAGATATTCCTTGTTTTTGTTTTCAGCTTTAAAAAACGTATACATTTCTCATACAGGAATTTGTCAATTCCTATCCATACAAACAAAGGAACTTCAGTCACATAGTAACCAGCTTTTGACTATCACTTTAACCTATGGTACTCCCTTGTTTCGCTTCTATTTACGGGGAAGCAAGTAATAAGACTATGTATGCTATTCTTTTATTGATTAGCATCAAGTAATATAAGATAAGTATTTTAACAATAATTTGTTGCAGAGATGTAGAGAAAGTCATGTGAATGGAATACATAAGATTTTTGTCTATATATTAAGTTTTACAAGTTATGCAAAGTGCATCCAGACTAAAGAGGACTTCGGTAGATATTCCTAGAAAATGCAATATATCAGGTGGTCCACATTCCCCATATTTGACGCGTGCAGATATTCCTTCGTTCTAAAAGAGTTGCAGAACTCAACGGGGGTATTTCAAGTTAAATCAGTAAGTGGAGAACTGCCTGAGCGACCTTCGTTTTAGTCTTTTGCTTATCGTGGAGACACTGAGGTCGAGCTCATTTAGAGGAGTAAAGCAAAGATATCTCTCCCAGTTCCACACTGGCCGGCTTTAGCTTGAAATAGTCCCGTTGATTTCTACGATTCTTTTAACGCCCGAAGAATACGGGCAGATGGGCCACCTGATATATTTCAACTGTCATGAAAATATCTTAAACATATCTGTGGTATTTTAACCAAAATCGTTAAGAACTATTTTTGATAAACTCGGAATTCACGAAAAACTTTCCAAGTAAGCTTAGTTTGGGGTGGGAGATTTTCTTGAAATTCTTGTTTTCTACTGACACTAGCTCAACTAAATAATAAAAATACAAGCTTAATGTATTCTAATGAATTAAACATGTATTTAAACGCATCGTATTATTGGAAAATATGGAACTTAAATATGAAGTTTGGTATTTAATCGACTTTTCGTTTTGAGTTATGCTGCTCTCTCTCTCTCTCTCTCTCTCTCTCTCTCTCAAACACACAAACACGGACCTCTTTCTAAAAAATGTAAGTGTTGCATTCATATGACTTCCCGAGCCCTCTATTATTTATGAGTGCATATAAGGAATATTCTCAAGAGACTTAGCTTTATATCTATTTCATTTTAATCGAGATAAACCGTTGCAGATATAACTACACGACATGTTTTACTATAGATACAAAGGAAATAGCGGTGGTCAAATGTTTAATAACTGAACACTATTTATACTGGCCTTATAATCCTACATTCTTCCATATAATCACGAGAAACAATTGAACATCGAAAGAAACCGACTGAACATTAAATAAAGACCAAATATTAAAGAATTCGAACAGTTTTTAACCATATCTGTGAAGGATTATGACCAGAGTTTGGATTTTAGGTGCAAATTTTGGATGAAAAAAGGAAGGGAAAAGGTGCTCAAATAAAATAAAAAAGGGGACATAAAGGGATTTTTCTTTCTCTTTCCAAGCATATCAAATTGTCACCCACCAGAATAAGGGGGAGAAAACATGAAGCTGTTGTACTTCAGGACATTAAACATCTCAACATTTTAAAAATAAATGTGTTTCTATTAGGGGATAAAATGTCTTTGTGCATGCTAAAACTTCTTTCGACATCCACAGAAATCAGTGAAGCGTACCTTGTATTCACTCGGAATGCCAACTCTACAAAGGCGAATTCCTCAATGTCTGGATTCTTCTGAAGACTGGACTTAAGTTTGTCTTTGGTAAAGCCATTTAACTGCTCCCTCACGGAGTTAAAATATCCCATTGTTTATCCTTTTCCAGGCCTTGTTCCTCTAACCATTTAATAGCTGGAGTCAGATACTTGTAACTATGGACACAATATAGTTCTGTTTGCAAATTATGTATTTTCTCCGGTAACAGAAGTTACTGTCCCTTGGAATTTGCACCTGCGTCCGCTGGATCCAAAGAAAGCCCAAACTCTCAAATTTTGTCAAAATTCTCACACTATGCACACTCAATCCAGGATCCTCAGCAAGTAATGATCGCAAAATTTGAAAAGGACGGGTCAGTGGTTTTCCTGTAGGTAACAACACGACTTGGAGCTTTCAGAGAATCCCCCTCAGAGCAGATATGAATTAATTTGCGATGTCGTGTTCGTTTCTTGTGGATTCATAAACCCTGTGAAGAGCATGAACCAAGCCTGTCACATGCCTCAACTTAGGAAATAAAGGTTTCAATTGGTTAACAGTTGAAACCATGTATGGAGCATGGTCCGTAACCACAAAAGGAGTTTTTCAAACTCAATATCAGTAGGCCAGAGTTTTTGGCAGAGGTCCATAATTGATTGCATTACTGTACTGGCATTGGCTTTCTGCAACTCATACATTTTTAACAATATGGACTTAACTTTTTCCCCTGCTAAGGGGAAAATTAAAATGTTGAAAACACATCATTCCATTGAGTCTATGGTTTCATCCACAATGGTTCCCACATCTCAAACAGACACTTTCTCCTTGGTTCTTTGGTTTCTTGGTAAACAGACTCCATGTAATTTTTTCTTAAAGCACTCTCATCGGGCATTGCCATCTTTGTGTATTTTTCAAGATATCACTTGAAGGCTGGACAGTTCACCTTATTGAGTGGAATTCCTGCTTGTGTAACAGTTGCACACAAATCAATGTTTAATTCTTTCAAATTTTGGCGTTTTGAAGAACTCTATTGAAACGCATTTCATAATAGAGATTGCCGCGAATAGTTTGCTAGAAGAGTCTTATTCATTTGATGCTTAGAGCTGGAAACTTTTTGTTTGATGCAATCTCACAGGTATTTTTCATGTAACAAGATTCCTGAATCGCAAATAGTACATCGCATAACAAACAGTTCCGTAATGTCTATGAAATCTTGTTTGAATTCCTGAGCTAGAACAATAAATTGGGCATTGGACACCTTTGGCATTGTAAAATATAGCAGTACACTCGTTTAGTAATGTAACAATGAGCTAACATCAGTTCACTTGCGACGTCAATGCGACTGTTACACAACTCATTCTTTCACCTACTCACTCACTTGCTGTACACACTCTCTTATAACACAGTGACAAATATCAGAATGTTCTCATTCTAGCTGGAACTGCTGCATCAGCGATTTCTAGTATCTTCGATCAGAATCCAGTCTTGATTCTAGAAACTATCCGGTTGCCGTCTCTGCGTGATCAACCTCCGCCTCCACACAAACAGATGACGTCTCTCACAGTAACAAGCTCACATTCAAGAACAGCAGGCTACTGATTCTGGTGGGATAGAATCACTCATTGTCAATTGCATTATTGCAGGCTAATTTATAACGGGAAAACGAGAGAAAGAGGTCTTGACGAACACAATTATTTTCCATTGTTACATGTGTGCTTTTAACTCCCGCCCGGTGTTTACTGAAAGAGGTAGGTTTACTATTCGCACGTATACAATAAACTGAGGAGACGCTAATTGAAAGTTAAAAAGTTATATTGATTAGAAATCCTATAGAGTAAATTGGAATGAAACATTAAAAGAAAAAAGGGAGAAAAGGGGTGGGGGAAGAGATAAAGTCCCCAAAAAGGGAAAAAGCTGCTTGAAAAAATTCTTTTTTTTTTTTTTTTTTTTTTTTTGCAACTAGAAACAAAATTTCACAGTATAATGTCCTGCCAACAATTTTAATTTACCCCAAGAAAAAAGATTCACGCTTAAAAATCCTAACACTAGCTATGACATAAAACGTTATTTGGAATACATTTGTATTTTAAATAGATCTACTTTTTTGTGTTTTAAGTTTTTTTCTAACGACTAGTGTTTATTAGTTTTTAAAGATTATATAAAATCCCCTCTAAATAAATAGGACCTCACAAGGTATTCCTACATAGGTACACGTTTTATTTGTCATGTAAACAACTTTAATAAGTGTATTATATTTGTAAGACTTGAAGCTTTCACGGCGAATGTTATTCATTATGGCTTCACAGGTGATCAGCCGTGTCAGGTATATAAAATCCAAGCTTTCGACCATTGCACACTCATGCAGTCCCTGATGAAGACCATGGAGTGTGCAATGGTCGAAAGCTTGGATTTCATATACCTGACACGGCTGATCACCCGTGAAGCCATAATGTATTATATTTATTAATAAAATTGTTAGACCGACTTGCAAAAATAGAACATTTCGAAAAGTTTGAGGTGGAGGGATTTTCTTGAATATCTTTGTTTTGCAGCTTTGGAAGATACGGGGCTTAAATACCAATTCTATATAGTTCTTGAACGTTAGGTGGAAGGAAACCAGATGATAAGTAAAAACATGCTCTATCGTGAAATATCATTAGAATTAAAATGTGAATATACCCCTAGATCGGATCAAGTCCCTAAAGAGCTGATTTCTGATAACTCTGAAGCAGTAGTTTTATACAACTTTAATGAATTTTAAATAGGAATGTGTATTAAGGAAATATTAAATTTAAACTACTAGTTTTATAGACAAATGCATTTTAATCAGAAAAATGCATCACGGAGATAATAAACTGAAACTATATTAATTTTATAGAGTTTTAATATAGTTTATGGCCAACCTTGTCTATATGTAGTAATTATACGTCTGGGTAGCTGCACTCCACTTCATGTAGGTGCAGGTTTCCACCAATTAGAAGATTCACATGTTATAATCAATACTTTGGGTCTGCGCACTTCCTATAATACTACCAGGCACCAACTGTTAAAAGCGCAACTATCGATTATTGTCTGTTCAATTGAAAAACAACTAGCTTGAGTCTAGAAAAAGTAAAAATGTCGGACATTAGTGACAGTGAAATGCTACTTACATCGCTGGATATTTCTGCAAAGGCACTCGATGTAATTAGGTAATAATTAACTGTCACAAAAATCAAGAAACGTTTACGGAAAACTCTCTGCACAATCCATGGATTGGAGAAAATCAAACTACATAACCTCATTTTCAGAAAATGTGTTTGTGTACTTCAAAAATTGTTGCAAACCACCGACCT
Source organism: Hymenopus coronatus (assembly GCA_030762935.1). Lineage (NCBI taxonomy): Eukaryota > Metazoa > Arthropoda > Insecta > Mantodea > Hymenopodidae > Hymenopus > Hymenopus coronatus. The sequence continues at coordinate 150,950,852 of CM060882.1, read as the reverse complement.
TGTGGACTCACTACTCTATTTACATCTGTGCATATACCTACCACAAGCCTGCCAGCTGTTTTATTGCGTAAGGTAACGACAATTAGATTGAGTCTTATTTATAGACCTCTTAAACGCCTTGGTTCTCGGCGGCCAGGAGTAAAAGACCGCTTAATTTGCTCACCGATCAGGTTTGAGTTTATTTTACCTGCCGTAAATCTATGACACAGGACTAACGGCTCTACTTTCCTTCCGATTTATAAATATTTAGCTTTACACACATAGTCATGCATAAATAGTGGCGTGTAACTTGATTATATTGACAATTAAGATGCTAAATGTGCTCACATCTTAATTATTACGGTTATAAGATTTTTCTTCTTTTTTTAAGCTAAACATCCTATGACCTAGTTGTTCAGAACCGGACGATAAATGAAAACGGTGAAATGTTGTTTAAATGATATCGAGGTCCATCCATGGAGCTTAAAGTTACTCGACATTCTATTCTCGCGATAAGGGAAAACAGCCAAAAAGAAAAGAAATCACCCCAGGTGCGATTCTAACTCGTGAACTCTTGATTGTAAGGCAAGCACGCTACGCCGCAGCCCACACTACCTAGGCGGGCTGTACGATTCTGTCGTTGCATAATATATTGCTGAATAGGAATTATATATTACATCGATATTAAATTGGAAATAATTTTAGTTAAGAGGTAAAGAGTAGACAATGGAGGGAGGACATTTCGCGCACTGCTACTTATGCAGAACTATTGTAGCTAACACAGCGAAGAGGATGGGATGCGGCGAAGGAACTACAGGAAGTCACAAGCCGCAGGCAGAGAGAATACTAGAGACACGCGGAAATCCCTAACATTTACAAGCCTGATGACCCGTCCCATTGCAGGACCGCTCAAAAGGGGTGCAAGTGGCCCATCGATCGGACAGTTATCTAGTTTACACGTGAAGTGAACCTGGATCCGCGCGCACTGCCATATACCACGAACTTGAAAGATGAGATGGAAACGGAAGTATGGAAAGAAAGTTGGGATGGATGAGAAACTACCCCAGCAATCCTCTGTCGACCCCGGGTAAAGCACGAACATCCCATGGGTTAGATAAGGCGTTCATTGGGAATCGAACCCAAGACCTCTCGAATGCCAGTAGTACACGTTACCACGGCGCCACCTCACTCGATATATTAATCGTTAAAATAGAATCGGTTCAATTCCCCACCTTTCATAGGGACCTTTTTACTTTTTCTTTTGTAAGTTTATAGTCTAACTGTAAGAGTCAAATAACCTCTGTATAATTGCATTGTGCTGCATGCCTATAGGTGGCGTTGCTTTGATTGTTTTTTTTTTCTCTCTCTTTCTTGTAGGTGCAGTTGACATTAATATTCTCTACTTATATTTTAAATTCCCTTTGGGCCAAAGCTCAGTGTTCTATTAGCAATAAACTCTATCTGATCATCCTGCCTTTTTCAGATAACTCTTAATTTTTTACATTTCAATGCCATTTAGGCTAGTTGTCATACTATAATAGCATTAGAATCTTTTCTCTCTCTCTCTCCCTAATTTTGTAGTTTACTTTCCCTCCACTTAGTGCCCAATTGTAATACCCTACAAGTGATTACGCAGCAATTAATTTTGAATGCTCGCTGCCATTTTGCAGTTGGTTTGCTTCAATCAGCTTTAGATCCTATCCTTCTGCACGAGACTTAGCTTTTAGCTTGTTGTAAGTTACAGTATACCTTTCTGATGCTATTCAGCTACTTTTTGTATAGTATTATTGTTCAATTCTCTTATGCTCGTACCCTGTACGTCCGAGGACACTCTATGCCTTGGGGCGAAAATTTATTGTTTGTTTAGTCAGTGGGTTCATTTTGTTATTTTTTAAAAGGGGGTAGCCTAAATGTTGGGAGTACAGGCTGTTGTCTATAAAGGACAAAGAAACGGTTGTGTATAAGTTTTAATATGAATTATTGTAACAGTTGTTGTTCAATTTACCTTGTTAATAAATTTGAATTCTTCAGAGATGGTTCACTGCAAGTTACCTGCTTTTCCTGTTCCCTCTCTTTACATGAGTGGTACCCTCACCCTTTGCAGAGGTATAGCGCTGCAATTCTGGTAGCAGAGCGTGATTATCGCTCGCGTTTGGGAGTCTGTTGTTTTTTTCTTCTTTTGGGTATATAGGTATGAATAGAAATATGGAGGTAAGTCGTTCTTTTAATGGCTTGCGTAAGAGGGAGTTGCTCTTCGAGGCCCGCTTAGAGTGTTAAGTTGGGACAGCCAGCTGAAGTGCAGACTATATTAGAAGCCTTACGAGGTGGAGGTGGGCAAAAGTCAAGTGATCACGTTAATGGAGGACTCAGAACCGGTGTGCAAATCTTTAGAATTAATTAAATTTGCCGTAATTGAATTCCAGAATTAAATGGAGGATTGGGAACACGATGCGTTCCCATTAAGGCGCCAAGTCAAAAGGATATTGACTCGCGTGAACCATTATTTGCTTCGGGTCGAGTACATGGTGAAGCATTCTCCCGTACATAAGGATGCCGTGAAGTGAGAACTTTGACGTGTACAGACAGTTACTGGTTTGGTAATCGCGTTTTTCTCAGGTTTTAAATACTATGCCTTCAGGTGCTCAAGCGACCGTTGAGCGTAGTATTGATGGGTCGAGAGATATGCCAACTGTAAGGGCCCTAAGCTGTAATTCTTTCTCGGCCTTAAAATTGATCACACCTTACAGAAGTTAATGGAAGACCTTTTGAAATATTTGATTGTGACGCATACATTTTTGGATACTAGCCGTTAATAAGAGTAACCTTTAGGGGGTTTCTGAATATGTGTTGTTCGACTTAGTACTAAATTATCAGGGGCAGCTCTAACTCTGTTAAAGGACTCTAAAGTTGGCAATGTTAGGATTTTCCAGGACGAACTCCTGAATTATTATGCCCTCATGCGGGAAAGCGCGGCGTATGTTAGAGACTTTTATTTGTCCCAGCAAAGCGTTTATACGCACTTCTTTTGCTTGTTACGTCGGATGAGGCTGAGGTTTGTGACACGATGATCACTGGCACTACTAGGTCGGCTTTAGTATTCTTAGGAGATCCCTAATTTAGTGGAATTGGAAAGGATTGTTCCTTCGATTATTGAATGTGCGACTGCTGACCAAGTGAGGACCATGGGCAGGATTCTACCCAAATTGAAGGCTCTATGCCAAGGCTGGGGAGAACGTTTGCCTTACCTGAACTACCGAGACGACAACCTGGGCATTTTTTCTAGTAGTTGTCCTGAGGGTGGTCAGATGAGACGCAGGCAGGTCTGTTCAGGGCTCTCCAGCCCGGGAATTATAACATCGGGTTATGCCGTCGCAGTTAGCGCTGCTAGGGAATGTTCAATCACTTGAGGCGATAACGATAGATTCACATCCCACCGTGCGTGTGGTCATGGGTAAGATTCGGACCTTGGCTTTACTAGATTCCGGGAGCACTTGTTTCTTGGTGGACTTAGGCTTTTTTGAACCACATTTGCGGTCTTCCTGTCCTAAACCTTCCTAGTTGATATGAAATGCGCGGCCATTGACGGTAATGTCCGTCAGGTTAAGTATAGGGTTTATTGCTGTGTGAGATTTCAGGCGTATCCCTAGAAACATCCCTTGTTGCTGTTACCTAGGTTCCTATACCGGTGACCTTGGGTACTGACTTTGTGTCACCTACTGCATTGAGGTTATATTTCAATACGGGACCTTTGGTTTTGCTTTTTCGTTTCGGAATTATCCTTTTCATTAGTCTCTGCAAACCCGATCCCAAAGAAGTACGAATTTTAGGCTTGTCGAGATGTCAGCCCAGTCGGATGTGTTTTCTTTTGATCATTTGCGCCTTTACAAACCAACGCGTTACATGATCTTCTCATTGCTTTTCACAAGTTGTTTTCTGGTCGTCCAGGCGTTACCCACTGATTGAATATGATATTCAAGTATTAGAACAGACGCCGGTTAAGTTATCACCTTATAGATTGACCCGCCTAAGGTGGCGATTCTTAAGGTTAAGGTAGATGAAATGTTAGAAAAGGGAATTATTCGGCCCTCTAACTTGCGGTATAGAAGTCCTGTATTCCTGGTACGTAAGAAGATTCTGACTTTCGTCCCGTAGTGGATGATCGGTGTTTGAACAAAAATACATTGATTGAGCCAACCGGGCCTCCATAGGGCTGCCCAGCATTTTTGTCATGTGAAGTTGTTTACTACGTTGACGTTGGACAACACCTATCATCAAATATTCTTAACCGAACAAAGTTAACACTTCACAGCCTTCGCCATTCCAGGGTGACTCTATGAATCAAATACAGTTCCTTTTGGAATCTTTGCAGGGGCTCAGGTGCCATCCAGACTCTTGTATGATACTTTTCTGATATTAAATTTAAATACATACATCATTACTTGGATGATCTGGTAATTTACTCCCCGGATTTGAGGCGTAACTGAATCATTTGCGGGAGGTTTTCCTTCGTGTTCGAAAAGTTGGTTTAACAGTTAAATCCTCCGAGTTTTCATTTGTCACCGATAAGTTGCGCTTTTTGGAACATTTAGTTTCCTCAAGTTGGATCACGATTGATTCTGAGTGCACCCTCTCATTGTATATCTTGAAATTTCTGGCAATAATCTCTAAAGGCCTCTTTATTCTGGATAATTTTTATTGAATTTTGCATAACTGGTAAACCGTAAGAGATAGACAAAGACTTATAATACATAAAATGTAGATCACAATAGAACCACAATTATGCCATAAACATTTTCTTCGTGGAATTCTATTTTGTAAGATATTCTTTGTTATTGATCTTAGTTTTAAAATACTTACTTTCTCATACCAGAACTTGAAACGGATTTCAATCTCACATATTAAAACATCCGATTGTCAGTTTAGTCTAATGTATTCTCTTATTTCCCTTTTACTTATAAAGCCACTAAGTAATAAGACCGTTTCTGCTAGTGTTTAGCATTAAATAGAAGCATATGCTTCTTAACAATAATTTGTTACAGAGATGCAGAGAAAGTCATCTGAATGGAGCACTTTAGATTTCTTTATTTTGTAGGCTACCTTTTTACTTTCTCTACACGGACTATGTACACAGTGTATAGAGAAGGTATTGCATGCCACCCAAAAATTTGATACCGAAATTTCACCAGAAATATATATTTTGTGGTCCCCTATATAAACATCTGCTGTGTTCCATTCACATGATTTTCCCTACACCTCTGCAACAAAATATTATTACTTCATGCTAATCGAGAAAAAAATTAGCAGATATAGTCTTATTCCTTGTTTCTTTGTAAGTAGAAGAGAAACAAGGGTGTACCATAGGTTAAAGTGATAGCCAAAACCTTGCTGCTATGTGACTGAAGCTCCTTTGTTTGTAAGGACAGGAGTTGGCAAATTCCTGTATGAGAAAAATATGTTTTAAAAGTGAAACCAATAACAAGGAATATCTCAAAAACCACCAGTTCCACGAGAAAAAAAAAATGTATATGTCATAAATTGTGTGTTTTATCGTAATATACATTCTTTGTGTAGTAAGAGTTTGTCTCTCTCTTACGGTTTACCAGTTATGCAAAATTCAATAAAATCATCCAGAATAAAGAGGTCTTTAGAGGCTATTCCCAGAAAATGCAAGATATACATTTTATTTGGCATGTAAATATTTAAATATAAGGGATTTTAATCAAAATCGTTCGAGCCATTTTGAGAAAATCAAAATCTTCGTGTCGCATCCTTGGAAAGTACCCAATTTAAATACCAAGTTTGGTATTTAACGGTCTTTTCGTTTTTGAGTGTACTGTCCACAGACACACAGGACCTTTTTCCAAAAATGTTTTATTTATTCAGGGGGACCAAAAACATGTATTTCCCAAAATATGTATTTCTGGTGAAAACTCGGTCTGGGGACAGCATGGTTCAAAAGCGAAATGCCCGTTAAATACCAAACTTAGTATTTAAGTTCAATATCTTCCAAGGATGCGACACTAAGATTTTCAGGAAAATCCCCCCACTACCCTTTACATGGAAAATTTTTTAAAATTTTTTATTTTCTAATAAGTGGTTCTAGCGATTTTGATTAAAATGTCGTATATTAAGGATATTTATCTGACAAATAAAATATATATCTTGAATATGTTGACTACTTTATTCTGGATGAATTTTACGATATTTTACATAACTGGCAAACCGTAAGAGATAGACAAATATTTATCTAACAGAAGTGATTGTGGAGTTGATCGTTTATTGTTTTTTAGATATTCCTTCTTATTGGTTTAAGCTTTAAAAGACTTATAATTTTCTCATACGGGAATTTATCAACTCTTGTCCATAGAAACAAAGACATTTCAGTCACCTAGCAACCAGCTATTGAATAATACTTTAGCCTATGCTACTCGCCTATTCCCCTTCTACTTACATGGAAGCAAATAATAAAACTATGCCTGTTAATTTTTTCTCGATTAGCAAGAAGTAAAAAGAAGCATAAGCTTTTTAGCAATAGTTTCTTGCAGAGATGTAGAGAACATCGTGTGGATGGAACACATAAGATTGTTTTAATAAGGCTTCATGCCTAATCATATAATAAACTCAAGTGATGATTTTGATTGAGCATATTGTAACTAGCTTAGAAAAACTTGATTTTTGGTGGCTAGGTTGCACATAGTAGTTACATTCATGATACATTATAGAGAATTAAGGTACAAACAACTCTACTCTGAGATTCTGGTCCGAACACCGACTTCTGTAGAATTTATTTCTTAATTATTTCTTGATTGAATGTGCTGAAGAAGGCGAACTATAAGGTAAACAGATGTCCTAAGCTGGAATGATGTAATAAATATGTTTGTCATAGATTGTTTTAGGTATATTTCCCAAATGGCCAGTTTCAGATATTATGAAACTATGTATTATACTCCCTGTCAGTGCTTTTGGCGATTTCACCCTACAACTCACATTTAAGAAAAATGGAGAACTGGCCAAATTTGCAATACAGAATCAAAACAGTTAACAGCATACACAAATTATATATGTGTTGCCCCGCTAACTATAATAAACAAAATGAAATCCGGTATAACTTTTATAACAACAATTTATTTCATTAATAGCCTATGAACATTTTAACAATTACAATACATTTAATAATAATAATAATAATAATAATAATAATAATAATAATGTGAGTAATATAGTTACAATCCTATTTAACTCGAAATATGATTGTAGAGTTCCCTATAATTTAACTTTTAACAAAGTGAAATGCACTATGGAACGTCGTATTGTGGCATATTCCTTCACGGAACTGGTAACGAAATAACTAAATGAGAAATCGTGGCAGCTAATCTTTTCAAAACCCAAATGAATTTGAATATTCGTTTTACTAAGCAACCATATCCACGCTATACAGATGAAATCAGTTTAGCCCTTATGAAGAAGAATTAACGGCGAATCACGCCATAAGAAAGCACTTTCTGCTCCACTCTGAGAAAGGCCTGTGTGCATAAAAACCCCAACCTGAGACGGACTCACAGTCAGCTTTCCCTCTTTAGCCCCTGAAAAAAACAAATGCAACTCACACGGCAAAAGGCGAACTTCATAACAAGTGCCTCTACAAATAGCGTGGAGCGTAAGACAGTGTTGCCACATTATTTTGTACCAGAATGATATAGGGCCCCCCCTTTCATCAAAGAGACATTTGAAACACAAAAAAAGACAAGTATAAAAAAACATAGAAAAATGGAGCACTGCAAGTTTAGAGTTAACTGGCACAGACTTCTTGATCACTTCACTGGGAGAGCCGTTTTCACAAAATATTCCTTTATCTCACACTGTGGGGCAAGTAATTTCCTGGGAGGATCGCGTCACTTTGAGCTGCAGCACTAGCACCAAATGTAAAGTTGCACTACCAGAACAATGTTGAAACTGAAATCACTGCGTCTCAATAAGACACAAGAGCGTTACACCACATGAGTAGAGAAGTATTTGTAGTGATGATATTAACGACTCCGATGAAGTCCATGAGGCATTATGAAGGTTTGCTGGTGCCTTAATGGAAGCAGTCGCTAGTTCAGCAAAGCGCAGGACAGAAGATACGTGAGCAATATCCTCCCAGATTTCTTCAGCAGAGACCCATACAGCATTCCAAAAGGACAAGGATAGGAGGGAAAACGGGATAGCGCTGCAACAAAAATCAAGAGCAATAGAACTGGGAACTAAATATGCATTTCTCGCAAAATTTAGTCGGGGAACGTAATGAAAATTGTGGAAAAAACCTGCTTAACAAATACAAAAGGAAATGCATAAATGTGAAAGATACAAAAGAACTGCTAAAAATACAATATACAATTTAATATAAATATAATATATAAATAAATATATTGGGTAACATTGATAATATAAACAAATAACATTGAAGAATAACACAACACAGAATATGTGCCGAAAGGTAATTTAGTATAGAATTACATTGTCAAAATGAAATATTTTATATTAGATACATGATTAGCTTATATCAGCTTATATCTATGATCATGGACTTGAAATAAATGACATTTTTATCAGATATATATGTTACTGATTGTGCACCAGTGAAGAATATATCAGACTCTGAAATATGAGGCTGGCCAGGCACTCCACAACAAAATTAAACACAAAATGATCACAAAACAAAATACAGAAACACGCCGAACAGTGAAGGGAACGCAAGAAGCGTCCGTTTCAAAATACAAAACACATAAATACATAGAAACGGAGGTTTAGTAATGCACACCAAAAAAACTTCTTTTCAAGAGGAACGCGTGATCAACTTTGCTTTACGCGAAGCGAAAAGGACATGTGTTACATAAGCGGCCAGCACCGTGCAGAACAAACAATACGGAGAGCTTACTCCAAGCAACGTACATAAGGACACTTACGCCCACGCCAAAACATAAACTCAGCTGCGTAAAGAAAACAATGTAAATAAACACCATATGAAAACAAACACAGTTCAAAATAAACACGGACCCAAACAGAAGGAAGCACACAATTACAAAACCACCCTAAGGACAGCTAATTTATAGGTTTTAATTGGCTGATGTGTGCGCGTCTCAGTTGCCCATTCTCAGTGTTGGATCCTAACAGCAACATTTTTATACATTTTAATTATCTTGTATGGTCCAGTATATCGTGAAGCCAACTTTGCTTAATATTTATTTAGCTTTGAACTCAAGGGGTGAATTTGGCATATTACCAGCTGTCCAACAGCGTAGGGGAGGGCTTTTTATTAGCATCATATTTGCGCTTTACTGCCCTCTCTTCCAGAGAAACTCACCTTCAGTTCCAAGAATACTCGGGCAAAAGCATCCGCAGCACAATTATCGGAACCATTGGATATGCCCTGGGGTGAACTGATATGCCGACATACGGACGCCCCATCGTGTTAAACGGCCAGTAGCTCTAGGAGAAGAGAGTGACCATGTTAGGGTCTGGCTATTGCACTCTAGAGAGAACTCTACATGCTCTAGATAATGTTTATATTTTTTCAAGCAAAACAAAACCGCTAAAGTTTCCAGCTGGTATACTGAATATTTCTTCTCTGCCTGGCTTAGGATATGTGAGGCATAATAAATAAGTAGTGACCATTGGGGAAATCTTGGAGGAGGATCCCTGCTATGGCTCCTTCGGAGGCATCTGATTGAAGTACAAAACGTAATTTAAAATCTTTTCCTAAACCCGCATTAAAAAATCCTCATTTACAAGAGTTCGGCTCAACTCCCCGAATCCAATAATACTACTAATGGAAAATGTCTCTTGGTTACGTGAATTAGTGGTTTAACAGAAGCTTGACGCACTACCATACGGTGCGAAAGTGTGAAGGATGGACACTTTGGTTCATATTGTAATAAAGGGTGCGATCGGTTTTTGTCACCTCGAGCAACTCTATTGGTACACGCGGAACGATGCAATGTCGAACTCCGTGGTCCAAGGCCCCACATCTGAAGCATGCCGAGGCGTTCTGAACAACACCTCGAGTGTTTGAAAGATTAGAATATGATATGGTATTATGGTCAATCAACGGTGGAGACGGGCGTGAAACATCAACACGTATGGTATCCACTGCGCTTTGTTCAGATAGGCGAGGTAACATTTGCTCCAATTCTGTAAAATTATTCGATTTTGCCATAAAAACCAACGCCGACCGTGCACTCGGCGTCAAACCCGAAAGTATAATGTCAACAATTTGACCTTCTGAATCGGGAACTTTTAGTACCCAAGCATACAAACCTCTGCATGAAATCCACGAAAGATCGGCATATCGTTGGGGATGTAGATCATGGGTCTGCTTAAGCGATGCTAAGGTAATACGGGGAACAAAAGAATTCAAAACTTCTGCATGAAATGAATCTAAAGGATCAATGCGAATTTACTCCGAATAGAATGTTACATAAAATTCCCTTAGATTTTGCGGCAATAGATTCATATAATTGAAAAGTAGTAATCCCTTACAGAGAGGCATAATTTATAACCTTGACCATGAACTTCAAGAATTTAGCCGCCGAATTCACATCGGTCACCTCAAAATCAGTAAAAGATTCCACAAAACAGAAAATGGAATTAACATATTAGTCGGGGGTAAGGGTTCCCCAGCTCTTGATATAGTACGCTCCAACAGGGTCACAAATTCTGCGCGTAATTTTGCTGGTGTAGATGGGTGCTGAACATTGGGGAAATACTTGATAAAATAGTCCACTCATTGCACATAATGAGAAAGACTTGCAGAATTTCTACGAATCCAATGTTTAGAAAACCCCGATTCTAACTTCCAATTGGTAAATAACAAGTAAAACTCAAAGCTTGATCACATATCATAAAAAATTCCGCAACCAACGGGTGCATGTCGAACAATTTGACCATGGGTTTGTCCTTCACTTGCTTAAAGACTTCTAAAGTGGCCTCCACATGGGCGGTATCCGGAATATCTGCTCCATGAACACACACTTAAAACCAAATTTCGTTCTTAAGTAACAAAGAGGAATCTTGCACAGCCGCCATTATAATAATTGCAACAAATTTCTCGCACTAAAGACACACATATAACTCTGTAAAACTAGTGGATTCCGAAATCCTTGCGACCTGAAACTAAATTAATCATGCTCAGGCTACCAATTGTACTCTCTGTCACTAGTTTGGGCGATTTCATCCGACAACTCACATTCAAGGAAAATGGAGAACAGACCAAATTTGCAATACAGGATCAACACGGTAACAGCAGACACAAATTATATATGTGTTGCCCCGTTAACTATAATAAACAAAATTAGATTCAGTATAACTTTTATAACAATAATTTATTTCATCAATAACCTATGAAAACTTTAATAATAATAATAATAATAATAATAATAATAATAATAATAATAATAACAACAATGCATATAAAATAATAATGTGAGTAACGTAGTTACATTCCTATTTAACTCGAAATGTGATTGCAGAGTTCCTCATAACTTAACTTTTAACAAAGATGAAAAGAAGTGAAATGCACTATGGAACGTCGTAACGTGGCATATTACTTCACGGAACTGGTAACGAAATAACTAAATGAGAAATCGTGGCAGCTAATCTTTTCACAAAACCCAATGAATTTAAATATTCGTTTTACTAAGCAATTACGTCCACGTAATACAAAGGAGATCAGTGTTTAGCCCTTACGATGAAGAATTAACGGCGAATCACACCATATGAATGAACTTACCGCTCCACTCTGAGAAAGGCCTGTGTGTATGAAAACCACAACCTGAGACAGACTCACAGATAGCTCTCCCTCTTTAGCCCCGGAAAAAAAAAAAAAAAAAAAAAAAAACATATGCAATTCACGCAGCTAAAGGCCGAACTGCATAACAAGTGCCTCTACAAATAACGTGAAGCGCAAGAACATTGCTGCCACATTATTTTGTACCAGAATTGTACAGTATATTATAGACTTGTAGAAACTCCAATACACAGAATTAAATTTGCAAAATGACGAGTAGATCTGGAATGCTTAATTGTTGTATAAACTTGAAAAAGCTAATAACATATTGCGAATTATGGCTGTAACTGATATTAAGTGATAACGGCCTAGTAAGTTCTTGACGCATTGAGCCTCTAAGGTGAACAACAACAACAACAACAATAATAATAATACGTATAATAATAAAAGGCTTGAATTTAAGAAGAAAATCATTTGTATTAATGCTTCTGGTGTTACCTTTAAAGTACCATAATTGGGTGGCTACGTCTGTGAATAAGTCTTATGTTAATAGTTGATGTGATTCGTAGTTTTTTCTATTTTTGTTTATTATATTTCTTTCATGATTATGGCAAATGGAATTGTTTCTGTATAAACTAAATTGAGTATTATATATAAACGCTCTTCAGCTGCTGCGGTCTTAGCATCATATTAAATATTAGAAGTGAAAGACCGCTTAATTATGCTCAGAGGCCTCTTTATCAGACTTGATGTTCTTTTACGTGCCGTAAACCTACGACACAGAACCAACGGCTTTACTTCCTTCATGCTAAGGGTTTTTACGCCCGAAAAAAGTCCATCGCACTCCGCCAGCTTTGAAGCCACAACCCTGGGAACTAGAGGCTAGCGTGTTACCCATAGACCACGGAGGTCGACACCAGTTTCAAGGGTAGCGGAATTGGTGGTGGCTATTATGAGGATTCTTATTGAAATGTTTGATTGATGTTGCTTATTCTTTTTATGCCAAAACTGAGACCGAGATTACACCGGAAATAGATGTTTTAGGGTCCCCTCATTAAAAAAACATTTTTTTTAGAAAAGATGTGTATGTTTCTGTGTTTCTATGGACAGCATAATTCAAAAACGAAAAGTGAGTGAAATACCAAATTTGGCATTCAAGTTTAGTATCTTCCAAGGATGGGACATGAAGATTTTTGGGAAAATCCCCATCTCCAACTACCTTTACATGGAATGTTTTTCGAAAATTTTTATTTTCACAAAAGTGACTCTAAAAGTTTCATTAAATTATCATATAATTAGGAGGATATTTTCATGACAATCTAAATGTATATATTGGATTGTCTGTAAATAGCCTCTGAAGACCTCTTCATTCTAGATGACTTTTGTCTAATCGTAAGAGATAGACAAAAAGTCATTACATAAAAATGCAGATCTCGATAAAACGCACAATTTATATCTCCAACGGTAAATCAACTTTCGTTTCATCTCCTTTCATTTATCCCAGAAATTCAAAAGAGTACCTGGTTTCAATAATTTGTTACAAATAGCGATGAGTTATTTAAAGATCTGACTAGGTATCGTTTTAGCTTAGTTTATTTCATTATTTACCGTTTACTTACAAGGAAGCAAGTGATAAGACCAGTTCTGCTAATGTTTATAACTTTAATTTTTAGTACTTTTGTTCATTTAAGGTGATGTAACTGTGAAGTTTGGAAAATCCACGTCATGTAAGATATCTTATTGGAATTTATACCATACACAATAATAGTGACACTTCTGCCATGTATCAAAACTCCAGTTTGCATGATTATTTAAATAGTAATGCCTTACTGTCTAAATTAATTATTCCAGTAAAACTGAGTCAAGAATATTCACATAAAAGAATTTAAATAGATCTGTCATATTATAATTTTTTATATAAACCCCAATTATTAAAGAAAATTTATTACTTTTCATACTGGCCAAAACTCTTGATTTGTCAAAATGTAGTAATTTATTTATCAAAATTGGAGCATCATTTCAAAAAAGTAATATGGCAATTTTCTTGGATTTGCTTCTTAGAGATAATATAAACAGTTTGAAACAAATTGGTAAAAAAAAAAAAAAAAAAAAAATGCATCGTGTAAAGTAAAAAGTGTTGGAAGAAAGATTGAGAGAAAATAAGGTTTAAAGTGGGGAATGCCCATTAATAAGCGTGCACCTACCTATCTATAGATTCAGTTAATTGGTAAAGTTTGCTAAATGTGCAAAATGATATTTTCTTAAAGTTCAGAGTCGTGTTATTTTATTATGATCAAAAAAGATTTTTTTAATTTTTCAGAACTTTTTACCAAATACCCCGGATGCATCACCTTAATATTTATGGTTATGGTAAAGAGAATTTGTATTATTTATGACAATAAATAGCGACGATGTCGGAAGTTATATATAGTGATCTGTATATGAATGGTTGATTGGCGTTGCTTATTTTTATTTTCTCTAGCATGGAAGTACAATGTGCTTACGTAATTGACAGAGAAGCTAATGTATTCCACCCAAAAATTTGACATCGACATTTCACCGGAAATACATGTTTTGAGACCCCCGAATAAAACATATTTGTGTGTGTTTCTGTGAGCAGAATAGCTCAACTAAGTCACTTTCGTTTCATCTCTTTTTGTTCATTACGAGAATGCAAAAGAAAACCGAATTTCAATTGTTTCACATAGCGATAGCTTTTAATTTTGACTATCGCTGTGGTCTACATATTCTCTTATTTCCGTTCTACATACAAAAATGCAAATAATAAGACCATTTCTGCTAATGTGAATCTCTATTAGCATGACGTAGATACAAAAAATCTTCTGTAAGTAATTCTTTTTGTGGAACAGCCAGAGAAAGTCATGTAAATGTAGTACATAAGCTTTTTTAATTTAGTTTTTCACTAAAGTTCTTATTTGTTTAACACACTGGTAATGGTAACTGGAGTTTGTTTGTGTTGCTGATGGTGACAAATGGAGTTTATATTGTTAATGGAAGTGGTGGTGGTTGTTTTCTTGTTATGATACATCAGTCATAATGATTATGGCACTTTGTCTCTGAAAGTGCTTTCGGGTCGGCACATTTTCAGAGCTATGGAAATTTTGAGACATTTGGGTTATATTAAGAGTTGATGTAATATGGTGCTAGTAAAATATACATAGGCTTTAACATATGTGAAAGTATCATGATTTTTATTTAAAAGTTCCAGCCGTACTACTCAGTTGTATAGCTGACCAGATAATATACCGTTGAAAGAGATATATCTGTTTGCTTCCTCCTATAATTCCGGACACTTAATCGCCCTTTAGTTGATAATTCGCGGTTTGATTCGGATGTAAAGTATATGAAACGGAAAAACGTAGAAAACTGTATATAAAATATTTTTCTAGGTATTTTATCATCTTAAAACATTGAAGTACGTAAAATGTTCGTGTTAACGTCAAACAGGAAATAGAGAAAAACATAATAATGTTTGATCTTAAGTCACGACACGTTTTGATCGGCACGTATCCCTAACTGTTCTAGCAAGTTCTTCGAGAAGAAATAATAAAAGATGCCGAATCTAGGAATAATAAAACCAGTCGAATCAATCACGTTACCTCGGCCACTACCCCGCCTCCATCAATTGGCACATCAACAAGCCGTCGCCATTCCGCCCGTAGAACTTTCTGAACTAACCCAATCAGTCTGCACTTCTACAAGGTAAAATGTGGTCATCCACGGAGTTCCACGGGACCATCCGGCACGATACTTCGACACAGTTGAACGAGAAAAATGTCTCACAACAATAAACCACCAGGATATTCACTCAAAGAGGCCCATCACGCTGGTCCGTCAGATCACCGAACCTGGCAACTTCGCAGCGGCTTTAAGGGAAAACTTGGCCATTTGGCAGTACCTGGACATAGAGGCTAGCCGAACGAGTCGCCAGGCACCCTGTCCCCATTGCTGTAAATTCGATCACTCTGAAACTTCATACGCATGTACCACTACCCTGACACCAGTCGCCCAATACACAGCGCACGACCTGAGGAACCGCCGCCGGTACTGCTCCACCTGTAATGGCTTCGGTCACTTCACGGAACAAGAGCAGTGCCCGTTCTATCCTCGTGAACAACCTCAGCAGTCGACTTTCTCAGCGAGTGTATCACCATTTCAAGTCCGGACAACGACGGCCACCACCACCCACATCACATAGTGATATCACCGCTGATCATTTCATGCGCACTTCCACTGCACCAACATATCTGCCGATGCATCCACGACCACAGCCAAATAGCCGACACAGGTGCAGTGGCATCACACTGAAGTCTATTCGTCTTCAGCATGACGGAAATTCTCACAGCAACACAGAACGATGTAGCAGACTCCAGGACGCATGTAGGCTCTGCGTATTATTGCCAGCAAGCGCGTTATTGCCAACAAGCGCGTTATTGCCAACAAGCGCCTTGCGGCAGTCGAATCGACACAAAGCGACACCAACAGACATTTCTGCGCCACTTTCCATGTAACTCACAGAATTTAACGAACTATCCAAAACTTCACCATAGAGAACACCATGATACATCTCCAGCCTCAATAGCATCATCATATACTACAGAGCCACACGAACTTTCAGCCGAGACACCAGATTCACTTCTGCCGTCCTCCAACCAACAGCCGATCATCTAATTGCTTGGAGTGACAGAACCCGCCGGAACTTCGAGTTCTTCCAGTACTACATAGCACACAATGACGAATATGTAACACACACAATATCTGATAACTCAGTTCTACTCCTCCCAAGCCTTTAGGATGTGCACAGCAACTTCATCTGAGAGCAATCTTCATGCATTAGTCCCAAAGACCTCTCTTCATCTACCTTTAATAAAGCAGTAATACCTCTATCACATACTAAGCTCAATGTTCTGGGCCTTCTGACAAGTTCATTGCTCTACCCTTAATCCTTCCATCCGCTGCCGGAAATCAGCTGACATTTTCATATCTTTCACCCGTGAATAGCGGAGGTGCAATGGCAGCGCTTTACCAGTTTCACTTTTCCGACTTTTCTCTTCAAATTTCATCATTACTACCGTCTAATTTCACCACCTCCCCTCCCTGGCGAAATAAATCCTATCTATTCCTGTCTTCTGCTGTATCCCCTTTTAAAAACTCTTCGAGATGAAACTGACACGATAGCGCAAGAATATCCAGTCTACTCTCGAAATTAACGCCGTCGCTCCCCCTGGATCTGCCGAGGTGGTCTCTTCATCGCGTTCGCCACCGGAGTCAACTTATGCCTTAGCCGTAGTTTCGCTGCCGACAGATGCCGCTTCGCCGCGAGTGCCTCAGCCGCCGACAAGTCTGTCTACCAGCAGCGCTGTAGAATATCTACAATATGATCGACTTAGCATGGCTGTTTGTGGTGTCCCAAGTCACCTGCCATTACGTATTTTCCTGACAACTAAGCAGCAACAGTGGCTTGCAGCAGTTAATATCAACCGCATCACATCACCACACAAGACCACGCCCCTTGTATGGCTGGAGCTCGCCAGCCGAGGGGACCTGGGTTTTGCCTTGAAGTCCGACCTTCCGTTATTAGGGAAGCGAGTACTAGATGAAGCCAACGGCCAGAAACACCACAATCCCTTCCTCCGCTTCTGTGACTACACCCACAATGAGACTGACTGCGCCGCATCAATCACAGTCAGCTACTTAAGCCACCCTACCTTCGCCGCCGACGCTGGTACTGCACCTTCTGTGGTGGAAATGGCAACTTTACAGGTCAGGCGAAGTGTCCCGTGTACTCACACCGTGTACGAGCACCACCTCTATTGCAATCAGTAACTACGCAACCACAGACCGCTACCATCGCAGACAAGATCTCCAAGGAGCTCCAGCGGATCCGAGATGTCATTCAGGACCTTCTCTCGGAAGTTCTGGACGTTGCTAAGCAGTTCTCGATCCTGGAGAACCATCTTCGTGAGCGTCAAACATCATCACCACAGAATCAACAGCAATAGCCAATCAGAACATCTACAGTACATCATCACCATCAGCAGCATCATCGATTAAGCAGCTGCATCACTTCTCAACGTCATGCTAGAAATAACTGGAAACTATAAGCGCCACGTTCCGTGTCCTAGTCAATAACACTAATCACATTAGAAATCACTTCGAAAAGATCATTCAATCTTTCCAGACATCTACCAGGAGCTACGCCCAGGTGTACAAGGTCAGACCGATCACATTTTAGGATTGACACATCATCTATCTTTTCCTATCCTAATGTCACCTTCCAACCTTTAAAGTACAGGCAGGCCAGTTTGTTGTGGCTGTAGCCTGGAGCATTACATTTTATACACTCTCGTGCAATTGTACGACAGCTTCTTGCCCATCGTTCGGCTAACACGAGTGCTCTATGGGGCCGCACTAGCAGACTACATCACACAGCATTGAGCGGTTATTATTTGCTATACCGCATCCAAGGCTCGGGCACATATCCTCCCATTAACAACGGCTGGAGGTCAATTGCAATATCTACTGCGTTTTTACCTACCACGGTAAGAAAAAAAGATCTTCATTGTATCGAGTTGTTTTAAGTAAAGTAGATCAGCTCTTTTTAGTGAAACTAGATATCAACTACGGCAAGTATTTGTGAAGGAGAAAACAGTTGAACATATGTTGTAAAGTGATTTATAATATTTGTCGGATTGAAGAGATCTGAAATTCTTCGTACCAGGAAGTCGTTTGTAACTGCGCCTGATTACGACTGCAATAAATGCAGTTCTTGTGACAATAGGTGTCTCAACCGAAATGTAGACGAAAATTCAAATGTAAGCAATGGACAATGCTTAAGTTAATGAAATTCGTCAAGACGCACACGAAGAATATTGCGGTCCATTCATAGTCAAAAGGAAAATCACATAAACGTTTATCAACAATGGCCTCTTTATGCAGTTTGGAATATAAGCCTGCGTTTAAAAGACGATTAAAGCCCTATGTCATTCGTTGTGTATCATCCAAAAACTTAGATGCTTATCTACAAGAGACGAGACTTCATAAATCCGAGAAATGAAGCTGGGTTTTGTTTATGAACGTTCTTTAACGCTGTGGCTCTCAGAGTCCCATTCTGTATTGGGCGTGTAAGACCGCTTAGTTTTGCTCAGGGACCTTTTCTTCAGTGTTGAGGTCCTTTACGTGCCGAGAAGTACGACCGGGTATTTCCCGATTTACTTCTCTTCCGAAAGAAGCCATGCTAAAACTTTTTAGGCCCTCCGCCGGGTTTGAACCAACAACGGTTCACATCATAGTCGAATTCCGATTTGTGAGTAATGCTGGAGAAACCATCGAGGAAAAGAAAAGTTTAAAGCACGTAATCAGAAAGATTTTTTTAATAGGGTTAGAAAACCTGCTGGATCCTAAATTCAAGAAACTCGTCGCGAAAATGGAGAAACTTAAACTTAAAACTAGAATTCGGATTCATGATGTGAATGGGGTTTAGATTTAATAATATAACAAATAGTCTTAAAAAACTGACGAAAACAATTTTATTTCACGTCGCTTCAATGGATCGGCAAGTGATGGGTGCATGAATATGGGCGCGTAGTCAATCTGTTCCCTCAACCGAGCTGGTTGTCCCAATCAGCACCATCATAGGGCGCTAGACGATCTAAATGTGCCACCAGCCTCTTCTCTCGAGACGTTTCTGGATATAATTCTCTTCACTACAAGATACGGACCTTGCCATAGCTATTGAAGCTTGGGATAGTGCCCCATAATCCGGGTATTGTATAGCGATATAATGGTGATACCAGATCACCCTTTTGGAAATCTCGAAACACACCAATCTGGATTTGGAGATGGGCTATCCCATGCATGTGGAGTTTAGGTCGTATGTTAAACCACTTAATTATTGAAGACTAACCTGCCTGGCGTCAACAATGGATATTGTGTGTTAAGGAGCGATCGATCAAAAAGAAAAGCGGGATACTTACATCCAAGTGTCTCTGGAGATTGGCCACCCTTCCTCAAATATTCTTCTAGAGAATTGACATCTGTTCAGCCAATCGGTCATACTATAGATGGAGAGGTCCTTTGCGATTCTTGTAAACTCCAAGTCGCTCTAGTGCTTCCCGAAATATGTTAGACTCAAAACTGGTGCCCATATCGCTTTGTAACTTCAACAGTACTTTAAAGCGGCGGAACAGTGCTTCTACGAGGCAGTTCAGATGACCTTTATCCACTGGCTTGAAATGGCGTACACCTCCGGCCACTTGGTGAAATAACCCATTTTTATTATCCCTGTTTGATAAAGCAAATGATTCCGTTATGTCGTGGCGATGCGTTCGAAGGATGTTCTCATGTTAAACTGCTGCATGCAATCCCGGCTCTGTAGGCCACGACCTGCCGCACTCACATGATATTAGCAGCACTCTTCAGGGTCTGCCCATAGTACCATTGCTTTTTAACCAGGAGTACATTTTCAGAGCTTAACGATTGTTTGTCCCACCGAAGTACTTCCTTCATGACTTCCATCACCTTTCTTTGAAGGAAGATCAACTGCTCTCTCATTCTCTCTTTCCTCCCTCTCTCTCTGTGAGTGTGTATCTTCCCGTTAGGTGACTTTCAAACTCTAATGAGCACAGTGCTCAGTGACTCCATTAGGCCCACATTGATTGATACTCACTAATGCGAGGTCTTGCCAGCTCGACCTAGTGCCTGCCACCACTTCTCTAAGGACACCCCATGTCGACGTTTGCCAGTAACTCCTTGGCAGGTATGACCTATCCCATCTGCTGCACCGCCAAAATTACACGAATAGCTTTGGCACGGTGCTTTTCCTCCACCTTATTGCAGTAATCGTATGTCACAGATAGGGTATTTTTGGCATTGCAATCGCAATGCTGTGTCTCCTACCCACTCTTATGCTCAAGACACGCGGTGTCACTCGAGGAATGGTATTGATGATAGCGCTGATATGCCCCTTGCCACGCTGGTCCTCATTTGTTTCGCATCGGGTCGTCGGCTTGGTCGTGGATTTTCGTTCTCTAAATGCCCTAGCTAGCCATACCCTCAACATATACCACATGAAGTTCGTCATCTCTAGGTCGATTTTTTCTCCCTATTGTAATGAATACTCCTGGTCCTCGAGATGGTGCAACTGTTATTTGGGCAACTTCCATCCTCAACGCAGGCGTTAACGCTCATGGAACTTCTAAAGGTTGACGCACACTGGCCCGTCACGATCGAAACGGAAATTTGCAGCCGACCGCCTTTCTCTCACTGCTTGGAGTAGTCGGACTGGAACAGTCTGCAGCAGACTGTCAACTTACAGCAGATGAAATCTCCTGCAGAGGATAATCAAGCACAATCGATATTTGTGTTTTGGATGAAATTAAGCAAACCAAATGATGCGTGAAATGGAACGCTATTTAGGAAAGGAAATTTGGGAAGGAAGTAACCAGTCTTCAGTTTTAGGATCTCCACGGTATAAGGACTGAGGAAAACCTGGAATAAAATTTCAGCTAGGCAGCATGGTCCTACAATTTGAATACAGACCTCCCGAATGCGAGCCTCACACTTAACAAACAGGATCTACATTGCCGACTTCAAACAAAATACACTCACTTGTAATTGTTGACAGGCAATGCTCCTTTTCTAGATAAAATTACTTACTGACCGGATGGGCAGCTTAACTGAAATACATTGAAACATTCAACATTATCGTATAAAATGTTTTCTGGATCACTTTACTCGTTATTTGGTCAAACGACCTTTTGATACATAAATGAATTTTTGGACACAATTTGTTAAATTGGCTATTTTACTTTTTGCAATGAATATTTATATTAACATCCCGCCTTTTTCAACTAAATTAGGAAATCCTTTTTACACTTTTTTTACCAATAATTTGCTTCTAAAATTCCTAATTTTAGTAATTACTTATTTTTATCTGAAACCGGCTAGTGACTTTGCCCATAAAATGGCACAAATCCGAACCTAGCAATTTTTTCTGCTTCACACTGGCCATTTTGCGTCAATCTTTATAGTCGCCGAGTATCAAGCGTTATCGTATCTCAGTGTCGCACACCCCATCGACGAAGGATTAGGCAGCTTCATGAGACACTAAAGCCGCGCCGTGGCCGAGTGGCTAAACCACTCCTCTCTTACCTAGACTGCCCGGGTTCGATCCCAAGCAACCGCATGTGGAGTTTGTGGTGGACAAAGCGGCGCAGGAGCGGGTTTTTTCCGGGTTCTTCGGTTTGCCGCGCCATAGCGTTTCACCGGTGCTCCATCTTCATTCCATGTATCATCAGTGTCATCGCCTGCGGTGCCACAAGTAGAAAAGTGGGCTTTAAACACTATAAAAACAACAATAAATAAATCAACGGGAGGTTCACAAGGGCATTGTTCGCCAGTTATTCAATTTCCAGGATGAACTCCTGGATCGTCTCCCCTGCACTCTTGACTTAGTTGACTGCGGTGGGATGTAACCAAGTGACGTTCCCGAGCCAATTCTCAAGGGCCTCCGAAATGTTTTTGGAACCGCCGACGTGGAATCTCATTTAAAATTGTAATACTTCTAATAAAACACAGTGCTAGTAGAGGTTAGGCTAATTATAGTTGGCATGTCACAAATACTGCAACCATGCTCAGGTTATCCCCTCGCTTCACATATTACCATCTGAGTAACAGTTTAGAAATGGTTTCAATATAATTGCTAAAGCACAGAAAATTAGCTGAAAACAGTATAAAGTACAATAAAACAGTGGCGTGCGGTGATTAATCAAATACCCAAAGCAATGAATATGGTAGTTTTTAAATAACAATAAGGAATAGGCTCTCCATTAAAATCACAACCAGTAATATTATAAATAAAAGGAATAAACATTAAAGATAAAAGCACAACTGATAGTAATTTAAATTAAAGGAATACATATAAACATAAAAATAGCAATGGGTAATGTTTTATATTGAAAGAATGGTTATTGCATTACATGCTATATTTAATAATGTTACTTACCTAAGAGTTGACAGAAAATAGCTAGTTTCTGGACTTAGGTAAATTCACTTTGGTTGGTCGCCTATGTAAGATCAAGGGAATTTAAATTCTACCGTTCCTTCTAGGGAAGAAAATTTAGTAATTTTCTGTTACTTTTAATTTGTTCCTTCACCTGAGTTCTCTTAGTAGGCAAGCTTCAATTGAAATTATTCCAAAATGAGAGTTTTTCCGAGAACAACTTATGATTCTCCTCAGCCTATTCATCTCTAATGAAAATGTACTCATACAAATTGCATGCAGAACGACACTGACATTTTGAATTGCAGAAAACTTTGTTTTAGTATAGAATTAATGCTCAAACGTTTAAATTCACTGGTGGTTTTGTTTCTAAAGTTTCATACTGAACACCATAGTCAGCTCTTTTCCCAATCGAATGGCGTCTAAGAACGTTCCATATTATATAAGATACTTTGAAAGCTCTTTTTGGGGAACTAGCCGTAGTTTTCCTGCGGAAATACATTTAAAAATGTAATTCTATCCAAAGAGTTACCAATGTTATCTAACACTTCAGAATATAGAAGTTTATATTCGATATTTTCCTCTTCTACTTGAGACATGGTTTCCAGAAAAATCTGCTCTCATTCATCGCGTAATGCGGCTATAGAGTGGCGAGTTTCTTAGATTTTGTATTGACAGATATCACTTGCTTGGTTTTGAAGGATGTTGTACAATACATTGATGAAAATTAATATTTTGTTGAATATGTACCTTCTGTCAAGAAAGTACAGGTCATTGATCATTTAAAAATGCTGTTCAAAGGGGATTCGAAATTATTGTTGTCGCTAAGTGGGTACAAATTTCCTCTATACCCTCGCGGAGTTTGATCGTCATCTGTCATTTAGTTTGTTTACAGTACGCCATTTTGTTAGTTCATCTCAAAGGTGATTTGCGATTTTTACGATGGATACAAATATTGAACAAAGAATCTGTCTCAAATTTTGCATTACAAATGGTATTTCGTGTGCCGATTCGCTGAAAATGTTACAGACGGCTTACGGTGAATCGACTTTATCAAAAACACGTGCATATGAGTGGTACAGTGCATTCAAAAGTGTTCGAAATGTGGTGGAAGATTTGCCTCGCTCTGGTCGGCCATCAACGGTTTCAACTTAACTGAACAACGCTAAAGTGAAGAAAATGGGTCTGAAAATCGTCATTTAGGTCTGAGAGAGATTGCCGCTGAATTTTCTGTGTCTCACGAATCGATTCGTGCCATTTTAAACGATTGTTTGGGCATGACACGCGTTGCAGCTCGGTTAGTTCCGAAAGACTTGAATTTTCTACAAAAACTCAATCGCGTAAGGATTGCTGAAGACATGTTAGAATGAGCCAGTTTCGACCCCACATTTATGAAACGTATTGTAACTGGTGATGAGACGTGGGTTTACGAGTTTGACCTTCAAACCAGTCAACAAGCTTCCGAATGGCGCCTTCCAACTGAACCGAAACCTAAAAGGGCACGTCAAACTCGATCAAAACTGAAGGTCATGTTGACAGTTTTTTTTTTTTTTTTTTTTTCGATTATCGCGGTGTCGTGCACTCAGAGTTCTTGCCAGAAGGTCAGATGATAAATAAAGACTATTATCTGAGCGTCATGCGGCGTTTGAGAGAACAAATGTGGTGAAAAAGGCCAGATTTGTGGAATGACGACTCATGGATTCTGCACCACGATAACGCACCAGCTCACAAGCCTATTATTGTGATAGAATATCTAGCCAAAAACTCAACAAATTTCATCGAACAGCCACCCTATTCACCTGATCTGGCTCCTGCTGATTTCTTTCTCTTTCCAAAACTCAAGTTCCACTTCAAGGCACCCGTTTTCAGTCGATAGAAGACACAAAGGAAAATTCGTAGCGACAATTGACATCGATTCCTAAAAGTGCCTACAAAAATGTTTTGATGATTGGATTATTCGTTGGCATAAATGTATAATTTCAGAAGAGGCCTACCCTGAAGGCGATAAAATAAAATTGGATGAATAACTCATTTTTTTTTTTTTTTTGTTTTATTGGCAAATTCCCGGAACTTTCTTGACACAGTAGTATAAGAGAAAAACAAAAGTGCTAAAGTATATAACTTAATTGATTAACATTATTAACTAACTCCATGGCACGACAGCTCACGGGGAGCCTTGGCCTACCGCCCGGCCGCTGCGTCCCCCATCTCGGTCCACTACAGACGTCATGGATGGGGTGCAGTATTGGAGGGTGAGACGTGGTCAGCGCCTCGAACCCCTCCCGGCCGGTTAATGCGGTCCTCACGACCTGGAGCCGCTACTTCTCCATCAAGTAGCTCCTCAATTGGCCCCCCAGGGACCTCACGAGGCTGAGTGCACCCCGGTCCAGGTCTCCCAGCGGGGGAAAAATCCCCACGCCGGTACTGGGGATCGAACCCAGGTCTCCCGCTTGGTAGGCAGCTGCGCTACCACGGCGCTAAGGAGACGACCATTAACATTATTCTAGCAGAAATTAAACACATCAAAAAGTATAGTTATGTTCCTGCACACATGCTGGCCAATCTTGACAAGTAGTTCAATTATGTTAAACAGAAGGAATATCCACAATTTCATGACCTATACTCATACTTGACAAAACGGTCAAAACTACGACTTGTATTATGTCATTTTGAATTCGATTTTAAATTCCTTTAAATAGATACAGTAAAAGTTTCTGAAGGGCAGCGCCGCGGCCGAGTGGTCAGACCTTCCACCTAGGCGGACCGTATTCGGTCCCGAGCGTCTGCATGTGGTTTCGGGCCGTTGGCTCTCCGAAAAAGAGCCCTATGCATCAAATTGTATGTTGTAGGGGGTTGTCGGTCCTAAATACGGGAGGGTAAATCGAATATGAAAAGACGTTTCTAAGTGCTGCGCTAAAAAGGACCATGTTCTGCGGAGACTTTCAACAGTACGCATAATTGATCTGATTAATAGAATATGTTGCTTCATGCCTTCGAAAGACCAATTCTTCTTTTTCTAGAAAACTTACTGTTCTAATAAGCCTTCTAACCTTCTTTCGCTCTTTATATTGTGTTGAGACATTTCATTTTTAAGCTGGTCATCAAGCGCGATTTTTATTCTCTTCTACATTCCCTAAAAGCAGATGTTGCTACAGAATATCTTATGTAGATGATTAACAGACAGTCCGTGGTCGGTCTGTGGCATTATATCGCAGTACAAACCCGTGCTTGTTTAGGCTACTTTATGTCTGTCACTAAGGAGTTATTGATTGACCCGTTTGAACATACATAAATGAAGTTACAATAAAGTCATTGTGTTCGTGAATTCAGAGTAATAATTCTGCTTGCAGTACACACACGACAGGCTGTTGACCACAGCGTTTCTCAATGCGTTTACCTAGACTGATACACTACGTTACTTTTACTAGTTTTACCTCATTTTTCCCATTTTCCCAACATTTCTTTTGTTTTCTATTTGATAATGTTTTTTTCTTTTTGCTTCTAATACATACACTCAAACTCCCATGCCCAAGGCGGAACTCGAACCCACTATATCTTGCGCCACGAAGCACCAAAGTGAGCGCGGCCATGTGGACCTTTATTTAGACGTTATTGAATAACTATGTGATTATAATGACATATAATTCATAAAGCTCGAAGTTCGGCCGTGAACACACTAGTGCTAGCACTCGCTTCAGTTCTTATTGTAGTTGTTACCGAATCAGTGTCTCGTTAGCTTCCCCTGAATGCACGCCACTGCTTTAAAATGACAGTAATTTTGGTAAAACATAGTGAAACTATTTGCAAACATTCAGAAATAGTTTTCCTGCACCCTATACTCCTTCAAAATATTCTGAAGTACCCTTAAATCCCCAAAACACCCATTTCTGATTTTTTTTTTTTCAAAATGCCGTAAATGCCTTAAAATGTTCCAGATACCCCTACCAATGCTCCAAAAGTCCTTAAAAGAGGTCCGGATATGTTCAATACTTACTCTAGAGCTCTCAATAACTGTTCCTGAGTCCAAAATACCTTCAAAACTCTTCCAAAATGCTCTGAAATATTCTCAAAACATACTTATAAAGACTTGAATTTTCTGCTGAAATACCTGCTCTGGAACTTCATGGCAGCACATAGCGGCTAACTTTTAAACATCTGTCACTCTTTGTATTTTCATCAAAATGTGTAATGAATCTATTTCTGTACATGTTTATGTCGATTAGCACGATGGAAAAATAAGCTTACATAGCTTTTGGAAGCTTATAAAAATAAATGAAAGTAGGTAGAGTAACCATATGAATGTGTTACATCAAGTTTTACTTTACTTTTCTTTTCGGATTAAAGGCATCTCAGAACCTTGCATTTTCGATGAAATCTAGATATCGAATTTGTTAGTGCAATGGTAGGTAGAAGGGAAATAAAAAGTATTTAAAAATAAATTTTCTGTATAATAGTTATTTATATTATAGGTGGCTTAAATAGATTATTATTTGTGAGTGAGATCTTTAGTACAAGAGCGCGTAAGCGCAGCGTTCTAATTTTTCATGAGCAAATAATAGTCTAATAAGCCACATGTAATATACGGCGTTTTATCCTATCTAATATTAACTGAAATATTCTTATATTTATATATTTATTAGAGTGTTCATTACGAAGAATTGAATTTTAGTCATGACGTAGATAGTGCTTTGTTTGTTCGTGCTGCGTAGCTCCGCCGTAATGAACAGTTTCAATTCTGGTTGTTTAAACTCCATAAAAGAAGTCAATAAATGAATGAAAATGGATATTCCCGAAGAAGTTTTAGATTATACTAAAAAAAGCTGTACCGGGCAATCGGAAGACTGGATCAGGAATTTTCATTATTTAAAGAATGGGGGGGGGGCAGCTGCCAAAAGGAGTTAAGATAATTAACAATGAGACTCATTTTTGATGTTTCCTTGGATATGAACTGTATACATCAAGTCTAAAAGATAGGATAAGCCCGCCTGGGTAGTGTGGTGGTAGCGTGTCTACCTCACATTCAAAAGATCGCGAATTTGAATCTTGCTTAGGTTGAGTTACTCGGATAAGGGTTTTTTTCAGGGTTTTCCCTTATCCTGAGAAGACGAATGTCGAGTAAACTATACCCCGAGATCATCTGAGCATCATTTCACCAATTTCATTCATCGTCCGATATGGCCAACCAGATTAAAGGACGTTAAGCTTAAAATAAATAAATAAATAAATGAAAAAGGATAAAATAATATTCTCTGCATCTGTATAATTCATAGTTTCGTGTTTATAAAGTCTAGACTAATATATAAAATATAATAATTTTAAATAATAATGGCATTCGCTAACTTGATTTGGTATTTACACCATTAAGTTACTAAGTGTGAATTTACTAAAAGTATATAGAAAGAGAATCGAAGCCAAGAAACACAATGAAGTTAAAATTATTAAACCACAGAGGTTACTGGTAACTATTTTGTTCTAGCGTAATCTCGTAAAATAAATAATTTCAGATTCCATTGTACACACAGTTATGTAAAGAGATCCAGTGCAGAGTCTCATCTCGGGTAGAAGATTAACTAGTAAATAGATTCCATGTTCTCGAAAATATTTATTGCCCAACCTGAAATCCATCTTTAGTGGTAATTCTACATCCGGACAATAGGAACATAGGAGTTATTCTACGTTATCATAATGGAACTAACGAAATGTCATGGTTCCATCCATATGACTTTCTCTACCTATTCAGCAACAAATTATTCCTTCAAAAGCTTATGCTTCTATTTACTTCATGCTAATAAAGATAAACAAAACAAATCGCTCCTGTCCTATACCGGCTTGTGTGAAAAAACAATTAAATCAATACTAAAAACAATGAAATCAATACTAATTGACCGTAATAGTTGACTATACTATGAATCCTGGGACTTAAAGTACTTACAACATTGAAAGTCGTCATTGGCGTATGTCATCTCAAAATCATTTGAGATTACCTAGTGGTTTACCGGAAACATGCGAGTCAGTTGAGAAATTCAACACTATGCCGGCATGTTACCATGGTAGCTCAGTGGTAGAGCAGCCGGCTAGAGACCGGGAAATCCGTGGTTCAAATCCCGGCTATGACATTGAATTTTTCAGTCTTACTCTACCTATCCCACTCCTGTTCTACACACGGCTTGTATGAAAAAACAATTAAATCAATACTAAAACAAACAAAAAATCTGATGTGTTCCATTCACATGACTTTCTCTACATCTCTGCAACAAATTTTAGTTAAAAAGCTTATGATTCTATTTACTTTATGCTAATCGAGAAACATTAGCGGAAATAGTCTTATTATTTGCTTCCTTGTAAGTAGAAGCGAAATGAGGGAGTACCATAGGTTAAAATGATAGCCAAAAGCTGGTTGCTATGTAACTGAAGTTCCTTTGTTTGTATGGACAGGAGTTAACACATTCCTGTGTGAGAAGCAGAAACGAAAAACTAAGAGTACCTTAAAAATGATCAGCTCCACGAAAAATATGTATATGACATAAATTGTGTGTCCTATCGCGAGCTACATTTTCTGTAGAGTAAGTTTTTGTCCATCTCTTACGGCTTAGCAGTTATGCACAATTCCGTAAAATTCATCCAGAATAAAGTAGTCTTCAGGGGCTATTCCCAGAAAATTCAAGATGTACATTTTATTTGTCAGGTAAATATCTTTAATATACGATATTTTCATCAAAATCGCTAGAGCCATTTTTAAGAAAAAAATTCCATGTAAAGGGTAGTTTGGGGTGGGGGGATTTTCTTGAAAATCTTCGTGTCGCATCCTTGGAAGCGACTTAAATACCAAGTTTGGGCTTTAACGGTCTTTTCGTTTTTGAGCTATGCTGCCCACAGACACACACACACATACACACAGACAGACAGACACACACACACGGACATTTTTCTAAAAATGCTTTTTTTTTGGATTCAGGCAGTCTCAAAACATGTATTTCCGGTGAAATCTCGGTATCGAATTTTTGGGTACAATACAATACCTCTCTACACACCATGTACATGGTTCGTATAGAGTAAGTAATAGTCTAATTATTTATTTTCAAGTAGGCCCAAGAGAAATAAGGGATTATACTTATTAGACTAAAGTGATAGTGAGCTGGTCACAATATGATGCTATCGAAATTCAACTATCTCCGTTTAACCAGCAGAAATAAAAATTAACGACTTCCCATTTGAGAAAAACAAGTTTAGGAAACTTGAACCTAATTGTGAGGAACATCTTGGAATCTCCAAAAACATGTATTTGAATAACTTGTGTGTTTTGAGGGGATCCACATTTTTTGTGTAGTAAGTTTTTATCTATCTCTTACGGTTCACCAGTTATGCAAATGTCATCCAGAATGAGGAACTCTTCGGAGGCTATTCCTAGAAAAATCGAGATATATATTGCATTTTGAGAAAATACACATTTACAAAAAATGTTCATGTAACGGGTAGTTTTGAGTGCAGGAATATTTTTAAAAAAATTTGTCGCGTCCTTGGAAGTCCAAGTTTGGTATTTAGCGAGCTTTTCATTTTTGAGCTGTACTGTTCACACACACACACACACACACACACACACACACACACACACACACACACACACGAAAACCGACATACATGGGTCTTTTCCTAAAAATATTTTTGTTTATTCAGGGAGATCAAAACATATATTTCAGGTGAAATATCAGCATTGAATTTATGGGTGGAATACAGTACTTCCACTACTATACATTCATTGTAGAGAAAGTAAAATAAGATTGATGTACTACACTCATTACGTTCTCTTGTCACAGTTCTATCAACAATTCTTGCAAAGCCGGTCAGTGAGTGATGGCTCTTTGCATTAACATGAAAAAAAACATAAAAACACGACTAGTGTCTTACACTCACCTGATTTCCTCTACCCATTCTTCAACAGGCTAATGCGACAGCCGCTGTACTCGCACGGGTGTTTGACAGGACCTGGAACCGAGGTGTTGGTAGTTGCACGGTGGATTCTTGCGCCGGAATGAGGAATTTTCCACCACTGAGCTAGGGACTTCTGCGCGTCTCTGTGGCCTGTTTACATCCGGCCTGTGGCCTCCTGTGGTTCCCTCACTTCATCCCTTTCTCTTAGGGGGTGTTAGTACACAATACGTCTCTATAGGTCGTAGTGCGTGAGGTGTCCCCCACCGTTGTCTAGGCTTTACCTTTATCTTTTTTTATTTTCTCTACACGTAATATGTACATAGCGTATAGAGAAGGTATTGCTGCACTCCACCCAAAAATTCGATACCGAGATTTCACCGAAAATATATGTTTTAGGGTCCCCAATATCCAAAAAAGCATTTTCACAAAAAGGTCGTGTGTGTGTCCGTGTGTCAGTGTGTCCGTTTGTCTGTGAACATGATAACTCAAAAACGAAAAGTCGGTAAAATACCAAACTTGGTATTTAAGTTTACTTTCTTCCAGGGATGCGACACGAAGATTTTGAGGAAAAATCCCCCCACACCAAACTACTCTTTACATGGAACTTTTTTCGAAAATTTCGATTTTCTCAAAAATGGCTCTAACGATTTTGGTTAAAATATCGTATATTAAAGACCTTTGCCTGAAAAATAAAATGTATATCTTGAATTTTCTGGGAATAGCCTCTGAAGAGTAGTTTATTCTGGATGAATTTTACGGAATTTTGAATAACTGCTGAACCATAAGAGATAGACAAAAACTTACTACACAGAAAATGTAGAGCACGTTAAAACATACAATTTATGGTATAAATATTTTTTTCGTGGAGTTCATAGTTTTTGAGACATTCCTGGTTTTTGGTTTCTGCTATGAAAACTTGTACTTTTCTCATACAAGAATTTGTCAGCTGCTGTCCATACAAACAAAGTAACTTCAGTTACATAACAACCAGTTTTTGACTATCACTTTAACCTATGGTACTCCTTTATATCGCTTCTACTGCTAATTTTTCTGAGTAGCATGAAGTAAATATAAGTGTAAGCTTTTTAAGAATAATTTGTTGCAGAGATATAGAGAAAGTCATGTGAATGGTACACATCAGATTTTTACTATTCGCAGTTGAGAAAATGGTTGTATCCTTAGTGCGATAGTAGCGCAGCTGTTTACCAGCGGGTGGCCCGGGTTCGATTATTGGTACCGACGTGGGGATTTTCTTCTCCGGGATGCATTGTCTTGTGAGGTCCCTAGAAGACCTATTGAGGAGCTACTTGAGGAAAAAATAGCGGTTCCAGGTTGCATGGAGGGCATTAACTGGCCAGGAGGGACTCGGGGCGCTAACCACATCCCACCCTCCAATACTGCATCCCACTCATGACGCCTGTAATGGGCAGAGGTGGGGGACGCGGGGGTCAGGCTACGTCTTGGCCCGATTTCGGGAGTACCGCCACGGAGTTTATTTTAGTAGAGAAAATAAAATTAATAGCGATTTGTAGTTAAGAAAGATATAACATATTTGAAAATTGAAATTACTGGCAAAAATATGTCGGGCGTGCTTGAATTTTAATTTATATAAATTGTGGCCCGCCTGGGTAGTGTGGTGGTAGCGTGTCTGCCTCACATTGAAAAAGTCGTGAGTTCAAATCTCGCTTATGTTGAATTACCCGGATATGGTTTTTTTTCGGGGTTTTCCCTTCTCCTGAGAAGACGAATGTCGAGAAACTTTAAGCTCCATGGACCCCGAGATCATTTGAGCATCACTTCACCAATTTCATTCATCGTCCGATATACCGACTAGGTTAAAGGACGTTAAGCAAAGAAAAAAAAAAGTTCCCTTTATCGATAATTATCTAAATCTTATGTGTAGTGAGAGTTTGTTCACCACCTAAAGTTTATCAGCCGTACAAATTCAGATTAAACAGGACTTCATGGCTATTCCCAGAAAAGTTTTAACTATTGCAGGCCTTAGCGCCCCGTTCTACATTGGATGTGAAAGGACGGCAAATTGGCACAAGAGCCTCTTTATCAGGCTTGGGGTTCTTTCATGTGCCATAAATCTATGTCACAAAATCACTAGCTTTGTTCCCTTTTAAAGGAATCCTTGTTAAGATCTTTACTCCCGAAAAAGAATCCACTGCCCTCCGCCAGAAAATGGAGGCTAGCATGGAACCCCTAGACCATGGAGAAGGATCAGAAAATTCAAAATATAAATTTTGTTTCTAATGAAAGTAGCTTAAACATACGGTACGGGTATTTTGAGAAAATAAAAAAATAACGAATTTGTTCCATGTAAAGCGTAGTTTGTACAGGGGGGATTTTCTTCAAAATCTTCGTGTCACATTCTTAGAAAGATCTGAACTTAAATACTACTTTTGTATTTAACTGAATTTTCATTTTGGAGTTATGTTGTTGGTACACGCCCTCCTCTTACATGCACACACATACACAGATTTGGGGGGGGGTAGGTGGCTTGAAAGCAAGTACTTCTTGAAATATCAACACCGAATTTTTTAGTGGAATATAATACTTCCTTTAGTTACTGCGAATACCCAATAGAGAAAGTAATACGCAATGCGTTTGCTTGCAGTCTCGTAAATTATAATTAATCACTTATTTCACATAGCAAGAAATTGAAAGAATAATAAGCCTTTGCTTTACATTGTGATTCTACACACTTTTCTGTAAAACATTACTCCTGTTCACGATAGATATTGCCATAAATTTTTCCTATGCGACACGCCATTCTTGACCCGCGGGTAACCGCGCGTCACGCCCCTTTTTTCCGTTTGCTGTTCACAACACAGAAGCTGTCTTCCAGGTACACGAGTGGTGGAACAGGAAATACATTCCACGATATAGTCGCACATTTAGCAAATAATGGGCTCTTTCGTATACAGAGAGAGAGAGAGATAGAGAGAGAGAGAGAGAGAGAGAGAGAGAGAAGGTATATATTCCACCCAAAAATTCGTTACCTCGTTTTCATCGAAAATACCTCTTTTAAGGTCCCCTGAATCCGAAAAAGAACATTTTTAGATAAAGGCCCGTGTGTGACTGTCTCTCATTCTCTCTCTTTCTCTCTCTTGTCCTCTCTCTCTCTCTCTCTCTCTCTCTTTGTGCCTGCGGACAGTATAACTCAAACGTGGAAAAGTCGGCAAAATACCAAACTTGGCATTTAAGTTTAGTATCTTTCAAGGATGCGTAACGAAGATTTTCAGAAAAATCACCCATCCCAATCCCCTTTTACATGTAAAAATGTTCAATATAAATCTCATTAAAACTCACGATTTATGATTTTTTTTTTTTTTTTTTTTTTGTACAGTTAACCATTTCTGAGATATTCCCTGTCATTGGTTTCAATTTTAAATTACTTAAACTCAAAAACGAAAAGTCGGTAAAATACCAAACTTTGTAATTAAGTTTAGTATCTTCCAAGAATTCGACACGAAGATTTTCAGAAAAATCCCCCATCTCAGGTCCTCTTTACATGGAAAAGGTTCATGTATATCTCTTTAAAACACACAATTTATGTAATATGTTTTTTTGTAGAGTTAGCTATTTCCGAGATATTCCTTGTTATTCGTTTCATATCTCTCTTGTTTTACTCCTGGTCATGCAAAGAGAACTGGTCTTAAATTGTTTCATATAGCAACCAGGTTTTTAAAAGATTTGACCCGCTTTAGCTATTGTGTACTTTCTTTCTACTTTCAAGGATACAAGTAATTTCTACTAATGTTTATCTCGATTAGCATGATGTGGATAAAATATATACATTTTAAAAGAATAGTTTGTTTGTAAAACAAGAAGATAAAGTCCTAAATGAAACATGTGAGATTTTTTTTTTATAACGATAGTGCGTAAAGAGTACCAATTTGCTATTTTTATGCTTACGTGTTACAAAGCCTTAACTTTAGGCACTATCTTACAAAAAATGTGTTAATGGTCTCTTAAATACATCTTAATCAGCTCAATTTTTATGTTACTAATAATAATCACACAGCAATTCAACGACAGAAGTTGTAGCCGTGGAAGACCAAACAATTTTCTGTAATGAGGATTGCATGCCAGTAAAACATTTAGAATGACTAATTCCTGGATAATTACAGCAAACATCGGGGCTATGGTAGCAATCAAAATTAGCAATAAAGAGTGCAATATATGACACATGTGCTCAGATGAAACAAAAGAATGGACATCGAAACTGAACATATAAACGTGCTACAGCGAATATTGCGGAAATGGCTAATGCCATGATATAAGATATGTAACGTAAATTACATGCTTTAACGACAGCTGTTTCTTCTTTCTTTTGTTTTTCAATATCCTTTGTATGTCAAATGTGTTTTTTTAACTATATAAAGCTCAGTATTTCTTTCAAGAATGCAAAACGAACAGTTTCAATTTTTCACACTCTAACCCCTTGTTCTTTCTTTTCTCGAAAATAGCTCTAAAGAGGTGGATAAGCACATGTTTAAGATCTTTACATCACTCAAGTATATAAAAATAATTTTTGAATTGTATTTTTTCGAAGTGTTCGTTTTTAAATCTTTAATTTCTCCAAATCGAATCAATTGACTGAATTATGCGGAATTATCATTATTTCGCATACAACGTGCAAAAAAAAAAAAAAAAAAAAATCAGCTCCGGTCAAAGTCTTATATTCCTTACAAAAACAAAAAACACACACACACAGAGGATCTTTTTCTAAAAATGCTTTTTTCGGACTCAGAGGACCCCAGAACATTCCGGTATTTCCGGTGAAATCTCGATATCGAATTTTTGGGTGGAATACAATACCATCTCTATCCCTAAGTATATTGTTCATATGGGACTAGAGAAGGTAAAGCATTTTTAGAAAAAGGTTCGTTTGTGTCTGTGGACAGCACAGCCCAAAAACGAAAAGACCGTTAAATACCAAACTTGGTATCTTCCAAGGATGCGACACGAAGATTTTCAAGTAAATTCCCCCACCCAAACTACGCTTTACATGGAACATTATCAAAAAATTTGATTTTCTCAAAAATGGCTCTAATGATTTTGATTAAAATACAGCATATTAAAGATATTTACATAAATAAATTGTATATCTTGAATTTTGTCGGAAGAGCCTCTGAAGACCTCTTTATTCTGGATGAACTTTGCAGGATTTTGCATAACTGGTAAACCGCAAGAGATAGATACTACACATAATATGCAGATTTCGTAGAAACACACATTATGTCGTATACATTTTTTTTTTTTCGTGGAGTTGGCCATTTTTGGGTTATTACTTGTTATTGGTTTCAGTTTTAAAACACTTAAACTTTTCACATACAGGAATTTGTCAACTCCTGCTAATGCAAACAAACGGATTTCATGCACATGGCACCTAGTTACTTTCTCTAGCCCCATATGTACAATGTACATAGGGATAGAGAAGATATTGTAATGCACCCAAAAATTCGATACGAGATTTCACCGGAAATACATGTTTTGGGTCCCCCTGAATTCAAAAAAATCATTTTTGGAAAATGGTCCGTGTGTCTGTGTCTTGGGCAACTTAGCTCAAAAACGAAAATACCGTTAAATACCAAACTTGGTATTTAAGTTTGATATCTTCCAAGGATGCGACACGAAGATTTTCAAGAATATCCCCACCCCCAACTACCCTTTAAATGGAACTTTTTTCGAAAATGTTGATTTTCTCAAAAATGGCTCTAACGATTTTGATCAAAATATTGTATACCAAAGATATTTACCTGACAAATAATATGTATATCTTGAATTTTCTGGGAATAGCCTCTGAAGACTACTTTATTCTGGAAGAATTTTGCATAACTGCTAAACCGTAAGCGATGGACAAAAACTTAACACACAAAAATGTAGAGCACATTAAAACACACAATTTATGTTATATAAACTTTTTTCGAGGAGTTGATCGGTTTTTAGATATTCCTTGTTTTTGGTTTCAGCTTTGAAAAATTTGTACTTTTCTCATACAGGAATTTGCTAACTCGTGTCCATACAAACAAAGGAACTAGTAAGCAGCTTTTGACTTCACTTTAACCTATAAAATCCCCATATTTCGTTTCTACTTACAAGGAAGCAAGTAATAAGACTATTTCTGCTAATGTTTATTTCGATTAGCATGGTGCTGAAAGAAGAATTATCTTTCGTAAGAAGTTGTAGAGTAGCTAGAGAAAGTCGTGTGAGTGTAACACATCAGATTTTTTAAACGATTTGACTATCGTTTTAGCTTATTGTATTCCATGATTTCTCTTTTACTTATAAGAAAGCATCCCTGCTAATCTTTATCTCAATTAGCATGAAATGGATAGAAGAATATGCTTTTTAACAATAATTTTTAGCTTAATGTTTAATTTACAAAGAAATTAATTATGTAGCATTAAATGAAACATTATTGATCTAAGAATACAAAGAAAAAGAAAGGATGCACATTTCATCTTTTATAGGTGTTTCTATGCTAATGCCCCCTTTAATATATTCATGAATATACCGCATATGAAACATGTTCATTTGTGAAAAATTATCTCCATAAATTTTCGTTTTCATGCTACCTACCTGGGTGAAACTTTCCTGCAGATTTTAGAGAAATAACCACTTAGTCTTCCTTGCTTGATTATCCGGCATATAGTTTAATGGAAACGAGTACGCGCATCTTACATTTTCGCTGTTCCTTTTTTGTTTAGTATGTACTATATCGAACCCAGTCACTCAGTCGTTTGGTGCATCTGGTACTGCTGTTCTCATCCATGCAACTGTCTGATGAGTGTAACAGACAAAACACAAGCGCTTGAAGTGCCGCAGCTTTACGGCAACAACCATATATGTGTTACGCCCCTTCTCGAAAACAAACATAATAGTGAACAAATGAACTCTTTTACTGTTCAAATGATAGGTCTTGAAGATTGTCTCTGACACCAAATACTTTAAGTTAATATATCTATAAAAATATGACAATTTGAAAGTTCTCATTAAATGACTTTCAGATTTTATCATTTCCGTTGTGTTTAAATGCAGCCTAAAGTAGCTTCGGATTACTAACTCTAATATATGTACTTTCTCTACCACGTACTTTTATAAATAGAGCAATAAGTAGATTCCACCCAACAACTCTATACCAGGATTTTACCGCAAATACATGTTTTGAGGCAGCTTGTACAAAAAAGAAAATTAGTAAAGGATCCGCGCATGTGTGTCTGTATGTCGCTGTGTATGTATATGAGAGACAGACAGACAGACAGACAGACAGACAGACAGACAGTGTGTGTGTGCATCTTTGGATATCATAACTCAACATCGAAAAATCCGATGAGTATTAAACTTTATATTTAAGCTCAGTATTTTCTAAAGATTCAACAGGAATATTTTCAAGAAAATACTGTCACCTCAAACTACAACATTAAAAAAAAAAAAAATAAATAAATAAATAAATAAATAAATAAATAAAATATGTTAGCGTGTGTATGTGTGTGTGTTACCGACATTGTCAATTCCCAGCATCACCGCTGGCAATTTGACCTGCATGCCAACAAACCTACTGACATGAGTATATCGTTTTTAAGCACGCTTAGAAACGATCAGTCTGGGCCGGGTTTGAACCAGCGACTTTAGAATCAGAAGGCCAGCTCCTAACCAACTGAGATACCCAGACCGCCACACTTTGCATGATATTTTTATTTTCCCTACATATACTATGTACATAGTGTATAGAGAAGCTATTGTAAATCACCCAAAAATTCGATACCGAAATTTCCCCGGAAATACATGTTTTGGATCCCCCTGAATAAAAAAAAAATTAGAAAAAGGTCCGCGTGAGTGTCTGGTGTGTGTCTGTGTGCGGGACCGCGCCGTGGCCGAGTGGTTAGACAATTCGCCTCTCACCTAGACAGCCCGGCTCGATCCTATGTGACCGCAAGTGAAATTTGTGGTGGATAAAGCGGAGCAGGGGCGGGTTTTCTCCGGGTTATCCAGTTTCCCCCGCCATGACATATCACCAGTGCTCCATCTTCATTCCACGTATCACCAGTGTCATCGCCTGCGGTGCCGCCGTTGTAAAATCGGGTGTTAAACACTATAAAAATATCCGATGTGCTTCAATAACCTGACTCTGTAACAATTTGTTGTTAATAAGCTTATTCTTTTATCTACTTAATCCTAATAGAGATACATATTAGCAAAACTTATATTCTTAGTCGCCCTCTGTGGTGTAATGGTTATCATGCTGACTTCATATACCCAAGGTCGCGGGTTCAAACCCGGCGGAGGACGATGGATTTTTTCGGGTGTAAAAATCCTTAGCATGCCTTCCTTCGGAAGGGAAGTAAAGCCGTTGGTCCCGTGTCATAGATTTATGGCACGTAAAAGAACCTCAAGCCTGATAGAGAGGCCTCTGAGCAAAATTAAGCGGTCTTTCACATCCAATATAGAATGGGACGCTGAGAACCACAGTAGTTAAAGAGCGTCCATAAATAACAGGCCATTTCCATTTCAAAACTTATCTTATTACTTGATTCCTTGTAACTAAAAGGGAAATAAGGGAGTACACTAGGCTAAAGTGACATTCAAATGTTTTAAAATGGGTTGCTATGGGATTGAAATGCGTTTCTTTGCGTGGCCAGGAGTTGAAAGTTTCCTGATGAGGAACGTTGTAAAACCGAAAAAAAAAAAAAAATAATAATAAGGAATATCTCGAAAACGGTCAACCCGACGAAAAAAAAAAAAATGTATATGGCATAAAATATGTGTTTTAAAGAGATTTCCATTTTGTTTTGTTAAGTAAGTTTTTGTATATGTCTTACGATATACCAATTATGCAACATTCAGAAAAATCCACCCAAATTAAAGAAGTCTTCAGAGGCTATTCCCAGAAAATACATTTTATTAGACCTATAAATATTTTAAACATTTTAATCAAAATCGTTAGAATCATTTTTGAGAAAATAAAACTTTTCGAAATTGTTTCCATGTAAAGGGTAATTGGGGGTGGGGAGATTTTCTTAAAATCTTCATGTTGCATCCAATGAAGATACCGAACTTAAATGACAAGTTTGGTATTTAACGGTCTTTTCGTTTTTGAGCTATGCTGCCCACAGACATACACACACGCGCGGACCTTTTTCTAAAAACTAACGTTCCCCCAAAATTACTGCTGTCCTTAATCTGACATTTAACCAAGATGGAAAGACACATTTATCTACTTCTGTTTCAAAAGCAGGCCATTAATTGATGCTTTTTTATTGCAAAAGATTCTTTAAATTTTCGCATAATGCTATATTGCGTACTAAGAACTGTAAGCTATACTTAGCAGTTCGAGAATACTTATTGGGTATACGAAACCCGCAGGTCCGGGTTTTCCCAAGCATTCGAGATCTGATAAGTCGCTTACTGTTCGTGGTTAGCTCACTACTGTTTGAAAGACTTGAAAAAGAAAATCTGATGTGTTACACTCATATGACTTTCTCTAGCTGCTGTATAAACAAACTTCTTATAAAATATTCTTCTTCTTTCTAAACAATGCTAATCGAGATAATCATTAGCAGAATGTTCTTATTACTTTGTTCCTTATAAGTAGAAGGGAACTAAGGGAATGCACTAGGCTAAAGCGAAAGTCAAATGCTTTAAAAGATATGGTTATGCGATTGTCATTGCAAATCACTTCTTTGTTTGGCCAGGAGTAGAACAAAGAAACACATTCAGGAATATCTTGGAAGCGATTACGTCCACAACAAAAACGTCAAGGACATACATCATGTGTTTTGACGAGATTTATATTTTTTATGTAGTAAATTTTTGTCTGTCTCTTACGGTTTAGCAGTTAAGCAAAATTTGGCAAAATTCATCCAGAATAAATAGGACTTCAGAGGCTATTCTCAGAAAATTCAAGATATACATTTTATTTGGAATGTAAATTGCTTTAATATACGGGATTTTAATTAAAACTTTAGAGCCATTTTTAAGAAAATAAAAATGTTTGAAAATGTTTCCATAAAAACGGTAGTTTGGGGTTGTGAAATTTTCTTGAAAATCTTAGTGAGGGCATCCTTGGAAGATACTAAACCTAAATACCAATTTTGGTTTTTAATGATATTTTCGTTTTTGAGCTATGTTGTCCACACACACACACACATACATACACACACACACACACACAATGGACCTGTTTTTGAAAATGCTTCTTTCGGACTCAGGGGACTCCAAAACACATATTTACAGTGAAATCTCGGCATCGAATTTTTGGGTGGAATACAACACCCTATCTATCCACTATGTACATTGCACATGTGGGCTAGAGAAAGCAAAAACTAAATTATTGTTATCATTTACCAATCTGACATTTAACCATTATGGAAATATACATGATATCTCTACCTACTATTGTTATTACTTTCTCTGCTATGTACACAGCAGGTAGATAAGATATTGCATTCCATCCAAAATTTCGAAACCAA
Organism: Hymenopus coronatus; assembly: GCA_030762935.1. NCBI lineage: Eukaryota > Metazoa > Arthropoda > Insecta > Mantodea > Hymenopodidae > Hymenopus > Hymenopus coronatus. The sequence goes on along the minus strand of CM060882.1, from coordinate 150,909,673 downwards.
GATTTCACAAAAAATGCATGTTTTTTGAGCACCTTGAATAAAAAAAAATTCCGGAATCCTTTTTACTTTCTCTAACACGTATGTACATATAATATACATGATAGCTAACCAAGGTATTGTATTCCACACAAAATTCGATAGCGAGATTTCACAGGAAAAACACAGCCGCGCCGTGGCCGAGTGGTTAGGCCACTCGCTTCTCACCTAGACGGCCGGGGTTTGATACCAAGCGACCGCATGTAAGATTTGTGGTGGACAAAGCGGCGCTGGGCGGGTTTTCTCCGGGTACTCCAGTTTCTCCCGCCATCGCATTCCACCGGTGCTCCCTCATCATTCATGTATCATCAGTGTCACTGCCTGCGGTGCCATAAGTAGTTAAAGTGAACGTTAAACACTACCAAAAAAAAAACCGGAAATACATGTTTAAGGGTCCCCTGAATAAAAAAGAAATTTTTTAGAAAAAAGTTCCTTTTGTGTTTAAGTGTATGTGTGAGTGGACAACATAACTCAAAAACACAAACTCGGTTAAATACCACATTTGGTATTTATCTATACGATATGGAAATTCTCTAGAAAATCTCCCAACTATCCTTTACATGGAAAACGTTTTCGAAAATTTTGTTTTTTTGAAAATAGGCTTTAACGATTTTGATTAAAATATCTTAAAATAGTTTCATTACAAATGGGACGTATATATCGAATTTTCTGGGAAGAGCCTCTGAAGTCCTCTACATACTGAATGCTTTTTGCGTAACTGATGTTGTAAGAGATAGATAAAATCTTAATTCACAAAGCATGTAGACCTCGTTAAATTACACAATTTATATGAAGCACACTTTTAGTGGAGTTAACCATTACGTAGCTATGCTCTTTTCTTCTTTCTGTTTTACTTTTTCTACACGTACTATGTGTATATAGTGTATAAAAAAGGTATTGTATTGCACTAAAAAATTCGATACCCAGATTTCACCGGAAATACACGTTTTGAGACTCCCTGATTAAAAAATCTGATGTGTTCTATTCACATGACTTTCTCTACATCTGTGCAACAAATTATTGTTAAAAAGCTTATTTATGCTTCTATTTACTTCATGCTAATCGAGAAAAACTTAGTTGAAATAGTCTTGTACTTGTTTCCTTGTAAGTAGAAGCGAAATAAGGGAGTACTATAGGTTAAAGTGATAGTCAAAAGCTGGTTGCTTTACGACTGAAGGTCCCTTGTTTGTATGGGAAGGAGTTGACAGAGAAAGTATATAAAGTATAAGTATTTAAAGCTAAAACCAAAAACAAGAAATATCTCAAAAAAGATCAACTCCACGAAAAAAATGCATATAACATAATGTGTGCGTTTTAACGTGCTCTAAATTTTGATGAGGTAATTTTTTGTCCACCTCTTACGGTTTAGCAGCTATACAAAATTTCATAAAATTCATCAAGAATAAAGTAGTCTTCAGAGGCTATTTCCAGAAAATTCAAGATTTACATTTTATTTGTCAGCTGAATATCTTTCATATATAACATTTTAATCAAAATCGTTAGAGCCATTTTTGAGAAAATCAAAATTTTCGAAATTTTTTCCTTGTATAGGGTAGTTGGGGAGGGGGGAACATTTTGAAAATCTTCGTGTCACATCCTTAGAAGATACCAAACCTAAATACCAAGTTTGGTTTTTAAGTAACTTTTCGTTTTTGAGCTATGCTGCCCCCCCCCACACACAGACAGACAGACACACGGACATTTTTCTAAAAATGCTGTTTTTGGATTCAGGGAGTCTCAAAACATATATTTCCGATGAAATCTCGGTATCGAATTTTTGGGTGCAATACAATACCATCTCTATATACTATGTACATAGTACGTGTAGAGAAGGTAAAAAAGCTATACTCCTCTCACTTGTGGCTGCTTCGTTAAGCTTAGTTTTAGTTATGATTGAGAATAAAATATATTACTTTGCGGCAAAAACAAAACAAAAACAGGACTGCCTCCGTGGTCGAGTGGTAGCGAGCTGACTTTCTCAAAAATGGCTCTAATGATTTTGATTAAGATCTTGAATTTTCTGGAAATAGCCTCTGAAGACGACTTTATTAAGTTTCTGCGTTTTTGAGATGCACTTCAATTACGCATAGATTGCGTCGCTTGAATCTCTTTTTCGCAGTCTTTATCCCTCTTGCATATAAACAAACAAATAAGCTCTTAGTAAGAAAAAATCTGATGTGTTTTATCACACGATTTTCTCTTCTCTGTATTGTTAAAAACCTTATTTTCTATTTCATGCTAATCTAGATAAACATAAGCACAATTAGTCTTATTACTAGCTTCCTTAAAAGTAGATGGGAAATAAGAAAATAGACAGGCTAAAGCGATAGTCAGGTCCTATAAAAGCCGGTTGATATGTCAAACAATTGAAATTCCAATCTATTTGTTGCCAGGAATAAACAAACGAGAAACGATAAGAAAAAGGGCTGCCTGTTTGAGAAAAATTTAAGTGGCTAAAATTGATACCAATAATTCGAAATATCTCGAATACGGTTAACTCTACATAAAAAAAAAAAAAATCTGATGTGTTACACTCACATGACTCTCTCTCTAGCTACTCTACAAACAAGCTTCTTACAAAAGATAATTCTTCTTTCAACACCACGCTAATCGAGATAAACATTAGCAGAATTTTATTACTTTTTCTTTTTAATTTTATTAATGATCAATCGGCATTACATGCTTTACAGACCTCTGAGAATCTTAGAATATAATACGTAATTAATAATAACATTTAAGGAAAACCTAAGAGGTTCCTTTTAACTATGAAACACGGATAAAGGACTGTGTTCCGACCGCACTCGGACTAGCTCTTCGGAACGCACGAGGTCAGGAGCCACATGCCGGTTCTTATTATAAACTAATTATTCTATCGTGAAAAATAAACATTAGATTAGTTACTGCACTTATTTATTGATTATTAATACATGTTAGTCTTATATCTAGGTAACAAATGTGGATTGCGGCGGATTGATTACACACGCAATTGCAAACACGCGTGGTTATGCCATGTGCTTGACTGAAAACTCTCCGAATGTCTACTTCCGTCTCGTTCATGCGCGAGAGCGAGAACATCTGCATCCGCCGGCAAAGGTCAGGGTAGCTCAACCTGGTAGCCAACCTACGAACCCGCTCCAAAGGGAATGAGCCCTGGCGGTACTCAGAGTTACTACAATAACTATGTGCGGTTAAATACAAATGTAGTCACTGACAAACATCCCGCCCCGCCTAAATGTATCACGTTTAAAATATAATTAAACTGACAAGCATGGTGCCGAACATGAACACACCTTTTAAGCGTGCTTGAAGTTCAAAACTTGTTCTCAGATAACCCACTGTTGGTATTCACTAAGAATGGTTGCACAGTTTGACACTGATACTAAAAAAAGAAAGAAAAAGGAAAACATTTAGTTGCACTAATGATTAATCATAAGGAAAAATACACTGACACAAAGAATGGAACTGAAATATGGAGCACTACCCTTGATACGGCAAGGGACACAGTTTGTGATTGGGACGTTTGAATGTTCCATTATTGGTGCGGATGATCGCTGTCCGCACTCGTCCATCCCGACCAGGAATAGCTTCTTGGATCACGGCCAGCCGCCATGAAAGGGGAGGGAGGTTCTCATCCTTCAGGAGCACAATCGTTCCAGGGCCCAGTTTCGGATGACTGGACTGGCACTTATGTCGCTGCTGCAGACTGTTCAAATAATCGCCGGACCACTGCTTCCAAAAGTTTTGCTGCAACGATTGGATGAATCGCCATCTAGAGATGTGACTGTGTCGATCTCTGGACGAGTCAGGTTCAGGGAAGGACATTAAGGGACGTCCTATCAGGAAGTGGCCAGGACTGAGGTATGAAAGGTCATTAGGGTCCTCTGAAAGTCTAGTGAGCGGTCGCGAGTTTAGGCATGCTTCTATTTGACATAGCAAAGTGTGCATCTCATCATATGTTAGACACGCATTTCCAGCAGTTCTTTTTAGGTGGTGCTTCATGGATTTTACGCCGGCCTCCCAGAGACCGCCGAAGTGAGGTGATCCGGGAGGGATAAAGTGCCACGTAAAACCTTCCTGTGTAGCGAAGTCATTGATTTCCTCCTTGGTCCTTTCCGACTTGAACATCCTGGTTAGGCCTTCGAGCTCATTCTTCGCACCTACGAAATTGGTGGCATTGTCGCTATAAATGTTGCAACATTTTCCTCTTCTCGCTGTGAAGCGCCACAATGCTGCAATGAAGGCTTGTGAGGTCAGGTCGCGCACCAGTTCAAGATGCACGGCCTTAGTGGAGAAGCAAACAAATAGTGCCACGTAGCACTTGACCTTGATCTTACTTCGTTTACTACCCTGCTTGATATAAAGAGGCCCCGCGTAGTCCACTCCTGTATTTGTGAATGCCCGGGATGGAGTCACTCTCCCAGCCGGCAACAGGCCCATCAGCTGCTTAGCTCCGGAGGCCTTTAGCCTGAAACACCTCATTCACTGATGTATGACTCGACGAAGTAGATGTATTGAGTTTACTATCCGGTATTTACATCTGAGCGAAGCCGCCAAGTGTTGAGATCCTGCATGTAGCAGACGTACGTGTTCAGCCGCCACTATCAGTTCAGTAAGGCTGTGTTTAGGAGGCAATATAATCTGATGTTTTTCCGCAAATGGTTTTAATGAGTTCTAAGCCTCCCGCCTACTCTAAGAGTTCCGTTACCATCAAGAAAAGGGTTGAAGTTTCTTATTGCGTTCTTAGTGGAGATCGCAGAGTTCGCTTTCAATGCCTCAATTTCCGCCGTGTATACAGTTTGCTGAGACATCCTCACGCACTTCTCTAGAGCCAGGGTCTCTTCTTCCTTAGAGAGATACCCAGTTCGTTTTCGATTGCCTCTCCCCGTGTTGAATATGAACCCGAGGCAATATGCTATTACTCTCGTTAGGCGCCGTAGCGACGAAAATTTGCTAGTTATATCCCAAGAGTTACTGCTTGTCAAGCATTGAGTTGCGGTTCTCTGATCGCGTAATTCTTCATTTGAGCTGAAATCAGATCTTGACCCAGGCCAACATGACTCGTCCTGCCTCAACCAGGCTGGCCCATGCCACCATTGTGTGCTGTCTTTTAGGATATGCGCGGATTCTCCCCGGGATAGTGCGTCGGCCGGGTTGTCCTCAGATGAAACATGACCCCATGTTGCATTCGCAGTTGAGCCGTGTATCTCGGAGACCCGATTTGCGACGAACGTCTTCCATTTTGTCGGTTCCGCTGCTAACCAAGCAATGACGATAGTAGAGTCAGTCCACAGAAACGTTCTATCAATATCTAAGTTTAGACTCTGGGACGTCTTCGCAGCGAGGCGAGACAAGAGCAACGCCCCACACAATTCCAACCGAGGAATCGATTGCTGCTTTAATGGGGCAATTGTGGACTTTGAGCATACCAGGTGTACAGAACATTCCTTGCTGTCCTCGGCCGACAATCATTCTTCCGACGCGCATCTCATTGAGCAGTGGAAGCTCCTGGTAGATTCTTCTCCAGGGCTCCAGGAGCGTAGGCGCTGACGGATCATCCCAGCCCAACTTTGCCTTCCACAATTCCTGCATCAGTATCTTGGCGGATATGATAACAGGCCCTAGCAAGCCGAGAGGATAAAAAATGGAGGAGATGTTGGAGAGAACGTTCCGTTTCGTGAAGTACGTTGGGCAGTCCTTGATGTTTACTTCAAAGTGAAATTCGTCGACAGCTGGATGCCACGACAATCCAAGGGTTTTGATGTTTTCCTTGTCATCAAACCGTAGGGGAACGGTAGACTCTTGAAGGTACGGAGCTATTGATTCCATTATCTCTTGACGATTGGAGCACCATTTTCGAAGGGTGAATCCACCACGTTGTAACAGTTGCTGCAGCTCTTGCCTAAGCTGTATTGCCTCTTCCACGGTCTCACATCCGCACATTAGATCATCCACGTAGAAGTCACTCTTCAACACTTGCGACGCACGAAGAAATTGAAGTTCTTCGTCTTCGGCTAGTTGGAGCAGACATCTGGTGGCCATGAAGGATTGCTGATGAGGTACCGTAGGTTACTGTCTTTAATTGGTAGATGCGTATAGGTTCTGATGGATCCTTACGCCAGAATATGCATTGGCGGTTGATGTCTTCATCATGCACTCCAATCTGCCGGTACATTTTTGTAATGTCTGCAGTCAACGCTGTCTGGTGAGTTCGGAACCTCATTACCAAAGACAGTAGATCCTGCTGCACCGTTGGCCCTACAGCAAGGATGCAGTTCAAAGACACGCCGTTGTTTGTCTTACAGGACGCGTCAAAAACAACCCGAGTCCTTGTAGTTGTACTTTGATTCTTGACGACAGCGTCTTCGTCCTTGGGATGAGTGGGAGCAAGCTGCATGTGACCCAATGCATAATATTCCTCCATGAATTCGGTATAGTCTGCCCTCAATTCCGGACGAGAGCAGAGTTTCTGTTCTAGCTGCTTGAACCGCTTCATGGCGATGCTGTATGAACTTCCAAGTTGAGTACTGTGTTCCTTTACTGGAAGCTTGACAACAAATCTTCCATTACCTTCCCGCTTGGTGTTAGTCACAAAGTGGTCTTCGCAATATTGCTCTTCCTTAGTCATCACTGGTTTTAAGGCGGCCACTTCTTCAATGCTCCAAAACCTTTCTATCATACTACCTAGATCGCCATCTTCCCTAGCGAAGAGGGCTGACTGGGCCTCCAAATTGCCACTAATCTGACTAGGATTTCGTACGGGACCTGATACTATCCACCCAAGAACAGAGTTTTTCAATATTATATCACTGCCATTCGTCCTACATCCATCAACTAACAAAAACATGTATAATTCTGCCCCAATTACTACATCAACGCTCTGTGGTGCGGCTATTGATGTGTTATTTATACCGCTGATGGGGATGCAATTCCTGTGTCGTTTCAACCTTAATTCTTTAGCAAGTGACTCTGTAATGAAGTTCGATTGCGATCCACAATCCAGCAATGCACGACACTGGTGACTTCGACCATTGTTTGACTACATTAGTATTTAACCGCACATAGTTATTGTAGTAACTCTGAGTACCGCCAGGGCTCATTCCCTTTGGAGCGGGTTCGTAGGTTGGCTACCAGGTTGAGCTACCTCTGACTCTTGCCGGCGGATGCAGATGGTCTCGCTCTCGCGCATGAACGAGACGGAAGTAGACATTCGGAAAGTTTTCAGTCAAGCACATGGCATAACCACGCGTGTTTGCGATTGCGTGTGTAATCAATCCGCCGCAATCCACATTTGTTACCTAGATATAAGACTAACATGTATTAATAATCAATAAATAAGTGCAGTAACTAATCTAATGTTTATTTGTCACGATAGAATAATTAGTTTATAATAAGAACCGGCATGTGGCTCCTGACCTCGTGCGTTCCGAGGAGCTAGTCCGAGTGCGGTCGGAACAGACTGTATAGTGATAAAAGTGAGATTGTGAGAGTAAAGTGTAGTTAGTGATCGGAGTCATCGGAGTTGCTGAGTAGCAGATCCTGTAGTGGTCGTCTCTTCAGGCGTGTGGGCTGGCGGGTGCGTTCGCCACTATTGTATGTCCGGCAAGTGTAAGAAGAAGCGAGAGGCGATCTTGAGTATAAACTTGTGAACTGGAAGGAGACCGAATTTGTGATGTAGCTGCTGGTTCCTGACAAACCAAGGAGCATTGGTAGCAATTCTCAGGAATCTGTTTTGGAGTACCTGTAAACGACGTAAGTAAGTGTTTTTAGCAGTGCCCCAGACTTGAGAAGCATATGTAAAGATGGGTCGAACAAGAGATTTATGAAGGAGAAGGGAACATTCAAGACCAATATGAAATAGTGGATAGAATTTAGAAAGTCTTCCGGATGTTAATGAAATAAGGCGATCGATATGGACACGCTAAGTGAATTTGGTGTCCAGCATTACTCCAAGATACTTGACAGGTGTGGCAGAAGGTAGCCAGATGATTTGTTTATTATAAATATTCAGGGCAGGGGGGTTAGTGATAAGACGCAATGAAAATATCTTAGTTTCAGTTTTATCTGGGTTAAGAAGTATTCGCCAAGCACCAAACCACACTGCAAGACGATTAAGAGAAGATTGAAATGTGTGAATAGCTTCAGAGAGATCTTTGTGTGAGTAGAATAATACAGTATCGTCAGCGTATAAAGCTATGGAAGTCGGGGCCATGTCAGGAAGATCGTAGATGTAAGATATTGAACAAGATCGGAGCGAGTATCGAGCCCTGTGGAACTCCTGCTTTAACAGAGCGCCGAGATGACTGAGTGCCGCTAATACGAACGACAAAGGTGCGTTCTGGCAGAAAACTGCAAATTGTAGTGATCAGATATTGAAGAAAGCCGACAAGATAGAGCTTGAGTACTAAGCCATCGTGCCATACTTTATCGAAGGCCTGTACTACATCTAAGGACAGGGCAGTTGTGTGCTGACGCATTTCAAACCCATAAACAATTGCTTGTGTTATACTTAACAGTTGATGCGAAGTAGAGTGCTTAGATCGAAACCTGAACTGGAAATCTTGAATTATGTTGTTTTGAGACACATGTTTAAAGAGACGTCGAAGTATTATTTTTCAAGAATTTTGGATAACGTAGGTAATAACTAATTGTAGATAGCTACCCGGAAGACTTTTAGGCTTGTTTGATTTGTGGAACACTATGCTGTGAACAAACTTCCAATTCTCAGGAAAGTAATCGAATCGGAGACAGGCATTCAGGATGGATTATAGGTAAACAAGTGCTTTACTTGTCAGGCTTTTTAGTGCTACATTAGGTATGAGATCGTGTACTGGAGATTTTTTAAGAGGAAGACATCTAATCGCATATCGAAGTTCACTGGGAGTCGTGAAGGAGATTCTGTGAGGCGCAGTGGGTTGTCGCAGAGCATGGAGTTCTTTTTCAGCGTCTCGGATAGTAGCATTACATAATTACGGATTTGGAGTGAATGTCTGTTCGTAGTCGGAAGCAAGAATGTCACATTTATCTTTAACTTCTGTGACAAGACCATCACCGGTAGAAAGAGCTGGAATGAGAGTTGCTTCACGAAGAAGTCGTCTCGTAACGTTCGATTAAGTGTGATCATGTGGTGAAATACTTGCTAGTTGACGTTGGTAGGTGTCAAGGCGATGTCGTTTGAGTTCAGCTTTTATAAGACTTGTTAATCCATTAAGTTTTCGACGCAGCCAAGGGCGTCTTTCTTGTTGCCATTGCCGATGAACACTGTTCTTTTCGCGAATAAGAAATAGGATGGTAGCCGGTAAGGAAGGGGCTAACTTACGCCGCTTTGAATAGCTAGTGGAAATGTGCACACAGTGACTTACAGTGTCGGTGAAGTGCTGAACTGCAGTATCGATAACGGCTGTAGTGGCAAAAGAATAAGTTCTATGTAATGTTGAATCTAAATGAGTATGAAATACATCCCAGTTTACATAATCATTAATAAGTCGTGGTGTTGTGGGTAGTATATTGGGAGTGATTGAAAAGTAATCAGGACTGGACAATGATCCGAATCAAGTTCTGCTAAGTCTGTTACAAATGCTGAAATGTGTAAATCCCAATATCAAGAATGTCGGGAGCAGACAGTGGATTGCTGGGAAAGTAAGTAGGTTCTGTAGGAGCTAAAATGGATAATCCGCTTGTATTCAATATACTGTAAAGACGTCGGCCATTAGTATTAGTAGAGTGGCAACCCCATGAGGAGTGCTTACAGTTAAGATCTCCAAGTAGAATAGTGCTGCTATTGGCCGGAAAAAGTAGTGAAAGATAGTCACTGTTAAGCTTCCTGTTAGGATACTTGTAGATGCTGATAATAGTGAGACCGATACCATCTGATGTAGGTAGTTTGATTCTCACCACTTCAAGGTCAGGGACGCCTGGTAAAGATATGGCATGATGAATAAAATGACGCTGTATTAGGATAGCCACACTCCAGATGCTTTTGTAGTTGCTCGATCTTGGCGATAAATATTGTAGCCAGGAACGGTAAGAGTTTCATTTGGAAGCAGATGGCTTTCATTGATACAAGCGATGTCAATGTTATGCATTGTGAGAAAGCTAATAAAAGAAGCGCGCTTAGCGCGTATGCCATAGGTTAGTGAGTTTTTTAAGAGTGAGAAGATTACGTGCTCCCATTGTGAAGCACTGAAGGAAGAACGAATGAACTGTGTTATTTGTGGCAGAAATGGAGATAAAATGGGACGGAGAAAGGAAAACAACTGTGCGAGTAGATCAGCAAAACAGCTCCAAGAAGACGTTGAGGTAGTATCGGCGAGTGTTTAATTCTGTGGATGTGATGGAGTAGATGGAGGAGAAGCTGAAGAAGAGGCTGAAGATCTCAATGTTTGAGAATAGAGACGCTGGGTTGTGGTGCGAGATGTACTCTGTTGTGATGACTGTTGTTAACGGTCTTGTAGTGGAGGTGGTTGTGTTGCGGTTGCCGTGGTTGTTGTGGTTACAGTAGCTGGATTTGGAGTTGTGGGTGTGCTTTGCCGCTGAGATTGCTGTGAGATGCGTTCTTTGAGTTCTACATAATGATAACAGCCCCGAAAATTTGCGGGATGGTCTTATCCACAGTTTACACATTGAGCTGGTGTAGTGGATGGTTTATTGCACTTGGAGAATTGGTGATCGCCGAGACATCGAACACAGCGCGGGGCCAGCTGACAATAATTCTTAGTGTGTCCATAATGCTGACAACGAGTACACTGTGGTAGTTCTGAATTATGGCGTCGATGTTCAACTTTTACAACACTATAAAGCAATCGCATGAGATTAAGAATGGCTCTACCTTCGTCATTGTTGGCAAACTCAATAGCACATACAGGAATGGGTGGCTTGTTTCTGCCTAGAAGGCGTGTAACCTTTTTAACTGGATATTTTAAAGAAAATAGCTCTTAATATATTTCTTGGTTGCTGAGAGAGCATGGGAGGTTGCGAATGATAGCGGAGAAAAGTTTATCAGCAGGGTTTCTGTAGGTATAGTACTCTTGGTTTATGGAGTTAAAGTAGGCTGTAAGGCAGCGGAAGTCGGCTAACGTGGAGGGATGAACTTTTATAAGCGCCCCACGGAAGTCAGAAGTGACACACTTTTTTATGTCCTGCAGAAACAACTGATAGTTTTCTACATTGCGTATGCAAATGAGTGGGGTTTTCTGTTTAGATGTGGTAGCAGAATCAGACGTTTCCTGGTCACAATCACTGTTATTAGAAAGTGGATGGAAACGGTTAGTTGTCGGAATAGAGTATGCATAACACGAACCACTGGTTTGTTGTGATGATGGTGCCGTACAAAAGCGCTTGTTTTGACTCCCGAAGTGAGAGGTCTGAGAACTCTGTTCTCGTAACTATGGTATTTAGTGCGGACAAAATCCGCATCCATGTTGTCGTCATCTCCCTGAACACTATTGTCTAATGAATTAGATGGCTGTGTTAACTGTAATTGAGCAGGCCTGAGTATTTGTTTACTTACATTAGTATCAGAAGTTGTACCAGAGGTAGAGTTGTGTGAAGAAGCTTGCTGCAAAGAATACGATGGCTGTTGAGGTATGTAGTATTGAGCTGCTGGCGATGTGTTGTGTGGGTTAGAATTATTTTATGAAGCAGTGTCGTTATACAGCAAGCACATTAAATGCAGTATATATGAATTGACCAGCATCTTCTGTCTGGAGATCCATCACAGACGTGATTTAAAAAAAAAAGTTGAATACACACAATAATATACAACGCTGAACTTAGTTACAAAGCGATATGAGAAACACACACAAAATTGAAGAAATGTGCAGTGCGGAATGCCGCAAAGACTGATAAGCATTGCACATCAATGAAATGCAGTCTGAATAGTTCACTAATACTAATAAAACAATGAAATACTTCGGATAACCTTCAAATTTTAACACAGATATAGAGCGTATTTTAACTTCGACTAGAAGCTAACCATGGTCTCCTCTGTCTCATTGTATTACTTAGTTCCTTATACTAGACTGGAGCTAAGGTAATGCACTAGGCAAAAGTGATAGTCACATTTTAAAAGCTGTCGTTATGCGACTTTCATTGCAAATCGCTTCTTTGCTTAGCCAGGAGTAGAACAAAAGGAAAACGGACATTCCCGTCTGAGAAATGTGTAAGTACTTCACAACTGAAACTAATAATAAGGAATACCTCGAAAACGGTAAGCTCCACGAAAAAAATGTATATGACATAACTTGTGTATTTTAACAAGACCTACAGTTTTTGTATAGTAAGTTTTTGTCTATCTCTTACGGTTTACTAGTTATACCAAACTAAGCAAAATTCATCTAGAATAAAGAGATACTTGAAAGATATTTCCAGAAAATTCAAGATATACATTTTATTTGTAATAGAAATGGCTTTAATATGTGGTATTTTAATCAAAATCGTTATAGCCATTTTTTAAGAAAAAAAATTTTCGAATATTTTTCCATGTAAAGGGTAGTTAGGGGTGTCTTTTTTTGGATATTGGGGACCCTAAAACATTTATTTCCGGTGAAATCTCGGTATCGAATTTTTGGTGGAGTGCAATACTTTCTCTATACACTATGTACATAGTGCGTATGGAGAAAGTAAAAAGCATTTTCACAAAAAGGTCCGTGTGTGTGTGTGTGTGTGTGTGTGTCCGTGTGTCCGTGTGCCTGTGAAAACGATAACTCAAAAATTAAAAGTCGGTAAAATACCAAACTTGGTATTTAAGTTTAGTATCTTCCAGGGATACGACACGAAGATTTTGAGAAAAATCCTCCCACCCCCAACTACCCTTTACATGGAACTTTTTTCAAAAATTTTGATTTTCTCAAAAATGGCTGTAACTATTTTGATTAGAATTTCGTATATTAAACATATTTACCTGAAAAATGAAATGTATATCTTGAATTTTCTGGGAATAGCCTCTGAAGAGTAGTTTATTCTGGATGAATTTTACTAAATTTTGAATAACTGCTAAACCATAAGAGATGGACAAAAACCTACTTCACAAAGAATGTAGAGCACATTAAAACACACAATTTATATTATATACTTTTTTTTTCGTGGAGTTCGTCGTTTTTGTGACATTCCTTATTTTTGGTTTCTGCTATGAAAAACGTATACTTTTCTCATACAGGAACTTGTCAACTCCTATCCATATAAACAAAGGAACTTCATTGACATAGCAACGAGCTTTTGACTATCACTTTAACCTACAGTTGTCTCTTATTTCGCTTCTACTTACAAGGAAGCGAGTAATTAGACTATGTCTGGTATTTTTTTCTGATTAGCAGAAAGTAAATAAAAGTATAAGCTTTTTAAGAATAATTTGTTGCAGGGATATGGAGAAAGTCATGTGAATGGTACACATCAGATTTTTTTTTTCAAATGCAGCGTCTTAAACTGGAATTCCGCTCTAGAACACGCTGCGTATACTATTTAATTGTGAATGTCCAATACGTGTCGCAGCTTGTGGACACTAGCTGGTGGTGTACCTAAAGAAATCACAATCTTCCGTTAACAGTACGATCATGCAATGAAATAAAATTACAATTAAATAATTTGACAACGCTTTATTGTAATGCCTTGTGATGTACAATTTTCCTTCCGGAGAGAAAAAAATAGCTTGGCATAATAATAGTAATAGTAGTAGCCGCGCCGTAGTAGAGTGGTTAGACTACTTGCCTCCCACCTAGACGGCTCGGATTCGATCCCAGCGACTACATGTGAGATTTGTGGTGGACAAAGCCGGCGCAGGGTCGAGTTTTCTCCGGGTTCTCCGGTTTCCCCAGCCATTGCATTCCATCGGTGCTCCATCTTCATTCATGTATCATCAGAGTCATGCCTGCGAAGCTACAAGTAGTTAAAGTGGTCGTTAAACACTACAAAAAAAAAAAAAAAAGAAGTGAGGTAGCGCATCCATAGTGTGGCGGGTATACGCTGACATAGGTAATGAATTATATTAAGGAGAAAGTCATAAATTAACATTCATGCCTCTTCCGAATCTCTTTCTTTCCTTCACTCCTAATGTTTTCCACCTCTTTCTCTATTTTCCTCTATGTCAAAACAGCCATTTCTGAGGCTAACAATGACGTAACTAAAGATCAAGTAGATCCGCTTGGGAAATTGATAAGCCTTTATTTTATGATAGCTTTGTGTGTTTTAAATTTCTCCATTTAACCCAAAGTTTAACTTGATCAAATGTATAAAGAGCACCGCAATTATACTGTGATGGTGACGCGGGTAGCTTCATGTTCTTTAGCTAGCTTATGTACCACTTAACGTCAAATACCGCCTGTGGTGCCATAAGTAGTTAAAGCGGGCGTTTAACACTACAAAAAAAAAAATACAAAAAGAAAAACGTCAAACAACCAACAACTGCAATAAGAAGTTCAACCTAAAACTGATCCCGTTATTTCTCCGTCATTTTCAGATTCCAAGAAGGGTTAATGGTTATATGCATTGTTTATAACTTGTTCATTTTAAAGAATTACAACAAAAATATGCTTATTTCTTTATTTAAAGATGTGACTAAAGGAACGATGGTTAATACACAAGAAATATATTTGATTTACACAGTTATCTTCGGTCATTGTCTCCATAACCGGGTGCATTCCTTTAGCATTGAAGACGAAAAATAGAACAGTAGGAACTACGGCCATCTGATGCCAAATAATAAGTACACATTTTAGGTATGCATCGCTAGGAAAGCTTCTTCATTTTAAAGGCTAGGAGTAAGGAAAGGACAGTTAATAAATAAAAATATATTTGAATTTCACTGCTGCATTATCTCATCTCGATAAACTGTTGCGTTACTTTAACATTGGGTAGGGAGGAAAAATATTGCTTTAGCCATCTAGTGGCAAATAAAATAAGTACTTACCCTAGGTGTTCGCTGTCAGAAAAGCTTCTTTGCTTCTTTATTTTAAAGATAGGAGTAAAGAAAGGACAGTTAATACATAAAAATGTATTTGAATTTCACTGCTGCGTTACGTCAATGTCTTGATAAACTGGTGCCTTGCCTTAGCATTGAATGTGAAGGGAAATATATAGCAGTACCACGACCATTTAGCAACAAATAACTTGTACCACCGCCATCTGGCAGCCATTAACTGAAATGCGTTCACTTAGCACAGTTTTTATTCATATTACGAGATTTTAAATATTTCCCTTGCTATTTTTAAACATTTTCATTTCCACAAACCTTGTGTGACAATAACGAACACAACAAAACATGAATTGTTCAATTTGATGCAGTCGTTGGGAGGTGATACGCGTACATACATTTCAGCGATTCATTTGTATATATATTCCACAAATAGGAAAATAGCTAGTAGGAAAATTTTACAGCATTAAAAGAAATCCCACTTCAGCCATAAGTTACATAAATACCTGTTAATATGTTCTGCATTGCCAGTAGATAGCAGATCAATGGCGTTTACTTCTTTCGTTTCTCAATAGCTCTCGCAAAGGGTATGTAACATTATTGTTAACACTATCATTTACACCGAGGCTTTTTAGCAGTCTCAGCGGACATACCAAGATATTAAATGCCTATTTGAAACTATTTCTTTCAAATGAGTAAAATGAAACAGAGAGAAAAGTAAAAATAAAGTTTTATAAGTATACATTTTGGACTATCAATGAAAATAAACCTATAAAAGATCACCGGGTTCATTAATGAGCACACAAAATAAGCACTGTCATCTGTATGAGATATTATTACGATCAACGCTTCATAAATTAAATTAATTAAATGCAGTTTTATTTAGGGACACTTTTTAACTGCTGTGGTTCTTAGCGCCCCATTCTATACTCGGCGTGAAAGACAGCTTAATCTTGCTCAGAGACCTCTTTTATGAGGCTTCAGGTTCTTTTACGTGCCGTAAATCTACGATACGAGACCAACGGTTATACTTCCCTTCCGAAGAAAGCCATGGTAAAGATTTTTACGCCCGAAAAAATTCATCGTCCTCCGCCGAGTTTGAAACCGCCACCTTGGATATATGAAGTTCGCATGGTAACCACTACACCACGGAGGGCGACTCAACGCTTCTTAGGAGACGTTGCTACGATTTAGAGCGTAGGATTCAGGCGGCTGTGAGAAATTGCCCACGAAGCATAACTGATTATGTTTTAATAAGTATTTACTTTAAATTTATTTTTAAAATACTTTACAGAGTTTTTACTATAGACTTTTATGTACAAGACGTACTCAAAAGCTTTAGCGGATTCAATATACAAATGGCTACTAAACGTATTTAATTCTACGTTTTGTTATATATCTTTCACTTGGATACTAGTCATCACCCTGCCCATTGAGACGGATTGTCACCCAGGAGAATAAGCGATTATAATAATTTAATTGATTAAATTGTTTAGGTTAATAACTAAGTAAGAAAGCATGTATTTATTGTATATTGGATGTTCAGAGAGATTGTTCCTGGAAAGCGTTTCTAACTTCAACCAGAGAGTTCTCAAGCGGCGAATTCAGTTGTTTACGCTATTTCTTTGTATATTGCAAGAGGGGAGAGATGCTATTATGTAGTCACGTCTCCGAAAGAGAAAGTGGAGGTGACATATAAACAGGGAAACCAAGAGGAAATTTAGGTCAAGAATCACGTGAAAGACGCATTGACCAATTAGAATTAATCACGTCAGGGCAGAAGCGCACCCCAAGCTACTTTCGGCGCCAAAACGGGCCAATGAGATTACAAGTTCAGAGCTTTGCGAGTGGGTAGAATTTGCTATAAATGTAGAGTATTCGCCCTAATTTTCAGGCAGTTGAAATGTAACTCCACGCGGAACCTGTGAAACCCAAGATAAGAATCCGCGCAAGATAGTCAAGTTATTATTGTGATTCCGGAAGTTGAAATGTAACTACACGCGGAACCTGTGACACCCAAATTAAGAATCCGCGCAAAATATTTAAGTTATCATTGTGATTCATGCAGTTGAAACGTAATGTCACGCGGAACCTGCCACACTGGAAACAAAGAAGCCACGGTAGAAAGTTGAAGTGTCTACAATTATTATGCACGTAACAGTTGCACTCGTCGCCGCGTAAATTTTAGTTACCTTTGTGCGCATTACGCCCTTGTTCGAGGGAAATTACCGGAACACAAACGCGCCAGGAACTTTCTCGGGAACGCTTATGAAAGGAACTAAACCTTTGACTGAACGAAAAGTGCCGACGCTTATTTTACGTTAATTTCCCGTACCATCCCCTTGAGATCATCGTCACTCAAAACCTGAGCTAGATATAAATAGGTCTCAATTGCTCGTCACTGAGTCCACCAATAACCGAGGAGCGTCGAGAATCGACTTCAGCACTGCAACGCCGGAGAGAGGACCAGTCGTCGCTGCGCACCCAGCATCAAAAGGTACGTCACCAGTTCCCGCCACACCATTGTTTAATTCAGTATCTTTATACATATAATTATCTAGTTCTGAAAAACCCTCACTAAACAAGCAATGCAAAAGCCGGAGAAAAATGACTGAGCTGTTCAATCAGAAAGATATCCTTTAAGTAATACACGTCATATTCAACATGGATGTTTTTTCTGTCGTTAGTGCTGTGCGTTCATGTGATACAGTATAGGTAACAGTTTTTTTATTATTTACAGTAAATACCATTAGAACATCTAATACAAACTTAAAGCCATGTTAAAAGGTAACAACAGACAAGCAAATGTTTGAGGTGATGACTGAGGTCATGAAGTATAAAGCTAAATTTAAAGAAGCTTTTTGGCAGCTGAATGGTATATTAACCTTACTTTCAGAGTTGTAAAGGGATATAGTTTCGAATCTTACTTGGAAGTTTACTTTTTTACCTACCCTTTCTTTCTCTATTTGAGCCTGAAATTTAATATTTTGCATGAAACGTAATTGTAATAAAGTTTTAAATAATTATTACACAAACTATTCTTTGTTTGCTGTAAAATGAAAATAATGTTTTCCTCCGCGTTCAGCACTGAGATTCGTCTCCCGCACGAGCACATCTACGCTCAGGATCAACAATATACTCGTTGTCACTTCCTCGTTCGGACAAAAGGAATTCAAAATGCTCTTTTGGTTACTAAACGATTAACCGTTGCATTACTGTATCTGAAAGGCAATCCAATTTGCGTCCATCATATACCAGCTGGCCCAACTGCTCTAATTTGATGTGCGTAGATATCCCGCGATGCGTTAAAAGAACTGCTGAATTCAACGGGGCTATTTCAAGTTAAAACCGGTAAGTGATAAACTGGCATGAGTGACCTTCATTTTACCCGCTTACCGTCTCCGCTGATAAGCAAAGAGGAGTAAACGATGGTCGCTCAGTTTCCCACTTATCGGTTTTAACTTGAAACAACCCCGTTGAGTTCGCAACTCTTTTAACGCACGAAGGGATATCTGCATTCGTCAAATATGGGTAGTTAGGCCATCTGGTATAACATATTATAAGAAATACTATACGCAATATAAACTGCTGTTTTAAAATTTCATCCGAATTGGAACTTGCTTCCATGGTGCACGTTAAGATGGCAGGAAGGCAAGCATCTGATCACATTGCGATAACAGCTCTCAATAGTTAACATAAACGTACAACGTAATATTATACAGGATGTAAAGTGAATAAGTGTAAATATTTGTATTAGCTCTTAAGGACGATGTGATAATCCAGTATTTGCAGTTTTTTTCGTTATTTCCTGAAGTTTTGATCATGAGCAAAATTTCTCCATATCTTTAGGATGGATATTATTCCATATCTCAGACGTTGCTGATTGTTTACATAACAGGTCACAGGTTGACCATTCTGTCTTTTGCCCTGCCCGATTATAGGTGGTGTGATGATGGAAGCATATCAATCGCCCTGAAACTTCAACTTATGTAACCATAAGTTTTTGTTTTCATACAATATTTTCTGATTAGGGTTCATAATGTATTCATGGTTAAAATTTAAATTATTGAACACAATGGCAATTTAAGTTTATTGAACAATATACATCTCAAGCCAATATACATTTACACTTCCATTTTTAAGCTGAATTGGTCCCTCGTTTCCTCATTGTGAGTCACGTGAATGTAGGTTGGCAGTGCGCGAGTTGTACTAAACACGGGAGCTGGCGTGATGTATCTAAACATAGGAGAGATAGAATGCAAGGCCGTTAAAAACACATTAGACCGCGAAATTGATGCTTCATTTATGACAATGCTATTAGCACGTGGACAATTTGAGATGCACTTATGTGTTACACCAAGCTACCTAGAAGGTATTGGTTACTCTCATTGTTCTCTACTAAATATCACATTATTTCCACTTATTCACTTCTATCTTGTATATTGTGGTATAACATCTTGAGTGATTTAGAGAATGCAAGGGAAATGGGATATTTACCAAAGCGTGGAACCACGTTGTGGATGAATAACGAAGTGCTAAAAACCACTATAAAGTATATTTCTGTCACGTATATCTACCAGGTGGCACAACAGCATGGTATTTCGCGTGTGCAGATAACCATTCGTGCGATATAAAAATTGCAGAACTCCAAGGGATAAATCCGAGCAGACGCCGATCAGTAGCTTTAGCGAGAGCGACCTTTGTGGCGTTGTAAGTGAGAGCGACCTTCGTTCTTCTCCTCTTGCATATCAGCATACACGGTGAGAGAATCCGCGTTCATTGAGAGACTTGTATTAGTCTGTAAACATACGGTGAAAATTAACATGCTTTTCACTTCAATTACGGAGCCTTTATTGTTAGAGAATAAAGTCACCTTTTAGATCCACAGGTAATTAAAAAGTCTATTTAATCTGTCAATATTCACCAATAACTAGTGATTGCTTCACTGTTACGCTGAAGTGCAAGAGGAGAAGAAAGGTTGCTCTCGCTTACAACGCCGCGAAGGTCGCTCTCGCTAATGCCACTGACCTGCGCTTGCTCGGATACCACGTGGAATTCTGCAATTGTATAACGTAAGAAGGGCTATCTGCGAAATGCGTTGCTGTTTAGCCACCAGATATAGGGCCTTTCAAAAGTCGCTTCAAACTTTAAAGCGCTATAAATGGTATATTTGAGATAGGATAAAATAAGTCACATACAGGACAAGCAATGGGGTTTGGATTTTTTTTTCAGTTCATCGTTAACATGGGTACAGTATTGTTGAATTAAGCATTAGTAATGTTATTCATACTGCTATAAGAGTTTTAAATTACGAATTATGGCCCTATCACTAAATGATAGAAAACAGCTGATTCAATGCTATTATGAAAGCAAGGAGAGCTTTTCTCAAGGTATGAGAACATTTAGAACTCTTAGCAATTTAAGAACAGGACCATCTTTTCCATTCGTAATTATGAGGCGTTAATCAAGTTTGAGGCAACCGTTTCTGTTGCTGACAAAAAGAAAGGCCAAAGGCCAAAGGCCAAAGGTAATCAATGACGTCACTGTCGCTATGGTGCTGCATGCAAATAATGAAGTAAGAAATAATAATTTTAGAATTAGTAGTGTTGCGCAGGTATCAAAGCAACTTCAGATGAGTGATACAACAGTTTGGACTATTCTAAGAAAACATCTTAGCCTATATCCATTTAAATTGAAATCAGCGTTTGCACTCAAAAAAAGGGACAGCCGGGACAGAAATGATGTTGCTTTATTTGTGCCTACAGAGATTTAAATTAATAACAATTGGTTGGCGGTTTTCTGGACAGACGACGCACACTTCTTTCTTAATTGTGGAGTTAATTATTATAATTGCAGAATTTGGTCAAAAGATGTCCCTCTAACTTAATTCAAGAAAATCTTTATGATTTAAAAAATCTGATGTGTTCCATTTATACGACTTTCTCTATATCTCTGTAACAAAGTATTGTTAATAAACGTATTCTTTTATTTATTTCAGACTAATCGAGTAAAATTAGCAGAAATAGTCTCATTTCTTGCTTTATTGTAAGTAGAAGCGAAATAAGGGAGTACATAGGTTAAACTGAAAGCCAAAAGCTGGTTGCTATGTGACTGAAGTTCGTTTGTTTGTATGGACACGAGTTGGCAAATTCCTGTATGAGAAAAGTATACGTTTTTCAAAGCTGAAACCAAAAACAAGGAATTTCTCAAAAATGATCAACTCCACGAAAAAAATGTATATAACACAAATTGTGTGTTTTAACGTGCTCTACAGTTTTTGTGTGTTAAGTTTTTGTCCATCTCTTACGGTTTAGTAGTTATGCAAAATTCATCCAGAATAAAGTAGTCTTCAGAGGCTATTCCCAGAAAATGCAAGATATACACTTAATTGTCAGGTAGATATCTGTAATATACGATATTTTAATCAAAATCGTTAGAGCCATTTTTTAGAAAATCAAAATTTTCGAAAAAAAATCCATGTAAAGGGTTGTTGGGAGTGGGGGGAAATTCTGGAAAATCTTCGTGTCGCATCTTTGGAAGATACCAAACTTAAATACCAAGTTTGGTTTTTAACGGACTTTTCGTTTTTGAGCTATGCTGCCCACAGACTCACACACACAGCCAGAAAAAAACACACACGGACATTTTTCTAAAAATGCTTTTTTTTTATTCAGGAGGTCTCAAAACATGTATTTCCAGTGAAATCTCAGAATCAAATTTTTGGGTGCATTACTACTGTCAAGAAAGTTCCGGGAATTTGCCAATAAAACACAAAACATGAATTATTCATTCAATTTTATTTTTATCGCCTTCAAAGTAGGCGCCTTCTAAAATTATACGTTTATGCTAACAAATAATCCAATCATCAAAACATTTTTGTAGGCACTTTTAGGAATCGATGTCAATTGTCGCCGTGAATTTTCCTTTATGTCTTCTGTCGTCTGAAAACGGGTGCCTCGAAGTGGTAACTTGAGTTTTGGAAAGAGAAAGAAATCAGCAGGAGCCAGATCAGGT
Source organism: Hymenopus coronatus (assembly GCA_030762935.1). Taxonomy (NCBI): domain Eukaryota; kingdom Metazoa; phylum Arthropoda; class Insecta; order Mantodea; family Hymenopodidae; genus Hymenopus; species Hymenopus coronatus. The sequence continues at coordinate 150,887,721 of CM060882.1, read as the reverse complement.
GAATACGGTGGTTGTTCGATGAAATGTTTTGATTTTTGGCCAGAAATTCGTTCACAATAAAAGGCTTGTGAGCTGGTGGGTTATCATGGTGCAGAATCCATGAGTTGTTGTTCCACAAATCTGGCCTTTTTCGCCGTATTTGTTCTCTCAAACGCCGCATAACGCTCAGATAATAGTCTTTATTTACCATCTGACCTTCTGGCAAGAACTCTGAGTGCAAGACACCGCGATAATCGAAAAAAACTGTCAACATGACCTTTAGTTTTGATCGAGTTTGACGTGCCCTTTTAGGTTTCGGTTCAGTTGGAAGGCACCATTCGGAAGCTCGTTGACTGGTTTGAGTGCCAAACTCGTAAACCCACGTCTCATCACCAATTACAATGCGTTTCATGAATGTGGGGTCGGAACTGGCTCGGTCTAGCATGTCTTCAGCAATCCTTACGCGATTGAGCTTTTTTTTTTTTTTTTTTTTTTTTTTTTTTTTAGAAAATTCAAGTCGGAACTAACCCAGCTGTAACGCGTGTCATGCCCAAACAATCCTTTCGTGAGATACAGAAAGTTCTGCGGCAATCTCTCTCAGACCTAAATGACGATTTCCAGACACCATTTTCTTCACTTTAGTGATGTTCAGTTCAGTTGAAACCTTTGATGGCCGACCAGAGCGAGGCAAATCTTCCACCACATCTCCACCACACTTATGCACGTGTTTTTGATAAAGTCAGTTCACCGTAAGCCCTTTGTAACATTTTCAGCGATTCGGCATTCGAAATACCATATGCAATGCAAAATTTGAGACAGATTCTGTGTTCAATACTTATATCCATTGTAAAATCGCAAATCACCTTTGAGATGAACTAACAAAATGGCGTACTGTAAATAAACTAGATGACAGATGACGATCAAACTCCGCGTGGGTATAGAGGAAAGTTGTACTAGCTTAGTGACAATAATAATTTTGAACCCCTTTTTAAACAGGATTTTTAAATGATCAATTCCCGGTACTTTCTTGGCAGAATGTACAATACATTCTCTATACACTATGTACATAGCACGTATAGAGAAAGTAAAAATACTGTATGGTGTGGTTTCAATTTACAATTCAGCATTCCTTATTTTTTCGAAAAAACAACAATTGAGTAAGACAGACGGTTACTGTAAATTATGAGCGTTAACATGGCATGCTATAAAACTTTGTCGTCCCTAGGAATGAGTACTCACGATATGGGAAACATTATTTTTAAACATGATGGAGCGACCTTACCTGCACCCCTGTAAAACAATGAATTATCAAGATCTTTGGCGATCGTATCATCAGTGGACACTTTCCAACAAAGTAGTCACCACGATCTCCAGATCTCAATTCGACCGATTTTGGTTGTGAGGTTACCTTAAAGAACATGTTTTCCTGACGCATCCAACAATCCAACAGCAAATGAAATTACTAATATTCCAAGACATCATCTGCAAAATACTGTGCATGGAGTCGCAGAAAGAATGGTGTACGTTGAACATGAGAACGAGGACATCTTCCCAATGTAAAAAATCCGATTGTTTGCCCAGTATGTGACTTATTTTCTTTTCTTTGTTGTCTTTCTCCATCTAAAATAATATAGGAGTAATATTTAAAATGTTTAAAGTTTGAAGTGACACCCTTCCCCCTTAATTATGGATCGATCACCCAGCAATATGTTATACAAATCCGGAAGCAAAGATAGTATCTAATAACAATATCGTAGGTCAGCCTCATAAGGCCCCTCTGGCACTAAACTGTGTTATTAAGGCACAGGTCGCACTAAGCATTTTCTTATTCCTGGGCTTTGTAGGGAGAGAGCAGTTGGGAGATAACTACTCTTGTCCCGAGGAACTGCAGCAATTTTTCTGCATAAGGAGGGCACTGCGCAGGGCACAAAGCGGAGTCGATAAAAGAAAAAATGAGTCTGAGAACGGATGTACATATATAGTGACTATACTGAATCCAAGTTCACAAGTGTTGTGTACTTGTGTATTCACTGTGAGTAAAAGCATATTTTGGAATACCTATAGCCGATGAATGTTAGACGCAGTAGCTTCACCCAAAATTGCTTAAATTCTGAAATAGACGCTGTGTTCTCCTTTGCGCTGTTGAGAATGAATAAATACTTATACGGCAATTGACACGGTCCAATGAATTAATACAAAATTACGTGAAGATAGAGATCTAAACCCGTATAAAATAAAAACATCAGTTGTCAAAAGGTTTCATCTTCGACATCGTTGTTACAGTTAAGGGAGTGCTGGTCCATTCGACTACGTAGGACCTTTGTAGAGGTACACAATCAAACACGAGAATATCATCATGCTGTCGGATTTAGCCAAACTGAGCTAAATTTAAATTAAAGTTAAGCTCTGTAAGTAGTAAGATTCTTCTTACAAGAAGCAAAAGCGTCAGAGTCGGTACATTTGGAAAACAGTATAATTTATGGGTTCTACAGATGTACCAAGGGAGATGTATTCGATCCCCCTGGCTGGCCTGCTTGACATGAGATTTTTTCGGGGGTTTCCCCCGGTTTCCGAGCGAATACCGGGTAGGTTCATTACATCTCCTTAATTTTCCGGTCCACTATTACCTGTTCCAATAATTTCCTAGACATCTCTTTCAGGGTTGAAGGATCAGGTGAAGGTGTTCGGCGAGTTGCGGTTAGATGGTGGTTAAACACTGCAAAAATGTATCTTGGCGTCATCGTCGAAGGGGCTCGGTCAGTATCCGCTTTCAGGTCATGGCGCTTCTCCTGGAGATCCCCGAAGGCATGAAGTCGTGAGCAGGGCCCGGCTGGCGCCAAAAGAGTTCCATCTTAAATGTTAGGAACCACGTCCAAACTGCGCCCATAGTCATCCGGATCTGGTTGCCCTTCCCTTAAGCCTTCCTCTCTGGATTGATGTAATAGACAAATACCTGTGTTCCCTACCAATGTTCTAAGCGCCCTCATGTAATCCTAAACCAAATCCTGCAATATATTGTAATAATGCTTGTGGTAGATAACCGTGACTATAAATTTTTTGGAAAATGAAGAGAAAAAAAATCATATCCAAAGTTGGCATCTTCGAAATTTGTGTTCAATAGATAACTCCTAGGTCTAGATATTATTGCTTTTTTTTCAGTAACCTCAATTTTGCAATTCATTGATTCACAGAACACTCTTTTATATTCAGGACTTTTTTTCTTTATGCAATAATTTGACAAAGTTATGTGGAAAGTATAGATTATTGATTTTATTTCAGCAATTTTAAAATAATGAAGCAAACTGTTTAAGTAATACATCTCTCCTGAGGTTAATTGTCATGTTTCAACAAACTAACATTACAAAATACCTTCAGCAATAGTTCCTCATCAACGAGTCCAACATCAATTTTTGGTGATGTCAAAATTTTCTAATAGAAACCCATATGATGATCTGGGATATATTGCAGTACTTTTCCATCTGCTATTTTCTTATTGTTGATTGGGACACTCATTGATGTCCCACATAATTTCCGAGATGGTAGATCTGGCCAAGCTTTCCCTTTTGCCATCTTAAAAGAGTGCTGAACAATGCCATCAATCTGTTTACGTGCCTAGAGGTAACCAAATGTTATATGTTTATAGTACTTTGAAAGAGTTAGCCCAGGCTCAAAACTACCAGGACAAGCAATAGCTCGTATTCTTGAAATACATGTGCCACTAGGTTTGGAAGTCAATCTCTTCAGTATATATTATTGTTGCCAGAAACCATTTACACGTTGCCTAACTTTTTCCTCTCAAGCAAACGAGCTTTTTTCTCTTCTTATGAGTATAATTCTCAGTACTTCGAGCACTTCCTCTCTTATTCTTTCTTAGAGATTCACCTTCAGAAGTACTCATAATAAGTAGCATAGAAGTAGCTAACATATTGCAATATTCTTTTCACTATTAGTTTAAACAAGAATCAAGTCAATAAACAACATTATTACCAATAAAGAGCATAAGGTTAAACTCTAAATGTCACCCTCCGTGGTGTAATGGTTACCATTTTTTTTAAATAAAAAGTACGGTTCCGGAGGCTTGTCAGGACTCCGGCGCTGTATTTCTTTTTTTTTTTTTTTCCAGTTTCCTATATTTCCTTAGTAGACCTTACTATTCTTAACGTTTTCCTTTTACATATACATACACAAACATAGACACATTTACAAACACAGAAACAACCATGCCCAAGGCGGTACTCGAACCCACGATCCTGTGAACCACGAAGCGCCAAAGAGAGAGACACTTTAGCGAGCGTGGCCACCGGGATCGGCAATCTTAATACCCAAGGTCGCGAGTTCAAACCCGGCGGAGGACGATGGGGTAAAAATTCTTAGCATGGCTGCCTTCGGAAGCGAAGTAAAGCCGTTGGTCCTGTGTCGTAGATTTACGGCGCGCAAAATAACCTCAAGCCTGATAGAGAGGCCTTTGGGCAAAATTAAACGGTCTTTCACGCCAGTATAGGATGGTACGCTGAGAGCCACAATAGTTAAAGAGCGTCTATAAATAAAACTCCATTTCCATTTCTAATTTCTGAATACTGATGAATCCATAGCTCGTTCACATCCTGTGAATATAAAAGGCAAAATAATCGTGGGCTTATTTCTCGTGGCAATGGAATCTTTAATCAGCTATATAAGTCATACTCTATACAGAACAAGCCTCTCTTTTGCGTTAATTTATAACTTGAAGACTGAGAAACGAAATATACATTTCGACTTATTTCTGCAAATAATTGGACTTGTTTACCTTTTCAAATCACCGATTTAATTGTATTGTGTGAACAGACCAGCAATGCTAATAATTACTCTCCAGCAGCAACACACCTAAACACCGGAGTATGTAGATTTGCTTTTATTTTCTCTACGACGCACTATGAAATTCGATGTCGAGATTTCACAGTATATGTTTTGGAGTCCCCCGGAAAAAAAAAAGTATAGAAAAGATCCGTGTGTGCATGTGTGTATGTGTGTGTCCGTGAACTGTGTATCTCAGATACAAAAGCCCATTAAGTACCAAACTTGTATTTAAATTCCGCATCTTCCAAGGATGCGATACGAGGATTTTCAGAAACATCCACCCACCCCTCCCAGTATTTTATGAAAATTTTGCTCTTTTTTTTTCTCCAAGAATGGCTCTAATGATTTTGATTAAAATATCATATGTTTAAAATATATTCATGACAAATGAAATGCATATCAGGACTTTTCTGGGAATAGCCTCTGAAGACTTCTTCATTATGGATGCATTTTATATAGTAAACCATAACAGATACCAAAAACTTATTTTATAAAATATAAATCTCCTTAAAACACACAATTTAAGTAATATACCTGTTTTTGTAGGGTTAACCATTCCCGAGATATTCCTTGTTGTTGGTTTTAATTTTAAAATACATAAATTTTTTTGTTTATTTGTTTTTTACGGGAAATCTAAATTCGTTTCATTTCTCTTTCAATCATAACCAGCTTTTAAAGAGTTTACTATTGCTTTATTCTCTCATCTTCCTTCTAGTTACAAGGAAGTAAATAATAAGATCATTTCTGCTAATATTTATTTCGATTAGCTTGATGTAGTTAAACGATAATCTATTGTAAGAATAGTTTGTTTACAGAACAGGTAGAGATAGTCATGTGAATGGAACACATCATTTTTTTTTCAATCATAAGACAATATTTATATCACACAAGACTTTTTTTCACTTTCTTTCATCATGCACCCTGTCTGTTCTCCGTAGTGTAGTAGTGTAGTGAAGTGTGCTGGAGAGAATTCCACACTTCAACCATCGATTGGTTTTTGTACGTCAGAGCTCAATAGGATAGAATAAGATGAGAGAAGCTACAGCGGGCAGCCGGAACCGGTCGGCGGAAGGAAGCCGCCGTGGAGGGTCCCTAACAGTTTCCAACGAGGGGAGCCTTAGGAGCACCTCAGATGTGACCAAACGACAATGTATCGAATACCATCCCGCCACCGAGAGCTGAATTTCCAAACCGCAGTCACCTCCACGAGAAAGCGCTACCACCTCAGTCCTTGCCAACACAGACTAAACGCCTGAGCCACCTGGCTCGGTTTCTCTATAGTACTATTTGGAGTAGCTTGCCATATTATGTAGGATCTGAATTGAATCTCACTCACAATGAGTGAGATAGGATTTTCCTGAGGTTTTCGCTATGCTGAAAATAATGCTAATCAACGTTGAAGTCTTTGTACCACAGGATTATTTGAACACTCATCAGCTTATTCATAGAAACTGTAAACCCGGTTTGTTATAATGGATCTTAAATACGTTCGCATTGAACGGAATGGGTCAGGCATCAGTGAGGTCCCGAGGTAAGTAGAGTAAGGTGGGATCCTAGTTTCAAACCCAAAGTAATCAGCCAAACTGACTAAAGCTTTTCCTGGTGATATACAGGGCGGTTCAATAAGTACCCGTGTTTCAAAATAGAATTATGCTAAGGCAAGATGGTGTTAGCAACGAGTTGCGTCATTTGTTACACGTCGCAAAAACTTCCTGATTCATAGGTTGGTTTGGATTTAGCAGGCATTTCAATTAGTCGATCCACGCATTTTCGCTAAAATAAAAAATGTGCATCATCGTTCAGTGATTTGCTTTTTCATTTGGATGGTAAAGCTTGCGAGTAGATAAAATTGAAATTTAATGTTTTTTGCGGTTATTTGCTATCTATCATAACAGCTATGCATTGGTTCAGTGAGTTTAAATGTGGTCGAACATTCGGTTTTGATGAGCAGCGCCCAGTACGCCCAGCAAATGTGGTTATGGAGGATATTTAAAAAATCAACGATATGATGACAGTCAAACGAAAGTTCCAGAAGTGGTATCAGACCGACCAAAAAGAAAGAGTTAAATAATAATAATAATTTAGCAATACTTAATGAAAAACTAATAGCTCAAAATCAATATAAAACTGTAATTTTTGGAATACAAGCAATATAAACATATAATTAGAAATCCAGTGCAATACTGAGCACCTGTTTTAACTTTGAGTTATTGATGAATAAATAGCAACGTAATCTAAGATCTGTTTCTCGTTAAAGCTGTGTGTGTGTGTGTGTGTGTGTGTGTGTGTGTGTGTGTGTGTGTGTGTGTAGGCGAAATTTAATTTTCACGGAGAGTGTAGCATTTTCACATCTGGCCGGCCGTCACAGAGGCTCCATCCCACTCCACCCTGCTTAAGCAAAGGAGACATCTTCCTAGCGCTTCCTTTGAGCCAATGAAAAAATAATCTTTAAGTTTAAATAAAAATGTTCGCCAATCCTAGTTAAGCGTCCGTTTTTCAAACTGGCGAAATCAGCGTGACGAAGTCCGGTACTAGTTCGTCATAACACGCGCAGACTACACCGCCAAGAATCTAAGTTACTCTATTATAGTAAAGTCAAGCGCTAGGAAATGTAATTCCAAATAGACCAGGCAACAAGAAATTATAACATCCGTGCAAAACCAAAAATAAGGGGACACTTACTTTAAATTAATCATCGTTTAGGAACATTCACTTTTTTTATTATATCCATAAGTCAATATCCATAAGTTTCCATATATACGAGGGCTGTAAGAAAGTAGTGGCAACATGGTCCCCACATTCACAGGAGAGCGGTTATGAGCCAATAGGATATGGGAGCGATCAGGTGGCTAGTGTCTATGTGTAGTGTGCTTTTGTCGGGCTGCCAGTTGAGAGTGTATTGTTGCTGTGTAGCGTTGAAGTGAACAGTGTCAAGTGCAATGCTCTAAAGCATGTTTACCAAAGGCGATCAGCGTTCGTGGATTAAAATCGAGGTTGCCCGTGGCAAAAATGCACCAGTATGTTATCGAGGATTACGTGAAGCCTGTGGCGGGAATGCATTGCCGTACAGGACGGTTGCACGATGGGTCAAGGCGTTTCGTGCAGGTCGGACTGAGACTACGAATTTGAACCGCACAGGTCGGCCGTCCATTCCGCAAGATCAGATTGACATCGTGAGTGGTCACGTTGCCATGGACCATCGATGGACTGTCTGTGAGCTATACGTAGAGGTTGGTCTCAGTCATCAAACTGTATGGCATATCCTGGCGAAATGCCTTCACCTGCGTCCCGTTGGGTTCCACATCGACTCACTGAGGCACAGAAATGGCACCGGTATGCACTGGCTGGCATCAACCTAGACAGATACCGCAACGAAGGAGACGCATTTCTGCAGCGCATTGTCGCCATTGGTGAGACGTGGGCACGAGCCTATGAGCCGGAATTGAAGCGCCAGTCGAATGAATGGCGTCACCCAGGTTCACCACGTCCACAGAAAGTTCGACAGGAACCCAGTCGGGTGAAGCTGATGCTGATTGTGGCATACGACTATTCTTACGCATGCTGAGCCTGAGGGACAAACCGTCAACAGTGACTACTATTGCCGATTTCTGGAGCGACATCTTCGTCCGGTTATGCGGCACAAATGTCCACGTTTATTGCGAGACGATCACCCCTAGTGTTGCATGACAACGCACGTTGGCAGGTTTTGGAACATCCTCCGTACTCACCAGACATGAGTTCTTGTGACTTCGACCTGTTTCCGAAGTTGAAGGAACCCCTCCAAGGCCGGCGATTTCCTGACGAGGCAGCTGTAGCCGCGCAGTAGGGCGCTCCGTCACAGTCATCAACAGAGATCGCTTTGCCAACGGTCCCCAATGGCTGCCCTACGTTTGGCAAAAGGTCAGGGACTTTGCGGGTGACTACATTGAAGGAATGTAATACAATTGCACTTGTGAGTTCAATAAATATTGTGTTCTATCAATGTTGCCCTCGTAGCTAGCCGGCGAACGAGAACGCGAACGACAGCGAGAACTCAGCGAAGAGGTTCGATCCTAAGATCGCCTATCCTGAATCTACTATGAACTTCAAATCGACAAAGTGTCGAGATACAAAAGAAGGTTGTTGACTATTGACCATCCACCTGATTGAAAGAACACCTCCTGGGTGTCACCTCAAACGGTAGTTCATACTTTGAATGATAAGGTGGAGATGAAAATGTTGTCAGCCCGGTGGGTGCTGCAATTGCTCACTGTGAACAATAAGCGGGTGCGGCTGTAAACTTCGAAACTGGTTTGGAGCTATTTAAGTAATATCCGAAGGACTTTCATGCATCGAGTAGTCATCGTCGAAGATACCTGAATTCCTCATTACACACATTTAGGCACAAATCATAACAATGAGCTGCTTCTGATGAATCCGCTCTAAAGAAGAAAAGTGCGGGTACGATTTTTTTTTTTGGGGGGGGGGGATCCGAGACGTGTCATACTGATTGACTTAGAGAAACGAAACACGAACACTGGATAATATACAGGCAGTTACTGGCACAACTCTATAAAAGTAGGAGACATTGCCCTATTTGGCGAAGAAAAAGTGCAGTTTCACCACAATTCACGAGAACATTCAACATTCATGTCTCTTAACTATTTTGATTAAATTTCCATTTATTATTGATACTTAATGACAAATACACTACATATCTTGAAATTTCTGGAAATATCCTCTAAAGACCACTTCACTCTGGAGAACTTTCGCATAACTGGTAAAACATAAGACATAGACAAACTTTTACTACACAAAAATTAATGATCTTGTTTAAAACACACAATTTATGTCCTTTACATTTGTTGTAAACTAACAATTTCCTAGATAACATTGTTATTGATTTCAATTTTAAAATACTTATATTTTTCTCAAATGGGAACTCGACATTCGTTTCATCTCTTTTTTGTTTTTCTCTGGCCATGCGAAGAAAACCGAATTTCAATTTAGCCGCATAGTGACAGCTTTTAAAAAATCTGACTATCGTTTTAGCCTGGTGTATTCTCTTATTTCCCTTATATTTACAAGTAACTAAGTAATAAGATTCATTTCTGTTAATGTTTACGTCCGATTAGTATGAACTATGTGGAAGAAGAATATTTTTAATAATGATTTGTTTGCAGAATAGGTAGAGAAAGTCATGTGAATACAACATATCAGATTTTCTTTGACAAGTGATACCCGAGAACCGTTCCTTCATAGGTATAGAGCGAGTATAACCAGAACTAGAAAAACTGCTTACACGGAACACGTTTTTCTTTTGATTTCGGACATCTCATGTTCAACATTAGCACCGTAAATCTGCCTCAGGCGCAGCGCATAGAAATGCAGTTTTGCATTGGTTCAACCTGAAGGTAATTTTCCGTGAAACAAATGAAATTCAATTTTAAACAATTAATATAATAATTTAAAAAATCTGATTGTTCAATTAACATACATTGCTCTACATTTTTGTAACAAATTATTGTTAAAAAGCATATTCTTCTGCCATGATAATCGAGATAAACATTAACGGAAATGGTCTTCTTACTTACTTTCTTGTAAATAGAAGGGAAATGAGGGAATACATTAGGCTAAAGCAATAGTCAAATCTTTTCAAAGCTAGGTGTAAAGCATGAAATCCGTTTCTTTGCATTGCCAGGAAACTATGTGTTTTAACGAGATCTACATGTTTGTGTATGTTTTTGTCTATCTCTTACGGTTTACCAGTTAAGCAAAATTCAGCAAAATTCATCCAGTATGAAGAATTCTTTAGAGGATATTCCCAGAAAATTCAAAATATACATTTTATTTATCATGCAAATATCTTTAATATACGGTCTTTTAACCAAAATCGTTAGAGCAATTTTTGAGAAAATCCCAATTTTCGAAACATTTTCCATGTAAAGCGTAGTTTGGAGTGGAGGCAGTTTCCTCAAAATCTTCGTGTCGCATTCTTGGAAGATACTAGTTATTTTTGAGAAATAAACATTTTGAAACTTTTTTCTATTTAAAGGGTAGTTTGAGATGGGGGGATTCTCCTGAAAATCTTCGTGTCGCATTCTTGAAGATACGAAACTTAATACCGACTTTTCTTTTTTGACTTACCGTGTTTACATACACTGACACGCGGACACACACACACACACACACACACCACGGAAATGTTTTAAAAATGCTTTTTTTCTTTCTCTATACGTACTATGTACAAGTGTATAGAAAAGGTACTGCATTCCACACAAAAATTCGCTACCGAGATTTCGCCAGAAATGCACGTTTTAGGGTCCCCTGTATCAAAAAAAGCTTTAGAAGGAGGTCCTTATGTGTTCCTATGTCCGTGTGTCTGTGCACACGATAATTTAAAACAAAAAGTCGGTATTAAGTTTCGTATCTTCAAGAATCCGACACGAAGATTTTGAGGAAAATCCTCCCATCTCAAATTACCCTTTAAATGGAAAAAAATGCCAAAATGTTGATTTTCTCAAAAATAACTAATGATTTTGATTAAGATACCGTTGTATTAAATATATTTATACGACAAAAAAGATGTATATCTTGAATATTCTGGGGATAGTATCTGAAGACCTCTTTATCCTGGGTGAATTTTGTAGTATTTTGCAGAACTAGTAAACCGTAAGTGACAGATAAAAACTTCTTGCACAAAAAATATACATCTCGTTAAAACACAAAATTTATGTTGTATACATTTTTTGCGTGGAATTGACCATTTTTTAAATATTCTGGTTATTGATTTCCGTATTAAAATACTCTTCACATACGGGAATTTTTCAACTTCTGGCAATACAGAGAAATAATTTTCATCCACAGGACAACCAGCGTTTAAGAGATTGGACTATCGTTTTAGCCTAGTTTATTCCCATTATTTCCCTTCTACTTACAATTAAGCATTTCTGCTAATGTGTATCTCAATTAGCATGAAGTAGAAGCATATCTAAGTTTTTTTTTAACAATAATTTGATACTGAGATGTAGAGAAAATAATTTTTCTTTTTAGATACAGAATATATTAAAACGTGTATTTCCGGTAAAATCACGCTGTCGAATTTTTCGGTGGAGTGCAATACCTTCCCTACCTACGTACCATGTAAGTATGTAGAGAAGGTAACAGTGGTACGCGTCAGATGATAACGCAATAAAATTGAGAACTACAGCTACATAGAGAAAAGCCTGCACAAACTGGAGCAAAATGGCTTTTAGTTTCTAATACGTTAGCTATATAATGAGTGTGGTGTGTAGTTTCGTTTCCCTGCCTGTCAATGGTGGTCCCAAACTGCAAATGGGATCTGACTACTTCCTAACTTAGATACCATAAGCACTGTGTCACATATGCAACCAAGGCGCGGCCGCGCCGTGACCGGGGGGTTAGATCACTTGCATTTCACTGTCATCGCCTGCGGTGCCATATGTAATAAAAGCGGGCGTTGAACAAAAAAAAAAAAAAAAAACAGGTCGCGAGTGTCAAATATTGGTTAAGGCTTTCAGAAACATGGATGGGGAATAGTGACCATTTGGTTTTCAGCGTGTAATACGTGGTTTAAATCGCTACTAAGAATCAGTCCATGATAACTAAGATGTATTTCTCGCTCAGTCGTTTGAGTTACGGGCAAAGTTAGGAAATATGTTATTCCTGTTCAGGTTACATGTATCTGAACATTAGTGTTTTGAAACACATTAGTGCAGCCACGTGACGTCCTTAATGAAAAAAAAAAAAAAAAAAAAAAAAACTTCCCTTATTTCAAAAAGTGCTGACAAAGTATAAATACAAATCTAATGTGTTCCATTCACACGACTTTCTCTATATTTCTGTAACAAATCATTGTTGAAAAGCTTATTTTTCGATCTACCTCATTACTTAATCTAGATAAACATTAGCAGAAATTTTCTTATTACTTACGTCCCTGTAAGTAGAAAGGAAATAAGGGAATACACTAGCTAACACGATAATCAAATCTTTTAAAATCCGGTTGCCGTGCGATTGAAATTCGTTCCCTGACCTTTTGCCAAACGTAGGGCAGCCGTTGGGGACCGTTGGCAAGGCGATCTCTGTTGATGACTGCGACGGAGCGCCCTACAGCTGCCTCGTCAGGAAATCGGCACCTTGGAGGGGTTCCTTCAACTCTGGAAACAGGTCGAAGTCACAAGAAATCATGTCTGGTGAGTAGGATGTTCCAAAACCTGCCAACGTACGTTGTCATGCAACACTATGGGGTGATCGTCTCGCAATTGTCTGGCTATGCGGCACAAACGTCCACGTTTATTCGTTCTTTGCATGACCAGGAGTTGACAATTTCCCATAAAGAAGTTTAAATATGAAACCAATAACAAACAATCTGATGTGTTCCATTCACATGACTTTCTCTACATATCTGCATCAAATTATTGTTAAAAAGCTCTTACTTCTATTTACTTCATGCTAACCGAGAAAAAATTAACAGAAATAGTCTTATTACTTGTTTCCTTGTAAGCAGAAGCGAAATAAGGGAGTGCCATTGGTTAAAGTGATAGTCAAAAACTGGTTACTACGTAACTGAAGCTCCTTTATATGGACAGGAGTTGACAAATTCGTGTATGAGAAAAGTATGTTTTTCATAGCTGAAACAAAAAACAAAGCATGTCTTAAAAATCTGATGTGTACCATTCACATGACTTTCTCCATATCCCTGCAACAAATAATCCTTAAAAAGCTTATACTTTATGCTAATCAGAAAAAAATAGCAGAAATAGTCTTATTATTCGCATCCTTGTAAGTAGAAGCGAAATAAGCGACAACCGTAGGTTAAAGTGATAGTCAAAAGCTGGTTGCTATGTCAATGAAGTTCCTTTGTTTATATGGATAGGAGTTGACAAGTTCCAGTATGAGAAAAGTATACGTTTTTCATAGCAGAAACCAAAAATAAGGAATGTCACAAAAACGACGAACTCCGCGAAAAAAATGTATATAACATAAATTGTGTGTTTTAATGTGCTCTACATTTTTTGTAAAGTAAGTTTTTCTCCATCTCTTACGGTTTAGCAGTCATTCAAAATTTGGTAAAATTCATCCAGAATAAACTACTCTTCAGAGGCTATTCCCAGAAAATTCAAGATATACATTTCATTTGTCAGGTAAATATGTTTAATATCCGAAATTTTAATCAAAATCGTTAGAGCCATTTTTGAGAAAATCAAAATTTTCGAAAAAAGTTCCATGTAAAGGGTAGTTGGGGGTGGGGGGATTTTTCTCAAAATCTTTGTGTCGCATCCCTGGAAGATACTAAACTTAATTACCAAGTTTGGTATTTTAGCGACTTTTCGTTTTTGAGTTATCGTGTTCACGGACACACGGACACACACACACACACACACACACACACACACACACACACACACACACACACACACACGGACCTTTTTATGAAAATACTTTTTTTTGGGTGCAGGGGACCCTAAAACGTATATTTCCGGTGAAATCTCGGTATCGAATTTTTGGGTGGAGTGTAATACCTTCTCTATACACTATGTACATAATATGTGTAGAGAAAGTAAAAATATTTAGGACGAAAAAAATCCCAAAAAATGTATATGGCATAAATTGTGTATTTTAACGTGCAATGTGGTTTTTGTGTATCTGTTACGGTTTATCAGTTATGCAAAATTCAACAAAATTCATTCAGAATGAAGAGCTGTCGAGGCTATTCCCAGAATATTTAAAGTATACATTTTATTTGTAAACACCTTTAATATAAGGTATTTTAATCAAAATTGTGAGAGCCATTTTTGAGAAAATCCACATTTTCGAAAATGTTTCCATGTAAAGGTTAGTTTGGAGTAAGGGGATTTTCATCAAAATCTTCGAATCGCAACCTTGGAAGATGCTAAACTTAAATACCAAGTGTAGTATTTTACCAACTTTTCGTTTTTGAGTTATCGTGTTCACAAACACATGGATACACAGACACACTGACACACACGAACCTTTCTCTGCTTTTTTTGGATACAGGGACCTTAAAACATATATTTTCGGTGAAATCAAGGTATTTCAGTTTTCGGTGGGGTGCAACACCTTCTCCTATGTACCCTGTACTATATAGAGAACCTAAAAAGGCAACATCTCACGAAAAAGGGCTTTCGTATATGCCTCTTAGCTGCATCCATGGCAAATGCGTCAAGGGCATTGTAGGACTTCGTGAAGGTAATGTCAGGTCCTACGCGATAACTACGTCCCGTCCATTTTGCGACGTAATTACATTGATCTATAGAGTCAAGGTTATCAGTACTGGCCTCTTGCAAAAATCTGATGTGGTGCACTCACATAAATTTCTCTAGCTACTCTACAAGCTTCTTGGAAAAGATTTTTTTCTACACAATGCTAATTGAGATAAACATAAGCAGAATGTTCTTATTACTTAATTCCTTATATGTAGAAGGGAACTAAGGGAATGTAACAGGCTAAACTGACAGTCAAATGTTTTAAAAGCTGTCGTTATGCGATTGTCATTGCAAATCGCTTCTTTGCTTGGCCAGGAGTAGAACAATAGAAAAACAGATACTTCCTGTCTGAGAAAAGTATAAGAACTTTACAATTGAAACCAATAACAAGGAATATCTCGGAAACGGTTAAATCCACAACAAAAACGCAAAGCACATAAATTGTGTGTTTGGAGAGATCTCCATTTTTTTGTGTAGTAAGTTTTTGTCTATCTCTTACGGTTTAGCAGTTAAGCAGAATTCGGCAAAATTCATCCAGAATAAAGAGGTTCTTCAGAGGCTATTCACGCACGCGCTCACACACACAATCACACATATGACGTCCTTTGTGGTCTCGGTGTAACATGCTACCCTCTGGTTCTCAAGGTCGCGGGTTCATACCCGGCGGAGTGTGACGCATTTTTTTGGGCGTAAAAATCAGCATAATTTCCTTCGAAAGGGAAGTAAAAAGCCTTTGATCCCGTTTCGTAGATTTACGCCACTTAAGTCTAATAAAGAGGCTTCTGAGCAAAATTAAGCGATCTTTCACGCCCAATATAGAATAGAATGTTAAGAACCGTAGAATTTAAAGGGTGTTCATAAATAATACTAATATTAATAATATACACACTTACATACTTTTAGTATATTTTTCATGCTCATATTCCATTTTGTAAAGAAAAAAATGGAATCTGTGAGTACGAATAATATACTAAAAGTATTCTTAATGAGATTAATGTTTTGTAATTTTTTTAAGAATTCAAATTTTGGGCAAAATTCCCTTTTTGAAAGGAAAGACCTTTGTTTTATTTTGCTCAAATCACCTCTCACCAACCAATCCAATTCACCATACACACACGCACACCACGGACCTTTTTCTAAAAATTCCTAATTACTTTCTCCACTCGTACAATGTACATAGAGTATAGAGAAGATATTCCACCCAAAAATGCGATACCGAAATTTCATCAGAAATGCGTGTTTTAGGGTCCCGTGTAAGCAAGAAAAGTATTTTCAGAAAAAGGTCCGTGTGTGTGTCCGTGGGTGTGTGTGTGTGTGTGTGTGTCCGTGTGTTTGTGAACAGGATAACTCAAAAATGAAAAGTCGGTAAGATACCAAACTTGGTATTAAAGTTTAGTAACTTCTAGGGATGCGACACGAAACTTTTGAGAAAAATCCCCCCATCCCAAACTACACTTTACATGGAAGAAATTAGAAAATATCGATTTTCTCAAAAATGGCTCTAACGATTATGATTAAAATACCGTATATTAAAGGTATTTATTTATATGGCAAATAACATTTATATCTTGAATTTTCTGGGAATAGCCTTCTTTATTCGAATGAGTTTTGCTGAATTTATGTCATATGCGTTTTTTTTTCGTGGAATTGACCATTTCTGAGCTATTCCTTGTTATTTTCAGGGTTGTTTTAGGGTCTCAATATATGAAAAAAAAAAATTTAGAAAGAGATCCGTGTGCGTGTGTGACATTGACGGCACGGATATGATTCTGGTAATTAATAGTGTCGTTAATAAACAAAATAATTTGTAGTAATTGCACATTTCTAATTCGCTGTAAGAAATATATAGTAAGCTAAAGCGATAGAGTTGTTAACAAATGAATCGCTGTTGATAGCTTTGAAACCACGGGAAAAAAAAAACAAAAAAAAAAAAACGAATAGATCTTACCAATTTAAAATGTATAACAATAATTGAAAATGTAGCCAATAACAAAAACGATCTCATACATAATTACCACCACACAAAAATGTTTATCTGATGAGTGATGACGAACAAATGATTCCACGCGTTGTATCTTGAATTTTTTTTTACTATACTTTTTATTGATCGACCAGCACGAACGCTAAAATTCTTGCATCTTTTCATTATGTGTAGATGTTTTTGCAGTGTATTATGGCCAACAGCACTCCTGAGCTTTGATCTAATTAGCTTCGTGATAATCTCTTTGCTTATTACCTAGACCCAAAATGAATTCCTGAGCTTGCCTAGGATTAGTTTGTTAAGTGAATATTCAAGATTTGTTTGGGTTCTCACAATTGAGCTCGAGTCCTATAAATGTAGCTCCCAAGCGCCTCTTTGCGAGAGTGCTAGTAGAGACCCAAACAAGACCAATCGGATATCTAACACAGAGTCCAACAAACTTTGTCATTGCCAAACAAATTTGTGTGTGGCTTTGACCGCCTCAAGGGGCTTTAAAGCTGCATGGCTATCCGAGCGATATCCCACCCATTCTCTGACTTACTATACTATTTATAACATGCAATATACCGGCTAGCATTGTGGACATTTCGGCCTGGAAAATAATGCTGTATCTTTCCAGGGAAATGGCAGGCCTGTTTCATGGGTTCCAGCCGCCGGTCTATCCCCCAACCGGGAACAATGAGTGAACTACATTTGGCCCCCAGTCTTTAGAAGAGACCAGTTTTTTTTAATTACACTTATTCCTGTGAGGCATTAACGCGCAAAAATTTACTTAATTTATACCTAAGCCTCATTAGATTCTCTTCCGTTGGAATAGTGGGACATATATATTTTGAAAGCGTCTTAACTTAACGGGTGTCCTTTAAACAGCACTTTAAAACACCATCTGCCTAATATACAGAGACGATGTGCACTCACAAGGAATAAAAAAAAAAAAATTGTAAAGAAAAAAGTTCCTTCAAAACCCATAGGGCGAACTTGGAATGGCGTGCAATTGTTATAAAATATGATGATATTTGAAGCGGTAAAAGCCCTAGCCTTATCTGTCTTCATAGTTGAGATAGGCCACCAGGCGAGCGCCGCATAAGTTACCATGAGGCTTATAACCAAGGTATAGAGCCATCTGACCATCTGTGGTCGAATACCCTACATCAGCCCATGTCTCTTCTATAGGCCCAAAGCAATGTGGGTCTTCTTTACATTCTTTCTTCCAATTTATTCTGGGATTCAGAATGATCCCTAGGTACTTAAGCGAATCAGTTAGAATGTTTATAAAGTTACAATTAAACCGAACTTCAAATAATATTTCAGTAACAATCCATAGTAGATGACATTTATTGTAAGCTATAATTCACATCTATTCAACTTTGGCATTATACATTAATTATTTTTATATCCAGAAAATTACTTTTCCTCCCAAACAGAAGGGGATCTACCAAATGAGATAGCTTCCTCCTTCTCTTTGTGAAGGCCATTAATTCAGTCCTGTACGGAATGGCGGACAAGTCAGTTTCTTTACACCATTCCTTCAGAGTTTGTTAGGAGCCCTGTTATAGCTCCGAAATAGCCTGGCGAAGTTTCGACTTACTGCTTAGGCTTATGTCATCGGCATAGCATGTTCATGCATTCCTATTCTGTTGAACATATTTAGTAGAAGATCATCTGCCCAGACTTCGCAGAGTAGGCGAAAAAACTCTTCCTTGGGGCAGCCACATGGCGCTGAGGCATTTATGGTCTCACTCCCCAAAGCCACCACAGTTTGTTGGCTTTCAAGGACTTCATTATATAGTCTGTTATTGCTGGAACGACTCTTCTATTTTCTAGACCCTTCATAAAGGTAATTGAATACATTTGATTAAAGGCGTCTTCGATACATAGAATGGCTACCATACCCCGGCGATTTGCCTGGTCAACAGGCATTCTGATGCAGTGTAAGGGTCTATTTACAAACCCCTACCTGTTAAATGTCTATCTACCAGTCTTTCCAGATCAGTCAACATGAAAGATGATGGACTAATAGGACGAAAATACTTAGGTTGTAATAGGACTGTCTACCAAACTTAAGTATAAACACCACTTTGGCTCAGAGACGGAGCCGAAAACTGTACCTCTTGGTAGACAAGCACCAAAAATATTCACTAGGTTCTGGGATCAATTTTCTATCCCTCCTACAGAACAGCCGAGTAGACTCCATCCTCACTTTTATAGGGTTCAAAGGAGAAAATTTCACATTTAACCTTTTATACGTATGTCAGAATCTCGGAGGCCACATTCCAGATTTCTTGCGAAGGCCTGAGTGACTTAACCTGGTAAGTGAGGGGTGAATTGAGTAAAATTAAACAAAAGCCCTTCCTCCCCCCCAAAAAAAGAATTTTGCTTAAAATTCAAACTTTTAAGAACAATTGAAAACATTGGTTCCATTAACATAGATTCTATTTCTTTTATACCGGTTCTTGTTCCACGGATGCACATTTGTGTTTGAAATATGTACATATATCAGGTTTGCAACAAAAATTAAATAATTGGTGGACAATATAACACCGTGTTACCACAGTTTTAGACATAGAAAAAAAAAACAGATCAAAGTAAAATTGAAAAGCTGTGGTATTTTACTAGGCATTTTATGGAGTTTCAACATACTCATATTATGAACCAGAAACACTTCATCAGAATTCAAGAGGTGGCGGTAAATTTGAGATCTTTCCTTTCCCAGTTTAGTATTTACGAAGACATTGAAATACCAGAAAGAAGCAATTCTTTCAATGACGAGATATTGCAAATTCTTGAATAATTTCTGAGATTAAACTCTATTTTATAATAAATAAACTGGATTACCATTGCGGACGAATGTTCAGCGTTCTAGCTTCTCAACCCAGCGATCCCGGTTTCGAATTCTGGTGGGTTGTGGTATTTTTCTTTAATCCAAGTCTGAAAATATGCACGTGTGAGTGAATGTTTGTGTGCTTACTAGTAAAACCTGTTACAATCAGCGTTATTGAATAATTTTTATTGAATAATAACAATAATACCATCAGATTCTTCTCAAGCTAATAAGATACTCTGCATCTAAAAAGAGAGAAAATATGGGTGCTTTTGTGTGTGTGTGTGTGTGTGTGTGTGTGTGTGTGTGAGAGAGAGAGAGAGAGAGAGAGAGAGAGAGAGAGAGAGAGAGAGAGAGAGAGACTGTGTGTATGTGTGTTGTTGATGTAGGGTAATCTCAAATCACTCAACCGATTTTGTTAATTCTTTCACCATTGAAAACACCAAGTCTTTCTGAAGGACTTAGAAGCAATAAAACTATTTAATATCATTTCACATATTACTAAAATATTAAAAGTTATTTACAACGCCTTTGTGGCTTGCGAAGAAGACGTTAACTTTAGTTGAGAGTATAGTGGAGTAGAACATAGTAGTCACTCCAGAGAACATTCATTCATAATAAGAAAAATGTCGCGGATATTTCATACCAAGAAATATAGATACACATCTTCCAGAAGTAATTGCAATCGTAATCTACTCACAAATAGCTTTCTTTCATACTTTTGCAACAATTCTGCCGTGTAGTTTTCTGCGGTGACGATTACTGCTCGTTACGAATTTCCCATCGAAACTCACTCAACTGTTGCACGCGATGTATTCCCAGTGAAAAACTGAACTCTCCCACACTTTGTTCCCCCTTTTATACCTCTTTGGCACGCGGCTGAAAACTTCCAGAAGTAGTTGTACCTGCCAACCATCGCAGGCGTGAAAAATCGCTCAGCTATAACAATGCCGGGCTTCGAATTCAAAGAACGTTCAGATAATACACGTGTCCCCTCACACAGGTGTAACAATACAATGGGATGTCAAAAGAGCTTGCTCCCGACACACGAGTCTACTAATGCAGATGTAACAATGGTGCCAAAAATCAGCTATAGCTTACGAAGCAATTCGTACACACATGTTCGGCAATTACGACCGCATGGTGTAGTCACAGTACTCTCTCCTCAGGTCTGGTGTCCCGATCAGTACCATCGTAATGAGCTTGACGATCTAGGTACATTACTAGCCTCTTCCCTCCAAGTAGCCTTAGGATGAATAGACGACATTATTTATCCACTTGACTATAAGGTAGGCCCTTAACATGGTTGTTGAAGTTTGGGGCAGTGTCCCTTGGTCCGGGTAGGGCGATATACCTATACCAAATCACCCTAGTGGTAGCCTCGGCTGTTGCTTGCCGGTGTTCATCCGGCCATTCACTATCCAGTTGTGTTGACGCGCCATCTCATTCTTGTCGTGAAGCCGGTCTACGAATTCTCCATGCAGTTGACTGATGGCTGTTTTGTTATCCCAGGACGACTTCCAAACATTAGGTGCACAGCAACTCCCTGCCAAATAGAGTGTGATCCATATAAACCTGAACCACTTTAACGGGCCATAACTTTTTAATCAGTAATAGGACACATGTAAAACTTTGAGAGAATGTAATGCAGAATTGGGAGATTAAATTCTTCCTCAGAACAAATGTTGGAAGTGTCCTTCACTGGCAAATATGCGTATTTACACTCGTTTCACCATATTCTATGATGTTTTAAGAAGAGTACCCTCGCCATTGTTGCTTCTTTCGTTACTAATGGATTCAGGAGTTCAGCAGTTGTTCGATGTCTATTCCTATATACTCTATTTTTAAGATAACCCCGCAAGAAAAGGCCTGGCGAGGTTAGAGCAGGTGATCTGGCTTGCCTCAGACGTTTTGAGATGATTCATTATTAAAAAAAACGGATTAAAATTGTATGGAGAAGTTGGATGTATGACACGTTACTCCATGTTTCTGGAGATAACTTTCAATTCAATATTATGCAGCTGCTCCACAAATGTATTGAAGATTTTCGTATAAACTGCAGTGTCTACAGCGGTATCAAACAAAATTGTGCCAAAAATCCTGGAAGTTGCTACTGCGCACCATACTCCAACCTCTACATCATTTAGTGGTAGTTCGTGGCTGATATGGGGCTTACAAAGCCTAGTATCTGCTGTTTTGTGTGTTGATGTAGTCTGACAGATAAAACCATACCTCATCTGTAAATCGTGTTCTGGAGAGAATATCTGATTCTCCAGGTTCCTGAAGCTCAACAGCCAAGAGAGGGCGGAGTAGTCAGTTCTCGGGTGGAATGACTGACCTTACAGGTACTTGTGGAAATGCTCAGGCGCCTTCACTACTGGTAGGAGCTCCTAGCAGGTAACGCAGAAGTTCTTTTCTCCCTTGGAGAGGTCTTGCTGTAGTAGGCTATAACACACTCCTGGCCATCCTGGACCTGGGATGGAATGCCTGTAATGGTGGTGTCACTGGTATGGTTGTCCAAAATAAAAACACTACCAGGTTGTGGAAATTCTAAAATAGGTGCAGTGCAAAGGGCTAACAAAAGTACCTCGAACTCTGCCTCTTCTGACCACGAGTAAGGTTGGTGCTCTTCCGTGAAACGGTGAGAGGTTTCGCGATGTTGGAGAGTACTCTGGCGAACCGGAGGTAGTAGCTGAATAGGTCCAGAAACTTCACACTCTCATTTGTCTTTCAGGTGAGTCCAATCTCTCAATGCCCGAGCCTTCTCCGGATGCGTGGCCACCTTAGAAGTTGAGATTATGATACCAAAATACACCTTCTCGCAGAAGAGTTGACACTTCGTTGCGTTAAACTTCAGGTTAGCTGCCTGCAGCCTTTCATTATCTTGTTAGGTTCTCGTTGTGGTCTTCAAAGTTGTGGCCTACAACTATGATGTCATCCAGAAATACCAGACAAGTGCCATAAGTCAACACTCTCATCACTGATTCCACGAGACGCTGGAAGATGGTTGACATTATAGAGGCCAAAAGGCATAACTGTCAATTGCCAAAGCGATGTTCTCATGTCTCGGATCGAGGGCCACCTGCCAGTATTCCGATTTCAAATCTAAAGTTCAGAACCACTGGGCACCAGCAAATGTGCCGAGGATGTCATCTGTCTGGTGATGACATTCATTTTTTGTAGTACACGCAGAAACGTAGCTCTCCATTTTTCAGCTTAACCAAGACTACATGGCAGTACTAAGGACTCTCGGACCCCTCAACCATTCCTCTAGATCTCATGTCCTCTAGTATGTCCCGTTCCTCCGCCTGTTTTTCCAGAGAAACACGTTTTGGTGATGGTAGGATACTTCGGGCGTCTCCAGTATCATGTTATGGTGTACTCGATCAATGCTGACATAATCGTCGTTCCCGTCAGAACTACCATGGTAGTTCAGTGGAGAGCAACTGGCTAGAGACCGGGAGATCTGTGGTTCAAATCCCGCTATGGCATTGAATTTTTCAGTCTGACCCTACCTATCCAACTCCTGTCCTACATACGGTTTCTGTGAGAAAACAATTGACATTTTCACAATTGTCCATGATAGTTGGCTATACTATGAATTCTGGGACTTAAAGTACTTACAACATTGAACATCGTCATTGGAGTTGTCACCTCAAAATAATTTGAGGTCAACTTCTGGTTTACCGGGAAATATGGAAGAGTCTGTCGGCATGTTGCCATGTTAGCTCATTGGTAGAGCAAGCGGCCAGAGACCGGGAGATCCTTGGTTCAAATCCCGGCAATGGCATTGAATTTTTCAGTCTGACTGTACCTATCCAACTCCGAGGTCTAAATTTTTGTATAAAAAGTTGTCTCTTATGGTTTACCAGTTAAGTAAAGTAATTCAGAATGAGCTTATTTCTGGAAAATTCAAGATATACATTTGATTTGTCATGTAAATATCTGTAATATACGGTATTTTAATCAAAATCGTTAGAGCCATTTTTGAGAAAGTCATAATTTCGAAATTCTTTTCCATGTAAAGGTTAATTTGGGGTGGGAGATTTCTCTCAAAATTTTCATGTTGTATCCTTGGGAGATGCTAAACTTAAATACATATCAAGTTTGTTATTTTACCGACTTCTCATTTTTTATTTATAATGTTCACAAAGACACACATACGCCTGAACCTTTTTCTAAAAAAAAGGTTTTTTAATACAGAGGTCCCTACAACGCGTATTTCCGATATAACTGGGTATCAAATTTTTAGGTAAAGTGCAATACCTTCTCTACCTATATACCATGCTCTGTGTAGAAAAAGTAAAACACAAATCACAGCTGACATTGTTTACCTCCATGGTCGCCGTCTGCAATATGTGAAGCCTCGGTATCGAAATTTGGATGGAATACAATACCTACCTTCTCTATCTACTATGCACATTGTATTTATGTGTTAGTGAAAGTAAAAGTCCGATGTGTTCCATTCATACAACCTTCTCTATCTGTTCTTCAAACAAACTATTCTCACAAAAGATTATTCCTACACCTACATCGTACTAATCAAGATAAACGTTAGCAGAGCTTGTGTATTACTAGTGTATTACTAGAATTACACTAGGCTAAAGGCATGCCAAATATTTTAAAAACTGGTTGATATGTGAACAACTGATATTCGGTTCGCTCTGCGCTGACATTAAAACAAAATCGAGGTGAAACGAAAGGTGAGCCCGTTTGAGAAAGGTTACGCAGTTTAAAATTGAAGCGAATAACAATATATATTTCGGAAACGGTAAACTACACAACAAAAATGTGTGTGGCATAATTTGAGTGCTTTAACGAGATCTACGAATAAGTTTTGTCTATTTCTTATTGTTTAGCAGTTATACAGAATTCAACTAGATACATCCAGAATGAACAGGTCTTCAGAAGATCTTCATCGAGAATTCAAGATATGCACTTTATCTTCACATTTTAAGCAAAATCGTTACAGCAATTTTTGAGAAAAACAAACTTTTCAAAACATTTCTATGTTAAAGTTAATTTGAGGTGGGGGATTTTCTTGAAACTCTCTGTGTCGCATTCATGGAAGATTTATTTTTACTTTGAGCCGTTACCCCCTTCTACATTCAAATCGCATCTTTTGATACCTACTGATGTCACAAGTTAAGCCAGAAGAAGGTCGCCTGCTACTTGCCAGAGTGACGTAAATTGCGATTTTGCTGCGACCTGGTGGAAATGGCAGAACTATTCTTCTCCCGCTGGTTCGTGAAAGTGAGGCTAGTTGGTCAGCTGGAAAACTCTATGAGGGATGGACCATCTTCAAAAAACACAACGAAGCTCTTGCGTAGTCGCCTAGGGCAAAAGTGGGGTTTCTTTCGGTTTGGGCAACAGAGATTATACAGCTTTGGTATGTATAAATTCTTATCATTGTGAAAACCCACTACTGCTCGGGATAATCAGGCATTTGCTTTGGTACTAAATTATGTTCCAGTTTTGTTTCATTGCTCGGATTTAGAAATTTTAACTTAAAGATGTAAGGAATGTGTTGATTGTAATGAATGCTAAAATCAAGGCTATTCTGATAAACATGGTGAATCTCTGGCAGTGTTTATGCGCTTCCTAGAAAAATTTCACTCGGCCTTTAGGAAACTTGTTTATTTAAAGATTCCCTCTGAGGAATATTTGTACATTAGTTTTGCCAAGAATTACTACAGTACAATTGAACAATCATACTAAGAATGTAAAATGAATGCTGAAAGATTTTACGCATGTAGTATTTAAAATAAGTTGTGTGTGTATGTGTGTGTTTTTTTTTTTCGTTTTTTTTTTTTTGTTGCCATATTAAAACAATAAAATCTGTAATTTGAGAAATGTTGCGCATCTAGCGCTTGAAATTAATTTGTATTTTTCAGTGATAAGCTAATCATAAGTGTATCGAAGTTGGTACTTTCCAATAAAGACTAATAGTTAATTAACTTAACTTTTTGCAATTTAAAGTTACTGTGTTAAAGTTATTATGACCTGTCCAGTGAATAATACTAATATATGTTCCAAAAAATTATAAATTCCTAATTTGAGCATAGAGACCCTATAAAATTTTAATATACTGATAGAAACATTTTAACTTTTTAGAACCTAAAAATCCGGGGATTGGCAATAACTGTTACTATCAATTACTGTTTTGTCCATTTAAAATTGCTAGAAATATTTTTCTCAACTTTATAGTATGTATAAGTTTTACTCGTACCAACTTCTCTGTGGGATTATTTCACGCAGTATTGCTATTTTGAGCTAAGTTTTTGTTTATTATGAAATTAGAAAAGTAATAATTTGGTGACGCTTGGATTTTTGCTTATCAACATGAGAAGATTCTGAAACGAGCGTCCTTCTCTCTTATTGAGGCAGCCGTCTTTAAGAAAAACAAACCCAAGTAAGATTGTATCTACTTGTGTTGCTAAGTATATTTAGATAAGCGTCTAGATATGCTGAGAACAAAAGCGGCATATATTCTCTTACCAAACCATTTCATTTTTGTAGACGAAATAGCCGAGCGATATTAATAGCGTCCACTTGAATAAAGCTCAAAAGTTGTATTTTATATTAGAGGGAGAAAATTAGAGATTGGTGTCTTGAATTTTGGATGAACGTATGCAATAACGATTTGTTTACTGTAGACAGTATACTGTGGTCGACCTTGTACTCTCACATCATGAGCGCTGCTTCACTTGTTAACACTGTTATGTCTGACTAGAATGTTCCATGCCAGAAAGGACATCTGGATAAAAAAGAAAATATAGCTTTATAGTTGTAAACAGTTGCTGAGGCTTATATTTGCATGAGTACACCAAGGATAATCCTACTAAGTATAAATGGGAAAAGTTTATAAATTATAACATTCAATAGGTTATACATAGCCCCAGTATAAACAACATTAAATAAGGGAATAATAATTCGCATTGCAGCAAGATGTGTTTTGTTTTTCCGGAACAAACCACAGTCGTAAACAATTCATACCTTATTAGCTCATACAAGAAAACCTAAGGGGAATGTTTATTTCTCTACTATGCCCAGTAAGTAGGGGAAGTATTGTATTAAACCAAAAATTCTAAAACGAAATTCATCAGAGTAGACAATTTGAGAACACTAAATCCAGAAGAGTTTTTTTCTAGAATAAAGTCCTGTCGCATATGTGTGCCTCTGAACAGCATAACTCAATAACGAAAAGTCTGTTAAACACCAACTTTATATTTAAGTTATGCATTTTCCAAGGACGCTATACGAAGAGTTTTCAAGAAATTCATCTACCCAAAATTCATCTATCCTTTACATGGCATTTTTTTGTATTGCTTCATTTGTATAGTCCCCTTTAACATCAATGGTCATATCGGGGGCTTTCACTTGTGAAACTGTAGGTTCAGAACATTAGGTTAAACTTTATATTACTAAATACATGCACATTCACTAGGCATTTTGTTTTAAAATGTTGATTACCTCTTAAATGGTGTTAATGATTTTGATTAAAATAAATATATTTAAGATATTTTAATTACAAATGAAATGTACGTCCTAATTTTTTTGGGAATAGCTTCTGAAGTCCTCTTTCTTCTGGCTAACTTTTGCATAATTGGTAAACCGTAAGAGATAACCAAAGTTTACTACACCAAAAATGTAGATATCGTTAAAGTTCACAGTGGAGCTAACCATCTCCGAGATATTTCCTCTGATTGGCTGACATTTTTAATTCACTTTTCTCAAACGGGAGGTCGCTATTCATGTTTTCATCCTGGTTATACAAAGAGAATGGAATTTAACCAGCACCATATAACAACCCGATTTTAAAATACATATGTAACTATCGCTTTAGCCTAGAATATCCCATTATTCCCCTTGTACCTATAAGAAAATATATCGTAAAAAGGTTCTGCTAATGTTTATTACTATTAGCAAGAGATAGATACAAGAGTAAACTTTTTAAAGGATAATTTGTTACCGAAAAGCATTTTTGGAAAAAAATACTGCATGTTAGTGTGCGTATGTGTGTGTGTGTGTGTGTGTGTGTGTGTGGGCGGGGGTCTAACTCAAAAGAAAAATACCAAACTTGATATTTATTTGTAGTGTCTTTCAACGATTTGGCAACGAAGATTTTCAAAAAAAAATGTTCTTTACATGGAACATTTACCGAAATGTATGAATGTCTAAAAAAACATGGCTATGACGAATTTGATTAAAATACCGTACATTAAATAATACAAGACAAATAAGATGTAGAAGTTCTCTGGGAACAGACTGAGAGGTCCACTTCATTCGGAAATAATATATAATTGGATATTCGAAAACGAACTACACAAAATATGTACATGTCTTTAAAACACACGAATGTTCCTATTAACCTTTATGGTGTAAGCCATTTCCGAGATATCCCTTATTAATTGTTCGATTTTTCAATACTTAGTAATCTTTTCAAGTCCTCTCGATTTCCAGTTGTTTTTCACAATTACATGGAAAGAATATGCAACTTTAAGGTCAGCACGCATCGTCCAGTTCTTAAATTTTGAGTATCGATATTCTTGTGCATCTATAGCGAAATGTGGAATCTAGGTATTTCTGCAAAGACTGGCCTCATTAAAACGAAGTAGATGGAAAAATACGCTTTCATAAGAATTGTTTATAAACGTAGAGGGTAGAAAAATAATGTTATTTGTGGACGCTAACTGCTAAGGTCCTCAGCGTTCCATTATATAGGTATTATATACCTCTGCATATAGTATTGGACCGCTTAATTTTGCACAAAGGCCTCTTTATTAGGTGCTGTAAATCCACGACCAATGGTTTTATTTCTCTTCCGCAGAAAGCCATACTGAGGCTGTTTACATCTGAAAAAATCCATCACTCTCCGTCGGTAATGAACCTTGGGAACCAGATGTTAACATGTTACCCCTAAGTCATGAAGGACGACGTTAGAGAGTGGAGAAAATTGTGTAAATATAAATAAATTTATTTAAAAAATATTGGTGAACTAGTTGAAAGTGAAAACAATGTTTATTTTCTTCGCCGCTCACTAGGGACAACATTTTATTCCACTCAACATTCATAATCAAGATCTCTTCCGAAATACGTATTTGAAGACCCCTGAACTATCGAAAAAAACGTTTTTACAAAACTCGCTCTGTTTGTATATGCGCGGGTGTGTATATGTGTGTGTGTGTGCGTGTGTGTGTTGTCTGTGCGAAAAGCAAATATAAAATAGGTTTAGGTTTACCAGATTTTCCTCGCATTGTGATCTTTACATGCAAAATATTTTTGATCTCAGAAAACTTTGACCAATGCTTAAAATATTGTCATGCTTCATTATATATCTCTTGAATTTACGAGCCTACGAAATCCTCACTCTGAATGAGTTTTTATAACTGGTAAACTAGAGAGAGAGAGAGAGAGAGAAAGAGAGAGAGAGAGAGAGAGAGAGAGAGAGAAATTAAACTGACATTGAGCGTCTATAAAACACTATGTGACTTTCCTTTCTGCCATCATAGGTTTATTAGTATATAAAATACGTAATTATACGAACAATTGTGTTTTGCTTTCTGCATCCTACATGCGAACAAATGTAGGCATTCCATTGCTTAATTTGGCATTGTTTCTAAAACATTTACACTGCTCAGGACAGTATTGTTTTTGTTTGTTTTTTTTCTAACGTCCTGTCCTTTAACTTGGTTGGTTATATCGGACGATGAATGAAATCAGTGAAATGATTTTCAAATGATCTCGGGGTTCATGGAGCTTAAAGTTACTCGACATTCGTCTTCTCAGTATAAGGGAAAATCCCAAGAGAAGAAGAAGAAAAAAAGAAGGGAAAAAGCTTATGCAGGTAACACCTTAAGCGATATTCGAGCTTGCGACCTCTTAAACGTAAGGCAGACACGCTACCCCAACTATCGAGGCGGTCAGCAAGATTTTATTCGAGTGTTTTGTAGCAGTCATTGATGCTACCATGCAATAACAAAACTGTCAAACTTGGATACACATGCAAACATTCGATCCTGCCATAGCCGGCTGGTTAGACCAATCGCCTCTCACTAAGGCTCGATACCAGGCAATCGCATGTGGGATTTGTGGTGCGCAGGTGCGGTTTTTCGCTGGGTTCTCCGGATTCCCCCACCATCGCATTCTACCGGTGCTCCATCTTCATTCCATGTATTATCAGTCTGCGCGGTGCCATAGGAATAAAAGCGGGCGTTGAAAAAACTGTCAAAAAATGCAAATGTTCGTCACACTGTATTAGCCAAAGCGAGATTTGTTTGTGAACAGAACTTTGAACCAGTGACGAAGTTGCCATCTCCTTTTTTTCTGATAAAATCTCAATCGATCTGCCTTGTGATGACTTTATAGGGCGCTCCTGATCTCGGAACTGGCTTCGTACTGTTTGATAACTGACTATTACAGTATTTTATAATCTTTACAGGCACATTCCAGATATATGTTGATATTAATAATTGTATTCGTCTCCTGTCTGGAATTACTTCTTGAAACTTGTTTTCAATATTCGGCTCAACATGTCAACGTATAAGTTTAAGATTATATAAATAATATAATAATATAATTATATTATTATAAAAGATGGTGTTAAAATCAATATGTGTAGTAAAGCTACAAATAATAAAAAACTTGATATGACTACAGATAATTATACTAAGTTATACATTTGGTTATCCTTTTTGTTCCAGGTCTGTGGTGTAGTTTGAAACAGTCAGTGGCGTAGCAGAACTCACTGTGAAAACGAAGCCAGAATAGGTATACTGAGTCATGGAGTACGCGCGAACGTGTGACTGCAGATAAATTTTCGCAGTAAATTCAGTAAGGCTGCATTCGCATAAAAACTGCATTATGTGTTGGGTGCGCGACTCGAAACCAGCGACTATTTATGTCCTGCTTAACGTCTTGTCACCCACAGACTTCAGAAGAAACAGTGAGTCGAATTTAAGTTGTGTATTAATATGGCCCAAAAAGTCTACACGGTAAGACATTACGGAACTGCAGGTACCACATAGCACAATCTGATGTGTTGTATGCAGACCTCTGTGTTTGACGCCATGCAGACTAACTTCTGCAGGAGCTAAAAGTCCAAACGCTAAACCTTTACATTGTTATACAGGTTCGTGACTTTGCTGGCAAGGTAGTGTTGAGGGATGAAGCTACGTTTTACCTCAATGGAAAGGTCAATCATCACAAAGTCACATCGGGCTTTTGAAATACCACGTGAAATGGTTGAACATGTAAGAGACTACCCAAAACTGAACGTGTTTTGTGCGGCGACCAAACACAAAGTGTGTGATCCCTTCTTTTGCCAGGACAAGACTGTCACTGGTCATGCCTACCTGGATTTGGTAATGGAATGAATTATTCCCTAGGTTACTGAAGATCTACCAGAAGTTGTCTTTCAGCAGGATGATGCTCTTCTTCATTTTCACTTAGATGTTCACCGATATTTACGATAAGCTTCCAAACCGCTAAATTGGTCTGGAGGGGAAGATTCCACACATAAGGGTGGCCTCCACAATCACCATACCTCACATCCTATGATTTATTTGTTTATGGGTACATCAAAGATGCCGTGCGACTTTCCCCTCTCCCACAGGTCATAAATAAACCAGGAGAACAAATCACTCAAGCAGTGGAATCAATATCCTATATTGCCACGCACCTGGTACAAAGCGGAGTAGTGACTTGACGCCTGACGCATTACCAATGGTGCTCACAAAGAGCATTTTTGTAATATGCATACAAAACTTACATAGGTACTTTGCATTTTTACATTAACAAAATGTCGTTGAATTCATATAGTTAATGCGATTACTGCCTTATATATATATATATATATATATATATATATATATATTTTTTTTTTGAGAGAGAAAGAGAGAGAGAGAGAGAGAGAGAGAGAGAGAGAGAGGGAGGATCGCCCTCCGTGGTGTAATGGTTACCATACTGACTTCATTTACCCAAGGTCGCGGGTTCAAACCCGGCGGAGGACGATGGGAAGTAAAGCCGGTGGTCCGGTGTCATAGATTTACGGCACGTAAAAGAACCTCAAGCCTGATAGAGAGACCTCTGAGTAAAATGATCTTTCACGCCCAGTATAGAATGGGAGACGCTGAGAACCACAGCAGTTAAAGAGCGTCCATAAATAACACGCCATTTACATTCAGAGAGAGAGAGAGACAGACAGACAGACAGACAGACACACACACACACACACACACACACACACACACACACAAAACTCTTTTACTTTTTATAAGCTTACACTTCGATAGTAATGGCAAATATAGCCATTGGTGACAATGATAATTTTCAATTTATCCACTAATTAGACTTGAAGAAAATTAATCGACACAACTTATATTTGGAATCGATGCTAAAAATAAACGTAAGTTATAAGGAAACACCGATAAATTCTGAGATTTGGTTGTTTGTTATTAAACCACTAGAGCCGCTTGTGGTTATTTACATAGTTTTCGTAGCTATCGTACATCAAGGCGAAGGAAAAATTTTACAAAAGTACGGTAAGATAACAAGCTTAAATATATATAATTATACGTATTTGTTTTTTTAACCACACTGTCAATTGCAAGGATCATATCAGTGCCACTAGTTTGTAGGAATTTCGTACCCAAGGAGTTCTCTTACGTGCTAGTAAATGTGCTGGCATTGGTGTGTCGTTTTTAAACACATTTAAAAAACCATCGGGCCAGGTTTCACCGCAACTGTGGGATCAGAAGCCCAGCGCCTAACCAACTAATACACCCAGAGCGACGAGATGAAATGTCAAACTGCCGACTATCCTTACATCTACTAGACTCTGAGACTCTTGTAAATTTGATCTGATTCTTTCCGTTTATAGCAGCTCACGTGCGATCTAAGCATTGAAGCTTAATTTCATGAATCTTTTATGTAAGTTCTTTGGAGTTTGTTTTATCTTTAAACTTATTTCTTTTTTCTTTTTTTTTGTTTTTCTTTGACGATTAGTTTCTGTTACTTACTGATATTTTGTTACTGGACATAAGTTAACATTCCCACATCCAACCTAGTTGCTATAGAAACAAGAGGAATGGCAATACTGATATGGACTCAGAAAGCACATGTGCGGTAAGTAAAGTTGCAACTACTTCACTAAATAATGAAACATCTGTACCACCATTCAACGTTATAGTAGCCTTCAGCATAAGAATATTCTGACCATAAACTGCAGTTTTAATATGTCACTCCTCAGAACAGAGTATTTCAACAGACTCTTCTCGTTGATCTGCACAACTTTTTCGTTGACCCATTTTTCAATGCATTGAACACTAACTGGTACCTTTGATTAGATTCTCCGGAATTAATGAAGAGCATACCATATTGTAAAATTGTCAAATCGATTCTAATTGAGGCACTACAGATAAAAAATTTCCACAACCAACAAAACTTGTTTATAAAAACATTAAAAAACTACATAACGACCACCAAATATTATTACTTTCTCTACATGTACTATGTACATAGTGTATAAAGAAGGTATTATAATGCACCCAAAAATTTGATACCTGTATTTAAACGGAAATACATATTTTAAGACCCCCTGAATCCAAAAAAAAAATCATTTTTAGAAAAATGTCTGTGTGTATCTGTCTGTCTGTTTGTGTGTGTATGTGTGCGTGTGTGCGCCTGTGAGCAGCATAGCTCAAAAACGAAAAGTCCGTTAAAAACCAAACTTGGCATTTAGGTTGGTAGGTATCTTTCAAGGATGCGACACGATGATTTTCAAGAAAATCCCCCCACCCCCAACTGCCCTTTACATGGGACTTTTGTCGAAAATTTTGATTTTCTCAAAAATGGCTCTAACGATTTTGATTAAAATATGGTATATTAAAGATATTTACCTGACATATAATATGTGTATCTTGAATTTTCTGGGAATAGCATCTGAAGACTACTTTATTCTGGATGAATTTTACGGAATGTTGCATAACTGTTAAACCGTAAGAGATAGACAAAAAATTATCACACAAAAAATATAACACAATTTATGCTATATAAATGTTTCGTGGAGTTGATCGTTTTTGAGATATTCCTTGTTTTTGGTATCAGCTTTAAAAAAAACTCATACTTTTCTCACACAGGAATTTGTCAACTCCTGTCCATACAAATAAAAGCAACTTCATAATATAAGAAAAATTATTATCCGGGCTTTTAGGCCGTGGTCTACTGGGCTCCTCCTTCTTACACCGGTCGTGAAAGCCTACAAATTTCAATGAAAGCAACTTCAGTCACATAGCAACCAGCTTTTGACTATCACTTTAACCTATGGTACTTCCTTATTTCGCTTCTACTTACAAGGAAGCAAGTAATAAGACTAGTTCTGCTAAAGTAAATAGAAGCATTAGCTTTTCAACAACAATTTGTTTCAGAAATGTAGAGAACGTCATGTGAATAGAACACATCGGATTTTTTCTTATAGAAGTCATTTGCAACAAACTAATAATTTAATTCATAGATTACTACATTTTAATTAATATTAATACTCATCGTCCAAAAAAATAATATGCCATACACGTGTATTAAACGTATTGCAAAATCTCGTAAATTGAAAAGACTCAAACTTCGCTTTGTCTTTTCACATTTTTACTTTCTCTAGCCCCGTATGTAAAATTTACATAGGGATTGTATTCCACCCAAAAATTTTATCTCGAGATTTCACCGAAAATACATGTTTTAGGACCCCCTGAATCCAGAAAAAATCATTTTGTGAAACAGATTCGTGTGTGTGTGTGTGTGTGTGTGTGTGTGTGTGTGTGTGTGTGTGTATGTGTGTGTGTGTGTCTGTGGACAGCATAGCTCAAAAACGAAAAGTTGATAAAATACCAAACTTTGTATTTAAGTACATAGAAATAAGTTTCGAAAATTTTGATTTTATCAAAAATGTTTCCAACGATTTTGATTAAAATATCGTAGATTAAAGATACTTATATGGCAAATAAAATGATTATTTTGAATTTTCGGGAATTTATCTCCAAATAACTCTTTAATCAGAATGAATTTTGCTGAATTTTGTGTAACTGGTAAACCGTAAGGGATAGACAAAAACGCACTACACAAAAAATGTAGATCACGACAAAACACACAATTTATGTCATATATGTTTGTTTTTCGTGGAATTGACCACTATTGGATATTCCTTGTTATTTGTTTCAGATTCAAAATACTTAAACTTTTCTCACACGGAAAGCTGTAAACTCCTGGCACTGTATAAAAACGGATTTCAACCACATGGCAATCGGAATTTAAAAGATTTGACTATCGTTTTAGCCTAGCGTATTCCCTTATTTTCCTTCTATTTACAAGGAAGCAAGTAACTAAGACAATTTCTGCTAATGTTTATCTAGATTATCATAAAGTAAATAGAAGGATGTGCTTTTTAATAATAATTTTTACAGCAATGTAAGGAAAGTCATGTGAATGGAACACCTGAATTTTTTGATTTTGTTGTTGTTGTGTTTTTATGATAATTTACATTGGTTTCACCAGTATATTCCAGCGAATCAATCATGGCGTGTGTTAGTTCTAGTATGTGTAAAAGTAAACGAATTATTTTCACATTTATAGTTTTTTATACTTTCCACGAGAATTCTCGCATGTCCTTTGTTAGATCTAGGTTAGTATGTGAATAATTTGTATTCCATGTAATTATATTTTAGTATTTCCACTAGTAATTTTAAATATATACATATTGCTTCACAAGTATATTTCATTTATGATACATTGAGTTATATACAATTAATGTAGCAGCTTAGTTGCATTTTCTTCGCCCAGATTATTTGGCTGCAGTGTACAATCTTTTCACTTTCTCTACACGTACTATGTATTTACTTAGTGTCTAGAGAATGTATTGCATTCCGCCCAAAAGTTAGATGCCGAAATTTCACCGGAAATACAAGTTTTACGATTCCCTGTATCCAAAAGAAACATTTTTAGAAAAAGGTCCGCGTGTGTGTTCGTGTGTATGTGAGCACGATAACTCAAGAACGAAAAGTCGGTAAAATACCAAACTTGGTATTTAAGTTTAGTATGTTTCAGATGTGACACACAAATTTGGAGAAAAATCTCCCCACCCCAAACTACCCTTTACATGGAAAACATTTCAAATTTTTTTTTTTTGATTTTCTCAAACAACTCTAATGATTTTGATTAAAATACCGTATATTAAGTATATTTATATTGCAAATAAAATGTATATCTTGAATTTTCTAAGAATAGTCTCTAAAGACTTCTTTATCTGAATGAATTTTGCTGAAATTTACTTAGCTGGTAAACCGTAAGAGATAGACAAAAACGTACTACACAAAAAATGTAGATCAAGTGAAAATACACAATTTATGTAATATACGTTTTTTTTTTTTTTTTTTCATAGAATTGACCATTTCTAAGATATTCCTTGTCATTTGTTTCTCACATGGAAAGTTGTAAACTCCAGACACTGCAAAGAAATGGATTTCAATCACATGGTAACCAGCATTTAAAAAATTTGACTATCGTTGAGCCTAGTGTATTCCCTTATTTACCTTCTGTTTAGAAGAAAGTAAGTAATTAAGACAATCTCTGCAAATGTTTATCTTGATTATCACAAAGTAGACAGAGAAATAAGCATTTTAGCAATAGTTTGTTGTAGAGATATAGAGAAAGTCATGTGAGTGGAACATCAGATTTTTTTCACAAACTCTGCGCCCTATTTTCATACGTTAAAGTGCTCCCTGTTATATACGTACTGCACTTCTCAACAAAATAAATAAATCGGAAACAAATACAACTGATTGAAAGAAAAGAGAATACTTAATTATCTTCTAATGCTCTCATTTTCTTTTGAAATTGAAACTAGTTTTATATATGAACGCTCTTTAACTCAGCGTCCCATTCTACAAGGTGTTATGGGTATGAGTAAGCAGACTTCAACGGCAACTTCCTGACGTTTAGCTGAAACATAAGTTCCCATACCATTTTTCTCTATAGTACATTGTTGCATAAATAAAAATAAACTTGGTAAAATATTGATTGCGAATATATCACCACTCATTTGTCGTTTACTTCTGGAATTAGGATAGCGATCTAGAGCTGCAAAAGACGAGTTATTCGTGTTTTTACCATTTGCTGCTCGTCATTTGGCCATAAAATGCTATTAAAGACTTGTTTCCAGCGTGTTGACTGGAATAAAAGCATGGTCACACGCCTGACAATCGAGGAATATTGACATTAATGTTGTGCCTGTCGACTTCACAATAGCCGGTTCTGTTAGTGTTTCAGATGAGTTAAATGCATACAGAAGAATGACAGCCTTTACAAATTCCAGATATGCTTCTTGGTTATGGCAAAGTTCAATCCTTAAAATTATTATTTCTGGGGACATTTGAAGAGTAAAGTGCACCACGATGAGGTTGCTGCTATTGGTGATCTTCACACACGTGTGTTTGATGCAGTCCTAGAGGTTGAGCAGAACGCAGTAGTTCACGAGGGTAGGGCAAAATTAACTAAGAAAATGCGATGCCTGCATAGATAATAATGGAGCACATTTTGAGCTTCTACTGTAAATGAACATATATTGTTGATGTTACAGTTGTTGACCATTAATAAGTTTCCTGTTTAGCAAAAATGTGGCTTTAATTTAATTATTCCTCAATGCACCTGAATGAGATATATTTCCATAATGCAATTTGAATTTGCTGTAACTTTGATCATCAGACTAAATCTTAGATATGTATAGCCTTTGATGCTGATTTTAGTTCAGCTGATAATAAACATAGAGGCACGTGGCGAAGCGGATATCAAGCACAAAGCA
Source organism: Hymenopus coronatus (assembly GCA_030762935.1). Lineage (NCBI taxonomy): Eukaryota > Metazoa > Arthropoda > Insecta > Mantodea > Hymenopodidae > Hymenopus > Hymenopus coronatus. Next base: position 150,850,033 of record CM060882.1, on the reverse strand, counting down.
AAATAAAATATTGGCCTGACCTCAAACCAAAACAAAACATTCGGCTTTTAAGTCCTATTCTGTTGTTAGATTGTGTAGCTAATGTGTTCAGCAATGTCCACTTATCTCCGTTACTTTTAAATATAGATGAAATTGTTACTGGGCGTTATTATTCTTCATATTTGGATCTACCAGCGCGCCAAATCTGCGCACCCATACCCCTAACACTTTGTATACTGGGCGCGAAAGACCGCTTAATTTTGCTACTATTTCAAGCTTGAGGTTCTTTTACGAGCCATAAACCAACGGCTTTACTTCCCTTCGAAGGAAGCCATGCTAAGGATTTTTACGCCTGAATAAAAAATCCATCGCCCCACGCCGGGTTTGAACCCTAGACTTTGGAGACCAGAGCCTAGCATGTTAGCCCCATGTGACGTTTTCTTTTGAGTTTGAATGTTTGGTTCTTAGGGTATTGAAATCGTCTCTGGTTTGATGTAAATTCTATGGAAAGGTTAAAGCATTACTTTATTCTTATAAAGAATGCTTTGCGGTATAATTTTTGCGTGCCTGAAAGTTGTAAAATGGAATATCTTGTTACATTTTGCAGCGAATTTTTTATATAATAAAGCGTCTTGATTCGGACAGTTGGGTGGGCTCCAGCGTCTCAAAATGAACATTTCTATTATTAGAACTTCCTCCATGAAGAGACTGCCACAAAGTCACAGTACAAAAGTTACTTAAAATACTATTTTGAACATCATTACACTAGAATAAGTGTGAATAAAATATATAAAATATGAATATGTGTTATATGAAAGTTAAATATCCCCGTTAACTTTTTCTGCTAGCCGTAAAACTATTGTAATGGATAAACATATTCGGGTTAGTATTTTCCACATTTTCAGATCTGGACAGCTAATCAAAGTTTTATCATGAAACCTAATAAAAATCTTAAAAATCTAGTTCGGATAACACGCATAACAGTACATTTTACCAGTATGTGCAGATATCCCTTTGTACGTTTAACAAAATTGCAGAACTTAACCACCAGTGGAGAAGTGGCGAGAACAACTTTTGTTCTACTCCTCGCAATGTTCACAGTCTCCGCTGATAAGCAAGTCACTCTTGCCAACTCTCCACCACAGGTTTTAATTTGAAATAGCCCGGTAGTATTCGGCATGCCGAAGGGGTATCTTCACATTCCAAGACGGGGCAGTTGGACCACCTGTTAAGCAAGCCATAGTAATAATACTGTTGCAAGTTCCTTTTCGCATTTATGTGTAATATACCCAATTATCTTTGCCATCTCCTCAGTTATTTTAAAATTAATGTACTTAATTTGTGAACATATAGAAAGGTTTATTTTGTCCTTAATAATTTAAGATTTATACTGTGCTTTATTTACTTATTTGTGAAGGGCAGGTTCTTGGAAATTTCCCCTTCAAATTATGAAGTGACACAACAGTAATTTCCATCTAAATAGCTTGACTGCAGACTAATATTCTAGACGATATTATGGGTATGGCGTCTGGTATATTTGCTTATTCCAAAAACAGATTCAATTTATATAAATAGTTAAATATATAATATTTCTTTTTGATTTCCATGGAGCTTTCATAGACAATTTTAACATAGCTATCCGGGAGCGAAAATTTTTATTTATATCAGCAACAAAATCATGTTATTTTAAACTTGCCAAAAATTGATATTAACATTTCTATATTAGTATTTCAATTGTAACACTATGAGCGGTGACTGATTTAGTCAGATCCAGCCATAATAAGTTTCCATTATTCTGCGTTTGTGTCTATGAATTACGTTTGGCTTCACACTAGATAAGGAAATACGCTTGAGTTTATACATATATTTACAGTTTCAATGATTAACCTACCTCCCGTGCTCGCTGCCACCCAATGATCAATTGGGTGGCCATCTTGTTTTAGTGTCCTGGGATGCTACAGGCGTTAAATGGTGGAAGACTTGTTTACGTATGTGCCTCCGATTAACCAATAAAAGACTGAGGAAAATTATCCCAGTCTCGTGTAGTTGTATTTGAGATGGGGTAAATGACTCATGTGTGTAAATTATAGTTAATTCAGGCTTTGAACCGGACTTGTTATAAGAGGCATATTTGTATAGTTTCGTGTTAGATCGTGTTCGTATCAACTGTGAAGAACAAACGCCTATCACTATCATATGATTATAGAAGAGATGTGAACAACACCACACACTATTACAGAGTCTACAACCTTATTTAATTTTACTATTGATGTTATATACTATTTCATATGAATTAAACGTTTCAGGCTATGTTTGATTAACATATCAACAATCACTTACATTTAAGATATCTACTATGTGCACTTTGGCTTCCGCGTATCGCGGGCTGGTTAATGACATCATGTTTTGAATCAAGCTGGGTCCTAAGAGATGAGGGATAAGGAAAACCCCCATATAAAACCCTTAACCGAGAAACCCTAACCGAGATTCGAATTCGGGACCCCTTGAATGTGAGGCACATACTCTACTACCACACTACAGAGGTGGATTTTTAAACTCTTGTCTTCTGTTTGCTGAAGTTTTGCAACGTCACCATCTCCTTATATTTCTTGCTATAAACTGTAATTGTTTTCTTTTATTATTTTAAATCACTTTATTTTACCTCGCGTTAAGATGCCTCGCGGGCGGTATGTGGTGGACTGCAATCTTTTAAGATTTTTCTCGTAGCAAACTATCTTCGCTTCGCACCAAGCTATGACCCGTGGTCAGATGGCTAAATGAAGTAGTCTTTCGAGATTTCACTTCCTCATATCACACAAGTTAGTTAGACTGCCTCCGTGGTCAAGTGGGCAGCAAGCTGACTTTTCACCCGGAGGTCCCGGGTTCGATTTCTAGGACGGGGAATTTTTCTTTAATCAGAATTATTCCCTGTCCCCCACATAGTCTGGAAGTATGTATGTGAGAGAGTATGTATGGGTGTGTGTTTGAGGAAAATCAAGTGTTTTAAACCCAAAATAAACAACCTACAGAGAACGAGTTGTTTCTAATTTAAAGTCCCCAATATAACCTTAGATGCTAAAGGGTACTGTATAAATGAAACAATAACAACAAAACTTAGTTACGCGACAAGGAGATTTGATTTGAAACATATATTTTAATAACAATGGAACATGCCGAATAAAGTACTTAAAAGAAACAGCAGTGGGCACAATCGCAATTACCACCTACTTTCAGGTTTCTGTTGTTTTAGATTGAAAGTGAAACTTTGGATCACAGTGTTAAATGTCCAGTCCGGTATTTATCTTACGACTGAGGGAAACCACGATAAACCAGGTTTGTCGGCCCACGAGATTTGAATCCAGGACCTCTCAAATGCGATGAAACCTCTTGATCCATCTCGCTCGGTATAACTGCATTTTTTTTATACTTTATTGCAAGGAATTCTGTACAAAATTATTTATGTTCTATGATATAATAACAATTATTTTCTACTCCAAGGCATTCTCAACTAAACGTCAAAAATTGTTCATATTTCAGGACTGGAAGTGACAATAACGCGAGTGATTTGTACCAAGGTAATGAAACTTCAAAGTGCTGTGATAAAATAACAGGTTGGGTTTTAAACCTAAACAGAACATTTATTACTGATCCTGCAAAACATTTCTTCCATTTCCACATTTTAAATTAAATTCTGCAAAATCTTCAGAAGAAGTTGGATCCTGAACAGAATGGACATTCACGTAAGAGAAAGACTGTTACAATGAAGATGCTCTACGTTGGGTATATACGAGTAGGATAGTTAATAGGAAGTTGGTGTGTGCGCCCAGTCACCTTGGAAACCATTCAATCGATTTATTGTTCTCCCGACGGACAAAGGCTTGATACCTTAAGTTTATCTCCTAAGTGACCAATACAACAAAAAGGATTTTCAAGGTCTGCACAATATAATACGAATTTATTCGGGTCAAAAGTAAAGAATTTTAGTATGATTACTTTGACTTATAGTTGAGATTGCTATGTATAATTATGATGTTATTACTCTCCGTTTTCACCTATAGTCAAGGAAAAGGAATAAATTAAACCGTTCAAAAGGCGAAAATAAAAAAAAGGACGAAGGAAAGGCATAGCAACAAATGTACACACATTTTATCTGCAGCGTTTGTATTTTCTGAGAAAGGTACTACTGAAATGTCTGAAAATGTAATTTTGAGACCTATTTTCTTTCATTGACAGCATTTGAGTGCTATATTTCATTATTTTAAGGTTTTCTGCTCTATAGATGATATTGCATTATACACAAAAATGTGAAATTGAGATATTTATGGGAATACAGGAAATATTCTGTATTCATAATTTTCCCCGCTGAATGATGTATACGGGTAGGCATTTTTCCATGCGTTTATGAACAAAAAGATAGACAGAGAAATAATTTTTCATGGGAAATTTATGTTTTTTTAAAATGGCTGTAACTGTTTTTACTCAGAAAGCAAATGTGTATATTATAATGAGTAGCCTATAAAATCATCTTTATTATCAGTTAATTTTATGTAAGAAAACTATAATAGGTACACTTACAGGGAAACTGTAGAGCTCGTTTGAAAGTACGGTTTATGCAAGAGTGTACTCGCATTAATCGTTTCCTAAGTATTGTTGGTTTACACTTTAAAATCACAAGTGATTTTTAAATGAGCAATTTCAAAGGGGTTTTTTAATGCAATGACGTAGTTATAGTAGTAACTTGGTTTTGAAAGAATTAAAAACTGAAAAGATGGAGACAGAGTTGCGGTCTACGCTCTTGTTTTGTCTTGTGAGAGATGCGAAAATCTTGACTCAGCTCATAACTCTGGCCATATCTTTGTGTATATTTGGGTCAAGTTGCAGCCCTTGAGTCTAGGCGATGTGTAATTTTGCTAAATCATACAATTTTAGGAAGGAAGGAAGATGTGCCTAATGATCTTGATTAGGTTTGGAATTGTGAAGCAAGCTAGTATTCAAAAAGACTGCCACCTATTTCTAGAAAATAAACTCAATTTATTATGCACATATTAATAAATCACACAATCTACTTTACACTCATTAGAAACATTCAGATTTTAAGGTTAATTTATATATCGGAATTATGTAGGTTTATGGCTTAATAATTATTTTGGGTTATTTGGGACACTGTAACCATATGATAGAACTTTGCTTTGTTTATAAAATAAGCATATACGAAACATTCAGGTTTTAATGCAATTTAATGCTGCGTTGGTTATGCTTTAATAATTATTTCTGATTATGTGGCACAATGCCACCTGTAACTGTATGTAGAACTTTGTATTATTTTTTTAAATAAACATATTAGGAAGAATTCAGGACGCGCTGTGGCCGAGTGGTTAGAAATCGCCTCTCACCACATGTATGCTTTGTGGTGGACAAAGCGGAACAGGGACGTGTTTTCTCCGGATTCTCCGGCTTCCCCCGCCATTGCATTCCACCGCTGATCTAGGTTCATTCTATGTATCATCAGCGTCATAGCCTGCAGTACCATAGTAGTAAAACCAGGTGTTAAACACTATCAAAAATACGAACAATTCAGATTTTTAGGTCAATATACTGCAGGAGGGTATGTTTAAATAATTATTTCGGTTATGTTGCACACTGTCCCCTGTAACAGAACTTTGTATTTGTTAAATATGTCACGAAACGCCCAGATTTTAAGGTTAGTTTAATAATGCAGAAATGAATAAGTAATATGCTTTAATAACTATGTCGCATTATGTGGCTGTAACATGTTGCTCTGTATCAGAACTTTGTATTTGTTAAATAAACGTAATTACATATCCAGATTTTAAAGTTAAATAATATTACATAATTGCTTGAGGTTATCATTATTTCAGTTTATATGGCAAATGAATTAGCCACATTTTATCACTATATGAAGGGGCTCTCTTTTATTCTGAAATAAATACGCGGCTAACTATCCCATATATATGTATATATACTATAAAAAATCTTTGATTTCCCGCCTTATTCACACATTACGGAACCTCTGCAAATTTAGTACCAACTTCATTACTAGAAAATAACTTCAGCTTGAAATTCTGCTAGATTTGGTTATCATAGGTTGTCTACCCGACATTTCGCAGGCGTAGACGCAAACGTTACCATATAATATATGTACAATATGCATATTACCACACGTATTATCTGCGGTGTTAGGTAATTGTTACCTATATTGTGATACCTAAACCATATGTGCAACAGCAGCCAGGCAGAAAACTATTTTTTTTTTTTTTTTGAGAACCATTTGTAGAATATGAAACGAAATAAAATGGGGCAAATAAAATTGTATTGCTGTTAACTATAAGACCTTTTAAAATTACTGGTGGTTTAATAATACATATAAGTCCATTAATAGGTTCTTATTAATTGATTTGTTTCTGGACGCTTAAGCACAACATTGCATCAGCGTGTTGAATACAACTTACTAATTTCATCTTGATATCAACCAAGGGATTAGGTAATAGCATTCTGAATTTCTGCTAAATTCTGGTTGCATTCACTACAGTTTGACTTGTATTAAGTAAGTAAGCCTACAATTCCGTCAACTGAATTGAAAGTCTATCTGTATGTGAATGGTTTTTGTGGAGTAACCTTACGATTATGTCTTCTAAAGTCAATTTTGCCAACCTGAAGGACACGTCTGATTTACTCTCGGAGATGTCTACCACTGCACTAACATGTAGCTATGCAATGGCTGCTGAGGGACAAGATGATGTTACCTGGACTCTAATTTTCGCCAGAATTACAACATCGCTGACAGTGTTATACTCGTCGTGTGTCTACGTCGTCCCGTCTATGGACGCAGATAGCTGAAAGTTGCTTGACGATAGTTCACACTTTACTGTGATGTAATAGGTTGCAGAACTTGAAACTCACATATTGTTATATACATAATCAGGGTTTATAACAATATAACAAAACTTGCGGCCACCTGAAATCGCAGTAAATAGAGAAAAGGGAGCCGAAATCTCTTTTCTCTAATATTTTTCCTATCACCTTGTACAAGATGTATTAAGTGTCTATTACCTTATTTATTTTCCCATTTACGCATTATAATGATTACTTATAGCAATGACCATGATTCCAACTAACCTCTGGAACAAGAAAAGACCTTCGGTTCAGGATGTCGTGTGCGACGCTATTGGAAGCTTTGGAAGTCCCTAGTCCACTCTGGTTTCACTAGTGCATTTACTCAGTAAAAGGAAAAGATGACTTTGCCGGTGAGTTGAAACAAACGGATTCAAAAGGCTTGACGGCTCTGTGAAACTGCCGCAACAACGCCACAGACTCACATGTTACGATAACGTGGCGTATAAATCTGAGAGTTATTTGCAGTTATAGGTCATGAAGGTTAATGAAACTTCCCTAAAAACATTTAATTTGTTACAAATGTGTACTCGGAGCCAATGAGAGGTTGCTCATGAACCCGTGAATGCATTTAACTTTTGGAGGTTTAGTTGCACTCATGGTGCATTGCTTTAATTATCAAAATGTTTAGTAAGGAGATAAAAGGGTATAATAACATTTTGATACACATTGTACTATACTATTAAGGGAATGTTGTTCATCTCTGAGGGATAAGAAGTCAATCATCGTTGTGTATTAGGATCTGTTCTCTCAGATGTGCTCTCTATTTCTGACGAATTGGACTTCAAGCCATTTAACATTTGGTTTAGAAAGTCAGCACCTTTAGAAGAAGCCATGTCTTTGGGGGTATCTCCATTTTCATTAACGGTGGTGAGGTTGGCCCCACGAATCACGAGGAAATGCGCCACAGACAGATGACCGCCTTGCACAGCTCGATGCAGTGGACTCCAGGATCCTAAACTCCAGGCATTTACGTCAGCACCTCTCTCAAGCAGGAGACGTGTGGCTTTGAGATGACCATTCCAAGCGGCATAATGTACTGGTTGGCTGCGCCATCTGCATAAACAGATACATCAAGTATATTTTGTACTTCTTAAATGATACAGTTCACTAGTTTTACGATGAAAACTTAACACTTGCATGTCGTTCTGAGAAAGGGCCGAAAGAAATGTGCAACAATTTCAATGGGAAGCCAGATAACTGAATTCCAAACTTTGTGTTTATCTGTAAAGATAGAATCAGACTGAAAACCGTAGATCTTCAGTTTGATTCTGCGTTTTAACTGCAGCCTACACACGACTTGTATGGAAGAACAATTAATTGTGTGTTTGTAGGCCTGTGGTCATAAGAAACTCAATAATTTGTGCCTAAATCTACTTTAAAATGCCAATGAACTTTACAAAGTCATTAAAGAATATAACAGTGTTTTATTAGACATGCGTGATTCATTCTTCAGGAATGCAGATATGGGTCATCTTTATAAAGATTAAAAAGAGAACGAACTGCCATGATAAGTGCATGAATAAAAAAACAGAATAACCTTGCAACATTCCGCTCCAAAGGGGGCACCCCATGTTCATTTGAATTACTCTCAAGAAATTAATACGAAGGTAGAAACGTAAAAAATACCAATACAACTGTCAATGAAGATATGCCCTTAATTTATAGAGCGTTGTATAGTATGTTAAATTAATGTTACTTATTATATTGGCAGCCAATTGCAATTGATTAACACACAACATTTCTAAACATACAAGGGGTACCAAAGAGACCCCCAGGTATCTTTACGCAAGGGTAACAAAACTGTAACGAAGGTGCTTCAGAATGAAGCCTGCTTGTATGTAGACCAATTAAATGGCAAAATGGTATGAGATCTGCTGTGACACTGTCCCTGTAATATTAATAGAATCATTAGAAGATTCGTGTTGCTCTCGTTACATTCCGCCATACATATTCTTCCATTATATTCATAACAATAAATTGCTTTTAAAGTTCAGGTTAATTATACAACATACTGCTCAGAAATTGAGATTGTAACTCTAATAGATAGCATTCAAAGTGCAAAGTGTTAAAAGAAATATATCTGGCGCATTGACTGCGTGAAGCAGGTTAGTTTTCTAGTTCTACCCTACTGGAAAGAGTAATCTAGAAATGCCAGACTCAATATTCTGATATCGCTTCTGACACACTTTGCTAAAGAAAAGGTCTATTAGAAATTCCATCTATGTTTACATATCCTAAAAGTATCCGCAGTGAAGACAGCAGCCCCATTTCCATGTTGGATAATGTGCGATTCAATAAATATCTGATGTGTTCCATTCACACGACTTTCTCTAGCTATTCCATGTACAAACTATTCTTACAAAAGATTATTCGTTTATTTACATCATGCTAAACGATTAGCAGAATTGGCCTTTTCACTCGCTTCCTTGTAAATAGGAGGGACATAAGGGAATACGCTAGGCTAGGGCCATGGTCAAATCCTTTAAAAGCTGGTTGCTATGTGGAACAATTGAGATCCAGCTCACTTTGTAGGAAAAGCGTTTGAGGAAAGTTAAGTAGTCGTTTAAAACTTAAACCAATAAAAATGAATATCTCCAAAATGGTCAACCCATCAAGAAAAGCTTATATGAAATATTTTACATGTTTTAATGAAATCTACATTTTTTGTGTTGTAAGGCTTTGTCTATCTCTTACAGTTTAATCATTATCCAACATTCTACAAAATTCATCCAGAATGAAGAGGTCTTCAGAGGCTATTTGCAGAAAATTCAAAATATAAATTTTGTTTGTGATGTAAAAATCTTTAATATACAATATTTCAATAAAAATGTTACAACACTTTTTGAGAAAAACAAACATTTAAAAAAAATTCCATGTGAAGGGTAGTTTGTTTTGGAGAAATTTTCTTGAACATCTTCGTGTTGCATCCTTGGAAGATACTAAACGTAAATACCAAAATTGGTATTCAGCGATCTTTTCATTTTTGAGCTACGCTGTCCACAGACACGCACACAGAAACCCTTTTTCTAAAAATGCTTTTTCTGACTGAGGGGACCTCAAAACGTATACTTCTAGTGAAATCTCTACATAGAATTTTTGGATGGAATACAATACTGTTTCTAGGTGCTATGTACAATTTATGTACGTGCGCACTAGAGAAACTAAAGCACTGGTTGGGATTGGACTATCTGCAGAAATAAGCTCAGGCAAGATTTGACATTGGCATTTTACTAATTATTTTTCTGCATTTTTTTTTCTTGTTTCGTTTAAAAAAAGTTTTATTCATTGGAATGACTTTAGAATTTTGTGTAATTACTATTAAATTAAATCATTTTTACACGTCTTTGTTTAAAGGAGAGATCTTTGAATTACATACACGCTAAGAGCTGGCAAAAACACAAATGAAACCCAGTAACTTCATCAGAACATAAACTGGCATATCGAATATCATGACAGTCTGTCATCTTAAGCAGTTGATGAGATGATGATGATTGGAGCTTAAGGACGCTCAGCTTCGTGGTCATAAGTGTCTTAAGCAGTACATAAGTGGTCATACAATATTATGGAATTAAAGAGTGTAACTAGGTGGTAATAAACATCTTGCCTATGACAGGTGACCCTTTTTACTTTTATTTATTAATTCATGTCGCTTTAACACAAATTCATTTCGCGACTACAAAGACAGGAGATAAATAATATTAATATAAATTATGTACGGTATTTACATCTTATTGCAAAATTGAATGATATTCAGGACTTGGAAAATATTTGTGGGTCACCTAAGGCCTGTTGAAAATCAGCAGGAGCACCACATTGTGGCCTTGGAGTAGTGTATCTTGGGCAGGCTGTAATTATGTTATAAACTGCGAGAACAGCAAAACACACAAAGTACATCTAGGAGGTGATTCGTGTGACAGGAGTAGGAATGGGTAAGGGCGGTACGTCCGATGCACAAGGCTGTGATTAATATCTGTTTTCTTCTGGTATGCGTAGAATAGAGAAAGCAATGCTGGTGCAATTTACTTCCAGATGTAGCTGTCCAATGTGTTCTCCAATGTTGTAAAACCTAAGACGCATGAGGTAACCTTCAAGAGGAATCTTGATATCTGAGGAGGTTGGAGGAGGAGAATTCGTTGCCTAATTCGCAGCACCTGCAGCAGCAATTTCATTTCCCTGCATACCACAGTGGGATTGTATCCAAGCAAAGAAAGGCGCATGCCAGAAGTCATCCAAGCATCGCAGAGTATTTGTATTCCTGTACAGAGTGTGGTGGGGGGAATGACGTTGCATAGCAACAAGAACGCTTACAGAATCTGTGGAGATGTTGAATTGTTTGATTTCTGCTCTTCAATACATATTCCGTAGCTAAATGGATTGCAAGAGAAGATGCGGAGTATGTGAGGCAAAATGTAGAACACGGTATAAGAAAAACTAAGCACAGCCATTTTTATTATCCAATTTAGAACCATCGGTGTATATTGGTTGAAAACCGGGAGAGTTCCACGTAGTTCTCGAATAGTATTGTATATAGATGTCTATTTGTTTCAGATTTGGCGTGCATAGTCAAAGAGGTGTTCATAACAAGAGTCTGTAGATCCCATGGCATATAATCTATGCTAAGCGGGGTCAGGAAGAATCTGTATATTGGACTCTTCCAGGCAAGCATTAATTCTACGACTGATGGCCGTTTCGTGTATGAAAAAGCATTGAAAGGAATTGGAGAAGTTGTCCCAGAATTTGGGCGGGTGATAGTTTTAACTGCAAAGGACAGACTTAAGAACCTACGCCGAAGAGAAAGAGAAGGCTCATGGACCACTATTTGTAACCTCTCTACACGGCTGGTATGTAACGCACCCAGCATAATCCGCAACGCTGATGACTGGCCAATGTCTAGCATTTAAGGCTGCAATGGATAGTAGAATTGTAAACTATGGCACCATAATTGAGCTTAGACAGATACTTCTCTAGGTGCGAATAAAATACCGAAATCAGCTCCCCAGCTTTTAGTAGATAATGATATTAAGACATGTAGGCGACTCATACAGTCAACCTTATAAGTTTTTAGGTGAGAATTGAAGTCAACCTACGACTAAATACATTTCCAAATATGCGAACGATATCAACGACGGCAGTGGATGCTGGTTGATGTGTAGAGTAGCAGTCATAAAAGCTTTTCTCAGTCTGGAGATCACTATATATTCATTGGTTTTTCTGGGAAGAGAACAGTAGGCCTATGTCATGACTTCACCGTTGGAGGTTGTCCAAAGCAGAGTGTATTAGTTCTTGTGTTGTTACAATATTTCTGCCTTTAAAGAACAATGCAAGATTGTCCGCAAATAAGGCATACAATTCATGTCATGTACGTTTATTTTTCGTAATTAGGCCTTTTCTGACATTTCTTGTTGATTTCAGTTTTAAAATATTTAAACTTTTGTAATACAGAAATTTGTCAACTCCTGATCATGCAAATAAACACATTTCATTCACATAGCAACATCTTTTTAAAACCATTGACAATCACTTTAGCCTAGTGTATTCCCCCATTTCCCTCCTACTTATAAGGAATTATTGTACGACTATTTCTGGTAACTTTTATTTATTATTATTAGCACGAAGTAGAGTTGTATGTAAATTAAGTTGCAGAATAACTAGAGAAGTCATGTGAATGGAACTCATCAGATTTTTCTTTCCGAAATGTTAGCAGAGTACATTTTAATGTGTGTTAAATTAGAGCTCCAAACCCTAACTTGCTTTGTTACAATGAAATTTCAGCCTTAATGCAATAATATATATATATATATATATATATATATATATATATATATATATATCTGGAAAAGTATGGAACAAAAGCAAACCACACATTCATCGCAATCTTTGTGTTAAAAGATATGTTACTACACTCTATTTAAAGAGTAATGAAACAGTAAGAGTCTTAATTGCATGTTCTCTAAAGTGCAGTTCACAATATATTTAGTAGGAAGCGAATGACCACAGGAAGAGTTTATGTTACAGCACTTTCCAATATTTTACTTAATTATCTTAATATTCAGTTCTTAACAATTTAAAAGCGTTTTAAAATATATGCTACATACCTTGGCGTTTTCTGTAAGAACAAAATGCTTCCTAAGGCGCTTCTGTAGTGCGGAGGTAGGGTTTCTGATTCACATTCAAGAGGTCCAGAGTTCGAATAAGGGTTTTCCAGAGTTTCCCTTATCCCGAGAAGATGAAGGTTGGATAACTAAGCTCTGTGGGCTCATATAAGCATCATTTCACTCATTTCATTAATACATCGTCCGATATGACCTACTAGGTTAAAGGACGTTAAACTAAAAATAGAAAGAAAAAATCTTACTATGACTAGCTCTAATCCTTTTGGGTTTCAGAACTTCATCTTCAGGAAAGGAAAACAAACACACTCACTTTTGAATCATATGCACTCTTACTATTGCAATTTGGTACACAACACTTCTGGGGCATTATGCCTGTAAAAATAGGATACAATTTAAAACCACTAATATGAAAATATTCCCACAATTGTACCCAAGCAAGCATGTGCTTTCGGTTGCACTATGCCCAAAGAGCGTGACGTGAAGCCATTTGCTAATGCTTGATGCAAGGATTTTCTCTTCAGGTAGTGTTGGGTAAACCCCACGGCATTGGACAGTGTCACAACCAGGGGAATTAAGACAATCTTGAAGATCAAGACACAAATATATCGAGTTCAGCGGAAAGAAAGAAGTGCATTTGTGTCCACCCATACCCTGTTTCTTATCTTAGGGTAGATCTTCTTCAAAGTATTAAGACAGGGTGTGCAACTATCGAGGTTAGGCCATACATCCCGAACCTGCTTAGATGCTATAAATGTCTTTGCTTTAACTTGCTATTCACCGTCGTTGCTTTAACTTTCCCATACATATCATTTTCTTAAATTAGTCATTATTTTTATTCCTAGCCTTGCAAAGAGAACGAAGTTTTACGTATCGATCAGCTTTCGAAGCTTTGTCATGTGCATTCCCTTATTTCCCTTCTACATACAAGGAAATAAGTATTAAGACCATTTCTTTAACTCGATTGGCTAAAATTGGTAGAGGAATGCGTTTTTGTAAAAAATTTGTTGCAGAACAGATAGAGAAAACTATGTGAATGGAACACATCAGACGTTTTCCTGTAACGTTGAGTCTACCTGCATTAGCTGTTGAGATGTACATGGAGATGCACACGATGGAGCATGTACGTGAGCACCCAGTTGCGTTAACTGCATTCGAAGAAAATCATCAAAATCCCAATAATGCCCCCGTTGTGGAGAAAAATGAGTGATCCAAGAGATTCAGGTTAGAGAAGTATTCTTCTCGAAAACCTTGAAATACTTACGCATCCGCCAACCGACTGTCCCGAAGTACGGTCATATAATTCAGTTGTAGCTAAACTGATACCGAGTCGGGAAATCGCAACAATCCCACCATTAGAGAAAAATATTCTCATAGCCCTTCGAAAGCCTACGAGAAATTCACCAAGCCTGTTACTGAAAGAAGAAATCCAGTACGAGCCATAATGTGTAATGCACCACTGATAAAGGTCAGGACTAGCTATGATAGAACTGACTTCTTCAAAACAAGCGAAAAGTTTGCTCCCAGAACTAAAAAGGTGGGTGGATGGCAAGAGACTACAAGCGTCTTCTCGGAGATCCTCTTCTGAGGAATCTTCTGGGTTATTTTTTGAGGACTCTACATTTTCGCTGATCTCCAGTTCCAATAGCTCCCGAGTTCTATAATCCAAGTTTACTACTGTAATGGAGATGGAGCATAAAAATTCTGGTCACACTGCCAGAACGATAGTGATATAGAGACAGGATAACCTTGCAGCAAAATGTGCCAATCCACCTCCAAAAATAAAGCTTAAACAGACTTGGCCAGTGCTCCTCCCAAAGTAAACGGGTCTCTCTATTGAGAGCTTCACTCATTTTAATTACCTTGACTATTCTGCAACGGAACAAACTGGAACCCGAACAAATGGCAGACCTTGAACTTTTGTTCCACAAGAATGAGCTTTTCGTTATATGTTTACAAGAGACTAAATTCCGTCCGTAAGAGAGCTTTCAAATGAGACGGTACGCTTCGGTACGGTGTGGTCTTATGCATGGAGGCATCACGATGTTCATTAGAGATGATGTGTTCGTAGAATTGTGTCTTCACAGAATAGCATTCCAGTTAGTCGCTGTAAGGATTGCACTACCATCCATCCGATTTACCATTTGTAATATTTATCTGCCTCCGTTTGGCTACCTTTCCCTTACTGTTTTACTACTAGTTTCCCAATTACCAATTCCTTTCTAATAATAGGGTTCGCCAATATCCTCTTTGAGATCACCTAGGTTTTGTACGAGAGGAATTTAACTGAAGGGTTCTTGGTCAATAATCGCCTAGGTGACATGAATACCAAAGAGCCTACAATTCTTTTTCGATTCCTTCAATTGTGTTTTACACCTTGATCTAGAATTTGTTTAACGCCGTTTTGGTAGTTTCCTTACAATGAAAAGCCATCTCTGATATACATTCTTGTAACCACTTTCCAGTTCTTATTGGTCTCTTAACTTACAACATATGTTCAACACGTTTGTCTATTCTTTGTTCGCTGTAAGATGAAAGTAATATATTCCTTCGCATTCAGCATTGAGACGCAATTTCCGCTCGCTGTTGGTTTAATTTGGTGGAGGTCTCAATACTTTTCGGTTGCTCTGAGGCAAATCTAAGGTAGTGGACAGGAGAGTTTTGTTGCGATTATATCCCACACACATCCGATGCTCGATAGATTATGGGTGTAATCTCCGTGTCTCCAGCACGATCATCGCTGCTGAGAAGTTTAGACACAGTCCATATTTATGGCATTCGTATGGACGTGGAAGTTCATCAACTAGCATATTTGTGAGAATTTACGAATCGGCGGAACTCCCTCTGAATTTCGGCGTGATATCCGGTAAGGAGTGCATGCCTACGCTCCGTTTTTCAACATCGAGTTTATTTAGTCGAAAGTTTGCAGGTGTTCTTTTGGAAAGATTCTTAGGGAGTTTAATATTGTAATGCCATGTGTCTGAGAGAGAGAGAGAGAGAGAGAGAGAGTGTGTGTGTGTGTGTGTGTGAGCTGTGTGACTACCCACATAGATCTATTTATGACTGCCTACCGGAATTATACGATGCCACTTATGCCGGATTTTGTGTTTTTATTCTTTATTTCTTTCTTTTTTTTTTTTTTTTTTTTTTTTTCATTTTCAAGAGTTTTTACAATGGCTGAATTTCTAACTACTCCGATGAATCTAAGTGCTCAAAAGATGTTGGAATCGTACCGGATATATTCCGTTTTCAAAGTAGCACTTTCGTTAATAGTGCAAAGCTACATGCCGTACACCCGTTCGAAAATCGGATGCCTGCCTAATTATTTCCTAATAAACTTATTAAAAGGTGACCAGTAATTATATTAGCTGCAAGTCGGTTTGCTGAAGTTTCAGGCCGAATACTACTTCTAATTATTTCAATACATACTACAAAGGTATAAGCACTCCGGGCATTCCTTTCAGAACTAGTGATTTACTTAAGTGCATTTCAGAGCCAGTGTGTACAACTACCATCCCATTCTGCAGTGCATTCAGAATGCCATGTTTTATATGCTTTCGGCATAATGTGGGTTGCTTGGGTACCTTGTTACGTTGGCTTGCCAAGTAGTGGCCTGGTAGATTTGGCATAAAGAACCTAGTGTTGCAATATGCCGTTGCAATAGGCTTTTTGTGAGGCTATTGTGCTGTCACAAAAAATGGTCAGCTCTCCACATAAACAAGTTTATAGCAATAAAAGACATTCTGATTAATTACATTCTCTAATTTCTTCTCTTGTGTCTCGTCGTGAGGAGGTGATTTTGGCTCGATTCCACATTTGCCAACGCAATTTTATCCTAGATTACTTTTTTAGGGTCAGGTCATAAGGACCGCATTAACCGGCCGGGGGGTTCGAGGCGCTGATCACGTCTCACCCTCCAATGCGTCTGTCGTAGACTGAAATGAGGAACGTAAAGGCCGGGCGGTAGGCCAAGGTTCCTTGTGAGCTGTCATGCCATGGAGTTATTTATTATTACCTTTTTAGTGTATGTTCTGTTTCTCTTTGTCCGCTGTGTAACAGGGTTGCCATACGCTGTTAAAGAGCATTCCTTTAGCCTGTCTTTGGGACTCTCTACAACTGATGGTCAGTCTTGCAGACAGAGGTATTGGCGGACGATAACGTTTTAATTTCTTGTCAAAGACAAACCTTCAAATGAGGATATGAGAATACCTCTTGGACTCATTTGACTGATCCCTATAATATCTTACTTTTGCCCCGGTCTGTGATTATATTTGCAATTGTTTTCTTCCTCTTAATGTTCTGACTTCTTGTTACTTAATCTTTTTGAGAAGTCATTGTTTTCTCTTTTTACAATTGTTTATGCCCTTTCTTGTATGTTTGCACCTTAGTCTAGATTTAGCCTTTGCCATGATATGTTTTTAAGGGCACTAATAACTTTGAATTCAGCCTTCTTGAATATACATCAGCATTATTATTATTATTATTATTATTATTATTATTATTAATTAAATAATCCTTAAAAATAAAGTAAAAAAAAATAAAGACGCTGGTGGACAAACAAGTGATTTCGTAAATAAGATGCAATTCTTTACACCATCCAGAATCTTGTGTTCAAACGACTTCACCATGAACTCATAAGACTTAAAGGCATACTGAATTAACCTTCATGCAGCTCACTACTTTCTCTTTACTCGAAACTACTTGTCTTCTGCTTTTTGCACAACTGACCACAAATTATTGTTTTCTGCTGGGTTTCCGCATGTCGCTTAAAAATTCATGGTAGACATATGACTAGGGCCGCAACATTACATTCTTTCCCCGCCAACAAGTATCGAGGTGTCCAATGTGCCCCCCTATTAGTCGCAAAGCCCATATTATTTGTGCAAAAATGGAAAAGCAGGATATAAAATTTTATTATAGGGCCCGGTGTCCTCCATGGTTTAGGGGTAACGTGCTAGCCTCTAGTTCTCAAGGTTGCGGGTTCAAATCCCGCAAAGACATGGTTTTTTTTCAGACGTAAAAATCCTTAGCATGGCTTCCTTCGGAAGGGAAGTAAAGTCGTTGGTCCCGTACCACAGATTTACGGCACATAAGATACACTCAAACCTGATAAAGAGGCCTATGAGCAAAACTAAGCGTTGTTTAACACCCATAATAGAAGGAGACGCTGAGAACCACAGCAGTTAAAGAGCACCCATAAATGTAAAATTTAATCCGTTATAGTAGGGGTTCTTCCATTATGTTACTATTTTATTTTATTGACTGTTCAGAGCCTCCTAAAGCTCGGGCCCGATAATCATTGTCCAGGACTTTCCGTAAGGTTTAATAGGATAGTAAATCGGTATAAAATTGGTATAGAGAAAAGGAGTATGTCTGTTTGCCCGAGGTGTCTACCTGCCTGAGTTCCAGACTGAGCATGAGCTGTGCTTGAGTTTCTGGCTAATGTTTTCTTATAGACGTCCTTTTAAATACCGAAGTAAAGAGGATGCTTTTGAACAAATTAGAATAAAAGATGTTAGATTAGCCTCCGTATTCATCTAATATGAGCATATAAAACTTCGAATTACTCTCAAGCTGAATGAATCCCTCTAGGGCTAGTGTTAGATGGTATAAACATAAGGAGTGTTCAATATGAAAAAGATCCATTCAGGGAGTAGTGTTATATGATATGCAAGTGGTGCTCCGAGTACTACGCTCTCACCCTGATCTTCATAGAAAACATTTGAGCTGACCACAATGGATTCACAGTTGGGAAATCAGTTACTTTTCTGCAGTTGCTTTGAAGAAATGCGCTGGTTATTTTTACTATGCATTGCTTCTTTTGCCATGTTTACCTTCGTTTTTTTTTTTGTTTTTTTTTTATTACTTCTCCTAACACTAAACATTTAGCTGCTTACCTATTGCCAACTGAAACATCTGCCCCTATATCCAGAAGTAGAGAGATAACATTGGTATGACCCTCTTTAGCTGCGTTGTGCAGGGCAGTGCGGCCATCACTGTCTTCTAGAGTGATCTTGGCTCCCGCAGCAATAAGGAGCAGGACGAGATCGGATCGCCCAAGCTCTGAGGCCCTCAGCAAAGGGGATGTTTTACCCTTGTTATCCAGAGCATTTACGTCCTCTAAGCCTGCATCTAGGAGAGTCTGCACGACAACGGGTTCTGCGTATTCTACAGCATCCAGCAGTGTACTCCACTTGCCTGCATCCTTTCTATGTGTTTGTAGGAAGTCCAAGAATCTTCGCAGATTTTCCTTCCGTGATGACACCTCTTGCATCTGTAAAGTCATGGGCTTGTTTAGAGACACGTTATAAGTATGAATCTATATATACTATCTATATTCCAATTTAACTATGTCAGTCTGGGTAGCTCACTTAGTCAGACGGATCGCGGGTTCAACCCCGGCCCAGACCGATGGTTTTTAAGTGTGCTTAAAAGCGACAGCCTCATGTCAGTATATACTGACATTTAAGAGAACTCGATGAAATTCAATTGACAACTGACGGTATCGTTAACAAATAAGTAAAATAATTTAATTACAACATGGAGTAAATGTGCTGGTTTACGCTGAAAGCCATTGTAGTACTACTGTGTATACTTTTGGAAAATAAGTAAGCTATAAAAAAACCATGCATATCTTCCGGGATGAGAGTAAACCAGTGATGGAGATTTCTGGCAGCTTCAGCTAACATCTTGGCGCAAGATCGCATTGAGGCGACATTTGAAGAAGCCTCCCGTAGGTGCCAAGGATAATCTCTGTTGAAACCATGCAGCCAACAGCATCTAGCTATAAAGGTTGCGCTTTAAACGCAAAATTCGAACAAAGGGGCAAGATGTTACGAGAGAGTTATGAAAGAAAATGTCGAGGGGGGGGAAGGGGAAAAAAAAAAAAAAAAGCCAATCCACCATATTCATCTCAGTACTAAGTAAAACTACAAGAACACCTTGGCGAGTTTGGTTGTTCCTTAGAATTGGAATCTAGTAACCCTCCAATGCGGGAATATTGAAATTTCACCGAAAAAATACATTCTGTGGTTCTTTGAATAAAATTGTATATCATGCTTATTAAGGGGGTAGATATATCTCCAAAATTTTGCAAGAGTAATTTGTAGAGTAATAATGGAGATAGATGATAATGAGTAGAGAAAGTCGATTTACCATTATGCATAAGCTCCAATAAAAATAGGAAACTTATATGAGAACATTTGAAAGCAAGTAAAGATGTTCTTTACGAATTAAACTGAAATTCTATCAAATGTACTATTTATAGTGACATCTTTTTATTCAAGGAGAATGCATAGATTTAATTAGAAGTAACTTTCAGAAGCAGATGGAGCAAAATGCATTATCTAAGCTGTATTTATGATGGTTATTAGAACAAGGCATTTAATGACCCAACAATTGCGAAAAATGCAAAATAAATATTGAATTTTGATCCGAAATACTTTAAAATTGCCACAAAAATTTAAAAAGTAACAAGTAAATTATCCTTGATACTTACAAGCAATCTTTTAAAACCAATGCTTCCAGACAGCAATTGACAAAAGCCAAGGAGCCCGAATTCCTATGATAGGATAAAGCGATTACATAAAATATCCTTTAGTCGAAGCGCGAGGCTTTCAAGCATTCCTAAAGTCCCCAGCTACACCACTACTACCAGACAGCAAATTATCTTGTAGGTCAGGGCATCTTGGCTGGCAAGGTGGCTGTTTTGGCAATCCCGCATAGCCAGTTCAGGAAAGATCCTCATTCTTTTGATGCTGCCTCTATCAGTAGTCTCCATTCTCTGCGATCCTTGGCCGCTGTCGCCCAGTTAAGTCCAAAGTGAAGTTTCAGATCGTCTACCCATCTTTTTTTGGCCGGATCTTGGATCCCAGGCTGTATGCCCATCTGTTGTGGTCCATACTCATGATGTGGCCCGTCCACTTCCATTTGATGTAGGTGGCTGATGTTGTGTTTCTTTGATGCCTGTCATCTTCCTCAGCTCTTTGTTGCGGATTCCGTCACGGAGGCTGACAATTAAAATCTTTCTCTCCAACTTCCTTTGGCATGTTCCCAACATGTTTCGTTTTCTGTTTTTTGGGGTCCAGGTTTGGGCTCCATGTAGTAAGAGAGAGAAAGGATGCAGCCGAATTTTGAACCATGCTGCCGAAATGCGTCGCTGGACTTCTTTGCGGTTAGCGTTGTTGAATGACTCTTTTTGTCCTAGGTAGGTGTATAATGAATAACAGTGAATTATAACTACATTTTCATATAAACCACACTTAATGCGTTACTAAAGAAGAAAATGAATGTAATTTGGACCCCTTTATGAGAG
The DNA here is from genome assembly GCA_030762935.1 of Hymenopus coronatus. NCBI lineage: Eukaryota > Metazoa > Arthropoda > Insecta > Mantodea > Hymenopodidae > Hymenopus > Hymenopus coronatus. Next base: position 150,828,715 of record CM060882.1, on the reverse strand, counting down.
AAAAAGAAACTGTTGTTTCAGAATTGGAATATTCTTCAGATCGCCCCTAGAAAATATATACGCAATTCAAAATAAAAAGGAACAAACATACTGAATTTTTAATTTCTAGGACGGAATCTAAAATGGTTGTTTACAATAAATTTGAGTTAAAACGAAGAATGAAAACTTTGCCAAGATTCTCAAACGAAAATGAGAGCTTGTCTGCATGTAATTATCTGTACATAGAGAAGTTCCTCTCTACCTCTAAAGAAACAATAAAAATGCATGCTTATTGAAAACAAGAAGTATATCCTAGATTTATTTAACAGGTAGTAAGGCTGTGCGGTAAACGAACACAGTGTTTTATATCCGCCGTTGTTTTCCAACCCTTTAGCTCCACACTTGCAGCTTCACTTATTTTACCACACGATGAATGTGCGCAGCACAATTGTTCAATGGAATATCAACGCATAAAAATTCTGTACACAGTTTTTCTCAAAATCTGCAAAAATTAAAGATAATTTCCCCCAAGAAGTCTGTGTTAGAGACGGCGGTTTCTTCAACATTCAATTTTCTGTTTCTCTTGAGACACATTGTGTTCAACTGCAAACGTTTGTCGACAGAAACTCCCACAACGCGCAATAGAAAACAATGTTTTTCGATCAATGAGAAAAATATTTTCTCTATATTCTGAAACAAATTGTTTCAATTTAACATTCGGACTTTCTTTCACTTTTGGCATCTTAGGGCTCTACAAAGTATCTCATTCAGCTCTTCCATAAAGACGAGTCCTTCCGATCTATCTGAAGGTAAAGGGACAATTGATATACTTGGATGAGTTCATTATGCACGTTACTATTACTTACAAAAGAGAAATCAAGTACTGTTTATACCATGTTTTCTGGAAACATTGTTGAGTTCATAGAGTCAATTCTTTAAAAATAGAAGTAGCAATTATGTTGCAGATCTTGCTTTTGTTTTGTTTGTTTGTGGATGCTGTTTGCTCAAAATTAAAAACATAATTAGTAATGAAAAATTCAAATTCAAATAAAAAGTATAATTTTATGAAAATGCCAAAAGACTTAAAGTACAAAAAAAAAGTATCCATTTCTTGGGAAGAAAAACGAAATATGCGAAAACAAAAGCTACAAATTGCCCTTATTTCATTTGTTAATTCATTATGTACATTGCAATGTTTGAGCTATATTTCAACATTCATACAAAAACGACGTATTACAAAATGCCTTGTTCTAATGTTGAAGATGATAAAGATAATGATCATGATATACAACAATAGTAACATATTTTATGATACGTACGGAATGCTGTAATTTTTCCCGTAACTCTGGAGGGCTTCCATTGATGTCAGTGTTATTACGTTCTCCTTTTAATAAATGTCTCTGGTGACGTAGTTTAGCACGCAGCATTAATATTTCCCTGCTGCGGTTTGAAGTTTCTGAACGAGTATCTATTAGCTCAGCACTGCAGTTCTTCAGTTCCGTATCCAAGGCTCGAACCCGGCCCTTGAACATTTTTACTTCCCTGTCACAACATACGAATATTATGAAAAAATAACTCTACTTACTATATAATATTACACAAAATAATAGGGACTATCCCTTACAGTGCCTCCAAGACATCTTGCAAATGAAAATTGAGCCAAAATATATATTGAATGATTTAATTCATTCAGGCTTTTTACCATTCTAAACGCAGAAACAATCTCATTCTACATGTAATTTGCATCTAACATTCTCGTGTGCCATGTTCAATGAAGCGTCACTGTCTGTTGTTATTCGTCATGCACACAGCTAAACAGGCACACTGGAGCGGGTAAGGAAGAGGTTCAATGTTTACGCACGAATAAGAACAAGCTCCTCAGGTCTGTTCTAACATAATATACATGACACCAAAACACAGGTTACATCTTTCGAACGCTATAGGAAGGCTTGAACCCTGAGGGACTTTGAATATAGCCCTCCTCTCATTTGCTTACTTCGATAAAGACTATTTACATGCACGCATTCGCGCAGATTGTAGAAGAAGAAATGAACAGTTCTGCACACCTGTCAAAGAGGATGTTACATATGCTGATGTTTAATTTACAAATTTAAACTACCAACAATAGTCATTAAAATTAATTTAAGCAACTTGCTATCCTATTCGCTTTATGGTTGGCAAGTATAATGCACAGGTGAGTTACTTAAAATTAGCTCCTAAAATATTTCCAATCTGTGATAGATGGTATTTTCTGATAAATTAACAAGTTTATTGCAGGCAACAGGCATAATTCAAGAGTTCTATTAATTATTGCATGCTTTTATATAATCATAAGTGATGCACACAGTTCAGAAAAGCTTATCTTTATGGTTATTCTAAACAGAATTGTAACATCGATCCTATTCTGTTAGTACACTTCCTGACATGATAATTGTTACACTTATGTTCACATAGATTATAAACACACTCAATCGTGTGCTGGCGGAAATTCTTCAAACTACAGAATCGATGGTGGAAAGCACATATGCGCCGCGAATGATGTCAATATGTGCCTTAATTTGTATTCTGATTCAATCCAGTCTCTGGTTAGCACATCCGTGATGGTGTAGAAATCTTCAACACTATTCCGTTTTGCCTAAAGTTCTTGTAGTAGTTAAATGTGTGCTGCTGTGGACAGTAGATAGAAGCATTCGTAGTTTCATATCACTACATCGACAATTACTTGTGACTCTTTCATGAACATTTGAGAAATGCATTCGCAACACATTGTCTGCACTTTCCAAAATGTTGACAAGATCTAAATGCAGTTGCAGGTGTCGCAATAATGGCAAAATGTCTCGAAGCCTGCCTTCCTGTATATTACCCTTGTATCTGTTTTTACATTCTACTCTTTGCTTCAGTTCTTTTTCTCTTTAACTTTTGCTGAGACGCTTGTTTTCCCGTTTTTTATAGTGATCTTGTTCTCTTAGAGGAGTTTATATTCATATTGTGTTGCTGCAGATGCTTGGCCAAATTCTAACGATGCACTATCCTCGCCAAGGCCTCTTTATTAAATAAGAGCAATAAGAGCGGATGCAAATCTGTTACGGCACTATTAACGGAAACCCACTGCTTTAGGAGGAAAATATCCTCAGAAACAATTTTACTTTCTCCATATGCACTATGTACATAGTGTATACAGAAAGTATTGCACTCCACCCAAAAATTCGCTACCGAGATTTCACCGGAAATATATGTTTTAGGGTCCCCAATATCCAAAAAAAGCATTTTTACTAAAAGGTCCGTGTGTGTGTGTGTGTGTGTGTGTGTGTGTGTGTGTGTGTGTGTGTCTGTGAACACGATAACTCAAAAATGAAAAGTCGGTAAAATACCAAACTTGGTATTTAAGTTTAGTATCTTCCAGGGATGCGACACGAAGATTTTGAGAAAAATCCCCACACCCCCAACTACCCTTTACATGGAACTTTTTTCGAAAATTTTGATTTTCTCAAAAATGGCTCTAACGATTTTGATTAAAATTTCGGATATTAAACATAGTTACCTGACAAATAAAATGTATATATTGAATTTTCTGGGAATAGCCTCTGAAGAGTAGTTTATTCAGGATGAATTTTACTAAATTTTGAATAACTGCTAAACCGTAAGAGGTGGACAAGAACTTACTGCACAAAAACTGTAGAGCACATTAAAACACACAATTTATGTTAAAAACATTTTTTTTCGTGGAGTTCGTCGTTTTTGTGACATTCCTTGTTTTTGGTTTCTGCTATGAAAAACGTATACTTTTCTCATACAGGAACTTGTCAACTCCTATCCATATAAACAAAGGAACTTCATTGACATAGCAACCGGCTTTTGACTATCACTTTAACCTACGGTTGTCCCTTATTTCGCTTCAACTTACAAGGAAGCGAGCAATAAGACTATTTCTGCTAATTTTTTCTGATTAGCATAAAGTATATAGAAGTATAGGCTTTTTAAGAATTATTTGCTGCAGGGATATGGAGAAAGTCATGTGAATGGTATACATCAGATTTTTTTTTTTTGGTAATGCGTTATTAATACAAGACAGTCTTAAACTTTAATTTATTTTCCCGTCCATGATACTTTGTCCATGTTCAGCGAACAGGCTTATACTAATATGCGGTGCGTTTATAAGAAACCAGAAAACCTGTTTAGAAAGGTTTATATTCGGAAGTGCTTATCAATGGAACCAATGAAAGGCTAATGTCTGATTAAAACAAAACAAAAATATCTGAAGTATAATTCCAATATTAACCTTGTAACTTTTAAATAAAAAGAAATAGAAATTTTCATCCGTTTTCCCTTATATTGCATTCACCAACTGCTTTAAATTAAACTAGCTGAAACACCCGACGTTGCTCGTGATTTGACGGTTCCACTTGCTCAATAGCGTTGGGTTTATTTAGAATCTTTAAAAAGTATATTAGTACTCCTCAAACGTCTCAATTGTAAATCTATTTATTAATCTCTTATTTCTAGACTAGTACTACAAGTCATTAAGAAATTTCTCAGTACCATTTTTGGTCATCAAGGTTCAATTCAACACACGAATTATGTTCAAATACACCAAAAGTACTTCATTCTTTGGCGTTTATGTTGTACTATGTGAATCGCAGTTGCACAGCTGCCAACATGTTTCACCAAAATTGTTCGCGTATGCTATTTTAGGTCTATTTAGGTTACTGTGGGATTATAGTGATTTTCGTGCAATCCAGACGCCAGTCTAGCGAGTTTCCCTCACAGTGTTGCGCTTCCAACTGTCCAATAGCGGAGAAATTGCGTGATTTTCTTACGTACAAAGCACATTTTCGCAATCATGGTATTTAAGCAAGGGCCGTAATACGGCGGGTGCGGTGTGTTGATTCAAACCGTAAAGGTTAACATCATGACTTAATGATGCTCCGCAGTGGATAATACGCTTTATTTTTAAATGCCTTATTTTCCCTGGGACATTTCGTGGAATGGTAGCAAAATTACTACACAACCCACTTAAACAGTGATTAATTGAAACTCTCAGGACAAGAAAGGTGCTGCTGCTCACTTACTTGACTGTTACCAAAGTAATATATCTCTAGTTTATGTTAGTAAAAGCTGAAACTATTTTGGCAATGTTGCTTCAGAAGTCGACATGTCATGGCGTCCGCTTTTAATGAGCAATGTCAGCTACCAATTGTTTAGCATAAACATTTCTGTGGCCAAAGGAAACGTTGAAGAATTTGGTAGAGTTGCTAAAATAGAAAACCTGTTAAATGCTAAATAAATCCAAAACGAAGTGCCAAACAGAAGATAATTGCAATTTTTAAGGTGTGAAACTATCTTTTCTATGCACCTTAAAAATTAATGCATTTCAAGGTATATTATAACACTGTGGCTTCTAGACGCTTCGCAGTGGATAATAACATCTGTGTCACTTCCTAAATGTGCTATATAAGGCATCTATCATTTCCTTGCACCATTCTTTTAAAATAAATGCATTAAAATGTAATTATTTCACGTGCAAAACTATCCTTTTCTTGCACTTTTAACATCAATACATAACAAAACATTATAACACCGCGGCCTATTCATAGGTACACAAATATAAGATATTTAATATTTTATGATTAAAAGGTTAAATGTTCCTAATTTTGAAAGGGATCAGTGAATAATAAGGTATCTGTGATATCTGAAATGGTAATATCAGCTGCGTAACCAATGTAAACTGTTGCTTAATGTGTATGCAAAAGCAATTTAACAATCACAAATACTGCATTTTCAAGTGATAATCCTCATGACCTCCAGGTTGTTATATTAGGGCTGCCTAATGGTTGTTATAGAGAACATATCAGTCGGGAAGAAATAATAACAGTTTAAGTAACGTGAATATAACCCTATTTACTCTAATAAATACATATAGAAATACCAACAAAACCTACAGAAGCAAATGAAAAGAAAAACAAAAATTAATATACAAATTGTGATTCAAACTATCGCATTATCGTTGAGAAAGATACATATGGCCTTCAGCTTTGATAGGCATAACATGAAATTAAATAACTAATCCTGTGATATTAGATGGAATTTCAAATGTTAAGCTAAACAATGTTTCTCGCCTTATGTCTGTGCCAAGTTTGGTTGAAATCGGTGCATCGGTATAGGAGCCTATAAAACGCATGCATACAAACATACGTACATTGACTTTTATATATTAAGATTGTCTTATTCCTTGCGATTTGTAAAGGCATTTCAGAATATGAGGAATCATATACTTTTACTTAAAATATTGATTTAAAAGGATATGAAATTTGTGCAAATGCTGTATACTATTGCCAAATATGAAATATCTAGCCCAATCTGTTTATGCTCCTATTTTCCATACATAGGCTCGAAAAACCTTTGCACCACAGATGTCTGCGCAATGCTACTCGTGGTTATATTTCATGGCTGATATGAGGATGCGTTTTTTGAAAGCACAGTACAGAAATGTTATTTATTTTAATTGATGTTGTATGTTATTTTCTCTACCGCTTATTTGTAGAAAGTAAAGGGAATATTGTGTTCCATTAAAATGTTTGATACCGCGGTTTTACCAGATATTCTCATCTTGAGATTACGTGTGTTAAAAATAATTTTAAAAAAAGTCCATGTCCGTTTGAGAATAGCATAACTCAAAAACGAAAAGTCGTTAAATAAGAACATAGTATTTAGACCATCCCCGTCCAACTCCATTGACCGAATTGGACTCGTATACGTTTCCGCTGGTTGCCGTGTGAGAACAGTTGGAGGCGCTAGTGTGCCTGAGAGAACGTCCCAAAACTACCCTTGCGCATTCTCATCATTCTTCGTCATTGTTTTCTGTTATTCTATGGATGCTGCGCCATATTTAAAATTATATGTGATGTACAATTTCATTGTTGAACTGCTTCGTTTTATTCTTGACGTTTCTGTTAATTTCTAATTCTTTTTTATTAGATCTCAATTTTCTTTACATAATTGTAGTAGTTTTAAGTTCTCCAAAGTTCATAAACTACAAGAACGATCGCAAAAATGGCAATTAACGACGAGAATGCAAAGATCTATCACAAAATGGCGAGAAATGTCTGGTAAGCACCAAAGAAATATGGGAATATTATCAAGATTAGCCCTAATAACCAATATAATCTTACATTAATTGCACATCAATACATATTTGAAACCAAAAGTGACAGTGCAAGTACATATTGTAAAGTAAATGTACATGTTCATATATCCACACAAATCACGATTACTGTGAATATCTAAACATGTTAAAGTTTACATGAAACCGTATTTATATTAAAAGTATAAGCCGCAATGTGTTCATTCAGTATAGATTGATGCTGACACTACCTGCTTTGTTTACCATTATGTATAAGCTACATCAAAATCGAATACCTTTGCTGCTGTTATAACAATGTAAATAAAGTCAGACAATTTAAGTATTTATAAGCTGAATTATCCTTTGAATGCAGTTCAACAATCAATGCCTATTATCATTACATATTTTAAAAGTTCACGCATTAATTAATGGCAAAAAATGCTGAAAGTGATATTTCAGATGAACAAACATAACCTATATCAGTGCCTTTCATTATATTGCAAACTGATTAGAATAAGGACGTACTCTTAAAATAATGGGCAAAAATTAAGAATGAAATCAAGAGCCTGGGAAAAGAGAATTTTTTAATATAATGTTTCATGCTAACCGAATTTAAGTACTTACCACACAGCATCTGGTAAACTAAATATTTTTCTCAAGCGCAGACGGTCGAGAGAAAAAAAATTGTATATCTTTATAATACAAATATAAACCTTTTAATATAATAATCCCTATATTTAAAACACGCTTCTGAATTCCCAATTCATGATGATGATGATGATGATGATGATGATGGTGGTGGTGGGATGGCATTACCAAAATCCTTTCTTCTATGCACATTACTCCATTTCCATTTCACAAGCTTGCCTCTTCTTTGTGGAGGTAAGAATTACCCCGGAAGCCACGGATGACTACATTCTAATTATTAATATTTAAAAAAAGTTTATTCTTGTTTTCACATTCTAAAACTGAATTTCTCACAAAATTCCTAAAGTATTTCTGTCAGTCTTTTTAGCAGTCTGGTTGGCAGTGTTTGCACATGACAATAACAGCAACAACAGCTATTGTTGTTGTTATTTATATTATTACTATTTTATATGTACTAATCAATGTATTATACTTGTTTCAGATATAGAACTGGCTATGAGGTTCCAGAAAATACCACATGGTGAACTGCTATGTTAGAAGACAGAAGATACACTTAAGTTACTTTTTGTGAAGATTAGTATGGCCTTCGAGTGGCTAGAGGTTGTTAAAAACAAAACTCTTAGTTATCAGGAGGACTTTAGTAGAGCATGGTACAAGTGAAATGCTTAAGTAGTACCAGTCGCCCTCCGTGGTGTTACCATGCTAACTCCATATACCCAAGGTCACGGGTTTAAACCCGGCGGAGGACGATGTATTTTTTCGGGTGTAAAAATCCTTAGCATGGCTTCCTTCGGAAGGGAAGTAAAGCCGTAGGTCCCGTGTCATAGATTTACGACACGTAAAAGAACCTCAAGCCTGATAGAGAGGCCTCTGAGCAAAATTAAGCGGCATTTCACGCCCACTTTAGAATGGGAACCACAGCAGTTAAAGAGCGTCCATAAATAACACGACATTTCCTTTTTTTAAAGTAGTACCATACTACCTTGTAAAACAGTAATGAAAATTGAAATTAATTTAGTCGTTTTTATGCCTTACATGAAAATGCAGAAGTACTTCACTGTGCACATTTTCAAATATTATTATAAAATAAACATAATAAATCTCAGGGCAAAATATCAAACCTCAAGGCTTATAGAAGGCACATTTCCGCATTAAGTAAGAAATTTCAGAAGCTGTGTTCTGTGGTTTGGAGACTAAGACAATGTTCTCATACATAGGTTTCAAATTTGCTATAATATTACAAATATATTTACACCACTATTAGATACAGGTCCTTCTGGGGATCTTGGAATCAGAGTAACAACAATGGTTTTAAAATTAATTGTATGTGTAGGTATCATAATATCAGATAAATGACTTTTAAACAATTTGAGATTATGCCATTATAATTATACCGATAAGTAATTCATTAAAAAATGTTTTATCTAAAAATTAGATTTGTTTTACCGAAAGAACTCCACTATTCTTAATAAACCAATAAGGACATACAATAATTTAGATTTAAATAATTACATATTACACACTGTCTAACACTGCGTAAGGCTTTTAGAATTTGAAATGCTATGGCTTAAAAAATGCAAAATATTATGCACAAAAACCCAAATGCAATTCCTCAGTTTCTGTACTTGAACTAATTTTCACTGTCATTACAATAATAATAATAATTAATGGAACAATGTAAATGTGTATGGAATAGCGAAACTGTTGCGAGTTTTGTGTAGGGATTAATTTTTCTAAACTGTATAAAGTCAAATGATAAATTTGAACTAATCATGGAGGTAGCAAATAAACATGAAATATGTTTTATATCTTGTTTTATATTCACAAATTCTGTTGCAATAATTGGAATTACAATAAGGAAATTGCCATTATTTTAGTTGTTATTATTTACTACTTTTTTATTTGAAAGGATGCTTTCAATCCTAAAACCCTTCCCTGGTTACTACCATGTGTGTATGAGAGAAAAAACAGTGGAAGGGTACGTGCAATGTAGTGCAATTATTATGTAAAAGTTATAGAATAAAGAGATATATACCTAAATATTACATTGAATAGATGTATCTATTTTTATTAAATTATTGTCTGTAATAATACCATCATGATAACTATTTATTATTCATAGCTTTAAAATCCAGGTGTGTTTATTCTGTTAGGAAGAAACCGAATGCCACCTAATTAAAACCCTTTACATGTTGATTAGAAAATATTCAATTATTATCCTTTTTATATATTTAAAGATTATATGATTAATTTTTCAGGCTTTGTGTGCTGTGTGCTATTAATCTGATGCATACTTTTCATTATGAAAAATGAATGCTAAGTTTACCACATAATTGTTTTCTCTGCAATGGTTCTTTGGAGCCTTATCACAATGCAATGTTCAATTGGCGTTTAATCAAAATAGAACTGATAGCGTGAATCTTTATGTGGTTTAATTTTTTTCCATACATTTGCAATTTTGGTTTCAGCACCAAAGATTTTCAGGAAATATTGACATTAGCACTTAATGTTTAATAAAATCAAGAAAAATTATTGACTAATTATTAATTTTTTCTGCAGAAAAACGAATAGCTCAGAATAACTAGTACTTCATAATATGTAGCATTTTCATAAATGTTAATTTTCTACCTTCATTCATTTCCTTCTCAGACTACTCCATATTCTTGTAGTTATTTAGTTATTACTTGTATGAGGTATGGTACTTCGTACTCTTTTTAACTTTGGTTGTGAGTATCTCTTTGTTATTTTAACACACTAATCACCTCAGTCTAAAATATTTTTTTGTGTGGCTCCGTTGTTATAGGTTTAGTTCAGCCCGTCCAGTGACCCAATTATTTGCCTTACAAGTTCACACCCTGCTTAGACATTTCAAAGATTAGTTATATTTTTTTCTAGAGCCTCACACTTCAATACTGAAAATAATTGTTACAGATGCAACAGAAGAATTAATAAAATTTGCCCTGAATATTAATATTTCAATTTACAATTCATGTATTTGCACGTAACATGCCTATTAATGTGCTAAGAATGTTAATAAATATATAATTTTATATTAAAGCTAGAAATTGAACACCCTACATAAACAAAGCTTTTCCGAATTAAATTTACAGACACTTAAATTCCCCAATCCAAATGATAAAATGATAGTGTATGATTCATAATAGTCACTATTTAAATGTATTTTATTAATATAAAGATATCTGCAAATGTAAACCAAGAGTGGCTGTATTGATTTTATTTTGCTTTAAAACTGTTCGTTTGATGTTATTTGTGCTGTGAGCAGGTAATTTATATTCCTTTCTTGTTATATTTTGCATGATATCTGTAATTCCTAAAGTTTTTTTCTTTATGTAGCCCCATTTAACGTCTATGGTAATATCGGGGGTTTAACTTATGAAACAACTCGTTGATTGCAAGTTCATTAACGTTGGAATACCTAAAGATTTTATTTTCTTCAAAAAAAAACAAAACAAGAAAATAAAAAAAAAAACACACACACACGTACTTTCAGAATCTGGGGATAGGAAATGATTTCGGTTAAATAAAAATTGCCCGCCTCAACCGGGAATCGAACCTAGGACTTCTGGATGAGTACTCAGCTCGCTGACCTCTCGACCTTGGAGACAGCCTATTCCTAACGTTGTATAATTTTCCCTTAGTTCTTGTCATGCATAGCTTTAAAGTAATATTGTATAGTTCTGTTAAACTAGAAATTCAGTTGATAAAATCATTAGCAGAAGTAGATTCAAGTAGTTAGCACCACAAATTTCTGAGCATTGTCCATAAAATACCCCAGGACGATTAAATCAAGCGAAAAAGGCAACCAGAAGACAAACCAAGAATTCTCAAGTAAGCAATAAAAAAATAACGGCATATAAAGTTTTTCTCGAGGTTGCAGTCAGATCAGAAGCTTTAGAGCGGCACATAGACTTCTTGAGAAGAAGCTAGAACCGCTCCAAAGATTTCTAATCTGGCTGTAAACTCGAGAAAACTGGCCGAAATCCTGGAGTGAATGGTTTGGGCGGGGCAGGATGCTACTTTGGTGATTGAGCTACCGTAGTCGGTCTAGTTTCTATGCCCTGCCGTGTGAGAACATTTGGAGTCGCGTCGATCGCCAGAAGTGGAATGCGAGTCCAGTGTTTAACATTGAGTTAACCATCTATTCGATTATAGTTATCTATGATTTAGACTCAGCATCGTCCAAGGGTGACACGAAGATTTTCAGTGAAAGTTCCCTCACCTCAAGTTACGCTTTGCATAGAATGTTTCTCGAAAATATTTGGTTTCTCAGAAATGCCTTTAAAGAAAGAGTTTCATTAAAATACTATTAGATCTAAGATATTTTCATCTCGGATATAAAATATAATTTGAATTTACTTGGGATAACCTGTAATAGCCTCTTCGTTCTGAATTATTTTATAGCTGTAAACCCTAAGATATCGATAAAGCGTAAACATCCTTAGTATGGCTTCCTTCGGCAGGGAAGTGAAGCCGTTGGTCCCGTGTCGTAGATTTATGGGCACGCAAAAGAACCTGAAGTCTGAGCAAAATTAAATGGTCTTTCACACACAGTATGGAATCAAACGCTGAGAACCACAGCAGTTAAAGAACGTCCATAAATAAATCTCCATTTCATTTCATTGATAAACTATTAATACACAAAAATGCAGATCTCCTTATAGCATACAATTCATGCTAAATAATTTCTTTGCGGGGTAAACTTTTCTGATATTCCTTTTAAATTCTTATACCTTTCGCAGCTGAAAAAACAGTTTTGATTGTTTTTCCTTTGTCTTTTATTTTTACACTTTCTATACAATATGTATTTGTGGAAAAACTCAAAGTCGATATTTCGCCAGAAGTATATGTTTTGAGGCCCCTAAATAAAAAGGCATGTTCGTAAAAAGGTCATATAAATATGTGATGTGTATGTGTGTGTGTCACAATTCATGTCATAATTTTAACCTGGCGCGATGAATGAAAGCGGTGAAGTGATGCTCAAATGAACCCGGGTTCCGTGGAGCTTCAAATTATTCACATTCGGCTTTTCACGATAAGGGAAAACCCCGAAATAAAACCATTCATCCTAACCGAGATTCAAATACATGATCTCTTAATGTGAGGCAGACACGCTACCCTCAAATTACAGGGGCTACCTTTTTTATTGATTGGCTAAGTCAAATATTTCCGATATATTCCTTGTTTCAGTTTGAGTTTTGAAATACGGGTACCTTTCGCAACTGGGAAGGTGCTTTTATTTCGTTTATGTTTTTATATTTCTTGTTCTTTTATTTTTTGTTTTCTTTATTACACTAGCAAGTAGGGGAAGTATTGTGTTCCACCCAAAAATTTGACGTGTAACTGTAATATTTACAATTTTTAAACACACATTGGTAAAGACCTTGGCCTCTGCAATGACCATGTCGTAATCCCTCGCACGAACATATATCTACAAGAACCATGACCTCAGCAAAAAAAGAAGAGCGAGTTCGCAAATTATCCAACAACGTTACACGCCTTCTTGCATTTATCTATGCTAAATAGCTTCCATTCACAGAAAGCCTTCATTGCAGATTATTTTTTTTTTTCATTAATTTGTGTCAACATATTTTAACATAAAATAACTGTGGGAACAATTTTAAGATTCGTACTTTTGGGCATAAAAAGTAAGTATTACTGCTTACTAGATGTAGCTAAATTTAAGCTGTCTACACATCAACAAATTGAATGTTTTCATTGATGAAAACATATTTTGAAGCACATAACCTCATTCCTTATAACAATTTGAGAGAAACTGGGCTCTAAAAGAAAACTGTTAGTGCTAAAGAGTAGTTACCGAACTCGAAAATACCTAAACGAGTTTTGCCTCTTAACCGTATGGCAAACATTTTAGTGCTACTAAGACTTACCTAACTTTAGTGTAGGTAGAAACTACTATCATCTTTCGTAATATTGGTATTGACTACTAGAGTGGTATCAGAAGTTACCCAAAATTATGACAATACAATAGATTTCTTACACATATTAATATTGTGACCATTTCGAGTGTAGAAACGATAAAAGTAGAAATGAATGGCTCTGAAAGTGTGTTGAATAAAATCTTACTCTCGAACGTAATCTTCATAAGCAGTCAATAAAACAATCTACTCTAGAATAAATAACTTACTTTCTTATTAGGCCTAGATTTTGTTTTGTCTCGGTTAATCGAGCTGCTTGGTAGTTACTTATCAGATCTGCTGTTCATGTGCAACAGCCGCCATTAACTTTAAGAGCTCCAAGTCGCAAAGCGTAACCCAAGCGTAGCCGAGGAAATGTTATTTTATAAGTAGACGCGTGGAGTAATCGCGCCGAAGGCCACGGCTGCGGATCGACGGGGAGGCATAGCTGTGGGGTCTTAAAACTAAAACCCGTTGATTCCAAGAAACATCTAAATTTCAGAAATATAGCGAATTTCAAATCTAGAAATCCTATACATGCTTTGGCTAAATAAAATTATCGCCTCCACCACCAACGCCACCATCACCATTTAACTTCCTTACTTCTGGCGTAATGCGGATTACAGAAGAGGTTTCCGCTCCTGTAGTCTTCACTAGATGCTTCTTCTGCTCAAAATATATGGGTTACATTCACACGACCTTCCCCATCCACTTTCATTTACTTTAAATAACTTACACAAATTTAGTTTATAAAAGCCTGTATTTTTTTTTTTTATCTATTTCATGTTAATCGAGAACATTTGAAGCAATAGTTTAAGTGCATATTTCAAAATTTATGTGAAATAGTATATTTTAAGAGATCCACTTTTTTGTAATGAGTTTTTTAAACCTTATTTCCTTTTAGAGCATTAACAGAACATCCAAGATGTGTACTAACTGCTCTGTTACGACCTATCTTAAATGTTGTAGAGTCTATATTTGTCATGAAAATATCTGGGGGGGGGGGGTTCTTGGACATTTTCAATGTCGCATCTTTCACCGAAATTGTGCTTAAATGCCAAGTTTGGTATTTATCACTTTTTTACTTTCTCTATACGAACTATGTACATAGTGTATAGAGAATGTATTGCACTCCACAAAAAAAAATCGATACCGAGATTTCACCGGAAATATATCTTTTAGGGTCCCCTGTATCCAAAAAAAGTATTTTCAGAAAAAGGTCCGTGTTTGTGTCCGCGTGACTGTGAACACGATAACTCAAAAACGAAAAGTCGGTAAAATACAAAACTTGGTATTTAAGTTTAGTATCTTCCTGGGTTGCGACACGAAGATTTTGAGAAAAATCCCCCCACCCCAAACTACCGTTTATATGGAACATTTTTCGAAAATTTTGATTTTCTAAAAAATGGCTCTAACAATTTTGATTAAAATATCGTATATTAAATTGATTTACCTGACAAATAAAATGTATATCTTGAATTTTCTGGGAATAGCCTCTGAATGAATCTTTCATAACTACTAAACCGTAAGAGATGGACAAAAATTTAACCCACAAAAAACGTAGAGCACATTAAAACACACAATTTATGTTATATACATTTTTTTCGTGGAGTTGATCGTTTTTGAGATATTCCTTCTTCTTGGTTTCAGCTCTGAAAAACTTATACTTTTCTCATACGGGAATTTGTCAACTCCTGTACATACAAACAAAGGAACATCAGTGACATAGCAACCAGCTTTTGGCTTTCACTTTAACCTATGGTATTCCCTTATTTCGCTTCTACTTACAATAAAGCAAGAAATAAGACTATTTCTGCTAATTTTTCTCGATTAGCATGAACTAAGTAAAAGATAAGCTTATTAACAATAATAATTTTCAGAGATTTTCATGTGAATGAAACACATCAGATTTTTTTTATCTATTTCATGTTAATCGAGATAAACATTTGAAGCAATAGTTTAAGTTCACATTTCAAAAATCATGTGAAATAGTGTATTTTAAGAGATCCACTTTTGTACTGAGCTTTTTAAATCTTGTTTCCTTTTAGAGCATTAACAGAACATTCAAGATGTGTACTAACTACTCTGTTGCGACTTATCTTAAATGTAGAGTCTATATTTGTCATGAAAATATCTAGGGGGGGGGGGAAGTTCTTGGATATTTTCAATGTCGCATCTTTGACCGAAATTGTGCTTAAATACCAAGTTTGGTATTTATCACTTTTTTCTTTCTCTACACGTACTACGTAGAGAAGGTATTACACTCCACCAAAAAATTCGATATCGAGATTTCCCCGGAAATATATGTTTTAGGCTCCCCTGTATCCAAAAAAGTATTTTTAGAAAAAGGTCCGCGCGCGTGCGTGTGTGTGTGTCCCTGTGTCTGTGAACATGATAACTCAAAAAGGAAAAGTCGGTAAAATACCAAACTTGGTATCTAAGTTTAGTATCTTTCAGGGATGTGACACGAAGATTTTGAGAAAAATCCCCTCCACCCCAAACTACCCTTTACATGGAACATTTTTCGAAAATTTTGATTTTCTAAAAAATGGCTCTAACGATTTTGATTAAAGATATTTACCTCACAAATAAAATGTATATTTTGAATTTTCTGGGAATAGCATCTAAAGACTACTTTATTCTGGGCCAATTTTTACGGAATTTAGCGTAATTACTAAACCGTAAGAGATGGACAAAACTTACCACACAACAGATGTAGAGCACTTTAAAACACACAATTTATGCTATATAAATTTTTTCGTGGAGTTGATTGTTTTTGAGATGTTTCAGCTATAAGAAAACTTATACTTTTCTCATACAGGATTTTGTGAACTCGTGTCCATACAAAGGAACACCAGCTTTTGACCATCACTTTAACTATGGTACTCCCTTATTTCGCTTCTACTTACAAGGAGGAAAGTAATAAGACTATTTCTGCTAATTTTTTCTCGATTAGATGAAGTAAATAGAATAATTTGTTGCAGAGATTTATAGAAAGTCATGTGGATGGAACACATGAATTGTTTTTTTCATTTTTGTGAACAGCATAACCATAAAAAATAAATAAGTACCAAATATGGTAGATATTTAAGTTAGGACCTTCAAAGAAGTGACACAAGCATTTTTAAGAAAATCCTCTAGGTACTCGTAACTACGCTTTACAGCGAAAAATTGTTGAAAATTTTAGCTTTCTTAACAATGGCTAAAATGATTTCATTTAAAATACCATATGTTTATAATATTTACATAATAAATAAAATATATATTTAAATTTTCTGGTAATAGCCTATGAAGCTTTGTTCATTCGAAAGAAATTTTGTATAATTTTGTATAATAGGTAACGGTTAAGAGATAGATAAAAAGTAATACACACAAAGAAAAACGTGAATATTACAAATAATGTTTTAACACGTCAGCGGATATGCGAGATATTATTATTATTATTATTATTATTATTATTATTATTATTATTATTATTATTATTATTATTATTATTATTATTATAACTAAAGGGTAAACAGTGGAAGAAGCAGATTATCGATTAGATTTCCTCTATCTCACATATACCTACAAGAAATGTGTCTTGAGTTTATTATTGCAAAGGTTTTTATCAGCTAAATGAAGACGATAGAAAAAAAATTAGTTTAGTACGGTTATTGTGAAACTATGTGCTCGGCTCCCTTATCTTCATTCGGTAGATTTCGCGCAATTTCGGAAGCAGAGCAAAGAGAAAATATTGATATATGAAGAATACTATACACGCTGACTTCCATTGGCTTCATTGTAAGGTTTCTATCTGTCTATAAATTGGTTAGGGAAGAAATACTCTGTCTTCTTCCCTCCCCCGGCCCTCGCAAATCTAGCATCCAAAGAAAGGTGCGCACACAGTATGTACATTTAAACGATAATGGGTAGAGAAACCCGCATGAATTTAATGCATTATACTTTTTAAAACTGACACCCTTTTTAGATGACCCCAGATTTTTCAACTGCAATTTTCGGTTAGAATGCAATACAATACTTCCTCTGTCATAGGTAAGCGATAAAGGAACTTAAGAGACATAAAATAGTTCTATTATTAGTATTACATAAAGTCCCTTAATACCGAATTATGAATTTCTCAGGCTCTTTAGGGAACAACATTTCCACTGTTTCTTTTATACTGCTCAATGAAATACTTTTGGATGAAAATCAGAATAATATATTATATCCTGGTATAATATTTCGTTTTCTTTTCCGCAGCTTTGAGGAAATTTCTCTCTCTAAATGAAAACTGGAACGCTGATAGAATGTGTGAGCATGAAACAATCAACGATTTAGAAGAACAGAGCATGATGAAGCAACATGAGAATGAAATAACATCAGTTAAATCCAAGATATATGAGCTGGAAAAACAGATAGAACATTCTCGAATGTACCGCATTATATCGGATGATCCATTTTCTGGTTTATTGGAAGAAAAAGAAAAATTGGCTGCTGATCTAAGGTCTCAGATGCGTCATAATGAAAGTTTAGCCGAACAGCTCAAAAGGGAACAGGAATACTATAGTAAAGAAAAGAAGCAGTTCCATAAAGAGATGTACATAACAAATGAAAGGAAGAAAAACAGTCGAAATGGCATCAAACTGAAAAGAAGTTACGCTTCCACTAAACTGGACACTGAAGAAGTTAAGACATTGTCCGAGTTAAGACAAGAAAACCATAAGCTGAAGGAATTGGTAAGCAGTGGAGCAAAAATATCATTCAGCATATGTATGAAGTTTCAGCGGATTAAGAAACATAAGGATTTCATTCAAAACAGAATGCTGGTGTTAGAAGACGATCTTCATACTATTGAGGCATACATAGAAAACTTACTGAAAGACAACAGACTGGAAACCGAGAGCGCTGCCGCTCACTGTTTTTCTGAGCATATTCATAAAAAGGACTCCCTTTTTCTTGAAACAAATCAACGCAATCATCTACTCATTCTGGAGAACTTAGCATTAAAATCAGAGTGCCAAGAGCTACAAAATAGCTTACAGGAAACTATCAACAGAATCAAAACAAAAGGATCAGAAAGCGACGGTTGGTTACCCAAAAATTCTGTGTCATATTACCAGAACATATCCTCATGCCAGATGCTTAAAGCTATAAAGGAAGACGACGCACCCAATACGGAATCATTTTGTGATGCAGCTATACTTGATGTTGCCACAGCTTATGTCTCAAGACTAACCCCTAGCATGCTAGACAGGAAATATGCTAGAAATGGTAAATTAGTTCGGCGTAAGGGAGTAAAGCAACATCAGCGGGCAAACCATAAAAGGCACAAATTAATGACCAGGACTCGCTCCTCTCCAGCCTTATCAGACGTGTCACCACCAAAACTCGCATCTGGAAAGTGATCGGATATGTATCATTGTACACACGTCACGAAATATAGCTTGGCTGTAATAATATATTCAATTTATTTACTGAAAGCTAACTCCTACTATTCGAAATATTTTACATACAGTTCGAAATGTAGAGTGAGCTTTTATTACTTTCTCTACTGCGTATACTAACTAAGAGAAGTATTGTATTCCACACAAAAATTAGACGTCGGGATTTCACTGGAAACGTATGTTATCAATCCCTCTGAAACTCCAAAGCAAAGGCATTTTTAAAAAAAATCAGTATGTATTTGATCTATGTATGTGTGTGAACAGCATAACTTAATAATCTGATTGCCCCATTCACATAATTTTCTCTGTCTATTCTTCAACAAATTATTCTTGCAAAAACTTGTTCTTCTATCTACTTCATGCTAATTGGCATAAACATTAGTAGAAATAATTTTATTATTATATATTTCCTTGTAAGTAAAAGGAAAATAAGAGAATACACTGCGCTAAAGGGAATAGTCAATTCCTTTAAAGGCTAGTTAGGATAGTTAACTCCAGAAAAATTGTATTTGACATAAATTATGTGTTTTGATGAGATCTAAATTGTTTGTGTACTAACATTTTGACTTTCTCTTATAGTTCTCCAATTGTGATAAAGTAATTCAGAATGAAGAGATCTTCAGAGGCTATTCCCAGAAAATTCAAGATTGTCATTGCAATTGTCATGACACTCTCTTGAACATAAGACATTTTAATTGAAATCCTTAAAACCGTATTTGGAAAATAAAAAATGTTTTTTTTGTTTTGTTTTTAGAGCCAATAATTTTAGCATTATAAGCTGTTATTGGTTTTAAATTTAAAATAACTAAACTTGTCTCAAACCGGAAGTCCTCATTCGTTTCATCTCTCTTTTGTTTTACTCCATGAAAAGAAAGCGGAACTCCAATGGCAATCGCAGAGCGACAACTTTTGGAATGTTTTGTGGTGGGCAAAGTATTTCCGGTGAAATTTCAACATACATTTTTAGGCGGGATACAATGTTTCCCCTACTTATAGTTTGTAGTAGAGAAACTAAAAAGGAAAGGACGGGTAAAAACCAAACTTGGTATTTCAGTTCATTATCAAAGATGATCCGACAGAAAGATTTGCAAGAAAATCCCTCACTTCAATCACTCTTTACATGGAACCCGGTGCGTCTAGGTGAGAGGCGAGTGGTATAACCACTCGGCCACGGCGCAGCCGAGAATAGAGAAAGCCGTGCGAGTTTAACACAGAATTTTTACTTTTTCTATCAAGTACAACGTAAGGAGAGGATATTGCATTCCACCCCCCAAAAATCTTATGTGCTCCATTCTCTACCTACACGGCACACAACATTCTTACAACATATTATATTTCCTTCTACTTCATGTTAATTGCGAAAAAAGAAATAGCAGAATGGACGTATTACTTAATCCCTTAAAATAGAAGGGAACTAAGGAAATATGCTAAGCTAAAGCGAGTATTGCTATGCTATTGCCATTAAAATTAGCTCCTTTCCATGACCAGGAGCTAAATAAAAGAAACAAGAGATAAGTATAAGTATTTTAAAATTGAAACCGATAAAAAGGAATATGTTGGAAATGGTTAGCACCACAAAAAATGTGTAGAACATAAATTGTGTATTTTGACGAGATCCACTTTTTATGTGAAGCTAGTAAGTTTTGTCTACCTATCTCTTATGGTTTAGGTCATGCAGAATGAAGAGGACTCCAACGACTATTCCCAGAAAATTGAAGCTAATGCAAAACATTTTATTTGTCGTGTAAATATATGTAATATACGGTAATTTTTTCCATATAAAGGGTAGCTTGGTATAGAAGGTTTTTCTTGCAAATCTTCGTGACGCATCCCTGGTTGATACTGAACGTAAACACCAAGCTTGGTATTTAGCGAATTTTTGGTTTGTAGTTATGATGCCCACACACACACACATACAAGGACCTTTTTCTAATATCTATTGTGTTCCATTCACATAACTTCCTCTAGCAGTTCCACAAACAAGCTTTCCTTACAAAAGAGTATTCTTTTATATACGTCGTGCTAATTGAGATAGACATTGATAGAAATGTTCTTATTACTTGCTTCCTTAAAGTGATAGTCAAATCTTTAAAAGCTATCGTTATGTAAAACAATTGAAATGTTGCATTTCCGGGAGTAAAACTAAAGAGATGAAACGAGAGTTGACTTCTCGCTTGAGAAAAGTGGCATTAGTTTAAAATTGATACCAATAACTAGTAGTATCCTGGAAACGGTTAACACTACAAAAATAAATGTATATGAGATACATTAACGAGATCTACATAATAATTTTCATGTAATATGTTTTTTGTCTATGTTTGACGGTTTAATAGTTACAAAACGCCATCCTGAATAAACAGGTCTTCAGAAGCTATTCCCACAAAATTCAACATATACATTTAGCTTTTCATGAAAATATATTAATCATATGGAATTTTAATAAAAATCGTTAGAGATTTCTTGAGAAAAGCAAACATTTCGAAAAATGTTCCATGTAAAGGGTAGTTGAGGGTGGGGCTATTTTCTTATGAATCTTTGTGTCGCATCTTTGGAAGATTCTGAACTTAAAAATCAACCAATTGACCGCCTTTTGCGCTGTGCTGCCCCTCCACACACAAACAGGGATATTTTTCTAAAAATGCTTTTCTTTTTTCAGGAGGTCTCAAAACAGTATTTCCAATGAAATCTCCTTATGGAATTTTTGGATGGAACACAGTACCTTCTTTATCTACTATGTATGTTGTACATACTTGCTAAAGAAAGTAAAATTGTTATTAAGGATTCAGGAGACCTCCAAACATGTATTTTCGGAGAAATCTCTGTGTCCAGATTGTGGGTACAGTACAATACCTTCTCTGCCCAAAAATTCGTGCTAAAAAGAGTAATTAGATAACGAGATTTCATCAGGAGTACATGTTTTCAGGCCCTCTGGATAAATAAAAATTAATAAACGGCTCTCGAGTATGTGTGTGGATGCTTTTGTGGACAGCATAAATGCTAAACATAAGTCAGATAAATGTCAAACTTGTTATTTATGGTTAGTATCTTCCAAAAATACGACGCGAAGATTTTTAATAAAAATACTACCTTTTATATGGCATAAGTTTCGAAAGTTTTTATATATTATTATATATTCTCTAACGATTTGATTAAAATACTATTTATTGAAATGCAAATTAAATGCATATATTGCATTTTCTGGAAATAGCCATGAAATCTTCTTCATTTGGAAGAAATGTATAATTTTATATATTTTATGTACTACGTTAAGCGATAGACGTACTACAAAAAAAAAAAAAAAAAAAAAAATGTAGATCAATTTAAAACACAATTCATTTCAACTAACTCTGTTTGTGACATAAGGCGTTTTGGATGTATCCGTTATTAATTCTTCGAATCTCCCATTGGATTTTGTGTCTCGCGCTTTCAAGGTAATAGTATGGGATTTCAAGGCCAGCGTATAGCGACCAGATCGCTAATATCTTTATAGCTACAAGAAATGTGTAATATAGCCATTTCATTAAAGACTTACCTCGATTAAAATGAAGTAGATGGAATAATGTGCGTTCTTAAAATAGGTTGTATAACTACTAATAAACATTAGAATGTAGAGAAAGTCATGCGAATTTAATAGATCAGTACTTTTTCTACTGATTTGCAAAGAGACCGAAATTTCAAAGCCACCGCATAAACATTCTTAAAGAATTTCACTATCGCTTAATGCACTGTTGTACCTACAAGGAAATACGTAATAAACCATTTATAGAAATGTCTATCTCGAAAAGAATGAAGTAGAAAAAAGAATAAGCTTTATAAGAATGGCTTGTTGAAGGTTGGGTAGAGATGATCATATGAATGTAACGCATCACAGCTTTTATTTAAATTATAACGAAACTAAGGGGAAAAGAAGATATACATACTTTTCATTTAAAATGGTTTTCGAATATGAAGCTATGAACTGTTTTAGTAAAAACAATGTAACTTATTTCATCAACGTGCATGTGGGCCTCTTTAGTAATCATTTCTGATGATTTATTAAGTACTAGAAGTTCATTAATCCTAAAAGTTGACATTTTCTAAATAAATGAAAAAAAATTCTGAAAAATAGTTTTGAGATAAGCTTTAGTTAAAATTAATATGTACTTTACATTGTTCTAAAGTATTTAATGGCTGCATAGAGTTCTATATTTTGATGGTATTAGTAAACCAAAAGTGAGGAATGCAAAATAACAAAAAGCAAAAAATAAAGCTAAGCTTTAATTTTCTTTAGATGTTCATCAAAATTCACAGATACATTGTCTTAAGGGACCTACCGAGTCATTTTTCTACATTCGGTCAAAAAATCGAAAACATCTGTTTAGTGACAAATAGTGAGACTTTCGGGCATCCATAGATAATCAACATTGACTCGGACATTTAAAGAGTTTACGCTTGTTTTACCCGTGTCCTAGCATACTATTTTGTAAAACAGCATTTTTGTCAAATCTACTTTTTCGCATATTCAACATTTTTCACGCGTTTCAGTTTTTTGTTTAAATACAGCTAAAATTTCCCTGAATGTGCAGAAGTATCTATTGCAGTATTACGTGCAACAAAACTATCCTAACACTGGGGAAATTTAAAAAAAAAAAGTCCAGTTCTGCTTCATTCACATAACCAATTATGTAACAAACTGCATTTACAAAAGCTTATTCTTCTACCTACTCCATGCTAATTAAGATAAACGTTACCAGAAACTGACTTTTTTTTTTTTTTTCGAAGCTTAATGTCCTTTAACCTGGTTGGCCATATCGGACGATGAGTGAAATTGGTGAAATGATTCTCAAATGATCTCGGGGTCCATGAAGCTTAAAGTTACTCGACATTCGTCTTTTCAGAATAAGGAAAAACCCCGAAAACACCTCATAGGGTAACTTACCCTGAGCGAGATTCGAACTCGCGTCCTGTTGAACGTGAGGAAAACACGATACCACCACACTACCCAGTGGGGCAGAAGCGGTCTGATTACTTAGTTCCTTATAAGCAGAAGGGAAACAAAGAAACTCACTAGGCTAAACTGACACTCAAATCATTTAAAAAGCGGTTGCTATATGATTGAGGTTCGGTTCTCTTTATATGGCCAGGAAAAGAAACAAGAATGTCAAATTCTTATTTGAGAAAAGTGTAAGTATTTTAAAATTGAAACCAATAAGAAGGAGTAACTCGGAAATGGATTTCCACACAAAAAGGTACATAATATAAATTATGTGCTGTAACGAGAACTACATTTTGTGCAGTACATTTTTGTTTATATCTTACAATTTAGCAGTTATGGAAAAGTCATCCAGAATAAAGAGCTGTTCTAGACTATTCCCAAAAAATTCAAAATATACGTTTTATTTTCGTGTAAATATCGTTATTACGCAGTACACTATTCACAATTCGTTAGAGCTAGTTTTGAGAAAATAAACATTTTAGAATTTTTTTCATATAAACGGTAGTTTAGGGGTAGGGAATTTTTTTTAAAAGGATTCGTGTCGCATTCATGAAAGAAGCTGAAATTAATTATAAATTTTGATATTAACGGACTTTTCGTTTTTGAATCTTGTTGTTCACAGACACACACTCACACACACAAACGACGTTTTTTCTATTATTTGTACTCTCAGGATCTCAAAACATGTATTTACGTGAACTTTTTACATATAATTTTTGGGTAGAATAACATACCTTCTCTATCTACTATGTACAATGTGCATGCATGCTAGAGAAGGTAAAACATTTACGAAAACTAAATTTTAGACATTAAAATTTCTGTCATTTTTAAAATATATCATAGATAAATCAGTAATTGAAATTATTGAAATATCAATATATAAAGGTTTAGTGTGTGGTTTAAAGCTCCATTTTAAAAACGTCAAACAGTTTTCTCAAATACTGAGGCGTATGGGATACTTAGAGTATTTAATTACTAACATAAATGAAATAATTGATACCTTGCAAAGTATTTATCCAGTTTGAACTACATTTGGTGCTCATATTAACATATAAGCCATGCAATCAGAGTAAGAGTTCAGAAAATGTGTGTAAAAATAGAGATATTTGAAATTTCTCTACCGGCGTCCCTTACCTTTAACTCCTAGATGTGTGTAAGTTATATACCTCGATTAAAGGCATGGCAAGAGTGTGAAATGATTTCAGTTTACTGCCAAACATATGGAAAGTACTCATGCATTAGTGATCTAGTGAACATCTCTCACCTCATCAGTTCCATGCCGAAGTCCTTTTCACTGCGCAGGTCATCCTCCAGCCTACGCTCCGATTCTTTGACTTTGTTTAGCTCCAGTTGCAGCATTTCGCCACGCTCCCGCCCTCGTTCCAAGGCCTGCTCCAACTCTGCAACTTGCCTCTCCGCCTTCTCCAACCTACGTGATAACAGGATTGTCACACACAATAAGGTTGTGGTTAGTGAAGCCAGCTCTGAACGTTTTCATTAGAAAAGTCTTGCACATATTTTTACTGTGGGTACGGGCTAGGAACTCCTCAGAACCCAGAGTAACTGGCATCAATTGTTTATCTGTAATGAGTTTAATATTTTCAAGGGCAAGGCCCGAAAGAAAATCTAAGAATACCGATATTAACATTTCAAATTATGTTTACAATGTATTAGCAGAGTTATCCTAATCATTTCACGCCCATGTTAGCTGTTATTGTATAATCGTCAAGGCACGCTGGAAATCCCATTGACAATGTATAGCTCCGAAGTTGAAATATGTAAAGTTACTCCTAGTAAGTATTGGGCCTTAAATTACGATGAACTGCATCTTAAACAGTTACAATTCAAGTCAACAAAGAAGTGCGAAGCAATTATTTATGAATAATATGGAAATGTTGATTAATCTAAAAGATATAACTGATAGTGTCACAATAACATTGAACACTTGCTGTAAATTCCTATTTTTATAATAGTTTTGTTCATTCCCGAGGGGGTTCCACCATGCAGCCACCTATGGGCTTATTGTGCGACAGATCAGGAGGATAGAATGATGCGAGAGTATTATCAACGGGGAGTATTGTGGAGAGCGCTAGGAGCCTGCGTCTTAGGTCGAACCGAATACCCTTGGTCCCAGAGACTCTTACACCACCCTGCTGCCGAGAGCGACGGAACTAGCGATTGAGTGCCCTTAAACACCGTTATAATAATAATAATAATAATAATAATAAACATCATCTAGCATACATTCGAGATCTTTGCCGGCCAGTCTTGCGGAGGCAGATGACAATGGAGCGGTAGCTAAAGTTTTTAAATTTTTATCAAAAATGATTTTTAATGAGAATTTAGTTTTAATTATATTTATACACTTTTCACTCCATTATTCGAAATAGTTTTGTAAATTCATCTATCTCTTTTTTGTTTTATCTTCCATGGATAGTTTTATATACTAGATTTCATATCTAACTTTCTCTATTATTTTATATATGAGTTATTACTTTCTCTATCCCATACAATGTACATAGTGGATAGAGAAGGTGTTGTATTCCACTAAAAAATCGATGACGAAGTTTCACCGGAAATACACATATATTTTGAGGTCCTCTGAGTCCGAAAAGAATACTTTTTAGAGTAAGGTCCGCGTGTGTCTGGACAGCATAGCTCAAATACCAAACTGGTATTTATCTTAAGTGTCTTCCAAGGATGCAACAAGAAGATTTTCAAGAAAATTCCGCAGCAAAAAACTATCCTTTACATGGAATAATACTTGAAATTTTTGTTTTTCTCAAAAATGGTTCTAACAATTTTGATCAAAATACCGTATATTAAAGATATTTCTCACAGATAAAATGTATATTTTGAATTATCTGGGAATAGCCTCTGAAGACCTATTTATTCTGGATAAGTTTTGCAGAATTTTGCATAACGGTTAAACAGAAAGAGATAGACAAAAGCTTAGTGCATAAAAAAAGAAGATCACGTTAAAATACTAACTATGCCATATACGTATTTTATGTAGAGTCGATGAGTTTCTGGCATATTCTTTGTTATTGATTTCAATTTTAAACTACTTAAAACTATTCTCAAACGGAAAGTGTCGTTTCGTTTCATCTCTTTTATTTTACTGCAGGCCATGCAAAGCGAACCGAAATTCAATTGTTTCACACGAGAATGAAGAGCTATTCTCAGAAAACTCAAAGTATACATATTATTTGTGATATAAATATCTTAAGTTTTTCCATATAAAGACAGTTTGGTGTGGCAGGATTTTCTTAAAATCTTCGTGTCGCAACCTTTAAGATAATAAACTTGAAGTTTGGTATTTAAAGGTCAGCTTTTAAAAGATTTAACTATCGATTTAGCCCAATGACTTTCCTTACGTCCCTTCTACTTACGAGGAAGCGAGTAATAAGACAATTTCTGCTAATGTTTGCCTTGATTAGCATGTCATAGTTAAAAGAATAATTGTTGTAAGGGAAGTTGTTTGAACAACAGCTAGAGAAAATCATGTGAATGAAACACATCAGATTTTTTTAAATTGACTTTTATCTCTGGCTTTTGCCAGGGCTTGTTTTGTAAGGGCCCTAATGATCGCCCTTAAACACCAGTCATCATCATCATCCAAAGCTCATACACCAACACGGAAGGGCGCTACCACCGCACTCTTAGAACCCTAAAAGAGACCGGTTGGAAGGAAACGGATGAAATGTAGGAACGGGAAGTTCGGGAAGTGAAGAAACTTCTCCAGTATTCGCCTAGTGACCCGGGGACACCCCCAGAAAACTCATGAGCCAGAAAGGTCGGCCGCGGGAATCGAACCCACGATCTCCTGAATGCCGGTCCAAGCCTGAGCCTCGTGGCTCGGTTTATACGGAATTACTTTAAAACACAACCTCCAATATAACATAGATACTAACAGCAAACAACAAATTATATAAGTCCACGTTATAACTTGCAATAACTTGAGTTATCAAAGTCTAACGTTGTGTTATGAATACCGTTTCTTACTTACAATGAAACAAGATTATACATTATGTGCTCGTTCCGATAAATTCATTTGTATACATTTTGCGGTAAAAATAACATATCAGCATCAGTAAAATGTATTAGTGTGGCTGTCATGAGAACCAGTTATTCTATAAATTCTGAGTACTTTATTCAAGTTATAATTATATCAACAAAATATTTTGTCACGATAAAGAGAACTGTTTTATTGCTTCACTTTGTTTCTTGTTATATAGAAAACGATGTCCCCAGCACTTCATAAGGAACAGCATAATTTTCTTACATAGATTGTTTCGATCCAGTCACCAAAGTGATTCCAGCATTAACACATACAACGAGGCTCTCTATCATGAGAATACGGCGTCTGCTCAGTAAACCATTTTGCCATTTCGTCAATCACATATCTTCCCTGTAGATATTTCTTTAATTTCGCAAACCGATTGGAGTTTGAAGGAGACAACTATTGAATGCACGTTGGATGGAAATTATAATGTGCTAAAGCCCTAGAGAGTTTTTTCCCACGGCGACATGAGACTAATTCATTATTATTTCGGCTGCTTAGGAACAGACAGACGTAATTACAAAATCATTGTTTTGAGATAGAGATATTTTAAGTTTTGTGCTCGCAATAAACGCATTTTGCCACAATATTTAACAGACCTAATTGTTAAAAGATCAAAATACATTTGATTTCCTATTGTTTTGTGATATCCTTCTTTAATCTAGGCACCCCAGTGTAATAAAAATAAAATATAACTGAAATGCTGCATGTTGATATGCCTCTTTGGCTCTAAGCCTTTATGTGGAGTTACGTTCCTGTAACCCTAAACCAAAAGCAGTGCCAAAGTTACTATTGGGTTAGTAGGAATTGTATTGACTGTAACAAGCATAAGTCAAGTCACAATTAATTTTTTGTTTATTAATCACTTTTATTTGATGAAATATACCTCTTTGAGGGGTGTACACTTTTCAAGACTGACATGCCATTTACCTATATTCTGTTATTACTGCAGAAAAAATACCTTTAACTCACAAAATCTAAGGCATAGCAAAAATACACAAACTTAAGGACGTAGAACCAACATTAAGGTATCATTGCTAGTCAAAGTCAAATAGTCAATATTTAAGAACTTGTTCACAAAAATAGAGAAATTTAGACGCACACAGTAAAAACTCTGAGTTACAATTTTTATTCTGAAACTTCCCCCAAACTTTCTTACCTGTTTTCTATGACATGAGCAAGGTTTCGCGTTGAGTCCTTCGTAAATTATGTGGTATCTTGCTGGTATTATACCTTTGTGACATAAGTGAAGCAGATTTTTATTCTTCTCTGCGCTGAATTTTGAGGTCCATCATAAGCTGCTGATAACAGCTACTGTTCTCTTGAATTACTTTGTCGTCGCTGACTGTAGGAACGGTGTGAAATTCTGGTTCATCATACGGGTATTTAAAAACATTGTGTACGGCTTACATTTACGATACTGAATCAACACCATTTTCATCCAATTTACTTTTTCTCCATTGTCTTCCTTTTTTCTATTGGTCATGATTTCCTTTTTTAGCTTGGCGAAGTCCAGGAATTTTTATTCATATTAGTCTGTCACTGTGTGCTTTGGTGATGCCTTGCGCACAGCTGTATTGGTCCAGATGGATCAAAAATGCCAATATTCTTACTTTTTCTCTCAATTGTGATATGAACGGAATCCACTTTCATTTGAGAATGACCCTGCTCAAAGAAACACTGATTATGTGTATGTCTAAGGTACTAACAGCATGAAGACACATAGTACTCATATTAACATTTCGGTTCTGATCTCCACACGTGTCAGAAAACAATGTAACTTCCTTTCAGTTCGCAGGTTTCTGAAGGAAGGTCCAAACGCAGGATAATACTTCTATTCAGCTTCTTTTCCCATTCCACTCATCCCACAATATAAAGAATTGCGTTTATTTCATAACATTCCTAGGTATGGGAAGCTGCCGCTATAGGAGTGGTTAGCCAGATTTGTTATATGCCGATGGACACCAGGCATACCTAAATAGCAGCTAGGTTAGAGTTAAGCTTCTGGGAGTTTTTTTTTTTGTTTTTTTTGTTTTTTTTTTTGTCTTACCAAGGCTGTAGGGCTTATTGCTGTCATATAATTGTGCTGATTATGGATTAAATGTCGTACTTATTAGTATACATTATATGGCTCGTATGCTCAGGATTATGCCCTAAAGTAACCATGAAATATTTATAATGGGTGGATTAGTTATTAAATAACGGTTAACAACATTCATACATAAACACGCGCGTGCATTACACACACACAACCGTACCTAGAAACCTAGTTGAGCTCAGGAATAGAACGCAGAACCTGCACCGCAAGCATGTATGTGCTCTACCACTCAGCCACAGAAACACTTTGGAGGCTTCAAAACGGATTAAGTATAACATATTACGTTCGGGACACTACTAAGTAAGTAATACTTAGTTTAGCTTTAAACACGATTTCCCTTTTATTTTTCACACTTTAGAAATTGCAATTCCTTTTGATCCCTTTGTGTCTTGGTGTAAAAGAATGAAATGTATTTCATATACTCACTGATGTAATGTTCATGATGTTCTTTTAATGTTCTCTAATGACCCGATCAAACTCAGACCAACTTATTTATATGTTTGTGCTTAGTGAATTCTCTAAGATGAAACATAACAAATTTGCCAAAAAAGATATTTTTTTTAAAACTTGGGTGTAAAATGAGCTTTAGACTATTTTTTTTTTTTTGTTATGTAGATCGATGTGTGCTATTAAGTAACAAAATAACACGAATATTCAAGAGATCTATTATTATTATTATTATTATTATTATTTTAATTTTAACGGAAGATTCGTGTGGGTTGTATATATGATACATCGGATCTTCATGCAGTTTTTTAAGACTTTATTCAAATATATCGCCGATATACAGGGCATAGAGATAGGGGAAAAATCTGATGTGTTCCATTCACATGACTTTCTTTTCATCTCTGTAACAAATTATTGCTAAAAAGCTTATGCTTCTATTTGCTTCATGGTAATCGAGAAAAAATTAGCAGAAGTAGTCTTATTACTTGCTTCCTTGTAAGTAGAAGCGAAATAAGGGAGTACCATAGGATAAAATGATAATCAAAAGTTGGTTGCTATGTGAATGAAGGTGCTTTGTTGGTATGGACAGGAGTTGACACGTTCTTGTTTGAGAAAGGTATAAGTTTTTCAAAGCTGAAACCAAAAAACAAGGAATATCTTAACTCCACGAAAAAAATGTATATAACATAAATTGTGTGTTTTAAAGTGCTCTATATTTGTTGTGTGGTAAGTTTTTGTCCATCTCTTACGGTTTAGTAGTTATACAAAATCCCGTTAAATTGAGCCAGAATAAAGTAGTCTTCAGAGGCTATTCCCAGAAAATTCAAGATATACATTTTATTTGTCAGGTAAATATCTTTAATATACGACATTTTAATCAAAATCTTTAGAGCCATTTTTAAGAAAATCAAAATTTTCGAAAAAAGTTCCATGTAAAGGGTGGTTGGGGTTGGGGATATTTCTTAAAAATCTTCTTGTCGCATCCTTGGAAGATACCAAACTTAAATACCAAGTTTGGTATTCAAAGGTCTTTTCGTTTTTGAGGTATGCTGTCCACAGACACACACATACGCACACACGGACCTTTTTCTGAAAATGCTTTTTTTTTGGATTCAGGGGGACCTAAAACATGTATTTCCGGTGAAATCTAGGTATCGAATTTTTGGGTGGAATGCAATACCTTCTCTATACACCATGTACATAGTACGTGTAGAGAAAGTAATAAATGCATGAAGTGTATAATGTATCAAAGATGCTGCAATTGATCTCCATCTCCATCCCGATAACAATACTTACACTCTATATGAATGATTACAATTTTCAAGTCTGAGTTAACTTTTCAACACTCGTGCGATTACTGTAAAATGACAATAAATATCTGATGTGTTCCATTTACATGACTTTGTCTACATTTCTGCAACAAATTATTGTTAGACTTCTATTTACTTCATGCTAATTGAGAAGGCATTAGCAGAAATAGTCTTATTACTTGCGTCCTTGTAAGTAGAAGCGAAATAAGGGAGTAACATAGATTAAAGTGACAGTCAAAAGCTGGTTGCTATATGACTGAAGTTCCTTTGTTTGTATGGACAGGAGTTGACAAATTCCTGTATGAGAAAAGTATGTTTTTCACAGCTGAAACTAAAAACAAGGAATGGCTTAAAAACGATCAACTCCACGAAAAAAATACCAAATTTCATTCAAATTGGATAAATATTTTGCAAGATAGAAAATATTTCTTACGTTTTAATATGTAAATATATTGCATGTCCAAAATGTTCCAGTTGTCTTAAAATTTTAGAACATTAGTTGGCAGTTTTTCAATTGCAGCTTTAAACTACACACAAAAGTTAACGCGGTGATATTTCAATAAACTAAATTGTAACATATGTTTTTAAAGGTTATAAATCTCTAAAATTAATACTTTTTTCATAAGATATTTGTTTGAAAAATGTCTATTGGTGTTAAGATAATTTTTGTTGCATTTATTATTATTATTATTATTATTATTATTATTATTACTATTATAATATTATTACAATAGCCTCTCTTTTGTGCACATTTTGGGAAATTTTAGTTGTATTTAAACAGAAACTTTGACGCATGGGGCATTTTGAAAGTGTGAAAATGTTGTTTTATAAAATGGTATGAGGAAACAGGGGTATTGTAAGATCTTTAAATGGCTGTAGATCTTGAGCAAGGGTAAAGTAGCTAAATCTTGATTCTCCAACAGCTATTTGCTGTCAAAAAGAGATTTTCGTCTTTTTGGCCGATTGTTGCCAAAACTTCATTTCCAGTGTTGCTTAAAATCCTTGAATAAAAGTGTACGTACGTTAAGAATCATACTTGAATGAAATCCCCAAGTGACAGAAAGAACCTGAATATGAGAGTTTTCAAAGCCAGAGAATGATGCAAGAAACGCCATTCTCATGTGAGTGCGCTGATAGAATTTGAGTGGCTAAGACTTAGCAAGAGAGATGTGCTACTGGGTTGTTACACAACATATTATATGACGCTTCATGCATGAGCAAGTTTACCGCTTGGTGGTTTTTCAGGTTTCAGGTGCCTTTTGTATGCTTTGAGAACAAAGTGGTTACGGTACCTTAGCTTGTATGAGCCCGTTAATGATTATTTTGAATCAAGTGCTCAAGTGAAATATTGATATGCGTCTAATCATCCTGTTCCAAACTGACTAAGGGCAGCTATCTACCAAGGGGTCACAATCCTGTAAAACAAATATATGGCATGAACACAATTTGTAATAAAACTCGCAATAACAGTGATGACTGTCATCAAGATGATATCCTGCCTAAAGGCGTTTATCGCCAACATTAAAGAAAGTACTTTAGGATTATAATAGTTGCTTTCGAATGGTAAGGGAGGTGTGCTTTCTATGGCAACGGCAGTGACTGTGCCTCATCTCTTTACTCCAAACAATAACAATATAAATGGTAAATCAGGATGGCTCCCCCTAATTGGTTGCAGTTGTGTGTTGAGGCGTGATCACCGCTGTTGTCAATCATTCCTCCCTTTGCCGTCGAACTCAATTGTCACGATCCTAAAGTAATTTAAATCTCACTGTAGTTATATAGCTGAAGTAATGTTGTTTGAAATTCCGATTTTGAGTTCTCTTCTAATACGCAATTTGTAATAAAACTCGCAATAAATTGAGGCACAGTGATGACTGTCATCAAGATGATATCCTGTCTAAAGTATTTTAGGATTATGATAGTTGCTTTCGAATGCTAAGGGAGGAGTGCTTTCTATGGCAACGGCACTGTGCCTGACCTCTCTACTCCAAACAATAATATAAGTAGTAAAGCAGGATGGCTCCCCCTAATTGGTTGCAGTTGTGTGTTGAGGTGTGATCACCGCTGTTGTCAATCATTCCTCCCTTTGCTGTCGAACCCAATTGTCACGATCGTAAAGTAATTTAAATCTCACTGTAGTTATATAGCCGATTTTCAGTTCTCTTCTAATACGCATAAAGCCTTATTGTAAATAGCTAGCGCTTGAAAAACGCAAGGAGATCATTACTGCTGTGGATTTATACCCAAGCCTGTGAACTTACAAAATATTACATTTTTGGAGACTGCTAAGGATGAGTACAGTAAATGAACGTTCTACAGGAGAAGCTCACCTTTCTGATTAGCCCAACTCATAGCTATAAAGAGGCATTATCATCATCTATAACATTAGATTATGTAAATTAAAAAAAAAAATCCTGTGCTTTCGGAATTTCGATATTATTAAAGTTTATACTTTCCTGCCATTGTAATAGAAAATGTAGAAAGATCGAAGCTTTGCGTGCCGAAGTTATACGTACAATATTCCAAAATATGCGACGTTTCTTAGGTAAATGCGCGATCCTAGTAAATGACAGTTATTTCAGTACGATTAACACAGTAAAATAAAAATCTCCTTAACTCGGTTAATACCATTGTAATTGCATTGTATCACCAATAAAATGATTATTTATAATGAAGAACTTTCCCGTTTATAGCAGTGAGTATAAACAGGCAGTTGGGTAATTAATTAGGACTAAACACAATTTGAAAGCAACGCTCTTCTTCTTGGTAAATGTACTACATATGTGGATTAAGTAATAACGCTCAATTTGCTGAGTGCAGAACTTTGCCGAAAACTAAACACTTATTCCGCCACTTTCTATAAATATGAAAGATTCCTCTTAGGCAGGCATAAACGTAGGAGACAATAGTTTGCATTTTTATTACTTTTTGTTCTCGACTTATTAAATGCACGCGACGCACTGCATAAGGAAGAGAGACAATCCCTGCTATCACGTGCTTATTCACATCATGCATGGAGCAAGTATATTTGCTCTGGCATGCAATCAAGCACAACGAGTTGGTGACGCCTGATTTACAATGCAATTACAATGGTATTAAACAAGTTAATAAGTTTGTTATCTTATTATCTTAATCGTACTGAAATAACTGTCATTATTTTTTTACAATAATTTATCTCACAATTATTTATTAATTACCACCAAACCCATGAAAAATGTAGATGTTCATATCTGAAGTATATACACTAATCCAAGAGACATAATAGAGCAATTCTTTCGCATAATACCACAGCACTGAAGGAATTATCTGTTCTTGTTTTCCGCACAGTTGATCGCGCAGTGCACAGTAGGTGATTCGCTGGAGCATAGATCAAATTTGCTCTCTTTGCT
This sequence comes from Hymenopus coronatus, assembly GCA_030762935.1. Classification (NCBI taxonomy): domain Eukaryota; kingdom Metazoa; phylum Arthropoda; class Insecta; order Mantodea; family Hymenopodidae; genus Hymenopus; species Hymenopus coronatus. The sequence continues at coordinate 150,793,324 of CM060882.1, read as the reverse complement.
TTACTCAGAGGGCGACCAGTTGATGATCCCTGCTCTAAAACTATGTATTTAAGATCAAATGTAGATTTAATGAACTCTAAAGTCTAATACTTCGATGCAGAAAACAGTTTTCGCTCCATCGAAATTGTTTTCATCACTTTACATAGAAATATGGATTTAGGGATATTATTACGGTAAGTAATAATCGAAAGATTATGTGATTACAACCGAGTTGTGAATTTCTCTCACCGCTCGCGATATGTTCTTGGTCATAGTGATGAATGAAATCCAGAGAAGGCGAATTAACATTCTTTTAATCAAATAATGGTTGATTTGTGTATCATCTAAACTGAGAGGCTTATTCTTCCGGTAAACAGGGAGACCGATTTTGGAAATCGAAGTGAATGACCGACTCAGTGGCATAGTTCGCGGGTGTGGCCGAGAATATCTCTTTAAAATATGAACAGTGCTTTTTTTGTGGGTTGATTTATCTAAACAACAAATAGCTTATACAAATTATGAATTCCTACTTTACCAACATATACACTAGAAAAACTGATAAAGCTGAAGTTAAAATTTAGACACTTGCATGTAAAACATAAACCATGTTTGGATACTAAAGTATTTTGGCTTCCTTATATTTTTCTTGGCGATATTACAAAGAATATTGTCTGTATAATACGTCGGCTTATCTTAGATAAGTCAGATTTTCATTGACTATGGATTTTTGTGGGTTAAATAAAACTTTCTCGTCTTTCATCTGGCGAAGTCCATTTAGTCGTATGTGTTCTAGTTTCTTATATATTGAGGAGTTTTTGTTTCCATTAAGTGCAAAGTGAAGTGGAAATAATCTTCTAAGTATACCAAGTCCCTTAGTGGATAACATCTATCAAAAATATCTTATTTTGCTCAGTTCAACCCCTAAATCACGTTCAGTAATGGCTTAATGATTTTGTTGGACTCCTGCAGCATTTTTTGCTAAAAAGATGGGAAAATGTAGCGCCTTATAGAATATTAAGCCGCTCGTTTTTGTCTCCGATTGACAATAGCTCGGTTGGTAATTAATTATTTTTTTCATACATGCCATTTGTGTGACAAAAGTTAGAAAGGCACAGTCAGACTGAAAAATACAATGCCATAGCCGCGATTTGAACCACGGATCTCCTGGACTGCGTCCGATTGCTCTCACAGAGTGATCCTATAATGGGAACATATCAACATGATATTAAATGTCAGTTGGAGAATTTAATGTCATGTCGGCATGCTGCCGACTACCCTATGCTCTAAAGTCTATTAATGCATGTTCTTAAAATAAATATTAAAAGGAAAAACTGTAAGATACATTTCCAGTCCCATTTTACTAAGCAATGGAGTCAATAATGTTAACTGACAAGACCCTTCCTCCAAGAAAAATAGTCAGGTGAAACAAAGTTTAAGACTTCTGTCAGATGAAGCACATTAAGTCATGAACATCAACTCTTAAAAATATAAAACCCTGTATTAAACAGTAATAAAAGGTAATCATTTTAGTATAAAATTATATATAAGACGCGTAAGGTGATATTTGAAATGAAAATGTTATTAAATGTTTAAAAATATATTCAATAAATGCATTTCACACTCTAAAAATTACTCAAGCAGCTTTTTCTCAAAACTATATGTTCTGACTTAGTGTGTTTCACATGAAGGCCGACGATTGGTGCTACTTGCCTGGCATGGAGCTCTAAACCTCTAGCCCTTTCTCTTTCAAGCCTGAGCTCTAAATCCAAAACATGAATCTCCCGTCGTCGTTGTTGCAGGTCTTCCTCGCCTTCTCCTACCGTCAAATCCTGTCTCGGATCTTGTCCCAAAGCGCTGTGATCATAGCCAAGTATACGCATACGCAAACGCTCCAGATCCTCCACTAGCTGAATACCTCGCCGTTTTGCTTGCTCCAAGTTGTCGACCAAGGAAGCAGTATTGTCCACCACACCCGTTTTGCAGTTGTCCGGCTGCGGTAGTTGCTGTAGCATTTGTAGCATCAACAAGGGCAGAGTTAAGGTTGAAGCAGTTGCATTCACTTGCACCTCCCCCACCACCATGGTGAAAAAGAGGCTGCTTCTTCACGGGACGTCAGTACGATGCTAAAGAAAATAACAGAGTAAGTGAAATTTTGGGAAAAGTACACTTCAAGGGCTGCTTTCATTCAGAAAACGTGTAGACTTGAGCAGGGCTCCCACTCTGGAGGCGTTAGAAGTGACGTTAGAAGTTGCCACTTACTTCCTGTCACGAGTAGACAGATAAATAAGAAAAGAACAGGAGAGATTTAGCTATCTTCACACTTCCAGAGTGGGCATGCCTACTCCTGGGATGTAGTGCTATAAAAATATCTGTAAATGTTGGTTCTCAATAATCCCGGAAAGGTAACGCACGAATATCGATTGGAAAATGTATTCGTGCGTTGGGATTTATTACTTTCTCTACCACTTACATAGTAGGTAGAATATGTGTTGCATTCCACCCACAAATTAGGTACTAAGATTCCACTAGAAATAAATGTTTTGGGGACCCCTGAATTAAAAAACATTACAAAAAGGTCCGCAGAACCTATGTAGGTCTCGCTGCATGTCTGTGTACAGCATAACCCCAAAATAAAAAATCCAGTAAGTACCAAACTTGATATCTAATCTCAGCATCTTTCAAGGATGCGACACAAAGATTCAAGGAAATACTCCATCCCAAACCTTCCTTTACATGGAACATTTTTCAAAATGTTTGATTTCTCTACCGATTTTTATAACTACCGTATGTTTAAGATATTTTCGTGACAAATTAACCGTATATCTTGAAGCACTCTTCATTCTGGATGACTTTTGCATAACTCGTAAACCGTGAAAAAAAGGCAAAAACTTGTTACACAAAAATACAGATCTCGTTAAAATACAAAATTTATGTCAAATACATCTTTTTATCGAGTTAACCATTTCCGAAGTGTTCCTTGTTATCGGTTTCAATTGTTCAATACTTATATTTTTCTTAAATGGAAAGTCGTTCTTCCTTTTTTTTACTCCTGGTCGAGCGAAGAGAAAGGTATTTCAAAGACTCACAGAACGCCTAGCTCTTAAAACATTTGGTTATCGCTTTAGCACTAGTGTTCCCATTATATCTACAAATAAATAATATGAAATAATAGCATTTCAATAAATGTTAATTTGATTAACGCAAAGTAGATAGAAGAATAAGCATTTTAAGAATGGTTTGTTGAAGAATGAGCAAAGAAAGCTATGTGAATATAACTCATTAGAGTTTTGTTTGTTCATTACTAACCTATGATACTTGTTATCTACTTGCAAGTACAAATTTAATACATGAACCTTTTTAAAGTGACGTCATAACCAGTGACGATACTTAAACTAATTGACGCTTTCTGAGAATAAAAAGTATATACTATACGCACGTTTTCTTGGACGCTCGGCTCTCGCCTTCATTCGGTAGGTTTCGTGCAACTTTGGAAGCAGAGCAGAGCAACAACATTAAGACATCAATATATACACCCTTATAGTGGCTTCAATGCTGAAGTTTCATTCTGTCTGTAGATTCTCCCAGAGCCCACGCACATGCACGTTAACTGTATTTCGTTTAATGATTCGGTTTTTACGCGGTAAATTAGGACCTCAGAGAAACAAACCTTCTTTGATTGAAAACACTACGGTAAGAGAGGTGGCAACCCCTCTCTCTTCTTTCACCCGGCCCTCTCTCGCCGTAAGACTAGCGCCTAAAAAAGTGCGCGCATAGCAGTTGGATTCATTCCAGTCTTGGTTTTCTAAGCCTGTGGCTAGAAACAGCTGTAACGGCTGTTCAAGCTTATGATATTCTTAAGGAAACCCAATTGTGAAACTCACAATTCACAATTTCCTATCGATTCGTTTGAAATTTTAATACAGCTATTAAGGATTAAGATATAATATTCAGACCATATTTCATGTACATTTGAAATTGCTTCCAGAGATATTCATTCGTATTAGTTTTTACTTTCTCTATACGTACTATCTGCATAGTGTACAGAGAAGGTATTGCACTCCGCCCAAAAATTCGATACCGAGATTTCACCGGAAATATATGTTTATCCAAATAAAAACAATTTTAGAAAAAGGTCCGTGTGTGTCCGTGTGTCATGATAACTCAAAAACGAAACGTCGATAAAATACCAAATTTGGTATTAAAGTTTAGTATCTTCCAGGGATGTGACACGAAGATTTTGAGAAAAATCCCCCCCAAACTACCCTTTACATGGAACTTTTTTCAAAAATTTTGATTTTCTTAAAAATGGTTCTAACAATTTTGATTAAAATATCGTATATTAAAGATATTTACCTGAAAATAAAATACATATCTTGAATTTTCTGGGAATAGCCTCTGAAGACTACTTTATTCTGGATGAATTTTATGAAATTTTTCATAACTGCTAAACTGTAGGAGTTGACAAAAGTTTACCACACAAAAAATGTAGAGCACGTTAAAACATACAATTTATATTATATACATTTTTTTCGTGGAGTTGATCATTTCTTAGGTATTCCTTATTTTTGGTTTCATCCTTAAAAGCTTACGTTCTTCTCATACAGGAATTTGTCAACTCCTGTCCATACAAACAAAGGAACTTCAGTCACATAGCAACCAGCTTTTGACTATCACTTTAACCTATGGTACTCCTTTATTTCGCTTCTACTTACAAGGTAGCAAGTAATAAGACTATTTCTGCTAATTTTTCCTGATTAGCATGAAGTAAATAGAAGTATAAACTTTCTAAGAATAATTTGTTGCAGAGGTGTAGAGAAAGTTATGTGAATGGTACACATCAGAGTTTTTACTGTTTTGATAAATGCTCCACATGATGCAATTTTGTTTACTTTCTCTAGCGCGTATGTACAATATACATAGTGGATAGAGAAGGTATTGTATTCCGCCCAAAATTCGATACCAAGATATCACTGGAAATACATGTTTTGAGACGCCCTGAATAAAAAAATTAGAAAAATGTGTGTGTTTTCTAGGACGAATAATGATCTTATAGGTTGGGCGCCTTTAATATATCTATATTTGTGTGTGTGTCTGTGTGTGTGGTGTCTGTGGGCAGCGTAGCTCAAAAACGAAAAGTCCGTTTAGTATCAAACTTGGTATTTAAGTTCAGTATCTTCCAAGAATGCGAGACGAAGATTGTCAAGAAAATACCCCCACCGCAAGTTACCCTTTATATGGAATATTTTTCGAAATGTTTGATTCTCTAAAAAATTGCTAACGATTTTGATTAAAATACCGTATGTTTAAGATATTTTCATAACAAATGACATGTATTTCTTGAATTTTCTGAGAAAAACCCCGAAGACCTCTCCATTCTGGATCATTTTGTTTAACTTTTGTAAAACTGTAAAACCGTAAGAGATAGTCAAAATATAGATCCTGTTAAAATCACAATTTATGTTATATGCATTTTTCCGGTATACTTAACCGTTTTTTAAATATTCCGGATTATTTGTTTAAGTTTTCAGCCACTTCTCAAACGGGAAGACATATTTCTTCTGTTCTGTGTTTATTCCTGGCAAACAAAAAGAATAGAATTTCAGTTGTTTCACATAGCTACTGACTTTTAAAGGGTTTGACTATCGCTTTAGCTTGTGCATTCCCGTTTCCCCTTGTACTTACAAGGAAGCAAGTAGTAAGACAAATTCTGTTTATGTTTATCTCGATTAGCCTGATGTAGATAAAAGAGTAGTATTTTGAATAAAAAGTTTGTTTGCAGAACAGCCAGAGAAAGTCATGTGAATGGAGTACATCAGATTTTTAATCACATTTAATAATCATACTCTTTAATCGCATAAAAATAAATTATATTGATGAATTTTTGCTTTCTCTACTGCATATAGTAAGGGTAGTATTGTATGCCACTTAAAAGTCGATTTCGCCGGAAATATGTGGGTCTGTTCCTTGTATTGGAAAAGCAAAATAGCACAAACAGTAGAAAAAGGCGCGTGGGAGTGCGTTTGAGTAGTATAACTCAAAAATGAAAAGTCCACTAAATAGCAAGCTTGATATACATCATTCTATACAAAACTTTGCTATCCGATATGTGTCAATCACCAGCAAGAATGTTGAATAAATCGTAGCCACGATTCGCCGTAAAATGATCATTTTTAAGTACTCCTTTCTGAGAAGTGATTACTTTATGTGTGTCCACCGTATAATTATGTTATCCATAATTATTGGCAAACATCTGGATAAGAAATATGAACGCTGGCAATAGATTTCAATCATTGATTCAGAAATAGTCTCCCTCAATCACAAAACATTTTGTCATCTATAAAAACCGGCGTGAACAGTTCATAACATGTCAACACCATGTTCAGAAATAATGCACCTAGCACACAATGCTAATTATACAGTATAAAATCAGAACTCCTGTTGAGAGGAAAACCCGTCATCCTTAAGTTCTGTTGAAGCAGTTATTGTTACGTTGCTATAAAGGCACTAAAACAAATCTTACATGTAGCGTACCTGTACAACGCGCAGCGGTCGTGAAAGATCCGGTACTTCCTGTCAGGATACTGATGTACAACAAAAGGCTTTTTCTCCTTTACAGAGGTAATATTTTAAATTAATCTTGTGCTTAGACGACAGCACTTTCTAAAACAAATTATACCCCCTCCTATCACCAGGATTCCTAAGATGCTACAAAGTGTGTGATGACCTACATCTTCTTCAGGTTCTCTCTCCAGCTTTTTTAAACCTTGGTATTATAAATGAAAGTACACATAAGTTATCTTGGCATAAGTAGGCAAAAATATTCAACTACTGTCCTAGTTTTAATCTACAAATTGATACCAAAGAGACTACTCATTTCCAAAGCAGATCATTGCAGTTTAGTATTAGAGCATTGTTGAAGTGGACTGTATTCAAGGTTCATAATTTGACTGCAACCAATCTATCAAAGTACAGATGCAAAAGATTATCAAGTCCAGGATCTGTATAGCCAGCATATAAAACGATTGCTTGCAAAGCAAATCAAAGATTGTGGAGGAAAGGATATGTAGGTTTTCATGCAAGTCCTGGTTAAACAATGGCATAATTTCCGAGCAGTCTGTTAAACTATTTCCAGTGCATTCCTATTCTAATCAGTAATACAGAAAACCTTAGGAACATTTCCACAAATATATTAAAGCGCCTCTATAGTCTGTATAGAGCTATCTTGTGAACGAAAATATGCATCATGTATTGCTCAGACTTCATGCTCTTCTTTCCAAGTACACTATTGAAGTTGGCTTCGCATTCAAGTTGTCCAAATCAAAAAGATCATTCGGCCATCCGCTACTTTGTGTTTAACTTTTGGAGGTTTTTACTGAAACATTGTGCACTTATGTCGTCGTTACACCACGAATCAGTTAAAATTGGAAGTTATTAGGACATTCTAAACTCAAACACTACTAGTTACTTTCTCTACATAGGTAGAGAAGATATTGCACTCCACCCAAAAGTTTGATACCGAGATTTCACCGAAAATGTATTGTCCTACGTGGTGTAATGGTTACCATGCTGACTTCATATACCCAAGGTCGCGGGTTCAAACCCGGTGGAGGACGATGGCGTAAAAATCTTTAGGATGGCTTCCTTCGGAAGGGAAGTAAAGCCGTTGGTCCTGTGTCGTAGATTTACGGCACGTAAAAGAACCTCAAACCTGATAGAGAGGCCTCTGAGCAAAATTGAGCGGTCTTTCACGCCCAGTATAGAATGGGACGCTGAGAACCACAGCAGTTAAAGAGCGTCCGTAAATAAAACACCATTTTTTCACTGGAAATAGGTTCCCCTGATTAAAAAAATTCAGTCCGAGTGTCTATGAAAAGGATAACTCCAAAACGAAAAGTCGGTTAAATACCACACTTGAACATTTTCAGCATCTTACAAGGATGCGACACGAAGATTTTTAAGAAACTCCCCAAACTTCAAACTAGCCTTTACATGGAAAAAGTTTCAAAAATGGCTCTAACGACTTTGATTAAATTACCGTATATTAAAGATATATACATGTCAAGTAAAATGTATATCTCCAATTTACTGCGAATAGCCTCTGAAGTCCTCTTCATTCTGAATGATATTTGCATAACTGGTAAACCGTAAGAGATAGACAAAAGGTTACCACACAAAAAATGTAGCACTCTTAAAACACAAAATGTGTGCCATATACAAGTTTTGTATAATTAACCATTTCTAAGATATTCCCTGTTATTGGCTTCAATTTTAAAATAGATACTTAAAACGTTTCTCATACAGGAGCTTCTCAACTCTTGACCATGCAAAGAGAACGAGTTTCAGTCACATAGCAACCAGCTTTTAAAAGATTTGATTATCACTCCCTGATGCCTTATGCCTAATGCGTTGCCTAATGTCCTTATACTTATAAGTAACCATGTAATAAAACCAATTTGCAAATGCTTATATCGATTAGCTTGAAATTCGTTAAGAGATATTGAGAAAGTCAATAGAATGCAACACATCAACATTTTTACGGATTCTGTTACATCTAGAAATAACGCATTACTAATCAAGTTTAGAAAATTATATACTTTTGTTTTGTTTCTGCAAATGCATAGGATTGTTATTACTACTGGTGTTGAAAAACAGAATAGCTCTATTACACACGCGTACGCATGCACACAAAATTATGTAGTTACAGAACTCAACATTCTTATATTGTGACTCAGAAGTTTTTAAGTCACTTATAGGTTTAAACCCTATTATTATATTACAGAACACAATATAATTATTATTTCCCTCACAAAGTATGACAGTGTGACATTTAGAGCTTCATAGAATGGAACAGAATGAATTAAGAGAATAAAGAATAATCATATTATTTGATATCGGTTGTATTACATTCAGATCACTTTCTCTACGCCATCGTTTAATACTTTGTCTATTACATACCTATAGGATTTAGAGGAAATGCTCCATTCAACCAAATTCCATAGGAGATTTCACCGGAGGTACACTTTTGAAACTCCTCCCCCCCTTTTTTTTTTGTAGTGTTTAAAGCCCGCTTTAACTACTTATGGCACCGCAGGCGGTGAGAAAAATAATTGTGTGTGCGTGAGTGTGGTGTGTGTGTGTGCGTGTGTGAAGAGCGTAACTTAAATGGGAAAATTTAGTTAAATACCGGACTTTAAGTTCAGTGACATCCAAGGAAACGACTAAGATTTTCAACAAAAAAATCCTCTACTATTTACATAAAGAATTTTTCATTTTTTGTATTTTCTTAAATAATGCCTCTAACAATTACTATACTCATGGTAAATAAACCATACATTGACTTTTCTGGGAACAAATTGTGAAAATCTCCTTATTTTATTATTGTCTGTAAACGTACTATGCACATAGAATATTGTATTCTACTCAAAACTTCGATGTCGAGATTTCACTGAAAATATATGTTTTGAGGTTCTCTGGGTTCAAAAAAGGCATTTTCTTTCTCTACATATACTATATTTATAGTGTATAGAGAATGTATTATATTCCACCAAAAGATTCGATTTCGAAATTTTACTGGAAATATGTTTTGAGACCCCCTGAATAAAAACTTGGGAAAAGGTGAGTGTGTCTGGGTGTGTGTCTGTGGACAGTATACTACAAAAACAAAAAAAAATGTTAAATGTTGGTATTTAAGTTTAGCATCTTCCAAGGACGCGACATGAATATTTTCAAGAAAATCCCCCCACCCCTAATTACATTTTACATGGAAATGTTTAGAAAATATTGACTTTATAATAAAATGGCTCAAACGATTTTGATTAAAGATATTTCTATGACAGTAAAATGCATATCTTGAATTTTTCGGGAATAACCTCTGAAGATCTCTTTATTCTAGATCAGTTCTTCTGAATTTGCATAAGTTAACGGTAAACTGTAAGATACACAAAAAGTTATTAACCAAAAATGTACATCTCGTTAAAATAGACAATTTACGTTATATACATTTTTTTCGTGGATTTGAACATTTCCGAGATATATCTTATTAGTTTCAGTTTTAAAATACTTTTACATTTTTCATACCATAATTTATAAACTATTTTTCATGTAAAGAAATGAATTTCAACCACATGGCAACCAGGTTTCAAAAGAGTTGATTATCGCTCTAGCCTAGTGTATTCCCTTTTTCCCCTTCTACTTAAAGAAAGCAAATAATAAAGACAATCTCTGCTGATGTTTATTTCGATTAGCATGAAGTACATAGGTGAGTGTCTGTGTGTTGTATGTCTGTGGAGAGCACAGCTCAAAAAAGAAAATAAAAAGAAAAGAAAGAAATAAAAAAGAATACCAAACTTGGTATTGTTTAGCATATTTTAACGATGAGACACGACGAGGGACTTAGCCGAGAGATCTGTGAAGCTAATACCCCAATGATCCCAAGAAATAATCAAAACCTGGCAATCTAATGGATTTTAATTAATATTTTCAGTACTTTCAAATCCGTATCGCCTGTGCAAGTTTGGTCCTTTTCTTAAATAACGAATTAAGTTTGAGGAATATTTCAAGGATAGCTGCAACTATCTATATAATACTATTATATCTATTTGATTTTGTGGGAAAAGGGTATAAGTTACCTTAAATTTGTATCCAAGTAGAAACCCTAGAATTGATCTTATATGTTCTTAACCTATAGCAGACCCTTATATGGAATGTGCCATCAGTATTATGAGGAGTGAACTCATGAACTGGATCAGAGAATTAGAAACGGCGTTATTAAGAACATTGTCAATTAACAGTTTGACTGTACAAATGGGCAATTGATTGCAACCGTAATTAAAACAGATGTAAATACTCACTTTGGAAATAAACGCAATAACTTTACGGTTTTCTCTTTCTTCAAACTATGTATTACGTTTAATCTCTGACCTTATTTAGGTATATACTGCTTGACACAACGCTTCAAAATACTTTTTTTGAGTAATTTTGCAATAAACTCCCTTTGAAACCTCAAAAATACCGCTCGCTGTATGCACAATTCCCGTGATTTGGGTCCGTTTCGATGTTGTCCCAATTTAGTAAAGTACTACAAATTCCGTTAGCTCTCTATTCCATTATAAATCTATGGTCCATATTCCTATAGAGAAGGGATGCCATTTTATCAGATTTGGATTCTTCCCCTCTTTTTGCCCTCCAACTTCGTGTGTTGGGGGTGGTCGGATTATGGGACGACAGGTTGCTAATAATAGAAGCTCCTAGGACAGTAGGCAAACCGAAGAACATAGGATCGGGGCGGGGGGAGGGGGTGTTAAACCTTGTATCGTCTTCAGTGAACTAATAACCCTGCTATAGAAAGTTAACATACCGGAAAAATATTCCGAATCCACGCTCGCCAAAGTGTCTAGCTTTGGTGCTTCGTGGCGCAGGGAATCGCAGTTTCAAATCCTACCTTGGGTGTTTGTGGTATGTTTTTGTTTTCTCTAAGCCATTCTCTCTCTCCTCTGGTGGTCAATTAGGAGGCTACGCCTGAAGGCCAATATGTGTGTTACAAAGAAAAAAATGTGATGTGTTCCATTCACATGATTTTCTCTACATCTCTGCAACAAAGTATTGCTAAAAAGCTTGTGCTTCTATTTATTTCATGCTAATCGACCAAAAATAGCAGAATAAGTCTTATTGCTTGCTTCCTTGTAAGTAGAAGCGAAATAAGGGAGTACCATAGGTTAACGTGATAGTCAATAGCTTGTTGCATTGTGACTGAAGTTCCTTTGTTTGTATGGGCAGGAGTTGACAAATCCTTGTATGAGAAAAGTATGTTTTTCAAAGTTGAAACAAAAAACAAGGAATATCTTAAAAACGTTCAAATCCACGAAACAATGTATATAACATAAAGTGTGTGTTTTCAGTACTTTACATTTTCTGTGTGGTAAGTTTTTGTTCATCTCTTACGGTTTAGCAGTTATGAAAAAATGCGTAAAATTCATCCAGAATAAAGTAGTCTTGAGAGGCTATTCCCAGAAAATTCAAGATATACATTTTTATTTATCTAGATAATTTCTTAAATATACGAGATTTTAATCAAAATCGTTAGAGCCATTTTTAAGAATACAAAAAATTTCGAATTTTTTTCCATGTAAAGGATAGTTTGGGGTGGGAGGATTTTCTTGAAAATCATGCTTGGAAGATACCAAACTTTTGGAATACACAATATCTAACCGCTGGCGTCATGAAACTGATACGATGAAGATGGTTGAATTCTTTATCGCGAGTTACTTGATGGTAAATTATAATATGCGTTTATAAGAATCGCAGTATTTATATTGTTAAACTACGCTTTCGTGCACGTCTGAAAGTAGGATGAGAGGGGCATAGCAAAGAATGGAATCATCGATTTACCGCTTGGTAACAGTCATAACAAAACGAAAAATCACGACTTCGTGCGAAAGAATGTCATCCAACATAAGCCAGATCATTTTACTGCTGCAGTTATGGATAAATGATGGTAGACGTGCTTGACTCTTTATGTTGGAATGGTTGAAAGTATTACTTAAAATAGCAATGTCCCAACGTCAGTTTATTGTGTTAACCTAATAGTAACAATGACCTTTAACAAAGTATATAAAGATTTCTTGTGAGCATTCATAAATATTTATCGAAAATTTCCCGAATAACGAAAAGTGAAGAGGGATAAGTACTTATAAAAGTATAAACTATATAAGCATAAATTGTAGGATATGACAAAAATATGAGGGGGTAGGGGATAGCAAGCACATAGTAGGTGAATAATATGGTACAAGGTAAATTCAACTAGTTTCCCAATGAATGTCAGAGAATGTTCTATTGCATCGACGTTGTTCAAATGAATCACATACAAATTTGTTACATGTGATCGAAAGCTGCACATCACAGTGTGGGCTACTGATCGTTTACAGCCTCTAGTTTATAACTTCGTCATCGGCGTTTGGCTCCCACGTGATCCGGAAACAAGTTTGAATCAAGCCATGCACACCACTGGCTTAATTATATCCGTATTTAAAAGGAAGGATACCATTTTACTTTCTCTACTCGTACTATGTACATAGTGTATAGAGAAGGTATTACAGTCCACCCAAAAATTCGATACCGAGATTTCACCGGAAATATGTTTTAGGGTCCCCTGTATTTAAAAAAAGTATTTTCAGTAAAAGGTCCATGTGTCAGTGTGTTCGTATGTCTGTGAACACGATAACTCAAAAACGTAAAGTCGGTAAAATACCAAACTTGGTATTTAAATTTAGTATCTTCCAGGGATGCGACACGAAGATTTTGGGAAAAATCCCCCACCCCAAACTATCCTTTACATGGAACTTTTTTCGAAAATTTTGATTCTCTAAAAAATGGCTCTAACGATTTTGATTAAAATATCGTATATTAAAGATATTTACCTGACAAATAAAATGTATATCTTGAATTTTCTGGGAATAGCTTCTAAAGACCTATTTATTCTGGATGAATTTTGCTTAATTTGTCATAACTAGTAAACCGTAAGAGATAGACAAAAACTTACTATACAAAAAATGTAGGCCTTGTTAAACTTCACAACTTACGTCATATACATTTTTTTTCAAGCATCTTACCGTTTTCGAGGTATTCATTGTTATTAGTTTCAGTTGTGAAGTATTTATACTTTTCTCAGACGGGAGTGTCCGTTTTTCTTTTGTTCTACTCCTGGCCAAGAAAAGAAGCGATTTGTAATGACAATCGCATAACGACAGTTTTTAAAACATTTGATTATCGATTTAACTAGTGCATTCCCTCATTTTCTTCCTACTTATAAGGAACTAAGTATTAAGAGCATTGTGCTGAATACCTCGTTTAGCAAGGTGCAGAAAGAAGAATAATCTTATGTAAGAAGTTTGTAGAACGGCTAGAGAAAGTCATGTGAGTGTAACACATCAGGTTTTTACTTTCTCTACACGTACTATGTACATAGTGTATAGAGAAGGTATTGCACTCCACCAAAAAATTCAATACCGAGATTTCACCGGAAATATGTTTTAGGGTCCCCTGTATTCAAAAAAAGTATTTTCAGAAAAAGGTCCGTGTGTGTGTCCGTGTGTCTGTGAACACGATAACTCAAAAACGAAAAGTCGGTAAAATACCAAACTTTGTATTTAAATTTAGTATCTTCCAGGGATGCGACACGAAGATTTTGAGAAAAATCCCTCCACCACAAACTATCCTTTACATGGAAATGTTTTCGAAAATTTTGACTCTCTAAAAAATGGCTCTAACGATTTTAATTAAAATATCGTATATTAAAGACATTTACCTGAAAAATAAAATGTATATTTTGAATTTTCTGGGAATAGCCTCTGAAGACTACTTTATTCTGGATCAATTTTACGGAATTCTGCATAACTGCTAAACCGTAAGAGATGGACAAAAACTTACCACACAACAAATGTAGAGCACTTTAAAACACGCAATTTATGTTATACACATTTTTTTCGTGGAGTTGATTGTTTTTGAGATATTCCTTGTTTTAGGTTTCAGCTATGAAAAACTTGTAATAAGATTATTTCTGCTAGTTTTTTTTTTCTCTCGATTAGCATGAAGTAAATAGAAGTATAAGATTTTTAACAATAATTTTGGCAGAGATGTAGAGAAAGTCATGTGAATTGAACACATCATTTTTTTTTTCTTTTTACATACCGTACCGCAAAGTAAAACATAACCAGTCACTAGACACTTTATTTTCATAATGATGATGCACACTAAATTAATTGATATTAGGACAGAGGACACATGATAATGTTATTATATATGTATATATACATACATAACAATGTAAAAATATAAATAATTGCAAGGAACATTCACTGGGAGTGGAAGACTCAAGAATGCAAGAAAGATGTTTGACTATAACCCAAGACGGAAATAAAGAGTTAGACGTCCACATCGTTTAAGTTATTTGATGATAATGCGCTATTTGAGATTAAACTAATTTTGATCAACATATAAAATAATCGCCCACGATAAAAAAATAGATATATGTATCATACCGTATATCACTGAAAAGTCATCAAGTAGTAAACACTACACTCACATGACTTTCTCTAGCTACTCTACAAACAAACTTCTTAAAAGATATACATTAGCAGAATTGTATTACTTGGTTCCTTATAAGTAGAATGGAACTAAGGGAATTCACTAGGCTAAAGTAATAGTCGGACATTTTAAAAGCTGTCGTTATGCGATTGTCATTGCAAATCGCATCTTTGCTTGACCAGGAGTAGAACAAAAGAAAAACGGACACTTCAGTCTGAGAAAAGTATCACAATTGAAACTAATAACAAGGAATACCTTGAAAACTGTAAGCTCCACCAAAACAAAATGTACATGACATAACGTGTGTATTTTAACAAGATCTACATTTTTTGTAGAGTAATCTCTTACGGTTTATCAGTAATGCCAAATTAATAAAATCCATCCAGAATAAATAGGTCTCTAGCTATTCCCCAAAAATTCAAGATATATATATATTTTTTTTATTTGTGATAGAAATGGCTTTAATATGTGTCATTTTAATCAGAATCGTTAGAGCCATTTTTAAGAAAAACAATTTTTTTTTAAAATTGTTCCATGTAAAGGTTAGTTATAGGTGGGAGGCTTTTCTTCAAAGTCTTCGTGTCGCATATTTGGAAGATACTAAACTTAAATACCAAGTTTCGTATTTAAGCGTCTCTTCGTTTTTGAGCTATGTTGTCTACGCATATGCACACACTCTCTCTCACACACACGCACACACACATATACACACACGAACCTGTTCCTGAAAATACCTTTTTTTTTTTTTTCTTTCTTTCTTTTTTTTTTTTTTTTGATTCAGGCGGTTCTAAAATATGTATTTCCGGAGAAATCTCGACACCGAATTTTTGGGTAGAATACAATACTTCTCTATCCCTATGTACATTGTACATATGGGGTTAGAGAAAGTAAAAAAAAAAAAAACGAAAAGTCATGTAAGAATAATGTAACGATACTAATTTTGATACTAAATAAACAGCACAAGGAACTCACTTTGTTTTATTGCAAGATTTAATAGAAAAAGCCAAGCAAACCGTTATTTTGCTTTGTGATTTTGAATGTGAGTAAAACTACTTACTCCTATTATATTCACGAGGTTAAGTCCTGCCTTCAGTGACAAGAAATCCGTTCGCAAACCATCGAAGTTTTCATCAGTTGATTTTTGAAATTTCGAAGGTTGATAAGTTGAAGATAGCAGAAAAACAAACTGCCAATCAGAATCGTATAAAGATCACCATGATTATGTTTCGTGGCAAAATAACGGCTGTTGGAGCCCAGAGATTCACCAGTTTACGTATCAGATCTGCTCGCATGACGAGAAAATTATTTATGGTGTGCAGAAATATATACAGAATAATCGCACCTATCTTTTTTAAACAAACAGTAAATGTGGTGAAGTACAGGCTTGACTTACACAAATTTTAAACTGTTGATCGGTAGTTTGAATATTTCCGATAAGACTCGAATACCGCACATACACTGATAGTCATTAAATTTAATTTTGACATTTTTTTATGATAAGGTAAGAAGTATGACCCTCAGAATTCCATAATTTTAACATGTGTGATGTTTATCTGTGTCAGAACTTGAAAAATAAAGTGTAAGAAACAAAGTTTCATGCTTGGGAATAAGCAAAATAAAGCATCAGGCGAAAATTCATTCAATTTCGGATATTGAACTCTGGATATGAGAGAACATTTCCTGCTCAGAAATGCTGGTTAGAGAAGACAACATTTCCAGAGATGTGCCTATTATCATTTTAATTGTAACTGTAACTATGAGAAAGTGGCGGTTGCTGGTATATCGTTAACAGTTTTGGCGGGAATCCGAGCTGCCTTCAAAAAATTCCTACTTCGAGTTCATTGGAAATGTACGTTTTGAGACTCCCTAGATCCAAAAATATATTTGGAAAAAGGTCTATCTATGGTAAAAGGTCTATCTGTGAAGACATAACTCAAAAATGAAAAGTTAATGAAATACCACTCTACAAGAATATGACAAGAATATACAAGACAAACCCACCAAACTACTTTTTACACGGAGAACTCTTTGATAATCTTTTATTTTCTATAAAATGACACAAAGAATTTTAAAATATCACATATTAAGAGATTTGCATGACAAACAAAATACATAGCTTTAACGTTTTGCAAATAATCTTTGAAGTTCTTCTCACTTTTGTATAATTGATAAACCGTAACAGAGGGACCAAAATGTTAGTATACGAAAATTGCAGATCTTGTTAAAGCATACCATGTATAACGTAAACATTTTTGTCTTTAAATTTATGAAATATTCTTGTAACTGGTTTGCTTTCCGAATACTTACTTTCTTTCTTCAAGAGGTAAGTCGCTATTCGTTTTTTCTCTTGATCATGTAAAGAGCATGGAATTTCATAGCCATCACATAGCGATCCACTATTTAAGAGCCTGATTATCGTTTTAGCTTACTATAACCTTCGTATGTGCAACGAGATGTGTTTGTGAAATGGAAGTTAATTTCTATTAAAAGATGTAGGTAGAAGCTTTTTACAAGAAAAATTTACAGAATAGACAATAGAGAAAGTTATGTGATAGCAACATATAAGATTTATAACATATCCATTTTATAAGTTCGCAAAATTGTATTACAAGCATCCAGCACAAGACTATTGTCAAAACAAAATATTACTATAGACTTAATTATTTTCTATGTCTAAAGAGTAATGTTAACTAATGGATGCTAGGAGCCCTCTTAGCCCCTAGCTTACCTTTGTGCGTGCATACAATCAGGTACTGATAGTGTGACTTGCGAAGGAGCAGAATCCTTTTATTCCTGCACCAAGTGTTGTGGAAGAGCATTAATAATTTATTTAAGACTTTGCGGCGTATATTGTTAGTTATGACCAACCTGTTCTCGTGCCCGCTGATGAGCCAGTGAGTTATGAGCCAAACACTCATTGGCAGCTACGTACCGGTTGCGTAGCCGTTATTGAGGCAACCTTATTCCCTTTATTAACCTTGATTCGTCCCCGGTCTCTTAGTTTGGGAGAATCAACCAAATGTCACTGCACATACTATATGCCTGTCTCACAGTTGGCAGCATTGACTCAGGCTTTTAACCGAAACGTAAGGTAACCAATAGTTCATAGACTAGCTAAGACACTAAGAGCTCTGCTCTGAGCTCAGCGATAGTTTTCAGGGGAGTTAAATAGCAAATAGGAGTAACAGTTAATTTGTTTTTACATCGGATTTAATTCGGTTTGTGAGGGGTATTATGAGTAAAACAAGAAAAAGACCTCTCCTCCCGAAATAATCAAAAGTTACCCGAAAATGTATTTAAAGAATGTTTTAAAACATTGGTTTGTTTATTATACTTTTAGTAGTTTCTATTACTACATTCCAAGTTTAGAGCTTCGTGACAAATTGACAGTATAAAATATTAAGTTCGATTGATGATTCTGTTGACGTTAGTACTGAATCAGAAATGTTTATGATGCAAGCATTACACGTGAGTGTACGCTGGTCCGGTGTTATTATAAAGCAGGAGTCTTACATAGTAACAATTTACTACATTTAAGGCTTTAAACAAATGGCGTTAATCTTTATACCCTGACCTTTGATAATCTTATCATCTAACATACTCCATCAATCTGACTTGATAATCTATTATAGACTTCACCTGCCTGACTTTCATTCGCCAGATTACATTGAATAAAAGAACTTTACTGACTTACCCAGCACTCCTACAGGATTGGTTATAGAAAATACCACAACACAAGCGAGAACCTCTGATAGATATGGTGTCACAGAAACAATAGGTAAAAGTAATTCCGAAATATTTCGCAATGTTTTGGGAAATATACATCCCTCTGCATGGTTAACTAATCATTCTATGGGTTCCTTCTTAAGGAAAATATTACAACATTCAAAACATTTTTAAATTTGGAAATGGCTCTTACTTTCCAGGATTTTAATTATTTCGCTGCACGCTCAATGATTTAGTACCTCTATCATTTTATATGGTATGCAGACTAAGTATTGCATGTGGCCAAACTTTTTGCTATTGAGATTTCATCGAAAATACAGGTTTTCCATATCTGCGCATTAAACTAGCCTTCATATTAGGGAAAACCGTTTTTAATCACTCTAACGCTTTTTATTAATATACCATATGTGTACATTTTTATATGACTAACAAAAATTACATCTTGAATTTTATACAGTATTTTCAAATCCCCGTCCGTTTCTTGAATGTATATCTGATTGTTGTGAAAGGCACGCCAGTAACGTTAGTTGTATTTTGTAGGGGTTTCAGTGGTAACAATTTGTAATCAATTACGTATACATACACTACGGTATGCATTTAAAACATATAAAACTCTGCGAGATACAAATCCGGAACCTCTTTGTTAGAAACCTCTATCATAACCATTGGTACATTTTATAAGCAGTAGAGTACTTAAGAAGTGTACAGTTAATGCCACATACACAAATATGTATGGCAGTTTGATAGTGCAACCAATACACTTGCCTCGGTTGTGGGGACAGTGCAAGCAATGCCAGATGTACTGAATCACATTTAAGATAAAACAGTAGAGATAGTTTACCATCTCTGAAGTCATTTCGATTGCGAAATCGAATCAGATGAACGCAATTTGGGAATACCGAGTTCAACGAGTAAACTGTAAGAGATCTTACTTCACAAACTTGTAGAGTTTGTGGAAACATACAATAATGTCCAATTACTTCTGTTGCATTACTTGTTTTCAGAAAAGCCTTTGTTATGTTTTTTCCCGTTTAAACTATCATAGGGCATCTATAAAGCTCTTACGCATGTCTTCCTTTTCCCGCATGGGTTCATTAGTAACTTAAAACCTTCTTAGTTCTTTTTTTATTTTCTCTACACGCACTATGTAGATATATAGTGTATAGAGAAGTATTGTATTCCACCCAAAAATTCGATACCGAGATTTCACCGGAAATACATGTTTTAGGACCCCCTGTATCCAAAAAAAGCATTTCCAGAAAAAGGTCCGTGTGTGTGTGTGTGTGTGTGTGAGTGTGTGTGTGTGTGTCCGTGTGCCTGTGAACACGATAACTCAAAAACGAAAAGTAGCTAAGATACCAAACTTGGTATATAGGTTTAGTATCTTCCAGGGATGTGACACGAAGATTTTGAGAAAAATCCCTCCACTCCAAACTACCCTTTACATGGAGCTTTTTTCGAAAATTTTGATTTTCTTAAAAATGGCTCTAACGATTTTGATTAAAATATCATATATTAAAGATATTTACCTAACAAATAAAATGTATACCTATCTTGAATTATCTGGGAATAGCTTCTGAAGACCTGTTTATTCTGGAGGAATTTTGCTTAATTTGGCATAACTAGTAAACCGTAAGAGATAGGTAAAAACTTACTATACAAAAAATGTAGGTCTTGTTAAACACAAGTTATGTCATATACATTTTTCTCGTGGAGCTTACCATTTTCGAGGTGTTCATTGTTATTAGTTTCAGTTGTGAAGTACTTATATTTTCTAGACGGGAGTGTCCGTTTTTCTTTTGTTCTACTCCTGGCCAAGAAAAGAAGCGATTTGTGATGACAATCGCATAACGACAGCTTTTAAAACATTTGACTATTGGTTTAGCCTAGTGGATTCCCTTATTTTCTTCCTACTTATAAGGAGCTAAATAATAAGAACATTATGCTAATGAGTACCACGATTAGCAAGCTGCGAAAAGAAGAAGAATCTTATGTATGGTTTGTAGAACAGCTAGAGAAAGTCATGTGAGTGTAACACATCAGAATTTTTTCATGGAGTTACTCGTTTTCAGATATTCCTTTTTTCTATTTCTTTCATTTTTTTTTTTTTTTTTTTTTTTGGTTTTGTTTTAGCTTTAAAAATATTGTTAACTCCTATCCACACAAACAAAGGAACTTCAGTCACATAGCAACCATAGGTTAAAGTGAAGGAAGCAAGTAATAAGACTATTTTTGCTATTTTTTTCTCGATTAGCCTGAAGTAAATAGAAGCATAAGCTTTGTAACAATACTTTCTTGCAGAGATATAGAGAAAGTCATGTGAATGGAACACATCAGATGTTTACTTTCTCTACACGTACTATGTATAGTGTATAGAGAAGATATAAGTATTGCACCCAAAAATTCGATCCCGAGATTTCACCGGAAATATACGTTTTGGGTGCCCCTGAATCCAAAAATAACATTTTTACAAAAAGGTACGTGTGTGTGTGTGTGTGTGTGTGTGTGTGTGTGTGTGTGTGTGTGTGTGTGTGTGCGGACAGCATAGCTCAAAAACGAAAAGACCGTTAAATACCAAACTTGGTATTTAAGTTTGGCATCTTCCAAGGATGCGACACGAAGGTTTTGGAGAAAATCCCCCCACCCCAACTACCCTTTACATGGAACATTTTTCGAAAATTTTGATTTTCTTAAAAATGACTGTAATGATTTTGATTAAAATGTCAAGTATTAAAGACATTCACCTGACAAATAAAATATATATCTTGAATTTTACATTTTTACATAGCATAGTACAGTGCTTCCTTATAGTTCCAAGTTGTTAAAAAAGTACTTGAAAATCACGCTATTTCAAAAGTACGGACGCTCCAGTATGACTAGTTATGCATATTTATACATGTATACACGTGTAAACTGATCATAACTTTTGTAATTCGATGCATTCAATTAGATACTACGTTGATCCAAATTTGCTGTATTGGTATTTATTTGACTGGTCAATGACAATAATATGTGAGCTCGATGTTCCTTTGTTATTTTGTGATCCGTTAAGGTTTAGTGGAAATATTTGTTATAAAGGCAGTGCTCAAGTCGAGAAATTTATAGAAGGCGAGTTTTTGTAAGTATTAACACTAAATTACATAAGTAATTCTTTGAAATGGCATGTCATTTCGAATTCTAAGGCAGATATGCAGTAATTTTTCCCTTGTGTCAAAAATTATTACCTCTGTCAAGTTTGGCTGAAATCGGTGCAACGGCGTAGAATTAAATAAGAAATAAAGATAAATAAACACATAAACACACTTTTATGTATTAAGATTGTGTCCGCCAATTCTTCGGAAATTTGTGGCCTTTCACTACAATCACAAGATAATGATTTTTTTCTGTCGTTACAAGTTTCAGAAGACACAAAATAAGTTAACATTCAGGTATGTCGATCTCACACACTAAAACACGTCCTGAAATTGCTATTCAAACATATCGTATTAAATCAAATAATAAATGAAAGGGATTATGCAGGCATAAGACTGCCGTGGAGAATAATGGACGAAACGCAGGGGCATGTTACAGGAAGGTGTGTTGCGATATTGCGATAGTGCTTTAAACATTCATGAAAGTTTTCTAGGATTCTATAGAAATTAAAATATATCGCTTTACTACTTGTAAAAAGTGTGTTAACATCTTTTGACTTAAAAATGAGAGGTTACTGTTACGATGGAGCAGTACTCACGCATCACCCATATTCCAGCGAGTAAGAGATGAATACTATCTGATAAGATGTAGGTATGCTCACTGTTAACGTATACATCCTGAACCTATATATAGTTGATGAATATTTTACGATATTGAATAAATGCCGTACTTTTATCGAAGCTTCTCCAAAAAGCTATTCTGTGAGGAAATGAAAAATTATCTTCGTATACACCCTTTAAAAATGCCTTTTTCTCAAAACATTAATTTGATTAAAATATCACAACAGGATTTATAGGAGTATGAAACAAAATCGTGTATGTGTATTAAATTTAATGTGAATTTATGCCTCTTGTCTCATATTGAATGTTCTAAAACTCAGAAATAATTAAATAGAAAGTAACGTACTCTGGAGAAAAAAAAATATTTGTATCAAATAATGTACTTTAAGGCTTTAAGACTTTCCGAAATATTCACTGCTGTTTTGTATGCGTGATTCTCTGATTTTAATTTACGTAAGTTTGTTTTTCAGTAAATTGCTTTTAACAACATTTGCAATTAAGTACTTCGATTTGTACTTTAGCAGTTTCAGTTTACAAGTTATACGGGTTTTCGTTTAAAAATGTCCAGTTTAAATAACATTTTATTTAAATTTTATTTAACTTAAACAAAAAACCGTCAACTTAGATATCGAGAGGGAAGCTTGAAACTGGTCTTAATTGTATTATAGATTTCACCAGCAACCCCCACTTTGTAATTTCAATTGACATCCCTTAGTTTTATACATAAATGTGAAAGAGTATTCAAATTATTTATTCATCTCGTTAATTTATTTTATTTCTTTTGCTTTAAATCGTTGTCTACCAACTGGATTGTTGTCATCGCGGAAGACCATTTTGAGCATTTCTTGTGTATTACATGTTTGTAAAATGGTGTATGTATTCCATTCAAGAAAGATCAGAAATCATATTTATTTATGGAGCTGAAAAGTTTTGTGCCCACAGAACTCCACTGCTTTTAACGAGAGGCATCCTGAGAAAAACACAAGTTGCCAACAGATCATAAATCTAGTACATACATTTGAAGGAACTGGTTCAATATGCAATAAAATAAATAAATGACCTAGAAACTCGATAAAATTTCTCAGATTGCAGTATTAGATCATTTCAGTACATATATTCCATTCCACAACGATTTACTGTAATGGACACTTCGGCTGATTCCTTACATAAAGTGCTAAAAATGAATAAATGTTATCTATAAAAAATTCAAATTCACCAACAGCTCAGCGAAAACGATATTGATAGAAGAGTCGAGTTTTGTAAACATATATCTTAGAGAATTGAACATGATTCAAATATGAAACAAAATATTTGTTTTAGTGATCAAGCGACCTTTTTCTAAAATGGGTCTGTCAACAAACACAAATTTAGATACTGGACAATGAAAATCCTCATGTGTTTCGTGAAGATATTATTCAGTTTCGGCAGAGGATCAATGTGTGGGCTGGAATTATGGGGGATGATATTGCTGGATCGATTTTCATCGAAGAAAAATCAAATGGACAAATGTATTTGAACATATTACTAAATTAATTCATCCTCTTATCACATAGTCGCTAGAACGAAGTCTGTGAAGGAAATGTGGTGTAGAACGAACAAAATTTGCATTGTCTGCAGAACCGAGCTCCCCACACAGTTTGTAGTACCTTGCGACAATGACTGGATAGATTTCCAGGAAAATGGATTGATAAGAGAGGTGCTGTAGAATGGCTTCAGGCTGATGCCGTTTGACTTCTTCCTATTGGATTATTTGAAATCAATTGTTTATACTCCTCCACCTGATAATATTCAGGAATTTAGAAATAGAATAGATCAAGAATATAATGGGATTAGTGATGAAACACACCAGAAAGTTCGCAAGGAGTTCTAAAATAGCTGTTTAGCGAACAAGGAGAACATTTTGAACATTGAATAGTCCAAAAGATTGTGTTTCTTATCAGGTTGTCAGAAAAAAACAGATAACATAATGAATAAGATGAATAAACAAATGAATACTCTTTCATATTTAAGTATAAAACAAGTGGTGGTGGCTGAGGGTAGGGGGTGAAGCCTAAAATGCAGTTAAGATCAATTTTAAGCTTTCTTCTCAATGTCTAAGTTGACATGTGTTTATTCAAATTAAATTAAATTTAAATTAATTATTGTTTACACTGGGAGATTTGAAATAAAATTCCTGTATAACACCATGTATAATTTGAAATTATTACTCGCAGATTTTATCAGGAGTAACGAGGCAGATTGAAATAAATGGTGGCGTGATTTGTAGACTAAATATGGAAATAAATCTAAAGAAAGCTGTGTCACAGTTACCCATTTATTAAGAGGGTTAACTGACAGAAACGTAGAAACGTGGAAATGAATCTTGATAATGAACTAAGTATTTTAAAATGTATTTTCATTACCATTAAATAATAATAGTATTAATAATTATTTTATTATTATTTAAAATAGTATTTTATTTATTTAAAAAGTCACTGATATTACTCTTTAACTTTGAGTTCCGTTGTATACTTTCACTTAAATACTCTCTCCCACCCCACAGAATTGGATGCCAAATCACAGCCATGCTCATGTTGTGCTTCCACCCTTTTTTTAAGAAAATCTTTGTGGTGCCTATAGAATAAAGAAGTGTTTACTTTTCGTTTTAACTTCTTCGCGTATTTCCTTTCCCACAGCTTGTTTCAAGTTTATGTTCAGAAATAACCTTGTAAGGAGAAAAAGCTATGACCCACTGGAACTGTTTATCTGTCAAGAATTTTTGTCTAGAGTTCCGACAGACATCTTCACTGGCATGAATGTGTCCTAATCAATGTCGACGTATTCAGTGACGTATTGCCTCTTCCAATGTTTCATAGAAAAGCTGGCTGTGCAAAGCGTTTCGAAATTCCTCTCATGAACAACTTGGAAAACAATGGAATTAAAACGAAATTCAGAGTATAAAGCCGATGAAATTGAGGAATACAAAAAATGTAAGATAATCGTCTCATTGATTTGAATTGGAGAATACTTTCTTAAGAATCTGTGGAAACCGAAATGTAATATTACTCAAGTTATCAAAACTGTGCTAATTTTTGTGATAACTGCATTGTGTCGAATGTTTGCACAGTCTCTCGGCGTCTTTTTAAATATCTCCACAATCGTCACACTTTCTAACAGAATTGCGTAGGTGCTGTCAAAACATCTGGAGGTGCAAATAAATACCACTCTTACTTTAACGATAATACCATTGACGATCAAACATTTGCAAACCTAAAATAATCATATCATTGTTTTACGTTAATGCTTATACTAATATATACAGAGAAGTCGCCGTCGAAATTGTTCTTATCTGTAAACTCGGAAACCATTCGTTCGATTCCAAAGCATATTTCCATAGTGTAAAATTCAGGCATCTGTTAATGCTTTAGTCTATCATTTTGTTTAAATATCTCATGTTCTTATAAGCAATTGTTACTCCTAATATTAAAGTGAACATATTTTCACGGTCTTCTAGATGCTGCCAATTCCTGTCGACCAGCAAATGACCAGATTCTGCCATTTTTTTTTTTTTTTTTTAACTTTTTTATAGCTCTACGTCCTTTAACCTGGTTGGTCATATCGGACGATGAATGTAATTGGTGAAATGATGATCAAATGATCTCGGGGTTCATGGAGCTTAAAGTTACTCGACATTCGTCTTCTCAGGATAAGGGGAAACCCCGAAAAAACCTTAACCGGGTAACTCATCGTAAGCGAGCTTAGAACTTGCGACCTGTTGAATGTGAGGCAGACACGCTACCACTACACTACCTAGGCAGGCTCATCCAGTTTTTATGCTAATTCACTACTGACATGGCCAACTGTTTCTTAGCAGTAGCAGTAACGTCATCTTTGCATGGCCACCTTTCAGTTTTTGAACTTTTGCTAGGTTTAAATTAGTTAAAATGTGCACAATGTATATTAAAATGTTGTAGCAAAAGTGAATGTATGGACTTCTCAGAACCAAGTTAGCCTTTAATTATATAAGAATATCGATTATACCAACCAAGATCTATTCTAGAATAAATTATATTACGAGATGATAAGAAATTTGATTGTCTATTTGATCTAGTTTAACAACGAAAACACAATGAAAGGCAGTTCGCTGCTGTGATGGTATTTTAATAAAACCCTTTGTTCGTTACTTCACATTTTGAATTAATCAGAGTAGTAATAACAGTGCGATGCCTAAGTGTTGTAAATGCCCCTCCCCAAAATATATAGACTTGTCTAGATACGTTGCATGAACATTAGCTAAAGTGCGTCGAAATGAACTTATGTAACAAACTGTTAGACGGGAGGTCCATTGCACCTTGGATCAGACGAATCTCGTCTGGCTGGCCCATCATATGTTTAATCTGCTGATCCATATAAGTAAACCGTATCAGAACGATTTTCAGCCAACATGGAGCACCTTCATGTCAACAAAAATACTATACAAATCAGCTCTCTGACTAGTATCTGTCTGGAAATTTCGCACATAAATAAAGGCGAGTCAATTTGGGCTTTGTTGTGCGGCGGGTAAAATTCATATTCCAAATATTACTGATGAGAATTATCTAGAGGGTTTTTTATAGTGAATCCTCCGCTTTACTCCTTAATTGTAATTTCGTACAGTCGCTACTAATTAAAAAAAACAAAAAACAAAAAATTGGCATTCATGCAAAAGAATGAAAAAACATCGGGGAGACGTCCAATTCCTCAACCCTTCCCCCAAAAGTCATCCAAGTTCTGAAGGTGGTGGGTTGGGAATTTGAATGCCGTAGCTCAATACCTAGAGCAACTGGATGAAGGCCAAGAGATCCATGGTTCAAATCCTGGCTATGGCATTGAATTTTTCAAGCTGATCTACCTTTCCATCATAATTATTATTATTATTATTATTATTATTGATGTTATTGTTGTAAACACTCGAGATCGATGCCGTGATTCGAACTACGATCCAGTAATCTACGAGAATTATTCCTTAGGAATCCCAAAAAAACAATGTCTTCAGCTTAGCAACTGGCAAAATGTTCTTTGCTTTCTTCAGTACACTTTCCCCAGTCTTTATCCATTGTTTTGACTGCCGTTTTGAGTATTGTGTGTGATGATGGATTCAGGTCATCAATAATCAAAATCGGCATAAAAAGTCTTGCGGATTGCGACTAAACATCGCCAGACATTGTGTTGAAATATTCCGGATGCAGTTTTGGCCCATTGCATGAAATGCTGCTCCCACCTCGCACAACCTTCTCCTGAGCCGATTCTACGCGCAGGATAGCACTTTCTCAGTTGAGATGCCCACAATCTCAGCAATCTCACGAATTTTTATTTCGCAGTCTTGCATTGCCATATAATGGATTTTGTCGATGGTTTCCAGTGTGATACCTCAATTGGACGGCCGGAGCGCGCTTCATCTTTGGTGCTTGTCCGACCACTTTTAAATATATTAATCCAAAAGTAAAGGGTCTTCAACGATGGGGGATCCGTGTGAACTTTGTCCAATTCTGTTTTTATTTGTGCGGCAATCCAACCCTTCAAATGAAAATGTTTAATAACAGCACGAAACTCGGTTTTATCCATTTAAATCGCAATTGACACATGGACTAATTCAGATGGCTGTTAGCATTAAACTGTTTGCTGTATCACGGCTTACACAGAAATATTTTGTTGTGAAATACTGTTAACTGTTCGAAGAAAAATTAATTCAGTTTTAGACTCAATTATTTTCAGTTAGTTATCTCACGGACGGGCCCCCGGTGACTTGGGTAGACCACCACACGTAGGCCTTGGGGCATTTACTACCTTCGTGACCCCAGAGAGGAAGGAATGAGATGAGATATGTAGGGTGACAAGTTCCGGATAACGACGGGCGCAAGCACGGACGGAGTCCAACTGTTTCAGATTGAATCCCTCCGACCCCACCCGGGCCCAAACCACAAGCTCCGTGCCCCCGGGTTTTCACTGAAGAGACCTTAACCCCAAAGCACCCGAAGGTGAGTTCCGATAGAGTGGTCCCGCGACGACGCCAAGAATAAATCTTAAAATTCACGCAAATGATTATGACATCCGCCGCGTAATTGTTTTGGAAGCTGTAATTTGATCCTGTTACAACTTTAATGGTGTAAGTGCGGTTGTCCATCTAGTGTAATGTCTGAAGTTATAATGATCCAAAGCAGTGGCTACAATGGATAGAAGAACTAGACGATATGGAGCAAACCAAGGAACATAAAGAGAGCGTAAAATAACGATGCTGAACCTGCCGCGAAGCAATGCTCTGAGTCAAACTTGACCATCTGACGATGAAAATGTTTTATTATGGGGAAAGATGAAGGTAAATAAAGTAAAATGAAATCTAGATCAGCTATAAGGAGCAGAGCACGTAATCTCACTCGAGTTGCTCCAGGACCGAGAAATTCTGCTATTGACGCTAAAACATTTACTGAATGAAATTGTTCCTTGATGAGGTTATTTGGATCTAATAAACAAATATATCAACAACTATGAAATTGGTTCAATAAGTGCCGATTTTCAAAATAGTGTAGCTCAGGCAACTTGGTATTACCATGACGTACTCATTTGTTACGCGTCGCCAAAACTTATTTGGTATTGATTAATTAGTTTGGATTTGACAGGAATTTTAGTAAGCTGTTCAACGTATTTTCGCTAAAATATAAAAATTGCAGTATGATTCAATGATATATTATTTTAGTTTAATTGGAAGCTATTTATGAGGACCCTTCGCCATCTATGACAACAGATACTGTTTCAATGGCTTATAACACGGTCAAATATCCGTTTTTGATGAGGAGCGCCCAGGTCGCTTAGCAGATGTGATTACCGTGGAATTAATGGGAAAAGTCCAAAATGATTCTCGCTGACGGACAAACGAAAATTCGCGAAGGGAATGTGTCGAAGGGAATGACAATTCATATTTTGTATAAAAAGTTGAAGCCGAAAAAAAAATGGTTCACATTATCCCATGTAGTCCTCGTTGATACAGAGAAGTGTT
Organism: Hymenopus coronatus; assembly: GCA_030762935.1. Lineage (NCBI taxonomy): Eukaryota > Metazoa > Arthropoda > Insecta > Mantodea > Hymenopodidae > Hymenopus > Hymenopus coronatus. Next base: position 150,763,774 of record CM060882.1, on the reverse strand, counting down.
TTGTAGAGCTTGACAGCTCCTGTTTTTGGAGGCATTAAAAATAAAAGAAATGGCGGGAAAAGTGTAGGAACCTAAAAGGGAAATGAGAAATAAATAATCTATTTTGAAAAATGGCGGCTTCTTTCTTAAAACGATATTTATTGAACCGCTCTTGCACATATCAGATGTACACCAGTCAGATGAAATAGAGGTCAGAGCATTGATAGGACTCTGTACTTTATTAGTAATCGTCATAGCAGCAGACTAAATGTGATAAAAAAGCAGATAATTCACAGAGTGTGGTAATTGAAGTTTATTATTTCTTAATGAATGATCACAGATTTAGATTTCTGCTGCGTTACTCAGGTTTGGTGACTTTACAAATAAAGAAGATCACAAGGACATTAGTAAGTTATCATTTATTAGATATATTTTTGTAATGTTTCTAGAGACATTTCAAAAGGTATTGCTATCTTGCTATGGCCAGGCGTCAACAACTGATTGTTCTTTGAGTAAAGCGTTCTGCGAATCGTCTAGTGTGCACTGCATAACAAACTGTTTGGAAAACAGGAACAGACAATTGCTTCCGTTTAGTGGCGGTATACAACATTTTGCATTTGAAATACATAAGGCATCTTTCATAGTAATATAATATATTATATATTAGGTTTGTGATTGATAAAACAATTGCTCTATTACAATATCTCTTCCGTCAGTATTTATATTTCTGATATGAACATATACATATTTTAAAGCGGCAATCCTAATATAAATAATTGTTCAAAACTAATGACATTTATTATAATATTAATATAGTAAAACAACAAGCTCCTTAACTTGGCCACTACCATTGTAATCACATTGTAACGTTCCTAGTATTAGAATTAATTTGTAATGTAAAGCTTTTACATTTATCGCAGTGAATATGAGCAGACATCTTCGTAATTATTTGGTATCTAACTCAATTCGAAAGAAGGTCCCTTTCCCTTGTTAGACAACTGTCGTACTCACCTGCAGGGTTGCATAATGACGCTAAAAATTGAATTATTTGATTGTGTGCAGAATTTACTGCAAAAGAAACACTTACTCCACCACTTTCTACAAATAAGAAAGACCTCTCCTAGGCAGGCATTAACATTGAGGTCAATGACCTACGTGTTGGATTGCTTTCTCTTCCCGATATTAAACTAATACACGACACACTGCAGGGAACAGAGATCATTCTTGCTGTCACGTGTTTTCCCAAACACGTACTGAGCAAGCCTACTTGTTCTAGCACAAAATCAAGCGAGTTGGTGACGATTGCTATAGATGAACAACTTCTGGCTTTCGGGAAAAATTGTTCGTTTAGGCAGCCAAATGAACCTGCTAAGTATGGTGTGGAAGTGTTTGCCTTAGTAGAGCAGAAAATATGTACAGCATTAAGGACTGTCAAAACGTGTTTAGGAAAGTGGTAGAAATATCCGTCGAAATTGCATACCAAAACTTTCTACCCAGTTTCTAGTCATATGGAAACTACATATCAAATTTTCTACCTGGCTTCTGCTCATACATAAATTGTACATAAAAGTTTTCTACCTGGTTTTGGCCATATGGAAACTGCACAGCAAAACTTTGTACGTGGCTTATGCTCATATGGAAACTGCACATCAATATTTTCGACCTGGCTTCTGCTCATACGAAACTGCACAGCAACATTTTCTACCTGATGAGTGGTCATATGGAAATTGCACATAAAAATGTTCTTCCTTGTTTTTGCTCATATGGAAGCTACTCGCTTATTTTGTCTCGATTAAGGCCATATGCAAAATGCACATATTTACCAAACAAATTTAATTTCGTTCGAAAAGAAAGGCTGTTTTAACGCGCAAACCTGTCATAGTTATCATCAATCAACGTTTGAACATGCAAACTGAGATTTATATTAATATACAAAGCAATGCAGGAAGTAAGAGGAATGCCAATGTGAAATCAATCAAATACAAAAGAAACATTGAGGAATAAAAGTATATAGATTCTCGAATTATATGGTTCTTCGCAAATATTTCTATAGAGTTGTGGAATACGTATCCCATTTCTGTAGAGTTGACTAGTAGGTATACAGTTAAACTTCAGTTACTGACAGACACGAATGTGCAGGATTTTATAAACTTTTAGCAGCTTTTTCCAGCATTTTCATGTTCAACTGTATCATATTGTGAGCGATCTCCGGCAATAGTATGTCACAATACCATTCCGGGTAAACATGATTGCAGAATCATTATACATAATTTGGTAAGCAGATCTAACAAAATTTGGCTTAACCAATCTTACATTTTTGCAGGTGTACAGTTTTTGAGTAGGGTTAACTTCTTCAGAATCAGTATGATATCGGGATATGATTAATTCATTTATAAATGAAATGCGCACAATGTGCGAATATATAAACTGAATTACATTAATCTGTTGAATTAATTGTTTTTCATCAAGCCCTGTTTAGGACAGGAGTTGGAAGGTAGAGTCAGACTGAAAAATGCAATGCCATAGCCGGGATTTGAACCACGGATCTGCCGATCTCTAGCCAGTTGCTCTGCCACTGAGCTACCATGGCAACATGCCGGCATAGCATTGAATTTCTCAACTGACTCGCATATTTTCCGGTAAACCACAAGTTGTTCCCAAATTATTTTGAGATGACAACCCCAATAGCGACTTACAATGTTGTAAGTACTTGAGTCCAGAATTCATAGTGTAGCCAACTATTATGGTCAATTGTATTGGATTAATTATTTTTTCTCATAAGCCGTGTGTAGGACAGGAGTTGGATAGGTAGAGTCAGACATTAATCTAATTCTGATTTTATTATTAACATTTGTCTTTTTTCATTTTCCTTCGTGATACCTTTCACAAAGTTTGTTGCACAGTTCACAAATAGTCTTCACCCGAGTGGTGAAATATCTTGTTTTGGCAGAACCGTGTGTTGATATCGCGTTACTGTGTCGAAGCTCGTAATTTGCCATGACGTCGGTTGAGTAGAACAAGAGGACTATTCTAGTTCTCTTGAATAAAATTCGTTCCAGATGCATTTTATTTTTCCCATACATATTTGACGTGTGCTTTCGAAGGCCGTGGAATTTAGCAGGAATATGAACGTTCTGATGTCTTCCATGAAGAAAGTTTCTTTCATTAAGACTCCTTGACCCACTGCCTTCCCGATATACAGGATTCGTTTCGTGTAGTGGTCTTTGACTATTTAAAAGGCCTATGCTCCAGTTGTGTCATATGGGACCCACATAATCTGGGAAAAAATGAAATGGTCGCTCTTTAACTGCTGTGGTTCTCAGCAAACCCATTCTATACTGGGCGTGAAAGCCCACTTAATTTTGTTGAGAGGCCTCTTTTATCAGGATTGAGGTTCTTTTACGTGCCGTAAATCTACGACACGGGATTAACTGCTTTACTACCCTTCCGAAGGAAATCATGCTAAGGATTTTTACGCCCGAAAAAATCCATCGTCCTCCGCCGGGTTTGAACCCGCGACCTTGGGTAGTATATGAAGTTAGCATGGTAATCATTACACAACGGAGGGCGATCATAATCTGGGAGAAACTACAAATCAATGACTTCACAACTTTAGCAAATCAAAGCCCGGATAAGATTAAAGGAAACGGTGTGTACTTTTTTTGCATTTTTCACTCACCCGAAATATCATTAATGGACAACTACTTCTTTAGTGTAGCTACAGTGGCTATCCCAGAAGTACCCGACCAGACATATAGATAGCGGTTGTTTCAAACAACAACAACAATGGTTAAAAGTACCAACCTTAGAAAGCTTAAGTTTGACGATTTTATATGCTTTAGCATCTGTTTGGCAACCATCATAGTGAATGCTCTCAACACATTTATAAATATGGATAAAACTGGCCATCATTATATATTAAAATACTTTCATTGAAAGGTCTTAGCCCAACGAATATTAAAGCTGAGCTAGATTCTACTTTAGGGCAGTCTGTTCCTTCGTTTACAGCAGTGAAATATTGTGTGGCACAGTTTAAGCGCGGCCGTACGAGCTGCGAAGACGAACATCGTAATAGTTGACCAAATGAGGTTATCACTCCAGAAATTGTAAAGAAAGTCCACAAAATGGCATTGGATGACCGTCGACTGAAATAGCGCGAGCTAGCAAAAAGTTCTGTACATCGCATACTGATAGAAAATTTAGATATGAGAAAGTTGTGTGCAAGGTGGGTGCCCCGTTTACTCACAATAGAACAAAAAGAGGGTCGTGAGGATATTTCAGTCGAGTGTTTGGCAATACTTCGCTGCAATAAAGCTGAGTTTTTGCATCATTTCATAACAATGGATGAAATCTGGGTCCATCACTTCACACCTGAGATGAAGGAACAATCAAAACAGTGGATTGGAAGGGGAGAATCGGCTCCAAAGAAGGCGACGACAGTTCCATCTGCAGGCAAGGTCATGGTGTCAGTTTTCTGGGACGCACGAGAGATAATTTTCATTGATTATCTCAAAAAAGAAAAATGAATCACTGGCGAATATTATAGGAACTTGTTACGGCGTTTGACCGATGAAATCGAGCAAAAACGGCCCTATTTAGCGAAATATAAAGTTTTGTTTCATCAAAACAATGCATCAGTGCACACGTCCAATATCGCCATGGCCAAAATCAATGAGTTAAAGTTCGAATTGTTTCCTCATCACCTATTGGCCAGGTTTAGCCCTTCGCCTGCGGTGCCACAAGTAGTAAAAAAGGGCGTTAAACACTAACCGGAAAAAAAATTTAGCTCCCTCTGATTATTTCTATTTCCAAACTTGAAGAAATGGCTTGGTGGTAGATTTGCCAACAATGAAGAGATGGAGTCTATAGTTGATGACTATTTTGCAGACCTCGATAGTGCTCACTATAAACAGGGTATTGCAGCTATTGAACATCGCTGGGAAAAGTGTATCGAGCTGAAAGGAGACTATGTAGAGAAATAAACATGTTTTTCCTCAAAATGTTTGTGCTTTCTTTGTTAGGTAGAGTACTTCTGGGACAGCGCTCGTATCTTTAGCGAAAGCATTACTGGAGCACAAAACGGGCTACAAAAGCACAAGCGTGAAATTTCAAAATCATTTTTGCCAGAAAACCTGAAGTATAAGCATGTTTACCTATTGGCCATTTAGAACATTAATAGTGTGTGTATGTTAGAGAAACAATCTGGTGTGTTACATTAACATGATTTTCTCTACATCTCTGCTACAAATTATTGTTCTATCTACTTCATGCTAATCGAGATAAACATTAGCAGAAATTGATTTATTATTTAGTTCCTTATAAGTAGAAGAGAAATAAGGGGATACACTAGGCCAAACGGTTAAAATGTTAAAATGCGTTGCTATGGGATTCAAATCCGTTTCTTTGCATGGCCAGGAGTTGAGAAGTTCCCATATGAGAAAAGTATTTTAAAACTGAAACCAGTAACAAGGAATACCTTGAAAATGGTCAACTGCACGAAAACAAAACAAAAAAAAATGCATATGACATAAACTGAGTGCTTTAAGCAGATCTAAATGTTTTGTTAGTAAGTTTTTGTTTATCTCTCACGGTTTGCCAATTATGCAAAATTCAGAATAATCATCCAAAATAGAGAGTTTCAGAGGTTATTCCCAGGAAATTCAAGATAAATGTTTTATTTGGCATATAAATATCTTAAATATGAGAGATTTTAATCAAAATCGTTAGAGCTGTTTTTGAGAAAACCAACATTTTCGAAAATTTTTCTATGCTGAACTTAAATATCAAATTTGGTATTTAACGGACGTTTGGTTTTGAGTTATGCTGCCCACAGACACAGACACACCCACGGGTGTTTTTAAAAAAAATATTTTTTGAATTCAGGGGGTCCCAAAACATGTATTTCCTTTGAAATCTCAGTATCGAAATTTCTGGTGCAATACAATACATTCTCCATAAACAATGTACATAGTACGTGTAGAAAAGTAAAAAAAAATCTGATGTGTTCCATTCACATGACTTTCTCTACATCTCTGCAACAAATTATTGTTAAAAAGCTTATGCTTCTATATACTTCATTTTAATCGAGAAAAAAAATAGCAGAAATAGTCTTATTACTTGCTTCCTTGTAAGTAGGAGGGAAATAAGGGTGTAATATAGACTAAACTGATATCCAAAAGCTGGTTGTTATGTGACTGAAGTTCATTTGTTTGTATGAACAGGAGTTGACAAATTCCTGTATGAGAAAGGTAAGTTTTTCAAAGCTGAAATCAAAAAGAAGGAATATCTCAAAAACGATCAACTCGACGAAAAAAAAATGTATATGACATAAATTGTGTGTTTTAATGTGCTCTACATTTTTTGTGTGTTTAGTTTTTGCCCGTCTCTTACTGTTTAGCAGTTATGCAACATTTCATAAAATTCATCCAATATAAAGTAGGCTTCAGAGGCTATTCCCAGAAAATTAAAGATATACATTTTATTTTTCAGTTAAATATCTTTAATATTTGATATTTTAATCAAAATCGTTAGAGCCATTTTTTAGAAAATCAAAATGTTCGCAAAAAGTTCCATGTAAAGGGTAGTTGGGGGTTGGGGGATTTTCTTGAAAATCTTCGTGTCGCATCCTTGGAAGATACTAAACTTAAACACCAAGTTTGGTATTTAACGGTCTTTTAGTTTTTGAGCTATGTGTCCACAGGCACACACACACACGGACCTTTTTGTAAAAATAGTTTTTTTTTTTTTTTTTTTTGATTCAGGGGGACCCAAAACATGTATTTCCGGTGAAATCTCGGTATTGAATTTTTGGGTGAAATACAATGCCTTCTCTATGCACTATCTACACAGTACGCATAGAGAAAGTAATAAGTGCATCATACCTATCTCAATAATACATCACGACAAAACAGATGCAATCACTGGTAATAAGAAAAAAACCCATTATAATCACATGTTGTAATTAAATATCGGATGTTAGGTGCTTAATACCTCATTTTAGGTAATTAAAATAGCCGTTAAAAGATGAGTTTAGGGTGATTAATTTTAGGCACATAAAATCCTTTTTAAAGAATACTGAATTTATACCATGCAAAATGCGTTAGTAAATTATAATAAAGTCACACATAGACCATAAACACATGCATTCATCTTCTTCTTCTTCTTTCTGTTGTCTGTAGTTTTATAAGAACGTAAGCAGCATTATTATGTTTTAATTTCACAGAACTGTCAAAAGACAATTATATTCACAGTAAATAATCCTTTTTTTTAGATTTTGCAAAGAAAAACTGTATCTCTTGTCCGTTAACAGTAGTTTTTATGCAGAAAGTGAGCAACAAATGTCATCTGAATCGTTTATTGTAACTTGGGTGGAGCTCAAAACATACTTTGAGAAATCAGGAATTTCGACAATCATCCATGTTAATGGGTTAATAAATGTTTACTCATTTTTATGGGTTTAAAATGTATTTTTGTTCAAAATATTTAATGTAGTTTAATAGGTTCCCATATAATTTTAGATATTTTAGTTATCAAATGTTTACGTTGTGTATATACTAGTTTAATTCCATATATTTCATGAAGAACTGAATAGATTTTTACTTAAAATCCAAGGTCTAGTTATAATAAAACCAAAATTAGAGGCAGCTTTGCAGTCACTGTAACAAAGCAAGGAACACTCGTCAATGCCCACGGTAATTTTCTTTGATCTTCCCAATATCGCTGTAATGAATGCAATGACAATTACTGATAACAGTTGTCAAAGAAATCAATCGGTGCCTGTTAAAAGAAGGAAGAGAGCACAAACACTTCTCGGTTTGCAACTTCCATAGAGCTACATCTTGGATAAGAAGACATCAGGAACTCGTGGACATGTTAATTGTGGTGGAAGCAAGAATAAAATGGGCAGACGAACTTAAAAACAAATTCAATAAGGGTGAACATACACTAGAGACCTAGACTATAAATAGAATAGGCATCAACATGTAGCTCTAGGGAGTCGGTTTTATCTGCTCAGGCCCGTTAGCGTTTGCCACAAAGAAAACTGAGCAGCAGGACGGTTTGTAGGTCCTGCAGAGTTAGCATATCAAAATTTGCTTTAACGATTAAGTGTAAAGCAGAAATAATTTTTGGTCCTCCTCTGTACCATGGGGGGTAATATGCATCACATTCAAGAAGTGTCGAGTTCAAATCTCGAGTGGGATGAGTTACCTGGATATGGTTTTTCTACGGGTTTTTCCTTATTCTGAGGAGACGAATGCCGAGTAACTCTTAGCTCCATGGATTTTGGGCTCAATTGAGCATCATTTCATCGATTTCTTTCATCGTTTGATAGTACCTACCAAGTTAAAGGGCGTTAAACTAAAAAATAAATAAATAAAATAATTAAAAAGAATAAACTCAATACAGTGCAGTCACTTCGTTTAATAAATCCATTCGAAGTTCCTTAACATATTAATTCAGTGGCGTTTCCTGCACAAGAGTAACTTTATGATAGACATTGATATGAAATATTCTAACCATGTTTTAAGGAAGTATATTGCTGATATGATAATACATATTGTGAGCATTCACAACATAATTTTTTTAACGAAGGCTGAACAAGCGGACTTGACTTAGTTTGTAAGATGGCCACTGTCTACAAATAGTTGTAAGGAATAAAAATAGATGGCGCTACCGTGCTAATCACGGAGCGGAGAGTAGAGCGCAACATATGCGAGTATAAAACGACAGCGAACCGGTTGAGAGGCAGAGCCTTCAATCCCATTCAGAGACACCTCCGTCTCGTCCAGAACTGGTGCAGACAGTGGCGGATGTCCGTTAACCCGGGCAAAAGTCATGCTGTTCTGTTCACCAGAAAACGCCCCGCAATAGCCCAGATACCCGAAATGAAATGGCGGGTTATACGCTCTTTAACTGCTGTGGTTCTCAGCGTCCCATTCTATACTGGGCGTGAAAGACCGCTTAATTTTGCTCAGAGGCCTCTCTATCAGGCTTGAGGTTCTTTTACGTGCCATAAATCTACGACACGGGACCCACGGCTTTACTTCCCTTCCGAAGGAAGCCATGCTAAGGATTTTTACGCCCAAAAAAATCCATCGTCCTCCGCCGGGTTTGAACCCACGACCTTGGGTATAGGAAGTCAGCATGGTAACCACTACACCACGGAGGCCGACCCAGATACACGACATTTCCTATCAGGGCCAGAGAATAGAGTGGGGAAATTCAATCAAATACCTGGGCATCACTCTTGATAAGGGCCTAACTTATCGTGAACACGTGCGGGGAACGTCGGACATAGCGAAGGGGGTGGTGGCCTCCCTTTACCCTGTACTGGCCTCCCAAATGCCGGTTCACTTAAATTTACGTATTTTCAAGGCGCTCATAGTCCCCCTGATGTTCTTCGCCTGCGAAGTGTGGTGTATGGCAGCAGATTCCTGGCTTCTCTGGTTACAGCGGGTACAGAATAGAGGACTCCGGTCCATATATTCTATATGTCGAAGTTTCCCTTTGAGGCTACTTCATGAAGCTTCGGCCCTCCCATATGTGGAAGAAGTCATTAGGCGCCGGGCTCCCAGATTGGGCGAACATGAGAACGCTCTTGTCAGATCGCTGGGGGAGTACTTACCCACTGAACGCCGAAAGAGGCAGTTTCGGGTTCCCCGCATGGCTTGCGGGCACCCCCTGTAACAACGGCTTCAAACCAGCCAACAACGAAATAGCTGAACTAAGTACTTCCCCCCTTCCAATGGGAGTGGTCTATCAAAATTAACCAACATAAATAATTTTCAAAATTAAACACCAGCGGAGCAGAGGAAAGGATGCTGCTCCTGAAAGATGCAACCTCTTGAGGAGCCTATCTAGCGCTACCTCCTTAACACCAACACTCGAAACCTCAAAAATAAAACCTCAACCTCATTCCTGTGGTTAAATCCTTACCAGGGTAGGTATACAGCAACAACACCTAGGCTCACCACGAGCCTACCAGATCTCGCACGCACACGCAGGCACACCAGAGGCAGGCATTGTCTAGACACCATAGCTTTAAGGACTCTGCTACTGGCAAGGTGGCTCGACTCAGTTTTATCTTGACACCAGTGTTCTTTTTTCAAGTACATGTTCCCCTGATCCTGCTTTAGGATAACTCGTACCACATGTGACGATCCCTTTCTGCATTTGAGCTTTTTAGGGTAACAGCTGATTGCGTGTCTCGATGCAGTTCTGCGGAGACTACTAGGCATGGGCACCTCCAGTGACAATCTTTTCCACCTAGCCGACGATCCCGATGGCTATGTGCTCACCGAGTTTTATCCCTGGGTCGCGTGTCTCGATACGCTTCTGAGGAGCCTACTAGGTGAAAAGGAACCCGTCTACCCGCTTTGAACTCTTCCGCGAATCGATCCGCGTTAGAATCGACGGCGCAGACCCGAAGCAAACATACCGACACGGTGCACACAACACATATTACAATTAATATTATTCTTAAGTCAGCAATGTTCAATATGGACAGACATGATTAAAGTATGCATTGCATCATTAGACGAATAAACAAGCAATGAATTAAAATTATTAAAAAATTCCCATGTTAAAGGGAAAATATATAAGTTGTAAGTCTGACCAGCATGAACCAATTTAGTAATAGCAATACACAAAGTACGATAAAATATACTGCATTTATGTCCACAAATATTGCACATTTCTTGTAATTGTTCTAACAAACATGATTTTCTTTCCCTTGGTGTTTATCATACTTATTCTTATGATATGAGGAACAATGGTGCTGTAAATTAAATATTTTTAATATAAATTACACACTTAATACATTATCTTGTGCTGTAATAGAATATATTTCCTCCCAAGCAGGGTTGAAGCTAATTGGCGTTGATGACCTACGCTTTGATATACTTGCCTTAAACGAAATCTACCCATCGTGACTGGATCTGACCAGTCGTCGCTGCGCTGAGGGAGGGTGTGAATGTTGCTCCTCTTTCAGCTTCTCCCATCACGCTGGTGCTGAGCTGCATACGGTCTGTTCAGTGTTTGACGATAGCTACACTAGAGTGTTTGACAAATAACTGGTTGTGTAGATCATTTTTCTAGAAATCTATTTTACGTTCTATACACGTGCTATGTACATAGTGTATAGAGAAGGTATTGTAATGCACTAAAAAATTCGATAACCAGATTTCACCGAAAAGACATGTTTTGAGAACCCCTGAATAAAAAACCCTTTTTAGACAAATGTCTGTGTCTCTCTGTCTGTCCGTCTGTCTGTCTGTCTCTATCTGTCTGTCTATGTGTATGTGTGCATGTGTGTGGGTCTGTGGGCAGCATAGCTCAAAAACAAAAAGTCCGATAAAAACCAAACTTGATACTTAGGTTTGGTATCATCCAAGGGTGCGACACGAAGATTTTCAACAAAATCCCCCACCCCCAACTACCCTTTACATGGAACATTTTTCGAACATTTTTATTTTTTCAAAAATGGCTCTAACGATTTCGATTAAAATATCGTATATTAAAGATATTTACCTCACAAATAAAATGTATATCTTAAATTTTTTGGGAATATCCTCTAAAGGCTATTTTATTCGGAATGAATTTTACGGAATTTTGCATAACTGCTAAACCGTAAGAAATGAACAAAAACTTAAAACACAAAAAATGTAGAGCACGTTAAAACACACAATTTATGTAATATACATATTTTTCGTGGAGTTGATCGTTTTTGAGATATTCGTTTTTATTGGTTTCAGGCTTTGAAAAACTTTTACTTTTCTCATACAGGAATTTGTGAACTCTTGTCCATACAAACAAAAGAACTTCAGTCTCAGAGCAACCTGATTTTGACTATCACTTTAACTCTCTTATTTCGCTTCTACTTACAAGGAAGCAAGCAATAAGACTATTTCTGCTAGTTTTTCCTCGATTAGCATGAAGTAAATAAAAAAGCATAAGCTCAAGTTCACGTACGCAGGCAGAAGTGGGCGATCACTCAAGATACAGGAGAGTAATCTGGTCAGCATCCCGATCTCTTAACTGGAAAACTGGCTTTCTTGACCGGGTCCGTTGCCTATCGCAGCTCCTCACTTTGCGCACGGTGCTGAGGAGACACCACGTCCGGGCTTAAAATCCGGGCGTATCCCGTGGTCGGAACCAGATCACTGCCGTCTAGCCCACTGTGCCACGGCGCAGGACTCTTAAATCTTATCCCCAGGAAATTCAACATCTAGATAATTGGGGTGGGGCATAAGTAGTTATACAATAGTGATACACATTATACAAATAGCTGCGTGCGATGGTACCCTGGCTATTCTTATTTATTTATTTATTTATTACACTTTGAACAAACATCTAAGCAACTAACACTTGACTTTTAGGCGTTGTAACAGCGGCTCGACGACACCTTTCGACACATTACGACAGATTCTTTGGTCTTTACTCAAATTCCTAACCATCACCAAGAGGATGTTCTGGTTCAACCTAACAAGAAACCAAGAAACTGACAAGAAACAAATAGAGCAAGTCATTAACATCAAGATTACTCATCTTAATCCACCAAATTTACTAATATACAACTGTATATCTTCTAATTCCCTGAATTCATTTTGTCACGTATATATAAAATATCTTAAGCGTGTGGTATTTTAATTCTTGAGAAAATAGAAAATAACGAAAATTTTCCCATAAAGAATACTGTAACAAGATGTCTTTATTACTTCAAATTCTGATCAAAATAAACTTTTAATTTCAATGTTGTAGTGGTACAAAACGCTTCACGAGGAGCTGAAATCGATTTGAGTCCAATTCCATCTGAATACCATCCGCATTTCACTTGTTAAATCTAAGTCGAATTGAGATCGTTATGAATACGCAAAATTTCAGAATAAATAAATCAAGCTTTTATGTTGGTCGACTTGAATTTATGTTGGCGAATTTGTTAAATATAGTTCTGTATACTATAAGCGGGTTTGAGGTTAGCGAATGTTTCTGAGAAGAACAAATTGTAGGATTATAGAACTGATAAAAATGGCTGTTGTGTGTTTTATTACAGCAGTTTCTGGTAAGTTTGATAATTTTTGGCACGAAATTTCCAGAAGCACAGGCCATTATTGGACATGTAAATGACACGCAGGTATCACAATGTTAAACACAGGTGTGACGTTGCAAGGTTTTCGCTTGCGGTGCCGTAAGTAGTTAAAGCGGGCGTTAAACACTATCAAATTAAAAAAATTGCAAGGTTTTGTTCTAGTGCACCCGTCGATCATACACCATACACTCAGGCAAGTGCGACAAATGGTAGAGAATGGAAAGGAAGCCGCCGATTAATTTACGGTGGCAAGGTGTAGGTGAGCATTTGGCGCGTAGTCACAATACTTTGGAGTTTGGGGAATGTCTTGAAAATCTCCCTGGAAGAATCTGCATTTACACATCAACCAACTTTCGTTTCTGAGTTTTGCTGCTGCTCTCTCTCTCTCTCTCTCTCTCTCTCTCTCTCTCTCTCTCTCTCTCTCTCTCTCACACGCACACACACACATACATACACACATATACATATCATACTTACTTTTTCTACAAATACTTTTTTGCTTGTTTCAGGGGGCATCAAAATGTGTATTTCTGGTGAAATATCGATATCGAATGTTTACGCAGAATGAATGCAATTCTTCCTCTGCTTACTATAGGTAGGTAAATAAACAAATCTGCTGTGTTACATTTAATGATTTTCTCTACCCACTATCATTTGTTTGTAGGTACATATTCCTATAGACTACTCTTGCAAAATTCAATTTTTCTACCTGCTTCATGTTGATCAAAAACTTTTTTTTTAAAAAAATAGCGTAACATACTTCGCAGAAATTATTTCATTGCGCATTTCATTGTAGGTACAAGCGGAATAGAGGAATCACCATCGATAGTCAGATGATATACGGTCTTTGGAAAGGACAAGTGAGAAGAGGATTCGGTACCTGGACCTGTAAGATCTTTTGTACCTATGTCCCATACGGGGCAAGTCGGGAGGAAGGATGAGGCAGGGGAAACAGGGAGGTCGACCCAAGGATTCACGATAGAACAGAGGGCAGATGAAATTCCCCGGCTGCGGCTAATACAGTCGGCGTCTCTATCACTGGGGGAGGGTGTTGCAGACCAAAGACAAAGATCATCCTTTTCCCTCCCATGCAGCACCGAAAACCCCAATGACACAATTCTGAAACAGACCAACCAGATGCAGAATAAAATAAAAATAAGAAGTGAGGTGAAATGGAGGGACAGGAAATTCGGGGTATGTAATGTATCTACCCAATATTCCCCTGTCGAATAGGGGAAACTTTTGGAGGGAAAACAAAAACAAAAGAAAAACTCATGGGCCAGATAGACCGACCTCGTGGGTTGAACCCGTGGCCTCACGAATGCGGGCCACAGACGAAACCACCTGAGCCATTCCGCTCGTTACTAGTCTTAAATTTCATAATCTTTCCACGACATAACGAGAAAAACTGAATAGCGACAGTACCTTAAAATTATCAACTATCAGACATTTCAAACCAATAATAAGACACTGCCTCCGTGGTCGAGTGGTCAGCGAGCTGACTTCTCACCCAGGGGTCACGGTTCCATTCTCACACAGTCTGGAAGTATGAATGTGAGAGAGAATGGGCGTGTATTTAATGACATAAGACTATTAACCTATGTTTTAAATCTGCCGTAATATGAGTTGTTTCGCAAGCCAAAGCCGCTAAAATGACCATTGAAGTTAAAGGATGCTCTACAAATGAAATAACAATATAATAATAACAACAACAACAATAATAATAATAATAATAATAATAATACATCTTGGAAATGGCTGAAAACTAAACGTTGTTATTTGAAATAAATTGTGTGTTTTTAAAGGATCTACAGTTTTACTTCCTCTAGCATGTATCTACAATGTAATAGTGGTAGAGAAGGGATTGAATTCCACCCAAAAATGCGATACTGAGATTCCACCGGAAATATATATTTTGAGGTCCCTAAATTCAAAAACAAAACAACAACAAAAAGAAACCATTTTAGAAAAAGGTTCTCTATCTCTCTGGGTAAGTGAACATCATAACCCAAAAACGACAAGTCTGTTAAATATCAAACTTGGATTTAAGTTTACTATCTCACAACGGTACGACATGAAATTTTTCAAGAAAATCCCTATCCCTATCCCCTATGGAAACTTTTTTTAAAATGTTGATTTTCTCAAAAATGTCTGTAAATATATTTACAGAAGAAATAAAATGTATATCTTGAATTTCCTGGGAATAGCCTCTGAAGTCCTCCTCATTCTGAATAACGTTTGCATAACTGTTATTGCACAAAATATAGACATCTCGTCAAAATACGCAATTTATGTCATTTACATCTTTACTGTGGAGCTAACCGTTTCCGAAATATGTCTTGTTGGTTTCAATTTTAAAATCCTATATTTTTCTCAAACAGGAAATCGTCCATGTTTATTTTGTTTTACTCCTGGTCATGCAACAATTTCAATAATAATCGATTATTGAGAGGTTTTATAATATTTGACTATCACTTTGTTTCCTTCTATTTATAATGAACTAAGTAACAGGTAAGATCATTCTGCTAATACTTATCTCGATGAGCATGGAGTATAAAAGAACAATCTTTTGTCATCAATTTGTTTGTAGAACCGGTAGAGAAATTCATGTGAATGGAAGACATCAAATCCTTTCTTTCTTTTTTTTTTTTTTTTTTTTGTATATGTTGCTTTATCTCTTATGCTTTACGCTATATAAGATTATGCAAGATTCTTTACGAACGAAGAGGACTTCATAGGCTTTTCCCAGATAATTGAGGGTATACACAGTATTTTAACCAACATTTATTTTGAGGGGAAAATCCAACGCAAAATGATCTATGTAAAACTAGTTGGGGTGCGGAATTTTTTGAAAGTGTTTGTGTTGCACCTTTGGAGGATACTGGGCTTTATTACGAAGTTTAGTATTTATTGAACATTTCGTTTTATGGTAATGTAATTTCTTTTTATCTCTCCCCCTCTCCCTCTCTCTCTCTCTCTCTCTCTCTCTCTCTCTATCTCTCTCTCTCTCGCCTGCAGTGCCATATATAGTAAAAGCGGGCGTTAAACACTATAAAAATATCTCTCTCTCACACAAGCAGATTTTTCTAACAATGCTTCTCGATCCTCTCTCGCTCTCTCTCTCTTTCTCTCTCTCTCTCTCTTTCTCTTTCTCTCTCTCTCTCTCTCGCCTGCAGTGCCATACATAGTAAAACCGGGCGTTAAACACTATAAAAATATCTCTCTCTCTCACACAAGCAGATTTTTCTAACAATGCTTCTCGATCCTCTCTCGCTCTCTCTCTTTCTCTCTCTCTCTCTCTCTTTTTCACACACACACACATGCATGCTTTTCTAAAATGCATATTCTTTAATTCAGACGCTCAATGTGAGATCAAACTGTCATGGGGAATATAATATTTTCTCTTATCTACTATAGATGGGTGGTACATAAAGTAAAAATCTGATGTGTTCCATTCACATGACTTTCTCTATAACTCTGCAACAAATTATTGTTAAAAAGCTTATGCTTCTATTTCCTTCATGCTAATCTAGAAGAAATTAACAGAAATAGTCTTATTACTTGCTTCTTTGTAAGTAGAAGGGAAATAAGGGAGTACCATACGTTAAAGTGATAGTCAAAAGCTGGTTGCTATGTGACTGAAGCTCCTTTGTTTGTATGGACAGGAGTTGACAGATTCCTGTGCGAGAAAAGCATACGTTTTTTAAAGGTGAAATCAAATAAAAAAAAAAAAAAAAGAATAACTCAAAAACCATCAACTCCACGAGAAAAATGCATGTAACATAAATTGTGTGTTTTAACGTACTCTACACTTTTTGTGTGGTAAGTTTTTGTCCATCTCTTACGGTTTAGCAGTTATGCAAAATTCCGTAAAATTCATCCAGAATAAAGTAGTCTTCAGAGGCTATTCCCAGACAATTCAAGATATACATTTTATTTGTCAGGTAAATATATTTAATATACGATATTTTAATCCAAATCGTTAGAACCATTTTTTAGAAAATCAAAATTTTCGAAAAAGGTTCCATGTAAAGGGTAGTTTGGGGTAGGGGGATTTTTCTCAAAATCTTCGTGTCGCCTCCCTGTTAGATACTAAACTTAAATACCAAGTTTGGTATTTTACCGACTTTTCGTTTTAGAGTCATCGTGTTCACAGACACACGCACACACACACGGACCTTTTTCTGAAAATGCTTTTTATGGATACAGAGGACTCTAAAACATATATTTCCAGTGAAATCTCGGTCTATCGCTGAAATAGACATATTAATTAAAAATTCAAAGCCGCAGAATACTAAATACAACACAGAGAGAGAGGGAGGGAGGGAGGGAGGAAGAGAGAGAGAGTGTGTGGAACCAGTCCAACGAATTCTGTAAGCAACGAGGTCATGATTTATGATATGGACCACAAGTTGCACTGACTTCGGTGCAAATACACGTCAAGATAAATGGGATTTTAGGAATATTATTCTTCGTGTCCAATAAGCTAATCATTGTTATTTTATTCACGAAATAGTCTTATTAAGTACAACTCGAGCTACAAGCTTTCTCTAGATAAATTCGCTCGCAACAAGTTGCTCATGAATTAATCGATAAAAATTGGAGTTCGCGTTATATTGCTCATAAGTCGTTAGATTTTATATAGTTTGTAATTCAGAAGAAATGAATATGAAAATGCCTGGTTAATTAATTCGAAAAGCTCAACTGAGAAAGGAGTGTAATTGGGATAAGTATTTCCACTCAAAAAGAAGGCACTAAATGCTATGCACCCAACAGAGAACATCACTGTAGAAGAATGCAACAAAAAGCAAGCATTATGTACTAAAGCATTATGTAAGGACAACAATACAATGTGACGGAAGTCTCAGGTAAATGATCTAGAAAACAGATTTAACAGACTCTTATCTGGCAAGAAATAATCTGATGTGTTCCATTCAAATGACTTTCCCTAGTTGTTCCGCAAACAAACTTTTCTTACAAAGCAGTATTCTTTTATCTTATATCATTCTAATCGAGATAAACATTAGCAGAATTGGCCTTATTACTTGCTTTTTTGTAAGCAGAAAGGAAATTAGGGAACACACTAGGTTAAAGCGATATAACATTTTGGTAGGAATATAATACCTTCTCTACCTAACTAGGTAAGTGGTAGAGAAGTAAAATTAAATACTGAAAAATTCAAACCAATAATACGGATATATTTTGGAAATGGCTGTTGCACGAAAATGTATTATACATCATTAAATGATACGCGTTTATCTGTTATAGTTTACCGTTATAAAACATTATACAAAACTCTTTCTAATTGAAGAGTAGGCCTCAAGCTCTTCCCAGAATATTCAAAATACCTATTTTATTTTTATGTAATTATCTTAAATACGTGGTATTTTATTCAGCATCGTTAGGGCCATTTTTGAGAGAAACAAGAATTCCATATAAGAGGACGATATTCTTGAAAATCATCGTATCACTTATTTAGAACATCTGAATTTAAATACCGAAATTTGGCATTCTGACTTTTCGATTTTGCGTACTGTTATTAACGCAAAGAAAGACACACACACACACACACACACACATACACACATACACACATACACACATACACACGCGCGCGCGTGTTGTGTATATAATAAGAACATCGTTGAATACCGTTGCAGACTTAACAACTATTACCACAAAATCTTATTGGTCTCTCTACTTAGAGTTAATCAAGTTAAATATTTACATATTTAATATTTCCGACTGTAGGTGTTAGGGGATTAAGGATACAACAGGTAAAGCGATAGTCAAATATTTTATAAGAATGGGTCGCTGAGTGATTACTTTGAAACTCCCTTCTCTTTGTATGACTGAAAGAAAGAAGAAAAAAGGAGAGAGATAAGCGATTATCCACTTGAGGAAAATAAGGTTCGAAAATTGGAGGTAGCAACATGGGATATCATGGAAAGAGTTCACTCAAAAAATAAATACTTGCATCAAATAAACTTTAAAAAATATAATTTTATTTTATGTGTAAAAATTAATTTTGACATGTATATGTTTGACATAAACTACGTGGCTTAACGAGATCTAAAATGGTGTGTATATTTTATCTTTCTCTTACGGTCTAACACAAACGTGATTCAGAATGACGAGAATTTGAAGAGACTACTTCCAGAACTTCCAAGACATGCATTTTATTTGCCTCTTAATTATCTTATGAAATTCGATATTTTAATAAAAATCGTTAGTCCCATTTTTGAGATTAGAAAAAATAATTTAGTAAAAGGTAGTTTCGGGCGGAGAATCTATTTGAAAATCTTCATGTCACTTCTTGAAAGATGCACTTAAATACAATGTTTGGTATTTAGCGAATTTGCACACACACAGTCGCGCTGGCGCCTTTATCTAAAGATCCCCCCTTTTTCAGGGGCTCAAAAATGCATTTCCGGGCTCAAAAGTGCATTTTATTTGGAATCTAATACTTCACCTAGTCACTGTTAGCACGTAGTAGAGCAAGTAAAAGGTAATAGGAAGTCGAATAGTGCATAATATACCAAAATATACCAGCATCGCGTTACATACTGAGGTCCATGGCAACTGCTTTATTTTCATGCAAAAGGCAAGAGATGCACCTGTTGATTTAGATTTGAAGCTTTCAGTATTAAAGCAATGTAAATGTAGTTTGGCTTAGGCTATCATTACGTTCTTAAAATAACTGTGCGTTTAATGTTATGAGCATATTTTCGGGCAGAATATTTTTATATTCTGCTAAGAAAGCACAAAGGACCTAGGACTCAAAATAAAAATAAAATAAACCGTAAAGCATATCTTACCTGGCTTTGCAAATTCTTCGATGCAAGTTCTGCCGCTGAGAGTAAAACAATGCTGGCCACGTAGTTTACAAACGGCAGTTGCTTGCGCCTTGTGGGCAGACCTTGCTAGTATCCCGCCCGTCCGCGGGGTCAAAGAGGTGAGGGTCGCCTTCGCGCCATCCTAGCACAGAGGTCCAGGAAAGACGTCATTATAGAGAGTAAATCATAGCTGTGTCATTTTCTGAGATATTAAAGGCAAATAAAAGCTAGAAACCATCCCATAGTCTCATCACTTATTTTACTGTATTGGATATTAATAATGTCCATAAAAGTTAAGTTGCGGTAATGTACTCCTGCAAAGTTTATAAGTGTGTATTGTATTTTAAATTTAATTGAACCTTGGGTATTATTTGTTATTTATCCCATTAAAAACTATTACTAATAAGCAACATAACATTAACCAAGTTTAAAAGACCGCCAGATTAATCCTCCTGTTACCTGTCATGAGATAGCGTAGCAATCGCTCAACTACCGGGTCACCGGGGTGTAAGTTCGATATCAGTTAAAGGGATAGAAATGAACTCAGAACTTTGTAGCTAGTCGAGCGTAACGGTGGGGAAAGGGGTTGTTACAGGGCTACGATGATGGTAAGATCGTTTTAAGAGTTTTCAAAATGTTAGCAAATCTGCTTTATTTCAGTATAACGAATATTATGTGGTGAAAACATGTTGGTATTCCTGGCTAATAAGTAATATTTATGACGTCAGCGTTAAAGTAGTAGGTGGTGTCAAACTTTAAGAATGGGCGTTTAGAAATACGGATAAAGAAGCTAATTTTATATTACTTGAGCTAAATTAGTCGTAACAATCAGAGAGGTATGTATAACACTGAAGAACGAAAGGGATTATGCCATCTTTTGTTGTACTATAGGCCGCTTAACTAATCGATATCACTGCAGGTTTCTGTGCGAAGAGGCGTGAACAACTCTTTTTGCAACTAATGGCCACATGTCTAATGAAAAGAAAGAATTACACATGTGTATAGTTCCTTTTTTTTATTGGATGCAATGTGTATGAGATTTAAAGTTGGTTGAAAATGTTTCTAAGAAAACATAACAATGCTATTCATAACTCGTGTCGATTCAAGGAACCCGGGGATATTTGGAAAAGCTTAATTCTTGGTTTGATGCATATATAGCCATTTGCTTCAATTTTGATCAACATAAACTGTTCAATATTTCATTAAGTGTGACAGTTTTTGCATATGGTTGACGAGTTTCCTGTATCGGGAATGATCACACCCTTTCTGGCAACGAGTCCAGTTAAAACCACCAGATTGTAGAATCCGGCTAGAGACTGCCAGAATTGCAAAACTTTCTCTAGATTAACACCCGCATAAAAATGTTCAACGTGTCATTACAGTAGTGCAGCCAAAATTGGTTCTGGGTGAGGGAGTTGCCATGTCTTTAAAAGGCTTTATTTATTAATAGGTACTATCTAGTCGCCTCATGTCAGAAATCTTAAACACATACCAATGTTATAAAATATGTATGAATATTAAAGTTTATAAAAAGTGATCAAAAATATAGTAGCTCATTTTGTGAGGGGTCTCTGGTAAGTTTTCACCCCTCAACCACTTTGCACATTTGTTTGCTGAGCTTGTTAGCTATGTGATCAATGTTTGTTCACTGAAAAATATATAGGTGTGTTACTCTATAGATAGAAGTTTAAAAGCATTCTTTTCATGTGTTTAATGTAGTTAGTCAAATTAAAAGTATACCTACCAAGTTCATTTTCACAGATTTGCTTTCAGAAGTAACACAATATCTACTAGTTATCCTCCTAAGAATCCAGAGAAAAAATTAGGACAGTTGCATTTATATTTTTATACATAATTAATTTTTATGGGTTGAAATATAAAAAATTTGCAACAAAAAAATTGATGTGTTCCATTCACATGACTTTCTCTGTATCACTGCAACAAATTATTCTATTTACTTCATCTAATGGAGCAAAAATTAGCAGAAATAGTCTTATTACTTGCTTCCTTGTTAGTAGAAGCGAAATAAGGGGGTACCATAGGTTAAAGTGATAGTCAAAAGCTGGTTGCTCTGCGACTGAAGTTCCTTTGTTTGTATGGACATTAGTTCACAAAGTCCTGTATGAGAAAAGTATAAGTCTTTATAGCTGAAAAAAACAAGGAATGTCTCAAAAACAATCAACTCCACGAAAAAAATGTATATAACATAAATTGTGTGTTTAAGGTGCTCTACATTTGTTGTGTGGTAAGTTTTTGTCCATCTCTTACGGTTTAGTAACGCAAAATTCCGTAAAATTGACCGAGAATAAAGTAGTCTTCAGAGGCTATTCCCAGAAAATTCAAAATATACATTTTGTCATGTAAATATCTTTAATATACAATATTTTAATCAAAATCATTGGCCATTTTTTAGAAAATCAAAATTTTCGAAAAAATGTTCCATGCAAAGGGTAGTTTGGGGTAGGGGGATTTTTCTCAAAATATTTGTGTCGCATCGCTGGAAAATACTAAACTTAAATACCAAGTTTGGTATTTTACTGACTTTTCGTTTTTGAGTTATCGTGTTCACACACACACGCACACACACACAGACCTTTTTCTGAAAATTCTTTTTTTTGGATACAGAGGACCCTAAAACACATATTTCCGGTGAAATCTCGGTATCGAATTTTTTGGTGGGAGTGCAATACTTTCTCTATACACTATATACATAGCACATATGGAGAAAGTAAAAATGGGTGGGGGGTTCAGAAATGAGATTTAGAAGTTGGAAATTATGCTCTGTGAATTAACACAAGTTATTAATGATCAAAACAATGTGGATATTCGAGAAAAACCTTCAATTTTATTTTGAAGGTGGGATTGCAGGGGTTTAGGGATGGTATATATGATACCTCAGGACTACAACAAGTTTTTGTCGGATTTAAGTCATTCATTGATACAGAGATAGAAGGAAAAAAAAATTAGCATGAATTGAAGATTATATTATTATTTTGACTTGTTCAATGAGCAAAAAAAAAAATCTGCAACCTTAGGTAGTGTATACAATACTTATGGATGCTAGGAGTTATAGGAAATGCAGAAACTCAAATATGGGCGATCTTCTATGAAAAGTTAAAAAAAAAAAATAAATAAATAAATAAATATAAATAAATCTGAAACTTTTGATAAAGCTTGCACAGGTAATCCAGCTTTTAAACGGTTGAAAATGTTAACATGTTCAAATTTTAAATCCACGAGATTGCTGAGGTTTTGACTTCTTTTTGGAATCATTGGAGTTGTAGCTCACAGACCCCTCAGATATGGCTGTCAGTACTCTGCAGTTGTGGACTTTGTGACTTAGGGCCATAAAAGTTTAAAACAGATGTAAGTAACTACAAAGGAGCTCTAATGCCAGGATAACAAAAGCACAAAATCTGGATTGTGTATTTATTTTAAAACCTCTAGATTCTCTGCCTACCACTGACAGAAAATTTTCAGACATGAAGAATCAAATCTTCAGATTTTGCAGAAAACTGCTATTGTTGTTGCACTGTCTGCACAGTAATTTTGAGGATGGTGCAAATCAAAGCACTAAAATTAAATTACCAACTTGAGGGGAAAATAACTAAAACATACTTTTAGGAGAATATTCAATGTTTAGTGGTATAATTGTCATTTTAATTCTAATGTTAAGCTTTTACAAATGTTATATACATTGTTTGCAAAATATTTCCTGATGCAGCTAACAAGAGTCCAGTTGATGTAACATGGCTGGTTCTATTGCTTAAGAGAATGCTGCATTGAGGAAGGTGTATGGAAATTGACACAATATAGGCATTGATAGAAATGAAATGGGCTACTTTATTTAAAGTACACTTAGTACCATTTTACATAAGTTTTACAAAACCATAACCAATAACAATTAAGTTTTACATAAACATAATATTCGCCTTGCTCTATATTAACACAAAAAGGAACCTAGGAAGAAGCAACCAAGGCACTGCTTCAGTAACAACTGGAATAGGTGTGAGAGTTGAACCAGGAACCTTTGTGTGAAGGCTAGCATACTAACACTACCAAACATGAAAACCGACAATATCCAGATTTTTTATGTCATTATAATTGCATAATTATTAAATAATATCTAGATGAATCATAAATAGGGCAGGGCACTTAATGACCTATAATGTGGTAAAATATTCAAAATAAAAAATGCATTTATGACTTAAAAATTACCAAAAATAACAATTTTTTTTGAATGACCGACAAAAAGTAAAGAATTGCCAGTAAAAATGCCATTTATTTCATTAACACTCACTTGGCTACTAAGGACAATTAATTTCTTGAGCTTCTGTTTTGAATACTACAACTTTAGAGGGGGCTTTCAAGAATACTGCATTCAGTTAATTTATCCACTTCATGAAAAATTGCATGTACCTACTTCTTCCACAACCCTGTGTAATGCATGTGCTAAACAAGTGACATCTTTGGGTAAAAGGCACTTAAGCAGCAGCTTTCATAATGTATGTTGCTACCTCTTGTATAACAAACAATACATTGAAATTGCAAATCATGTCAGGCCAAAGTGTTCTCAATGATTGTTTTGTCTAGCAGCTCATGTTCTACAGGATTGTGCGCTTCTAGAACCCCAAGAATTAACATTTTCTACACAACCACCTACAGTGTCTGTTGTTTTGTCGATCGATACAAATATATCATTTTCTCCAATCCTTTCTCTTATTTGTTGCAAAGTTTTGTTGTAGCACTGACCAACGTAGGTTCTTCTCAATGTGTTGGAATCTGGAATTAATTTTCTGGTCTCCTCTTCTAAGAAAGTGAACAGTTTAGGATGATTCAACTTGTGAAGTAGAATATCAGAAGATAAAAATGCTTCACGCATTTCTCGCAAAATAGCAAAAATGTTGAACGAGTTTCCCCCAGAAGCATCAGCTGTAAATTTACGTGGGATTTATTTTCAAGTCGCTGTACACCATATTTTTTTATTTTTTTTTTTTCCCATGATAAGTGGTGTTCTAATTTAATTTTTTTTTTTTTTCAGCACCCACTCTCACATCACAGATCTTGCAGAATAAAATATGAGCGTCCATAACAAAAATGTTTTCTCCATGTTTTGAAACAAATGCCCTTAATATAACATAATTGCCTTTACATTTTGCTCTTACAGTGTTTATACACGTGGTTAGGAACAGTTGACCACCTTAATAGCACAATAATGCCAGATTACCTGGATGTAGGAATTTCCCTGGGAGTTTGGGAAAATCTATTATGTACATTCCTCCAAGAAATTGAATTGTATTCCGAGAAATGGACAAGTTCATGAAGCACATTCCCTTAAAAAATGGGGTAGGAGCTAGATAAGATATGCTGAATTCCAAGAAAATGGATTGACAAGAAAAATACTGAATCAAAATAAAAATGTCAAATTACACACAAATAATCCCACAGCCTTATGTGTATCGTCCTCCGTGGTGTAATGGTTACCATGGTCGCGGGTTCAAACCCGGGTGTAAAAATCCTTACCATGGAAGGAAGGGAAGTAAAGCCGTTTGTCCCGTGTTGTAGATTTACGGCACGTAAAAGAACCTCAAGTCTGATAAGAGGCCTCTGAGCAAAATTAAGCAGTCTTTCACGCCCAATATAGAATGGGACGCTGAGAACCACAGCAGTTAAAGAGCATCCATAAATAACATGCCATTTCCATTTTTTTTTACAGCCTTGTGTAAAAAGCATTTAAAGTGCCCAAAATTACCTAAAAATTGCCAAAAAAAACTAACAAAAATGCAACAACAAAAAAATGCTCTAACAATTTTTTTTATTTAACCCATTATTTAATGACATACATTTTCATATATGCAAGAAATGTTTCAACCTTCGCAGGAAAAAGATGCAAAATCGTTAATGCCTTGCCCTAATCATAACAATTTTCTCCCAAATGCGTAGATCTAATTACCCACAATGATTGTGAGCCAGCCAAAGCAATTTTCCTTTCAATAGAGCAGTGAGAGACTTGCTTGTGCATCTCTGAAAGTCACAGGCCATGGATGGGCGTGTTTCACAGCTCCAACATAAGTCTTTGGAGAGGAGTTAACAGTAAGTAATAGCGTAGCATAGAGTATCAGTCTAGGTAAACACATTTGAGAAATTTGGTGATCAGAAGCTGAATGCGGACTGTCTGGTAATCAACTAAGATCATCTACCTATAGCTGCTTTTAGAGAAAGCAGAATAGAAATTGCACTTGATGACCAGCTTAAAATTAAATGTATACAATCAAAAAAGCAGAAAGAGGGATATCTCTAAAAGGCTTATTAGTACAGTAAGTTTTCTGAGAAAACAAGAATTGGCCTTTCAAAGACATGATCAAGCAACAAATTCTATTAAGGTAATTGTGTGAAACTGTTAAAGTACACTGCAGAGCATGATCCTCTTTTAGTGCAGTATCTACTTAGTAACTTCTACAGTGTTTAAAGGAATTTATAATTTTATTCAAAATTACATAATACAAGTCATAGTTTCAACAGTTTTTCCAACTATAAAACATATTGTGGGTATTCCTTTTGTTCAATATAATGAAATTACTTATCAAGGTTGGTAACCACTGTGTGCAGGAAAATCACTCAAGTTTGTAACGTGTTGTTTAGTGCTATACTAGAACACCCAAAATGCTTGCCACTCAACAGCCATATTAAATAATGACAGAACAAATTTGTCAATAAACCGTGTCTCCATTAGAAGAGGAAAATATTGAATATAAACTTCTCTATTCTGAAGTGTTTGATTACATGGATTATTGTTTTGACATAAGATTTTAATTTATTCTAAATTAAGAATTTTCAACTTATTGTCAAATGAAAATTATGTACCAATTCCCCAAAACCAGCTGTCAAATTTTCATACATTCATAGAAAGTACTTAGACACCATTGAATTGGAAAGAGAACTAAACTGTAGTGTACAGTGCAAGAGTATAGAAATAATACTATGTATGAACTTGAACTATTGAGCACTAATTCAATGCTTATACAGAATTTTAGGTGGTTTAAAAGTTTACTGTCTTTATAAATTCCTGGAAGTACATTTCTGTAAAAAGTTCATATTCAGCACTGAAGAAAATCAAAAGTTCCTCAAAATTCTATTGGAGAAAAGAGACTTTCTCATTTTGTAATCATTTCAACTAAAGCTTGGATACTAAGAGAAGCAGGAAAATTAATAAAGTTACTTCCCAGGAGAGAAGGATGGGTTTTCAATCTCTTTGACCTTATAGATGTGACTACCAAAGTGTCAAAAGTGAATTTAAACCCAAAAGATTTTTGTTTAAATTTTACTTAAAGTAACTTCTAATTAAATATAGCATTTCAATAACTATTCTTTCAATTTAAACCATTCCAATTAAGATTTCTATCTTTAATATGTATACCTTTAATTTAAACTATTAGTTATATGTTTACATCTTTAATGTTTATTCCTTTGATTTACTCTATTGCATGTTGTGATTTTTATCAAGGCAACCTTGTTCCTTGATTTATTATTATAAAAAACTATAATATTCATTGCTTTGGCTATCTGAATGGTCAATGCACTGGAAACTTCTAAGAAAAAACAATCTCCTCCTACTATTTTGTATTAACACATTGGAGCCGTATAGCTCGGGCCATGTGAAATGTTCATGAGGCCCACGCCTGAGCATAGCTTGAGCAGGTATTTCTAATGCTTTTAATGCAATTATACGACCTTAACTTGGTCTTGGGTTATGCAGCAAAGAACATACATCAGTTATCGTTTAGTTGTCTGATTTGTGCTGCCATCTCTTCTTCCTTTAGTCAACTATTAGGAGAGTTAGTAATATTGGCTGCTCTCGGGTAGTTGTGCCATTTTCTTTGAATGTGGTGCTATGTTTGTTACGTTTGTGCTCTTAAATATTAAAATTCTGCATTTTTCTTGATTTCTGTGAACTGAAGCTGAAATTCAGGATACAAATGAAGCTCTGGCAAATTCTGATTCCGAGGGAGAGTTTTTCGAACTTTGAATAAATGTAGTGAAAGCAGCATTATGCAGTTTTTTTGAAACTCATATTTGATACTTGTTATAAATTTAAAATAAAATATTAATACGAAAGTTATGACTATTTTCTTACTTGTTGAGAAATCCTTGAATGCCATATTTTTAGATTGTCTCAATACTTTTCGTCAGATGTAATTGATGTACTGTAAATAATAACTCAAAGGAGGCATAAAAGGCCTAGGTTTCTTGGCACTTCAACTATTGAAACGCCCGGGCTTCAATGTGTTGAGAGATGTGCTACTGGTTTTGCAATGCACTATTATGTTGTACTTAAAATTTAAAATTCCTGCAATGATGGTCAGTTAAAAAAAAAAGGTTGAATTTGAAATTTTGAAAATATGCAAAGAAGCTTGTGACAGTGATGTAATTAATATTAAATAAAAAGAATTTGAGGCGGCTTTTGTAACACAAAACATCACTTAGTAATTACTTACTGGAATCGGTTTCGGGAACAATTTTGTTTCCATTTTCAACCTTTAATTCTCACTGAATGTTGCTTCATTGGCATCAATGATGAGGGTAGAGGTGCATCACTTGTGAAGTCTGGTATTGGACCTGTGAACTTCCAAAAATTGCTGTATGGTGGTAAATCAAAATGCATAATAAAGTTCTTTTTCTTCGTGATGTAGATCTTCTCACAGAATCCAATTGTGTGTGTTTATAAGCTGGTTTCAAAGTTTAATATTAGGTGTGATTTCATGTCCTGATGACCCAAAATGATGGGCAATTGTTGATTTTTTTGTTTTGTTGTATTTTAGGTTTCTCATATATTTTAATCTGGTTTCCAAACTTCTTTTTCTCATTTATATGCATACCAATTACAATCTGAGCATTTAATTTCGCTAATTCCCTCTTTTTTTTTTGATTGGATCCTTTAATTTTTTGCATAGCAATATCCGATTGCTATAGTAGTTTTTTGGAGCTAAGGTGATGTTATAATTCTTGAAGATCTTCTGAAATTTGTTGTGTGCCCAAGGATGAACTGAGGTTAGTAATGGTGGTTCTAGTTTTTTGTATTTGTGTATTCTCTTGTCTATTGCAGTGTTATGGAAGCCATTGTTGCTAGATATTTGGAGTATCTGTTGGTATTTTTGTTGATGTTCGCTATTTTCCATAGGAATGTGTATTTATCTGTATTTGTGGGTTTTCTGTGTATTCCAAATGTTGGATTTTGTTTTTTTGTTCTGATTATTTTGATGTCCAGAAATGGTTGACAGCCATCCTATTCAGAATCTGTGCTGAACTGAATTGATTTGTTTTACTTTGAGGAGTTTGAGTGCATCATCCAAGTTTTCTCTGAAACTATAGCAATGATGTCATCTGCATACTTGTACCACTTTTTGTATAGATGTGAGAATGCTTCAGTGATTTGTTTGAGCAATTTTGAGGTACATGTAAGCTGGAAATGGTGACAGAGGCTTCCCCATCACTAGCCCTGTTGTTTGGTGGTAGCATTTGTCCGTAAAGGTAAAGTAGTTCTGACTGATACAAAGATCGGTTAGCCGAACAAGATCATTTACGTCCTTTATTGGTATGTTTATACTTTGCAGTCTGATTTTTAGAAATTCTTTGGAGTTCATGTATGGGTCTGAGAAATAAAGGAGATGACATCAAAGGATACCAGCCTGTGTTTAGGTGAGATTCTTATATCTTTCAAGCAGTTAATCAGGCCCAGTGAATTTGATACATTTTTCCATTGAACTTTGGGAAGGAGTTGAATTTTTGTGTCCCAATAAGCACCTAATTACTAAGTGCTGTTTTGTGTAACAAAATCACTCAAATTCTTTCCATTTAGTGACCTGAAAGGTTTATCACAACTCATAATAGCAGAATGCGAAACTAATACCGTTTTTATAAATAGGTATCTGATTTCTCTAGTTATATGCTACTGTTTATGAAAATTGCAACATAAAGGACAACATCATGCATGATTGAAATGATACTACAGATAGGTACCTGACAAACAAATGATTGAAGTTTACAAATGACTTAAGACTAAATATTCAGTATTTTATATAGCCCCATGCGCTCAATTTGAGCTGCTATGTGCCATGACATGGAATCAAAAAGATTTTGGATATGTTCATGGGGTACTGCTCCATGCAATTGGTATGCAAGCCCACAAATCAATGATACTGGTTACTAGAAGACCATGATGAACAAGTTGACCAACCATATCCTAGACATGCCGGGCAAATTTTTGTGCCAGGAAAGCACTGATATGTTGTTTTTCACAGAAAAACATTCATTGCAACTAATGGCAGGGCATTATCCTGCTGGAATGTAGCATGTGAAGTTGTCTGAGGCTGGGGGAGGACCTCAGATTGTAAAACCTTCCTCATGTAGTGGGTCAGATTATCCTGAAATTCATGGGAGGCAAGATCCATGCTATTAATGCTATCCCAAACCATTACACTGGTGTTCGTCCACTTGTGCTCAATGATACAACCCTCCAAATGCACTTGCAACTGTAATGTCAAACTAGTATGCAACAATCACTGAAGGGCAAGTTGAAGCAGGACTTCTGAAAATCCAATATTTTTCCTCTCAGCTTGCTGGTGACAGTTCGTTTCTGGACAATGGAAGCCAACTAAAGAAATGTGTGTAACCAGTCTATTTTGCAGGATCTGGCAACAAATCATTGATGCAGGCAACACCTGTTGCAGTGCTTCAGTGTCAAGCCAACACTTTAGATGAAACTGCATGCTATATTATGGCCATTTGAACAAGATGGCAGATATTTAATGCTTGGTTATATTGCATGGTCTAGTATTACTCAACCACAATATGAATGCACTTGGATGAATGTGGCAGTATTTTGTCAACATCCTCTAGAGTCAGGGGAGGACTGATGGAAAGGCGACAGTGTGAATGTACAATTACACAATGAAAGCATTTCTAACCTACTGCTCTCTTCACACAGGTTATTGGAAGCAGTAATGCTGCATGTGACCAAACATGAGAACAGTACCATTTACTTAACTGTATAGCAAGAAATAAGTCTCTTAAAGCTTATGTAGATAACTTCCAATAATATGTATTCTGCCTAATGTACACACTGTGTTTAATAAATAATTTCGTAGGTTTTCTTTACGTGACTGTACTTCTCATGCCTGCAACCATTTGTTCCATAACTGTTTAGTTCCTTTTACCACTGAATGCATTCATCTGGTGGTTGGCTAGTTCCTGATTGTCAATGAGGGTGTTCTAGCTGCTGCTTCCATACACACATCACTGTTGTAGCATGCCCATATGAGCTGAAATGCCACTGTATAACAAACCACCTTCTGGATACTGATCATTTACCCTGCTTGAATTTGCTCACATGCTGATTTTGCACCCTTTGACGTTGACAAGACACACTGGCATGTACTTTCATGCTTCCAACTTTTTTAGCTGTTCCCTAACTATACTTGGCATAACACTGATCTTGTCAGACAAACACGACAAAGTCCTGTTGAGTTTATATATACTCCATCTCTGCAGTCCTAATCACTTATTACTTGCATGCTGTGCTACACAACCACCGAGTTTGGATTAATTTGGGGAATTCTTTTATGGTTTTGCAAGAATGTATATCTTAGTGACTGAAGTTAGAATGTTGACTGCCCTAATATGTGATATCAGGCATCTTTGTTCTTTAATAACCTGTTGTAGGCTACTCCTCTTTATATCCCTTTCAGTAAACTAATGGCCACTGCTATTTGCATTGGCTATAATGATTTGAGTGCAACTAATTTGAAGCCAACTACTTGAGAATTCCTTAGCTTGGTCATAACTGAAAAGAAGGGGAAAATGTCTTGAAAACAGAAAAAATGCAATACTGCTAAAAAAAAAAAAAAACAACATTTAAATGATATCAAGAAAAATTATAAATATTAATTCAATTTTAGTACCTCAACAGATCATATAGTTCATTATGTATTTGTCTGACCTAATACATACAGTGTAACAAGCACAATTATAAGTGTAAATGTAGCCCTCGCATTATTTTATCTATTCTATAAACTGTTCTTAGAAATCCTTATTTTTCTGTTTAGTTATTGTTATTAAAGATAAGTTTTCAATACATATTTAAACATTTTGTTGTAGGTTTAATGCAAGATTACAATGAACTTAACGTGACCTAAGCTAACGTGATGTAACTGTAAAGTGTAAAGAATGATATTAAATGGAGCTGTATAGGGTTGGCTTAGCATGACTTAATTTGACACAGCTTACAAGTTTGGGAATGTCAAACTTTTCCTTTACATTAAATTGTCACATAGTAATTAGAACCAGTTTGATTTGAACCGGGTACCTCCCAGTTTCTAACTGATTGCTGTAACCAACAGCTATTATGGCAACATTCCGGCATGGCGTTAAAATTCCCAAACTACCATTTTTTCCTGGTAAACCACAAAGAGATCTCAAATTAATTTAATGTTGTACTTCAGAAGTAACTTACCATGTTGCAAGTGTGCTAAATCCCAGGCTTCAGTGTAACCAAATGTTAGGTCATTCAATGGTACTTCTTTCACGTAAGTCATAACCATGATTTCAAACATGCATCTTTCAGTATCCACTCAGTTGCTCTGGCCAATTGAGTTACCATGCCAATATGCAAGCAGAACATTAAATTCCCCAACTGAATACCATTTTTTACTTTCTCTACACATACTATGTATAGTGTATAGAGAAGGTATTGTAATGCATCCAAAAATTCAATACCGAGATTTCACCGGAAATACATGTTTTGGATCCCCTGAATCCTTTAAAAAGCATTTTTGGAGAAAGGTCTGTGTGTGTGGGTGGGTGGGGGATGTGTGTGGGTGTGTGTGTGGACAGCATAGCTCAAAAAAGAAAAGACCAGGATGTGACACAAAGATTTTCAAGAAATTCCCTTCATCCCAACTACCCTTTACATGGAACTTTTTTCGAAAATTTTAATTTCCTCAAAAATGCTCTAACGATTTTGATTAAAATATCATATATTAAAGATATTTACCTGACAAATGAAATGTATATCTTGAATTTTCTGGGAATAGCCTCTGAAGACTGCTTTATTCTGGATGAATTTTACAGAATTTTTCATAGCTGCTAAACCGTAAGAGATGGACAAAAACTTACCACACAAAAAATGTATATATAATTTTTTTTTTTTCATGGAGTTCATTTTTGATATTTCTTCTTTTTTGTATCAGCTTTAAAAAACTTATACTTTTCTCGTATGAGAATTTGTCTACTGCTGTCCATACAAACAAGGGAACTTCAGTCACATAGCGACCAGCTTTTGACTACCAGTTTAATCTATGACACTCCCTTAAGCAAGTAATGACACTATTTCTGCTCATTTTTTCACGATTAGAATGAAGTAAATAGAAGAATAAGCTTTTTAAGGATAATTTGTTGCAAAGATGTGGAGAAAGTCATGTGAATGGAACACATGAGATTTGTTTTCCTAGTAAACTATAAGTAGATCTCAAATTATTTTGACAACATATCACAAAATTTAAAATGACGTGATAGTGTCACAAGTATTTTAAATCTCATAGTTTAATGAACTATTGGGTCAATTAATTGTTAGGCTATTGTTCTTTTGCACAAACCTTGTGTAGAATAGGATTGGAAAAATAGAATTAGAGTGAAATTAAATGCCACAGTAAACAATGTGCCAGCATGTCATGGTATATTTTCTGTGAAATCTCTGTATAAAAATTTTTAGTGAAATGCCATACTTCTACTTACTGCAAACAGAAAAAATTAGGAGTATAAATGGTCAATGAGATTGACTTGGTTGGAGCTTTTCGTTGGAGTTATCGCGTTCACACACACACTCAGACCGTTTTCCAAAAATGCCAACATTTTCAGGGGACCCTAAAACGTGTATTTCTTGTGAAATCTCGGTATCAAATTTTTGGGTGGAATGCAATACCTTCTCTATACACTATGTACATAGTACACGTAGAGAAAGTAAATATTTGTGAATACATTTTTTTTTTAGATAAAAAACCTAAATATTTTATTAATAATAGTAAAACAAATGAGAACTTACTTTATTTACCTTATTGGTCACTAGAGCGCTACATAAAGTACAGCGCTTACACTTTGGGTATGCAAATAACTAAGCCACTGTGTTTAAGCCACTGTCTTAGCAGGTGTCACTCACTATTACCTGTCCATCCTTGCTTCACTTGTGATGTAAACAAATCGGAATGTTTTCTTCTGCAAATGCACATATACATACCATGTGGTGCTATGCTGGTTCGTCTGCCGTACAGCTGTAAAACTGCATACCCATGTTTGGCAGGAAACGAAATAGCTGCCTACTTTCCCTGTACACAGATAATGATTAACTCTATTATATATATATATATATAGTAAATAAAACACAACTAAATAGGTAGGCAAGTCATGTTCAGTACGAAATGTAAAATTCTCCCATAAATTATAAATTGCAGACATGTTACTTTGAAAGTCGACTGAAGTATTCCATATGTACAACACTCCCAACAGTTTTTTTGCAAATTTTAGCATTCACTTATGAATAACCATACACGTTTCTTTACTATAGTACCATAATGCAGTGACTTGCCAGAAGAGCTAATCTGAAGATGGAACTGGTCCCACTCCTTCAAGATATGAGTAATCTGCTGCAATTGCAAACAAACTGTGTATGAATCTTCAGAGATTAATAAATTTGTGGGCCAACAACAATGTCCATCCCTTTGTTTACTCTTCACGACTAATGGGTGAGATACATTCACTGCACTTTCAGCTGTCATTTGTTACAAGCTGCTTACACCTAGGCTAAATTAAAAATTTTGCATACTTTATTTTCGGAAACACCAGTAAATTCTATCACTAAGCTAAGAATAGTATTCAATGAAAAGGCAAAGTACTTTTCACAAAACTTTTTATATGCATTAGGAATGATTCTATTCTTGCTTATATTGTACTACACTGGCATTGCACTTTTTTTTCCATTACTTGCTGACTAGAAGCAGCTGTTGAACTGTATTAAAAGGCTAGTTCAAATATAAATGGTAATTTTGTTAAACATATACAGAAGTGACACCTTCTCTTCTCTACATAGCCTCTTTCCTGCTCTACACACTTTTGCCATGATTTGGAAACTTGAACATTCCTTGTTTAAAAAAAGTTTCAGGGTACATTGTCAACCAGTTCCAAGCATGTTCGTCTTCACTGGTTTTAAATTGTTCCCCTTCAAATGATTCATTCATGGCCCCCAAAAAAATAGTCTGGGTGGGCACAAATCTCGAAAATCACTGTTGTAGGAACTTTTCTGGCTGAGTGGCAGGTTTTGGCCTTATCTGGGCAGGCTTTATCCTTTCTTTTGGATTTCACAGTGAAATGATTGGGTCTAATCACATATGACAATGTGCTTCAAAGAACCCTC
This sequence comes from Hymenopus coronatus, assembly GCA_030762935.1. NCBI lineage: Eukaryota > Metazoa > Arthropoda > Insecta > Mantodea > Hymenopodidae > Hymenopus > Hymenopus coronatus. Next base: position 150,728,412 of record CM060882.1, on the reverse strand, counting down.
CCCTTCTTGAGGGAATTGATTAGGGAGACTCACAAATCTCACCTGCCCTGCATTTTGATGCTCAGTTAACAAGTTTTGTTTTAAATTCAAGATGTTCACTGATAATGGTATGAGTACTCCCAATACTGGCACCCACTTCTGATGGGATTTCTTCATTAGTGTAGCAGTGATCACCTTCAATAAACTCTCAAACAGCACGTGGTGGTTCTCTGTGCGAGTCCTCTCCATGGTGTAATGGGTACAAGCTAACTTCATATACCCAAGGTTGTGGGTTCAAACTCGGCGGAGGACAATGGATTTTTTCGGATATAAAAATCCTTAGCATGGCTTCCTTTGGAAGGGAAGTAAAGCCGTTGGTCCCATATTGTAGATTTACAGCACATAAAAGAACCTCAAGCCTCATAGAGGCCTTTTAGCAAAATTAAGTGGTCTTTCACGCCCAATTTAGAATGGGGTGCTGAGAACCACAGTAGTCAAAGATCATCCATAAATAACATGCCATTTACATTTTCTCTGTGTGGCTTAAACCTTAGTCATCAAGCATGACAAAATTCCTCAGCTGCCCTTAAATTATCTGACTCGGGCACATACAGTGTAATGTCCCCAAACTGTCTTCAAAGAAGTTAAAATCCCTGAGGTTTTAACTCTTTCATAGGTTAAAAACTTTATAATATTGGTTGCACAATAGGCAAAGGAGCCTCTTGTTCACTCATGGCTGTACAGACTCTGAAACCTATCAAAGCAGCTAACCAAACTGGTTTCCTGCTTGGATTTGCCTGTGTAGTACTCTTGGTTATTCTCTATATATGAATCACCCTTGTGTGTGTGTGTGTGTGTGTGTGTGTGTGTGTGTGTGTGTGTGTGTGTGTGTGTGTGTGTGTGTATATATATATATATATATAATAGATGTTAGGAGTATGAATGCACAGACTTCAACAGCAACTTCCTGACTTTAAGCTGAAGATAATTTCCTGTGTCATTTTCCTCATAAGTGCATGTTTACTTAAATAAAAAATAAAATTGGTCAAATATTTAGTTGTGAATGTCACCACTCCTTTATCATTTACATTTGCAATTAGAATAGGAAGATACCTACAAAACTGAGTTATTTGTGTTTTTACCATTTGTTACTAAAATGAGTTTAGACACAAATAATTGGATTCCAGCACGTCTACTGGAGTAAAGCTGTGGTTATCTGCTTGGCAACTATGCCACATTGGGTATTGTGTGTAGAGCGGAAGGTCAGAAATGTTGACAGTAATGTTATGAATACTAGCAGATAGCTTAAAAGAAAAGCACCCCAACCATTAGTGGCAGTAAATTATAACAGCACATAGGCACATGGCAAACTGGATTTCAAACTAAAATATTGGCCCTGGCCACAAAACGAAAGAAAACATCCGGCTCTTAAGTCCTCTGGTGTTAGACTGCGTAGGTAATATATTCAATAATGTAAAATTATCTCTGTTATCTTTCAAGAAGAACTTGTTATTGGACTTTATTTGTCATATTTGGATCTCCCAACACAAAATATATGCACTCGTACTCCTTCCATCCTGTATATGCTCAAACAAGAATCTGGTTAAATTGGTTTAGTATAGATGAATGGCATGGCAAAATGCTCACCCCAAGAAATGGGTCATAATCATGTATATATTCACAATGATGTCAGTGTACATTTGTTTAACTTTTTAACTGCCGTACTCATACCAGTACAGGGCAAAATAATTAGTTCGCTTATTAACTACCTGAAAATCCATGACTTGCTTACATAAATATTTTAAACACTAGTTCTTTGACATGTCATCGAACCACTGAAACTCGTTCCCTAACTTGCGTCAACTTATATAGCTATAGATTAAAAAACTTGAACACATTGCAATTTTTATGGCAGGAAATTGAAACCACCCACACAAGAAAACTAGCCGTTATATCAAAGCATTGAAATTCTGAATCTGAAATAATAAATTTGCATTATGGTTGCTTGTAGAAATTGGTTGGATTATAATTTGCCCCCAAATTTTGTTGCCAAACATAGCTTACATGTGTCGCAAGAAAGGAGGTCAGCAGACCACCGAATCCCTGAAACTTTAATAAATGGCAAAGCTGTCAAAAATTTACTCTGAGAACACCTATTTATGGACCAAAAAGAAACTTCTGCACTCTCAGCTAGACAAAATAATCTCTAACTAAAAATGGGAATTAACTCATTCCAAAAAGCCACTTAGCACCCATACTTTGGCAAGACTTTCAGCCAATATTGTAAATGAAATGGTTCACAAAGAAACTCTGTATTATATTAAAAGTGAATAGAAAATATCTGATGGTATGTATCAAATATATCTTTAATATATTTGAATCACGATTACTAGCCAATTTCGATAAAATAAGTTTATGAAAAATGATCCCTGGGTATTTGGCGAGGGGTGTCATAAAAATTGCTTTTCGTATATATTAAACGTAAATATCAGTTTTAGATTTTCTGACATTTCGTTTCAGATTCAAGTTGTTCATACACACATATAAACCTTTTTATAAAAGTGCCTTTTTTGATCCAGGAGTCCTCGAAAGATATGCTATCAGTAACATCCTGTTATTGAATTATTTGGGTGAAGTGCAATCTCTACCTATTATGTATTGTAGAAAATACAAATAATTAAATTTGTCATTAGGATCACGAGTGTTATTTTCCATAGACCCAAAATTTCTATTTTAAATATCATATTGGAATAAGTAAAATTTATTAATTCTGCCAGTCTCACTGAATAGCTGCCCCTTTTTCACATTACTTTTCCACCTTCCAGAACAGTGTTAAATGCATCATAAGCATTCCAAGAGTATACAAACTTGCAGTTGAAGTACAGAAGAAGAAAATGAAAAAAGTTACAAATAAAACTATTGAAGGAGGGAATGTCCTGAATTTCATGCTTATATTGTATTTAGTCAATTTTCACTTTTTGTGTTTTCAAAACACATTAAAGGTGGTCTACCGATGGTGAAAATGAAAATGCAAGAGTACAAGACTTTGTTAGCATTTCATTTGTGAAAAATTGCCATCTCCAGCAGTTACTGATTATTCTATTGTCCAAATAAGGTATCTCATATTATGATACATTTGAATTTTTTTGACATGGCCTTGATTCTTCTGCCTTATGTTTGCTTGGAATCTCTCTGCTGACTTTGATCTAGAATGCAATGTTAATAATCTGTTTTGTTACTAAAGGAAACCCCAAGAACACCACGCAGCATGTCTTCAGATAGAAAGGCAGAATTGGAGAGAAAGAAGGCAAAGTTGCAAGCAATCCGAGAGGAAAAAGAACGTCGACGTAGAGAAAAAGAACAGAAAGATGTAAGTTGATTGAATCACATTATATACAAAGAAATTGCTATTGAAATAAATAAGTGTGTTGATGATTGTTACTATCTTAAGCAGATTGGTTCAAGAACTTCCTCAAATGTTCAAGTTATTTACCCCTTTACAGCCCTATTGATATCCAGCTTACACTATTAGTTAAGTGCTAGGTTCAAAGCAGACTACTTTTCTTATTTAGGATTTCTAGTGATGGTTGTGCATATCTCTCACAGATGAACCACTGTTTGTAACCATGTTATATTCAGAGGTAAACTTTTAAGGGAGGGGGAAAAAAACTAGTAAATTAAAAGTCTATTAAAGTGAAGATACTAAAGATGAAATTGTTTAATACTTGGCATGTTAATAAATTTAGGTAGTTGGTATAGAGTTAACATGGTCTGGTTTTGACCACCTGAAAAATTATATACGAGGTACGTCCAGAAAGGAAGTTCGGTTTGGTAATAAAATTAAATTGTGTACAGATACAGAATAATTATTTATTGCACAAAATTCTACAACTCTTGAACTACTTTTCTACATAACGGCCGAAATTTTACAGGCATTTGTCATAGCGTGGCACAAGTTTTTGTATACCTTCTTCATAGAAATTTGCCGCCTGTGTCTTCAAAAAGTTGGAAACATTTTCTTTCAGCTCTTCGTCATTGTTGAAGTGTTGACCGCCAAGGAAAGACTTGAGATGTAAGAACAGATAAAAGTTGCTAGGAGAAAGGTCAGGGCTGTACGGAGGATGGTCAGGAGGTTTTTCGTCACATTTGCAGTGTGTGGTCGTGCGCTGTCGTGAAGAAAAACACCACCTTTTGACAGCAATCCTCGGCGCTTACTCTATATTGTTTGGCGCAATTTCCTAAGTGTCTCACAATAAGCATCTGCTTTGATTGTTTGACCATGCGGTAAGAAATGAATGAGTAAGATGCCTTTCCAGTCCCAGAACACTGTGCACATCATTTTTCGAGGTGTCAAGATTTGTTTTGGCTTAACCTTTGCTGGGGATGAAGTGTGTCTCCATTCCATTGATTGCCGCTTACTTTCAGGGGTGTCGTAAGAAACCCAAGTCTCATCTCCTGTGACTATTTGTGTCAGAAATTCTTCGCCGTCTCATCATAATGGGTTAAAAGCTGAAGTGCACTACCCATCCGTTTTGTTTTGTGCTGCTCAGTAAGAATCTTTAGTACCCAACGTGAGCAAAGTTTACGAAATTTCATTTTTCGGTAACAATTTCATGAATTAGTGATTGTGAGCTTTGAGGAAATTCCATAGCAAGAGCACTAATTGTAAACTTATGGTTTTCCTGGATCTTGTCATCAATCACGTGAACCAGTTCTTCTGTAACCAAAGATGGACGCCCACTTCGTTCTTCATCGTGCACTTCACTACGTCCTTCATTGAACTGTCGGACCCATCTTCTCACCATTGAATCACTCATCGCATTTTGTCCGTAAACTTCGCAAATTTGCCGATAAATTTCAATTGGTTTCACTTTCCTAGCATTCAGAAAACGAATTACAGATCTGATTTCACAAGGGGTGTGATTTTCAATCAACTCAGACATTGTAAACAAGCACAACAAAGCATATGTGGCTGACAGTGATCTCAAAATGGCACACGTTTCTTCTCCTTGATACAGAGCGTCTACCGCGCATGTGCGGATCTGCGATCGCAGCACTGCAGCGGAGGTAAATTGAAATGGAACTTACTTTCTGGACGCACCTCGTAACAATGTAAGTGACATAGTGTTAAAAAACCAACTCAACAAATTAATACACATATCACTCTTAATTCTTAATCTATGGTGAAGATTACATAGGCGAATTAATTCACTTGATGCATTCCAGCAACTGTTTATATACCAGGTACGTGGAAAAGTAGTTTAAGAGTTGTAGAATTTTGTGCAATAAATAATTATTCTGTATCTATACACAATTTAATTTTATTACCAAACTGAACTTACTTTCTGGACGTACCTCGTATTATTATTAAGAGTGATGTTGATTTTAAACAGGCCTTGCTCATTCTAATATTTAGTCATCACTAATTCTCACATCCTCCATGGTCTGGGAGTAACATGCCAGTCTCTGGTTCCCAAGGTCACAGTTTCATACCTGGCAAGAGGGCGATGGATTTTTTGGGGGGTATAAAAAGTCCTTAGCATGGCTTCCTTTGGAAGGGAAGTAAAGTTGGTCCTTTATCATAAAATTTAGGGACGTAAAAGAACTAAGCCTGAGAGACAGGCCTCTGAGCAAAATTAAGAAGTTTTTCATGTCCAATATATGGAACACAGAACTTCACTAGTTAAAGAGCGTCCATAAATAAAACTCAATTTAATTTAGTTTAATTTAATTAATCACTAATTCTGTATCTACTCCCGACATTACTAACAGCAAATTTGCTCCAAAGCAGTACTAGAAAGCTTGTCCATCTGTGACAGGTAGTGATGGAAACTGTTGAAGTAAATGTGGTGATCCCTATTTATCAGAAATTATGATAATTTAAAACAAATAGAAGAATAGAGAATAAATAACTGATTTAAAACTAAATTACAAAACCATTATATGTAAAGAAATTTAATAACAAAGCTTATACTGACTACAACTGAAGCTAGCTTCTTGTAGCATTTTAAATACACTTTTTTTTTAATCCTTTATAGTGGTTTACATTGGAGAAGTAGCATGATTCTCAACATTCAGCTAAGTGAATTTTTCATTAAGAATGTTCAAGAATTGTAGTGCAAAGGTAGCAAGGATATTTATCAGACCAGAAGCAAAATAGGGTTGGGTATTCCTGCTGTTTGTTGCAATTTTAAAATTGTATTATTTACTATATTTTATTTTTGTGCATGTTTATTTTTTTTTTTTTTTCCTTTTTTTTTTTTTTTTTTTTTAGAAATATTTTATTCTTAGTTTTGAGCATGCCTTGTTTTATTATGTTGCTGCAGTAAATGTGATATTAAAGCTTGCTTTAATTAAGTACAGTAAATTTCTGATGACTTATGTAAAGGAACATTTTTCCTAAAGCATTTTCTGCACTTTGAGAATTAAGGAAAGTAGACTCTCTGTCTTATGCCTTGTTTAGAAATCAGTCATTAAACATTTTCCCCCTGGTTGAAATGACCCAATATGGTTATTTGGAAGTATTGTGATTTAAAAGCTGTAAAATATAATAATTTGGGAAGCAAAGTAGCATCAATGACAAATGAGTCTGCTGTATTAACTATTATAAAATAAATTAGTGTTATGATAATTGTAGTGCAATATTTTGTGGCATTGGCAATATTTTGTGGCATTGAATGTAATTTGGTGTGATGAAGGTTGAAGAAGCTGCTTTACGGGCTACAAATGTCGAAAAGGACCAGCGGAAGGAGATTGATCACATGCTTGAAGCTCTTGGTGTTGCACCTGTCTCAGATGTTCTCTCTAGCATCTCTAGCATGTCTAGTCTCACTCCTGAGCATAGCACTAATGCTACACCAGAACCCAGTCTTCAGTTGAATACTACACCACCTGTTCCAAGGTAATATTATTCATTATGCAAATAAGGGGATGAGAGAGGGAGTCAAAAATGAAAAAATGGAGGAATACCAACCTGTTTTGAGATTCTGAATTTTCTGTGCACAGATTGCAAGTATGTTGATTCAATTAAATTTTGTGTAACTATAAGGACAAGATAAAAATTAACTGCAGGTAAAATATTCAGCATAGCTATTATTGAATTCGTGTCAAATACCTTTTCATACCATTGATGACTTGAGATATTCCTTGTTAAATTTGTAGATTCTCTTTTGCTGAAGTGCATCATTATAAATTCTGAACAATTTATGTTCCTTCTTTTTCAAAGTATGATCTTAACAACAACAAAATCTGATGAGCACCATTCAATAATTTCCTCTAGATCTTACAAATACAAACTTATCGTACAAATATTATTCTTTTATCTACATCATGCTATTTGAGATAAATATTAGCAGAGTTGTTCTTATTACTTTTTTTATTGTAAGTAGAAGGGAAATAAGAGAATACATTATACTAAAGCGATAGCCAAATCTTTTAAAACTTGGTCACTATGTGAAACAATTGAGGTTCAGTTTGCTTCGCTTTGCATGGTTCCATTTGAAAAAAAAAAATAGGTAGTTTAAAACTGAATCCTATAAGAAATACCTCAAAACAGTTAACCCTACAAGAAAACACATATGATATAAATTATATGTAATAACCAGAGCTAAATTTTTTGCACATTAACATTTTGTCTATCTCTTAATATAACTGCTATGCAAAATTCTGCAAAACTCGTCCAGAATAAAGAGGTCTTTAGAGGCTATTCCCAGAAAATTCAATATTTCTTTTATTTGTATTGAAATATCTTAAATATATAGTATTTTAATCAAATCTTTAAGAGCCATTTTTGAGTGAAACAAAATGTTCAAGTTTTTCCATGTAAGGGTAGTTTGTGGTGACAGGGGGGGGGGTGTTTAATTGTCATGCTGCATCCTTTGAAGTTACTAAACATAAATACCAAGTTTGGTTTTAAACAATTTCATTTTTTAACTATACTAGACACACTCTCACAGTCTCACACTCTCTCTCACAGTCTCACACTCTCTCTCACAGTCTCACACTCTCTCTCACAGTCTCACACTCTCTCTCACAGTCTCACACTCTCTCACAGTCTCACACTCTCTCACAGTCTCACACTCTCTCTCACAGTCTCACACTCTCTCTCACAGTCTCACACTCTCTCTCACAGTCTCACACTCTCTCTCACAGTATCACACTCTCTCTCACAGTATCACACTCTCTCTCTCTCACAGTCTCACACTCTCTCTCTCTCACAGTCTCACACTCTCTCTCTCACAGTCTCACACTCTCTCTCACACACACTCACACTCTCTCTCTCTCACACACTCACATACTCACTCTCTCTCTCTCTCTCACATACTCACACTCTCTCTCACGCATTCACACTCTCTCTCACACGCTCACACTCTCTCTCTCTCTCACACGCTCACACTCTCTCTCTCTCTCTCTCACGCTCACACTCTCTCTCTCTCACACACTCACACTCTCTCTCTCACACGCTCACTCTCTCTCTCACACGCTCACACTCTCTCTCTCTCACATGCTCACACTCTCTTTCACACACTCACACTCTCTCTCTCTCACACTCTCTCAATGCTCACACTCTCTCTCACACTCTCTCTCTCACGCTCTCTCACACGCTCACACTCTCTCTCTCACACGCGCACACACTCTCTCACACACTCACTCACTCTCTCACACACTCACTCACACTCTCTCTCACACACTCGCTCACACTCTCTCTCACACACTCGCTCACACTCTCTCTCACACTCTCTCTCACACACTCGCTCACACTCTCTCTCACACACTCGCTCACACTCTCTCTCACACACTCGCTCACACTCTCTCTCACACACTCGCTCACACTCTCTCTCACACACTCGCTCACACTCTCTCTCACACACTCCCTCACACTCTCTCTCACACTCTCACACACTCTCACACTCTCTCACACACTCTCACACTCTCTCACACTCTCTCTCACTCACTCTCACACTCTCACTCACTCTCTCTCTCATTCACTCACTCACTCACTCACACTCTCTCTCACACACTCACACTCTCTCACACACTCACACTCTCTCTCACACACTCACTCTCTCTCACACACTCACTCTCTCACTCTCACCCTCATGCTCACACTCTCGCATGTCTTTAACAATAATTTGTAGCAGAGATGTAGAGAAAAAGCTAATGCTTTACTTATTTCATGCTAATCAAGAAAAAATTGTCTATTACTTGCTTTCTTGTAAGTAGAAGCGAAATAATTTGCTTTTGACTATCCCAAAGGCTAAAGCGATAGTCAAAAGCTGGGTGCTATGTGACTGAAGTTCCTTTGTATGGGCAGGAGTTGACAAATTCCTGTATGAGAAAAGTATAAGTTTTTCAAAGCTGAAATTAAAAACAAGAAATATGTCAAAAACGATCAACTCCACGAAAAAAAAAAAATATATATATATTACATAAATTGTGTGTTTTAACATGTTCTACATTTTTTGTGTGGTAAGTTTTTGTCCATCTGGTATGGTTTAGCAGTTATGCAAAATTCCGTAAAATACATCCAGAATAAAGTAGCCTTCAGAGGCTATTCCCAGAAAATTCAAAATATACATTTTATTTGGCATGCGCACGCACACACATATACTCACACTCACGCTTGCGCTCACATGCTCTCTCGCTCACGCTGTTTATTTTTCGGGGGGACCCAAAAAAAGGTATTTCTGGTGAAATCTCGGGATTGATTTTATCGGATCTACTTACAATGCCTTCTCTATACACTATGTACATAGTACTTGTAGAGAAAGTAAAAAGTGCATTTTTCAGACCCAGGAGGCCTCAAATCATATATTTGCAGTGAAATCTTGACATAAAATTTTGGGTGGATTACAATATCTTCCTTGGCTACTGTGTACATTTTATGTACATATGGTTAGAGAAAGTAATAAACTCCTCTAGAGTATGGTTTGGTTTTCCAATGCTGTCCATATAATCTGATGGACCTTTGGGGGCTACCTCATTCCACCAAGCAATGATTGGACTGATTTCTGATTTGGAGGCACCCAGCATTGTGTCCATTACCCCTAAATGATAGGATGATGACAATGACAGTAGAATGAGAGTACTTGCAGCTTAAAAACAAAAGAATTTGAGTCAGTTTTTGTACTTGTAGCTTTTACCATGGATTCTGAACCATGTTGGAAACATCACATGAATTAGTCAGAGGTTGAGGTAAGGATAGGGTTGACTTAAAATCACCACTCCTGAGCCAGAAATTCAACCATAGACCCTCAGCATTAAGCTGGGAATGAAATCTCTACCCTACACCAGTGCTGCTCTAGAGTAAAGGAAAAGTATGTAAATGAAATCAATTAAAAAAATTAGGTACATTGTGTTTTAACTTATTACCACTGCATGAGAAACAAATTTTTAAGATTAAGGGTTTGTATTACAACCTTGAGGTTTGATAATCTGTGATTATTGCTAACTTGCTGCTTTACAGAGTGCATTTATTATGAATTCCAGGAAACTGTAGGTTAATTAACCTAGAATTTAACAATTTGGTATGGTTTGTAATATTTTCACGAGCTTTCATGCACTTGGAAACCTGTAGCAGTTAGGTCTTCAGAATAAAAAAACTGTATTAATTTGGTTGAACCTCTGTAATATGTGTATTATAAGATCTAAATCTTTTAAAAGAATTAGTATGTTGCTTTTTCTACAATGTAATATGTTGATTTGTGTTCCTTGATAATCGGATGGGTGTAGTTAGGAACTTAATAATACATTATTACGTAACTAAGTTGAGTCAAATGTGAACACTATATACTTTGTTGATAATAATACATACTTACTGTTAATATTGATTTGTATAAATCAAGTAGCAATTGAAACAAGGTATGTGCTTCCTTTATAAGCTTTACATTAATATTTGTTGTCATGTTATTTGATTTTGAATTTTATGTTCATAAATTATTTTATATATACATTTATATAAATTTATAGCCATCCTCTGAAATTGATACTATTTTTAGATTCTTTTTGTTTATTACTCCATGATTTCTCCTTATTTCTGGAAAATTCTCTGCACAATTTTTACAGCTGGTTTTAAATTAATAGATTGTCATATTAGTTATTTATATATAGTTATTCCAATAAGTATTTCTCTGACCATAGTGCATAGAATATAACAAGAACAATAATAAAAATAAGGTAAGAAAAAATTATTTTTCATCAGTTAATATCTAAATTTAAGAAATAAAATGCTCTTTTAGTTGATGTGTTCCTTAACTTGTGAACAATTCTGCATCGTTTAAAATCATACCCCATTTGATGTCAAGCATTGGCGTAGTAAACAGGATTCCAGGTATTGTTCCTCATTGACTTGCACCCCTCTCCCTTTCCTTGTGCAGTTGTGCTTCATCCACTGTATTTGATAGATCCTCTTGTTTTCAAAGGTGTTGAACCATATTGAGGTAATATGGCCAAGAACTGGTCTTCCTGTAGTTCTATCAGAGGCAGAAAAACAATGGCTAATCAGGAAAAACAAGAAAACTCCAAAACTAGGTGTCCCAAAACTTGCTACTACAGTTTAAATTCATACAGGAAGGTTTGTTTCTGCAGGCACTACAAGTAATGTGATTTATGCAACTGAGTATGGAGGCCGAACAATCTGTAGCAAACCATACATCAGTAAAATCAACAGAAGGAAGTGAATTGCATATACAAGAGAACAAATCTGGCGGATTTGATTTCTGGAAAAAGATTATGTTTATTGACGGGAGTAAATTTGAACTACGAATGGACGAGTAAGAGTGTTGAGAAAAAGGAACTGTGAAATTGAAGAGAAAAACATTACAGATTCGGTTAAGCATGGAGGAGGTTCAGACTTGTATGGGGATGCACAAGTGCAGATAGTGTGGGGGATGTTTTCATGGAATTATGGACCACAATGTTTACTCAACATATTAAAAACATACCTATCCAGAAGTGTGAATAATGTGGGTCTTTCTGGAGATTATATCTTCACACAAGACAATTATCCCAAACATGCAGCTCTAGATGCAAGGTTGTGGTGGTTGTGTAATACTCCCCACTGAATGCAGACACTTAACTATCCCAATCCCTGGACATTAATCTAAAAGAGAATTTGTGGAATGTACTGAAAAAGAAACATAAGGAATAATCAGATATCCAATAAAAAGGAGAAGTGGGAAAAAATTGTAGTACAAACAACAGAAACTGGCGAAATTGATGCCAAGGAAGATGTAAGAGATTCTAAAGAGGAAAGGAGGGTCCACTGAATACTTGAGTATAAGAAACAATGTTCAAAGTTTCATTCATGCATCTACCTTCACTGCATCATCAGGGATTTCTTGAACATTGCAAATCCCTAATCTCATCTAATGGAAGAACATTGCCCTTACATGTGTCCAGAAGAGACTAAAGGTGTATTCAAGGCACTTAAGTCATCATTTTGTAGTGCACCTGTCTTTGGATTTCCACAACCTGGCAGTAGTTTAATTGTGCATACAGACTCCAGCAATACTGCATTGGAGGCATTCTCTCTCAGGTCCAGGATGGCTAAAAGCAGGTAATAGCGTACTACTAAAACATTCTCTCTGAGACTGAAATACCGAATGAATCTGTTAATTACCTGATGAGAGCTCCTGGCAATAATAAAGGCATTGGAACACAACAAATACCTGTATGGTCAGACATTCCACCTGTGGACTAAATACTCTGCCCTCAACTGACTGTTGAGATACAAGAATTTGAGCCCCAAACAGCTCATTGGTCTAGAGGCTCCAAGAATACAACTTCACATCCGAACATTGAAAAGTAAGGAGCAACTCCCAATGTGGAGGCCATGTCAAGATGATTTTGCCCAGAGGAGTGGTGCCACTGCACTAAGGTGGAGGAGAAGGAACCTGGGACAGCATAAACCTGAGGAGGGAGCAGCTGGTGGATGCTGACTTTGGGCTACTCCTGAGAGAAGTGCAAACAGGATCTGGGAAGACACCCCACCTAGGAGTAGTGTGTATAAATCCTCCCCAACCCAATGAGACTCACTGAAGTCCAAGGAAATGATAGTGTTAACAGTTTGGGAATCATTTGATGGAAAGACCTGGGAGACCAGCTGATGCTCTCTAGGAGTAAGATGATGGAAGTCCTGGAGGAAGTACATGCTGGGGCTAAGGGAGTACAGTTGGGATCCAACCAGTCGATAAGCTCTGATAACTGTAAAACAGTATCATCACGAGGTATATTAGCACAAACAAAATGGGCAATGGTACAAAATGAAATACACACTAGGTGGTTATGTTATGTATAATTGTGGCAATCATTAGAGAGACTAGAATTTGAGGATTCTATTTTTGCTGGCCTACCACTCAGCCCAGGACACCTGTGGGTTGAGTCAACTATGTGTTGCATCTCGTAGACAGACTTCATGACATGCATGAAATGGCCCATCAAAACATCCAAATAGCAATCAATTGGATGAGGATCCATTACGACCAGCAGGTCAATAGCTGAAGTTTCCAGCAAGGTGATCTGGATAGCTATGAGAGCTCTCCCTGAAGTACTCGACCTAACAAGAAAGCACAAAAAGTTTGGGAAAAATATCTTTATTTCTCTAGTCTTCTTTCAGCTCGATACACTTTTCCTAGCGATGTTCAATAGCTTCAATACCCTGTTTATAGTGAAAAAATAATCGGAGGTCCTAAATCTGGCAATTAGGGTGCATGAGGAAGCAATTCAAACTTTAACTCGTTGATTTTGGCGATGGCAATAATGGACTGTAAACTGGTGCATTGTCTTGATGAAACGAAACTTTCTTTTTCTCTAAATGCAGCCATTTTGCTCAATTTCATCACTCAAACATTGTGACAAGTTTGCATAATATTCTCCATTGATTACTTTTCCTTTTTTGAGATAATCAATAAAAATTATCCTGCGTGCTTCCCAGAAAACTGACGCCATGACAGATGGAACTGTCTTTGCCTTCTTTGGAGCCGATTCTCCCCTTCCAATCCACTGTATTGATTGTTCCGTCGGCTCACCTGTAAAGTGATGGACTCAGGTTTCATCCATTGTTATGAATCAACACAAAAACTCAGCTTTATTGCAGTGAAACATTGCCAAACACTCGACTGAAACATCCTTATGATGCTGTTTTTGTTCTATTGTGAGCAAATGTGCATCCACTTTGAACACAACTTTCTCATATCCAAATTTTTAGTCAGTATATGAAGTACAGAACTTTTTGAAATGTTTGCAATGTCTGCTAGCTTGAATTTTCCTTACAATTTCTGGACTGTTACCTCTTTTGGTCGACCACTACAATGTTTGTCTTGGTAGCTCGTACGGCCCCGCTTAAACTCTGCCTCTCAATATTTCATTATTGTAAATGGAGTAGACTCCCCCAAAGTAGAATCTAGCTCAACTTTAATATTAGTTAGACTAAGACGTTTCAAATGAAGGTGTTGAATCACAATGATCAGTTTTATCCATGTTTACAAATTCACTGAGAGCATTCACTAATGAAGGCTGCCAAACAAATGCTAAACAATGTAAAACCATCAAACTTCAAACTTAAGCGTTCTAAAGTTGGTTCTTTTTACTATTTTTGTTTGAAACAATCACTATCTATACGTCAGGTCTGGGACAGCCCTCATATATTTCCCTGCCCAGACTAAGGGACGCTGTCCCAAGTTTCAACAACCATGGCAAGGGCTATACCTTGTGTTGAAGAGGATAAATGTTGTCTATTGCATCCAGAGGCTATCCCGAGGGAAGAAACTGGTAGTACATTTGGACTACCTCATGTTTGCTAAGGCATGTGGCGATGGAGCTGGAATGTGAGTCATTGCAATTGGATGTGTAAACAATGGCACACACCACAGAATCCTTTGGAATACAAGACTCTTTGAGATGTTTCTCCAAGCTTCGGTTACTAGTATCTTCAACAAATTTCCAGAAAGCCTGCAGCATAATTTTTTTTGCTATAAAAAGAAGGAAGAATGGTAATGAGTAGTTTTCAATACAAGTATGGGTGGCCAGAGGGGAAGGAAGAAGAGGGGCAGAGTGACCAAGAATAGAATGGACCGATTATGTAGAGAAAATAGTGAATAAGAAAGGATAGGCTTTGAGGAAAGTTAAACAACTAACTAGGGATAGACTGGCTGAGAAAACCTGATGCTTGAAAGGGCATAAGGGGAAGGAAAAGTAGTAGTTATGAATTGTACTGAGCTGGAGTAATAGCATGATATGGCTTGCGACCCATGGATGGCGTGCAGCCATAAATTCTTAATGCGTCAAAACATCTAGTGAAGTATTTGCAGCAGTGCAGTGAATCAAAGACTGCAATTGAAGACCATTGTTACAATATTCATGTCTACCTTTCTTTCTTGACTAGTCTAATGCTTGGCTAAAGAATTCGTTACCTTCCTTCCATTTACAGCATTGTATAAATTTACCTATTCACATAATTTTGATTCATATCTACTAATATTAATACTCAATCTCATGAATACTGGAAAATGATTACTGCCTAAAATGTCATGTATCACCTTGAAATCTATAAGGAGAATGTTGATTCAATTTGAGCACAATGTATAATCATTTCCACTTGGCCCATTTTCATTTATAAAGGTAAATTTTGCAGGCTCATCCCTTCTCCTTTGACATTTCGCATTTGGGTGGTTTTTGTTTGTGGCTTTGGAGGGGGAGAAGGAAAAGGTCTGATTGCTGGCTAGCTTAGGAAATGTTAAGATCATCTCAGGGTTTGCGAGGAGAAACCTGAGTGCCCTTTATTGTCTCGCACTTAATATTTCACATCCAAATTTCAAGAACTTGTTTCGGGGCCAAGCCTCGCCAAAAACTGTCCACAAATTATATTAACTATTTCACCTTTCCCATCCCACTGATCTCCCTCTTAATTCCCTTTCCACGTTAATCAACTTCTTCACATCGTGGACTTGTATACTATCGTTATGCTATGAGCTATAATGCAATGCGAGTTCACTACATGGTGTGTGACGTTCAAGTGCCAATGTGAATACTGTCTTTTTCGAATCTCTAGTAGCTAGACAAGAGTCTATTTGCTGCCCATTTTCTAGGTCGTGCCTAGACTTTCGCTATTTTGGTTACTTTCACCAATTTTATTGGCTGAGGATATGTTGAATTTTTGTATTTTGTCATATTTCTTTGGATCTCACAATTTTAGATGCCACACTATGTTCTAATGCCTATTAACACTTTAACACGCCTGATTACACATTCTGTGTTTGGTGGAGCATGAATTTCGTCTGGGTTTTTACCTTCATTGTCTGCAGCTCGGAACTTCTAGGTTTTTAAATACCAGCTTGCTTTTGTTGCTTAATGGCTTGCTCTGGTTTTCCCTTGAGGACTCATAATCTTTCGTACTTTGAAGCAATTTTATTTCTGACTCCGTTTTCCTTTTAACTTTTTTCTGTTTCCTTGCTTTATTCAAGTAGTTTTGATTCTGTTTTTATTCATGATTGCATTCTACTTATTACTTTATTTCTTACAATTCCCTCTGTTTATTTGCATTATTTTTCTTTCTTATTTAATTTGTTACATTTCTTTTGTTTATTCTCATGTTTTATTAGCAAGTTACTCTTATTTGTCTGTCGGGTTTTATCACTTCACATTATAAAATTATTTTCTTCACAAAGTTGAATTACCTTTCTTCTTTATTATAGCATATATCATTACTGCTTCTGTGTTCAATTTCATTTTCTTTATCCATATCTCCTCCAAATCAGCCAAATGAATCGGTATCAAGCATTAAAACCTACAATCACATATTCAACATTTAGTACTTATTTTTATAATCTTCCATGTAAAAGAGTATATTATTAAAAGCATAAAAATCCTTAATGAAAGGAAATAAATCCATTGCAAACCATTCCCTGAAAAATAAATTTTGAACTTGTGGCAATAGCTAAAAAATTGCAGTATCCAGATGGGAGGGAGAATGTTTTTGTACACTTTCAACACCAAGATAATATATTACACCAAATTTCAAAAGGAAAAACATTTTCTCCCATTTATACCAAAAAGGTGTTAGAAATTACACCATAAAACTTAGAAAATTAGTGTATTACAAAGTTAACACATGGGAGAGAAAAATACAGGGGATAAATTCTAAGTTAAGGCAGGGATGTAAAATTTCACATAAATACTCCAAATTAAAATTTATTACCCACACCTTCACCCGTCTGTCATGGCGCCTGACAATACTTTACAAATCACATTTTTTAATTAAGATTGCAACTTGCACATTTCTCAATATGCAATGACATCTTTTGCTGCAGTATGTTTGCTTGAATTCAGAATCCCGAGTTTGAATCTAGGTTTGGATAAATTACTTGGATAAGGTTTATTTTCTGGGCTTTTCCCTTACGCTGAGAAGACAATGTCTAGTAATTGTAAACTCAATTGACCCTGGGCTCATTTGAGCATAATTTTGCCGATTTCATTCATTGTCTGATATGACGCATTAAAGTTGGAGAACATTAAACTAAAGGGAAAAAAGATATATATATATATCTGATTTAATGGGACCAGTGTCTAAATGAAAGAAATAAATTAATTTAAATTAAAGAAGATAAAGTTAATTTACATTTTATTGAATTTGAGAAACTTGTGTAGATATAAGAGATGACTTCCATCCTGGCACAGCTTTCTTATATTGTCTGCTTGCTTAATGGATTTGGTGCCCTCGTGCCACGAGAACTAAAACCCTCTACTTACCTATTCAACCATTTCAAACAGGTTTAAACAAGCTCAGGGAAGTGCTCTGTCCCCTCTGTGGAACAGCGTTGACCATAAGTCATGAGTTGCTAGAGTATGCTGCTCTAGCACACATTTGCTCACTTGCAGACTTGCCGGGCTACCTAGCAGAGGTCCTGGCTGATAATGAGAGAGTAGCAGGTAAAGTTTTTATCCAAAGTAACATTAACATTGCGCTTTTAGATCATTTCTCTTACGGTAAATGATGGAGCATTAGTAATGGTTTTTAACATTTGCTAATTTTATTGCCTTTTTGCTCCATTTTTTGGCCTAGTTTTATGGCCCTGTTTCTTTGTTTTTAGAAATTGATAGTTTTCTTTTCCCTTGTTTAATCCGTTTTAGCTCCTGTTTTATCTTGATTTTGACATGGATTTGGATCTGTTGGTATGGTTTGTTTGATGAGGGTGCTTATGACCAAGAAGTTGAGCACCCTTGTTTAAACAAGCTGTCCCATTTCCGCATTAAGTTCTTATACTGATGTAATTATGAAATCCCCTTAACATTTGTAATAACATTTTATCTTGATACTTTTAATCTAATAAACCTAATATTTCCTATTTATAAAACTTAATAACAATGTGCAATATGAATATGATTTAAATATTAACAATGCCTAATATACTGTCCAAATATCCTAATATGCATAAGAGCATTCTTATAGAACTTAATGTAGTGTTTGTATTTACTGCTTTGCAGTTGTATGCTTACTGGTAGATTTTTCTGCCCAAACCCTGTTATGGACCTCTTCTTCAATGGCTCAAGTACGATGCCTTTGGCTTTCATCATTAAAGGATCAATTTCCCACAAATGCCAGAGGATATTTTGGAAAGTTTAGTCTTCCAGCAAATCTATTCATTTACAGCTATAGATACCTCCCCAAGTATCAAATGCATATCTAAAACCAATTTATATAAATCAAGCCCAAATACCATTATTTGTTTGATCAGTTGGTATTACCGCACTTTCACTTTTATTATCCCTTCCAGCAAGCATCTTAACTTGATGTGTTAGCTATGTTTTGGAGCAAATGTGAACAATTTGCTTCATTAGATGTAGAGTAGAAATGCTAGGTACTTCATGCATGTGCCATTAACTTTGTTACATTTAGCCATTCCAACAACATGTTACATGATTTTAGAAGCTGGGAGCTCCTTCTAGCTCATTTGTTAAAGTGCTGACTTTAAAAATAGTATGGAATGTGACATAATGTTTCTGTGATGTGGATAGAATTTATTTTCTTTTATGTGGGCACTTTATTCCAGCAGTTTACTAGACATGTATGAACCTTTCAGGAAAATTAACTGGTTTCATTTGAAGAACACATGCAGGCATCATGCCTGTTAATTACTTGCTACCACAATTGAAATCTAGTTGGCTTTCATTTTGACTTTGCAAAGTGTACTTCTTTTAAGAATTATTCTCCAGCTCCCATATTCAAACAATTCCCAACTTGTCTATCATGAAAACAGCAGTAAGAGAGAACAAGCTAAGATTGCATTCACTCATTTGCCTACTGACTGAGCCATAAATATGGCATAAATGCCATAAATATGGCATAAGGATGCATTTAACATGATCTGAAATCCACTAAATGTTGTGTGGGATTCTTACCATTGCAGATGAACAATTTGTTGAAATAACCAAGCCAGTAATTTTCAACTTCCTGTGTATGTGTATTATTGCTTTTTCTAAACACTTGGGCAAGATTTAAGTATAATGAATAAAATCTAATGTGCTCATATTGCCATAAGGCCAGATACTCAATCTTGAAAAAGTGCCATAACTTTGGAAGGGATAAAAAGGATTTTGTGTCCTCTACCTCAAAAATGCTTAATTATTCTTGTAATTGGTGTAACTTTGTAATTATGTGACATCCTATGAAAGGTTTACATTTGAACCTGTAAGAGGATTAGTAAAGAACATTAGTGTTGTAGTGGTTTCAGATTTTGAAGTTGATTCACTTCTAATTTTCTTTGTTTGGGGAAAACACATCTCATTTTTACTTTCTCTACTTGTACTACATTTATAGTGTATAGAGAAGATATTGTATTACACCCAAAACTCAGATACTGATATTTCACCGGAAATATGTTTTGAGACCCCTTGAATGTAAAAAAAGCATCTATAGATAAACTGTGTGTGTGTGTGTGTGTGTGTGTGTGTGTCAAGATGAAGATTCTGAGAAAAATTCCTCCACCCCAACTACACTTTACATGGAAAAAAATTTGAAAATTTTAATTTTCTCAAATGGCTCAACCAATTTTAATTAAAACCTCTTATATTTAAGATATTTACATGCTAAATGAAATGCATATCTTGAATTTTCTGGGAATAGTCTGTAAACACCTCTTAATTCTGGATGAATTTGTTTTTAATTTTGAATAACTAGTAAACCATAAGAGATAGACAAAAACTTACCATACAAAAAATGTAGAGCTCCCTAAAGCAAGCAATTTGTCATATCCGTTTTTTTCTTGATTTGACCATTTTCGAGATATTCCTTGTTATTGGTTTCACACAGGAGCTTGTCAACTCTGGCCACACAAAGAAACAGATTTCACTTCCATAGCAACCACATATTAAAACATGTGACTGTCAGTTTGGCTTAGTGTATTCTCTTATTTTCCACCTACTTATAAGGAACTAAGTAATAAGACTGTTTCTGCTAATGTTTATCTCAATTAGCATGACATAGATAAAAGGATAAGCTTATTAACAATAATTTGTTACAGAGATGTAGAGAAAGTCATGAGAATGGAACACGTCAGATTTTTCATACTTGGAGTACTGTTCTAGCGACTTGTAACTTTTTAATATTATTGGCTGAAATTCTGGTTTGATATCAATAATATTCTCTTTGTGGTGTAATAAAATGTTATTAATTAAAGGAGCATGTAGGCTGAAGGCTCCTTTGAGAAGGGAGGAGAAATGAAAGGTGCTTTATGCATTGTTTTATTTGTGTTGTAGTGGCAAAAGGCGAGGAACACAGCTAAGTGTAGTGAGTGTACAAAGCACAAATATACCACCACGAGAAACAGTTACTTATACGAAGCAGACTCAAACAGCACATTCAGGACACGAGAGAGACGGTGAGTGTGTATTTTGGGCTATTGTGTAGTGTGTGCCTGGTGCATTAATTTGCCTGATAGACTAATTAGTCTTGGGAATCCTTCTGATATAAATTTAATATATTTATGGCTATTAATTTTATTATTAAGTTTTTGAAACATTTTTGGAAATAGTAATTAAAGTACATTCTAGATGTGCAATAAGATTTGCTTAATAGTGCAGTTCTCAAAAGTTTATAATGCATATCATAACTCAAAAAGAGGTCCCTTTTTGTCATAGGCAGTATTTCAGGTTTATTACTAAAAATGGATAAAAAATGTGATTTCTTTGTGATAGCTATGCTGAATAAAAGTGCTTAATAAATGTTTCTTACTTTTGTGCTAAAGTTACTGAGTTGTCTCAATAGAAAGAAAATCACTATTGCTTTGGGTGCTTCATTTAAATATTAATCCCTTGAACCCTGAATCTTATCAAGTCAATGAAACTTAAAATGGAAATTTGGCTGTACTGATGCATGTCGATTTCTGTAGAGGAGCTAGTTATACTATATTTATCTGAATAAAAGAAGAGTTTTTTTTTTTTTTTTTTTTTTGTGTGTGTTTTTTTCTTCTTCAAAATATTAACATTTATAGCTGGGAATTGTCTTGCATTCACAAATGAATAGCATACAGAAAAAGGTAAATTCTAAACATTGTGGGTGTGACAATGGCGAAGCATAGGGGAAAAATAGTAAAGATTACCTACCACCAAGGTTCTGACATGAGGCAAATTTTGTGTTTCATTTTGTGCCATAAGGTTAGCTGTTAAGACCTAGAGGGGCTATAAGCATTCTTATTAGAAAAAAATGACTACTCTTTTAGAGCAAAATAAAAATTAGAGGATCCCCCCCCCCCCACATGGTTGGTTGTGCCTTTTGTATTGGGAGCCCATTGCCAAACAGAAAGAAAGAGGTTTAGAGATTCCCTGTACACACAAACCTGTACATTTCCATTCTCCCTCTCAACCCCCTTCTCACCCATTTCTGCACAAATTCAAATTGGGTAAAACTTTCTACAATTATTATATAATATATATTGTCGAATAGAAAATCTTATCCATTGTTGCAGCTGCACTGTCACTGCCATTGTTACATCACTTTCTCCCACTGCCTACATACCAATGTATTTCCATTCTCCCCGCTTTCTCTTTCTCACCCATTATGTGAATTTTTATGCAAATTTGAAATAGGTAAAAAGAAAGGACTTAGTTTAAGTATTTCTTAGTTTGTTCAAAGTATATGTGCAATACGTTAAATTTCATGTAAAAATTTACTTTTTTTTTATAGATGATACTCTAAATTTAAAAATTAAGCTCTTAAAAAGGGGTTGTTTTGCATTTGACGTAGTCCTGTAAAAGTATATATTTTGTTAATGATGCTGTCAATTCACATTGCCAGTGCGGAATTTCGTCTCTCAGGAGTTCTTTTATGTGCTAGTAAATCTGACATGGAGCTGTCACTTTTTAAGCACACTTAAAACATTGATGTGGGCTTGTTTCAACTTGTGATCTTAGTAACAGAAACCAGAACTTAACAAATCGTCAGCCAGACCAACAGATTATCTTGTATTCGGATAAATACAGTAATATGGGATTTCACTTTGGCATTGGGCATAGTGATTTTGTAAACAAAAATCCTTAGATGAAAGAAATTGTTGGATCTTCTCCTGCTGAAAAAACTCAATTTCAAGTTAAATTCTTTATGTATATTCTTGAAGGGAGAGAAAAAGAACAAACTCTTGGAATGTAAATTTATCATAAGTTTCACTCAGCTGTATGTGATGTACACTGGCATTTCTATGCATGAGCCTTTAGCTTTATTTTATCATGAATATAAGTATTGGACAGGCAAATGTGTTCTATTAGTTGAGCAGCTATAAACAGGTAGCATCGAGAAAGACCAAAGCAAGTATCCTATCCTTTACTCTTCTTTTTAAAAATAAGTATGACATGAATAAAACTTCTTTCTTGAAAACGAAATCAACAATTGAAAATAATTTAATATTGAGTTATTAAACCCTCTTGGGTTTACTGGTCATTCAGATTTATCCTGTCTATATTTTCTTTTCTCATTGTGAACAATCATATATGGTATTACTATATGCTAAACTTATAATTTTTAGAAGTGCTTTTGAGAGCTCTATCAGTATACTACATAACCAGTGTGCTTATATTGCTATTTATCTTTAAATAATTTAGAATATTTTTACAATGCACAATTCCAATCTAAGCAAATGCCTCTGATGTTTTCAAAGTCTTGACTGTTGCTGGTTTTTTTCTGTCATAGAATGCACATTATTTTACATAATTTTTGAGTGGAAGAATATGTAACACCAAACCAAATATGATATGCTAAGTAACAATATTTTCCTAAAAGTTGTAGTATTTTGATGAATGTAGTTGCTGAGAAAATAATATTGAAAGCCTAAAATTAAGTTATTTCCTGAGTATAATGGATACGACAAATACTTCAGTTTTCTGATAGTGATATTAATTTATTTTTGTGGTCCTGATAGGATACAAATGGTTGTATACAATAAAAGTGCAATAATCTAAAAACAGATCCTTGTATTGCTTATTTAGACTCATTTCATACTATCTCAATAACAAGTACAAAATCTACAGCAGTCCTCACAAAGATGATGCAGGTATATTAAATTTAGTGATACTGGTAATATGTTATAAAATTAACAATTTTATGCATATCTGTGGAAAAAATTGTAATATGCATACCAATAATAAGTTTCAGAGATTGTGAAGAGCATAATGCTGTTAATAACGATACAATGCAAACACACTGTAAACATTGCTAGCACAGCTAATGACAGAAAAAATGAATTGCCTCTTGAGTGCAATATGAGAAACTATTTTAAGTTTCTCATACATAACCATTGTTAATGTTATCATATATTATAATTGTTATTAAAATATAGCCAACAGACTATATGGTCTATAATGAAGAAATGAATGATAATTATGTATGGTGCTATATATTCAGTATTTGTGCACAAATGTGGCAACCTCAGTTTCTAGTGAATTATACTGACTCTTGACTAGCAAAATACCCACACAATGTAATCCTTGGATTTGTAATGCTTCAGACTTTTTGCTCATGAGGCTGCAAATTCTATTGGGAGTTCTTACAGTTCGCAGCTGGGTGAGATTATATGGGGAAGCAATTGAACGCTCTCTTGGCTAGGGAAGAAGAGCTGTGTTCATTCAGGTTCATAATGCAGAATTGCAGAATCAGAAAGAAATCCCTTATAATCTTCATGCAACACAAAATAAAATTCAGTTCCCTGAATTTCTGCAGCATCTGAATGATGCAGAACTAATCACATAAACAGTAATTAAGAAGCAGTACCTGAATGACGATTGCAAATTGTTTTGATTGCAGAGGAAAATTCCAATTATGAATGGTATAACAATATTCTTGGATAATGCAACATTTTCAACCCACATGTGAAGGGAAAGTAATTTAATCAAGTGATTCAAAGGGAAAAGGAGCTCAGTTACAAGATAAATGAGTAAAGAATATTGCCGTGTGTTTTGTTGGAGTAGGATATTTTAAGGATGGTTTGCATGTAATGAGGAAGTAATGTTGTGTAGAATGAGGGTCATGCTTGGAATATGCTTTTATTCTCTTTAGGGACAATATAGAAGTATGATAAAATTATTAATTTCGTCCAGGGTAATTATCCTGTTCACACCTGTTGAGTGATTTCAAATATAGTTCCAAAGCAGCAGTATGTCAGTATGATAGACTGTCTTCATGCTTCACCACATTTGAACTTGAAAGAAAGAAAAAAAAAGTGTGCTCAGATTTCCCTGTACATATCTAAAGGACAAAAAATGGCTGATGGGCTAAATTCAAGAAGCCTGGGATGTTGTAGCCTCTCATCCACACTACTGTAGTTGATAGTACTGATTCTCTTAATACCTCAAATTGAGGCTTCATACACCAGATATTAATTGCGTGATCAACGCGTTCACTGTCAAAGAACCTACTACATTAATTTCATACAAAAAAAAATAAATAAAAAATAAAAAAAGTGACTTTTCGTCTTAAAGCAACATCCGACTTATTGTTACCTGTGATGGGACAAGTATAAAACTAAAATTATTTCTACTTGATTGTTATTGAGACATCTCATAGCCCCAGAGCATTTTAAGATTGACCATTCCTTTATTCTTCCAGTTTCTTCCAGGAGCACTAGAAGATGCTTCATGCAGTATTGCTCTTTGGGAACCCTTGGTATATATTAGTTATTTATTGTTCGTTATTGTTCTCTGTAGTGTTAAAATTTTTGTTGTTCTTCATAGGTTTTGCTATTGCTTTTTGAGGCAATAACCAGTTTCTGAGTGGCATATAAACAAATTGCAAGTAATGCTTTTGCCAGAGGAAGTTGGATGCATACTTACTGAATTTTGTGTATAGGTAGTTTTATTTTCCAACTTACTATTGTAGAGGGCTCTAGCAACTGTTTGTTATGGTGCCTTTCATAATTTCCATGGTAAAGTCTTATGTGCACATAATGGATCTAATATGTTGTTCCTTGTAAGAATTGAGAAATTAAAACCTTACAAAGGGTCTTTTCCTGTTTCTGGTATTCAGGCAATCTTTCTGTCAATTGTGCAGTGTTAACATTGCAATGCATGTATTTTAAGTTTGAGTTTCTTGTTCTGTTTACCATTCCATGTTATTGTAAACCAATCTTACTTTGTGTATTTGGGATGAATGAGAGATGAAATAGCATTTTGTGGCTTAGTTTGGAGATCATAAAAAACTATTAATAAATAAGATATATTGATGCTAGCAATTCTTTGTGAGGATGCTGTATTTAGTACAAATGAAAGAATCGATGCACATTATCAGCATAGCTTTAATTAAGACTAAAATTAAATGAAAAGTATAAGTTGTAGACTTTGCTTGGCTTAATACATAGCTAACACTGTACAACAGTGCTACAGTTTGTATACACATCGTTGTGGCAATACAGCACATCTGTAGTCATTTTAACAAACAGGTGGTTGAACCTCATTTGCATTATGATAGAACTTTTTGCTTATGTTAAAATGGTTGTAATAGCACTTTCTAACTTAATTATACCTAAATTGTACTCAAAACTTAAATCCTAGTTAATTCACTAATCGCACACTTTCTAACTTTTTGAATAATAAATGAATGTTAGCTAAATAAGTTTAATCTTGGTACTTTCATTAAAGTACACAGTGCCATTTTACATACTAGAGTTGTCACTTGATGTGCACAGAGCAGTATGTTGCATGAGGTACAGTAGATTTGTCATTTTGCTTCGAATTTGCAAGAAAACTTGGAATGGAATGAGGAGCTGATGAATTGGTTGCCACAGAGGGTTATTTTTATATGAGTAATCATTAAAGTAGTCCTTTAACTGCAATGTGATGCCACATTTCAATTTCAATAGTTTTTCATTACAAAAGGATGCACATAAATGTTATGTGATGCAGCTTAGTGCCAGCCTGCTTTGCTGCATAATGTACACATCCTTGAAAGTATTCACAGTCAAGGTGTTTTAAAGAGCACTTAAGAACTAACAGTCATGGGGTATGTATAAGAAAAGCATGGATTGTATTAATTCATTAAGCTTGCTTCATTCTTAAAGCTGCTGAAAATGTATGCAAGTCAAATGCCAAGCTTTATGTAATATTCTTTGCATGAAAATCATATTGAATGTGCAAAATAAAATATTTTTGAAAGCATAGACTTATATTTATATTTTTACAGGGTATAGAAATTGAAATAATCAGAATTTTAATAATTTTACTTAGGCATCGCTCTTGCATGGAGGGGTGCCCTGCTTAAGCTGACTTTGAATGATTTGTATATTACGACTTCTTTAACATACATTTTTTATTTCTGTTAGTATCTGTCTTGAATGGCTGTTATCTCAAATCCCATTTAAGATTTGAAGTAGAATTGCATCAAAGTCGTGAATCTGTTGGAAAGGTACTTTGTCTCTGCATTGAGCTTATTCATGGGCCAAAATTTTGAGATACCCTCACCATACAACCAAGCCATCTCAAAATGAGGTCCATGGATGTTGACTGCGCTTATCTAGGAATTCTTGGTCCCACTATGAATTCTTGAGCTGAGCAGGAATTCAATAACCTATAGCCACCATAATCCTTTTGGAAAACTTATTTTCCCAGATGTCCCGTTTGGCCTAATGGAAGACTGTAAATTGTATGGTTCTGGTTACTTTCTGCAACAAAATTAAGCTTCTTGAATTTCCATTTGTTACTTGTGTCAGCCCGAATAGCAAAATACTGTCTGAAAAGTGTCAAGCAATTTTAGAGAAGAATGCAGAGTTTTAATTATTATAATAAAATGAGTTCCAAATGACGTAGAGAGGTGAATCTTTTTTTTTATTTTTAGTAAACCCTTTTGTTACTGTATAATATGCATCATATGTATGGGAAGTCTCTTCAATATTTTTAAAACATTGAAAATAAAAGAAAATTTTGAAAATAAAAGAAAATTTTGAAAATAAAATTAAAAAATTCCAAAATAATCAATAATTAGGCATACAAAACCTCTATATACAGAAAGTTCACGCTAATTAAATGAAAGTATGGATATTTCTTTTCTAAAACAGCATCCTGCTTTGGACTGAGGTTTTATTTTTAAAATACAAAAAATGAATTCACCTAACCTGAAACTGAAAGAAAAGCACCAAAAATACACACACATAAGCATGATAGTACCATTAATGAAAACGGCATATAGCAATAGGATACAAATGTATATTACTGTACAATTTAGTGCTTGCGCTGTTGCGTAGTTGAATAGGTGATTCACATTGTATTATTGTATTCGTCGTCTGGTTACACCTCCGTAAATCCATTTTGACAAGTACACCAATTATTTGCATGCATACAAGGTCCATTATTGAATGCATTTTCATTGCTGAAGCTAGAATATGTATATCTTCCTCTCTTATGTTGATGTCTGAAACACTTTCAACAAGGTCTGAAAATTCAAAATCACTCACTTTTTTACTTTCTCTACACGTACTTTGTACATAGTGTATAGAGAAGGTATTGTATTCCACCCAAAAATTTGATACTGAGATTTCACCAGAAATAAATGTTTTGGCTCCCCATAAATAAAAAAAAAAGCATTTTTGGAAAAAGGTCCGTGTGTGTGTGTGTGTGTGTGTGGTACCAAACTTGGTATTTAAGTTTGGTATCTTCCAAGGATGCGACATGAAGATTTGCAAGAAAATCCCCCCACCCCCAACTACCCTTTACATGGAACTTTTTTAAAAAATTTTGTTTTCTCAAAAATGACTCTTAAGATTTTGATTAAAATATTGTATATTAAAGATATTTACCTGACAAATATACATATATTGAATTTTCTGGGAATAGCTTCTGAAGACTACTTTATTCTGGAGGAATTTTGCGTAATTGCTAAACCGTAAGAAATGGACAAAAACTTAGCACACAAAAAATGTAGAGCACATTAAAACACACAATTTATGTTATATGATTTTTTTTCGAGGAGTTTTTGAGATATTCCTTGTTTTTGGTTTCAGCTTTGAAAAACTTATACTTTTCTCATACAGGAATTTGTCAGTTCGTGTCCATACAAACAAAGGAACTTCAGTCACCTAGTAACCAGCTTATGACTTCACTTTAACCTATAATACTCCCATATTTCACTCCTACTTACAAGGAAGCAAGTAATAAGACTGTTTCTGCTAATTTTTTTTTTGATTAGCTTGAAATAAATAGAGGAATAAGCATATTAACAATAATTTGTTACACAGAAGTAGAGAAAGTCATGTGAATCGAACACATCAGATTTTTTCTAATATATTGCAAACTGAAACTCTTATTCTCTCTTTGGTTCCTACCTGCAGCTAGACGATGCCATGTTTCAACCCATAAACAAAACACTGGCAAGAGAAATTAAATTTGGAGCTAATATAAGGCTTTGGAGTGAAGATAAGGTCTGAAAATGTTCCAGAAAATCTTTCTCTAGGGCTATGACATAGAAAATAGACTTTCCCGCTGGAAACAGTTAAAACGTATGAAAATGGCATCACAATTAGATTGTGATTGGCACTTTTCACAGAAGAGTTGGATCATGATTGGCACTAAAAGGGTTAATACAATTTTGTGGTATCTTGAGATACTGCTTTCTTTAGGTGTGCTCAGTTACTTTATCATTTTCTTTTTTCAGATTATCATAATATAAACATATTATTTGTGCCTTTGGGTATTGACCTGCAATTAACGTAGTTTATTTCTTTTTTCTTTTTGAATTTGAGGTAGAATGCATTTTGTAAAGCTGTAAGTTATGTAATGTACCTGTACCACAGATCTGGAATTTTTATGGCATTTTTCATCAAATCTTGCAAATTCTAGCTACTCAAGAATTATACATGCACACTGTGTCAATGCACATGTGCTAAAAATAAATCTGCTGGACAAATCAGTTATTTGAACTTAAGGGGTACCCTCCATGGCTATCTGTAGAAGCATATTGTAAGTTCATCCAGAAAAGTTAATTTTAAAACTTAAAGCACAAATGGTTAATATTTCCCCCATTGTGACATTTGAACAGCTTACCATATGATAACATAGTTTATTTGTGTAAACTGTGCCATGCAAATAGGTAGGTGAATCATTGAAATTGTTTGGAAATTGGTTTTGATCATAAACGGAGAAAAGTAAGAGATATGGAGATAGTTAAAACTTAAAAGACTACAAGTTATGCAATATACAACAGAAATTATAAGACTATCTGCTTAACTGTAATACATTGAGAGGGGTTGTAGAGAACTGAAATTTCTATATCCCTGTTCTTGCCAAACATTATGGACCCCTTTTGGTAATGGATCCTGGACAGCAATGTTTCTGCTGGCAATTCTGTAAGGTCAGGTAGTGTCATAACTTTCTCTCTCTCAAACACTACTCCATTTAGCTGTTTAGGATAAAAATCCCTTACTACAGTTTGGTAAATTTTTGGGATAGTGTCTTAACAGAGGTCATACATATATACACTTAAGAATCCAGTTCATGTATTAACATTTTTTTTTTTTTTTTTTTGTTATTGCTTTTGTTACGTTTTTCTATCTGCTCAGTGTGTATATGTCAGACAAGTTAGAAATAATACCAATGGTTTAGGTTTGCTGTAGATTATTCCAAAGTGTTGAACTATAGTATAGAAGTGCATTCAGGAGACCATGCAGAACAATTTTTTAAAGGAGGACTTTTAATATAAGTTCATTGGAATGTTTAAGAACGGTGCTGTGAAAACCTAGTACTTTTATAGAAAGATTTTCTGGATTTATTTTGAATTCAGTATGTACTCTTAGTCTCTCTTTTTTCTCTGTGTTAATCTTGACCAATCCTGTAATTCCACAGAGACAATAGTCACTGTGACATTGCCAGGCTGAAATAAAGAGGGCAAGTAAAAAGTACATCATAGTTTTTTAATGCTGATGAAAACTGCCATAAGTTTAATTAAAAAATAAAAGAATTTGAGTCGGTTTAGTAACACATTGTGTAACACATCGGTGTATTAATTGTGGAGGCATCCACAATTAATACACCACCACCCCCATCGTCGCCAACAAAGAAAAATTTAGTCTGAATTAAGGGTTGAAAATGGGAACAACTGTTACCCGAAACCGGTCCCCAGTAAGTAAAAATAAGTGATGTTTGTGTTACAAAACCGACTCAAATTCTTTTATTTTTTATTTAATCACATCACTGTCACAAGCTTCTATGCATATTTGCAAGTTTTGAATGCCATAAGTTTGTTTACTTCATATTCGTGTGTCTTTAATTTGCGTGCATGTGACTTTACTTGAAACTTCTTTTTCATTCACAGCTGAAGGAGTGAAATTGAGGCTGTTCTGGAATGCATTGGTAGTTCAACTATAATGCACGGTCCATTAAGCTTAGGATAAATTTTGAAGGGTAACACTGTTGTCAATGTTTACTTCTTTACATTGCAGTAATGTAGTTGGTTCTAAACAAAAACTCAAATCTCTTTCTGGAGTGTGAGATGTCTACTGTAGTATATAGCTGAATTAATGCATGCTCACTACAAGTAGTAAAACATTCTTAAATAAAAGGAGCAATCGAGCAAGTGCATTATATTTAGCAATAATTGCATTTATGCAAGTTTTTTCTTGCAACTTGTTTGCTTTTACTTCATTCTTCTGTCTTCTATCTTGGTGCAACTTACGTTGCTGTTAACCAACCAGCTGTAATGTTAGTAAGGCAATGATATACATAAACAAAAAGCTAATGTTAAAATTGCTTTTCTGAAGTATCTCACTTCTTTGGAGACATCTATTTGGAATTTTACATATCATTTATTTTCAGTTACAAATTGACAATAAAATTTTAAAATGCTTTTTGTTCTTCATAAACATTATCATTCAAAAGTCTTTGTCTAAATGTAGTAATTGTAATGAAGATGGGAAGCATTGTCATATATTCGTATTTCACAAGGTAATCATTTTCAAAACGAGGTAAAAAACTCATTCAGAAATTACCTTCATTCACTCTTTTCATCAGAGTAATAAGAGATTATGGTTTCCCTCTAAATCTACACACCTTATTTTCAAGCCAGTTTCTTTAGGTGGGTGTTCTAAAATGGTGAATTTTCTAGATCCCAAAAATGATAATGTTGCAAGAATTTGTTATAGAAATGGGTTGATTGTAACTTATAAAGCAGAAGGTTAGAGACAGTGGTATGTTTTATCATTAGAAGATGGCTAGTCAGCATTCCTAACTCGAATATCACTCAAGTTTTGCTTGCTTGTACAACTTTCAGAAACAATTTGGCTATATCCTCAGCAGTCATCTGACTGACTAGATCCATGGTTGGTTGAAGTAAGTTGATCATTTGTGGTGGTATCTTGGAGTTGAGAAATTAATTTCCATGGGGAATTTTGTGGTGGCTAAACAAAATTTAACATGAGACTTCTTTTTTATTTTTTTTATCATAAAAACAAGCCACATACTTTTCTATGCAAGTTCATCTCTCAACTGAAAGATAACACTACAATCAATCTCTTACACAAACCATGAATCTAGCCATTCAGATAGCTGCTGAGGATGAATACAAACTTCTCCAAAACAGTGCAAGTATGCCAAACCTAAAGTGATGTTTGAGTTAGGAATGCTGACTCTTAACTAATGAGTTGATTTTGTTATATGAGGGTGAATCAAAAAGTAACACCATAATTTTTTTACAAAAAGGTTTCAATACTTAAAAAAAAAAAAAAAAGAGATCAGCTTGCACCTTTTACTTACTTTTGAACATATTCACCAACTTTCTCAATACATTTCTCCGATTGTGATACCAGTTTCAACATATCCTGTTCGTAGAAGTCTGTTTCCCTGGAGTATAGCCATCAGCGAATTGCTGATTTCACTTCCACATCTGTTGCAAAGCATTGGCCAGCCAGGAACTTCTTCATAGGTCTTCTGAGAGAACATCAGCAACAATATAGGGGCAAGCATTGTCATGAAGTAGTCTTGACATCGTCAGCATTAATGTTAAGGTGTTTGTCACGAAGGGCACAACGAACTTCACCAAAGTTTTAATGTAGGATGCAGCATTCACAGTGGTCCGTGTTCAGCAAAGTCCACCAATAGAATATCATGCATAACTTAGAACACTGTTGCAAGCACTTTCCTAGCTGATCGAGCCACTTTGAATTTTTTCTTTACTGGGGAACCAGCATGTTTGCACTCCATACTTCCCCCCCAGGGGCCTACTACGGTAGGTACGGGTTTGGCGCACCCGGGGTCCCGAGCCAACCTTGACTCCCTCAGTGGGCAACCTCTGAATGGTGAGAGAGTCACTAGGTCAAATGCCCACCCACGTGTAGGCCGTGCGTGGAGACCCGTGTCGGTGGAAAGGAATATCCTGGTTGGTTGAGGGTTGCGTATCTGAGCCTGGGCCTTCTGTCTTTTCAGTGACTAGGGAGGCTACGCAACTTAATACACCACTTTCGTTTCTGCTTCACCTAAACGGCAGGCTAGGGACTAGCCCACCCCTAGTCAATCGGCCAGGACTAGGTATTATACCGAACTCCAGGGTGAGTGGGACGGCGAGCCTGCTATATCCGTTGTGTAGCCCTGTCATCCCAGTGGGATGACCCCTTGTTTGACTCCGTGGTGGGTGGGGAGCACCGGGGGATGAAAATAAAAATTAACTTTCATGGCAAAATTAAAAAAAAAATCCATTAAATATGGTACTGAGTTCGGAAAAGAAGTAGTCAAGTGTTGTGGTCCTCGCTACTTGATTGTCAATAGAACAGAGGAAGGAAGAAAGTTCTCTAGCGTAAGCCCTTTTATTATTCAAAAGGGTCTTGATAACATTGCTGGTCGTGTAAAATCTTGTATAAGAGCTCGTAATGGCACGCTCCTG
Organism: Hymenopus coronatus; assembly: GCA_030762935.1. NCBI lineage: Eukaryota > Metazoa > Arthropoda > Insecta > Mantodea > Hymenopodidae > Hymenopus > Hymenopus coronatus. Next base: position 150,695,099 of record CM060882.1, on the reverse strand, counting down.
GTAGAAGCAGAATCAGCATACCAGGCAGCAAAAATACTAAAGGCCAAAATGTTAGCTAGCTATCCAGTAAAGGTCGATTTACACAAAAGATTGAATTCCTCACGCGGTGTGGTAAACACCCGCGCACTGGACGGTTTGACCTGTGAGGAAATTCAAGAAAATCTTGCTCCTCAAGGCGTAACATCTGTGTATCGGGTTCAAAGAAAAGTAAATGGAGAATTAGTGCCTACCCGTACCCTGTTTATTACCTTTGATCGGGTAGATCTCCCACAAAGGATAATGGCAGGGTATGAATCCATTGAGGTAAGACCGTATATACCGAACCCGCTCAGATGATGTTATAAATGTCAGCGCTTTGGCCACACCAGTGAATTCTGCAACGGCGAGTCTACCTGTGTGAACTGTGGCAAAATCTCGCATGACGGAGAATGCACGTCAGCTCCAACGTGTTAACTGTAACGGTGAACATCCATCAAGTTCCCGTAGTTGTCCCCGTTTTGCAGAGGAAAAGACGGTCCAGGAGATACGGGTCAAAGAGAAGGTGTCCTTCTTGGAAGCCCGGAAACTCTTGCGAAGCCGCCAACCCTCTGTCCCGAAGTATGGTACCTATAGCTCAGTTGTAGCTAAATCGGTACAAAGTTGGGAAATCGCAACTCAAACCTGCGATATAAATGGGGTCACCATTGCAGAAAAGATTCTCACAGCCAGCTCAATTCCTAGGCCTTCGACTTCAGCATCTAAGTCAGTAGTAACATCTGAAACTGTAAAAAGCGCTAAAATTAAATCGCCCCCAAAGCAATCGACCTCGACCAACAAGTCTGGCAAGCTAATAATATATAAAGAACCAGAAAGAAAGTTTAAGAACACCTATGAGAGAACTGACTTCCTCAAACAAAGTGTAAAGCCTATTCCCAAAGCCACAAAGGGAAACAAGAGTCCACGGAGGCCCTCTTCTGAGGATTCGACTGGGAAGGACTCAGGTCGGCGACTATCATCTTCGCCGGTCTCTATTTCCAATCGGTTCAAGGTACTCGAACCGAAATTTTCAATTGGAAAGGGGTCCTCCCAAGTGGAGGAGATGGAGGAAGGTGATACTGCTCTCACTGCCAGAAGGACAGTGACAAAGAGGCAGGACCATCCTCCAGTAGAAGGTGTCTTCCCGACACCTAAAAAGAATAAACTCAACCGACCTCCGCAGCCTTCAAAATAGAAACAACCACAATGTACAACTTATCCCATTATAAAGAACATGGCTATTCTACAATGGAACTTACATGGAATAAGAACACATCGACCTGAGCTTGAACTGCTGCTTAACCAGAACGATCCTTTTGTCGTAAGTTTGCAAGAGACTAAGCTCCGTCCACAAAACAGCTTCAAAATCAAACGGTACACCCCTGTAAGGTGTGATCTATCATCTGAAGAGGGTGTACCTGCACACGGAGGCACTATGATGCTCATCAGAGATGATATATTCGCGCAATCTGTACTATTACAGTCCGACATCCAGTCAGTAGCTGTAAGGATTAAACTGTCACATACCAGATTCACCATTTGTAATATATGCCTTCCTCCAAGTGACGACCTCTCGCTCACCGATTTAAGGGATCTAGTTTCTCAATTACTAACACAGTTTCTATTGGTAGGTGATGTAAATGCCCACCATCCACTTTGGGGCTCTCCTCGGGCTTGTGCGAGAGGTAAGTTAATTGCTGATTTCCTGAATAATTCTCATCTAATTCTCCTGAACACTAGAGAGCCTACATTTCTTTCTGATGCTTTCAACAGTTTTTCACACTTGGATTTAGCAGTTTGTTCACCACCATTAGCATCTTCCTTACAGTGGAATATCATCTCTGATCTACATTCTAGTGACCACTTTCCATGTCTTATCAGTCTCTTGCCACAAGATACATGTTCCACACGTTTACCTAGATGGCGCATAGATTTGTAGAGTTTAGAAGAGGAAGAAATTCCCTCGAAGATGAAGATTGCATTGGATAGCCAGCTACAACAACAAATGAAAATATGGTGAAACTAAAGCACATTTTGCAGAAAAGCAATAATTGGGCTTATGAGAAACAAGAAGCCCTGAAAATTGGGTTGGCAACAGTGAGGTCATTCCTTAAAGAAAATCTTCACGTCAGGAAGGTCTACATTTGTTGGATCCTCCACCATCTCACAAATAAGCAGAACAGACATGTGTGCAACTGTGCCAGGAAATAATAGATAAATTTGATGGAAGATCCAAAAACATATTTACTGTTATAATGGACAAAAGCTGGATATACTAGTGATCCAGAAACCAAGTGAGTCATTAGTCTGGGTATTCCCAAGAAAGGATGTTCCAAAAAAAGCGAGGGGAGCAAGAAAATGGATCTGTTTTTTCTTCTCAGCTAACAGTCGTATTGTGACAATTCTAAATAAGGGACAAATGACTGTCGCTGCCATGCGATATATCATAAAATGTCTGCTGCAAGTTTTCAATGAACTGAGAACAAAGCCTCCTAAGACTAGTCTGCATGGAATTTTGTTGTACCATGACAATGTCTCTGCCCACAATTCACAAGAAACAACTCAATTTCTGCAGGAGTCAGAAGTCAAATACGTGTCCCATCCTTCCTACAGTCTAGATCAGACCCCTAGATGTGACTTTTCTATTCCTCCAAGTAAAAGAACATATTCTAGATCAATGATTTGAATCACTTGAAACTGCAATAACTGGTTACGAAGAATGCATTTGCATTCTTTCCAAAGAAGCGTGGCATCAGTAGTATTGGAAAAATGGTGTAAAAGATGATACATTGTATACAAAGCAATGGAGAATACTTTAAGATACAATGATCCAATGAAAAAGGAACTTAAACAGAATACATTTATGATACAATATTATTTAAATTTTAGAATGCTATGTTCATTCTCAAAACTTTCAGAGCAACTTTTGTAACATGAAATGTCGCATAGTCCTTATTGTGACTTCAGTAAAGCATGTTGAAATTCTTTTTAATTCAATTTGTACCGTGCCTTTAATGCTTGGTAATTTTTTTTTTAAGAATAAGTGCAGCTATTAGAAAAAGAAGTTTTCTGCAATTAGTGAAAATGCTTATTTATAAGAATAAAGCACAGATCAAAGTTAATTTAACTTTCTCATTCTACAAACATGTGAATTTTTCTCTAACCAAGAATATTTGTAATGAAGAAATATACAAAAACAACAGTGCATATGTTAAAAAAGTGAATGACACTGCAGTGTCCGTGCTGATGTTTGAAAAAGAGGTGACACTACTTGTTGGATGAGATAATGAACATTATCTATATTTATGTACAGCTTAAGTTTTCTGAGAAGCATTGAGTCAGACATAAATGAAGATTGATTGTGTGCATGGTTCCCCCCCCCCCAAGCATTATATGTATTCTGTGGATGTGGCTGTAGCAATTAATGAAGAATAGAATATTGTAATAATAGGCAGTTATCAGATATGTTGAGATTGATAAGACAGCTATGTAAATCTAGGTAACAGTCACCATGGGAGCCAATAGATAAGTTGATGGACAAAAATCTGTATAAATATGTTTTTCTTTTGCTGCATGTACTATGTAATGTACAGAGAAGGTTTACATATTTTATTTATTTGTTTTAATGCATTTTTCTTCATTAGCTCACATACACATTCACTCTGTCATTCATACTTCCAAACTCTGGGAAGGATGGGGGATATTCCTTTTACACACCACCATTAATTGCATGGTCGTATTAGTGACATTCACTTTTCTAACACATGTACAGTTGTCTTGGGTTTTGTATTTCTCTGTTGTCACTTATTCAGATGCCAATATTAGCATAAAGTAAGAAAACAAGAAAACCTGAACATGTAAAACATGTAACTTGTCTAGTATTAAACAAAGACAAGGTGCAAAGTTTCAAAATTTAACCTAATCAGTGTAATTATATAAAAATTACACCACCATTCTGACAATTGTTCCACTCCCAAAGGGTAACTATAATTTAGTCATTTTTTAAACCTGACAGTCGGAAGTTACAGAAGTCGCATGTTCTGCCAATTCACATCTTTTTGCATGAATATCAGGGAATTTTTATTTATGATGGGAATAGCTGTGGCGTATGAAATTACAATTATAAAGGGTAAAGGGGAAGATTCACTATAAAATCTCTGATATTGTGCAATTTCGTAAAGAAGGGAGGGCTAAATGAAATTAATTCGTCATTTTAGTTTAAAAGCTAACCCTGTGTCTCTAGTAAGCCAGTTAGTATTGAATGTTATAATTAAACAAGTACATGTGAACCAAGAAGGAATAGATATAAGGCATGTTTTGAAACTGAAAAATGTTAGCCAGTCTGGTACAAATGCTTGCCAGTGTCTGGTACAAAATTGCAGAGTCCTATACTTAGCACAATTAAATGGAAACCTTTTTCCCTTTTATTTAAAATAAACAGCTTCAGATATAGATCATGATATGAAACAATTTAACTTTAATGTGCCTGTTATTGCTTTTCAGTTTTCATATGTTGCCTCCAAAATGTCACTCTTATTTGTGCTGATTTACAGTAACAAAATAAATAAAAATATTAGATGTAATATTTATAATGGGATTCTATACCCAAGAAAATATTTTGGTAGTGTGACAAGATCTTGCCCCACCTGCAAACTGACTTTTGTTGCTAGTAGATATTTAGTAGTGTCTGCAATTGTATGAAGAAATGCCAAAAAGCACTAACTGCACAATCTTCCTTATGAAAACACATGTTTCAAAAATGTTTCTATTCTTGTACCGAACACTGTCAGCTAAGTATTTTTTTTTTTTTTTTCCAAATCTCATATTTCCTTTTTTAAGCGTATAACTTTGAACAAATGAACAGCATTTGTATCATATTTTACACTTTTGATATGGCAGTATCATTTTCATGGTGAGCAACTGTTTCCTACCTTTTTCCTTTGGACTATCTCAAAAGACTGACCAAAGAATATTATCTTCTTTAAAGTAAAAAACAAGAGGATGGATTGTTGCCTGGTTATTGTTATTGCTCCTATTTACTCCCTGAACAGAATCTTATATAACAGCCATAGTTTTCTGCAAAATCACAAAATACATTCTTTAGGTTTCACATTTTCTTTCCGTTCAGAAAAAAATGAGGTTTTTAGAGCTATACAGGTATGAGTTAAAAGAGGACAATTTTTCCTGAAAGTTTTCAATGGTGATTGTATTATATCTAAATTTGTGTGATTTACAGTTACCCACTGTTTATTAGTTACCTGCTTTATACTTTTTCCTTTGAAAACATCCCAAATATTATGGACCAAATTTTCAGTTCTGGGTAGTTAACATTTTGTAAATTGCAGTCTGGTAATGGAAGTTACAAATTAGTTTAGAGAGGTTTTCTTATTAGAGAATACCCAAATCTGCAGTAAGATGAGAGATTTTCACAACATCACAACATCAATAATCTATTCATTTTCAAGAAATGCATACCTTGTCCCAGAAGTGTACACTATATAGGTCTCATTTAAGGAAATTTTGAGAAATATATTTTGCTATTAAACATCTGTCTTGAAAACTGCTGAAGGTTTGTTTTAGATTGCACAAAATTAATTCCTGTTTTTTAATTTTCTTTCCTTCCTTAACAAAAACATAATCCTTTTTTCCACAGCAGAATATCCTAACAATTTACCAAATTTGGTTTCAGGAGTAAATAAATGCCCTTGTCTAAGCTAATAATGTTGCTACCTTCATTCTGTGGTTTGAAATATTTCCAAAATTTTCCATAATTTTGTTGCAAGACCAGCTTTAAGAATGGTCAAAATCTGAATTTAAGTTAGAATCATCATTGTAATGAAATCTACCTATTAGCTTCTGAATTATTTGTGATTCATGTTTGTTTTGGGACTGATTCATCTTGAGTATGAAATACCTTATTCAGTTTTTTCTTTTATTTTTGTAATTTCTAGGATGAATTTTTTTTTTAGACAGTTTTCATTTCTCTATGGATGATTTGTGTATAATTGATACTAAACTAATATTAAAATTAGAAACACCTCCACTTTCTTTTATCTCATTTGAATTACTATTTTGATCTGAAGGCAAGTTATAAATTCCTGAGCTAGCTCTTTCATTTAACTTACCAGGATGCCATTGGCTACTGGGTCCAGTAACACCAGACTTGCAAATGTCACTCTTGTTTTTATTTGTATTTGGAAGTTTAAAAATTCCTACACAACTTGAGGCACATTCTGTTAGTAGCAGGAACAGTTCTGCATTTGCAGTTTCAAAAGCATTTTACTGGTTACTGCTTGCAAATTCTTTTTTCTCTTAAAGATGTGTTTGCTAAATTTGGACAGGTTAAAGCAAGCCATTCTGTTTTGTGCTGGTACCAGTATTACTCATATTTTAACAAATATTCACAAGCATATGTCGTTTGTGTGTTCAATATATTAAATAGACTGGCTTCTCTCTTCACAAATTAAATATTGTGGACTGCTCATATGTTGAAGGAAGTGCCTAACCTTATTTGCCATAATAAGGGTTTGTATTTTAAATCTGAAGATGATTCAGATAAAAAACCTTGGGTATGCCATAAGAGCTGCAATGTCACTGTGCTCTCTCACTCCAGATAGAAGTTGCTGTATGCTATCATATGAGAAAGCTTTTGGCTTAGAAATTATTTCTATAAACATTTGAACAAATGACTTTCTGAAACTTTGCACATGTGCACACTACAAAATGGAGAACGTGTGTGTGTGTTTAAAAATATAACTTGTCAATATACAACACAATATGAAACTTTAAAAAGTACAAATTTCTATGCTAAGTATTGAATTGGATTGAAATGATGTATATTTTTAAATAAAGCTCCATAGTCTTTAAAATAAGTCAATGTGGAATTTATATGAGAGAATAGTAAATGTGATTGAGACACACTCACTTTTTTAAAAAATTCAGCTTTGGCTAGATTCAAAATATTGAAACTAGGGAAATGGTCCCCCCCCCCCCCCCTACATTTTATATACTGAAATATCCAATAAGTATTTATATGGCAATTGAAGGAATCTTAAATAAACCATAGTCAGATAGGATTTGAACCAGGATTCTATTTGGTTTGGACATAACTGTGAGAATCATTCCACTGTGCAGCAAAATTGTACTGCATTATTTTTCCAAACCTTTGAATTCAGTAACTTTGCAGTATTTTTAAATGTATGTGGGAGAGTTGTGAATTCTAAAAAGATTTAAAATTTTTAAGGTGTATTTGGCTTTAGGGATGACAGGAAACACTCAGTAATAAAAGGTTCTTTTGATCAAAATGTAGTGTTTGCTTCAAAATGTTTCAAGGTGGTATGAAATTAAAAAAACTGATCTGTTCCATTCACATGGCTTTCTCTACATCTCTGCAACAAATTATAGTTAAAAGCTTATGCTTCTATTTACTTCATGCCTATCTAGAAAAAAATCAGTAGAAATACTCTTTTATTACTTGCCTCCTTCAAGTAGAAGCTAAATAAGGGAGTACCATAGGTTAAAATGATAGTCAAAAGCTGGTTGCTATGTGATTGAAGTTCCTTTGTTTGTATGGACAGGAGTTCACAAAGTCCTGTGTAAGAAAAGTATAAGTTTTTTAATGCTGAAATAAAAAACAAGGAATAACTCAAACGATCAACTCCACGAAAAAAATGCATGTAACATAAAATGTGTGTTTTAAAGTGCTCTACATATTTTGTGAGGTAAGTTTTTCTCCATCTCTTACGGTTTAGCAGTTATGTAAAATTCGTAAAATTCATCCAGAATAAAGTAGTTTTCAGAGGCTATTCCCAGAAGATTCAAGATATACATTTTATTTGTCAGGTAAATATCTGTAATATATATGATATTTTAATCAAAATTGTTAATGCCATTTTTGAGAAAATCAAAAATTTCGAAAAAAGTTCCATGTAAAAGGTAGTTTGGGCTGAGGGATTTTTCTCAAAATCTTCGTGTTGCATCCCCGGAAGACACTAAACTTAAATACAAAGTTTGGTATTTACAGACTTTTCGTTTTTGAATTACCGTGTTCACGCGCGCGCGCGCGCGCGCGCACACACACACACACACACACACACACAAAAAATATTTTTTTTTTGAAAAATGAATTTTTAGAACTCAGAGGTGGAATACAATACTATGTACATTGCATGTACATACATGCTAGAGAAAGTAAAAATGTGTTTAGCATGTAAATGTTAGACAAAGTTCCAAAATTCAAAAACAAGCAAACTAAGCCATTCAAAATCTTATCTTTCAAATAAAAAAACAGGCAGTTCAAAAAATTTACCTACGAGCAGTTCGATTTTAAAGATATTCAATAATCTCAATATTATTTTGACCTTTTATAATAATCAAAACATCTGAAACCATATATGTAGTATCAAAGGAAGTGTTAAATTATATTTTGCAACATGTTGAGGAACTCGTAGAAATACAAGCTTTGATATCAACCATCAGAGATTCTTTTTGTAAATGTTTAGTTTTCTACTCTATGCTGTATGTTCTATTGTATTTCTATGCTGTAAACTGAAAACAGCACTAATAGCTAGGAAAGTTTGGCAATTACAAAAGGGAAGATGATGTAAACTGCAGTTTGAAGAGAGAAAAAGATAAATTAGGAGACCAGCACATAGAGACTTAGACATATGTTCTGAATATATGGAATTTTTTTTTATACTAGTAACTGGATTATTGATCCAACTTATCCATAAGGTTGGTTGGTTGGTTGTTTTATATATATATATATATATATATATATATATATATATATATATATATATATATATAAAGGAAACTGCAGGATCAACTGCTATGAAATTATAATAGCTTTAGAGATTCAAACAGGCAAAGAAAGATCTGCTTTGATTACTGTTTGATCGAAAGAAACATTATTCACAATTTGTGAATCAGGTAACTATTGAATTATTGAAGATCACAGTAGTTTTCAATATTAACTGACAGATAAATCCATGCTAGTATGCAGTACAGATTATCTACTTGAGAACGAATCTGATCTTTGACCTTGCAATATTAATGCTCACCATATTATTGCAACACACAGCTTTTCCGTAATGCTTAATTTGTGTGCAATCACAAAATCGTAACTAATTCTATTACATTTGTAATGCATTAAGTCTTACTTTATGTACAATTGAATTATCTGAATATTTGGAACCAAATGGATTTAAAGCATAAATTTTACAGTAAACAGCTTCACAAATACCTTGATAGAAGTGATTACTTTTGGCGTACTGCCTGATGCATTGTTGCTGAGCTGCAATTAGTTGCTAAATGCTACTTTTTTATCCAAGAGTTTATTATTTTTTTATTTTATTTTGTATAATACATCTAATTGTATACTAGCAAAAGAACTATTATGATTTGGCTATATAAACAGATACTAATAAATACTTTGTTTGGAGATTTCCTGCAATGTTGCATAGCTTGAATAATGTTATTAAAATGGCAGCTTTCCTCAGGAGATTCTAAATTGTATACAACTTAATATATGTTTTAAACTTCTTCTATTGGAACTGCAGTGCTATGTTTAAGTGATTATTCTGTGGAATAATTATAACAGAAAGATGAATGCAAGTGTGAAGGCACTAATTATCTGATTAAATTGGTTTTAATTTTTGGAAAAATGTTGGTGCTTTTACATTTCAAAGATAATTAGTGGATATGCATGAATGATTTTTTAACTAAATTATTTTTATTTCTTAATATTTTTGCATTTTCATTATGGGGTTTAAAAAGGGTATGTAATTTAAACATATGCATGTAGAATTTCTGACATATCTCGCACTAATTTGCAGTTTGGCAGCATTTCGTTTGACAAAGTCATAAGAATTAAATTTTACCACTCATGCTTTAAACACTGAGATTGCAATGAGTTTTCTGCAAGCAGACAGTAAATTTTTATTTTTATTTATGTTCTTTTAACTATTTGGCTCATAGGTACCGTTCTAATTGGAAGCAAAGATAAATTTTGCACAGAGGCCACTTTCAAGCTTGAGGCTCTTTAACATTCCATAAATTTGACGGAGAACCTCTGGCGTTACTGCTATACTGAAGGAAGTAATGCTAAGGATTTTTATGCCTAGAAAAAAAAAAAAAAACCATCACCCTTTGCTGAGTTTGAAAAAAAAAAATGTAAATGGTGTCTTATTTATGGATGTTCTTTAACTGCTGTGGTTCTCAGCATCCCATTCTAAATTGGGCACGAAATTTTGCTCAGAGGCCTCTCTATCAGGCTCGAGGTTCTTTTACGTGCCGTAAATCTACGACACGGGACCAACGGCTTTACTGCCCTTCTGAAGGAAGCCATACTAACTATTTTTACACCCTAAAAAATTCCATTGTCCTCTGCCAGGTTTGAACCCATGACCTGGGTATATGAAGTTAGCATGGTAACCATTACACCACTAGGACAACACTGAGTTTGATTCTATAACCTTGGGAACCACAGGAACTACTAGACCATGGAGTATGACAAGCAGTTCTTGCACATTTACAGAAAATACATTTTATTGCTAATGTCTTTCCTGATCTCCAAAATACTTTATATTTTCTTCAGTACAGCTTTTTGAATATCTCATTTTTGTATAATGTTTTTAAATGGATGTAATGTTAGATTGCAAAATGATGACAAGATATTATCCTAAAATGTAGCATATTTTTTAAAATAGGAAAATTAAATAGAAAAAAATATGCAAATGTGTATTGGAATAGTTAAGCTTGGTAACATTATTACAAATTACTGCTTGGGAAAAATATAGGCAACATACCTTTGAAAATACTATTTTCTATAATTTGTGTGCAATCAATGTGAATTTTAATGTCTACAATATTTATCATGGTACTACATACCAAATCCCATCCATCTAGGACAAATACTTGCTGAGAAATTAGTGTTTTAATGGTTGTATTTAGTGTAAAAATTGTGCTAAATGCACTTCAGATATTCCAACAAAATTTTAGTATCTTGTCAGCAGGATTTAGAAAGCTTGTTTGTCACAAAAGAAAAGAAAAAAAAAAACAATGTATGCCGGAGCTATTTTTATTTTTTCTCCATTTTTTAAGAAATTATACATATAAGCTTTTACTATCTTTGCTTCAAAACTAAAAATAGCACACAAAGAATGTGCTTGTCTTTCTCTGAAAGCACACTAAAAGTTTCAATTTACTAATACATTTTAACTTTATTCACTATTGTTGGATTCAAGATTCCCCAGTAGCACACATAAGACCCTCTGCTGCCTGTTTCCTCCTTTCTTTTACATGTTTGGTAATGCAGTAAGAAGGTTTTCACGCATCTTCAGATCCTGGGAGTTGATGACAACTTGATTGTGAAAATCAATCAAATAAAAATTTGATGTGATTCATTCACATGACTTTCTCTACATTTCTGCAACAAATCATTGTTAAAAAGCATATGCTTCTTTTTACTTCATGCTAATTGAGAAAAAATTATAAGAAATAGTGTTATTACTTGCTTCTTTGTAAGTAGAAATGAGGGAGTACCATAGGTTAAAGTGATAGTCAAAAGCTGGTTGCTATGTTACTGAAGTTCCTTTGTTTGTATGGACAGCAGTTGACAAATTCCTGTATGAGAAAAGTATTAGTTTTTTAAAGCTGAAACTAATAACAACGAATATCTCAAAACCAATGAACTCCATGAAAAAAATGTTAACAACGTAAATTGTGTATTTTAACGTCCTCTACATTTTTTGTGTGGTAAGTTTCTGTCCATCTCTTACAGTTTAGCAGTTGTGCAAAACTCTGTAACATTCATCCAGAATAAAGTAGTATTCAGAGGCTATTCCCAGAAAATTAGAGATATACATTTTATTTGTCAGGTAAATATCTTTAATATACAATACTTTAATCAAAATCATGAGAGCCATTTTTGAGAAAATCAAAATTTTCGAATACACACATATATGGGACCTTTTTCCAAAAATGCTTTTTTTGGATTCAAGGGGACCCAAAACATGTATTTCCAGTGAAATCTCTATCAAATTTTTGGGTGCATTACAATACCTTCTCTATACACTATGCACAAAGTACACGTAGAGAAAGTAAAAATGAGTCGACTGATGACATTATATAATGCTCACTTTTTAAATTTTCTGGAAATTTAAAAAGTGGGTGCTTTTAGTGTCATCAATTGATTCAGATTTTACTTTTAATAGATTTTCACAGACTTCCAGTTAATTTCCTTCAGTCAGCATTTGTCCATTGTTGCACCATATTTTTCCCTGAATACTTAACTCAAAAACAGTTGCAGTGCCCCTGAACCCTGTCTCTTGGCATCCCACACTGAATTCTGCAATTGCTTTTGAATTTTTAGTGCATTTAGACCAAATAAAGGATGCAAATTTTAGTTTGCAAAGATGTGGATGGCGAGGTTCATCTGTAGAAACATATACTTAGCTTTTTTCCCTTCTAGATTCATGTGAACCAGTTTATGGATTTTTTCCTAATACGATAATTGTCATTAATCCTCTGTATTATTGAAATACACAAGTCCATACTTATTCCTGGAAAATTATGTCTTCAGAAAACTCCAATGTGCAGTAAAATTAGCAAGTTCAGCTGACAGGATAGAAGCTGAAAACACTGCTTGTTCTTAACAGACAAAAAGGCAGGTCTGCAGGTTCTAGAAGATAGCAAAGATGATGCTTCAATAATTCCAGAAAGCAAAGGTAACCAAATTGGTTCTTTATTTGAATTAGATGCAGCTAATGAAACTGAAATTCTAACATGTGGTACTAGAACCTTAATTTTGGACTTAGGACTATGCAGACAGACATTTGCCTTTTTTAGTGATTGAAAAGGGAATATTAGGAGCAGCCTTCTTGAATGAATTGAATTTATGTTGGCTATTTGCAACCAAGCAATTCATTGATGGCATGATCAAACTTGCAAGCAAAGGTGAGGTTATGTTAATTTCAGACTGAGCAATACTATTCAATTTCCTGACTTGTTCAGCTCATACCCTAATCACCAAGTTTGGTACCTGGGAACATCTTGCACAATGTAGACATCAAATAAATACTCAAGGAACTCCAGTTTATTCAAGAGCAAGACATTTATCCCTAAAGGTTACAACCGGCAAAGCAAGAATACTAACTTGGTTTTAAAATTTAAAATTTTCGGGCTGTTTTGCCGTGGTCTGTAGGTTAAAATATGTTCAGTTAAAATATTTCTCCCTAACGTTTCGTCCCTGTCTGTGGGGGACATCTTCAGAGGCACTGCACTCACGTCGCTAACTCGGAAAGAATTACATCAGTGCGAGTTACAGCCAGTATATATACTCGGGCACTGGTGGGCGGGGTCAAGTGGACAGGTTCTGGTTTGTTTATTTGGCCTGGAGGTTGCGGAGCTGGGAAAGTATAGGGAACCAGGTGGAGTTTAATTTAAGTCCTTCGTCTTTGTTGAAGTTGTTGGTGTTCTTATAAATCTCAATAGCCTCTCTGTATAAACGGGGAAAATAATTTTTAGTCGTAGCTATAACCTCTACCTTATCATATTGCATACGGTGGTCATCCAAAGATAAAACATGTTGTGCAACGGCTGATTTTTCAGTTTGTCCGAGGCGGCAGTTTCTTTTATGTTCTGTAATGCGTGTGTTAATGCTACGCTTTGTAGTGCCGATGTAAACTTGGCCACATGTGCACGGGATTTTGTAAACACCACATTTTGAAAGTGGATCGAGTCGGTCTTTAGCTGATTTGAGGTAGTGTTTTATTTTAGTTGTCGGCATGTATATAGGTTTCACGTGTTGTTTCTCTAAAATCTTGCCGATACGATCAGTTATGTTTTTTATATATGGCAAGAATACTTTATTTTTATATGTCGGTGCCTCCCTGGGTCTGGTATTGATCTTTCTGGGACGTATAGCTCGATCGATATCCTTTTTAGTGTACCCATTATACTGTAGCGTCTTTTGTAGATATTTTAATTCTTGTGGTAAATGTTCCGGATCACAGATTCCTTTAGCTCGTTCCACTAGTGTTTTGATTACGCTTCTTTTCTGTTTGGGATGATGGTTGGATTGTTTACTAAGATATCGGTCCGTATGGGTAGGTTTTCTGTACACTGCACACGTGAATCTTCCGTCGTTTTTCCTAGTTATCAATACATCGAGAAAAGCAATCTGACCTTCGGACTCTAATTCTTTTGTAAATTGGATGTTTGCGTGTTGGCTGTTCAGGTGATCTAGGAATTTTTGGAGTTCAGCTTCTCCGTGAGGCCATATAGCGAAAACGTCGTCAATGTAACGAAGCCAAACGGACGGTTTTTTAGTCGCAGTTGCCAGTGCATGTTTTTCAAATCGTTCCATATACAAATTAGCTACCACAGGTCCAAGGGGATTACCCATGGCAACTCCGTCTTTTTGTTCGTAGTAATCGTTGTTCCATCTAAAATACGTCGTGGTGAGACATAGCTTAAAAAGGTCGTATATGTCTTGCGGGAACAACTCGTCGATATGCTCTAAAACGTCCTTGACGGGTACCATGGTAAACAGCGACGTGATGTCGAAGCTGACGAGAATATCTGCGGGGCCACATTTTAGATTGCGTATTTTCTGCGTGAAATGGTAGGAATTCTTTATGTGAGTTTCTGAATTACCGATGTGTTCTTGTAATAACGGAGTAAGATAACGAGAGATAGTGTATGTGGGTGATCCAATGGCGCTGACTATGGGACGTAATGGTACATTCTTTTTGTGAATTTTCGGCAATCCATATAACCTTGGTGCCATGGCTTCTGAATGCAATAAGCTTTTCGTAGTTTCCTGTGGTATGGATGACGAATTCCTGATCATCTTATTTGTTTTATTTAAAATGGTAGAGGTAGGATCACGTGATCTCTTGTTGTAAATCGTGGGGTCCAATAGTTCCGAAATCTTCCCATTGTAATCTGTGGTGTTCATAACAACAGTAGCGTTGCCTTTGTCTGCTGGTAAAACTAGGATACTGTCGTCCGCATTCTGGCTGTAACTCGCACTGATGTAATTCTTTCCGAGTTAGCGACGTGAGTGCAGTGCCTCTGAAGATGTCCCCCACAGACAGGGACGAAACGTTAGGGAGAAATATTTTAACTGAACATATTTTAACCTACAGACCACGGCAAAACAGCCCGAAAATTTTAAATTTTAAAACCATGGACACCGGCCGTGAAAGCTTACGCATATATTTAAGAATACTAACTTGTTCGATCATGGTGGAATGAAGCATGGAATCATCAGACCATTACAGTCAGAGTGGACCAGTCCACTGCATGTGTTGAATAAGGAGGATGGTTCTCTTCTCTCTTTTGGAGATTGCTATACAAGGCTGAATAAATAATAATTCCAGATAATTACCCCATTCCAGGACTTTTACAATATTTTTGAAGGTGCAACGGTGTTCTTCAAAATTGACCTTTTTAAAGCTTATTTTAAAATTTCAATAACAGAATGACAAGTCTAATTTCACTCTGTTATTTGAATTCAATGTAGAGTTTTGGTCCTCAAAAAGCTCCATCTTGTTCCAGTGTTTCATCACTGAAATACTGAATGTACTAAATTTTTTTATTCCTTTACCTGGACAACATCTGCTGAATGGGACCACCAACTGGTTTTAGAGTATGTTATGGAAGTATAGCCTTTGTATGAACACAACTAAATCTGTAATAGGTACAGAAGAACTAGAGCTTAGGCTATCTGATAACACCAAGTGACACCAAACCACTTCCCAAGAAGGTATAAATAATCAAGTTTCCAAACTCAGCAAGTGTTATGTGTGTCGTTCTAGTCCTAGAAGTACCCGACTTGATGTATAGATAGCAATTGTAGTTCCAAACAATAACAATGGTAAAAAGTTCCAACCTTAGAAAGTTTAAGTTTGAAGTTTGATGATTTTACATGGTTGCCAAACAAATGCTAAACAATCATTAGTCAATGCTCTTAGTGAATTCGTAAACATGGATAAAAGTGGTCGTCATTATGTGATACAATACTTTCATTTGAAAGGTCTTAATCCAACTAATATTAAAGCTGAGTAGATTATATTTCAGGGGAGACTGCTCCTTCGTTTACAACAATGAAATATTGTATGGCAGAGTTTAAGCATGGCCGTACAAGCTGCCAAGACAAACATGGCCGTAGTCGACCAAATTAGGTTACCAGTCTAGAAATTGTAAAATAAAAATCCACAAAATGGTATTGAATGACTGTCGACTGAAAGTTTGCGAGCTAGCAGACATTGCAGGCATTTCAAAAAGTTCTGTACATCTCATACTGACTGAAAATTTGGATATGAGAAAGTTATGTGCAAGGTGGGTGCCACGTTTGCTCACAATAGAACAAAAACAGCCTCGTTAGGAAGTTTGTCGAGTGTTTGGCAATGTTTGGCTGCAAAAAAGCAGAATTTTTGTGTCAATTCATAACAACGGATGAAATCTGGGTCCATAACTTCGCACCTGAAGGATCAATCAAAACCGTGAATTGAAGGGGAGAATCGGCTCCAAAGAAGGCGAGGATAGTTCCATCTGCAGGCAAGGTCATGGCATCAGTTTTCTGGGATGCACAGGGGATAATTTTAATTGATTATCCCAAAAAAGGAAAAGTAATCAATGGCGAATATTGTGCGAACTTGTTACAGCATTTGAGTGATGAAATTAAGCAAAAACAGCTGCATTTAGCAAAAAAGAATTGTTTTTTATCAAGACACCAGTTCACACATCCATCATTGCCATGGCCAAAATCAATGAGTTAAAATTTGAATTGCTTCAAGTTTCCAAACTTGAAATGACTTGGTGGTGGAAAGTTTGCCAGCAAAAAAGAGGTGCAGTCTGCAGTATGGCTATTTTGCAGACCTCGATAGTTCTCACTATAAACAGGGTATCGAAGCCATTGAACATCACTAGGAAAAGTGTATCAAGTAAAAAGAGACTATGTAGGGAAATAAAGGTATTTTTCCTAAAAATTGTTGTACTTTCTCTATTAGGTCGGGTACTTATGGTACAGCCCTCGTAACATCTATCATTGTTACTTGAATGCTGCTCTGTATGATACTTAAAGGGAACTACAAAGAATGACAAGAAAAATTGTGTGGACCAATGAAGCAAGAACCAATTCTCAAATGCAAAGATGATTTGGCAAGGTTTAACATTTCTAAACCCAGATTTTTCCATAGTACTCTTAATGGATACATTGAATCAAGATGAAGGTGCAGTGTTAGGTGAAGATAATTGGAAACCTATCATTTTTTATTCTAAAAAAAACTGAATACTTGCTTACTAAAAGGAATTGCATACAATGTTTTTCAACTTTAAAACACTTCAGACACTTTCTCAAAGAAAGACATTTTGTGATTTTTGCAAATCACAAGCCAATAACTTTTTCATTTCAGCAGAAGAATGAACATTTTATCTCATCAGTAAAGACAAATTTATTTTGCAATTTACAACAGCTCTGAGAATTCCAGCTGCCAGATATGGTATATTTTGATATAAATGATAATTACCATCACTAGCAGGCAGTATTTACTTTCTTCCTGCATTGACCATTATAGAGGCTGGATGAAAGTCATACCAAGTCATACAGCTGAAACTGTAATAAGAAGTTTTTACCAATGCTGGATTACAAGATTCAAAATGCCAGTTGTAATCACAGATCAAGGAACGCAATTTGAATCAGAATTATTTAAAAACTTGGCAAAGCTTTGTGGAGCAAATATTTAGCATACTACTCCTTATCATCTACAATAAAATAACAATAATAATAATAATAATAAATAGGAAAATAGAACTGTTACATTGATCACTTAAGATAGTGATAAGCTCGCAGCCATCCCAAATGGATTGAAACTCTGCCAATAGTGCTAATAGAACCAGATAATCTTGTGTTTCAGTTGCAAAAGAAGAAGCAACTGAAACCTTAGAAAACAAGAAAGAAAGCTCCATTACGACTAGTTTGTCCAGAGAGACCTTGGTAGTACCTCACATGCATTTCATTTCTTGATAAATGTTTCACCATCGATATCAGAGGTCTATAGATATACAAGTTTGCATACCTTATAACTAGAGCCCAGATGTCAGGCAGAATGCCTTTTTTTAATTGATGAAAGTAAATCAACAGCTCCGTAGATGTAAATGTGATTCAGAGTGAATAGAATCGATGTCAAATTTACGAGAGCTGATCAACAAAGACTGAGACTGATTTTTTCCTGTAGCTTCCGTGATAGTTTCGTATCTGTAACATAAATATTTGAAAAGGGTGGGTTTTTATGCATAATGTCTAGGCGGCAGCACTCTCGTATTGGTAGGTTGGTAGTAATGCTCTATTTTGTAGACCCTAATGCATTTCGCATACCAGACAATGGAGGTGACGTGAGAGGATACAGCGCAATCAAATTCTGTTTTTATTTAAACCATGTAGCTCCCGAAACTTATGAAAAGCTGAAGCAAGCATACAGTGAAGATGCACTACCTTGTGCAACTGTGTTTAGGTGGTTCAAGGACTTCAAAGAAGGCTGACTTGTCAGTGTTAAGCAAGGTGGGCCTGGTGTTTCGGCTTCTGCTGTGAGTGAAGTCAACATCAACACAGCTGCTGTGATTGTCCGAGAGGATCGTCATATAACATTACGTAACCTCAGTGAAGTGTTGAGAATTTCATATGGCAGTGTGTTTACAATTATGCACGACCATCTCCATATGTCCCGAGTCTGTGCTTGTTGGGTGCCACGACTGTTGACTCCCGAACAAAAGGCTGTGCGAATGGAGACAAGCCGTGAGGTGCTGCGTCTCTTTGCTGATGGAGGGGATGCATTTTTTAAATTATCACCAGTCATGGCTGCATCATTATGATCCTGAAGGAAAACAAGGCAGCACAGTGTGGAAATCGCCAGGTTCTCCAACACCAAAAAAGGCAAAAGTTGTTCCATCTGCAGGGAAAGTGATGGTGATCACAGTTTTTGACTGTAATGGAATGATTTACCAACATGCAGTTCCCCCTCACGCTATTGTTACAGCAGCATACTACACGTCAGTATTGGCTACACTGAGGAAGCACATTGCAAAGAAACGACCAGAGCTTTCTCGGACTGAGTGGCGACTTCATCATTACAATGCACGACCTCATGTCGCAAATCAAGTCATGAATTTTCGGCTCGATTCAACAGTAGCTGTGTACCACATCCACCTTATAGCCCCAATTTTGCACCCTGTGACTTTTTTTTTTATTCCCATCACTAAAGCCAAAGCTTCAGAGTATTCGGTTTGAGAACTCTGAAGCAGTGCTCAAGAAAAGTGAGGCGATTCTCAAGGACCTGACATCTGTGAAAAAAAAATCAGTCTGTCTTTGTTGATCAGCCTTCGTATTTTGCCTATTTTGCTTTTTTATAGTTTTTTAGCCTCATTCAATAATAAATGCCTTTTTTGTGATCATAAGCAATATTTCTTGTTTATTTGCAATTTTGTATTTTAAGTTTTTTTTCTCCCCTCAAGTTATTTTCCATCCAATATATTTTAGATGACAAAATATTTATTACTAGGGGGATGGTCTTCAGGTAGAATTATTTGTGTGAGTGCAGTTCAAAATACAGACATCTGGCACTTTTATGCCAGTCTTGTTATTCATAAGTGGCAGTTTAATCCTCAAACAGCAACATGGTAAATCATTGCCCATTCTCACAGGTGTTATAATTTTTGGAATCATTATTGTGGGCTTGCTATTCACTACTAACATTTTGTTAAAATACAGGAAGTAGCTAATAAAATAATTCAATTATTCTTCTAACAAAATGTCTCACCATTCTCTTAGAAATTGTCACATAGTATTCTGGCAATTGTATTTTAAAGTCTTTTATTGTTACAATTGCATTCTGCATGCATTTATTGTTGTAGGAGGAAGATATTTCTGCTCAGAGCAGTCTGTACTAGATTATTGTTGGATAAAAGTAGAAGACTAAAATCTGCCTAAATTCAGTAAACCTTTTGACAAGTAAACTTTTCAGCTGCGTTAATAAATTTTCTTCTCGCATGTTTTCAACCGATGGAACTGTTTTATTGTATAAGGTTTGTGAGAAAATAGTTAATCATGGAAAAAAAATATTTCATAGACCAACATGTGTCAAACAACGAAGCATATACCTGCACTTGCCTCAGAGTGGTGGAAAGAAAATGATGCTAGTTCCTGCAGCTTTCATCACATCTAGCAAACAATCATAATTTTCATTAATTGATGCTGCCATTCCTTTGTGGAAATTAGAAAATCAGTCCCTGAAAAGCTTTTTACAAAAATATACATGAGAATCTGTTCCAAGCGAATCAACTTTGAGAAATAACTACTTGCCTATATGCTCGAAAATACAATTCAATGTATTTGCAACAAAGTAAATGGCAAAAAAATATGAATCTCCATAGACAAAACGACGGATAGTAGGAAAAAGACATATTGCCAACGTAATTATTGGAGTATTTGAACCTGTGGAGGCTACAGCATTTAAAGTATTCTTGATAGCATCAGAGGAATTGGAAAAAGCTAAAGTACAACCATTGCTCAATTGTTCACAAATTCGTTGAACTTACTTTGCCTGGTAGTGTAAAATACAATGATGTCCTCCTATTCTTATCAATATAGCTTCATACATGAAGACTGGTGATACTTTGAAAGTTTTATTCCCTCAAATGATTCATCTAAACCTGTCTGGCACATGGCTTTTGCAGAATATCAGAAGAGATTCCAGTTCATTGCCTGGTGTAGATAAGTTGATATCCAACATGAAGAACAATTTTTCTAAAAGCGCCATCTCAAATCCAACTCTTGACTCTTGCCCCTGGACTTACTCTGTCTCCAGTGCCAGTTTTAAAAAAATGGAAGACGTGGATTTCTGCTGCCCTGTACCGTGCCGACAACTTCAAAAAGTTAAGTGAGGTTGCTGCTGCACTCTCCAAAGATAAAGCTACATCCATTCAGGAAGCAAAAATATTGCTAAATAATTTGAATGTTTGTAATACTTGTCTTTCATAGCAGTCCATTATGCAACTTGCCAGGAACTATAACAAAACTTGAAAAAAGGCGAGAAACACATATAACAAATGAATCTAGGGGAAGAAACTGCGCCAACTTGAATTTGTACCAGGTGAACTGGGAAGTACCATTAGTGAAAAGTGTAAATGTGTAATGTCTGCTAATATTGGCTTGTAGAAATAAAACAGATATGAGAAATAATAAAAGGTGATACTACACTTGCATTGTATGTAATAAGCTGTTTCAAATGTGCACCAATTAAACAACAGAAGTAGAACAATATTTTTCTGTAATGAAAAATAAAAGTTTTTCAATTTGCCATATATCAACAGCTGTGAGAAACTGGAACTATCCAAAAGCAAGCTCATCATTCGGTAGTCCAAAGAAATATATAAGAATAGTGGCTCTAGAAGAGGTTCTTGACCAGGTCCAATATTCTACATCCAAAAGCACAAGAGCAATAGCCCAAGCCTTGCATACAGGCCAGTCTTTGGTTACAAGAATTTTGTGCGAACAGCAATTACATCCATATCATTCCACCCGAGTTCAAGCACTGGGGCCAGATGACTTCCAACCCTGATTACAGTTTGTCCAGAGGTTTCTTCATAAATGCATTGATCAACCAAGATTTCCTATAACCATATGGTGGACAGATGAGAAAGCTTTTACACGTGAGAGCATGTTTAACACACTTGCACAGGAAAACCCTAGAGCTATTCAGAGGTACAAATTGCCAACACCAGTGTGTGAACATTTGAGTTGGCATTGTGAATGATACACTCATAGGACCCTATTTTCTACTTCCACAATTGATGGACCGCATTTACCCGCAGTTTTTACAACGTACTTTAGAAGATGTCCTTTAAGAATATGCCAGTTAATGTGGTTCCAATGTAGTGGGGCATCTGCACATCATTCTAGTTATGTAAAGTCCTAAGGGTAAGTATCCTAATCGCTGGATCGGTAGAGGAGCACCAATATCATGGCCAGCACGTTCACTAAATCTAGCTCCTTTGGGAACATGTTAAGACTCTTGTGCATGAGATGCCGGTTAATAGTGAATAGGAGCTAATGGTCAGGATCTCTCTAGAATTTGATGCTATTCGTGATATTCCAGGTATTTTTGAAAGAACTCTGCAATCATTCCTATGGTGCTATCAACTATGTTCCGAAGTCCAAAGTCGCCATTTTGAACATCTTTTATAAACATTTATGCATTTGTTAAACTATTGTTTAGTTCTTATTTGAACTATATTTGAAGTTTTTTTTTAAAAAAAAAAAAAAAAACATGTGTATTTGAATCCTTTAACACTTAACTTTTTTGAAGTAATTTGTATAAAAGTGGAGAAAATTAGAACCGACAATGTTATGTTGCATATGTTATTTACAATAACATGTATGATAATAAATAATATGATTGAGAACACATGAATTTTATATTATTAAATCAAGTTTTACAAAAGACTTTTGTGTTGTATTGTATTTAAGATTAAAGCTACTCTTATTTCAGAACTCTCATGCCTTGTATCAAAACGTGTAGCGATCTTTTCAGCAGAATTTCATCTAATTTGATGCAGTGTTTCAAAAATTTTAATGCACTCTATCTTGATAACCAGATATGTGTGTGTGTGTGTGTGTGTGTGTGTTTTTCTAATTTTTAGAAATATGGGGTAGTGGATTTGTTACCTTCAACTTCTAGGACAGAGGATGGGGCTTTTATGATGTAAAAATATTTTTCATGTAGGTTTGTGATTAATAGCTTCATGATTGATCTTTTAAATTTCAAATGTGTATTTGAAAATTGTCAAATTTGTTACATATTCCAGAAAATTGATATTACTAATGCAAATTAGAGTGTCTGAGACATCTATTTTTGGTGAATGTAAACTGTAGAAAGTAGTTTTATTTTCTGCATAGATGGACATAGCATTTACTCAGCTAGCTTTAAACACAGTCTCTTATCTTCCCAAACTTGGCTTATAACTTGTCCAAGGAAGCTTGTGTGAGTGTGAATATATATCACAAAAGATTAATAATTTTTGTTGCTGCATGCAAATTTGAGGGAATATATAAAATATATATGCTTATTGGTGTGAATATTTGTCCTTATAAATTAGTTGATAGAAATTGTGATGTATATAGCACATACTGCAAATTCTCAGGTAAGATTCCACAAATGATATTTCCTGTGAAATATTTCTATGTTTGGGTGTTTAGGGTTATGTTCTGAGTAATGTATATAAGAAAATCACTTTGACTGTGGGATATTTGAGAAGTATCTTATTATTTGTTAGGCTAGAATAGAATTACTTTAGTATTCCACAAATCTTTCTAAATTAAGACTTGATATATGAATGGAATTTAGATCTCCCTGGTAACCATACAGATGTTGGTGTTGTGCTAACAAACTGGATATTTAAAAGATAGGTCCTGTTTTCTTGCAAGTTCTGTGATAAAAGGTATAAGTTTAGACTATAGTCCTCAGCCTCTTGTATAATCTGCATCTCTTTAAAAGATGGTAGATGTAGATTTAGTGATTTATGGACTTGTTTCTTTCAACAGAGAATTTAGTTCTACATAATTTGTACAAATAATGCAGTAAATATTAGAATTGGCACATCAACTTTTCAATGAACAAAAATATAAGCATTGGCCCTTGTTAGCTTTTGTTTAATTAGGAAAGTATCTGTAAACTCATTTCTTAAAATGTATTAAGCTGAAGACATGCTTTAATTTGCCAAACTCTATATTGAGATGTTTTAGATTGATTGATTATTATGGAAAGTGCATTGCAGTTTACAGATTGAACAGTTTTTAGAGGAGTATTTGATTCTAAATAATGAATAAAGGAGAGAAGCTGAGGGCTATAAAGAGTATGTGACACATTGGTTACAGTTAAGGCACTGTTTTCCTCTGTGGCACAAGACTTTATAATTTGCCAGGGATGATTATTCTTGTGTTTCCCCTGGTTTTGTGTCGTTGTGCTTGCTATAACAAGGATCCTCTTCGTCTTCTTCCCCTCTGAAAGGCTACTTCGAAGACTGGTGGAGGCCGCGCAAAGGTCTGTACCACTTCTGCAGCAAGTACAAACACCTCTCACTCACTCTCTCTGTCTTTCTTGCTCTGTTAATTTTGCTATGTTTTTAGAATGTTGTTATTCATTTTCAAAGATAAAAAATTTGTCTTGCTGGTTATAATTTTTAGGACTAAAGCTATGGAAAAATTGCATGCTTTCAGAGTTCAACACAATACAGAACATAAATATGTGCATTTGCTAATTTTATTGGGTTTTCGTTCTTCAGAGGGCCAGGTAGCATATGGAAATGAATGAGAAGAACCTTGACCTCAAAGTTGCTTTTGTTCAATGCAGAGTTTAGATCTTTGTAGGTGCATAAATTTTTGAATTGAGCAATATTTTACTTTTCATGTCAGTGCTGTTCATATTGAAGGACATTTGATTTTAAGTGAGAAGTTATAATATGCAAATCTCAAATTCAGTTTTTCTTTGATAATAAGAATATTTGCAATGGGTGTGTGTTCTTGTTTTACATTTTTCTCAAAGTTACTGTAGATTCCTAATATATCACATTTTTATAAAATAAACTGAGTACTAATTTTATTGGAAGGCATTTTTTTTCTGTGAATTCAGAAATTATAATGATTATGTGATAAAGGAATACCAACAGTTTTTGTGACAGATTTTATACCAATGCATTTTGAACCTGCTGTGTGTTTGGTACTTGAATGAAAAAAGTATTTGCTTCTCCCAAATTACTACCTAGCAAGAGCAGTTCCATAGTAATCATATAGGAGGGAAGAAAGAATGACAGAGAACCCTGTTAGGCCACTGATTGGCAGAACAAAGTGTTTTCATTTATTTGCTATTGTACAATAACCACTATTTCTAATCACTGTCCAGCACAAATTAGTTTCAGTGAGAGAAAAGTATACAAATCTTTTTTAGATTTATATTCTTTTTCATCCACATATATTGCAGATATGTTCTAGGATTGAGACTTCTGTAGAAAATGTTTACAAGAGACATAAGCATTGGGGAAAGGTCAAACAAGATGGTTGTTAACATTATTGTGAAGTATAACTTTGTATTATTAAATAAACAGTTGCATAATAAGTTTTATTCCTATACCATATGGCCTTCTTGGAACGAAGTTGGTCCTGATGGGGATCCTGATTCCGATGCTATTGTTTACTGTGCAGAGTCGCTTCTTATATATTCACATGACTCATTAGCCCAGAATCCTTGAATGTAATTTAAAAGCAGGCAGCATATCATGGATTAGGCCTGTCAGTTTGCTGATATAAAACACAACTGAGGCAACCCTTTAGAAATGGTAAGAGATGAATGATCATTATTCTGCAATGCTTCATAAAGAAGCCCCAAAACATAATTATTAACCCTTAAATGGTATTATGCGGTCCTGTGAATCGCTGGTGAAATGTTAAGTAATATATTTTTGCGCTTTATTAAGATATACATATCTGCACCCCGCTACCTTCTTATTAGCGAGTCTGCAGTGTGTGTAGGAAATGGACGTGTTCTGCTTGTTTGCATTGTTGAGTTATATCGTCTGGAACTCAAGAAGTGGTCTCTCAGATTCTAGTACCAGTTATGTTATTTATTTCGAACAAAGTAAATATTTTTACTTATACTTTTTAATTCTCTATTTAAATTGAGGAAAATAATGCGTAATGTCCCTAATTTTAAATAAACATACTAGAATGTGTATATATTACATATTACTTAATATTTAATTAACAGTATATTTATAAATATAAATTTCCGCTGTAAATGAAATGCATATACACGAATATGTTTTAAAAAAAGCAAGCATCTACAATATAACAAATATAGCTGGTACTGCCATTTAGGAGATTTATCTTGATTCATTTACAGAAAATGAGAGCAGATGATCCCAGATTTAGTGAATCCATAACTCAGACTGTGACATTGTTGTCAGTGATGATAAGTGATAACCTAGATGATCCCACATTGTAATGGAAAATGACCATAGTTGAGATTCAGAAATCTAGGAATGTGATGAGTCTGAAACTGAGACAGAAAGTATACAAAGTAACGTTGCAACTTTCCTAGGGGAAAAAAGTTTCCTTTGGAACAAAACACTCCCACCACGAAATGTTTAAACCGGAGTGCACAATATTTTAATTCATCTCTGGATTGCGACCTCCAGCTAAATCTATTGGTAACAATCCCAAACCCCAAAATGTATGACAATTATTATTTACCAATGAAATGGGGCCGCGCCATGACAAGAGTGGTTAGACTACTCGCCTGTCATCTTGACGGCCTAAGCAACCGCATATGAGATTTGTGAGCAGTGAGGGGCAGGTTTTTTCTGGGTTCTCCAGTTTTCCCGCAGACACATATAAGAGGAAGAGTTTCACACAATTTACTTCAAGAATTGAGACTCTATATAAGAAGGACTTTGAGGCTCCCTGACAAAATTCCAGAGAAGGATGCAGCTGAAGAAGAGGTTTCTGAAAACAGAAAAACATGTACTCTGTGCTCCCCCGAAACTGAAAAGAAAGACAGGATAACCTTGCTTCAAGTGTCAGTGTTGAAAAGTTTGTCCAAAAAAGTGTCAAATTTCTGCAGAGAAAGACTGACAGTTTATATTGCACAAAAGTGTTCAGTTTTCCAAATTAAATAACTACTTTTTACCCAATATTATAAAGCTATTTAAGTCAAAAAGTGTTTATTACTGAACTTTTTAATAGAGTGAAAAAGGTTTTAAACAATTATGCTGTCAGGATTGTTAACTGTAATTGTTTTAAACTTACACTGTCTCTCTGACCTCCTGTACCAATTATGTTATATTTTTGTATCATACCACTTGAGGGTTAATGTACTACACAATAATATTAATTCTGTAACTCATAGATTTATTAAGTTGCTGGCAATATGTTGCTTGGTTTATTTTCAAGAAGCTAGTGCTGCTATAGATAGTGTTGCAAAACTTACTTACGCATTTGTAGTATCAAACACATGGTGGTTAAATTCGTTCCATCTTCTTTACAATAGGATTTTTCTTATTTGGGACACAGTATAAATTGTTCATATACAGGATTTTGCAAGAACAATTATTGTTCTGCTAAATCATTCATTCAACAATCATTCTGCTGAACTTAACTTTTGTTCAGAAATATTTTCAAAATAAAGGATCTCTAGTATTTGATCTACCAATAAATCACTAGGAATATTATTGACAGAAGTGCTATAGTATTTAACTTCATATTAAATCCATTTACGAAGCTCCTCTACAATTACAAAGTTAATCGTTATATACTATTTAGAAAATCTTAAAACATGTAATTAAGAAATGTTGCTTTATTTACTGGAAAGGCTTGACAGAAGAATGCAAAACATTTCTAGATAATCTGATTCTTTTTTTGTGTGTTTGCATAGCATGCACAAATAAGAAACACATTTTTAGCAAGTATTTTATTATAATAGTATCAAAGTTTTAAACAGAGAATAGAGATAATAGTTAATAATATTTGGAAGCTAAGGAAAAATCCTTTTGCGAGTGTCTGGAAACAAGACAATATATGTTCATTTTAGGTGCTGTAGGATGGGAATTTTTTTTTTCCCTCTCCTTTTGTGCCTTTTTGGATATTTTTTGTCATTCTTTTTTTTTTTAATCATACATGCTTTATAACTTATTCCTTTTATGCTCATTTTACTGCATTTATCACTTTGAACTGACTATTATTTATGCTGATTAACCTAACAATAAAAAAATTGAAAGAAAAAATGATTCATATAATGAGAATTTTGTATTTCTTAAGCAAAAATGTTTGAACCCTTTTCAAAGAATAACATTTAGGTGTTGATACAATCTCTCGCTACAATACATATGTATTAATGAGTCCATAAATCACATAATTTGCAGAAATATAGCACTATCCCTTTTTAATAATGGGTGATTTAATGATGTTCTAAAATTAAGCATTTAGTTCATTATTTAAATAAGTAATACAAACTAAAATTCATAAGAAAATTATCTTGAATCACATTTCAAATGTTTTCCATTATGAATCTTCAACTTCCAAGCCATAGTTGTTTCTAATGGCATTGGTTTCATTCTTAAGTTAAGTAAGCCTTCATAGTTACATTTACCTAAATAGTAGAACCTTACTACCCATACAATGTTTTACACTTTATTTTCAGTATGCTGAATTTAATTTTCATTTAACATTTTGGTGTCGGAGATACATTAAAGAGCCTATTTCAAGCTGAGTAGTATGTTATTCAATTTACTTTATTATTTGGCTCAGTTGAAAAATGGGTGCTGGTTTTCCTTGTTTAGAGAGCACACTTCTTCTAGAACTTATTTTGCTTTGGACTCTCCCATTAAATTGTTGACTACTGAAGGCTTTGATTATAGCTTTGGTGTTATATTCATTGGAAGTAATTCGGAAGAGCATTTTATCTATAACTGAGAGAATCTAAATTACCTTTACTAGAGCATTTTTGTATATTGGTGAGGAACTGTCACAAAACCAACCAGAAATAGTTTGGCCTTTAGCTTTGAGATATAGTGATTAAAGAATGATAGAATTGAAAAGCATGAAATTTTGGATTTTTTAAGCTGTAATTTCTTAGTAATTCTTTATATATGAAGACTGTAAAATCTAATGCTTCTCCATAACAATGTTGATTGTTTCTTGGATCTCTCCATCTTTCATCATAGTGTAAAATCAATGCACATCTCTTGTCAATGGTCAATAAGAACAGCCTGAAGATGTTAAATTATTGAGAGACATGGGAATAGTAGGCAAAATCATGTCTGTTAGAAAATCCTCCTGTACAATAAGAGAACAAACATTTAGTGTTAGTTTGCCAAAAAATAAAAAAAAAAAAAACACACATACACCTATTGTAGTGGCTGTTCTATTCATAATTCAACAGCATTTTACACAATGTCATGGTTCAAGGAAAATAAATGGTACGTTTTCATTTGCTATTTTAAAAGTGCATGTACACATTATTTAATGTTGGTAAATCTGTGAACTTATTTTGTGTCTCTTTCCTATCACAGCTCTTATGTAGTGTATTCAAGAACCAGAAGTGCTTTTTAGAAATGTAAATGTTATTTGTGTGCTTAAACCAGCAAGACAGTAGAATTTGAAAACTTACTAGTTTATTTTAAAAAGTTGCTTATGCATAATGTGGTTTTGGTGTATCATTGTTTTATATATTTGAATGTTATTAACTATAATGGTCAAAAAAGAAGAGAAAGAAAAGAGAATTATTAAAACATTTGGTTGCATTGTATGCCTATGCTCACCAGTATTATATGATTACCGGCACTATCAAATATGGTTACTTGGAGCTTACATGAAAATAAACATTGCACTTTTATGGTTATTACATGTTAATTAAAAGCTAAGAGACTTAATAATGTATATGCAACATTTTAGTTTTAACAAGAGAATAACTGGCAATTGAATATCCAAATAAATAATTTACAATAATATCTTAACATAGGAAACAGATAAACATCCGTTCGATACCAGAATGACATTTCTGGAAAATGCAGCCTTATCGATCTTGCGCATGGTAGAGGAGGATCCAGTTTTATTTTTTCCTGATTTTGGATGCCTAAAATCAGCAATTATCAGACAGAATTGAATAATTAGATGCAAGTTCTGTGTCTTACTAAAGAAAAGTGTGAACTTTTAGCTTCATGATAGAAGAGAATAAAAAAAGAGGTCTACGACAATGTATTGGCTATTTCTAATATAAAAATAATGGGGAAGAATTTAAAAAACTTCATTTGAAAAGAGAAGGTATTTCTATACTGTTGCAATATTCTAGCTCAGTCAGTAGTTTAAGAATGAATATCTATAATCCAATTCATTCATTTCAAGTGAAAGAAATCTAAAGGATGTTCTCCTTCACAACAAAAATTAATTTTGTTCAATACCAGTAACTTGACCAGTTAAATCTTCCTGTATTATCTTCGCAACAAAGGCAAAATGTTCTCGTAAGAGGTTCTATCAAGCCTGCCACCTTTTAAGTTTCCAGAACTGCTGTAAGGGGCATACAAAGTGTTTGTTTATTGGGCCATTGTGACACACGTAACAATCCAGGGAGCTATGTAAAGAGGCAGGTCTCCTTTGTGCTTATGCTGCTCATGCCATTTGTTCACATTCCCAATAACTTGGCAGCTCCATAAGCCCTCTTCGAGCACTTTGTCTACACCTGCAACAATCCAGGCTGCTAGGTAAAGGCTCGTGCCGACCAGCACAATATTTGCATGCTAGACAATCTTAAGTGTGCCACCAGTGATACAGTAGATTATATTATCAATCCTTTCCTCTAAAGATAAGATCCATCAGTTTTTGAAGCTTGGTCCAGGTAGGGTGATACAGCCACAGCAGATCACCTGTTGGGCTGCTGATCGTATCATGTCTTCAAACAATCGTTTGCTGACAAGCCATCTCATGCATGTTGTAAAGATGGTCCACAAGATTCTCCATGTAATCGATTACTGGTGTTCTGACAGAGGGATAGCTCCCAAATGATCAGACCACCACTTCAGTATCTGCCTGTAGCCTCAACCAGTACTATCTCTGTTGGAGCTTGGCTGGTTTTAAAATGTCCTCCGAAAGTAACCTAATTTACTTCCTCTGGGACTTCTTTGGTCTTCAATGAGTCCCATTGGGCCCAGTAGGGCTAGCAGACGCTACTCCTAGCTCATCTTGTCCCTGCCTCCATTTCTCAGGAGTGGCCCCAAGTCCACATCCGCCATCTGCTCCCTCTTCAGACCTGAATATACCATCCATCTGCAGTCAAAATCCAAGAGCTGTGAAATGCTATTTCTCCTCCATCTTAGTGCTCCTCTGAGCAAGGTCTTGATATATCTGCATTGGAGTGGTTTCTTCCTTTCCATTGTTTTGAAGTTGTATTCCTAGAGTCTCTGGATGCAACGGAGAGCCGAGCCCTCTAGATTCTTGAAGCTCAACAGCATGGTGAGGGTGGAGTGGTCAATCCTCAAGTAGAATGGCTGACCATACAGCTATTTGTGGGAGTGTTCTTGTACCTTCACCACTACCACTGCTGTGTAATGTAGTTCTTTGCTGCCTTGGAGAGAGTTTTGCTGTAGTGCAGCATTACCTGCTCCTGGTCAACCTGGACTTGGGATATTATGCCTCTAATACTGTTATCACTGGCATCTCTGTCCATGATAAAAATGCCATTCGGTTATAGAAATTCTTAAGGTGGGTGGACTGCAGAGTGCTGAATTAAGTGCCTTGAATGCACCCTTGGCTTCTTCTGTCCAGATGTAAAGTTGGTGTTCTGTCATATATAAGTATTTTGTGTTCAATTGCCAGGACCATATCAGTACCGCTGGAGTCCCAGAATTTCATCTTGCAATAAATATACTGACGTGGGTGGTTGCTTTTAAGCACATTTAAAAACCATCAATGTGGGCCAAGTTTGAATCTGCGACCACTTCAGGAACAGAAGGCCAGCACCTAAACATCTGAACCATCCAGGTCAATGGTGTTCTGTCATACAATTAAGGATTTTCACAATGGAGAAACCTCTTAACCCTTGGTAGTAGGCTCAGGAAACTCCACAACTCTCACTTATCCTTCAGGCAAGGCCATTCTCTTACTGCTTAAGCCTTCTCCATGACCACTGCAGTTGGTAGTACTGTGTAGCCCAAGTAGTTCACCTCCTTGTAGAAGTCAGCAATTTACGTTCAGCTTTAGATTAGTGCATGAGGCCCAGCAATATCTCCCGTCAGGTTCTTGAAATGGTCTTCAAAGTTGTTACCTACGACAGTGATGTCTAGATATAGCATACAGGCATCATAAGTCAACCACCTTGCTACCACTGATTTCATGAAGTGCTTGAAGGTGGCTAGCATATTGCAGAGGCCAAGTAGCATATCTGTAAATTGCCAACGCCCTTGGCCTATCGAGAATGCAGTCTTCTCCTTGTCTTCAGAATCAAGGTTCACTTGCCAGTATACCGATTTCAAGTCCAGTCGAGAACCACTGGGGATCGTAGTCAAGTTGGGGTGAGAAAAACGTGCTTTTCTAATGACTGCATTAGCTTCCTCTAGCTCATTATTCTTCACCAAAACTATAGGGAAGCACCAAGAGCTGTAGGACTCGAGCCCCTGGATCTCATTTCTTACAGCATGACCCATATCTCTGCTTGCTTTGCCAGAGGAACACATGCTTGCAGGATAGGTCAGACATCTGGTGCCAATGTGATGCAGTACTCGGTCAGTGCAGCCATAATCACTGTTACCATGGCTGAAGACAGTCTGGTATCGTCTAAGTAAACACTGGACCCTCTTCGGTTGTGAGGTAGTCAGATCCAGGTAGGCCCCAGATCCTAAGATGGTTTTGGCTCAGAGCCATCACACAGCAATGCTTTTACTTAGCTGGCACTTTCCCAATTATCTTTCGCTTTGATGTCATGATTGGTGTCCAATGGATTTGGCAGCCTCACAGGCACTTCCTCCCAGAAAGGAATGCATAACCCTTTCAATGTTGTCTTCCAGTCATTAATCAGGTTCCTTGACTATTAGCATTCCAGATGCCCCATCACCTCATATCTTGCAGATACAACCACATCTGGCAGGATGAGCCTGCAGATCCCTGGACACTCATTGCGGTGTCATCTCTCAGACTAGTTGCAAGACTTTATTACTGACATCTACAATCACCTTGATGCTCCTGGGCATTCAGTCCCATCATCACATCCTCCATTCTCAACGAACACCTAGGGGCTCACAATAATCCATTCCAGAGTTAAGTCATTCAGGACCTTCTTCACAGGCAAAGTATTGCCGACACCATCATTAGCTGGTGGGATCGATTCAAATTTTTTTATTAGCAAGCCCATAGTCAGGTCTGATAAGTGACAGCTGCTCCTGTGTCTACTAGTATCTGGCACAGCTTTCCTCGTATACAGCTGGCTATGACAAGGCAGTCATCTATTCTTCTGCCCATGCCATGCAATATCACTCGAGGGGGTGGTGAAGGTAGCCCTGGATAATCTTTCACAAGATGTCATGGCTGACCAGACTCCTCCAACACACATCACTTGAAGGTCGTAGTCGTCTCTGGGTTGATCCATCTTTAACGCAACTGTTAGTGCTTCATAGATTGCCTTATACTCACCAAGCATCTGGAGCTTCGTATTTCAATGTCGTGCACCCAATCAACAGAATAGGCAGATTCCTGGTACATATAGCAGGGAGAGTAATTTACCAATTTTGTTAACCAGCTATTCAGTGTAGGGTGAACACCTGCAGCATCTTCCAGCCTTTACTTGAGCTTACTGCAACAGGCTGCGACCAAGCAGTGGTTATCAAATTGATTTTCAAGGGCCTCTTTTCAGCATCTTTGGATGCTGCCAAGTTTGAATTATTTTAAAGACCTATGCTGACTGGAGGCAGCTATCAGCTGTACAGCTTACTCCTCTCCTTACCACCAGTTATGGGCAGTGACAATGGCAAATTTTCAGTGGAATAATTCAAAAGTTGGCATATTTGGGTGACTTGATACACACAGGTGTGTTGCTTGCTGTATAGCAGCACCTTGACTTTAAATGTTAATTTTATATCTAGAAAATTATCTAAAAGTTTATTCTTAAACAGCAGTATACAAGAAATTACAACAAGCATATAATAAATAATTAGCAACTTAAGGATTTATGTTTTTTGCAAAATAATTTCATGTCCCGACCTACCTTTGTTGAGCATTTTTTTTCCATTATGGTTCAGTTCCTAGTGCTGTCATCAACCCTTCCCTCCAGGACATAAGGCTTTGCCAATGCACTGCTGTTTGCCAATGTCCTCCAAAGTGTTAACTTGCTAGCCATGTCATCGCCTTTCTGTCATGGAATTAATGAACTGCCCTCCATGGTGGCCAGTTGTTCATCAATTTTATCATAAATTTTAGTCAATATTACTCAGTCTTCATTTTCTCTCCATTGCAGAATTCACATTTCTCATTCTCTCCATCCTGCATTTCATTTCTCTCCCCATGTTCTCCATCCCAGATTCCATTTTCTCCATCTTCTCAACATCAGATTTCATTTCTGTCTTCAACTTCTCCATTCCAGATATCATGATTTTGATTTCAGCTATTAATGCTCTCTTCATCTCCATTTTGATGTTCAATCCCTCTCCTGACACTACAGTAACAAATAGAGCTATTTCACTTTTTTCAGACAACTATTTGCCACTAAATGGCTCACTTGCACCTACCTTGCCGACTGCTGCAGCTGTATCTCTAATCTAATGTCACCCTCCAAAGATTCAGTCAAAACTAAACTCCTCTCAGTCCTAGTGTCCACTGCTTCTTTCAAGCCTGCTGCCAAGGATGTTTCCAGAACAGTCACAAGGCACGCACAAGGTATTTGTTTACTGGGGCATTATTGCATGTGTTCCCTGATCTAATGATGACAAAATACCTCTAACAATTCAGGCTATGTAAAGAGGCCGGTCTGATTTGTTCTGATTCTGCTCACATACATGCTCACATTCCCACCAATCCCGGTGGCTCCATGAGTCTCCTTGTGCACATCCCCATCTGCAACAATCTAGGGGCTAGTTAGAGACTTGACCCATCGATTATTATCTGTGCATTATCATGTTAATTCATTTAGTTCACATCACATGTTGGCAATTAATGACTGTCTCCACTATCAAACAAGGCATTCCACCAGTTGTGGAAAACATGTTGAGTAAGAATGTATTCAGTGTATACCTGATGAACCTCTGCCAGATGTGATGTAAATAACTGGCCCATTGTTGTTTACTAACATCAAAAATGAAGTGAAGGACATGAAAGCCAACATAATTATGGATTATGCACAATCCATCATCTGGGATATATCCCTTAGAAATAAAACCAATAAAATGGAGTGTTTACATTAGCTTGCTGTATTCTATAATTTGTGCACAAGGACTGAAAAAATGAGAGGTTAAGCTTAAGCCAAATCCAGCTGAAGTGGCTGCTCTGCAATTTCTCTCTTTTGCAATTGCTGCTGAAATTATAGTCAGCAAAAAATTGAAATTCTCTTCTGTCATTCTTAAGGAATTCCTAAAGTTGAATATGTTCAGTTCAGACAAGATGCTATTTACAGTGTCCCTATTGCTTTGAAAAGGGCTCAAACATAACTTTCTTATATACTTGCATCTCTTCCATATTGTGACCACAAAGGCTAAATCTTAATAATCAGATATGAATGCTAACTCGTTTTGCATTATATATTTTTAAAGTTGTTTATATCAAGTGTTGATTGTTTAGGCAGTGGAAAACTGTCATTACCCTTCATCTTTGTGACGAAATAATTTGTCAAGGACTTTGGACAGAACTGGCCTTTCTTTCTTATATCTCATTAGAAATATTCTTTGCTGTGAACCTGAAAGCAAGTAAAAGTATGTTTTTGATAAATTGCAAATTGCCAACTGATTAAAGAGAGATGGAGCTAAAGGACATGGAATTTATTCAAAGAAGTTTTTGGACATGAATATTATAAGTGTATAAGAATCATTCATACACTTGAATGAAAATTCTTAAAACTTGCATTTTCTGCAATCTCTGTCCACTATTTGCTAGGAAGCTTAGAGCACAAAGAGAAGAACAGTGTGAGATTTTGTTAAGATATGGAAGAATTGAAAGTGATAGTGTCAATGAGAATAGCAATGATGACTCGCTGATTTTTATATTTTAACACAGAATTCTTAATTGGAGCTTAACGAGAAGTTAGTACAGTGTTCTTTTGCGACAAAATGAAAGCAAAAATAATTAAGGTACATTCAGTAAATTCTTTTTACATCTGTTCTATTTTTTATTTGTTTCTTTAAAATTGTTTGCTATTTTAGTCATGCTTTAAAAGTACAGAATATGACTTGGCTATAGAATGTTAAATGTTAATAAGAAAGCCTTGCAACATAGAAGATAAGCAGATGTGGAACAATATATCAAAACCAAAGTGGGATGCAGTTAACTCATTCACCAACCATATCTATATGGTTAATTATAAAAATAGTACATTTGTAATAGAATTATTACACACAGTGAGTTGCAATGTAGATCTTTTTTGTTTTGTTTCATCTATATAGTCCCCTTTAACTTTTATGCTCATAGCAGGGACTTTCTCTTGAGAAACAGCACCTGGTGTTTTGCTCGCTGAACTGTAGGGTTTCTTAACTTTGGTTTTTCAATTTTCATATTATTAAACACACTCGCTCACATTCATACTTGCAGACCCTGTAGGGGATAGGGAGTGATGATTCTGTTAAAGAAAAATCTGATGTGTTCCATTCACATGACTTTCTCTGCATCTCTGCAACAAATTATTGTTAAAAAGCTTATGCTTCTATTTACTTCATGCTAATTGAGAAAAAAATTAGCAGAAATAGTCATATTACTTGCTTCCTTGTAAGTAGAAGCAAAATAAGGGAATACCATAGGTTAAAGTGAAAGTCAAAAGCTGGTTGCTATGTGACTGAAGTTCCTTTGTTTGTATGGACAGGAGTTGACAAATTCCTGTATGAGAAGGTATACATATTTTAAAGCTGAAACCAAAAACAATCAACTCCACGAAAAAAAAGTATATAACATAAATTGTGTGTTTTAATGTATTCTACATTTGCTGTGTGGTAAGTTTTATTTTCTCTTACGTTTTAGCAGTTATTCAACATTCCATAAAATTCATCCAGAATGTACTAGTCTTCAGAGGCTATTCCCAGAAAATTCAAGATATACATTTTATTTGGCCTGTAAATATATAAAATATAAGAGATTTTATTTAAAATCATAAGAGGCATTTTTGGGAAAATCAAAATTCTCGAAAAAAATTCCATGTAAAGGGTAGTTGGGCTGGGGGGGGATTTTCTTTTCATTTTTGAACTATGCTGTCCCCACTCACTCACTCTCTCACTCACTCTCTCACTCTCTCACTCTCTCACTCTCTCACTCACTCTCTCACAATTTTGTAAAAATGATTATTTTGAATTCAGGGGGACCCAAAACCTGTATTTCTGGTGAAATCTCGGTATCAAATTTTTGGATGGAATGCAGTACCTTCTCTATACACTATGTACATAGTACGTGTAGAGAAAGTAAAAATTCTGGATGAGAAGCCAGAACACTGACCACTTGACTACAGAGATAGGTAGGCTTAGAAGATCTTGTGTGTTTATTACACATGATACTGCATTCAATATAACATTCCCAGCAACATTAATATCTTAAAGCTAATTGTTAATAGCATATACAAAGAGAAATTTTTCATTACCTGCAGTAACCTTTTGTGATGAAAGTTCTCTAAATTCCAGTGTTCCGAGAGGGAGCAGGCAATGCTTTTGTACTGATATCTTGTGTAAAACAATTTTTTTAATTGCTGGTTATAAATAACTGGTACTGGGATAATTTCTGTTTTGAACTGTAAATAAAATATGTATATCGGTAATTTTCAAACCTAGCAAGGGTGCTTAACTATTTAATAACATAGTTTTGCCCTAAGTAAAAACATTAACATGTGCATTTTATACATTTTTGGACATAAACTCTTTAAATTCTTGTACCAGAAAAGGTTTAAACCTTTTAAAATTAGTTCCACTGTAATATATTTCATGTAAGCCTCCATGTGACTTATTAATTTTAAGTAAGATTCTAACATTTGATCTTTTCAGTAAAAATTTATATACTCCTCATGAAGCTGTTTAGAGGACACCTTGTGATATATTTGTGCTTTTTAGATAGCTGCTTGATAGTATGGGGGGGGGTGGAGAGAGAGAGAGAGAGTGTGTGTGTGTGTGTGGCGTCACCAGTATTGATATTGTAGTTTATATATGGGTTTCATTTTGGGGCCATGATGTGGTACCAGCTGGCACCTACCAGAAAATTAAATTTGACTCTGTAAAGTATATTATATAGACTTCATATGAGCATGTCCAGTCGATTTTTGCTAACAAATTAATCCTGAAATTTAAATAATCTCCAAATTTAAAAGTTAATTTTACAGCTCTAGATGTGTGTTAATCCTTTAGTGCTTTAAAGCCTTGAGCTTTTTACCAATGATGGCTTTACTATTGAATGCTGCATCCCGTTTAATAATTATTATTGTGTATTTTTGGTTATTAGTTTTACTTTTGTTTAAATAGAATTAGCTTTAATAATTACAAGTTCAAAATCGTCAATTCAAGCTCTCGTTACTGGTTGTTAATTTCTGATAAGTTGCAAACAATAGTGAAGATGGCAGTGGCAGCACGTTTGAGTTACAACTACCGCTTTCTCTTTCTGAAAAAAACTTGTTTGTTAAAGTATTTAAATGAAAATAAATGACTAGTGCTTAATGTAATTGTTAAATGTGGAGTGTTTACTGTGTGTAAGGAATAAATATGACAACATTAACATGTGTACATGGAGATTTTAAAATGACATCACATGTAGTTCAAGCATGATTGTAATAGGAGCATGGATTTCAGAGGCCAACTTCCAAGTAAAGTTGGTCAATTGTGCAATTGACTGCTTGTTAAAGCAGCCATTTAGTAACTTTCTTTCACAGAAAAAAAATAAACTTATTAGTGATGGATAACTAGGACAGAATGTAACCACACACCTGAAGTCGGGTGTTTTGCCCATTTCAATAGAAATATGTATGAAAATGACCATTGGATTTATGGATTTTAGGTATTAAATTAATTAACTTTCCGGCTGGTGTTATTGTTTTTTTTTTTTTTATTAAAAGAATGGGAAATGAACAATATAAACAGCATAAAGACTTGGCTAATCATATTAAATGTGAAAAAGAATATCTATTTGGAAGGGGACATATATATGTAAAGCTATATGCCATATCACTACATGCCCGAAACAAAGCAGGCAAGTATGGGGTCGAAACATGTTGGTTCCCCAGTAAAGAAAAAATTCAAAGTGACTCAATCTGCTAGGAAAGTGTTTGTGACAGTGTTTTGGGATATGGTGGACTTTGCTGAACACGGAAATGCTACAGCCTACATTAAAACTTTGGTGAAGTTTTGCCCTTCATGACAAATGTCATAATGGTGATGTTAAACTTCATGATATGTTGCTGTTCATCAGAAAATAACCAAAATTGGTTATGAGGTGCTCCAGCATCCACCACACAGTCCAGACCTTGCACCATCAGACTTTCATTTGTTTAAACCCCAGAAGAAAATCCTGGCCAGCCAACACCTTGAGACAGATGCAGAAGTGAAATCAGCAGTCCGCAGATGGCTATACTCCAGGGAAGCTGACCTCTGCAAATGGAACAAATTGAAACTAGTACCACGATGAGACAAATGTGCTGAGAAAGTTGGCGACTATGTCGAAGAGTTGGTAAAAGCTGTAAGTTTATTTGTGATGGGTTTTGTTTTTTTGACTATTAAATTTTTTTGTAAAAGTATGGTTACTTTTTGATCTGCCTTTGTATTTTGGTATATTAAACCCGGTCTGTGGTGACTTTTTCATGTGCTTTATATCGGTTATATGCCCAAACCACCAGAGTAAGAGTTGTTACTACTTTTTTTTTTTTTTTGTGTAAATAGATTTAAGTATTTAGTGATCAAGTTTGACATCCTAAACAAAATTTAAATATGTGCTCGCTGTCATGACACAAGTCATTTATGAAAGCAGTGATGTTTCTGTTATTTGCATTAATATCCTCTTATTATTCCATACATTTCAGGAAACTGGGAAGTTTTGAGGGGTGAATGTAATTTGAGATAAATTAGACAAAAACCTGAAAGGCTATGGCTATGAAATTAGTTGGCGCAATAAAAAGCTTTACCTATTTCATAACTATGAAATGGATGTTTTTGTATTTATTTACAAACATAGTGTGTGGATGCATAGTGTTGATTTTGATGTGGAAGAGGCCAGGAATATCTGCAGAATAACATATTTGCATTCATAAAATTGCATGCAGTTATTATTTCTACTTCATAGATGTATTATTCAGGTACATAAAATCTGTAAATTGCAGTGGATATAATTTGTTGTGATGCCCACCCAGGATGTATTAGAATATTGATGCTCTTTTGGTACAGTTTTTTACGAAAAAAAACAAATTTTCTGTGCCTCTTTCTCACTTTGTAACTGTATCGATGAAGGCCAGCTTTCTCACATCATTAAACGAAGACACACTCAAATATATTTTCATTATTAGTTTTTAATTGTATTATAAACAAAGTATTTTAACGGATTATAACTAACACATGAATTTAAGCTAATCTGGTAGCAGGCTTACTAATTTAAATGTAAAGTATCATACTAGAACTTTTGTTTATCTGCTCTACCATCTGTGGTTGTATAAGCTATCTAGCAATAATTAATAAATGCTGAGAAGGGGAAGACTGGCCACCATGACCAGTTAAAGATTACATAGTTTGAGCACACTTTTTGCAGCTTTCTTGGTCATGCTTAGTGTTCTGCTTTTTTATAAATAATAGTAATAATGCATATTTGGGAATATTTATTATAAAATTTGTTACTTTCAAAATATATCTAAAGGTCATAACTTAACATACATAACCTACTAAAACCAAGAGGTTTCTTGCGCTGGAAAATTTGTTACATCTTTGGTGCCTACAGCTTAAGCAGCTGATTTGAACAAATGCTGTGTGCTATCTGTGCTGTAAACCAAACTTCTAAAATAGACAAAAATTTAATGCACATTCTTTTTCTTTTCTTTCTTTTTATTTTTGTACATTCAATATACATAAAAGTATTCATACTATACATATGAATAAAAAATATACAAAACAAACAAGTTGAAAGTAAATAAAGCAGTGAGGGGTATTCCAAAATTCACATTAATTTAAGGCATGGTAGTGTCCATAGATGAGCAATTTGAGATACATTTGCAGACTATGGGACAAAGTTTTGTAGGTCTGCAGAACTTTTGAAATGGCAAGATATTACAAATTGGTCACCAGCAAAGCAAAAAATATTCAATGTTTAAAAGTAAAGCAGTCAATTCTGTCTCGAGTAATGGGAAAACATCTCTTTCAAAGTTATGTTACATGGTATTTTGCTTTCCCAAAAGGTGTTTACATAGTACAAGGTCATGGACGTTAGGTTTGAAGAAGAGGTGTTCAACAGATTGAAGGAAATGCACCTGCTAATACCCACTACATTGTATGTGCCATGGGCATAAGCAGCATCTGTGTGGCTACTTGCAACTCTGGTGGACACAGAGTGAGCAGCAGGTTTTCTTTTCCTCCTTGTTCAACAGAGATGAATTTGTTAATCACAGGAATAACCAAATCTTTGATTATGAAAATCCACATGCAGTCAAGACAAGTCACTAGCAAGGTTCGGTAACATTTAGGTTGCTGTAATTATTGATCATATAAGCCTGTACTTTCTGTGCAGTTAAATTGCTTTTATCATCAGTTTCTAGTTCTGGTGTAAGATTTTTGAAAGTATCTATTAGAAGGAATATGGTGTCCCAACAAATTGAAACACCTTTGTTGATTTGATATGACTGTTCATCAGCCCTATCTCAACATTGCATTTCCAGGACATTAGATAATATGTTATCCTATAGCTTGACATTCATGATCTCCCAACATCACTGCTTTTAAAACTATTTTATATATAGAGAACTGGAAAAACTGTTTTATTTTTTTGCATTATAGATTATTTTCCTTATATGATTTTACATGGATGTAAAGCTAGAATGCCTAATTTATTTCATC
This sequence comes from Hymenopus coronatus, assembly GCA_030762935.1. Taxonomy (NCBI): domain Eukaryota; kingdom Metazoa; phylum Arthropoda; class Insecta; order Mantodea; family Hymenopodidae; genus Hymenopus; species Hymenopus coronatus. The sequence continues at coordinate 150,653,291 of CM060882.1, read as the reverse complement.
TTCCTTTCATGTTGCCTAGCTCTCTACTTGCAGAGAAAAATCTTTGTCACTTAAATGTGTTTTACTATACAGAAATCTGTCTTTGTAGTTTTAATTTTCAGAATGTTCTGCTCTTAACTTCATGAAGTTTTTAAGTTTCTAAATGGCTGCAGCTACAGAAAGCAATCAATATAAAATGTAATTTCACATTTAAAGAATGGCAGCAGAGAATAGCATAAGGAGAGTGACATACTAACACATAATAAGCAAGAAGAGGAAAAACAATTGTCACAAGTTGAACTCTTGATCTTGTTATTTGCAAAGAAAGAGAAACTCTTCTTTATTGAAATTATTTAAAATATATACATAGTGTTTTTTGGTTGGGTAAGGTTGGCACTACTAATGTTTGGTTATGGTCGTTGTGTTACTGGCTTCCTTCTTCAATAAATGAGGTTAACTTTATTTTTTAATTTCTAAGGTTATAAATTCGGACACACACAAACTCGAACCATAGTATTATAAGCTCAGGCATAAACACTTTCAAGTAAAGATTATTTAGACTTAGTTGTTTCTTTTTACTAGAATGTTGATTTGCTTACTCTGATCAAGAAACTTAAGAGGCAAAAAAGTTGACTCATGGAAATTAGCTGTTAAAACATACTTATAACGTGAATTGAGGGAATGTAAGACTGAATAAATGAAGATAAGAAAAGGATATAAAGGCCCATTTAAAACAATTTACATGTGTGATCCCATAAATTATGTGCATGTTGAGATCACCATTACAGCAAAGCATATGGGATAATCTGTGCACTGCTTTTGAAGATTATGGTTTAACAAGAAGTGAAAGTCTTTTAAGAGCTCTGATTATGTGAGATTAGAAGAAAGCACTTGAATTGAAGATATATGAACAAAATCCTAAGCACAGTGCACAAGTTCAGATATTGGCATGGTGATTAGCAATGGGTGGATTGGAGTCATGAGTTTAAACCTTTGATCATGGATATTGAAAAATTTGGAATTCCAGATAGCTGATTCAATTAAAACCAAACTGCTTCAGGACAAAGCAATTCCAAATAAAGCTGTCTGTAGAAGATCACTAGCTTTGTTCAGAGGAAAAGAAAGAGGAGCTTTAAATCAGGGATGTCAACCTTTTACTAGAAATAAAGAAAAAGGCATATAATGTTAAAACTAGAATTTGTGTGGATATTATGCATCTGATTATAAAAGCCCAAAGGATAAGAACAATAAATAATATGCTAATAATGTGACTTTATCGGTAAATGAGGAATTATGCTGTAAAAAGAAGGAATGGATCATTGATTCTGCAGCATCAGCTCACATGTGCAGTGATTTAAACATGCTGCATAATATATTGACAATTCCTCTGTTAAGGATTACAGCTGGAAACATTCAAGGGATAATCATATAAGATTGCCAGGTTAAATATTCAGATATCTGTATCTGGTAACAAAATATCATTGTAATTTGACGATGCCATAGAATCTGTATTTATTCAGGCTGATAATAAATCTATCTTATCTATTTACAGGAGCAAATCTTAGCAAAGTTTTACATGTTCCTGGTCTGCAGTAAATCTTTCAAAAAGTGCAATGGCGAACAAAGGAAGCTGTTTTATTCAATTCTAATATATGCAAATATTTAATGCAGAGAACTAATTACCGCTAGTTGACTTGAAGAAAATGTTTAAAAATCTGTGTTGCATTCACATGACCTTCGCTACCTATTCTGCAAACTTCTCTTACAAAAGATTATTCTTCTTTTACACCATGCTATACGACAAAAAACACAGTTGGTCTTACTACTACATTCCTTATAAGCAGAAGGGAAATAGGGTATATACCAGGTTAAAGCGACTCAAATTTTTTAAAAGCGAGTGATATGTGAACAATTGAAGTTTGTTTTGCATTTCCAGAAAAAAAGAGGGCTGAAATGAAAGGGATTCTATTTGAGAAGATATGTAGTTTAAAATTGAAACCAATAACAAGGAATATCTCGGAAACAATGAACTCTGCAACAAAAATGCATATGACATAAATTGTGTTTTAACGACATCTACATTCTTTGTGCAGTAAATTTATGTATCTCTTACGGTTTACCAGTTATGTAAAATTCATTATGAATGAATAGGGCTTCTGAAGCTATTCCCAGAAAATTAAGATATATATTTTATTTGCAGTGTAATTAGCTTAAATATAGGATATTTTAATTAAAATTGTTAAAAGAAAAACATTATTTTCAAAAAAGGGTAAAAGGTAGATACCAAAGTTGAATACCAAATTTGTTATTTAACAGTCTTTTAGTTTTTGAGCTAAGCTGTCCACAGACATGCACCTTTTTCTATTAATGCTTTTTTTTTTTTTTTTTTTTTTTTTTAACTCAGAGGACCTCAAAACATATTTGGTGAAATCTCTGTATCAAATTTTTTGGTGGAATACAATACTTCCTCTATACACTATGTACATAGTACAAACAAGGAAAGTAAAAATTACTGTTAATAGTAAGTCAGTTGTGCTAGCATATTATGCAAAGCATTGTACCAACTTATGATACAAGCATATTTCTTGCATATATATATATATATATATATATATATATATATATATATATATATATATATATATATATATATATATATATATATACGAAGGGCATACTGAAAGTCATGAGCAACACTGTTTTACAATCTTAATATTTGTTTTTAAGCCAAACTAAATACATCATAATCCACAGACTTTCTTTCACTTTTCTACATAGTCTCCATTGTTTTGCACACATTTTTCCCATCGTTCTACAAGTTTGAAAATGCCCTTGTGATAGAACTCCGGTCCAGCTGCCTGCAGACCCTGACGCACTGCTTTCCGAATATCCTCCAGCATCTCGTAGCGTTGGCCACGCATCTGCTCCTTCACAAAACCGAAAAGATGGTAGTCGGAGGGTGCCAAGTCGGGACTGTAGGGAGGATGTGAAAGAGTTTCCCACCCTAATGCCCTGATCTTCTCTATAGTGGCACGGGCAGTATGCGGACGCACATTATCCTGTTGAAGGATGATCCTCTTTCCAGGGCGTTTATCACGCAAAGCCCGAAGGAGCTTCAGAAGTGTCTTGATGTAGCGGGCAGAATTTATGGTTTGTCCAGGTTCAAGGAAGTCAACCAGAATGCAACCTTGTGCATCCCAAAAGACACTTCCCATAACTTTTCCTACAGACTGCACTGTCTTCGCTTTCTTCTTCGATGGTGAGTTCAAGTGGTGCCATTCCATACTTTGACGTTTCGTTTCTGGCTCATAGTGATGGAACCAGCTCTCATCTCCAGTCACAATACACGTCAAAAATTCATCACCTTCATTATGAAATCTCTGAAGAAGGTTTTGTGCAATGGTTCTTCTCTGAAGTTTATGGTCTTCAGTCAATAAACGGGGGACCCAACGGGCACAGACCTTTCAATAACCCAAGCTGTGGATCATTTCTTGCACTGCACTATGTCCTATTCCAAGTTAGGCAGCAATTTCATTCACAGTGAAACACCTATCTCATGTAATGAGCTCATCAACTCTTTCCTTGTTGCATTCTGTAGAGGCAGTTCGAGGACGCCTGCTACGAGGCACATTTTGCAGACTCGTGTTTCCGTCTTGGAAATGTTTCACCCATCTTCTAACACTGCTGGCACCCATGCAGACACCTCCATACGCATGTTGAAGTCTAAGATGAATTTCAGGAGCAGATTTTCCTTCTTTCACAAGGAATTCAATGACAGCACACTGTCGAAACGAAACATCAATGTCAGCCATTTTTCAAACACCGCCTGTGGTCACATGATAGAAGCTAATGACGTCACAATATGTCAACATGTGGCTTAAAGTCTGTAGATTACGATCCTGCAATTCGTTTCGTTACATTGTTGAAATTTAAATTTTTACAATGGGTTGCTCGTGACTTTCAGTATACCCCTCGTATATATATATATAGCATGCAAAAACTGAAGCAATGAATATCTTTTGGAGTAGAATTTTATATCAGGAATTTTTCAAGTTTCGCATGTAAAAGTTGTTTGGAAGATAAAAGCTATCTTGCTATTACATTTCATTCTGATTTATGTGATCCCATTGATGAGGAATCCCTAAATCCAAGTATATGCTTACCTTTTCAAACAACTTAAATTATATGGCATTTGTGTATTTTCTGAGAACCCAAAATCATGGTTATGACATTTCAAGATATTGAGTATCAGTAAGGCATGCAATGTTAAGAATATAAAAAGTGTGATGTACTATATTCACATGACTTTCTCTACCTATTCTGCAACAACTATTCAAATAAAAATTATAAAGGTACAAGGGAAATAAGGAAATACATAAGGGCTGATCGCTACACAATGACATTGAATTTCTATTATCTTTCATGACCAGCAGAAGGAAAAACGAGTGATGACTTACCATTTGAGAAATGTATGAGTAAGTTAGTGTTAACTCCCCCCCCCCCCCAAATGTACTAGACATAAATGGTGTGTTTTAACAAGATTTTCTCTCTTATGATTTACTTATTATGCAACAAATGTTCAGATTTGAACAGGGTTTCTGAGGATGTTCTCACAAAATTCAAGATAAATATTTTATTTGGCTTGAAAATATTTTACTATTTTTTTTAAAATAAAAATTGTCTAAAAATACCCCATGCAAAGGGTAGTTTTGAGTGGGAGAGATTTTCTGGAAATTCTTGTTGCATCCTTTGAAGATGCTGAACTTAAATATTAAGTTTGGTATTTAATAGAATTTCATTACTGAGTTATGCTGTTGACATAAGAATGAGAAAATTGAAACAAATATTGAGGAATATTCCAAAATGGTTAACTCCACAAAAAAGTGTGTTTTGACAAGCTCTACATTTTTTGGCAGTTAGTTTTTGTCTATTTGTTAGGGTTTATTGCTTAAGCAAATGTGCAGAATGAAGACTTGGGGACATCCCAGAAAATTCAAGATATACATTTCATTTGTCCTTGAAAATTGGGATTTTAATCAAAATCGTTAAGCCATTTTCCATAAAATAAAAATTATCAAAAAATGTTCCATGTAAAGAGTAGTTTGGCATGGGTGGGTTTTTTTTTTTAAAAATCTTTGACGCATTCTCGAACTGAAAAACAAAAGGTATTATATACCAAACTTGATATTGAGTTACAATACACACACACCCGCGCGCGCACACATACACACACACACACACACACAGAGTTCCAAAAACTACTTTTTTTGGAATCAGGGGATCTTAAAAAAACTTGTTTCCAGTGAAGTCTCGTATCAAATTTTGAATGCAAATACCTTCTCTACCTATGAACTATGTACTAAGTAGAGAAAATAAAAATGAAATTTTTTCTCTAAAGTAGGAGAATAGGATAAGTAAAATTCTTAAATGTAAAGTTATATAGAAGATTAAATTATTATTATTATTATTATTATTATTATTATTATTATTATTATTATTTATTATGGCTTATGCAATTTTAAAGGCAGACTAATTGAAAGCTGTGCAATTTTATTTTCAAAAGGTGCAAGATCTATAGTTGTATGTAATCAAGAAATACTGTTTTGAAAGTAAAAGTATAATGGAAATACTGATTTTCTGGTTTAAAGGTCATCTTAAATTTTCTATTAACATACGATCTTGGATGAGTACTCTTGTGTCATTGCAGTTGTCCAGAGTATACTTCACATTGATGTATTTGCTGTCTGAAGTCAACAACTTGATAAATCTCACAGGGACATACGTTCTGAGAGCATAAGGCTAAATAAGGGTTCAGCTACTCTCTCAAACCTGTAATGTATTCTAAACATTTTTGTTAATGAACTCTAAAGTGATATAGGCATGTTTACAACTTGGTTCCAGAAGTAAGTTTCAGCACATGCAGATAAATTATGCTTTACCATTTTTCAGGTTGCATTGTCATAAAATCTCATTAGATGATGTAACCATGTACAGAATCTCATGAGTGTCAGTGTTAAAGTGTATAATGTTGAATTTATAATCTCTACACCCTTTTGTACTATTAACTGTGCAACAGTTTGTCATGCAGAGATACAGGCTTGAAATAAAGCGAAAAAATGTGTTGGTTCATATTACATATGCATCTTTGATGCTTGACTAGCATGAAGTTAGATAATTGAAAAATAACATTTTAAAGGCTGTATATCAGTTTTGAATAGTTAGTAAAAATCCAATTATTTATATTTTGCCGTTAAAGAGAATGAAATTTTTAAAAATAAACCAAATAAGCTAATAACTTATGTTAATACCTAACCCCCTCAAACTCTTATGATCAGTATAATGGATACTGGCTTATACATCAGGTTGCAGAGAAACAAAATGAAAACTTGTAACTTTGAACGATTCTACAACTCTACTGCTATCTAGACAACAGCATGTACACTTGCAAAAACCACATTCAAGTATTTCTTTGTGGTAACAAACTTTTGAGAAAAGCATTAAAAAAGAAACATAAACAAACAAACAAATAATTAGTAATAATCATGCCCCACTTGACAAAAATGTAAATATGAAAATTCAAACCAGTAATGAGGTATATCTCTGAAAGGGTCATTCTACAAAAACATTTGATATAATTGTGTATTTTAACGAGATCTAGTTGCTGTTTTTTTTTTTAATAGTAAAATTTTTTGTCAAACTTATGATTTAGCAGTTATGCAAACATCATTCAGAATGAAGAGGACCTAAGAATTTTCTGAACATTAAACATTTGCATTTAATTTTTCATAAAAATAGTCTAAACATATGGTACTTTAATCAAAATTGTCAGTCATTTAAGAGAAAATCAAAATTTTAAACCAAAGTGCATAGGTGCTGTGCATCGCTCTACCTCAGTTTGTCTTGGTCCTAATGAGCAGTGCAGGGCAAACATAGGAAAGAGAAAGGCAGCACTATAGCTCGAAATCCACAAATGGGGCTTGGCACTCTTGTCAGATAACTTGTCTTTTGCATCAAATGCAATGCACTCGTGCATGAATCATGAGAGGCCCTAATGTAAAAGGAAGGAGGAGGATTTTCTTGAAAATAGTGTTGTGTTCTTGAAAGATGCAGAATTTGGTGTATAAGTTTTCATGTTTGAGTTACACCTCCCCCCCCTCTGCCCCCACCCCTCTCACCATCCCCTATCTCCCTTCTCCCTCCCCCTCTCTGCCCCCACCCCTCTCACCTTCCCCTATCTCCCCTCTCCCTTCCCTGCCCCTCTCATGTACTTTTTTTTTTAAACTTAATTTTTGTATTAGTGGACTTCAAAATATATATTCCCAATTATATCTCTGCATCAAATTTTTAGGCAAAATATAGTTACCTACCCTGCTTACTCTATATAGCAGAGAAAGTGATAATCTAGAATTTCATCTCCAGTTATACGTTAATACAATGCCAGATATTTTTTTTTTTTTGGGCCATAATTTCGGCAATTTATGTAACCCAGTACCATTAGAATAGTAGGACTTGTGATAATGACTAGTATATTACAGCAATAGTCATTTGAATGTTTAAAAACACTGATGCTGATTTTGTGGCCCATGTACTCTAGGAAGATTAAATCTCGAAGAAGATTGGGTTTATGGATATTTACTGTCTTTATTGTTCATCAAGAGATTTGTGTTCCTGTTCTCAATTGTCCACTCACACATGGAAAGCCAGTGAATGCAGTACTGTTTAATCGAAATTCTATAATCAATCATGGTTGCCAGCAACTGTTATATTCCTTTATTGGCTAATGGATTAAGTTTTGAGAGCATTCACCTGTGTGTCCATAATATTAAACCTATAAGATGCTGCACTTTTCTCATTGGCAGGGTGGTTTGTGGTATGTGCATTTAACAAGTAGAACAAAGTGTACCCAATTTTTATCTGCTTTTATATGAATTAATGTTTTGCAGGCTTTCTCAAAGTACATGTATTTCTTCAAATGTGTGTGTATATGGTAGACCCTTAAAAAGTTTGATCATTGCTATCAGAAGAAACACTTCAGCTGAATGTTTTTATGGAGGCAATAGCATTGGGATTCTTTCTTCCTCTGGCACTTTTCACAAGCGCATGTCAGAATATAAATCATAAGTTTATGCATTAAAACTTCAGTAGCTTTTAGATGAAATATATCTCATAGTTTAGTATCAGTGATCTGAATTTAATAAGCATTGCTGTAAAAGCAAAATCATAACAGAATGAAACTTCAAAATAGGACCAGAGTTTACATAATAATAATAATAATAATAATACTTATAATAATAATAATAATACTTATAATAATTTCACTTAAAATGTATAGATTGATAGATGGTAACTGAATTTACAGTGATTTTTAGAGGTTTATACATGGCATTCCCAAATTACCATCCTATTAGTTTGAATAACGAACCCAAATGGAAGGACAAAAATATCTCTACAGTTTATTCATTATGTTTGTAGTTCTACTTGTTTTTTGTTTGTTGTTTAAAATATTTTAAGTATTGCTAGTATTGTCGCTGTATGTGAGTCAATTGTATTTGATATACTAACACGTATTACAATATTGTAGTGATGATATGAATATGGTGTCCTGTCTGTCATGATCAGATAACTTAAAATTACTTATTAGGTGATTCCTTGATTTATACAGGTGCTAATGAACTATACCAAAATATTTTCACAGAATATGTAGATTGCTTAAATAAGTAATTTGAGATAAGAGACTTGTGGCCTGTTTATTGAAATGTCGAAGTAACGGCTATAAGTTTCTGAAGTGCCACTATGCCACTGGCTAATTTATCAACCATTCGAGAGCATAACTTGAAAAACGAAGGGACATATTACAGTGTACCGGTTATGATATTGGCTTTCAAGTGAAAGATAGTTTCTGAGTTTGGGTCTCGTTCATGTATGGCAGCACTTCATCTGGAATGAAAAAGTAATAATAATAAAAAAACATTTACTCTATGACAGAATAGAACTCATGACCTTTGGGATAGCAGCTTCCTGCATTGCGCATTAAGCCACCAGAGCAGTTGATAAAACGCCTCCAGAGTAGGCTACCTCAAGAACGTAGTTAATGAATGCTCAGTGTTGCACTGTCAAGTGATTAGTTTGAGATTTTACAGATTTTTGCGGCATTAAATCTTGAGAATGCTAGTAACGAGCTGCTAAAAATCAATATTTCTATACTCGGGCAGTAGTTTTACGACATTCTAAGCCAGTTTTCAACCTACTTTGCTTTAACACCGACTTATCAGCACCTGATACCCACACGTTTAACACTATGTAGCTATGTTTATCCGGGGACCATGCATCGCCAATCTCAAATTACTTATATCAGTCACGTGCACAATTTTGCAAATTATTTTGGTGTAGTTCATTAACACCCTGTATATTTGCAGCTGTGATTTGCATATGGGAGTTCACAGCAGCAGGTTTCAACTAAGAGGTTCAGAGTTTAAATCCTACTTCTGTATGCTGAGTTTTATATCTGTAATTACATTGTATATACATGTACAGAGCAACTGATTGAAAATTTGTACTACTTCTGAAACCTTGTAACATACAACCACATTACCAACATGTTATGTGCTATAAGATACAACTTACAGAAGTGGACTGGGATTCGGAAATATCATATTTAGCAGAGGTTAAATGATTAATATGTTTAGTAATAGCAGATATAGTAAAAAAGCTTTGTGGCAATGCTCTAACATGGTCATTTTGGCACTACATTTGGATATGGAATTCTAATGTGTTGGTGGAGGTGAACAGAAGTTTTAAATAATACTACTGAGAGTCAAGGTTCAAACTGATATGTATGCAACTAGATGCATGATTAATATTTGATTCTTTCAAACTTGGGAAGAGTGACTCAAACGTGCTGCAGCTATCAAAATGCAGGGAAAATGCATTTGTTTACATGAAAGCAATTGGTGTACTATCTCACCTCTGTCAGTCCAAGAACTTGAACATGTGCTGGAACACCTTTAAGTTAATATACCACAGAACAAAGTAGCAAGGAATTCAGCCATAAGAATGAAATGCTTATAGACATTTGTTTTCTGCCATCCCTAAAGATGGCAAACAACCTGTTTAACTTTCTATATTTCTTCATTATAGGAAAGCTTATTAGCATAAAGAATAATCCAAATGAACCTGTATTATTCCATTTATATTCTTGCATGCAAGAAATAGAATAATACTTTATTCTAACATTAACTCCATTAACTTGAAATGTTCAGTAATGTATTCTGAATTTTACCTCAGATATGTCTCCACCTGCTCTTACTCTTCATACTAGTATGAATAAAAGTTATACATTTATTAGATATAAAATACATTGCAATGCAACTGGTTAGCAATAATTAATATTTTATTGACTTGACATGCTCTTAGTATTTAAGAATGCAAGATATTTCTTCTTCTGCAATACAAATTTGCAAAATTGTAGGTTTGGAAAAGCTAATTTTAGCACTTAAGGGGAGTGGACATGGTCAGAAATTTTGTACTTATGATTTATTTTCTTTCTCTTTCCCCATGTCCCTGATCTCCAGCTCATGCCTTCGACTATTACGGTAAGTTATGATTTCTGTTGATTAGCTATTATTTTCTTTACAATTATTATTCACAAGAGATGTCAGAGGAAACTATTCTGTATGTAAATTGGTTTAAAAAAACTTGGAATTTAACACCTACTTCATAATGCTATTAATTCTTATGAAAGTAGCAAGATTATCTGTAAGAAATAATAGCACTTTTACATCAACACAAAATTTATTTTCTGGCATCTCTATCTCATAAGTTGCTGTTATTGATACCAATTATTTTTTTTTGTTTATTTTATTTATTTTTTTTTTTAATTTTATTTTGCAAAGTCTCTCCACCCACAACAAAGCTTTTCTGACATCCTTAATATTGTGTTTGTAATTATTTGTTGATCAGACATCTCTTTTGGTTTTTAACCCTATCCTACTTATGTCGTCCTCCTATTCTCACGGTTTTGGGCATCACGTCTTTCTCCCCATGATCAGTGTCCATAGCAAATGTGCGTGTTATAAAGCTTGTGCATGATACTAGAGTAGTCACTAACACTCAATGAAAGTCTTTTACAATAAATTATTTCAAGAGAGAGAAATAAAATAGGAGCTTCACACTCATCCATCCTCTGAGGCCTCCAGTTTATCAATTCCAAGCAATTGATATTAAATAAACATTTATTATACTATTTTGAAAATTTCAGAACTCAACTTAACACTTTGTATCATTAATTTAGTTTGCAAACAAGATTTACACCCAGTATATAGCAATCAAAGAATTTAAAAAAGAAAGTGTCTTATAGGAATGCAATGGATGTAACTGTAGGTCTTGCAGCAATACAGTAACAGACTAGTTTAACTACTGATATCTGTATATAAGCATTTGAACTGACACAGGTTTTCTTTAATTACTCATAAAGTGCATTCTGTTAACTTAAATTAGGGAAGAGAAAAAAACACACACACACACACAAAACAATAAATAAATGTGTGTGTATATAATGTGTATATATACTACTACTTCTTAAATTTGTTCAGAAAAATAATTTCAGGACTACTCAGAGCCAGTATTTTGGCATTGCTTTGTTCCATAGAAGTTTGTTTGTTGTTGTTTTTTAATGGGTTTCTTGCATATATTGTTTCAAGTTTATTCATCTTGTAAACAACATTAGTGGCACTTAAATTAAGCTTTATTTTTATACTCGTACATTCGGTTGGTTCTTTTAATTTACAGGATATTTTTGTATCTTTCTCCCCCACCTCCCTTCCTTCCTTTTCCTACATATAACAAGATGTTAATGGAAGTGACCATAAAGAGGTATGTCTCAGCATGCCCAAACTTGATCAATTCCTTTTTCCTGAATAAGCCTAAAGACTCAATATGTATCAGAGCAGTCTGGTAGTTGCTTGCTGGTCAACCATCAATTTATTACATTGCCTGGGGAAAATTAGAGGTATTAGCTTGTAGATTTTTCTGAGTGTCACAAAGAAGCATAAAATACTTTAAATTTTCTTCTCTCATTGTATATATATCAATTCACTTTCTTGCCTGTTCTAAGAATTTTTCCAAATTCAGCAGTAGTAATATGTATTGGTAGATGCACTTGCATGATGCAGAAGACACTATATCTGCAAGGAATGATTATCACATTGATGTCAGTTTTGTTTGGCAATTTCCTCAGTAATATGCAAGAAAAAATAAAATACATGCCAGCTTATGTCCAGTGGAAACAAAAAAATATCTGAGAAACTAATGCATTTTGTTTTGTGGTTCACATACTGAGAAGCTCAAAACTTTTTTCTGGGTGCTTTGGCAATGAGTACATGTATATGAAGGGAGTTCAATAAATATTTGTGTTAGGGATGATACCATTTTTTTCAAACACAAATTATATCTCAACATAGTCCCCTTTTAGGGATATACACTTCTCCCAATGTTCCTGCCATTTTTTGTTTAACCCCACCAAAACATAGAATTATCAGGCTCTGCAAAATATGTCTGTCTTGACCTTCTCGTTTGATATAAAGTTTGATCCTGCAAGTCATTTCTTTAAGTTTGGGAACAAGAAATCACAGGGAGCAAGGTCAGGTGAATATGGGGATGCATCAGTTATCAATTCTTGCAGTTTGGCAACGATAACTGAATGAATATTAAGGTGTTATCTAGGTGAAACAGCACACTCTTCTTTGTCAAATGGGACTATGTCTCCAACTTCTTGTTGAATTGTACCAGTAACTTGCTGTAGTATTGTCCAAATTTTCTTCTTTTTTCTAAGTCAGTGAGTCTGACCCTTTGCATACCAAAAAACTGCCAGCATCACTTTTCTGGTTGATGAGATTGTTTTTGCCTTCTTTGAAGCAGATTCACCAGAAGCAACTCATATTTTGATTGATGCTTAATTTCTGGAGTATAATGATGAATCATTGATGTTGACATAAAATGTCCTTTGGATTCTTCTATGCTTTTGTCCACTGTGAACAATTACAGTGCCCATTGGGCTGACAACTTTTTCATCTCCAACTTGTACAAAATATTAAATGTCATTCCCATCAACATATCTGTGGCCTCCACTACTTCGCAAACTTTCATTCAACGATCAGGGAGAATCATTTCATGGACTTTTTCAATGAATTTCTCAGTAACCACCTATAATGGTTATACTAACTTGCCTTAGCAATACCATCTGTGAGGTACTTGCTGAACTGCCATCGCACACCATGCTGCAATATTTGACATAGCTACTATGAGTGTTGTTATAATTAAACTTATCATATCCTTAACTGCAAACCATATAATAGAATACACACTGTTTTGTGATTTACCTCTGCCAGCGATGGCCTGCAGATTGCTGACCACTGTTAAGGCCATCCTCTGCTAACAGCTCGGCCAAAGGTCGAAAATAGGGCACTGTACATTTAATCATTTTCAAATGGAATGAGGCAGAACATTACTTATAATCCACAACAATTCTATGAGTACTCTGGGCCAAGCACTTCAGAAAACATGTTAAAAATGCTATCATATTGAGATGTATAAGATACAATCAAATGTTTAATATCCTTTACCAAGTACACAATGAAAGATAAAGGATTACTTTCTGAGATTCAGTTTGTTTGTTTTTGCTAAATTCTCGTGAATGTTTCTGTATGCAATTTTTTTTATTCTTTCTTTCTTGATTTTCGTGTGGGTTAGTGTTCCAGATTGGTCAGATATGTTTTGAAAGAGAATGGCGATAATTAGGTAAAGGAATTTCCAAGTATTAAAGCCAGGACAAAAGGAAATTAGACTGAACTGTTGTCAGATTTTTCACTGTGATATAGATAACAAACCAGCCCTATCCCTTCATAAGTATATTGGAACATGCAGATCAGTTGTGAGACTGTTTTATCTAGCATCGTGACTTAAGGATACTGTTGTGTACGTCTGTTTTATCTAGCATCGTGACTTAAGGATACTGTTGTGTACGTCTGTGTATTGATGATTTGAGTGCAACTAACTTGAAGCAAACTGCTTAAGATTCTTATGCCTGATAACATTATACAGAACAAATAATCTCTTCTTGCATGCAAAGTTTTTCTTTGACGGAGATCATTTCTGTAGCCCCTATAATATGGTCATTCAGGAGCTTTTGGCTACATTGGTGTTTTAGAACTTAATCAGTTCAACCTTTGAACTTAAGGTTGGCTTACTGTAGGTTTTTCACATGCACATTGACTCACACTTGCATTGCCAGTCACTATGGAGGATAGAGAATAATCCTAACTAAAGATACGTTTTTATTCCTGAGTAGGAAGCAAACCTGGCACCAGGGTGAGAAGTCAGTTCACTGACCATTTAACCACAGAGGCAGTGCGGTTTCTATGTTGCCATCTAAATTATAATTTGCTATGCCCATAAAATACTGTACTGCACTAAAGAACTTGTATAAAGGCCCCAGAACACTAAATATTTTCTAATTTCATTTTATCACAAACTTTTCTGTATAAAGCCAAGAAGGTTTTTTTTAAATTATTTATCAATTTAATGTTTTGTATTTTTACTTAATAAAATCTCTCCAAATGACATCAATGTGATCAATCCCATTCATTTGCTCCAGAATATAAAGAAATCTGGCATGCTCTTAAAAAGTAGAAAATGTTGGCAAGATGTAGGAATGAATGCTTAGGGAGTGCTATAAAATGTTAAACTGTGCTAGAATGTTTGAAAATGGTATTCATAATGAAGCATGGCTTATAACATGCTGCACAAAAGATAGTACTGCAAATAATCAGAAATACTAAGGTGAGCTATTTTGAGAAATAAAATATGGAGGAGCATAAGAGACAAAACTTGATTCCAACTTTGTGTTAAGCTCCTTGATTTTTAAATTAAAAAGCTAATTCAGTAAATGAATTCAGATTGCCTCTGTAATTATAATAGAAAAAATATTACTATTGTGAAATTTGAAAGGTAAGTAAATTCTGAAAGCAGTCAAAGAGAAGCACTTCTGAAAGCATGCACTAGTAATGGTAAATAATATTAGCAGGAAGCTATAGAAAGCAACAAATTGAGTGGTTGGCATGTAATAAGGGCTACTAAGGGTTTGAATTAGTTTCCTTCAGAATTGTATACATTAGTTAACAATGCATCAATTTAATTTGCAAGATATTATGTAATGACCCAGTGGAAATCTACAGGTGAAAGGAAAGAAATTGAAAATTACAGAAAACATGACAATCCAAGTGATTAAATGTTACTGATTTATAGTTTGACTTGGGGAAGAAGAAGAAAAAGAAAAAAAACATGTATTCTGCCTAGGAAAGATTTTAAAAAAGGTAATAGTGCACAGTACCTAGTATGCTTCACCAATGATACAAATATCAGGTATAGTCATTCTTTAAGACAGAGGAGTAATAATGAACATGACCACAGTGTACTGTCATTATTGCTCTTTAAGACTATGTAAATAAAATCTCCACAAAAGAACTGACACTAGAGCTGTAATCAAGGCCAGTATACAGTGCATCAAAAAATTGCTTGGTTTAATCTGAAGACCATTTTTTGTTATTAATTCTGAAAGAAACTGTTTGCCATATAAACCAACAAATGTTATGCATTCCAGGGCACTATGGGAGAAACTATTTGTTTATACAGCCTTTACGTGTGACATGCTCTTAAGGTGCTAAATTGAATTGTTGCTGATCATTAACATGCCTACATCTGGGAATGCTTTCTTTAAGCATCAAGTTGTCTTAAATCAAATGAATGTACATGAAGACTAGCAGCAAATTAAGCATCAACCTAATTATAGTTAGCCACTTTGCAGAGACTGTTGATCAACTAATCATGTGTTATTTACTCGTGTAGCTTGCTTATAACTTCAAATATGTAAATGTAGGAGTGTTGCCTATATCTTTGAGTGTTTCTACTTTGGAGTGTAATACCTTTGCAGTTCCAAACGTCATGTTCTCATGGACCTAGAAACTGTATCACATAATAGCATTTCATTTATGATAAAAAGATGAGAAGGAACAAATAAAGGAAAAGAAAATGCCATGTCAAAGTTAACATAAGACAAAATATAATGGTTCTTTTTATGATCCTTATGTAAGTAAAGCAAAATTTGAAGGGGAAAAAAGAAAAAAAAAGAAAGAAAAGAAAAAAAAAAAAAATCAGTTTGGGGATAGTGAAGATTTATTAAAATGGACATCATTGTAATTACCGTTTTTGTTTCTATACACAGAGAGCAAGAGATGAAACAATGGTACATAACCACAGTTACTAACACACCTAATGTGTGGTTAAGAATAAAAATAATTAGTCCAATTTCTCATAGATAATCCATTTGCTCCAAGGCAAACACTAGGTTTTGCAGCATATAAATACATTTTGATTAATATATGCTGGTTGACTTCCAGAATACTGGCTGCTTTTTCTTGTATATTGTTCTCCAAGTCAACTAATATTACTGAATTGATTATAATCCTGTGTATTAAGCTGCTCCACTGCCCAAAACATTCTTAAAACTGTCTCTAACGTCATTAGTATTTTTTTTAAAAAAAAATTAAAGGAAATTATTATATTTTATCTATATTAAATCTGAGTACCATGACTCGAGCAATGGGCATAGAGAAAGAGCTTAACAGTGTACTCAATAACAGTTCCCTGCTTTATCCTCTACTAAGCTTTCCTGGTAAGTTTGTTAATGCAAACAACTTTTCCTAGAAGTACATGAGTACGCCTTGGAAAATTGTCTTTCAATTTTCTCAAGCTCAGAAAAATAGTTATTAATACAAACTGATAGCAGAGGGATTCAATTAATAACGTTTAAAAGATACTGTTGTGAAGAAGTGATGTCAGCTTAGGTCATTAATTTCAAAATCAGCAGGAAATGGGCTTGTAATAGACATTCGATAACATTGTTTTGATTTTTCCCCATCCATGTGCTAGGAACTCCATATTCACTCCCAGGCTCTTATTTTCAGAAAGGTTTGGGTAATTAACTTGGTTAATTTTATTTGTTTTCACATGTTAATGTCCTCCATTACCAAGGGTAACATCTTTCAATTCTTTGTGTTCAGTTTATTTCTCTAATAGAACAAATTTAATGAGTGATGGTTCTTACTGTTTTGTTCATGAAAATTAAAGCAACTAATGTGTACTAACACAAAATTGTTGACAGTAAAATGAACAAATATTAAAATTGAGATAGTTGGTTTTGGTGACACATTTCCTTCACTTAATTTTGAATACATCTTGGACAATCTCTGCTGTTATACCCATGGAGACATCTGTAGGCTGAGATACGGTGAAGTAGATGTAGAGGTGGGATTTCAAAGTTCATGACACACTCTAATTTTTGTGAATATGGATTTACTCCAAATTGTTAGTTCTGCTGTGTAGTCTGTAGGTTAAGTAGTTAGCCATTTGGTTTAATGTCATGGTTGGAGGAAACTAAATGCACTACCACTTCAGAATTATCACTATGCTCATTTTATGTGCTTCAGGTATTCTTTTAAATCTTGTTTCTAAACATTGTTTGGTTTTTTCCAGTGTAAATTTGTGGACGTTCAGCACAATCGGTAAAAGTGATTTTTTTGTGAGGTGGGACTTTTGTCAAGTTTGGCATGTTATAGGTGTTGTGTGATGCCAAATTTAACCGATATTCTTTTAAGATTTTATGCAATTTTATGCCTAGGGGTGATGTGTGAATCCTTTGAAAAGATCATCTTGTTTTTGTGGTTTGAATGTTCTGTTCCTTTACTTACTGTTTTTTGTCTGCTGAATTTTGTTTTGTGGATAAAATCTTACTAAATCCACTGTGAATAGCTGTGTAGATATGATGGTATTACTTTTTGGTGAGTGAATGTTCACGGTCTTATGTCCTAAACCAGACATTATTAACTGGTTGCTCTTGGAATAAAGCAGAGAGAGTAATCTTCTTTGTTGCTCTCACTGAATTGTCTAATGTGAATTGCATGACCTTCAACTGTGCAGAAAATAGGAGCAAATAATTTGTTCTGTGGAGTAGTGGTATGTAACATTTTGCATTTGAAATATGTAATCCACCATTAAATAGGTGTTGTAGGTTCACAGTTGTAGAATTGCTCTATTAATAATGCTTCTTACATTAGTATTTATATTTCTGATGTGAACATATGCGTATTTTCATAGGTTTGGTAGTTGTAACATAAACAATTGCACCCAAAAAAAAATGATTTTAGTATTAAGGTAGTAATACAATCTCCTTAACTCAGTCATTACAATTGTAATCGTATTTAAGTGCTGACAGTGTGAGAATTAAATGGTATTAACACAATTCAAGCAAACTACAATGTTCTTAATTGAGGCATTACGCAATAGCTAAAACATAACCAATGTGCATTACAAAATCATTTGTAATTATACGCGACTTCTTTTCTCATTTGACACACTTGATCAATTCAATCATGTCATATTGGCATATTTTGGGACACCTAGCAATGCTTTTCTTTGATCAGGTGGAACATCTCGTTCATAATTGAGTCATTATGTGCACATAGTGACAAGGGATCAGTTTGTTATATATAGATGGCACCATAGAATGAAATTGCAACTTCTGAATGTGAAACTTGTGGAATTTTGCCCAGGGACCTTCTCTTTCAAGGTATATGCTCCTTTTACATACAAATAAACATTACACAGAACCAATAGCTTTACTTTGCTTCCAAAGGAATCCAGTCTAAAGATTTTATGTCCGAAAAAAATCTATCAACTTCCGTCAAGATCAAACCTGAGATCTTGGGTGCTAGAAGCTGCATGCAACCACTATGCCGTGGAATGTGATCATTTGTAGCAGCCAATCAAATTTTGCATTTTAAATTTTGATCAGTCAACTAATTTGTAGAACATAAATTGTATTTATGGGAGAAAAAAAAAATATTGTCTACAAATTTAGAACTGAATATGCACAAAACACAAACATGTGTCATAAATTTTGACATTGTCAGCATTAATTTTGTGGTGTTTGTCACCAAGGGCATGACACAACTTTATCAAAGTTTTAATGTAGGCTGCAGCATTCACAGTGGTCCAGTGTTCAGCAAAGTCCACCAATAAAACACCATACATATCCCAGAACACTGTAACAAGCATTTTCCTAGCAGATTAAGTCACTTTGAATTTTTTCTTTACTAGGGAACCAGCTTGTTTCCACTCCATATGCATGTTTTGTTTCGGGCGTGCAGTGGTATGCCCACCAGTGAGGATTCCTTTCAGAAAGCCATGCCCTTCTCCTGTGTACCACGTCAAGTGATCCAAGGTTTTTATCATTCGCTGGCCCATGTGATTCTCTCTCAGGTTCTTAGGCACCCAGCAAGCACTAACTTTACGAAATTTCAACGTGTCATGAACACTGTCGTACATTGTACCATAGGAAATGCTTAACTGTTGTAATAAGGTTCACAGTTGCACGTACCAGTCACTCAAAATTCCCGCATCAATGTCTTTAACATTCTCCAGGGTTGCAGCTGCTACTGGTCTCTCGGAATGTGGCAACTCACTAAGGTTTACATGGCCCTCTTGGAAGAATGCACATCACCTAGAGATATTGCCACGGCCAATGCATAGCCCATTCCCCCAGTGAATTTCACTTGGTTTATGCACTTTGGCCCACAAAAATCGAACATTGTTGATCTATTTTGTACAGCAACTGTTTTTTACAATATTGTAGCAGTTTATTTAAAAAAATCTGATGCATTCCATTCTTATGACTTTCTGTTCTTCTCAGTAACAAATTATTATTAAAATTCTATCTACTTCATGTTAATTGAAATAAATATTAGCAGAAATGGTCTTATTTGCTTTCTTGTAAGTAGGAAGCAAATAAGGTAATACATTAGGCTAAAGCAATAATCAAAGCCTTTAAAAGCTGGTTGCCATGTGATTGAAATCCATTTCTTTGCATTTCCAGGATTTGACAAATTCCCATGTGTGAAAAATTTAAAGTATTTTAAAACTTATACCAATAAAATATCTCAAATGGTCAACTCCACCAAAAAATGTATATGATATTGTGTGTTTTAAGGATATATACTATTGTGTAGTAAGTTTGTTTTCCAGTTATGCAAAATTCAGTAAAATTCGTCCAGAATAGAAGTCTTCAGAGGCTATTCTAAGAAAATCCAAGATATACATTTTGCCATGTAAATATCTTTAATATACAGTATTTTAATCAAAGTTGGTAGTCAGTTTTGAGAAAGTCAAAATGTTTTAAATTTTAAGGGTAGGTTGGTGTGGAGGGATTTTCCTCCTTTGTTTTGCATCCTTGAAAGATACGAAACTGAAATACCAAGTAAGGTATTTTATAGACTTTTCATTTTGGAGCTGTTGTATTCAGAGACATGAGTACACACCAGATCTATTTATAAAGATTTTTTTTATATATATATATGATGTGTTCCATTCACACGACTTTCTCTACATCTTATAACAGGTTATTAATAAGCTTATTCGTCTACTTCAAGCTAATTGAGATAAACATTAGCAGAAATGGTATTTTTACTTAGTTCCTTTAAGTAGAAGGGAAATGAGGGAATTCACTAGGTTTATTTGAGTCAAATGTTTTAAAATATGGTTGCAATGGGATTGAAGTCAGTTTCTTTGCAAGGCCAGGAGTTGACAAAGTTCCCATGTGAAAAAAGTTTCTTTAAAACTGAAACCAATAACAAGGAATATCTCAAATGGTCAACTCCATGAAAAAAAATGTATAAACTCTGATGTGTTCCATTCACATGCCTTTCTCTATATGTCTGCAACAAATTGTTAAAAAACTTGTGCTTCTTTTTAGGCCGTACTAATCAAGAAAAAGTTAGCAGAAATAGTCTTATTCATTGCTTCCATGCAAGTAGAAGAGAAATAAGGGAGTAGCATAGGCTAAAGTATTAGTCAAAAGCTGGTTGCTGTGTGACTGAAGTTCCTTTGTTTCTATGGATAGGTGTTGACAAATTCCCCTATGAGAAAAGTACAAGTTTTAAAGCTGAAACCAATAACAAGGGAATATCTCAAAAATGATCCACTACACGAAAAAAAATGTACATAACATAAATTGTGTGTATTAACAAGCTCTAGAGTTTTTGAAGTAAGTTTTTGTATATCTCTTACGGTTTGCCAGTTATGCAAAATTCCATCAAATTCATCCAGAATAAAGTAATCTTCAGAGGCTATTCCCAGAAAATTCAAGATTATACATTTTAATTGTCAAGTAAATATCTTTAATATACAATATTTTAATCAAAATCGTTAGCCATTTTTAGAAAATCAAAATTTTCGAAATTTTTTCCATGTAAAGGATAGTGGGGGTGGGAGATTTTCTTGAACATCTTCATGTTGGATCCTTGGAAGATACTGAACTTAAATACCAAGTTTGGTATTTAATGGATTTTTCGTTTCTAAGCTACACTGCACACACACACACACACACACACACACACACACACACACACACACACACACACACACACACACACACACAAACATTTTTCTAAAAATGCTTCTTTTGGATTCAGGGGGTCTAAAAATATATTTCTGGTGAAATCTCGATATTGAATTTTTGGGTGCAATACAATACCTTCTCTATATACTATGTAGATAGTATGTATAGAGAAAGTAATAACATAAATTGTGTGCTTCAAGCAGATCTACATTTTTTGTGTAGTAAGTTTTTATCTCTTATGGTTTACCAGTTATGCAAAATTTAGACAAATGTATCCAGAAGAGGTTTTCAGAGGCTACTCCCAGAAAATTTGATATATATATTATGTAAATGTCTTAAATATAAGATGTGATCAAAATAATTTAAGCCAATTTTGAGAAAACTACAATTTTTGAAATTTTTTCTGCGTAAAGGGTAGTTGGGGCTCTGGAGATTTTCTTGAAAATCTTTGTGGCGCATCCCTGGAAGATACTGAACTTAAACATCAAGTTGGGTATTTAACAAACTTTTCGTTTTTGAGCTATGCTGCTCCACACACCCACACATGAACATTTTTTCTAAAAATCCTTTTCTTGGATTCACGGGGCCCCAAAACAGATATTTCAGGTGAAATAGCAGTATAAAATTTTTAGTTGCATGCAATATCTTGTTTATACACTACGTACATAGTATGTGTAGAGAAAATAAAAATAGCACATTTTCACCTTAAAAAATATGTGTATTGTGCTTTATTTGTGCACAAATGCATCAGTGTTTCAAATCCTACTGACAAAGTGTTGATCTCATTTTAGTTTAAAGAGCCCTCCCCTCCTTTTTTTAATCATACATCCTAATTTACAAAGCCTTAATTTTTCAGATGCCAAAAATGTTCTTGTTCAAGGTAATGTAGCTTGTCTGGTCATTCAAGAGTTGTTAAATGACAAATATGCTTTCTGGGAAGATCACAGTATTAGTATAAACCATACTTCTTGCCCCATGTTCACATCAAAATGTCTTTGTCGATATCAATTATGTGACCAAACAGAATAGCTCAAACTATTCATTGTTCAATAGTTTTAAAGTACATGATTTCTGTTCCTTCACTTATTCTGACCAAGTGATTCCCGTTTGAAGATGTATGTTAAGAGGACAATAAAGCACCTCAAAAGAGAGAATTTTCTCAGAGAGACAGTACAGCAAATACATGCTCTACAGTACTCGGCAAATCATAGTCCACCAAAAAACTTGTTCATAGAAATCACTGAGGAATGCAAACTGTACAAACTGGCAATGAAATTAATCATTTTAAAAGTCCTAAAATTGATCATTTAATACACCAGCATATAAGTGAGCTACTGTATGTATAAATTCTAAGTCATTTATTAATAAATTGCTTTACACAGGGTATAAATTGCTTTACGCAGGGTGTCTACTGATACTGAAACTTCTGAACTCTTTTATTAGATACTGAAAAAATTGGATGAAATTGATTTATTTAGATTACATTTTTAGGTGGTTGGCTGATCTTGTTAATCAAATAAATACTTTTTGAATAACTTATTGTTTTGCATATTTGTTTTTCTGTAAGCTTTTTTATCTATTAAATTACCATTGGAAACATCTGATCATTAAATAAGGGAGATTGGAGTAGTTTCTATATATGTGTTTTTTGTTTCATGAACTTAAAGATAAGTGCATTTGTTCTGGAGTGTGCCTTATTAATAATGGTTAGTGTCACAAACTTCACATTGCTGGTATGGCCATTCAGTTCTGAGACAAGTAATTCCAGGTTGATGTATAATGACTGAAATAATTATTTGATAATTTCTGTTCCATTACAAATCAAAAAGAGCAAGTCTAACAAGTGTGTTCCTTCATTCTGTTTTTTTGTAGTGTTTAATGTCCGCTTTAACTACTTATGGCACTGCAGGCCTAGCAATTTTTCTCTCTCTCTCTCTCTCTCTCTCTCTCTCTCTCTCTCTCTCTCTCTCTCTCTCTCTCTCTCTCTCTCTCTCTCTCTCTCTCGCTCTCTCTCGCTGTGTCTCTCTCATTAGAGTTTGTACATAATGTAATCATAGTTAGGAAACTCTAGTTGGAAACAATTTCAGTTCAAATTAAACTAAAATATAGTGTGTGTATAACATAGTTTCAAATGTGGTCAACAGTTGTTAATGAATATATTGAAAAGTAGTATATGCAGTGGTGTATGGGATTGCATTTTTCATGCATTTCCAGTTTTGTTTAGAGATAAACTAGTCCTTCAAGTAATTCAATCAAAATAATTTCACTACAATCTAAAAACCAACATGTTATTGTTCTCCTGTTTGTAAAAATTGCATTTTATACAATGATTACAATCATCAGAATTCAGATTTAAGCCCCTCGGCAAGAGGAGTAAATAATATGCTAGAGCATTCTGGAATTTTTAATCAAGATATCAATCTATAAGAGAGATAAGGGCTACTCTGAAAGTTTTGAGAAAGAACATATTAAAAAAATACAATAATCATATCTAAAATTTAAAATGTTAAAGTATTCTCTATTGCATTCTATATATCATCTCGTCCTTTCAAACCATTTTACAAATCTGAATGCTTCTTCCTTGAACAGAGTACAAATACATTTTTCATAAGCAACTACTCCAATTTCAGGAAATTTAAATTGATCTGAAATTGTTTCTTTTATTTTGAGGAATAGAAAAGTTGTGTGGGGCCAAATCTGGACTGTAGGGGGGATGGGAGAAGTATTTGACTCCAGCAGAAATTTAGTTGTTTTTTATCCATTGTGGGGAGGCATTGTCATGGTGCAACAAATTTCTATCCAGACCAGTCTTAGGATGCTTTGTTCAGAGTTCAATAAATTTTTGTGGCCAACATTTTATGGTGTACCATCTACCAGTGACAGTTTTTTTACCCTCAAGTGGAATTATTACAATATGGCCACTAGCTGAGAAGAACTGCGATCATTTTCTTGCCAAATCTTCTTACTGAGGCTTGATTTCCAGCTTGTTATGTTTATGGATTTTTCTATAATTTCCTGGCACCGTTTTTTTTTTAAAGCTTAACATCCTTTAACCTGGTTGGTCATATCGGACGATGAATGAAATTGCTGAAATGATACTCAAATGATCTCGAGATCCATGGAACTTAAAGTTACTCAACATTCGTCTTCTCAGGATAAGGGAAACCCTGGAAAAAAAACCTTATCCGAGTAACGCACCTTAAGCAAGATTCGAACTCGCAACCTTTTGAATGTGAGGCAGGCACATCATCACACTACCCAGGCGGGCCCTGGCACTATTGTACATTGTTTATGCTCATTTGTGAGGTGGTGGGATATAAATGACTGCAGAGCTCCCAGAAATGAAAATTTTCTTTAAGGATTGCCCCTGCTGCTACCTATCCAATATGAATAAATGTACAACAATCATCATTTTCACATTATTGCTGAAGCTGGCAATCCTGGCCAGTTTTCATCTTCAAGAGAATTCCTTCTTTTAAGCTCTGCAAACATCAATAAATGTAGGATGGCAAAAAGCAAAGTTCTCCAAATGCTTGTGTCTTGAGTCTTACATGGCATTTTCTCTTGTCTAAACTGACTTAAAATTCATAGAAAATCATAGTGTGGAAATGCTCTTGCTTGAGATCCATCCTAACATTTGGTGTAGAAACCTGTACACACATACACAGCAGTGCTGATGCTGCACAACAAAGATACCCATGTTACTGTCTGAACTTCGATCTAAAGCTAGAAAGAACTATTGCAATTGGAGTAGAGACAGCTAAACACTCTTTTTTGCTTCACTAACCTGTTTTTTATTCAGGAACATGTTTTTACCGATCCACCCTGGTGGCTGTTGAATGAAGCAGAAGAGCAGGTTTTCTTTATCCATCAAATCAAAGTTCATGAGTGATGTAGTGTTACAAAATCGACTCAACTAAATTTTAACTAAATTTTAAAGTTCATTAAGTTTTCCCAAATATCTAGCGCCTTTGGATGCTGTATCGGTTTCATGAGCCAGGTTTTTTGCTTTATGTCTTGGTTGCAACTGATCTTGTGGCTTCACTGAGTCAAATTGCAATTTAATCCACCTGGCCTTCATATTAGAACTGTGTTGGCTTACTCCTTATTGAGATTCTCAAAATGTTGCTAGTGACCCTTAAATATAAACGGGAAAACAAATTCTGATCAGCATAAACCACTACGCCACTGATATTTACAATAATAATAATAATAGTAATAGAAAAAGCTTTTTCTTTGTGTTTGAAGATATGTAAGTCCATAAGCAGTGCTTTTGATGGGTGGGGGAGAAAGGAATCTATATCTGCCAGTTTCATTTATGTCATTAAACATGTAATTATGTTAAGGGATTCTTTTCCTGTAATATGAAAATTGATTAACCTTACAGAATCAAAGAAAAGATACAAATTTTAAACATTTCAAACATTTCATATTTTGAGCTTAAGTAAAAATCAAACATTTATACAATCTTTTACACCTAAAAATGCTTAAAGACTAATATATTTCCATAATTTAGAAGATTCTTGGTTGGGGGGGGGGGGCTAAGATCGGAAATATATTTGTTTCATTCACATTTTGTGAATATCTGAATTTTTGGTCCATGATTATGAATAGCATGGGAACTTTATGGAATTATTTATAAGAGGGAAAGGGTAGAATTCAGCATAAAAAAAAAACTTCTAGACCATTGTACAATAATTTCATGAAATATGAAGGAGAAACTAAAGTAATAGAAAAGTGATTTGATATTTAAAAAGCCAACTATTCAACTTTTAGTATAGCAGCTAGTAATAAATAATGAAGGTCACTACGAAAGTTTTGAGATATGTATAACTTAACGTTGATCAATTTAAATGGATTGTATATTGAATAGCCACTTTCTTTGCAAGTGTAAACATATATCAGTTTGCAACCACCCTCCCCCTCGCAATGTACAGCGCAAGGTTAACAAATCTGCAGTGTAGCATCAGTTGCTTGCCAGCATGAAGGTGGAAATAAAGCACTTTTGTGCAATGATTTTAAAATGGGTCTAAATGAGGCCTAAAGTCTTAAGCGCATACAACAGGCTTTTGGGAACATTGCTCCATCCTGTGCCACAGTTTTTCTGTCTCTTCAAGATTTTAAAAGAGGCCAAACTTCATAAAAGGATGAGGTTAAGAGTGGTCATCAGTCTATAGCAGTGACTGAAGAAAACATAGCTGCTGTGGAAAGAATGTTCCGCGAAAACCATTATGTGACATTTAAGAAAATTAAGGCAAGTATGCTGATTGGATCGCCAGCAATTTCAAAAATATTGCACAACTATCTTCACGTGAGGAAGGTGTCATCCCATTGGGTGCCCCACAATTTAACTGATCTGCAAAAGTGCACCTGTGTTAAATGGCGTGAAGAAATGCTGGCCAAATTCGATAGAGGCAATTCTCAGCAGGTTTCTGACATTGTCACTGATGAAACTTAGATTTACCAGTTTTATTCTGAGACTAAGCGTCAGTTGGCTGTGTGCATCTTTCCCGACGATTATCTTCTAATGAAAGTGAAGTGGCCATGCAGCATTGGGAAGAAAATGGTGGCCACTTTCTTCTCTAAATCTCATCATGTGGCTTCCTCTTGTGGAACAAAGGACATTACTGCGCACTGGTACACAACAGCTTGCTTACCAAAGTTTTTGAGAAACTTAATGAATTGTGGCCAAGAACGGGATAGAGGAATCCTGATCCACCATGATAACGCCACTGCGCACACAGGTAATGCAACAATCCAGTTTCTGGAGTCCACAGAGCTGAAGTTGATAACTCATCCCCCCCTATAATACAGATTTGGCTCCATGTGACTTCTCTTTGTTTCCCACAGTGAAAAATTGTATGCGTGAAATGATATTTTCAAACCCTGAAGAAGCTGTTGCTGCACTCGAAAGTTAACTTCTACACCTACACGAAAATAAGTGGCAGGAGTGCTTTCAAAAGTGGTTTGAGAGAATGAGAAAGTGCATATAGTGTGGTGGTGAATACTTTGAAAGGCTCCAGCAAAGTGATATCCAGTTTAGTTTTTGTGTATCAAAACTTTCGTAGTGACCCTCATACAGCTTCATTGTATGACCATGGAAACAAAGCAGTAATGATAAGCTGGCATAATATGCATTTGAATTCTACTGCAATAAGAACTCGATGCAATACTGGAATTTTGTTGAAACCTGAACTGGAAATATACTGGAATTTTAAATGTTAAAGAACAGTAGACGCCCTGATTATGATGCCAATATTATGATTAGTTTATTACTGTGAAATAGCAAATTTTGATGCTATATAAATTCTGCATTCCTGGAATCTAGATTGGCAATTATATTGTTTCTAGATTACAGTCTTGCATAATAGTTTTTCTTCTAGTACTCGTTAACCCTATAGCTCAGCATAATGTACACTTTCTGCAGCCTTAATGTGAAGTTAACTTTGAAACATGCCTTTTGCCATAGCTTAATGTCATGCCTCATATAAAGAGGTTTTAGCAAGCTACCGATTCATCTTGCAGTTTTTTTATTCATCCTAATCATTTTGGTAATTGATATTAAAACCTTGTATTTAGCACTACTCTCACGTTGGAAACAACTATGTTTTGTCCTACTGTCAATCCTTCTTTCTCCCTGCAGATTCATCTATAGGTATGGCTGAACTTGGAAGCAACACAGAGCTAACAGAATTAAAACCTACTTGATAAGAAAACCAAAGAAACAAAGCCAAGAATGCATTAAAACTAATGTTCCAATTAGTGGCAACATTGATCCAGCATATGGAACAGAATACACACAAGATTCCTAAAACTTGCTCATCTGTGGTGTTGCATTTCTGTAATATTTAACACTTGTTAAGAATAATGTAGTGACTTAGAAAATACATTTATCAGCAATTCTAAGTTGTTTTTTTCCAGACTTGTAAAATATCCCATAGTCTATGTCAAAAGCTGCAAGTCCTCTTGTTCCATCAGCACCCTTATCTTGTAGTGGACACTACCAGTTGACCTCCAGCTAATAAATTTGTCCAGTATTACTTAATGGAAAGAAGTTCCCTGAAGATCGTAGATATCATATGGGAAGCAAGGTAAACAACCAATCAACTGCCAACTTGTGCTAAAAGTTGGGAGGAAAAAATAAAAATTAATCACTTTGTTATAATTGTTTTGCAGCAGACAGCAAACATGTATAAACAGTAGTTCCAAAGTTGAATCAGATTTGAAAATCTCTGACTTAGCTGGGACTCGAACCAAAGCTGTAGCATTGAATTTTTCAAGATTCTGATTTTGATTTCAATTTTCTATGCAACATATCAGAATGAACCGACTTATCTTCTTGTCATCCTCATGTTAGTAAATTGCTTCTACTTAACTTGGTTTTCTACATTGTCTCTGTGCAGAAAACCAAAATACTTGTTCAGAAGAGATACCAAAGCAGATTCTAGAGCTACCATCATTATTCATTGTTCTTAAATAAAAGAAATTGGAATTCTCAAATTATTTTCCATTATAACTTCTAGAAAGACAATTTAATCATTGTCAGCAAAACAGTTTCCATGATTCAAGTTACAGCTGAATTATTCCCCCTGTTTATCTCAACGGCTGCAATCAAAAAAACTTATATGCATACACAGTGCTGCTTGCATTGGCCTTGATAAAAAGAACTTCTGGATGATGAAGGGCACATTTGACTGCAGTTGCATGGATTTTTCTTGTTCAGTGTTGTATAATAACAAAACACATTTAAATATGTTAAAACTTTGACTAATCATCTTTGTTGCCAAATGGCAATACCATGTAATAGAGGGTTAATCCTATGCTTAGTAGTGCTGAAAATAAATCATTCCAAATTTAATTGCACATGTTCATAGCATCAGCCTGGTTGTCATTGGTGGTCTATATGCTTAAAATGTTTCAATTTTGCAATTGCTGATGGTTAGGCCAAAAGTTGCAATTCAAGTTTTTAGTGTCATTGTGTCGTCTCTCTGTATGTTGACCAAAATGTTTGGCACAGGTGCTGCTTGCCAATATTTTGGGTATAGTAATTATGCTGCATACATTTTGAGAGCTCTAGTTTGATTCTTCAACAAAATCAAATTGCATTTTACTCTGTTTCTGTGAATTAATTTCTTACTGTTCATTAAAGCAATGAAAGATGTTTGCTCTGATTTCTGTCAATATTTCATAAGCTTTCTTTTGTGAGCCATATATGTCAGTAATGAAACATTTCTTAATTGTTCATTAGCTTGCTCCCACCATTGATAAAAAGTGTCTAGCAGAACAACCATATACCAGCACCAGTTAATAAATGCATATTAGAAAAAGTCTTGTGTTATAGTCAGCATATAATTGATTTGTTTCAGAAAAGGATTTGACTATTAATGCACACAGCATAAATGAAACAAATATTCCTCTCACTTTAGAGATAGTTAATAATTCTTGGTTGTGACGATTGATTATATGAATACAAATATTATTTAAACAGAGTTGTTATACACCCCAAATACCTAACTTTTAATGTTTTATTTGGTCAATCAAATGTTCATGCTCCTGTATTACAGTGTTACCTACATGATTTGGTTCATGCATGCTTTATAAACAAAAAGACTGTTTATCAGTACCTTACACGGCCAATTTATATAAGTGTTGAGCTCAACACATTTACGTTCTTAACATGCTCTCTGACCAGTTAACATGCTCCATAAAAGCTGCTTATAAATAAATTAATTTGACTTGAGTATAACTCTTAGGTTTTATGCTTAATTGGTTTTGTCCATCTGCACACAGCTTCTATTCTGAACTGGAATTCCTGTTAATTATGATTAAAAATGAATAAGAAAATGAATCTTGCATGAGCCATTGTTATTAACACAAAATGGAAGCAGTGGATGTGAGGTTATGTGTGAATTCCTACTTTATGCTAGATTCTGCACTTCCTTACCTAAGATAAATGATTTGGGTCATAAAGGTGGTGGTGATGGTACCTATAAGTTAAGCATGATATGCATGGAAAACTGTCTGGTATACCACTGTAGCACTGGACACTATCATGATGAAAGAGTAAGTCTTTCTGGGGGATCGGATGTGTGATGTGTGAACCCTGGTGGCTGCATATGGCAATGAAATCTGTATTGGTACATAGAAAGTAATTAGGTACATTTGATTTACTGGAAAGAATGTAAACAATTTTTAATTCTCTATTTAAACATCCTACAAAATGAGGAAATTGTCATTTGCATTCATCAGGAAGATAAAAAGAAGTTGTAAAAATGAAAGTTTGTTGATTATGACCATTGATCTTTTTCTTTGTTTTTCCCCTACCATTGTGTTTGAAGACGAGTACAATCTAAATCCTGGTTTAGAGTGGGAGGACGAATTTACAGGTAGGTCCACAGTCCTTGCTTTCTACCTCTTTCCTGTTCCTCACCAGGTTCACCTAGTTTGTACTGTTGACACTTCACAGGAGGTGTGCTTGCAGTTTACTGCTTATATGGCATGTATACATTCTCATTTATTAATTTAATTATATGAATTATTATATCCTTTGCGACATCAATGCAAATGTTTTTAATAAAGGGAAATTACATAAAACAAAAGAATTCATATTTTTGTCATATCTGACCATTATGATCATTTATGGGGATTACCAATGAGGACCCAGAACTTGAGGTTCCCAATTGGGAAGTGGCTTGAGCCCATATTTTCTTGCTGGCCAATCAATTTCCTCTTCTCTAAAAATGTAATTTTTATTGGGCAACCACTGGAAACTCACCTCAGAGTTGAAAGCTTTACAACATTCTCATTTACTTTTCCATAAAGGATTTTGTTAAATTTGCAAAATGCTGCACTGAAGAATATGCAAGTGCAACTTCAGATTTTCTAATTAGAATATCCAACCTAAAACAATTAATACATTGCTACAACTAACAGTTGTAGAGTGAAGCTGAGGTATAGTAATTTATAATTACAGCTAATGTATAAATGTTCTTTGGTTTTACATGTGAAGTACACAATTTCAAATTGAAACAGTATTTGACATTGTGTAATTAAATTCTTTTGTCTTATTGATTTGGACATGAAATTTCTCTGTCCCTGATAAAATGCAATCTGTGAGAGTTAATGAAAACATCTGCCTATAGAGTGAAATACTTAAAAATACTTTACATATTGTTGGAGTGAGATAACTTCTGGTATGCTTATTTCTTCTAAAACTGTTTTCCTGATATGAATGTAAAATCCACATTTGAGGCACTTAATGTGGAATTTATCTGTGCAGATAATGAAATAACCTAATTTTATATGCAACATAGTTTCATGTTTGTAGAACAGTGAATGTGCTGAATGGAGCATTCTCTTTTTGGATTGTTATTTCTTCTCACAGTTGTATTTACAATTTTTGATCTTCTCTTTTCTCATATACTGTTGTTTTTCAGAAAACCAGAGAAAATTCTTCAGGAATAATTTATATGCTGTAAATTCTGTTGTGGAGAAGGGGGATACACTTACTTTTATCTGTAACAACTTCACCTTCATTTCCTTTCATTAACATTTTGTCTGCCATATTTTCTCCTTTTTATTTTTCCCTTTAAGCATGACAGTTTCTTACACATAACAATATTTTAGTTACATATGTAGCTGAATTCTGTCTCATTTCTCTGTAGATAGTTCCACTCTATGGCTGTATTCTGAAATCTAATTGTAGCATGTTTGCTTTGAGAATGCAATGAATGTAGTTTAAAGTTTCAAAGGGATCCTGTTAATTGATATACATTTTTAACTTCTCTTGAGCTTTGTGGTAAAATCCAAATAATTTAAACATTGGATGTAAAATATTCTTGACAAAATATTTGCTGATTACTTGGTATAAGACAATTGGCATGAAAGCCTAGAATGAGTTAAAAAAAAAATCCAATCTGCATAACTCTACTTGACCAGGGTAACCATTGACCTCTTTCTGACCTCAAACCAGGTCCATATTTCCTTAACATTTATGAGACCTTGACAACTGAGTTCCTTTCACTAGAAAAGGTGTTATGAATCAACATTTGGCTTTCCTTAATGTGAATGACTACATCAGCTGCTATGTTTTTAATATTGGCAGCTGTTCAGTAAAGGCTGAAGTCATCTTCCAACATTTTGAATGTATTATTGTGGTTATGTGTGATAATAGTATCACGAGATGACGACGATTGCTGTTGATGTTTCTTTCATAAAACATGTGCACGGAACATTTACTGTGGTTTAACTCCAAGCTAAAACTGTGATCATGCTCATTGCCACCTGAAGGTGTACATGTTTTAAAGCCCCAATGCCTTACTTAGCACAGTTATGCTTTCATTCTTGATATTGCATTATTTTGATATGTTAGCAGTTTAAATTACAATTACAACACTGCAGTAATTGTCTATTCGTGGATTTCATCCAAAAATAGTATATCTTATATCCTTAACTTGAGGTAATGTTGCAAATTTCCAAAGCATATATGCACCTTATTTTCTTAGAAATACCCTAAAATCATATAGTAGCAATGGTTATTTCAAATATAAAAGGTACATGTAAAGCAAATGCCTTGTCCAATGCCAGTCAATAATAGAACAAATTAAGATGTTAACTTGTATTACTCGCAGACATATTGTCATCCAATTGTGATGCATCATTTTAGAAACAAGAATCAAACCATCAAAGATTCTATAAGTAGAATGAGAAAGTTGCTATGCAACTGTTCATCTAAAGAGAAAAGCCCTGAAAATTAATTAATAACTAACTGTAATAATGACTAAACAACTTAGCAATATATAAATTGCCTAATATCTGAAGGCGTGAAATCTGCTCTTTCAGAAAAATGAATATTGGAAATAATAAATGAAATTTAATAACATAAAATATAAATTATTAATTTTAAAAATTTTAGAATTGTCATGTTCAGTTGTTCAGACCTTAGTAATATAATAAAAGAAATGCAAAATGCTGAATATTTTTGTGAATGCTATATTGCAACATTTTAGGGAATATTAAACGTATCGGTTGACAATACATTTGTGAAATACATTAATTCAGCTCCAGAGTTCTGAATTGTATATGCAAGAAAGGAACTATCAATAAACAGCTTGCAGGAAAAATTAAGGTAAGCACAGATTTGCATTATAAAATAGCATGTTACTTCTCTCAGTACACTTCAATTGATGTGAAATATGGAAAATAGGTCTGAAATACTTTTAGAAGTGGCCATAGCATTCTAAACTATAATATGAATATTGTTTGCTTCTTTTGATCCTCATATTCCCATTCAGAATACAAATATATAGTCATTTAATTTATCCTTGTTGATGTAGTGTGTTCTGTTAGTAATGCTTATTGTCCACTGTTGATGTAATATAAAATAGAATACAAAGTGTGGAGCTGTAAAGATCAGTGATTTTAGATTAAACTAATGTATTTTACTTCATGATAGATTTTGGAATAAACATTTTGAATAATAAGAATTCTTAAATGTATGAGTAGAAATGATTGGCAGTGATTAACTGAGAGCATAAAGGACTGCAACTAATTATATTGTGCTTATTTTAACAAAGGTTTCAGAATTGGATGGTTTAAAACTAAAAGAAAGGTCCTTGTGATAATCTCCTGGGGCAAGGTGTTCTCAGCAGTTGCTATAAAATCTCGTAGCCCTTCCCTTGTGCATTCTGTTTCTTCAATTTTCATAAGATACTTTAATTCAGATATTTCACTTTGTTGTTTACATTAAGCAGATGTATGCATTTTAATTGCATTTTGACATCAGTTTTCGGTTATTAACTAATATGCAAATTAAACTGGGTTTTATTTATGGACACTTTTTAACTGCTAGGCTTTTTAGCATTCCTATTTACATTGGGTGTTAAAGGGCTCTTAATTTTGCTCGGAAACCTCTTTATCAGGCTTGATGTTTTTACCTGTGCCATAAATCTACAAATGGCTTTATTTCCCTCCTGTGTTTGAACCCATGACCTAAGAAACTAGAGGCTAGTTGTTACCCCTAAACCATGAAAGATGCCATGCAGCTTATAAAATTGTATATAATGGAGTACAGGCTCAAAAAGTGAATTGACACTGTTTCATGGTTAATGTGCAAAAATTCTACATAAGATCTTTATCTTGTCCAGATCATTCATTCTCTTCCCAGACTAATGGTTTCTAAGAATACTTAAAAGCAACAGATATATATTAATAGGTTTACTGGCATGTAAAACCTCCTGCATGACAAAATTCCAGCACACTAGTGGCACTGATATGATCCTGGCAGTTAACAGGTTTTTAATCATTTTTGAGCACATTGACTTCCTCTACTTTGATATTTGGCAGAATTTAAAGGTACTCGAGTTGTGCACCAAGTGAAAAAAGTAATGAGCTGACTCTTAGAGCTACTTTTATAGCACCTTATAAGCTTCCTGACCTCTATATTTCAGAATACAGTGTCAAGATAGGCTTGTATGTTGATGTAATTCCCACATCGTGCCTTAATAGCAGTGTCATTAAAATACCTGCAAAATCATTTTAATCTGCCTTAAATAATACTGCTGTTTCAGTGCACTAGCCTTAACATTTTAAAAAGTTGATAAATTGTGAATAATCAAATACTGATGCAGGCATGCTCATACAGAAAAATATTTTAGGTGGGAGTAATGATTTCTTAAACTAGATCTAAACTAACAGTGTAGTAGTACTCCTACACAGTAACCACGCACCTTTTCTATGTAAATGTTCTACTAGCAATAGACCTACTGTAATCTAACAAAATTTTTCCATATAGGTTTGATATGAATTTACAGTGGCTGTCAGAAGTACCTGACCTGATGTATGATAGTGGCTGTTGTTTCAAACAGCAATGGTAAAAAGTACAAACCTTAGAAAGCTTAAGTTTGAAGTTTGACGATTTTACATTGTTTAGCAGTTGTTTGGCAGCTATCATTAGTGAATGCATGTGTAAGCATGGATAAAACTGGTCATTGTTATGATACAATACTTTCATTTGAAATGTCTTAGTTCAAGCTGAGCTTGATTCTACTTTGGGAGAGTCTACTTCTTCATTTACAACAGTGAAATATTGGATGACAGAGTTTAAGCGCAGCTGTATGAGCTGCCAAGACAAACATTGCAGTGGTCGAATAAATGGAAGTTACCAGTCCAGAGATTGTAAAGAAAATGGTATTGGATGATCGACTGAAATTGCACAAACTAGCAGATATTGCAGGCATTTCAAAAACTTTTGTGCCTTGCATACTGACTGAAAATTTGGATATGAGAAAGTTGTGTGCAAGGTGGGTGCTGTGTTTGCTCACAATAGAACAAAAACAGCAAAATGAGGATGTTTCAATCTAGTGTTTCGCTGTAATAAGTTGGGTTTTTGCGTTGATTCATAACAATGGATGAAGTCTGGGTCCATCACTTCACACCTGATACAACGGAACAATCAAAACAATGGATTGGAAGGGGAGAATCGGCTCCAAAGAAGGCGAAGACAGTTCTATCTGCAGGCAAGGTCATGGTGTTAGTTTTCTGGGATGCATGCAGAATAATTTTCATTGATTATCTTAAAAAAGAAAAAGTAATCAATGGCAAATATTATGCAAACCTGTTACAGTGTTTGATGAAATCGAGCAAAAATGGCCACATTTGGTGAAAAAGAAAGTTTTATTTCGTCAAACAATGCACCAGTTCACACGTCCATTATCGCCATGGTGTTTCCAAACTTGAAGAAAGGCTTGGCGGTGGAAGATTTGCCAATAATGTAGAGGTGGTCTGCAGTTGATGGCTATTTTTTTTACTGCAATAGTTCTCACTATAAATAGGGTATCGCTAGGAAAGGTGTATCGAGCTGAAAGACTATGTAGAGAAAGATATTTTTCCCCAAAATGTTTGCGCTTTCTTTGTAAGATTGGTTACTTCTGGGACAGCCCTCATAAATAAATAAGAGGCAGAAGTTTAGGGTGGAGTTTGAACACTAACCCCCATCTAAATACACCCTAAAAGCAGGTACCACATTTTAAATGGCTATTCCTACCTTAAAATGTGTAAATAAAACTTGTCATTTAGAAAGCATAGTGTCTTTGAACTACAAGCAGCACTGAAGGGGAATTAAGGGATGCACAAAGTTTGACAAAATTAATAATGAAGGAATAAGAAAAGAGCACAGCATATACACACTTGTAGATAATATTGGAAAATGTAGAAGCAATTGGAGAACATATGAAGGAAAATTAGATTGGTTTGGCCAAATCATACAAACATGGAGGTGTGATTTAGGAAGGTCAATATAAATATGGAGACATTAGAATAGGCATGAGCTACCTAATCCTGGAAATGATGCTTACAACAAAAAATGGGATTATTACTGACCCTTGTGGGTTATTCTTAGAGTTCATTTCACCTTAAAGCATATCTTTTATCTGTAAGATAAGCTGAACTTCCATAACTTGTGTAAAATCTAGAGAACAAAGAGAAGTTGAGTAGTTAATACCCTGTGCACATGACCAGGGTGCAGCTTTAACTGTGATTCTTATGGACATGGAATCTAAGAGACTTCAGAATTCTGCCATATGTATGCCAAAAACCTCCCAGAACTGAATAGAATTTCATCCAGAGTTGATTGGTATTCAGAATGTGTCTACTCCCAGTTTTATTTTGAACTAAACATTTTATGATTTGGGTAAGGGAATATGTGTTACTTGGGGAGTTAGAAATTTGCGAGTTGAACCTTTGGGTGAAAGTGGAAGAAAGAGAAAATAAATATGGGTGGTCAGGACACAATAGAGACACAGTTGTAAATAAGGAATATATTAGGTTAGCAGAGCTTTTTGGAAACAATAAGTTGAGTATTTGGAATGGAATGGTGGTTGGAGAGGACACACATGAATTTAGTTTTACAAGTAATCTGGGTCAAAGTGTGGTAGAAGCTTATATGTAGTAGAGAAATATTGTTGAGAGTGAATAAATTTAAAGTGATTAGTATGGTTAAATTTAGAGCACATTTCCCTTCAGTATTACATTTGGTATATCAAATAAACAGAAGTATTTTATATAGGAGAGCACCATAATTTAAATTGAGTTGCTTTTTTTTTTTTTTTTTCTTTGCCCTCAAAAATTCCCTTATGAATTTTGAGGTCCCGGTCTTTGATGTCATCCTGTTGACAACTGTAGAGGGTAGCACAACACCAGGCTTTACACAACCACATGTTTATGTAGCATGAATCAACCCTGGAACTGAAGGTTAAGGTACCCTGAAACCGGTCTTACCAAACAAAGACAAAGTTGGAGCAAAAAGTGTAAAAAAGGTGATCCAATTAATTTAAATTACATTTGGTGTTTGAAAATTATGGTAAGGAAGTTAGAATACAAAGTTAGAAGATAGAAATGAAATCCTAAAAGAGTTTTTGAAGATTTAATGGACTCAACAATAGGCAAATTGTGTACACATAACTACACAATTACTTTTAGGGGAAACTGGATAGACTGCTGTAGAGAGATACTGAATGCAGTCCAGAAATTTAAAAGAAATAAATCAGTGAGAATCAATGAACTTAACATTCTGAAAATGTTGTGTGAGAATCAGGAAAGAGTTATTGAACCTAACTAGACTTATGCTTTAATTAAAAAAAAAAAAATAATCTGATGTTCCATTCACATGACTTTCTCTAGCTGTTCCACAAACAACTTTTCTTACAAAGGATTATTCATTTATCTACATCATGCTAATTGACATAAACAGTATCATAATTATTACTTTTCTCTTTGTAAGTTGAAAGGAAATAAGGGAATGCACTAGGCTAAAGCGATAGTCAAATCTTTTTAAAAGCCGGTTGCTTTCTGAAACAATTGAAATTTGGTTCTCTTTGCTTATTAGGAGTAAATAAAAGATAGAAAAAGAAAGATGTGTTTCTGTTTGAGAAAAGCTTAAAGAGCTTAAAACTGAAAACAATTACTCAAAATATCTAAAATGGTTAGCTCTACAAAAAAATGTATATGACATAAATTGTGTGTTTTAACGAGATCTAAATTTCCTGAGTAGTAAGTTTTTTTCTATCTTTTACGATTTGCCAGTTATACAAGTCATCCAGAATGAAGAGGTTTTCAGAAGGCTATTCCCAGAAAATTCAAGATATACTTTTAGTTTGTCATGGAAATGTTTTAAATATATGGCATTTTAATAAAAATTATTAGTCATTTTTGAGAAAATAAAAAAATGTTCCATGTAAAATGTAGTTGGGGGGGGTTGAGGAATTTTCTGAACTTAAATACCAACTTAAAAGTATTTAATCAACATTAAAATTTTGAGCTGTGCTGCCCATACACACACACACTCAGAGATATTTCTGATTTGATTCAGAGGGTCTCAAAACATGTATTTCAGGTAAAATCTATCAAATTTTTGGGTGGAATACAATATCTTCTAACTACATTATGCATATTTGCAAGAGAGAGTAAAAGTTTGCCCAAGAATTAGTGTACAGCCAGTTATGTTGTTATAAAGGGAAAGGTAATTAGGCAAATACAAATAAATATAGAGGGATTGTTTTACTATCTTATATTGGTAAAATTGTTACATTTATATTAGTGGAAAGAATAAAAAAGTGGGTAGGGGCTAATAATAGAATAATGGTTGAATGATGAAGATATTGGTGATTAATAAAATCAGTAAATACTCGGTGAGGATTTTTCAAATTGTTCATAATCTTCATTGATTTAAAAAACAATAATAAAAAGCACTTTATTTCAAACTATAGACTAACAGTTTAAGCAACAGAATGTTAATGTGACTTTCGTTAAGTAATGAAGGTTATTCAAGAAAGGGGCTTAGGAAGAGGTTGCAAATTAAGTCCAGTTTTATTGATGACACTTTGGAACACTTGACTTAGTTATATATCAGGAATTAACAATTAAAAATTCCTGGTCTGTTGTACACATTTCATGGTGGTCTCAATAACAGTAATTGGTTTAAAATTCTCCATAAAGAGATTGAATGGCTCTACAAGAAGTGGGGATTGAAAATGAACCAGGACAAAAGTTTAGTATAATGGTGTTTAAAAAGGGTAAAAGTTGAGCAAGTTGTATTTCCTTGTTCAAGAAAAGGAAATACAAATTTAAATGGAATTTTCTTTTTTGAACTTGACCATCTAGTATAGGAATATGAGAAAACACACAAAAACTATGTAGCAAATGGGGAAGGTGGGTAGGAGTACAGTGAGGAAATGCTTTCGCATAGCTCCCACAATGAGCGTAGAGTGGTTTGAAAGAATTAATCATACCTTGGTTGAGTCTAGAGGGATATAGGGAGCAGAGATTTGGGGAATTGTAGGATGGGAAAGATTAAACTTAATGCAATGAATATTTTGTCCACATTAATAAGGGAGAATGGAATTGAGCCGATTAGGAAGAAAATCCACAACAGATTTGAATAACATGAAATACAGCAATAAGATGTAGAATTAATTTAGCACCTTAGACAGATATGTACATATCATAAAAGCTAGATGTGATAGCAAAAAATTTGACTTAATTTTTAAAACCAGGGCACTGATTTCCATATACTGCAGAATCATTGTTGACCAGTGTTATCTGCAAGAGGCTCTTGGCATCTAAGCATTACTGAGTCCTACAACAGGTAGGAATTATAATTTGGTTCTTAAATTTATAAGGAAATGTGGGTGAATATTTTGTGTACATTTCAAGTAGCTCATTACTTTTTTCTTAAAGTGTACATACTCTTGAAAAAAAACGATTTGCATGCCAAGAGAAATTTTGAATGAGATTTTCATTAAAGGCACTATTTAAAATAATTTTATATTAGACAAAAACTTCATGAGACCATATTAATTAGATATAAAACTTACCTTTGCATTGGAGTTAATGAGAAATACAGATAAAAGTGATGTCTAGAAGTCACGCTTTAGAATATGGGGAAGCATGGGGCATGACCAAAATGCTGAAGGTAAGATACATGGGCCTACTTTACAGGATGCCTTCTCTCATATTCTCTTCTTTAGTATAAAAATGACACTGCAGGCTCTTGATCCAATTATCTGCCCATTTTGCAATACTGTATATTGCTCCACAATGACATTATTACAGTTTCATTGCTGTTAAAGTCATGATATGAATTATTAGTGTGCTACCTGTTCATTTAGTTTCAACCAGCAGTCTTGGTTTAACTTTTTTTTTTCCTTGCAATTCTTGGGTTTGTTTCCATTGTAAGTTTTTCCTTCTGTAAGGGGTGTGGGAAATCTTTCAAGTTTTCCCTCTTAGTTTTGTATGATGTTCAGTTTT
Source organism: Hymenopus coronatus (assembly GCA_030762935.1). NCBI lineage: Eukaryota > Metazoa > Arthropoda > Insecta > Mantodea > Hymenopodidae > Hymenopus > Hymenopus coronatus. The sequence continues at coordinate 150,612,505 of CM060882.1, read as the reverse complement.
CAATTACAGCTTCAGCCTAATTTTAAACATGTGATAATTGCACTGCAACTGAAGGTACTACAGCATTCAAATCTTGCTCATTTGTCCTTCCACTATCTTGGCTGCTGTTTCTGTAGTTTCTGCTACAGCAAAAGCAGTCTCTCTGAATAAGCTGCGGTTTTATGCATAATACCAAAATTGTTAATTCCTCAATGCTTAATGAATAGCAAACTCATACAGTTATAGTTTTGCCCTGTCTTGTTCTATCCCAATACAATCATTTGTAAAACAGCACATCAGTACACTCAAGCTCGATGAATTGAATTATTAATGTACAATTATATAGTTATGGGAGGGGGGGAGGGGGCTGTTGTACTAATTACATTCAAATTAAAAAGGGATCAATGCCCATTTTTTTGCCAGTTAGCATCTTTATGAATAAGATAAGTGAAAAGCTTTCATTGAACATAAAACAAACATTACGATGTGAGTACAGTGGAAAGTTATGTTTTAGCAAAACATGACAAAAATGTAAAGTTTGCAATATCTGAACTTAACTCACAGTTAAATACAAAATAAAAATATTTCACACCGGAATACATCTCTATGGATGATTATTTTGCTGCTTTCAGTTTCAGAATTGCACATCCATTTTGCTTAGTAAACTCGTTACATCAATGTAAAATTACATACATGTTTCGTCAATAAGTCCAATGGTTCCCTCACTTTTTACACTAGAGGGATTCTTTCATGATCTGGTTCATTTTCTGCACTGACACTTATCTTCTGTTTTGCTTTTGTGTGTGTTAATATTTTCAGTTGTCATAGTCTTGTACACTAGAAGAACTTCATCAACATTGATGTACATTTTCTGACATTTGCCTTTGTTTTCATACTGAAAAACTGATCTTCTAGCATGCTATTTATCCTGCCAAGCTTAAGCTTTCTCTCACTCTCATAATTTACATCTCTATGACAGGTGCATTGTCATTGGAACTGCTGGACTAACACAATTGACAAATGTGCAAGGATTAGTCAGAATATTGAGTGTGCCATAAAAATTGAAACAGCATAAATGGGTAAATGGCTAAAGCAACATTTTTGCAATATTTGGTGCTTTTACCAGAACTTTTATAGCTCATTGCATACAACTGTAGGTCACTGAGGAATTTACTAACAGGAATCCCTATGGCTGCGCTCACTAAAATACCTAGCTTGGTTCTTCGTGGCACAGGGGATCGCGGGTTCGAGTCGCACCTCAGGCATGGGTGTTTGTGACATGTATGTATATTTTTAAGCACAATGTAAATGATAAACAAATAGGAAAATAATAGAAATGTAGGGAGAATGGGGGAAAATAAAAAGAAAGGGGAAAAAAAAAAACGGGCTCCCATTGTACCTATAAGAACTGTTTGGGAATGGAAATATAATATACAAAAATTAATGTTCTTGTAATACAGAAATGTTTATAGTGTTGAACACCCACTTTTACTACTATGACACTGCAGGTGATTACACTGGTGATAAATGAAATGAAGAAGTAGCACTAGTGGAATGCAATGGTAGGAAAAACTGAAGAATCCAGAGGAAGTCCTTCCCTGCATTGCTTTGACCATCACAAATCCCATGACATAGCCCTGTATACAGTAATATAATCACAGCTGCCTTCGGAAACTTGATGGCATTCTACTGTGTTCCCTACTTCCTGTAAGGGGGAGGTTCTGACCCTGGTGTGGATCCAGAGCAACCATGGTGCTTCTGATATTGCTAGAAGTAGCCAGGCTGAACATTTGAGCTCCTCCCAGAAGGGAGTTGTTTGGATTGGGTTGGACATGGTATTGCAGTGGTCCTGAAACCCATGGGAGATTGGGTACGTATGGTCTATGCCTGAGTGGGATTGTAGGACTCCTCGATGTCTTCCAGCACTAACCTGAGAGTTAGCAGACACAAGCTGGTAAACTGTGGTCTTTGGTAGTCATCCTCTTTGGGAATGTGTTCTCTACTATTAGAGCTCAATAAGGAATTATGTAATCTGCATTGAAAAGAGAGTACACGATTGCCCAATATCTGTTTTTTAAAGAAAGAAGAACAGTGTTTATGAACTTTTTCATTATATTCCTAAGAACTCAATATTTTGTATCTTGGAATAAGCACAACCCTTATACCTTGTAATTTATTGTAATTATTGCTCAGTCATATACATTATTAAGAATGGTGTTGTAAGATGAAACTAAAAGCATATTTGTTTTGCATAAGATGAAATCTGTAAGGCCAGAAGAATGCTAATGAGTGTGATGCTGTCACTATGCTCCTTAATCACAACCTTCCTAAGAGAAAAGCACTTGCATATAAGCTATTGTTTACCAATTGGAACATGCCCTTTGCTTTACTACTAACAGGAAACTTTTATCTCTCAAAGTATATTCTTTACTGGAGTTTTTTAAATACTTTCTATAGATAGCTGATTCTCAGAGAGTCGGCAAGGTAAGCTGAAGTTATGCAGGATGGAAGGTGACTTATCCTTTTAAACTATGAAAAAGCATGTTTTTTTTTTTAATGTTTTTCATAATTTTCTTCATAAAGCTCTCTCTTCCTAAGATACTTGTGTGTGTGTTTTTTTTTTTTTACAGCAAATTCAGCAGGTTCACTGTACAATCAACAAGTTAACTTTTAATTCTTCAGCTTGTACTGCTATGGCAATAGACAAAATGAACATTTTCAGTATGAAATAATCAGAAGATTACAATTATAATGTAACCTAAATATCATACAAAATATGGAATAAGAAAGCATTACAAATCATGAGAACTTCTTTTTAAGATTTAGAGAACCTTTTCAAAAAGTGCACACATGCTTCACAATGTTTTCTCCAATTCTGCTGTGCTCTATGAAGTATGTCTGGGTTGTATTTTATTTTTTAAACTGCTCAAAAGTTTTCAGCATTTCTGTAATGTATGTTTTCATATTGCCTCAAAGAAGAAAAATTGATGTTTTCCATTCACATGACTTTCTCTAGGTGTTACATAAACAATTTTCCTTTCAAAGATTATTCTTTTATCTAAAACAAGGTAAATCAAGGTAAACATTAGCAGAAATTGCCTTATTACTTGCTTCCTTGTAAGTAGAAGGGAAATAAGAGAATACACTAGACTAAATTGTTAGTTAAATCTTTTGAAAGCTGGTCCTATGTGAACAACTGAAGTTTGGCTCACTTTGCAAGGCCTTCAGTAAAATATGTGTAAAACAAGAGAGATGAAACAAAGTGCCACTTCCCATTGGAGAAAAGTTTAAGCAGTTTAAAATTGAAATCAATAACAAGGAATATCTCAGAAATGGTTAGCTCTTCACACTCACACTCTCGCTCTCGCTTGCGCACTCACTAGCTGTTCCACAAACAAATTTTTCTTGCAAAACATTTTTCATCTATATCATGCTAATCTAGATAAATTAGCAGAAATGTCTTATTAGTTGCTTCCTTATAGGTAGAAGGGAATACATTAGGTTAAACCAATAGTCAAATCTTTTAAAAGCTGGTCGCATTGTGAAACAATTGAGGTTCTGTTTGCTTGGCATGCTCCCATTTGAGAAAAGTTAATTTGTTTAAAATTGAAAATGGATATATCAAATGGTCAACCCTACAAGGAAAATGTATATGACATTTTTTTCTGCAGTAAGTTTTTGTCCATCAAAATAAACATTAGCAAAATAAACATTTTATATTTGATGTGAATATCTTTAATATACAGTATTTTAATCAAAATCCTAAGAGCCATTTTTGAGAAAATGAAAATTTTCAAAAAAAAGTTCATGTAAAGGGTAGTTTGGAGTGGGGGATATTCTTGAAAATCGTTGTCATATCTTTGAAAGATACTTAACTTAAATACCAAGTTTGTATTTTAACACATTTTTTGTTCTTGAGCTATGCTGTCCACAGACACTCGTAGAAACATGTGCAAGCCTTTTTTTTTAAAAATGCTTTTATTCAACTCAGGGGACCTCAAAACATACATTTTCGGTTAAATTTCAGTTTCAAATTTTAGGTGGAATACAATACACTATGTACATTGTACATAAGGGCTAGATAGAGAAGGTAAAATAGTATTGGATTTAAATCTGGCAATCTTGCTGACCACAATATTGGTCCATTCAATGCACTCCAGGGTTTGTTTTAGGTCACGTTGCATAGATGTCCAACTCTTATTCTTGTCAAACTCCAAGGAAGAATCCACAAACTGATTGTTTCCTATGATTCCTGCCCAAATAATTACAGAATATTTGTTGCTGAAAGCTGTCTAATCTTAATGTGCATGGATTGTCATAAGCCCAAGAATATGTATTATGACAATTAATTAATACATTTCTGTTAAATGTTGCTTCATCCATAGCAATAATTGCAAGGGGTAAGTCCCCTCGTTGCAGAAACCATTCAGAAAATGCTAGATTTTGTGCATAATCTGCTTCAGAAAAATACTGGCATGCAGAATATGATAAGAATATAGCAATTCTTCTTTTAGTGTTCTCAAAAAAGTTCACTGGGCTACCCAATAGTTCAACCTATATCGTGGCTGCTACCTCCAGGATCTGCTTCCACCAAGTGTAGGGTTTCTTCTTGTGCAGTATTTCTTTGAGAAATCCTTCAACACGAGATGTGCTTCCTTAATCTAAAAGTCTTTGACAAACTAAAACAAATGTCCTATGATGTGATACTCATCTATTTGGATATCTTTCTTGTTGAAGTTGCCGCATTATGATGCGTTTCACCATAAATTAGTAGCATTTCAAGATACTCAGCATTAGGGAGCCAGTTTGTAATAATCATTGTGTTGAAAACAAATGCAATACAGCTGAAGTGTGCCTCTTTTGATCTTGCAGTGTTGTCATATTTCATAGTCGCATGACTAACAATGTAGATTCACCAAGGCAAATTTAAAAAACTTTTAATAATCATAAGGCTGCAAATTGTTTCAATTAAAAATGTTTTTAAACATGCACAAAACATTTATCTTTCAATCTCATCTAAGAAATATTTAAAAATCTTTTTTAATTTTTAGAATTTATTTAGTTCTTAATTTAAACCAGAGCTAATACTATGAAATGTTCACTTTTTTCTTAAAAACCACTTTAAATATGTATTCATTTCAAAGAGTCATCAAGGATGATCATTGATCACCTTCCATTCTGTATGGATTGAATCATGGCCTCAGATGTTTTAAAATAGATTCACCTTCTCAATCTGTCCATCATAAAGGTCAGTTGCCTGCCTGGGTAGTGTGGTGGTAGCATGTCTGCTTCACATTCAACAGGTCGTGAGTTCGAATCTCGCTTAGGGTGAGTTACCCGAATAAGGTTTTTTTCGGGGTTTTTCCCTTATCCTGAGAAGATGAATGTCGAGTAACTAAGCTCCATGGACCCTTAGATCATTCATCGTCCGATATGACCAATCAGGTTAAAGGACGTTAAGCTACAACAACAACAAAAAAGAAATGGACAGTCTACAAGGGCTGCAAGAGTTTGCTTGGAATTAGAAAAGATAAAAAAAGCAATGTGGTATTTTGTTGCCTCTGTCCTTTCATTCATATCTTATTTTTAATACATTCTAAGGATGAGATCAAAAAATGACTTGCCCTTAAAACTTATTTTGGTTATCAAGTCTATATGCTGTAGAGAAATGCAAAGTATTAATACATTACCCACCTTACATTTAATGAAAATTTATAGTATTCGTGAATTCCCTCATCTAATCTTCTGCTAATAAATTACTGGATTAATTGGGCTTTGGTAAAGTTTCATACTACTTTTGGTGCATGTGATTTAGAGCGATATGAATTAAAACTCTCAAGCAGACTTATGCATGTGCTTAAGTGGCTGTGTTTTTCAATGTTTTTAATATTTGCATTTTTTGTTTTAAGAGCAAGCATTCAAAAATTGAAGAGGTGTCCATTAAACATTGATCGTTTTTAGTAAATTGCAATCATTATAGCTCCAAATATATATGCAGCAGAAATTAAAATAAGTTTATAAATATACCATAAGAAACCAGTTCTAAAAGTTTAATACCCTCTGTTGATAAATCAACTCATTTATGGAAGTGTTACACAGCCCTGACAGAACATATGCCTGTAAACTTTAAAATCATAAGCTAACACTGGATGCTTCAGATTTGCACACCATACTTGAAATGTTACACCAATAAAAGAATATATAATAATGTGGATGAAAATCCAGTAAATATAACTCTTGGTATGTATACATCTGTACTGAGGAAAATTGTAATTTCAAACAATGTCATAATTCAAAATATAAAATACACACATTTGTTTTATAACGTGCATTAGAGCAGTTAAGAATTTAGCAAAATTTAAATTAAAAAAAGGGCAATAATTTGTTATTGGAAGTTAATATTTCAGATTTTTTTAATGTTTGCTCCCCACTTCCCTTCTCACAGAAAGAGATCAGTGAACCACCCACGTTGGTTAAGCACAATACTTAATTAATCCCAGAGAGGAAGAGTAAGGGTTGAGAGTGGAGTTTTATGTATGCATGTTGTAATGGGGCGAGATACTTCTTGAATAACAAAAGTAAGCATAAGTAGATTTTTCTTCAGATAGAATGACAGGAAAAATGGCAACTGTAGTGTTAAATTGATTTATAACATTTATTAACTACCTATATTAACAATTTTCTTTCTATTCATGTGCTACATATTTTAAGAGATGGATGTTTGCCATTTGGGTAGCAAAAAAAAAAAAACTGCAGTATAAAGTTCAGATTTTCAGAATGCAAAATTAGGCTGTTTATGAATATCTGTGCTGCAGAACTGTATCACCCAAATTGTAAGTAGCTTGACCAAGCCTTAAGTACATGGTTGGGAACAATCTCCAATGTTTAGTTAAATTTAGATTAATGTGCTTAAACTTGCTTTATCAGGTTCTAATTGCACTTGGAAGATTTGTGTGATAGCAAAACAGCTTGTGCATGTTGCTTTTTTTCCCTTATATTATAAATTGAGCGTTTTGTCTTTCTTTCATCCCTCCCTCCTGCCCCCCATTCCCCCAATAACTACAGTTTTTGTTGTTTTAATTATCCTTCTAAAACTTCTTTCTCCAAAAGAAATTTGCAAAGCTCTGGTCAAATTATTATACTAAATGTTATAATTTACTTAATTGATAGTATGCAGTTTCTTTTATCATAATCTGAAGCAAAATATTAACTCTTGGCTGTGTGCATTATTTTAAGCTGATGTATAAGCTCACTCGTGTAATGTGAATATGATTTTAGTAGAGTCACTTAAGCTAATGCATTGCTGAAGTTTACCACAAAATGTTACCTTTCTTTTTCATTCTTTCTTTCTTCCGCTTATTGCATTTTATTTATACTTACAACTTGTATTTTCATGTGGTACAGCACAATTATCTTTTCTCTTAAACTAATTAAAAACTAAAAAATATAATTTCTTTAAATTTGTATACTATGGTTAAATTAAAATTTTGGAAGTGGTATGATAAACCACATGGTTCAATAAGCATTTTATATTGCCATCAAAAAGTGATTAATTAGAAATAAAAAAATTAATATCTGGACAATAATTTGACATAGCTTGTTAAAATTCGGTTACACTGTGTATTTTATGTTCGGAGAATAAAAAGAACTTGTCAGATGAAAACTGTAAATTTTAGATTTTCACAGATGTATTGCCTGTTGTCTTTGTAAATGCTTTGTTTCTTTGAGGGCTCTTGGAAATATTGACTGCCAAGCTTTTGCCAAATATAATTATTTTCAGAGTGTAACAAAATATTGTAAGCCTTTAGACACGTCCTTTACAAATGTCCAACTATCAAACTGTTTTCCTGTGCGGCGTGTTCACATTATAGAAAATAATTTTGAAAATGTGTTAATAATACACGTGCTGCAGCTGTTTATTCCTTTAATGTGCTTTATATGGGGAAATGTATGATTTTACCATGTTTAGTCTAATAATTGGATTGCAACTGTAGAAATCTTTAGAATAGCTGTAACATTTGCTTATAGTTAAAGATCAGAAGAGATGTGCGGACTAGTATGCATGTTCTCTGTATCCTTTTATTTTCCTAATTTACACTGTGGTGTTATGTTTAATCCCTCTGTTGAGCTATTTACAGTGGAACTTGTCATTTTATTAGTTTGGTTGCTTAAAATTCTTATCATGCGTTAAGACCAAAAATATTCTTTCATGTATGTTCAATCACTTTCTCCCTCCCTCCCTCTCCCCCTCCCCTCTATTTGGTGGATAATTGGAATCAAACTTTAAAATTTCTTTTGTAGCATTTCTTTTATGCAGTACATTTTATTCATAAAAATTCTTGCACCTGTATCATTTGAACTTGGTTTTTATTTCCCTGATAATATACTTCTGCTACACACCTAGTGGCATTAATAGCTAAACATTTTTAAAATGCTGTATGAATAAACATAACACCAAATTATAAACAAGAGGCATGAAGAAGAAAACCAAAAAGCATTGATTAAAAGTAAGTGGCTTCAATTTTTCTTTGCACTGACAATAAGCAAGAAAGCTTTGCTTTAAATGCTCAGGAAAGAGAGACAAATATTGCAAATAAATGCATGTACAAGTGTCGCAGTTTTGTTAGTGACTAAAGATTAAATTTTCAGTCCTTTTCACAGTAAATATTTATGGTATGTTACTTCACATTTGTGACGCTATGCCTCAGAGAAGTTCCACTGTTTTCTAGTTTCCTGGGTGGAGAGATCCTGAAGCTAAAATCTTAATAATTGAAACTACTTATGGTAGTTTAGTATCAGCAATTGTATGTTATGCAGATGAACAAAACATAATATTGTGTATAACTTTATAACAAGGATGCCAGCGTAACTCAGTGGTTTGTTTTATTCAGTAGCTCTTATATCAGGAGTATGGTTTGATTTCTGGCTATAGGATCTTTATTTTATGTTGATCCAATTTATGTTCAACTCTTGACTAGCCATGTAAGTATTATCAAGTTTACTTTCATGAACAGAACGTGCAAAGACTTGTGAACAAATTTAAGGGAGAGGGTCCATTCTGTATAAAAGGTGAAGAATAAATAAATAAAAAAAAAACAAAAAAAAAAACAGTTCTTACTGAGGAGAAACTAAAGATTAAAAATAAAGTTGGAATTAGACTTCCTTTGAAAAAAATGGACATTATATTTAATCTGAATGAAATTTGAGAATGTTTCAGAGCACACTCTTGAAAATCCTCAAGGCAATTTGCATAGAAAATGGGTATTTTAAAAAGTTTGGCATGGCAAGGAACCAAACTCTTAAAATTGAATTCATACAGACGCTGTGGCCCAGGAATTGCTGTCATTTAATCATCAATTTTTTTTTTATTGGAATTTGCAAACTTCAATGCTGGAGTAATTGACCCCACACTTAATATTCTTCTCTGACAAAGCATGGGATCATTTACATGTAGATTATGTTTGGTCACAAGATAACAAATACTGGAGTACAAAGAAACCCGATTTACACACAAGTTTCCCTGGATGATGCAAAAATATGTTTGTTGTGTCCAGTAATGCATAGAGAATAATAGGACATTTTTTAACAAACAAATGCTGAGAGGTACAGGAATGCCTTATTCAAACCAGTTTTTAAGAGAATGATGAATGTCAGTAGAAGACAGTCTTGCCATGCCTACTGCTAATGAGTCAAATTCAATTGAGGAAATTTTTGAAAATAGTAAAGAAATTAGTAAAGAATGTTAACAAAAACGTGCTTTTTCTCCAATAACGTTTTATTTTTTCACAAACTGATTGCAATCTGCCCACAAATAACTCTATAGTTTCTTTTTGATGTACATTGTGATGACAGTACATTTAACAATGAAATTCCTGTCGAACTCGCTCACTGTTGCACGTGATGCTTTCCCATTAAAACTTGCTTACTAGGCAAGGCTTCATGTTCCCTTTTTATCTGGAAATTTCCAAAGACCACCTCACGTTCAGTACACTGCCTGTATTCACAAATTCAACCTAACAATGTGCGGTTTCATCGTCAAAGAACCTTCCAAAAGAACTTGCTGTGGCACAGGTGTTCACTAATGCACATGTGTAACAATGGATGCCAACAATCAGCTGACTTGTAAAGCAAGCCTTACACACACATTCAGCAATTATGACCACAGGACGTTACACTGCTCCCTCCTCAGGGCTGGTTGTCCGGACCAACACCATTGTAATGGGCTAGACAATCCAGATGTACTTCCAGCCTCTTACCCCAATGACATCATTCATCCTCTTCACTACAAGGCATGGCCCTTGCCATGGTCGTTGAAGCTTGAGGCAGCATTCCTTGGTCCGAGTAGGGCTATATAACCACACCAAAATCACCCTGCTGGAAACTGCGGCTGTTGGTCTGCCAGTTGTAATGGGTCGCTCTCTGCATATCTGGATGTTTTAATGTGCCATCTCATGTATGTTGTGGAGCTGGTTTACAAGATTCACCGAGTAATCAACTGCTGGTTGTTCTGTCCCAGGAGGACTTCAAAACAGCAGGTTCCTGCAGATGCAGCTCCCTGCCAAGTACCAAACAGACTGGTGTCAACCCAGTGGTGTTGCATGGGTTGAACATTTTTACCGTGGAGGGGAAAAAATGCATTCTTGCATTTGACCCCTAGCCGAAGTGCAATGGCTAGGAGGATATGTGGAGTTCCCTGCTCGGATGCAATATATCTACAAAAAATCCCCTCCACGTGTTAATCGTAAATGCTGTAATTTACTGCATTTCATGCATTAGTTGGGTCCTGCATAGCATCCCAGTTAGTATGTGAAAGCTACATATTGTTATTTACTGGGATTGCCTATTAAACCTGAACAATATGAGTGGAAAATTTTCTTATGGATGCATTAAATGGTTGCTTACTTGCTAATGTGCTACTATTTGTACAGAGTGAGCCTGCTTGTCATGCATTTACGTCTATGTAGAGTTGAGTTAGAATCTTCATTCATGTACTCTAGTCGTATTGTATAAGGATTAAATAATTGTAATTGAGGAGTTGTTTCTGTGCTAGTATTTTGTGGGATGTCTGCTCATCAGTGGTTGTGCAGATGCCCGTCATTTTTAGTGGATCAAGATGTTTGCCCTTTGTCATCTCGTCAAGAGCAGTAAACCAGTAAAAATAGTGGCACCCTCACATCCCAGTCTCTCTGGTGATTGGCCACCGCCTTCCTCAATTATTCTTCTAGAGTCTTGATGTACTGCTCAACCATGCCATCTGACTGTGAGTAGACTCCAAGTCCCTCCAGTGTCTCATCAGGTTGGACTCTTTAAGTTTATACCCTGATGTCTGTGAAGCTCCATAGTGACAAAAAATTCTTCAAGGCAATTTGCAATGATCTTGGCCTACTGGTTAGGGATGGATACACCTTTGGCCACTTGGCAAACTAATCCATGACAACCAACAAATACGTGTTGCACCTATCTGACACAGGGAATGGCCCAGCTACATCGATGGCCATGTGTTCAAAAGCTGTTCCCACATTAATACTGATGCATAAGACCCCGGCTCCTGGCCTGTGGACCATGGCTTGCCACACACATATGACATTGGTGGCACCACCTCTGCTTGTAGATATAGGCAGTACCATCATTGATGGAACCTGTTGATGGTTCAGTTGGATCCTAAATGTCCTCCCAAAGTCCCTGCATATACTTCCTCCAAGACTTCCATGACTTTACTCCTTGGGAGAATCAGCTGCTTTCTCTGGGTCTTCCTATGATGACACCCATTGCCTGAGCAGCACCCCTTCCTTGGTCTTCAGTGAATCCCATTTGGCCCAGTAGGACTTGTACACTCTACTTTTGGGTGCGATGTCTTCCCAGCTCGTCTAGTCCCTGCTTCCACTCCTCTCAAGAGGGTCCCAAGTCAACATCTCCAGCTACTCCTTCCTCAGGCCTATGTTATCCGATCCAGCAGTAGGCACTGCCTAAATAACACAGATGGCTGCAGTGCACTCTTTCCCCCTTAACTTAAGTGCAGTGACTGCATTCCTCTGGACAGTGACTTTGTGACATGGAATCTGCAGTTATATTAACTACATCAGGGCCTCCTTTTCCATAGGTAAATTGGCGCCTGATACTGTCACGGGTTAGTAGTTAGCTATGACTTGAAAAGCAAGCGATACACACGTGTTCAGTGATTACGGCCACAGGACATAGTGACAGTATGGACCTCATATTCCCTGATTTAATTATGTGAGGAAATTGGAAAAATAAAGTGTGTGCAAAATATCTTCGTACATTGAAAGAGGTGAAAGAAAACTCCAGAGATTGACTTAATTTTGTATGTTGAAATGTGTGGATAAGGGAAGACATTTGCAACATCTTGTATAATAAGGAATATGCTTAATTGTAATTGTAGCAATAACTATGAAAATGGAAAGTGGTTGTAGGGATAAGATAACTCTTGATGACTTCGACAGCCGTGTGAGCCATGAGCAGCAACTACAATGAGAGACAAAAACACTATTAATTCATGTGTTGAATGTTCATCAACACACATTTTACAATTAATTTGAAGTTGCTTTCAACATTTTAATTTTAATGTGGATAGACAATTCTGTGATGGGGAGCTATAAGTTAAAGAGTATTTTTGCGTTTAAGAATTATTTTTAACAGGTTCAAGATTACCATTAAAGTTGATAATGGTATGATTTGAAATAGAGCCGTTTCTAAACACCTTGATATCCCAGATAACTGATTTTTAATAGAATTGCAACTTCCAAAAGTTGACAGACTATCATAGTTTTCACACGTCAGCTTATGATTCCCCACCACAGAAGTTATTTTTTTAATGTTGTTTGCCCTGATTCGGTAATTAAAAGAAGGTAAAAGATGGAGCATTAAAGTTTAGTCATAACACCACCGCTATACCAAATATAACACCAACTAGAAAGGTATGTCTTTTTAATTACTGAGTGTAAAATTCAATAGTAAGTATGGATTTCTACAGTCTCCCCTCCCCCAAAATGGAAAAGAAAACTTGAGTTAACTTTATAAATTCAATTAATACAGATTGCTTTGTAGTGCAAGTTCAACAAATGCAATACTTTTGAAAAGTACCCAGGTTATAAAGTTATAAGCAATAAGTCAATGTTTTCATTCATTCTGTACATGCTATATTTCAGAATCAGTTACTTTCAGTAGCAGCTCTTCACATACTTGCAGCTCATTAGTGTCCTCCCTCCCCCCTCCCACCTGTGTTTGAGGTATATCACATGTTTGTTTTTTTCTTTCCTTTTTTTCCCATTCTGAAAGTATCAGCTACACTGAAAGTATTATTAATTGCATTTATTGGTATGTTATGAAAATAGCATCTCAAAATTTTATATATTTTACCTAAAACTTTAGGGTTTTTTTTTTTTTTTTTAAATTAAATGAACCCAAACTTTTTTTTTGAGGGGAGAGATTTTGAAGCTTATCTAAAATCAACTGTAGCTCTAGAAATTAGAAAATAAGTACATAGCTATTATGTAGGGAACTAGCTTATTCACCACAGTTCTCACTTTTGATGACACGTCGCAAGCTGAGGATGAGGAAAGTTCGTTGCCACATCTTGATGGATTCCAGAGCAAGCTTCCACCTGGAATTTTACCACATGGACTGCCTCAAGTAAAGGAAGTGCAGCCTGCACTTACATCTCTTGAGAGTGCTCCTCCAAAGCAAGAACCTGTTAAGCAAGGTAGGTAAAAATAAAACTGAATAAAAATAAGAGATTTGTATTTGTAGTTATTGGGCAGGTAACAAGATGAGTGAAACTATAGGGAAATATCAAGAATTATGACTGGTTTGTAAAGTATGCAAAAAGAGTATAAAAGAAAAATTGGTGAAATGGAGGGAGAGAGTTTTCTTTAGATTTCATATCCCCTATCTACAATGCAAAATATTTTTATAATGAATTACCTCAGAGAAACAAAAATACTGAAATTAATTACAGTTATTGCTGAAAACAATGTAAGTAAACTATGGAAAGGTATGAAGCCCATGTATAAATAATGGGCAGTTAAAACTGTTAGTAAAAAACGTTAGATTGCTCTTAAACTTCATAGGCCTGGGAAAGTCCTATGGAGGCCTGGGAAAGTCCTATGGGAGATAGCGTAATACAAGAAATAGAAAATGAGTATATAGAAATTTTGGAAGTATTGTATAGGAAGTAATGAACCAGATTTAAAAGAATAAGAAACAAAACTCCTGGAATGGTATAGCAGGAGTATTTAATAAAGAATGATACAGGGATCTTGACCGCTTAAATTACTAATATTTCTGTTTTAATTTCATGAAAAGCAGGATATGCTATGCATGCACCTTTTCTTGAGCACTTGGCTCTCTGGTCTTCATTTGTGCAATTTCGAAAGCAGAGCATCAACATTAAAGCATGAAGTATGCTATGTTCCTAGATATGTGCTAAGGTTTCATTCAGTTTGTAGATCCCAGAATTCCTGTTCATGGATATGATCTGTGTTTTGTTTATCTAATTTACCATGAATTATTAATCTATTCATTTTAATGGCTGAAGGCCTTAAATAAACTTTCTTTGGTTGACAACACTTAGGTAAGACAGGCAGGCAAACTTCTTCTTTCTCTTGCCCTTTGCTACCCTGTATATCTAGTGCCCAAGAAAAAGTATGTGCATAATATGCCAGAAAGTTATAGAAAAGCAATTGTACAACCAATATACAAAATAAAGGTTGCATAGATAAATCTTAACTACTACTTACTTTATCTAAAATGGGTAAAATATATACAGGGATTTTAGCTTGCAAACTCCAAGAATGAGTAGAGAAATATAAAATTCTGTCAATATTTCAAATGGGCCTCAACATTCTGTTGACAATCATATGTTATAAAAAAATTGGTGGAAAAGAATTTAAAAAAAATAAGAGCCAAAACCATAGATCGTATAGTTGGAATTACTGTGGTACAGACTATTAAAGAAAGGAGTATTTAATCAAATATTAACACATTTTGTGTTAAATATGAGAAAGGGACAATTACCAGAGAAAAGCACTTGAAACAGGGTGGCAAGTTAAGCCCATCTTATTTTATTTATTTAAAAACATATTACAAAATATTAACAACAGTAACACTTTAAAAAATAACATAGTTGAAATTAACACTTGCGGCTTCTTTAACTTTCCCTTACATGTAGTACATGTTTTGCTGAAGTTTACCTTTGACTGCTGGAATTTTTTATGCATTTCCTGTTGAGGCCACCCACTGGATATCTGATGAATCTATAGAGTGGGTAATCCAGTGGCTGAGTCTTGTGATTCTAGAGGAATGCACAAATGATTTCTGCAATTGAAGGTTGCGATATGTGCTACATGAAAGCAAAAGTTAGTGAAGCCTCAAATGTTAATTTTGATAATGTTACATTTTATTTCACTGTGTACTATATCCAGTTTTGATATTTAACAGTAACATGCTTCTTTTATTATAATTAACATGGAAATCCCTGACCTGCTTTTCACATTTGACTTGGTAGTGAGAATGGGGATTAAATGTAAATAGAAACAAAACACAAATTAAAGTGTTTGAAAAAGGAGGGACATTGAGCAAATATGAAAAATAAAAAAGGAATGCATGAGTAAAACTCTGATGAGTTCCATTCACATGACTTTCTCTACATCTCTGCAACAAATTGTTAAAAAGCTTATACTTCTATTTACTTAATGATAATCAAAAAAATAGTCTTTATTACTTGCTTCATTGTAAGTAGATGCGAAATGAGGGAGTATCATAGGTTAAAGTGATAGTCAAAAGCTGGTTGCTATGTGACTGAAGTTCCCTTTGTTTGACAAATTCCTGTGTGAGAAAAATATAATTTTTTAAAGCTGAAACCAAAAATGAGGAATATCTTAAAAACAATCAAATCCATGAAAAAAATGCATATAACATAAATTGTGCGTTTTAAAGTGCTCTACATTTTTTGTGTGGTAAGTTTATTTATTTTTTTTTTTTTTTACCCCATCTCTTACGGTTTAGCTATTATGCAAAATTCCATAAAATTTGTCTAGAATAAACTTACTCTTCAGAGGCTATTCCCAGAAAATTCAAGATATACATTTTATTTGTCAGGTAAATATCTTTAATATATGAAATTTTAATCAAAATCGTTAAGAGCCATTTTTGAGAAAATCAAAATTTGCGAAAAAAAGTTCCGTGTAAAGGGTAGTTTGGGGTCGATACTAAACTTTTTTTTTTTTTTTTTTTTTTTTTTTTTTTTTTTTTTTTTTTAATATAGGAGACCCTAAAACATATTTTCAGTGAAATCTTGGATTCAAATTTTTGGGTGGAATGCAATACCTTCTCTATACACTATGTACATAGTAAGTGTAGAGAAAGTAAAAATGTGGTCCACAACTGTATTTATTTAGGAATTAAAATAGATGCAGGAGGTAAATGGGAGAAGCAAAAGAGATCTAGTGATATAGTCTAGAAAATAGGGCTAAAATCTATGTAAAATTGATAACTGGATGCAAATAAGTTACATTACATAAATTGTGGTAAAAGGGAAAGCAGCAATAATGACTGTTGGAGGATGTCTTTAAAATGCCAGAGATGTAAATGAAATGGCTGGAAAGGGCCTTTTGATTGAGACTCGAATGTTATATGGTCATGAATTTAGGAGATTATAATTTGTGTTTAAACAATGTTTATACCAAGTGTGAGTTTACAAAACACAGGTTGAATAAATCTATTAAGAAATGACTTAGAAAATACTAATTTGGAGGAAAAGAGAAACAAAAGTTTTTGGAAGGATGCCAGAAGAAGGTTTGAAGATATTAAGATACAAAAGTTGTTGAATTAGATAACTGAGAAGAGGTCATTAGTATTTTATATTACAATGAAAAACGATTGGAAAAGAGGGGAATATATAGGCAGTACCAATAAAGAATAAAGAGGGTAGGGATAACAGGTGTAAGCAGGCTCAAAGGACAGTGGAGATCCACTAAGTGAGGGGGGGGGGGGGGGAGATGATTTACAACACAATATTCAAATGCTGGGAAACAAGAGTTGGGGAAATGTATGTCTACTATTAAATCTCCATTTATTTCACCCTATTCTAAAAGAATTGAGTGTATAAGCATCAGTTCATTTGCTGATACCATTCCAAAAATTGGCCAAGGACAAATTTAGGGAGCAGTCTAACATATGTAATAGCACTTAAATTATTATAGGTATATCATTATTTTTACATGCTCTGAGTTTGCTGTCTTATCCTTTAAGGCACCATGCACTTCAACTTGTGGTTATTAATGCATAGTGGCCCTTAGCCTAGTTCTCATTTTTCTAAATCCTTTTTCTCTCATTCTTTCAATTCCACTAAGGGTTTAAATCTTCAGTTCTTAGCTTCATTATCTTAATCTTTATAACTTATGAACTGATAATTCTCCCCTTTTTTGATAAATAATATATATATGTAAACTACTTTCACCATATCCTCATGTTCTGCTATATAATGCAAGTTGTTATCCCCAACCCCACATAAAGGATATATTTCTAACTTCACTCTGTTCTTTCTCTTCTTAACCTATGCACATTTAATCTTGTTCCACACTCGGCCTCCTCTCCCTAACTTGTTACCTATTACAAAAGGCTACTTTTCCCTGGTTCAAACCTTTTAGCATATAATATTAAACTTTTCTTATCTAAGACTCTAGACTAATATCTTCCACTCCATTCCTTACCTCTGTCCAGAAACCTTTGACTTCCCAATCTCTCTCTTTCCATGTGTTACCCATTCATCCTAGCCCAGGATTTCTCCTGCATGATTAAACGCTGCCTCAGGATGTTTTGACCATCTTATTTTGAGCCAGTATTTAAGTATCCTTTCCATTATCAAACCTTGCAACCCACTCTTTCCGTTTATCCTTACAGTGATGCTATAGGTAATTCTAATTTGTTTACAGAATGGTTATCTATGTACACTGTGCTGTCTTTTTTTGCCTCCTCAAATCTCATATCCATTTTGTACACCACCCTTTCTACCAGTTAATCTGCATTTTTGACATTTTCTCATGGTTATTCCATCTCCCATTACAACTTCTTATCCCTAAATCCAATTCCCTCACTATTTGTAACTCTTCCCCTTCCATATTTTAAGTTTGCTTCAATTTCAGTTCATGCCATCCTTTAAAGATCATTATCTTCATCCTTTTTAAAATTTATTCTCATGCCCCATCTTTTGCAAAATGCCTGTAGGATTTAAAGAATTCTTGATAGGCATCCTTTTGAGACAGAAATACTGGATTATCTTTAGAAGACACTTTAGTGATAGGCTCTATGTTTACTGTAGGCAAATATAAGTTTTTAATTTAATTCTTCCAGTCTGTCAATAAAAAATAGGTTAAATAAAAAAGGGCTGAGTTGACAACCTTGTCATAACCCCTTGTTATTTACAATTTTTTCATTTACTTCATCCCCATTGAATCTAATAGAAAACTTGTTATTTTTAGATATATGTTCTGGATTGCTCCAATAAATTTTGAACTTGCTCCTTTATTTCTCAATTTAATCTGTAGTATATATGTCAAATGCTCTCTCTAAATCAATAATTGCCATGTACACCTTGCTGTCAATGCTTAAATATTGATGCATAATTGATTTCAGAAGAAAAATATTATTGAGTATCCTTGCCTTTTCTAAATCCTGTCTAGAATACTAATAGTTTCCCGTTCTCACCCCAGCACTGTAATCTTCTTGATAAAATTATAGAATAAAAGCTTCCTTTACTTGATGAAAAACTAATGTTCCTATAATTGCCTAGGTCTTTAACCTTTACTTTTCCTTAAACAATGCTTTTCTCCCAACTGTGGAATAGTATGTGAGTAGATGATAAAAATAGATTTTTCACCTCTACATAACCACAGTGATAGGTTTATTACTATTTTTACTAGAGGATTTGAAGATCTTGCTTAGTATTTTCTCTTAAATTTTATATGTGAGCTAGGATATACTTTCTATAAATTTGTAGCGACTCCAAATACCTGGCAAAGTTATGTAATTATTATTTCAAACATATACTTTCTCTATAAAGTATTAGACAAATACATCTGTTAATCTTGAACTCCTCTGTTAAAATAGTTCGAGAATTATCAGAAGAAGAGAAGCAGATGATCATCTTGACAGAGGACTTCCAACGCTTTATTGATCGCGCTGGTCGTTTGATGGAACGTGCTCTGTCAGAAAGTGTGGATATCTACACAGACTACACAGGTGTAACTGATGGTGATGAAGGAGCGTAAGTAGAGTTTCTGTCTGTGTATATTATACAAACCTGTTAATGTTATTCAGTCAAGAGTTTTTGAGACAGTCAGTCGCTAAGTTAGAAAACGGTCTGCATGTGCCCAGGTCAATTACATGTATCCTAATACTCTTCAACTGACTCATATTATTCAAATAACAAGTGTTGGGACTTCCTTTCTCCTGCTTCCACTGTCTCAAAATACTGACCCAACAATACACAAAAGCAATGATTTGATGTTTGTTACACTATTAAAGAAATTAAAAGTACAAAATTTAAAAGATTGCATTATTGTTACAGTGTTTTCTTTCAACCTTAAAAGTGGCAGCTACCTTATATGCAAGATAACTTGAGCCCAAGCATAAAATATGGTAACTTATATTTGGCTGTGTTGGAGAAATCAAATTGTAGATCACCTGCTATGGGAGTGTGCATTATTCAACTTGACAGTATAAAGCAGAAAATATTGGCAAATAAATATCTCATTGAGAAGTCCAATTAAAAACATAGAAGGCTATTTATGCATTTTGTTTAAAGCATAAATTTTGAACAGTTGTAAACATAGTATATAATTAATATCATCACAACATATAGCATATGCATGCTAGAGAAAGTAAGTCTTTTAAATCATTGTATAATAGTTTCATAAAAAGCACAGAGGGTAAAATAAATTAAGAAAAAAGTAATTCATTAGTTAAAAGGCCACCAGTTCAAACATCAGGAGAAATGCGCCAGCTAAGCCCACTCATTGCCCACACTGCTGGCCTCTTGCAAAGCCTACTCACTCGACTCGTCCCTCTTGTACACAGCAGTGAGCTTGCGGAGACTCACCAGGCAACCTTCACTGATTCTTGTGACTATGGAGTACATGGAAAAGATAATGTTTGAAGGAATAAAGGCTGATGAACTAGCATGCATGCCACTATGGTATTTTATTTTCAAATTAAACATTCTGGGCACCGATGAACATTTTATCTTGTTCAAAAGTTTTACAGTATGAGATTAACTGATTGTCAGCAGCTAATGACTTAATTTCATGCATTTTAGATTTTAGCATATTGAGTCAACATATCTGGAATATGAAAAATACTTCACTCTTCTGACATAATAAAATGATGATTTTTAGGTCTCAATTACAAATATGAATGCATAGTTTATCTGAAAAAGTCCCTCTTTTGTGAACAGAAATGAATCACTGCCAAGTTCTACATATAGGACATGCAGTTATATGTATTATGTTGTCAACAAAATCGGCATTTAAATTGATTCAAGCCCAGTTGCCATTAACTTTATATATGGCCTATTTTAGTATTTAAATAAATTAAATATGTGTTTAGAGCAAGAAGACAAAACAAAAATAAAATACAGTAACAGAAAGAAAAAGCAAAAATAAACAAATAGAATAATCCTTCTTTGAAGCAGGTGTGTGGCTTTCATTTGTTCGAGTTCCTTTTCAAACATCTGTCTTCTCATACTGGTGGTTCAATATTTTAATATACAAGCACTTTGCTTACAGTACATTTATTTAGATGTTTTATTATCCACCCTCACAACTACAGCACTGAACTGTGAACTATTCCCATATGTCACTTTTTCTTTTAGTTGCATTAACCTAATGACAAACTCATAGTTGTATAATTTATTTTTTGAACTTCAGAAATATATATTAACTTGTCTTGATTTTCCTCCATGCTTCTATTTCTGTCTTGCATTTGTGACCCACACATTAGTCTTGTAGCGGGTAAACCTGTGTGCTAAGTGTTATTGTTGTCCACCGTTCTCTACAGGTAATTTGGTAGCCCCGGTTCCCAAGGTCATGGGTTCAAACTTGAGTAGGGCATTTTTTCAGGTATAAAAATCCTTAACGTGGCTTCCTTCAGAATAGAATTAAAGCGATTGGTACTGTGTTGTAGAGTTGTGGCATGCAAAAGAACCTCAAGCCTGATTAAGAGGCCTCTGAGCAAAATTAAGTTGTCTTCATACCCAATATAAAATAGGAAGCTGCGAACTGTAGCAGATAAAGTGTGTCCATAGCTAAAACCTAATTTTTACTATTCTTTACACTAACTATATGCAAAGTATTGTATTTCACCCAAAAATTCACGAGATTTCACTGAAAATATATGTTTTGAAGTCCCTGGGTCTAAAAAGCATGTGTGTGGTAGACAGCATAGCCCAAAAACTAAAATTCTGTAAAATACCAAACTTAGTGTTTAAGTATAGGATCTTCCAAGGGTACAACACAGGAATTTTCTCCCAGACTATCCTTTATATGGAAAAATTTTTGAAAATTTTGTTTTTCTCAAAGGTGGCTGTAACAATTTTGATTAAAATACTGTATATTTAAAGTATTTGCATCACAAATAAAGTGTATTGCTTGAATTTTTGGGAATCATTCTGGATGAATTTTGCTGAATCTTGTTTAATTGGTAAACTATAAGTAGTAGGTAAAAACTTGCTACACAAAATCTTGTTAAAACACACAGTTTATGTCTCCCTATATTTTTTTATTGTAAAGTTGACAATTTTTTAGATACACCTTTTTAGGTGTTTCATCACTTTGTTTTATTGGCAAAGCAAATCGAATCAAATTTCAATTGTTTACATACTGACCAGCTTTTAAAAGTTTTGACTCACTTTAGCCTAGTGTATTCCTTTATTTCCCTTCTACTCGCAAGGAATCAAATAGTAAGATCATTTCTGCTGTGCTAAACATGCAGGAATATCCAAAGGCACAACTCATGACAGTTGGAAATTGAAGTGTGCTACAAAGCATGCAGACATGCATTTAGAGCACATATGTTCTAATAATGTCTAAAATTTCATAAACATTGCTTAGCAGGAGACAAATGGCAGTGAATGGTTGATTTCTCTGGATGGAACTAATTGATTTACTTTAAACTAATCAGTTCTTCAGTAGTATGGTGATTGAGATCTGTAAATTTTATCATTGATAGGCTAAAACACTGCTGATCTTTTTTTTTTTCCCTTTCCCTCCTTCTCATATCTTCCATGTTGCACTTCCTGGCTACTCTAGTGATACTGATATTGTGATGAGAAGGCATATGTACTTAAATAGTACATTTAAAAGCTGAAATAGTACATCTAATAATTTTTATGAAATAGCAACTCGTTCTTTTATAAGGATCCAGGGAATGTTATTTTGGTTTATTCATATTGACTTTCTGTATGTCGGAGCTCGCATAATTATTAAACAGTGATTCTATGCTCTATGGCTGTTGCATCAAATGCAGTCCTCTTATTTCTAACTTGTATTGGTTTTTTTGTCCTTTTTTGAAATATAAATGGCGTGTTATTTATGGACGATCTTTAACTACTATGGTTCTCAGCGTCCCATTCTAAATTGGGCATGAAATGCTGCTTAATTTTGCTCAGAGGGCTCTCTTATCAGGCTTGAGGTTCTTTTACGTGCTGTAAATCTACAACATGGGACCCACAGCTTTACTTCCCTTCTGAAGGAAGCTATGCTAAGGATTTTTACGCCCAAAATGGTAACCATAACATCACAGAGGGTGACTTTTTTTTTGAGGGGTTACTTTCTAGCTATTAAAATACCAATATTTAAATCACTTCAGTGACATTTCATAATTAGGCAACTGATTAGAGAAATCTTAGAAATCTTTGTTTTACCCAGAATTAGATTACAACCAAACAGACTGCAGCATCCAATAATTCTTAGTTTTTGTTTTTTGAAAGGAATAACAAATTTAAAAAGGCTGTCTCTGCGGCCAAGTGGTCAGCATTCTGGCTTTTCACCCAGAGTCCTGTGTTTGATTCCCGGCTGGGGCAGGGAGTTTTTCTTGAATTACAATCATTCCCTATTTCCCACAGTGTGGAAGTATGAATGTGTGAGAGAGAGAGAGAGAGAGAGAGAGAGAGAGAGAGAGAGAGAGAGGGGGGGGGGGAGGAATGGGTATGGAAAAACCCAATGTTAAAAAACCTTAGTTCAGCAAGCTAAACAAACACCATCCATTGTTTCTAAAGCAAAGCCCCCAATATAATCATAGATGTTAAATGGGGTTATATAAATGAAACAATTTTAAAACATTTTTGAAAATTAAAAAAAATTGACATTGTGTATGAAAATGTTTTGCAGCAACTATTTCTTGGTATTGTTTTACATTTTTATTATGCAAACATACTAATAGATGTGATTGGATTTCAATGTTGCTAAATGTATTGATTTACAGTACAGAACTGCAGTTGCAAATCCAGTCATATTCTCAATTCTTTGATGCATCAATGTCTACACTCATCAAAGGTGCTTATTTCCTAAGTATGCAAGACAATTTATGCAATTTAACAGTTATATTTCTGCCCATGCCTTGACGGCCACATTCCATGAGGTTGTAAAGTTGAATTTTCCAATCTTGCAGTCCTAATGACTTGAATATAATAGAGAACATAATCACTCCATAATGTAGTAGTAATCAGAACTGCAAGAAGGAAAAGGCCTGGTTTACAGCCTCATGGAATGTGGCCATTAAAACCGAGCACAACTATATTTCATTCAAATTGGATTGCTATTTGATCATAATAGAGTAAAAATAAAATTTTAATTTGTTCATTGAATGAGAGTTATCTAAAATACCATAGTAGAGTTGCAGGTTATTGTAGTGAACATTTACCATTAATATTGAACTGGTTACCCAAATAATATTTTGTAATTTAAAGCCATTTATGGTCTTCAAGATGCTAATGCTCCTCCACTTACTGTTTTATACTAAGAGATGAATGCGAAATGCATGTAAATCTGAATTTTGCAATGAACATTTGAAGCAATCCTGAAACAATTGGCAATTCTCAAAATTGGACAGCTCAAGTATTCAGCATAGAAGGTAATGCAGTACATTTAAATGGCAAAGATGATAAACACGATATAGTATTATGCAACAGTGAAATGTATTAATTGTGTATTGTAGAAGTGCTTATTATTCAGCATGCATATTTTTTTAGGGATGAAAAATCAGGGCTAAGGCTTTCATTGAACCGATGCTTTTATGATGAACGATGGTCACGAAATCGATGTGTGACTTCACTAGACTGGTCACCTCAGTTTCCTGAGCTGCTAGTTGCTAGTTACCACAACAATGAGGACTCGCCCAATGATCCAGATGGTGTATGTCTTGTATGGAACACTAAGTTCAAGAAAACGACGCCAGAGTACATTTTTCATTGTCAATCTCCTGTTTTGGCAGCTACATTTGCAAGGTATGGTTTTAGGTAATCTAGTTGATATTTTTGCCTCAAGATGTAATAAGTTCCCTAATGTTTTTAATGATAAGCATAAATTAAATTAGCACTATCAAGTAAATGTAAAATGTATAAGAAAGTTTGTTCTTAAATTAAATCTTATCTAAATTCTTCTCTGAAAGAAATTAAATTTTTATCTGTTTCTGCTGTACTGTTATGTCTTGGCTCTCAAGTTCTCTAAAATTTGTTGCTAAGTGGCAGCTAATTTTGAAAGAAAGAATTACATAACATAATTCTTGAAAGAAATGGATGTGCTCATGCAAGAAGTAAAATTTCCTTTTAAGACTTCTGATAATCAGAATTCATGTGGAGAAGAATTCCAGTCATAATATTTAGCCAATTATCTGTCAGCTAGTGGTGCAAATTATAAATTTTAATGATTGGTATGCATTGATAACATTTTGTTGAGCATTTTTCTTTCTTTGCTGCATGCATATAAAGGAAGTACTGCATTCCACTCAAAAATTTGATACCAAGAACGTCTGTAAAATATACATTTGAAACTCTGCTGAATAATAAAAAATGTGTGTGTGTGCACATAAGATCAAAACCCAACAAAATGTCCATTAAATATAAAACTTCATATTTAAGTCCGTATTGTCCAAAGATCAAAATAGGTTTTAAAGAAAATACCTTTACCCTAAACTTTTCTTTACCATTGAAGAGCTTTTGAAATATATGATTTTCTTAAAGATAGCTAACAATTTTGATTAAAATGCCACATATTAAAACAAATATGCATACAAGTTTCCCAGACAGAAAGGAAAGAGTAGAAAAAATGCAATACATTCACCCCCATGTAAAAATAATACAACTGCTGAGAAAACAATTAGAAACACCTTGGAGACGGTTGTCATAAAGAAACTGTAGATTCAGTTTTATCCTACCTGTGAATCTACATATTTAGAATTATGAGGGTGTTCAATAATTAGAAAAACAAACTATTGTAGATTTTGGAGAGATTTCGGCAATACTTCAGAGCTTACAAAACCTACTATATCATATAAATTTGAAAAAGTTGTACTATTATCTGACTCTAAAGCAGCTATTATATCCAAAACATCTAATGTAACACCTAATAACTTAAATGTTGCAGAATGTCACAAAATCATAAAACTAATGAATTTAAATAAAAGATTAATGCTTCAATGGATACCAGCACATTGCGGAATACAGGGTAATGAAACAGCTGGCTTTCTAGCCAAGAAAGGTAGTAAAATTACATCAAATTCATCTGATCCAATAAGTTATCACTCTATCAAAGAATCATTATATCAACATATAATAACAAAATTAAAGAAGATAATGTATTACAAACAAAAGGAAAACCATTGAAAAATTTATGTAATAACATGACCAGAATCACTACATTACCAAGAAAATCCTCTGTAGCAACTTTTAGACTCCTAATAGGCCATGACTGTCTCAATAAACATTTATTCAGGATTGGTATAGTGAAATCTCCTATGTGTCCTTTCTGTACACTTAAAGAAGATATGAATGGAAACCATCTACTGCGCTGCCCAACCTTGATAATATGACCTCAAAATGCTGGAATGCAAGAATACTGGCTTCACTGCCAACTGCTCAACATTAGATACCAACCAACCAACTTTTCCCAACATTTTTCCAATTGTTTTAAGCCTTCCAAAAATTAGAATTTTGGAAGGTCTCAAAATAGGCAATCTGTTTGGGAGATTACCTCTTCGTTAGACATGAATTTTTTTTCTGCCGAGCCACCTTTCAAGTTTGAAAATTAAAAAATAAGTCACTCTGGGCCAAATCTGGTGAATGTTGCAGTAATTCAAACCTTAATTCTACAATTTTCACCATCGAATTTGTGCAGGTGTACACCCTTACAGTATCTTGATGGAAGAAAATCCTTTTCTTTGCCAGATGACGACTTTTTTTTTTTCCCCCTCCATTCAACTGGTGCAATAACAATGCATAATGCTCTCCATTTATCGTTCTTCCTTTCTGCAAATAATCAATGTAGATGATTCCACGTGCATCTCAAAAATCCAGGCCATCACCTTGTCTATAGGTTTCACCATCTTTGCCTTCTTCAGAGCCAGTTCATCTTTAAAAACCCACTATTTCGACTATACTTTTGTCTCTGGAATGTAGTTGTGTATCCATGTTTTATCCACAGCCATGTATTGATGCAGAAATTTATCAGGATTGTGATGGAAAAGTGCCAAATCAACTTTCGAATCGATCACTGATTCCATCAATGCAGCAGCCATCAATCTGAGACCTTTGTCAGAGCTAATTTTTGGTGCAAAACTGAGAATACTGTTACCTTGTGATGTGCTTGTGGCCTTTACTATTTCACAAACTTTGCTAAAATCAGGCTGTGGTTTTGAGTGATCGACAAATCAATCATTTTGGAGAAAGTCACTTCTCCTGGTCATGCAGAACGATGTTCATCATTTGTGGATGTACAGTCGCATTTAAATTAATTTATCCAATTGTAAATTGTTGCAAATCTAGAAGCAGATGTGTCATGATTTTCAACTCTGATTTTATCTCTTTTGGTGTTAACCCTCTTAAATAGAAATGTTTAATCACTGCATAAAACCCTTTCTAAATGAGCACAAGATTGTTGATTCACTCGCCTATGGCAACGAAATCACATGATAGATATAGCTGAAACTTAACTGCCATCTAGTAAGAGACAACTGTTACTAAATACAAACTTTTTTCGCTACTATGATGTAATTTCTTGGATTTTCTAAGGATTTATTGAGCTCCCGTCATAGCTTCCAAAAGTTCAACCTCCTTGACTGAATCTTCATAATTGCTTGCTTTTACATTTTGTTTAGTGAGAGCATGGCCTGGAGTTAGCCATGATGGTAATGTGACACATTTGGGATCACACTTGAAAAATCATTCATTAGGCTTGCAATCAATGCTGTACATAGCAATGATCGATTGCATGCAGTGATTCTTGCAAAACATCTTTTCAGTCTTAAGAGTTTACAGGTCATGTTTCATCACATCCAAGATAATGGTTTTCCACAAGGTACCATTTTTGGAAAACCATACTATTAGTGTTCTATTGCCCATCACCCTGCATTGTATAATGTTGTTTGGCTAGTTGCTACTCCATTAGCATTTAGGAAATATCTTGCTTCCTTTGACATAAAAGAAGTCCCTCAATTGGAACGTTTATATGTTGGCATACTAAATAGGCAGAATAGGTTCTTACAGTGAATTACAGCAACAGTTAAGACATCATGACAAACATATGCAAATGGGAACTGAGAGAATTCATTAATCATAAGACGTACACCTTTCTTGATTTTGATAGAAGTGGCCCTTTAAAATCTAAGTTAAGGTGCTCAAATGGGGAGGTAGCCTTCACAAGCATCCCTGTAGACTTCAGAAATCTTGGTTTGACTTCTGCACAAATTAAGAAGTTAGCAATCCCTTTTATGACATCAAGAGAATAGGGAAGATTCTTATTGCTCAGTCATGAAGCATGCAAGTTATGCCTGAGTGCCATAAAGACTGGTAAAGTTCTAAAAAGCAGTAACATTGGCAGTGTTAAAAATTCTTGAGAGAGCATCAGCTTTAGCATTTTCTTTGCCTGGACAGGTGACATAGTAGAAAGGAGCTAGTTCCCATTGCCACCAAATTGTTTTCTATTTTATATTTTGCTGGCTTGTTAATTATTGAATGTGAAAGACAGCCCCTCTTGGTAAGTGATGAGTTGAAAAGGTTTCCAGTTTTGCATATACTCTATGATGGCTGCAGCTTCCTTTTCAATTGAGGTGTTGCCCTTTTCAGATTTACTTAAAGATCGGGAAAAGAAAGCAATAGGTTAACCATTTGGCTTAGAGTAACAGCCAATACAACATTAGAAGTATCTGTTTCCATCACCAGAAGAAATGGTTCATCTACAGTAGTGCCAACAGAGTTAGCAGTTTGCTTTTTAAGGTTTTCAAAATCTACAGCAGCTTATGAATTCAATGGAAATGAATGGCAGTCAGCTAGAATTAATGTATAGTCTGAGAATTGAAATATCTATTTGGAATAATAAGCTAAAAATCCTAGTGCCCTTTTAAGTGATGCTAAGTCATGCGATAGAGGCATGTTCAGTAATGGAGCAAGGCTAGAAGGATATGGTTTGATTGAGTTGAAAATTGAGGCAACCAAGAAACATTTACTGGCGTGTTTTTTGACTTCATTACTCAGTTTGTGGAAAGCAGTCGTGAGTTGAGGCTCTGGTCATGCTCTTCCGCACATGGTAATAACTTCTAGATAAACATAAACTTCATTCAGCATGTTAGGCATTTTTAAGTCAGTTGTACTAAAATGCTTATAAGCTGCTATCTTTCAAACAAGGTCATCGATATTGGGGAGAGGTTATGTATCAAGGACCTATTTATGGTCTGGAAATAATCAACCACAAGACTTTTTTTGTTATTTCTATTTTCAACAGGTACTTTGGCTCTTCATGATGAATTGGCTGGTTCAATTATTCCTTCAGAAAGTAACTGAGCCACTTCAGATTCAATGAATTTAGTATTGGTATCATAATACTGACAATATTTTGTGGTCACAGGTTGGCAGCCAGGGGTAGTGGCTAAAGAGATAGGGCAGCTCAATCTTGGCAGTGGATGAGCAGATATATTAAGAGGAGGCTTATCACCACCAAAGCTCAGCAAAATGTTGGAATGCTCCATCAAAATATAAGAATAGAGTTCTTTCAAAACACTAACTTTGCAGTTTGTATATGTGTGCTCACCAATTTCCAGTTTTACCTCAATATACCCTTCAACTTTGGTCCATAGGGATGTAGATGCCATGGAGACATGCTCCCAGTTGTATGTAATGCTAATATTAAGCGCTTTGGTAAAAATCATGCTGGTAAGTCTAATTGAACTTCCTTTATCAATCAGGCGGCGACAAGATTTCCGTTAAGTGCCCAAGGTAACAGCTGAACTCAACTGGAGTGAAAACCCTAAATTTAGTGAAGCAAAGATACTAAACTTAAATACCAAGTTTGGTATTTAACAAACTTTTTGTTTTTGAGTGATGTAGTCTCGCATGTGTATACACGCACACAACTTTTCCTTTAAAAAAATGTTTTAATTCAGGGGATCTCAAAACGTGTATTTCCGGTGAAATCTCTGCATCAAATTTTTGGATGGAATACAATACCTTCTCTATATACTGTGTACATAATGTGTAGAGAAAGCAACAAAATAAAACAAGATCTTCTGTTTACAGCAAACTTGTTCCAACCAAAAAATCATAATATCAAAGTTCTGAAAACAAGGATTTTATGAAACTGTGAGAACAGTACTAATGCATGTACATGTGTGTTATAAATTCACTGCCTTTGTAGAAAGTTTTTTGTTACCTTGTACAATTTATGAAATATAGGTCTCAATTTATTTAATCTTGTATATTAGAACTGTGAATGTCCATGTGGCTCCTTTAGCAGTGATTAACTCTTTAACTTTATCCTCTCTGTAGGTTTCATCCAAATCTGATTCTTGGAGGTACATATTCTGGACAAATTGTCCTATGGGACAACAGAGTGCAGAAACGAACGCCCATTCAGCGCACACCTTTATCTACTTCTGCACATACAGTATGTGAACTTTGTTTAATTTTAAACACTACAACTAATGGCAAATTTATAATATGTAAAAACCGAAGGTAGAGTCAGCAAAGTAGCAAAAACATTGTTAATATAACTATTAATGATTTGCAACAAAACTTCACTTATCTTTATAAATAAACTCAAATCGAGAACTAGTTTCACAATACGTTGATAGCATCTTCAGCTCAGCTTCTTTCTTCTAAAATACCTGTGCTGAAGATGCTTCAGTTGAATTGGGAAACTAGTCCTTGAATAAGGATAAGTGAAGTTTTGTTGTGAATTATTGTTATATTAATAATGGCAAATTGCACTGTCCTGCAAAATTTATATTTTGTTCGCTGGTTTGCGATGTGAAAGGTGATATTAGCTAACTTTGATGTGCTAAATTGAATGGTGCTTTCCGTTTTTCTCTATCATGTAAGGTTTTCTCACAAATCGCAAATTAAAGATTTAGAAAATACTGTTTCTGATATAAGAAACATGCGTTATAAAATAAATACATAATGCAAAATTTCTCTGTAATAAATACATAACACCTACATACCTGCAAAAGAAGGCATGAAGTTACTTTTTCCTTGGCCGGAAGGATGGCTGCATTGATTTAAGTATATGTAGTGGTTGAGAAACTTCCCTTTTCAAGCACCAACAGTAGTCTGCTAACATCGCAATGTTCCACCGACCCTGATATCTCCTCTCCATCTCTTTGATTTCTTGATGAAATCTTTCACTTTGTTCATCACTGAGGGATCCCAATTATCAGGAAAATAGTCTAAACAGTGTAAAAATAACATCAAAAACCAGACCAAAACTGAGACCAAAAGGAAATTTATGTTGAGAATGCAATAGATTTATTGCAAAACTAGTCCAAGGATTCCAAAAGATAAGTGAAGATTTGTTGCAACTATTGTTATATTAATATTTGTGTTACTTCACTGTTACTAGCTTCTTTTTACATTTATAACTTCAATGCACTATTTGCATTTCAAAAACTTCTGATCTTTGAAAATTATAGACATACATTTTACCATACACATTGCCAGGCTACATGATTTGTTAAACGAGTTTACATTTTGGCAACTGTTAGCCATTGAGGTTAACACTTTCCTGGATTTAACGCATATTAAAATATTTAACGAAGATAATTATTAAAAGCATTTTAAACTGGATGTAATAGGAAGGAGGTACATATGAATACAAAATTTATCACTGTATCAGTCTTGACCAGTCTCTCAATAATATTTAAGAAATTAGTATATGCTAACAAACTTTTTCTAGAAAAAAATAAAATATTAAGTAACTGCCAACATGGCTTTAGAAAACACTTATGTAAAATTACCGCAGTAACCACAATAGTAATGAAATAGCACTAAATTTAGATCTACAGAAAAATTACAGCTGCAGTATTCTGTGACATTTCAAAGGCATTTGACTGTGTAAGCCATAAAATTATCCTAAAAAAGCTTTAGCATTATAATATAAAAGAAACCTTCAGTGGTTCAAATAATAATTATGTCATAAACAAAGTATAATCACAAAATGCAGCTTGCGAGCATACAAATCTGTATAGGAACTATTGAACTGGTGTGCTGCAAGGTTCAGTGTTTGGTCCTCTGTTGTACAGTACTCTACACTAATGACTTACCTCACGGCATAAATGGGAATCCAGTATTTTATGCAGACGACTCCTTAGTTATCTTACAGAATACAAATAATTATATATTACAAACCGATATAAATGAAACATTAAATAACTAAGATGAATAGTTTGCATGCAATGAAATGAACTCGAACAAATCAAAAACTAGCATTATAAAGTTTAAAACTACTGTAAATGCAAACTCAGGACAGAATAACTCATTAAAAGAAACGACAAAAGGCTGCAACAAAATATTAGGAATATACATAGATGAATATCTAAAATGGAACATCCATATAGAATATACAACTAAGAAACTAAATTCAGCCTGTTTTAATACGTCTGACACACATAATGCATATTGAAACAAAAAAATGGTCTATTATAGTTACTTTCAATCAATCCTGACCTATGGCATAATATTATGGGGAAATGCACCTGGGTGTGAAACAGTATTCAGAATACAGAAAAAAATTACAAATATTAACAATGCCTTCAATACATTTCTTAGAGTTGCTCACGTATGTTTATAAAAATTGACAATTTCATGGAAAAACAAAACTGACATCAATACAATACCCGAAAAGACTCTAACATAAAATTTTTTATGCATAAACTACACTCTCTATAGGGGGGGGGGGGGGGGGGGACCTATTATATGAGTAAAATAAACTGCTGCAAAAATCAAAGATATAAAAACTTTAAATTTATTCACAAAGGTAAATATTAGTAAATAAAGTATATTTTTCTATACAAGAATTTATGGATAACACAATGTTGGAGTCGCTAGGCTAATATACATGTTATATTACCATAAATTGACAAATCAGTATATCAAATAAGAGAAGTATTTTAGACAGTGGAGCGCCATAATTTAAATGAATGGAGTCACTTCTTTTACACTTTTTGCTTTGAAACTAGGATGAAAGAACACTTGAGAAGCGTTAGGTACAAGCATATAGATAACTTTCATTTATTTGTACTAAGCACCCATATAAGGAATATGGCTATACAGCAGCCCAGGCTGTTTGTTATCTTGCCATGTTTCCTTGTAATCTAGCACATGATGATGATGATAAATTGTACAACATTCGTGCTCAGTATTTCTTGAAACAACCTATAAACTTGTGTTTCATCTACTTCTCTTTTCTCATCCATTTCTTTTTTCTTTAGCCAAATACTTGCGTATCTTTTTGCTATCCTTACTAAAAGGTTTGATTAAGGCTATCTTTCTGTCCATTTTCAGCCATCTACCATTTATACACTGTTTCCTCCAAAGTATTTTCCCTTACAGTCAAAAACTATGTGTTTCATATTTTTCTTTTCACTATATATTTGGCATTTATTCTGTTGGAGTCCTTTTCTCATACCTTTTAGTCCCCACACACCTGCTTGTACCCAAGCAACACTCTCCCTTTGTTCTTTATTTAATTTATCCACATACATTTCTCTTTCCCATGTGTTTATTTGTATATATGCTTCTAATTATTTTTTTCCCCATATACTGCTGAACAATCCTTGTATTTCTATGTCTTCAAATCTCCTCCTAACTCCTTTCTAAAACTTATTTGCATTGTTTTCCCTTTTTCTCCAAATTTCCCCCAATTCACTATTTTCTAAATTAGTTTGTATTAAATAACTGCACCCAGTTTTCCTCAAATTCTTTTCTTGATATTCTAAGCATTCTTTAACAAGTTGCTTTCATCTAGATTTAGTATTCTATACCAATACTCAAGAGCTCTCTCCATAATCACACCTTTCTTTCTCACGCGTCCCATTTCAATTTGAGCAAATTCCTTTACTGTTGCATTTGGCAGAGTTAACACTTCCCTGCAGAACATCCTGTGCACTATATCTGCAACTTCCCAACCACTGTCTAGTCCCCATATTTTCATTCCGTATAGCATTTTTGCTTCAACTACCATAATATACATTCTGTCTAGCCAGTCAATATTTATATCTGGTATTTTATATTTATACTCTGTAATTGCTGCCAGTGTTCCTTTCCTTTTTGCCAAAGCTAACTTCTATTTCTCCCATTTTCCTCCCCATCGATTTTGATCCCTAAATATATACAATCTCTAACCACTTTATATTCTTTACCTTCTTTCTTTCACTTCTCATACTTGCTCAATTTTGTCCCTTTTTAAGTACAATAATTTGAGTCTTTTCCTGGTGTACCATCAAGTTCCGTTCATTGCAATAATTATCTATTTGTAGCAAGGACTGCTTTAGACCCTACAACTAAATTGAAATAGACCCTACAACTAAATTGTCTGCAAAAAGTAACCCAGGGATTGTGCCATTGTTTATTACTGGCAAACAATTGTTACTTTTTCCTCAATTAGTATGTCATCTATGAACAGATTGAATAGTACAGGACGTAGCTTACACCCTTGCCGTAATCCCTTCTTTTGATTTATTTCTTTTGTCACCATTCGTGCTTCTACTGTCATGCAAAATTTGTTATTCTCTTTATATAGGGCTTTAAGAATATTTACCATATGTTGACTTACTCCCGTATGCTTTCTCTAAGTCTACAAATGCCATATACAATTTACCCCCCCCCTTTTTTTTTAACGTCCAGTAACGTGGTTGGTCATATTAGACAATGAATGAAATTGGTGAAATGATGTTCAAATGATCTCGGGATCCATGGAGCTTAAAGTTACTAGACATTTGTCTTCTCAGGATAAGGGAAAGCCCCGGAAAAAAAAACCTTATCCAGGTAGCTCACCCTAAGCGAGATTTGAACTAGCAACCTGTTGAATGTGAGACAGACACGCTACCACCACACTACCCAGCAGGCCACCCCTTTTCTCTTTTAGGTATTTGTCCACTAATGTTTTAATTATGAATAAATTGTCAGCGGTTCTTCTCTCTCTATGAGAACCCATTTGAAATTCAGAGAGAATATTATATTCTTCTACCCAATTCTGTAAGCTATTCATTAAAGTACTTGTAAAAAATTTTCCCACATTCGATAGCAGAGCTATACCTCTGTAATTATTGGGCTTGTCTACACCCCCCTTGCCTTTATATATGGGGTATATTATTGCTTTCCTCCAATATTCTGGGATGTATCCCTTGACCATAATTGTGTTAAACTTGTGAGCAGCTTGACTCTATCTATGTCACTACACCATTCCTTAAATTCTGAAGGGATCCCATCTATTCCTGTTGCCTTATTCTTTTTCATCAATTTTGCTTGTTTAGCTACATCATCTCCTCTCACTTCACTATCCAATATTTCTATGTAACTCATTCCAAAATCCCCTAATGTTTTTGCCTCAATACAGCAAATTTCCTTAAATAGCATTTTAAAGTAATTTAACCATTCTACTGATTTAATATTCACTTTCGTTACATACTTGTTATACGTACATTTTAATGCTTTCCACACTTTACTGATATTATTTTCACTTAAAATCATCATCAGATTACTCTCATTTTTTTTTTCTTCCCGCTCAAGTTTGTCTTATAACAATAAGCTATAAAGAGTCCTACTTTTTAGAAACACTCTCTCCATTTTATTAAAAATTGCTTTACCATTCTTATTATTCTTTATCCCCTTTTCTTTACACATAGACAAGTCTGCAGCAGCACATCATTTTTGGTCTGAAAATCATAACATAAAGGAAGAAATAGAGTTGATTAAATGTGTAAAGAAAGCTTTGGTATTGTAAATTTGGGAAAACATCTTTATCACCAAAGAAGAAGATTCTCTTATGAACTTTGAGGTCCCGACCATTGATGACGTCATCCTGTTTACAAGAGTAGAGGGTAGCACAACAATAAGCTGCACACAACCACCTGTTGTAATTAAGAGGGCTGTTCAATAAAGAATGATCACAATTTTTTTTTGACAACGTACCTTTACTCATCCTCATAATTTTGCTGGTCCTTCTCAAAATAGTCTCCCATGAATGCGATGCACTTGTCCCAGCGTTTCTGCCAGTCTTCAAAGACATGCTGGAAACCATTTTTTGAGAGAGCCTTCAAAATAGCCTCTGCAGCCTTCACCACTGCTTCTGATGATGGATAATGCCTCCCTCTTCAAGTTAGGGAATAGAAAAAAGTCACATGGGGCTAAATCCGGACTATAGGGAGGGTGAGGGATGAACTTCACATAGATTTTCGCAAGATATTCAGCAACAACATTGGCAATATGTGGCTGCGCATTAACTTAGTGCAGCATCCAGCCTGCTTCATGGAAATGTGGTCTTTTGCGCCTGATGTGGACTTGCAATCTTTTCAGGACATCCCTATAGTACCGTCCAGTTACTGATGTGTGTGCAGGTACAACATGCTGATAAACCATGCCATGAATATCAAAGAATGAGATGACCATAACTTTCCCAGCAGAAGCAACCACTTTCGCTTTTTTGGGGGTTGGTGATGAAGAAGATTTCCACACTGAGTTTTGCTGTTTGTTCTGTTTGCTCAGCCAAGTTTCATCAGCAGCGATTACGTTTGAAAGAAGCTCCGGATCTTCCTCTAACATCAACTTTAACTGCATGCAGACCTGCATGCAAATGTCCTTTTGTTTGGGAATCAACAGTCTTGGAACTCGCACACAAACACGTCTCATGTTTAATGTTTCTGTCACCAACATGTGGGCGGCACCCAATGAAATGTTCAGTATTTCAGAAAGTGATCTTGTAATTCGTCAATCCTCTCTCACAATGGCAGCAGCAGTATTGACGTTTTCTTCCCTAAGAGCAGTAACTGGAGCACCGGGTCCACCTTTCTTTGAAATTGATTTGTCTCCCCTCTTTAAATATTTTAAACCACCTTCGAGCTGTGCTGTAGGGAAGAATGGATTCTCCATAGGCCTCCTGTAACATTGTATAGACCTCGACTGAAGATTTGTTGAGACGAAAGCAGAATTTCAAAGCCGCATATTGTTCCTCGCGTGTTACCTTCATTGTAGCGGTAGGCGATACTGAAATGTCTGAACTTGCTTGGTTCTCACAGGCGGGAACCAGAAGTACCAACAATGAAACTACTATGGCGTGTTTGTTTCACATTAAGCTAACAGAATATAATAAGATTGAATTTTAGTGCAAAAAATTATGACCATAATAAAATTATGATCATTCTTTATTGAACAGCCCTCGTAGCATCAGTCAACCATGGAACTGAAGATAAGAGTTGAAAATACCCTGAAACCGGTCTTCCCAAACAGTCAAAGTTGGAGCAAAAAGGTAAAAAAAAGGTGACTCAATTCATTTAAACAAATGACAAATCAATGTGTCAATATATTTTTGACGAGTCGCCAGTTTACAAGCTTAGGTTCACAATGTAAACATTGTATGACAGATATTCTATTCACTTTTGTATTGCAATAAATGTTTCATTCTTATTCATTTCTCTTCATACCAATATAACAATGCTTGTTTTAGCACCCAGTTTATTGTCTGAGTGTTGTGGGAACACAGAATGCACACAACCTTATCAGTATATCTACTGATGGGAGACTCTGTAGCTGGAGCTTGGATATGCTGTCACAGCCACAAGAAACATTGGAACTACAGCACAAGCAAGGGAAAGCAATAGCAGTTACATGCCTTGCATTTCCACATGGTGATGTGAACAATTTTGTTGTGGGTAGTGAAGAAGGATCTGTGTATACAGGTTTGTATTTATAAAAATGGTAATTCTTAAGCTTCTTATTTACAGCATCTACCATGCAGCCCAAAAATATCTGAACTGCTGTGTGGTATTTTTTCACTGCACACAAGGTCACAGTGCTGACTTGTTT
The DNA here is from genome assembly GCA_030762935.1 of Hymenopus coronatus. Classification (NCBI taxonomy): domain Eukaryota; kingdom Metazoa; phylum Arthropoda; class Insecta; order Mantodea; family Hymenopodidae; genus Hymenopus; species Hymenopus coronatus. The sequence goes on along the minus strand of CM060882.1, from coordinate 150,574,950 downwards.
TTCTCTGCTCTGAAAGTGCAGTATTGAGGTAACGATATATCATGTGCTTGAGTTATTACCGGTATGCTTCATTTTTTTGTCCTGTACTTAGTCATAAAGTGTATAATGGCTCAGCATTTATTTTTCACTGCACAGCATGCATTTATTTGATTTGAATGTGTCAGCACACTTTGTGAGTGGACTCTCAGTAGTGTATATAATGACAAAATTGACCCCCCATTTAATATTTTTCACAGACAAGGCTTGGCTCCACCTTCATAGATATGTGTGTACACACAATAATTGTTATTGGAGCTCTGAGAAACTTAATATTGTTCATGAAATACCCCTTCATGATTAAAAGATTGGTGTATGGTGCACCATTAGCAGAGAAAGAGTAATAGGCCCAATTTTTTTTTTTGAGTCAACAGTTGATGCCTGTACATAGGGGCAGTGGGGTCTCTTGTTCCTTCATATTCAACTGTTGCCAAGTGGATAAACAAATTTAAATTTGGTTGGGAGAGCGCTTAGATGATTCGCGCAGTGGCCGGCCAAGAGGTACCACTGCCCCAGAAATCATTGCAAAAGTCCACAAAATGGTAATGGAGGATCACTGATTGAAAGTGCATGAAATTGCTCGAGCTTGCCATAAGTCATTTGAAAGGGTATAATCTCATTTTGACTGAAGAATTAGATATGAAAAAATGATCTGCAAGATGGGTGCTGAGACTCTTGATGCTGGATCAAAAATGCATGAGAATGGAAGTATCGGAACAATGCTTGGCCCATTTTAGAAGTAACGAACAAGATTTTTTGTACCGGTTTGTGACCATAGATGAAACTCGGGTCCCTTACAACATGCCAGCCTCAAATCAACAGTCAAAACAGTGGAAGCATGCTGATTCTTCGCCACCAAAGAAAGGAAAGGCAATTCTTTTGGTTGGAAAGGTCATAGATCAGTTTTCTGGGATGTGAACGGAGTTTGTTTGCATTATCTTCCCAGTGGGCAAACAATTACTGAAGAGTACTATGCTAACCTCCTGGACCAATTACAACAAAATATATGCGAGAAAAGGCCAGGTTTAGCAAGGAAGAAAGTTATCTTCCATCAAGATGGTGCTCGCCTGCACACATGTGCCATTGTCACGGCAAACTTACACAAACTAAGGTATAAATTGTTGCCACACCCACCTTATTTGCTGGTATGGCTTTGTCAGACTTCCATCTCTTCCCGAAGCTGAAAATTTTCCTCGGTGGGCAAAGATTCACTTCAAATGAACTAATAGCCAGAGTAAACAACTATTTTGCACACCTGGAGGAATCTCTTTTTTGAGATGGGATCAAGGTATTGGAACATCACTGGACCAAGTGCATTAATCTACAAGGAGACTATTGAAAAATAAAGTTCCAGTGTTGTAAGTATATTCTATTCCTTTCCAAGAACTTGTCAAACCACCCTCATATTTTAATAATAAAATGGGTATGAATCTTGAATAGAAAACAAAAACGGTATTGAAATTCATCACACTTTGTTAGACCAACTAACCAGGATTTATCATTTCAAATTTCTCACTGAATTTTTATATTTGAGAAGTGTTAAAAAAAAAAATAGATGCTGCCACTGCAGCATGGAGTAGTTATATTTCCCTTCCAAGACCTCTGGTCTTAACATAAAGGTAAGTTTTTAAGGTGCTGGCTTGACAGTCAAAACATCAGCTTGTCCACAAATTAGTTTTCCAAGGCAGGAAGATAGAAGTGAACTAAAACTTTCACCACAGAGAAAGACAAGATATTAACTTTGTGGGTAACTGGAAAATATCGTGCAGCATAACTATATATTCCAAGTTGAATGTGGAGAGTGACTTGGTGAATAGACAAGACTATAGACAGGTAAGTGATCACCACATTGTCAGCATCATATACCAAGCCAGCAACCATCTTCAGTTGCAGTATTTGTTGAATTTATTGACTGTGTACGCTCTTGTTGACTATGTTCTAGTCTGTACCAGAACATATTTTTTCATAATAAAATCGGGTGAAGCTTATAAAGGAGGAGTTCAGAAGAATCCAAGTATATATTGCAATCAAACAAGCATCAATGAGAAGAATAAACCAGTATATTCAATGCAACAAACATATAAAGAACATTGAACTTTGCATCATAACCTAAGTAAACTTCTCTGATACAAGTCTTCATTTCAGGTTCTCAAAAATAAGTCATGGCATGATCATTTAAAGCATTAATCCATCAGGAATTCCAAAGTACAACGTTAACAATCGTGCATTCCAATCATACCTTGAGAAGTATCCTCAAAGACCAATAACAGATGACAGCACTTTGAAAAAAAGACATAAGGCAGTTTAGGAAATCTTCCTTTAGAAAATAAGTGGTGGTTGGAAAACATGAAGTGGGACTCATTTTAGATAAAATTATTTCAGCTATGCTTATGGTGGCATTAATATAAAAATTGCTGCATTATTTGCAGTTGACTTAGTACCAGTGTGAAGAAAGAAAGGGGGTGGGGGAGAAAGGGGCCATGGAAAATTGATTTTGTACAGCATTGCAAGCAAAAGCTTCTATAAATTTAAGTCTAGTTTCACAAATAACTACAGTATGTTTGTTCTTAAGTCTTCCTAATATTTAATTTGTATAAAAGTGGTGAACACTGCAACAAGGTCACTGAAAATGTAATTTCCAAGTCATTTAAACCCTCTCTACCTCCACAAATAGTTCTTTTGAGTTTGTACAGCAGGTTGTGTTGGGTAGTGATATACAGGTTGTGTTCCTGGAATGCAGTGGAAAGCCTAACCACTCCCACCTTAGTTGCAGCTCCTTTGCTCTAATCTGCTGGTCCAGAATATAAATGTCGAAATTTAAATAATAAATTATGTACATATTGGCATCTCTCAAGTTACTGTTATGCAAGTTTAGAGAAAGATGGGATATGCTCTAATTCATTAAATATTTTAAAAAATATGTTTTACAAGTTTGTTTTTGGGCAAGCAGCCTGATACCAATTAATAATTTTAAAGAAAATTATCAACTGTCTATAGTTTAAGGAACTACAAATAACATATGCTATGATAATATGACCACATCTATAACATTTGCAGCATGTCGCCATGGGAGCAAAGCTGGTGTTACAGAGACATATGAGGGACATCAAGGTCCAGTCACTGGCATCTCAGCTCATGCTGCACCAGGAGGGATTGACTTTTCCCATTTGTTTCTCACGTCTTCATTTGATTGGACTGTAAAGCTGTGGAGTTTAAAAGAAAACCGTCCCCTTTACTCATTTGAAGACAATGGTGATTATGTATATGATGTGGCCTGGTCACCTGTTCACCCTGGTCTTTTTGCTGCAGTTGATGGTACAGGACGCCTTGATCTTTGGGATCTAAACCAAGTAGGTGTGCTTTGCAACCAAAATTGCATTATTTTGTTTCACTCTAAAGTTTTAAAAAACCTATAATAATTCCATGATTTTCTGTATACATCTGTATGCAGTCTAAATTACTTCAAACCTTCTATTAATAACAGAAGCACTATTCACTGTGAGCTTATTTTCATTTAATTTAATTTAAAAATATATATTCAAATATGCTCAGATTTAAACTTCACTTCTGTCAAGTTGTAAAATCTTGGAACATTTTCAGAGTTATTCGTCTCCAACCTTCGCATGACAACTGACAGCATGAGTATTTAGTTGCTGCCATCTGGCAGTAAGCTTCATGACATTGCCGGTGGGATTTCAAAATTTAATAACTTAATTTTCTCTTGGAATGTTTAAAAACTTTTTTTCCCAAGCAGTTCTAGAGTTGTTTCAAGTTTTATAACAGTTTTATAAATTTAATTTTATTCACAATATGGTATGTTATTGCAGACTTGTCAATTTGTTTATATTTGATATTTCTTCTAAGCTCTTTCAATCTGACATTCAAGTTCCTGTTGGTCATCCCTATATAAGATTTATCACAACCATAGCATTTAATGTAATAATTCCAGACTTAAATTATATGGTATGGTGGGTTTTAGTGGTTATTGATTTCCTCAAACTAGCATATTCTGTGGAGTCAATCCAGCTATTTTCAATTTTTATCCTCCATTTTCTTAAAATAGTAATTTGTATAAGTCTCTTATGTTTCTTATCCCACTTAATAATTTTAGATACGGAAGCAAATCATTTAAATTTGCTACGTTGAGGAAATGTTAAATTTCTTTCATTTGACCCTTTAACTGTTGAATTAAATGGACTAGAAAATTAATATTTATTACATGTATGTGTTTTAGTACTGTAATTTGGAATATATAATTTGTATATGTAGGTTTGAGAGTAATACCAACAATTTAGAAAGATATTGACATTTTATGTACATATTTAATATTTTCTAAATGTAGACATTAAATATGGACACCTTTGTATCTTTGTATATAAGGATATAAGCAGTGTATAGTGACATAGTTTATAAAAGGCAAGTGATACGGAAAGTTTAAGATATTTATTATTAGTTGTAATGCAAGAACTTTAAATATTGTATACTTGGTGTATTTAATTTTCTATACTTTGACATGTTCTATGTACAAGGCCTGCTTGGCCATCATCAACCTACAGAACGCAATCTAGTGTTTCTTCTCATAATGGAATGCTGTTAAGTCAATAGATTAAACTTTTGAACATTACATATTGGTGTGATTAAGGGTTACACACATTCTTTTTTAAAATACTCGTCTATATGTGTAGGTTTTCTGTAAATTCCAATTTAAATGTGTCTCTGAAAACATTTGTCCAAAAAAAGTTAAGCACCTGTGTTTTCTTCTGTTTCTATCATCCACATACCTAACCTCTAATATAATTTAAACATCTGAAGAAGACTTTATTATCCATAATAACCAAAGCTGTTGTCTACTTTGATATAAACCATTCTTGAAATAAAACACCTTATTTAGAAACCAGTTCATTATCTCAGAGACAACAGAAACACTTTGATTATTATGGCTAATGAAGATTATGTACTCAGATAATTTGTAAAAAATTGAACCTAGTAACACAAGCTAGTAATTTGCAACAAAATTTAGCTTATTTTTAAGAATAAAATTAATAGAAAATTACTATATTGAAATTCCAAAAAATTTGTTGACTGCATGAATAAATTCAGTCAATGTGCTCAAAACAAGTAATTTAATACTTAAAGAACAATTAAAAGTGTTGAAATCTTACCCAAAATGTTTTGTTCCTTGAAAATGATATAAAAGAATAGTAAGAGACCAAACATCAATCAGATTGACCTACTTATATAGCCAGATGGATGGTGAATAAACCTAACTTCATATATATGAAAGTCTAGAAGTAGTTTAAAAAATTCCCAAAACTTAGTAGTAAACATGAAATATTTAAAAATGCAAAAATGTCATGAAATGTCTTTTGATAAAATCAATTGATATGAACACCATAGAAGTAGACCAAATCATATGTACAGACACAAGGTTAGGCAGTGGGCAACTCGCTGTTGTAATGCTTACATCATACATTTTTTGATTGACTCAAACCTTCTTTCAATTTTCTCATGATATATTCAAATTTACTTTATAGAAAACTATACAGGCAATTGCATTAAAAAGTATGTGTATAATCCTTTATTACTGCAATATGCACTGCTCAGGAGCTTAATTAAATTAACAGCATTCCATTGTGAGTAAAAGATTATATAAAAGAAGTTTCAAGACAGCTAATTTAAATGGTTTCAACCCTGCTTCCATAACCAAAATCATTAAACAGTGTGACAAGAGAGACTGATGCAAATTATTGCTTTAATGACAATAGAGGATAAAGAATTGAAAATAGAGGAAATTTATGCATCATTCTTGGGGCTTTAGGAAATCTAAACAGAATTTCAAAAACTAAAATACCAGATCAGCTCCACAAAATAAATTTAGTTTGAGGGAATTGTTAAATAAACCACTGAATTAGTACACCATTTTTTGGACAGTCACAATATTGAAAATGAAATTAAATTATTAAAACGTTGACAATCATATAGAACTCACCTCTTTAGCATTAACAGACACCTAAACTTTACACTATTGAAATAAAATTTTGAAATTGAAACATCTTTTCTTTATATATTAATATAGAGGTAGAATGCTTCCATTGCCTTAGCATACAAATATAAGAGGGGTGTTCAGAGAAAGGCATATGAGACCATAATAGGTAAATACATTTTATCACAGTTTGAAAACTTATGTATTTTAATTGGCAGTGCTGAATGCATATCATCTGAAAACTTTATTTTCAAAAATAATAGACACAAAAATTGGCTCATTTTCTAAAATGGACAGCATCAAATAGTCATTCATTTTTTATAAAAATGTTTAAAGAGATGAAAAGCGTACTGGCAGAAAATGCCTTATGTGCTACCATAAAAAGTTGTGTTCTCAAGTAGCCAGATGAGCACTGCTCTGGCTACCAAAAAGTGTCATACTGAAAATCCACTAAATAGTACTGGCAGACAGAATACTTGAATTGAGTGAACACAGTGGTAAAATCTCAAAGAATGCACAATATTTTAACTAAGAACTAGGCGTGGAAAAGCCTTTCAGTAAGAGGGATGCTATGCTGCTTGCACTCTTTTTAAAAAGATTTGAGGTAAATTTCCCCTGTGATAATTGTTTTCTCACAGAAATCGTGTGTAGGACAGGAGTTGGATAGGTAGAGTCAGACTGAAAAATTCAATGCCATAGTCAGGATTTGAACCACGGATCTTCTGGTCTCTAGCCGGCTGCTCTACCACTGAGCTGCCATGGCAACATGCTGGCATAGCATTGAATTTCTCAACTGACTCGCATGTTTCCTGGTAAACCACAAGGTGATCTCAACCCCAATGGTGACTTACATTTTGCAAGCACTTCAAGTCCCAGGATTCATAGTATAGCCAACTATTATGGACAATCGTCTCATAATTTGAGATCACCTTGTGGTTTACTGGGAAATGTGCGAGAAATTCAATGCTATGCCAGCATGTTGCCATGCTCAGTGGTAGAGACCAGGAGATCCTGATTCAAATCCAAACTATGGCATTGAATTGAATCAGTTGGTGGAGAAAGGAACTAAGTCACTTTTTGATGTTTTACAGGAGAGACAAAAAACTGTTTAGCCAAATGTCCTGTTTATTTTTTATTGTATTCATTATTGTAATCTTGGTAATATTATATAGATATACCCACTCCATTGTTACTAATATTGCAAAAAAGTGAGTTTGAAAAAAATGACTTAGTTCCTTTCTCCACTCAATGGGTGCTTTTTCAAAGCTTAATACCTTTATTAATATCAAAATGTGGGTTTTATTACAATCTGAGGTATAGCACCTTGTATAATACAGTTACAAAGTCATACTTCATAAAAGCGACAAAAAATAAGAGACCAAAATTTGTATGAAATTAAGAATTTTGTAGAAACATGGAATGTGTAATATAGAAATAACCGTTATAGTTCCTTTATCCCAAATAAATTATTTATGAAATCACTGGCCACTGTAATATATCTTCATAAAATTTCAGTGCATCTTCCCTGCGTACATATTTCACTAGCTTGTGTATCTCCTCCATTTTCTTCTGCTGAATGTTAACTCCAGATCCATGCAAAGCTTTGATCAGGTTTTCAGCAAACAGAATATATATGTTAGACAACTGTTGATGAATGGACGTGTCCTTGCTATACTTCAGGCATAGCAGTTTCGTAAATGAATAGCTTATACTGGAAATCGTAAATGATTCTTTCTTGCTCCTTGGAAAATCCTTACCACAGAAGCAACAATTTTCTTGAAAAACTGAGGCCTTGTCAAAATTCATGTTTTCTGTCTGAAATATAGTCACTGTTATTCCTGATACACTATTAGCTATCAGCTCCACATATTCTTTAGGAGTATAAACTCTTGTCATATTTTGAGATTTTTCTCCACATTATTCCAAACACTCAATCACCTGGAAGGTACAAATGGCTCCTGTCTGGAAATCGGTGAACGATCTTGTTCATCTTACCCAATTGTGTTAATCTAAGGCACATTCGGATTAGCGCGTGATTTTTGTTTTGCCGTGGTGCTCCTTCAGAGAAGAGGAAGAGTTTTTTTAATATTTTCTGACAGAGAAGTATGGAGATAATCGTATGAGAAGGAACCTCATTTGCCCCCTTCTTTCCCTCACCTTCATGATACAGATACATGACACAATGTCTGGATTTGATGTTATAAATACAGAAACTGTTCACCCATAGCTGTCTAAGGTAAAATGTTTCTTGCACAGGGATGTTTGGTAAAGCCAAATGCCAAACCAGCAGCATGACTATCCTTATTTTGTTCCACTTGCTTATATGCAGTATAAAATCTCTTGCTCCTATGCTTATGCACATTAAGATTGATTTGTGCTGCCCTTTTGCTGCTGTCAGTGATATGAGGGCTTTTTAGTTTGGCTTGTAGTTCCTCACATATGCTGCAAACATAAATTTGTGGGAGGCCAAAAGCATAATTAGCATTTTCGGAAAAATGCTTTCTATAAAAATCATACTTAACATCAAACTCGGGATATTTCTGCCGAAAAAGATCATGGATTATTTTGATATTCAAGCGTGCATCCAAGTATTATATTTCTTTGCCAGCATACTGTGTTGTCTGAAGGGGGAATGAATGGATATGACCATTTCAAGACATTTTCTGTAATTTTGGTGGTGCACTCATTTTCTTCTCGTTTATCCCTTGGAATTTGTCCTCAAACAAGGAGCTTTGATATTCAAAATACTTGCTTCTGTGATACAGCATGAAGGTTAAGAAAACCTGTACATCCGTTCTGTTGTTTCCTTGGTCGTCTTTGCTTCACGTCCTTGTAAATGTATATCTTGAGCATTTTTATCTTCTATGTCAAGAAAATCTGACAGAATCTTCAGGCGTTGTGCATTGCTAATATGCCAGAAGCATTCCTTGAACATCTAAAGTGTAGAATCACATTAGCAATGTCATAGCACTTACCATAAACTATAAACCTAAACGCATTATGAATTTGCTACTGCAATGGTTATTCACTTACCTGCAATCTGCTTCTATTCTTTTTTCCGGGTACAGGATTGCCCTGGTAGTTCAAGTATGGTAAGCCATGAAGTCTTGCACATTTCATTTTCCTCCTTTTGTGCTTATCCTCATTTTGCTTTCTTTTAGGCGACATGATTGCTTAATTACACCAAGCTTCCAACTAAGCAACTGCACTCTCAACAATTACGGCAAATCAAGAATGACGACACAGGTGTAATATGCCACCCATTGTCGAAGCACATTCTTGGTGCTACAGGAGCACTTCTGACATGGTTCATATCGAGCTTACTGAGGAGAAAAGAACTAAGTCACTGACATAATTCCTTTCTCCTCCTGCCGAAGTCATAGGAAGACAATTTTCTACGCTAAGGAGCCATCAGACATAATCCCTTTCAACCCTTGGTTCAACACTATTCATCATTTGGTTCCTTTGTGCCCTAACTCAAACTTTCTTGTGAAGATGATTTTCAACAAAAAGGAAATTATAGTTACTGAGGACATTTATTTTGCACACCTCAAGGAAAATTTCTTTCTTATTGGGACTAAGGCATCAAAATGTTGGATAAAATGTTAGCATAAAACCAGTTTTTCATAGTTAGGCAAATGTCATTTCACCCTTGAATTTTAAAATGCTAATAAATTAATTAACCTAGTTAATGTACAGATGCATTTAGTAACAGTGACATCCAAATTTTACTTTTATGTTGTAGAGTCAATTGTAACACTTTACCTTGATAAGCAGGTTTTTTGGAAATATTTCCTCATGATTAAAGTATAACTGAGGGGTTGTTTTACAATCACCATAGAAGTATAATTATTCTAGATTAGAATTTGTGAAGATGGATAAACTAGCTTTTGTCAGCATTTCAAAACATTTGCATAGCATGCAGAGATGTAAATGAATAGATGTATAAATTAGGGCAAATGTATATATTTATGTGCATATCTAAATTACATTTGATGCATTTTAATGTCCAGAGCTGGCAACTATGTAAAATTGGTTTTATATTCTACAACTCAAAATTAAGAAGATTTTCTTCTTATTTGCTTTTGCTCCAACATTTGTTAAGTTGGAAATGTATTTGTTTTAGGATACGGAGGTTCCTACAGCAAGTGCAACAGTAGATGGATCTCCTGCTTTGAATAGGGTATCGTGGACTCCATCTGGTCTGCATGTTACTGTAGGAGATGATATGGGCAAGATTTGGGTATATGATGTTGGAGAGGTAGGTACAAACATTGCTTTCAGAATGTAGTTTATAAAATGCATCAAGAAAATGCACTTGCTCTATAGTGCTATTTGAGTTTCCAGGCATTGAACTTTAAGCAAATACTACTTAATATCAATACCTAAAGATGGACAATTCAGCATGAAATTGTCTGGTAGAACATGATAGTGTCATTGCGTATTGCAATTGAACACTTTCCATTCTATAAAAAGTTGGGGAAATATCTCCTGGATTTGTCCTCCCCTCTCCTATTTAGCTTCTCTTGCGCATTTTATCATACTTTGCATGGAAAATTATAACAATGTTAAGTTCTCTTTATTTTGTTGTAATAGTGGGCAAATGTATATAAATTTAAACTCTGAGCAATTGTTTTCTATATTATAGTTAATTTCTTGCAAAAATAATTTCACTAGTCCAAGATGGTGGGCAGTGAGGCAAGATGTAAAACCAAACTAGGTATGAAAAAAAAGAAAGCTGATTCTATCAGACAAGGTTAAGTGCACCTACAAAACTAAAGGTAACAAAAATTACAGCAAATATAATGATATATTGACATAATGAGAAGTAGCATTAGAAGATAAAGAAACAGTCTTGTCACTCTGGCTTAAGTAGTTTTTGACAAAAGAGCTAAAAGCAGTGAGAGAAAAAATTAAACATCTCTAAGAAGAAAATTAAAAAAAAAAAAAAGATGTAGAGAGAATGGTAATACAATTTATCAATGGCCAAAGTAGACTACAATTAGCAGCAGCCTCATCATTACTAAAAGGTCTGGCAAACAAGCTGAGAAATGCTGGATTAAAATCAATGCCTATCTTACATAATAGCAACTAAGAAGCATTGGCAGAGAGTAAACAGAATGAAGTTATGAATGAGCTATAATAAAGATAACAACCATCAGGTAAAAATATATATGCATAATGGGGAAGAATAAGCACTTAAGCAGCATTGCATCCAGAACTTTTGGTTGAGGGGCTTGTGAAGCCAGGTGTTCTGGTTAATGAAGTGGTTAGAATCTAAATGCAAACTTGCCCTCAAAGAGTCGTGCATTCATCATGGGTGGAACTAACAATGTAGCCTGTTATGTAGTGAATCAAACTTTGGGTATAGTGTAATAGTGGTGGGCATCCTGAAGAGATTTGATTTGGATAAAAATGGATATGTGTACGTGGTATGAAACCATCAAGAAGATAACAAGTGGTTAAAATTTGGTTTAGTTTATATTAGTGACTTGAATTGTGACTTGCATGTATGTCATGGCTAAAAAAAAGAAAATTGGTGAATATGAACGGGAAGAAGAAAACAATGGCCTGTGTTATTCCACTACACTTGGAAATAAGAGTGAAGCTGTGGACCAAGAAGCAGCTATGCAACTGGAGAGTGAAACTAAGAACCAAGAAGAAGAAGAAAAAGTTGTACAGCAGGGTCCTGATCTTTTGGGTTAAGTAGATGTAACAAAACACAAACATACAAAGGGATATGGTTAGATTAGATTACAATTCATGCAATGCTGCTGAATTAAAATACCAGTGTTCAGGGTATTGGCATAAAAGGAATAGTTATTAATGATTTTTCAAATGCAAATATTTGGTATGTTGAACATTGGTGCCAAAATTGAAATATCATTTAATGCATTAGACTACCACATACTACCATAAGGGTTCTTTATTTAAAGTCTAATGGGCATACAGCATTTTACCTGTGCATGATTGGGCACGCCACAGCCAGCTTTGCTCCTATATAAACTTCCGCATAAAGCATGTATAACACTCTGCATTTACACTGCTTGTAAAATATTGGACCAATTATGAGTCTAGCACTAACAGCATACCAAACTCCAACTTTCCGATCATGATTGAATTCTTCAATGCGATGTAGATTTTTGGAGGCCCAGTACCATGTTATAAGTGTTGACACAAACATTTAGGTGAAACCACCTCATTGGAAAAGAACAGAAGCTGTGGATCAACTAAACCGCCATTCACTGATGAAAGAAACCATTAACAATAAAGCATTCGTGGTATTGGTCAGCTTGTTTTAAAGAATGGACACTTGTACACATAAGGTGCTGCTCTATGTGCAGAAGACTTTGAAATTCCCACCTGTTGTGCTAATTTTGGGATGGATTTGTCGGTGAATGTTCAAGACTTGCACCTATGTCTTCTAACTTTTCCTCTGTTAAAACTACATTTATGCTTTCGTTCTTAGTTTGCCACAGTGGTTTTGAATTTCTTCACAATCTCATGAATTGTAAATCTGAAAGGAGGCACTTCACCAGAGAACTTTTGAATATACACTGTGCAAACATGGCTTACTGATTCCCATTTACAATAACTTTTATACACAAAAATGCATGCTCTAGAGTCAATCACCTGTTCATATTGGTGGCTGGTACAATACTGCTGATGCTAGCCTGCTCGTACAAGGGCAGCCAGTAGTGGGGGAATCCAGTAAGGTCTCAGGAGAGTCAAACTGCTAAGTGTTCCATTAGGTTTTAAATGGAGAACCCTGTAGCTAAAAGCTAATGCGGAGCAAATCATATTTATGGAAGGGTGGCAATCTATTTGAAAGAAAATCTTGTCCATTACTGTAAAAAAATTGAATCTAGAATCTCTGTTAGGAAGTCGACTTTGTCACCACTGGGGTAAATATTCAACAGCTTAAAGTAGGCAGTTCTATTATTTTTCTCAAAAAGCTTGAAGACTTTACTCTGTTCACAAGGCCGAAAGAAAATTTGGTAATACAGTTATTGGTGGTGATGTAAATTCACACTTTGATATCAAAGATGGGGAACAAAGAGTAATGAATTTAAATAAATTGAATCACCATTTTTACAGTTTTTCCTCCACTTCCCCATCATTTGGGAAGACTAGTTAAGGTACACTGAAAGCGGTTTTTCCAAATGAAGCGAGAAGTGGAGCAAAAAATATAAAAAAGGTGACTCAATATATTTAAATTATGGCACTCCATTTCTAAAATGTTTTATTTGATATAACAATAATGAAATTTCAAAATATCCTTAGACAATTCTGTTTTAAATGTGCAAATTATAAACCAGTTAGGCAAGTCTATTTAAATTTACATTTTCACAAACCTCAATCAAACCTTTTTAATCTATGATACAGCAGTTTTCCCATTATCAGATCTTGACTCAAGTTACAGATAAAAATGTTATATATAATTTTTATTTGTCAAAGAAGGCAATGACTTTTATATTTTCTATATTGAAAACAATGAACAATCATACTTTAGAAACAAAGTTTACAAAATGGAATTGCTTTCTGAACAACTTTCAACTTAGCCATTCAGTAAGAGCAATCAAATTTTTTAAAGATTTTTTACCAAATTTATAAATACTTTTGAGGTGTGTATTACCCAAAGAAACTGAAAAAATACATTTTACTAAAAAGCATAAAAATGTTTTGGTGTATACTCCCCATTAACTTGCATGAGAGAAAATCATATATGTGTATATTCCTCCCTGATCTTAATGTACGAAAGCTTAAACAGACAATAAATGAAACTAAGATCTCCTGCAGAAATACATAATGTGAAGAGTGTGGTTACTGACTTGACGAGGTACATGATGAAATGTGCTGATGGATCACAATTTGTGTGTGGCAAAAATTTGAAACACATTCACTGTTGGGCTGATAAGCTGAACATCATTAACATGTTTCAGCTCAGCATTTACGGAACTATACTCTGCTGTTTCAAAAACAAAGAGTATGTTCCTGCACATCAGAAAAAGGAAGCATTTATTTTGTCAGTTTTTGGCAGACTGTCCCTTGTATCCAATTTCAGTGGCCACCCATTGGAATTCATGGTTTGAATGTGTGTTGTATCTTGCCGAATTCTTTCCCTTTATTGTTGCCTTTGCTAACATGGATAAAATGAAGGTAACTCAAAATGCTGACATTTGCTCCCTGAAATGAAATGAAATGGCATTTTATTTATGGACGCTCTTTAACTGCTGTGGTTCTCAACGTCCCATTCTATACTGGGCGTGAAAGACCGCTTAATTTTGCTCAGAGGCCTCTCTATCAGGCTTGAGGTTCTTTTACGAGCCATAAATCTACAACACGGGACCCACGGCTTTACTTCCCTTCCGAAGGAAGCCATGCTAAGGATTTTTACGCCCGAAAAAATCCATCGTCCTCCGCCGGGTTTGAACCCACGACCTTGGGTATAGGAAGTCAGCATGGTAACCACTACACCACGGAGGGCGACATTTGCTCCCTAAGTGAAAGTGATACAAGCACAATACTCGGCCACGCTGTGTTCAGGAAAAAAAAAAAAATCATGGAATGTGCATCATTAACCTTCTTACAAAACTGGAAGGTTCAAGCTTTCCTCTAGTTCACATTTTGTATGGGGAGCTTCAAAGATTGACAAAGTTTTGAAGATGTAAAGTCAGGCAATTTTTTTTTATGGTACATCAGTTAAGTAAAATGACTGCTACTAGGTCAGGTAGTTAAATGTAAATGGCGTGTTATTTATGGACGCTCTTTAACTACTGTGGTTCTCAACGTACCATTGTAAATTAGGCATGTAAGACTGCTTAATTTTGCTCCAAGGCCTATCTATCAGGCTTGAGGTTCTTTTACGTGACATAAATCTATGACATCGGACCAACAGCTTTACTTCCCTTCCAAAGGAAGCCATGATAAGGGTTTTTACACCCAAAATAATCCATCATCCTCTGCCAGGTTTGAACCCGTGACCATGGGAACCATTACACCATGGAGGGCGACGGGTCAGTTAGTGTTAAAGCATCTGTTATAAAAATGGTATCTCAAGTTTCATTGAAACTTAACTCTTTATTATCAGTTGATCACTTTGGATCCCAGGGTAGTTGCTGTTCCAGTCATGAACCCTGAATTACCTAAAAAACTTCAAAATGTTCCTGATATGCAGGGTGTGGAAGCTCAGAATATGGTTTCAGGTTTTGGAGAGTTGAGACAAACTATCTACAAGCAGATGTTGCACAGCAACGCTGATGTAGTGGAAGCCCTTCTTGTGGTGAACCTTTTATATCCTAGGTTTGCAGAAAAGTGTCTAAAAGCAATATGGAGGGTTTGTTCCAATGTAGACTGTGAAAGGTTTCTTTCCTCCTGCAAGTTCTCACTGACAGGAACAAATTTAAAAGAGTGAAATTTGGCTACAATGGCTATTTTTTCATTTGAAAATTAAAAAAATAATCTATAATATTGATTATGGCCAGGTTTGTAGTGTTCTTTGTTGCATTATATTGTGTATGTGGCATTTAAATGCTGTATTTAATTTGCTTGTTTGTATTTTTGCTAGTGTATGTTTAAATTGTGTATCAATATGCGCCCAAGTATGTAGCCTTTTTCTGTTTGGAATATTATATTGTATTTTAAGAGTATTATGTGTCAGCATTTAAATGATTTATGTTAACTGACTTCTATATGTTTATGAATATTAATAAGAATATGTATTGAAATAACTAAAAAATGGTTTGTTCTTTAACTTGTTCAACTCTACAATTAGTAAAATTGCATCAAAATAACATTCTTTTGGGGAAAAATTAATACCACTTTTGACCAAATAATAACCACACCTTTTGCATGTACCTAGTTATTTATATTTAGCTCGTAATTATATAAAACAAAACTAGAGTAAAAACACAGCATTACAATCAAATTTCACTGGTTGAAATAAGTAACTTACTTCAACACTTACTTATTTCAGCTAGTAAAGTTTGAATGTGATACTGTGTTTTTATTCTTAATTAGTTGGTTCACTATGCACTCCCATTCATGTTTTAATTTAAAGCTAGGGTAATTTGTGAAGTACAATTTGGTTTCAGAAGTAGGCCCATGGTTGATGTCATTGATTCTTGCATCAAAAATGTCATTTCCTTTTCTAATAATAAGAATCACTCCTAGCCATTTTCTGTGATTTGAGTGACATGTTAAACTGTCTAGATTATACTCCTGTTATCTAAATTAAATTTCCATAGTGTAAGTGACAAATTCTTTGAATCATACTTAGTAAATTGTAAATGGCGAGTTTTGGAAGGGAGAAATCCAAATTTGAGATAAAACATGGAGTACCAGAAGTTTTATTCTTGAGTCATCAATATAATAGTAGGCTATGATTGTCCTTCCTTTTTAACTTCACACAGAGTAGTAGATGTAGACGACATCTCTTTGCCATACCAGCAATGATTATCACCAATTATCAAAACCTTAAAGCAATAGTAACCTTAAATCAGTGGTGTGCAGTAATATTTATTTGGAGAGACCTGCAGTAATGGACTGCCACAACACTATCACCCTCCGAGGAGTAATGGTTACCATGCTAACTTTATATATATCCAAGGTTGCGGGTTCAACCCTGGCGGAGGACGATGAATTTTTTGGGCATAAAAATTCTTAGCATGGCTTCCTTCAGAAGGGAAGTAAAGCCGTTGGTCCCGTGTCATAGATTTACGGCACGTAAAAGAACCTCAAGCCTGACAGAGAGGCCTCTGAGCAAAATTAAGTGGTCTTTCACGCCCAATTTGGAATGGGATGCTGAGAACCACAGCCGTCAAAGAGCATCCATAAATAACACGCCATTCCCATTTTTGCCACAACACTATTTGATAAATTAAAATGGGGAAAAAGTATAAAAACATTAATATGAGTAATGCATATTAGAATGAAAATCGCCTTGATTAATTTTTGAAGATTAAGAAGCTTATCTCCTTCATCTGTACATCAACATCTCTCCTTTTCGAGTAAATTTTTCTGTGACATCATAAAAACATCTTTGGCTTTGAATTTTGTGTGATAGAGGCTTTACACATGCATGCACATGTGTAACTGTCTCTCTCCCTCCCACCCTCCCTCTTAAAATAACAAAATCTGTTTTCTGTTAATTGGACTATTAGAAACCATATGGTTTTTCCATTCTTCAAGTATGTTTGTATGTTAAAATTGTTGTGCAATTCATGTCTCATTTCTATATGTAACTCTACCAAGTTTTATGATTCACTTTTGCAGCAACTGGCACAGCCTCGTCATGATGAATGGAGCAAGTTTGTTTATACACTTCAAGAGCTGAAAAATAACCAAGCAGATGAGGAAATAGACAAGCTGAACCTTAGTTCTTCTGGGCCATCAAGTTTGGGCAGCCTTTCCTCACTTTCATCTAATCCTCTACGTTAAAAATAGAATATGTGTTTATTGTATTACAAGTACATCCCTTTCATGTACCTCCTTGCATTTTATAGGCACAAATCTCCTTTTCTGTATCATGTTTTAATTGCGGCTTTGCTTCACAAATCGAAGTGATATACCTATGGTTTTATGAACTGTGCATTAGATGGGAACTTTGGAAAGAGTACTTAATGAATTCAGCTGATCCAAAGGAGATATTTGGAAGATGTGCAACAGCATGTTGAGGCTTGGAAGATAAAGCATTCATGTGATACATAAGAAATAACCGTTTTTGTAGGCTGTAGCATTTAACTATTTTTAACCAAAGGAATACTCAGTACTGTTACCTCCTATAGATTATCTAGAGGTATAATGAAAACTGTACAGCTGCAGAGATATTTTTGGTATGCAATGAATAAGATAACTTATTCTTCAGATAGTTTGCTGTGAACTAAGCTGTCATATGTACATACATCTTAAGATTTTGTAGTTATTTATTACATTAAAATAATTATTTACTTTGATTATATATATGACACTTTAGAATATCAGTAATTAATTTGTGATGCATGGAATTCTGTTAAAGAAGTTGCAACCTTACAGTCCATGTATTTGCATATGTTAGTCCAAATTATCATTCCAAAATATCTTATGCCTAAGAGTTTCTTGTGCAGGGTTTTTATTACTTTAATATTATTTGTTACAATTTACTTTCATTTTATCCATCTAGCTTTCCTGCAGGCTTGTCAATAAAATAAATCAAAACATAATATTGATATGTCTTGTTTATTTATAATTTTTGTATTCCTATGCAAACATTTTAAAATTTACTACTTTCTCATATCCTATCATAGAATAAGAATGTTAGGGTATTGTTAACTTTGACTAATGTTGATATACATAGAACCTTTGAAATCAATCCCCTCCATCCTAAAAGAAAATCAACTAAATTATATTATTTCATGTAATATTTGGATAAGCTAGTAACAATGATGTGAAATTGGAATTTAAGAGAAGATTAGGAAAATATTTGAATCGTGAAACATAACACTGCTTAATGAATTTTGAATTGCCACCATCAAATCAGTTATGTCACCATAAATAACCAACACACAATGGGATACCAACAACAGAAGCCAAGCAGTCTCGAAAGATGAGAGCAAATAGTTGTCAAAACTGTTAAAAAAAAAAAAAAAAAAAAAAAAAAAAAAAAAAAGGAAAAATATAATTTTATGTAAATAAATAATTTTGTTAAAAATGCTTTGCTACTTTAATTTAAAAATGTATGCATTGTCCTATTATGAGAGCGCAATTTGAATAAATTTGTCACAAACACATTGCATAGTGATTGATCTTCATGTGGTGCCTCCCTATCTGAAGTGGAATCCCTCATTTATCATGACTGATTCAATAAACACAACAGTCTTCAGTTAGCCATTCCCCGTCTTGTTTGAAATGGAGCAGTACCGCTATCTTAAGTAATGTGATTGGCAATATAATACCAAAAGTAAAGTCAAGTGTTTGCTCTTGTTTATAGCAATATGTTGCTGAATTTAGTGACATCTTTAAAAGTGATGGAAGAATTCTATCCTGTCAAAAATGTGGCAAATCAGTAAATTCAGATCAGCGATCTCAAGTCTTGCTGCATTTTACAAGTAAACACAGAATGGCTGTTTCATGTACAACTTCTAGACAAGTTATTTTAGGTGAAACACTTTCCTTTGAACATACCATAGTTACAAAAAGTTCAGAATATTGGCAAGATTTATGTAAAACCTTTCTTTCGTGTGATGTTCCTGTATGTAAATTGAAGATCAGGTCTCAGAAATTTTCTTAAAAGATACACAAATTTTGAAACACCAAAGAATCAACATTAAGAAAATGTATATTTCTGCCTGTCACAAAGAAATACTATGAAAGATGTGAAACTAAAAAAATATGCTTAAGTATTGATGAATCATCAGACTCAAGTAGTTGGAAAGTGGGAAATGTTGTGGTAGGTGTGCTAGAAAATGATGAAATATTTTTAGCTATGTTTTCTATTAGCATGTAAAGAAATATCAGTATCAAATCTTATAACAGTGGCTCGCTTATTCAGCGTTTCTCTGGGGTAAATGGGGTGAAATTTAACAGCATTTTACTTACGGATGCTGCTCCATATATGAAGAAGATAGCTTCCCATAAGCTTCCCATGCATGGTATATGTAACTTGTAAAGTACATGATTACCACAGAATATGTGAGCAGATACATTTGTATCCTAGAGTGGAAAAATTCTCAGATGGCAAAAAGTTGATTGTGAAAGAGTCGACAAAAATGGATTTGTTCAGAGCCAAAAATTCAGACATGGTTAGAAGCAACGGTATATTATACAAATAATCTTGAAAATTTTAAATTCAGTGATTGATGAACAAAATAAGGATGATGCTTCATCAATTGAAATTCAGAACTTCCTCAACAGTAGTACATTAAAAAATTAATTATATTGCATATCTGCAAATTTGAGTGCTTTGTCGCACTAACAAAATTAGAAACATCCAACATGTTAACTGAGACATTTAATGAGGTGCATGACATTAAGAAAAATGTATTGATTCAAAGGTCTAAATTAGAAGTATTGAACAGAAATTTAAAAGTGTGTTTAAAAAAATGGTGGATTTTGTACCATGTATAAAATGCCAAGTTGCAAGTAGACATTGGTAAAATGAAGTGTGTGCCAGTGACATTCCTTTGTTGAAATATACAAGATTGTCTTCATGTGATGTTGAATGATCCTTCTGATGTGCATTGTTCCAAGACAACCTACATTGGCTTCTGATGGAAAACTTTGAGAAAGTTTTCATAGCGCACTGCAACAGCTTCCACTGTCTCAAGATTGGTAAGCAATTTTTTAAGAAATTTTTATAATATTGAAACAACATATTTTTGCAATGAATACAATTTTTACTTTCTTGACACATACTATATACGTAGTGTATAGAGAAGGTATTGCATTCCACCAAAAATTGATACCAAGATTAGGCATTTTAGGGTCCCCTGTGTCCCCAAAAAAAAAAAAAAAAAAAAAAAAAAAAAACATTTTTAGAAAAAGGTCTGTGTGTCTATGAACACAATAGCTCAAAAACAAAGTCTCTAAAATACCAAATTTAGTATCTTTACAAGGATATGACAAGATTTGGAGGAAAATCACCCCACCCCAAACTACCCTTTATATGGACAAATTTTCGAAAATTTGGCTCTTAAATTTGATTAAAATACTGTATGTTAACGACATTTACCTGGCAAATAAAACTTGTATTTTCAATTTTCTGGGAATAGCTTCTGATGATCTCTTTATTCTGGATGAGTTTTGCTTGATTTTGCACAACTAGTAAACCGTAGGAGATAGACCAAAACTTTCTACACAAAAAATCAGATGTGTGCCATTCACATGGCCGTCTCTATTGAGGCAGGAACTGGTGAAAATCTGGGAGACGTACCTTTTGGTGCTGGGTTGCGTAGCGACGACTGGTCTTCTTTCCGGCGTTGCAGTGCTGAAGTCGATTCTCGACTTTCCTCGGCTATTGGTGGACTCAGCTACGAACAATTGAGAACTCTCTACATCTAGCTCAGGTATTGAGTGTCGGTGATCTCAAGGAGATGGTACGGGAAATTAACTTAAAATAAGCATCGGCACGTTTCGTTCAGTCAAAGGTTTATTTCATTTTACAAGCTTTCCCGAGAAAGTTCCTGGCGCGATTGTGTTGCAATTATTACCTTCGTCCAAGGGCGTAACGCGTACAAAGGTAACTAAAATTTACGCGGCGACGAGTGCAACAGTTACGTGCAGAATAATTGTAGACAATTTAACTTTCTGCCGTGGCTTCCTTGTTTCTGGCGTCGCAGGTTACGTTTCAACTGTGTGAATCACTGTAATAACTTGACTATACAGGCTTCGTGTGTAGTTACATTCCAACTGCTTGAAAATTATGGCGAATACTCCACATTTATAGCAAATTCTACCCACACGCAAAACTCTCAACTTGTAATATCATTGGCCCATTTTTGGCGCTGAAAGTAGCTTGGGGTGCGCTTCTGCCATGACGTAATTTTAATTGGTCAATGCGTCTTTCGCGTGATTCTTGACCTAAATTTCCTCGTGGTTCCCCTGTCTATATGTCACCTCCACTTGGAGACGTGATAGCGTCCATTGATACATAATAGCGTCTTTCCCCTCTTGCAATATATAAAGAAATAGCGTAAACAACTGAATTCGTCGCTTGAGAACTCTCGGGTTAAAGTTAGAAACGCTTTCCAAGAACAATCTCTCTGAAAAATGTAAATGGCGTTTTCTTTAACTACTGTGGTTCTCAGCGTCCCATTCTATACTGAGCGTGAAAGACCGCTTAATTTTGCTCAGAGGCCTCTCTATCAGGCTTGAGGTTCTTTTACGTGCCGTAAATCTACGACACGGGACCAATGGCTTTACTTCCCTTCCGAAGGAAGCGATGTTAAGGATTTTTACGCCCGAAAAAATCCATCGTCCTCCGCCGGATTTGAATCCACGACCTTGGGTATACGAAGTCAGCATTGTAACGATTACACCACGGAGGGCGACAATCTCTCTGAACATGATATGTCGCTAACTAATTAATCTAAACAATTTAATTAATCAATTAAAAATATAGGCCTTGCGCTTATTTACCTGAGCGACAATCCGTCTTAAGATGCCCCATTTGGAGAAGTGAAAAGATGAACTATGTGAAATCTTTTGCTATTTTTACAATTTCGACCTCCAACAGCTGACATACGGGAGTCTCTTGCCCCTCCTTTTTGTCTATGGTGCTATGAATGAACACTTAGGGTTTCAGTAGTTTCCTTCTATCCCCTCCCTGTTGGCTCTATCTTCACACATATCTCACTTTCTAATTGAACTTGGTCCCTCGTCACTGTCATTAAGTACACATCGGAGTGTTTACGTTTGGAGGCCATTAGCACTGGCACCGTCCAATGTATTCACTCTTATTTTCAATAACCTGGGGATTCCGTTACTTAAGCCTGTCAAAACGGGTTATTTTCCCTTTTCTTCCGAGCTCCGTACTTGTAAGCATTTACACATATTGGCAATATAACATTCTATTTACATTATAAATTTAGCACATTTATTACTAGGCAAGCGCATAACAATTATAGGTAAAATACACAAAACTATCACTTAAGCTAACATGAAACATAAATATAAGTACATTAACCATAACAATTTCTCTTTTTCTTTTATTTTGTTAAAGGAGGCCTCAGTCTACAGTTTTACGTATGGCGGTAGGGTTTTGTATTTTCGCAACAACTGTTTATGATATCGGTCTACCACTTAGTTGACCCCGAGAATTCTAACAAACTCGTACGTATCTGACCCGAATCTTTGTTTTATCAGTAAAGGTCTGCGATATGTTTTGCATCCTGGAGTACTCTTTTCGGAGCGCATTTGATGTTGCGGTGTCCTTCACCAAGACAGCATCTCCTAAGTTTATGATCCATTTCCTTTTGTTCTTGTTGTGTCGGGCCTTACGTTCGGCCGCTTTCTTCTCCATTCTCTCCTTGGCTCTTCGGAATATTTCCTCTTCAGAGAGTTCGGGGATCTTTTCATATGGTATAGCCGCGGGTATTCTCGTTAAAGGTTGAATTCATCCTCCCACGCATCAACTCGATGGGCTTATACATTGTTGTTGTATTCACCGAACGGTTAATTATGTCTTCTATAATTTTAATGTAGTTCATCTAACCGGTGTGCTTCTTCGACACTGCTACCCGGAGGTATATCGTGATATCCCGAGTACCCTCTCACATGAAGTACTCTGTGGTCGGTATCGGAAACAGTGGTACAATTTTATGTTATTTTCCTCCAACGTCCTCACGAATTTGTTGCTGGTGAATATCGACGCATTATCGGTCAAGAGGGCGTCCATCTTCCCAACCTCCGGTACGTAATATTTCAGAATCTTATTTAGGCAGCTGTCGCTAATAATCTTTTTCACGGGGTAGAGCTTAACGTACTTAGCGAAGACATCTAATAAGACTACTTAAATAGCGAAATCCGAGTTTACTTCGGGGCATCTCTCCATGACAATCCATTGCCACTAGCGCCCTCGGTTCACTTCTCAATATGGCGTCAGTTTCATAAGAATATGCCGCATTCAACGGTTTGGCTCGTTGACAAGTATCACAGGCGGCAACTATTTGGTGTACTTTGTGCCTCAATAGTGGGATGTAGAAGTTTTCACCGATCATTAAAGAAGTCCTATCGGTACCTGGGTGTGCCAAGGAAACATGATAGGCTTCTATAATTTGCCTCCCCATGCTTTGCGGGAGGTAGGTATTTCAGCTCGGCTGTTCACGCCCGCATAACTTGTACAAAATTCCATCCTTTTTCCCAAGCTGCCGGTGGTGTTTTGGTTGATTTCAGGAGCCTTATTTGACAATTCAGAAATTTTTCCGTCCTCCTGTTGTCTGCTCTTCATCGCTTTCAGTACCCGAGCGAGGCCCTTATCCATTTGGATTTCTATCTTCCGGAGAACAATCTCTCTCCAAAGACGCTGGTTACTCGCCGGGATAGTCTTGACAACAAATCACTAAAAGTATTCTCGCGGCCTGGCACATATCGAATGCTTACGTCAAACGATAAAATTCCGTGAAAGTACCTTGATATTTTGGTGCTCGTCAGTTTGCATCTTTGCATGAACGCTAGGCTCACGTGGTCTGAAAAAAATTGTCACTTTTTGACAGTACACGTACTGCTTAAATTTCTGGAATGGGTAGTAAACAGCTGCAATTTCCAGTTCTGTTACGCATACGTTTCTTTCATAAGGCCTCTCGAAGCGGTGCTGATAACGTGAAATTCCTCGTCACGTCCTCTGTCCTAACAGGCATCCGAATCCTAAGCATGAGGCGTCTACATAGATCTCGTAGTCCAGCCCGTCTCTTGGCCTTTCAAGTAATAATTCTTCGCAAATAATTCTTTAACCTTAACGAACGCCTTCTGATGTTTTTCCTCCCATTTCCATCTTTGTCCCTTTTTTAGCAAATCACGTAGGGGGGGGGTGACTTGTTGCATAACGAGGAATGAATTTGCTCTGAAAGTTTAAAATTCCTAACAAGGACCTGACTTGCTTAACTTTTCGTGGCGGAGGGATTTTCTTAACAGCTTCAATTCTGTCTGGGTTTGGGGTAATTCCATTTTCACTGACGATGTACCCGAGAAATTCAACTTCTTTCACGCAAAATTGGTACTTTTGTAATTTAACTGTCATCCCATTTTCCTTAAACTTGGTTAGCACATAATGAATATGCGTTAAATGCTCTTCGAAATTGCTGTCCACGATCAAAAAATCATCTACATACTATATAAGAAATTCGTCTGCCGTGTCGCCAAATATAGCGTTTGTAGCGCGAAGCAGACCATGGCCAGACATCTTTAGTCCAAAAGGCGCGACTTCGAACTCAAATTGTTGTCTCTCGAAAATAAATGAGGTGTATTTTTTAACACTTTCTTCTAACTCGATCTGCCAGTAGGAAGACACGAAGTCAATTCTGGAAATAAACTTTCCCCCGTTCAATTTCGAAAGTAACACTTCCACCCCTTCATTCCTGCATGTCAGGCGTGGTATGCCGATTAAGGGTTCTGGCCTCAATGGTCATGCGCAACTCTTTGTTTCGCTTTACTATCCAGCAAAGGGGGCTAACAAAAGTTCTAAAAGAATTCCTAATGATGCCGTCGGCTTTTATTTTTGCAATCACCTCACGCGCTTGTGGTCTGAGGCTTATTGGCAACTCTCGATATTTATGCGTGTGTGGCTGTAAGTTCTTTACTTCGAAGCTGTGTTTATATATTTTACATCTTCCGGGCTTATTTGAAAATACCTGTCTATTTTCTGTCAATACACCTAGCAAGGCATTCTTTTGGGTCTGTGTTAGGTCATATACAGTTTTTAGTTTCTCTTCGAATAAATTAAGGGACGTATTAGGCGACACAATACACAGTTTCCATACAGTAATCTGGACTTCTACCTGGGAGCTGTCTCTCTCCGGTCGGTCGGTCGGTTGTCCTGTTTTCTCTCGCTACACTCAGCTTATCTACGTTGTCGATCTCTCCGAAATGAATGGTACATTTTTCCTCCGTCGACCCCTCTCTTAACAGCCTGCACAAAGAATGAATCACTTGCGAGCTGCCATTCTCCCTCGGTGCGCTTTATTTTATTTCTCTCGTGTTCCACCAAAAATGAAATGCCCGTTTCCTCCTTATCTTTCGTAATATTTAACATCCTAGTCGCTAAGTTTATTTTGGATTTTAATTCGTACAAGATATCGCACCCGATCAGAAAATCACAAATTAAATTGTTTATCACCAAGAAAATAAATTCAAAGCTTTCTGCGCCTAACTGAAACTGTATCAAAACTGTATTTTTATTCGTTGTACCTCTTTATTCACCGCAACACGGCATACAATATTTTTAGTGGGCAAGGCCCTGAGTTTTAACTTTCTGTTTATTAAGCGTTGGTACACTTGCACGCTATAAACGCTTACGGAAGCTCCGCAATCAACATATGTCTCATAATTCTGGCCTGCTATTGTGATTTTTACCTTGGGCGAGTCGGTAATCTCATTCTCGGAATGGTGGCGGAAAGCAGTCAATATTGCACCAGACTCCAAAGTCTTGGGTTCCTGTAGAGTTATATCACCATCATCACGCTCATTCGTCGGGATCAAGGTAGAACCCTCAATTTGACCCGTCAGTAGTTTATATTTGCAGGTGGGGCGCCTCCTGCTGAATTTGCACTCATCTCCTGGTCAGCTGAATGTCAGCAATTTTCATCTTCGCGCCTGTGGTCGGGTCCTCCAGTCATAACGATCTGGGTTACGGTTATTGGTTTCCTCTTCAGCCTGCGATGCTCTGTCATAGCCGCTATAATGACCAATCAGCCACGTCTGAATCCACGTCCGTTTCGAGGTCCCCCACGATTTTCTTTATTTCGGTGGTTGGTCTGCGCGCTAAAGAAATTTATTTGCGGTTCTCTACCCTGACCGCAGCCTTGTTGCCTGTTTATGCCATAAAATCTAGGCATGTCTGGCTCATAGCGCTCTCTAAAATCATTGTCTCTGTTTCTTCGCAGAGGGGCGTGTCCTCGCAGAGGTCGGTTGCTGGGGTGGTTCCCTCCAAAAAATTTCCTCGGGGTTGACTCGGGGTTTGGTCTCCTATTCCTCGTCTGCGATCAAAAGATGAAATGAGGTCAATTAGCTCGGGTATGGTGCGTGGCTTCGCAATATACAAGTAATGGGTAATCCTCTCCGGAAAATGCTGATTTATCATGTTGATGAAATCCGGTTCGGAAACTGGTGGCTGTAATAATCTGTTATTTTGAGTATGTTCCAGCAGATAATCAGGCATGGACTGAGAGGCTCTTTCATCGTATCTCCCATTGCTCAAGGCCGATCTCACATAATTTGGGTGTTTACATTCCAAAATTTATTCAAAAACATTTGCCGAAAATGTGTGAAACTTTGGTTTTCTCCTATTGTTAGCCTGACCCACTGCTCTAACTTAGAACGGTGGCCTCGCTTAACAATTAACATTTTGTTAGCTTCTGGAACTTGTTTCAAATTAAAATATTGTTCCAAATCCGCGATATATTGCCTAGGACGGTCCCCATTCTCCTCATCAAATCTAAGTATATCTATCTCATTTAGAAGATAATTAAATCCACTACAAACAGGTAAATGAGTAGCACAATTCTGCGAATTACAACCGGTTTCCGACTCAACAATGGGATGGGTTTGTCCGTCGGCATTATTTCGAATCGCATCATTTAAATTTACAGCACAAAAATTAAGTTCACTACCTGAAAAGCCATTTCCCTCCTTACAAACTAACTCTTTGAAAGAACCTCTCAAGCCATTGACTTGACTCTCGACAGCAACAATTCGAGATTCGATAGTGGCTACTTTTCTTTATTTCTTCAAATTTGGCATCATTTATGCCTCGCTCGTTAACGATAGTTTCCTTAAATTATTTTTCCGTTAGCTATATTCACCACCAAATCGAATTTCGAGTTGTTTGTTTCCCTGTAAACAAGCATCCTTAGTACCTAAAACATCATTCTGTAAAACAAACAATTCTGCCTCTACACTGGAGTTAACTTTGTTTACTTGAGCCTCCAAGCTAATCTGCCCCGCCTTAACCTCATCTATTCTCTCTCCCTGTTTTGCCAAGTTTTCTTGAAATTTATTTTCCAACTCCCTGTGTTTCGCCTTTATATCAGAACTAATCTCCCTACAATATTATATACTCTAACAGATGATGGCTCATTCGTTCGTTGTTTTCATTCATTTTCTCCTGCAAACTCCTATTGGTTTCACTCATTTGCTCCTGCAAACTCTTATTGTTTTCACTCATTTGCTCGCTCAACCTAGCAAATAACTGCAGAAACTGATTTGAGTCTAACACTATATCTGACCTGGGGGTAGTTTCCGCGTCTTTCGGGGGATTGTTTACTAATGTGGCCGGTTCACGATCTGACCCACTTTTTCCCCCATCAGCTAGCATAACTTCAGCTATCGGCAGCCTGTCTGCGTTATCTTCCCCTACCATTTCAGGGCAATTTTCTCATGAGGTTCTGAATTTCCCTTAGCACGTTCCATTTTTTTTTAAAAAAAAAAAAATCCTGTTCCACAATCTTACCGCTACGTAACAATATAAACTATTTTCTACAGTAGCCTATATACTTACATATAAATGGTCATGCATTATCTTGCTTTCCACAGGACAATATACAGTTTTTGTTAATCACTTTTTTTTTTTTTTTTTTTTTTTTTTTTTTTTCATTATGGCTTCACGGGTGATCAGCCGTGTCAGGTATATAAAATCGTTCGCTGTGAAAGCTTCAAGTCTTACACTTTTTTTTTTCTTACTATTCGTAGAGGCCCCTTCTTGGTCCTTCACGGTCTTCTGGTGCGTGGTTCCCTCGGTGAGTCGCTGTACTGATATGCCCCGTCCTCCAAACACTTTATTTGACGTGTTTGTCCTTCGCTGCAGTCGAGGTGCGTCGTTCCGGGTCGAGCTCAATTTCCCAGTTCAGGCCCCACGGCTTGGGCGGTCATTTTTGAGGCGGGAACTGGTGAACATCCGGGAGACGTACCTTTTGGTGCTGGGTTGCGTAGCGACGACTGGTCCTCTCTCCGGCGTTGCAGTGCTGAAGTCGATTCTCGACACTCCTCGGCTATTGGTGGACTCAGCGACAAGCAATTGAGAACTCTTTACATCTGCCTCAGGTATTAAGTGTCGGTGATCTCAAGGAGATAGTACGGGAAATTAACTTAAAATAAGCATCGGCACGTTTCGTTCAGTCAGAGGTTTATTTCCTTTTACAAGCGTTCCCGAGAAAGTTCCTGGCGCGATTGTGTTCCAATTATTACCTTCGACCAAGGGCGTAACGCGTACAAAGGTAACTAAAATTTACGCGGCGACGAGTGCAACTGTTACGTGCAGAATAATTGTAGACAATTTAACTTTCTGCCGTGGTTTCCTTGTTTCTGGCGTCGCAGGTTACGCGTGACATCACGTTTCAACTGCATGAATCACTGTAATAACTTGACTATACTTGCACGGTTTCTTACTTCGAGCGTCACAGGTCGTGTGTAGTTACATTCCAACTGCTTGAAAATTAGGAGGAGCCAGGAGCAGGAACTAGTCGCCCGAGTGTACTCGGGCGGGGGCAAATCACCACGGTACCTATCCGCTTTTCTCGCGAATTTACCCGTGTGATATAAAAGATGTAGTCTTATGCAAGCGTTTATGTCTGTGTCGAAGTAATGTGGGCAGGGTGTTTCCCTTTGTGCAGCCGGCGCGGGCTGGCTTACCTACCGGAGTGGTCACCCACTCAGAGAGGAACCAGACCCGGTGCTGCTTAACTTGGCCAGCCGCTTGCGGGCTGTCAAGGAAAGCAGTGCCAGCTAGCGGGGAGAACTGAAAGGATGTAGGTAGGGTGTGGGGGAAGGCCAGTGTTGCAGAATCTGGTCGGTAAACAACTTGACGGTCACCCATCCGAGCTGCTTAACTTGGCGGGTGATACTGTAAAGAAGGGAGAGGCGGCCGAAAACTACCATCCCAAGGCGTCCTTGGGAAGACGGTAGCTTACGCGTCTCCTAGGCAGCGTGTGGTCGTAAAGACCGAGAGTGTTCACCTGAGGATTTGAGTGAGGAGCAAGTTTAGTGTATATTGTGCGAGCTCTTTCTCGCACAACGCCCACTATGTGAGGGATTCCGGAATGGAAATGGAGAATGTGGGATGGGAATCTACGGTCTGTGCCATATATCATCCTCAGTGCCCTGTTCTGCACGGTCTGCAGTCTGCGGATGGTGGAACGAGGCACCGAACCCCAGACCTCGCAGCCGTACACCATCAGGGGCGGGATGACCGCGCGGTACAGCCGTAGTTTTAGGTGCGTAGGCATGGTGGAGCGGAAGATGGGAAACAACTGCCGTAGGGCAGCGTGTCCCGTACCGACCTTCTCCCTGACATGTGCAGTGAAAGTAAGGCCGCGGTCGAGGAGGACTCCGAGGTATTTGACGGTGCGGACCCAGGGGATCCGCCGCCGCCGCAACCTCAGGGACCTCTCCGCCGCCAGCCACGGACTTTAGCCAGCAGTAGAGCTGAGCTCTTCTGCGAGCTGATGGCCATCCGCCACTGTTCACTCCATCTGCCTATGGCCTGGAGCTGTCTCTGAAGCGGGGGGAAGCAGTAACGGGCGTTCTTGTTATGTGCCATTATGAGGACATTTGAAAATTAGGGCGAAAACTCTACATTTATAGCAACTTCTACCCACGCGCAAAACTCTCAGCTTGTAATCTCATTGGCCCATTGTTGGCGCCGAAAGTAGCTTGGGGTGCGCTTCTTCCGTGACGTGATTAATTCTAATTGGTCAATGCGTGATTCTTGACCTAAATTTTCTATTGGTTCCCCTGATTATATGTCACCTCCACTTTCTCTTTCGGAGACGTGACTACATAATAGCGTCTTTCCCCTCTTGTAATATACAAAGAAATAGCGTAAACAACTGAATTCGTCGCTTGAGAACTCTCGGGTTGAGGTTAGAAACGCTTTGCAGGAACAGTCTCTCTGAACATCCAATTTATAATAAATATATGATATTTCGTTTAGTAATTAATCTAAACAATTTAATCAATTAAAAATATAGGCCTTGCGCTTATTCTCCTGGGCGACAATCCGTCTCACTGTATCTCTGCAACAAATTATTGTTAAAAAGCTTATGCTTCTATTTACTTCATACTAATCGAGAAAAAAAATCAGCACAAATAGTCCTATTACTTGCTTCCTTATAAGTAGAAGCGAAATAAGGAAGTACTATTGGTTAAAATAATAGTCAAAAGTTGGTTGCCATGTGACTGAAGTTCCTTTGTTTGTATGGACTGGAATTGTTAAATTACTGTATGAGAAAGGTATGTTTTATAAGGCTGAAAAAAAAAGGAGTATCTGAAAAATGATAAACTCCACAAAAAATGTATATAATATAAATTGTGTGTTTTAAGGTGCTCTACATTTTTTGTGTTGTAAGTTTTTGTCCATCTCTTACGGTTTAGCAGTTATGGAAAATTCTGTAAAATTCATCCAGAATAAAGTAGTCTTCAGAGGCTATTCCTAGAAAATCCAAGATATACATTTTATTTGTCGTGTACATATCTTTAATGTACAAAATTTTAATCAAAATCGTTTGAGAAAATAAAAATTTTCGAAAACAGTTCCATGTAAAGGGTAGTTTGGGATGGGGGGCTTTTTCTCAAAATCTTTGTGTCGCATCCCTGGAAGATACCAAACTTAAATACCAACTTTGGTATTTTACCGACTTTTCGTTTTTGAGCTATCGTGTTCACAGACACATGGACACACACGCACACGGATCTTTTTCTGAAACTTTTTTTTTTGATACAGGGGACCCTAAAACATATATTTCCGGTGAAATCTCGGTATCGAACTTTTGGGTGGAGTGCAATAACTTCTCTATACACTATGTACATGGTACGTATAGAGAAAGTAAAAATGTATATCTCATTAAAACACACAATTTGTTACAACTTTTTTTCATAGAGTTGACCAGTTTTCAGATATTGCTTATTTGTTTCAGTTTTAAAATACTTTAAACTTTTCACTTACAGGGATTTGTGAACTCCTGGCAACACAATGAAACTAATTTATCCACATGGCAACCAGTTTTTAATGTCCTTTTAGCCTAGGATATTCCCGTATTTCCTTTCTATTTACAAGAAACCATTTCTGCTAATATTTATTGTGATTAGCATGAAGTAGATAGAAACTTAAGCATTTTAACAATGTGTTATAGACATGCAGAGAAAGTCATATGAAAGGAACGCATCAGATTTTTTAATTTTTTAATACCACGCAAAATATTTTCAAGTTTTTTAGCACACAAAAATTTGTTCCCTGATGAAAGCATTTCTCTTCTGACTCAAACCTTCTCTTAGATAATTATATTATCTTGTAGTTACTATTCTTATGTAGCCAATCAGGTGTTACGTTAAGATTGAATTTCTGAGATCTTGTTTTCTGTTATACTTAGTACTTGAAAAGTTCATGAACACTCATAGCAATAGCTGAGAAATTGCCTCATGCTGTTCCTTTGGTAGTCCATTTTTGTTACTATATGTCATTTGTGATCAGTGGCCAGAAATGCTCATTTTTTAGTAACATTATGAAAACTTTCTATCCCAACCTAAGTTGCAATAAAAAGATTTAATAACTAAGAAAAAATTTGTTGAAATTTAAGTACACCATAGAAATTTATTTTTGTGTGACATTAGCTTTTATTTAAAGTTGAAAACCCACCACTTTCTGAATTTCTGAGTGATAAATTTGTATTGCAGACTTCAGAGAGTCAGAAGTTCAGGATTTGTTACAGTTTGGTGGTTTTTTTATTTCAATGGGAGAATGGTAAACATTAATGTTATGGATTAATCTTCTTTCATTGGGGGTGTCTAATAATTGACTGTTGCATCAGCTTCAGAATGTAATCAGCCATTCCCTCCCCTAACTGCGGTTGGCAGTACCTATTATTCATCTGAATTCTATATATTGGGTGGATAGATTCCAATGTTTAGGAAAGCTTGCCTGAACTGCACATAGGTTGTGTTGTGTCCTAAGATATACTTAAGCCAAGTATGGGGTTGTAACTTGAATTCTTTACATGCTTATCGTTCAGTATAATTCTGCAATCTCCTTTAATGTAAAGAACTGTATAAATTGTGTATATACCTCTTGGCATTGCCAATGCAATCTTCAAAAATCTGATGTGCTCCATTCACATGACTTTCTCTATATCTCTGCAACAAATTACTGTTAAAAAGCTTATTCTTCTAATTACTTCATGCTAATCGAGAAAAATGAGCAGAAATAGTCTCATTACTTGCTTCCTTGTAAGCAGAAGGGATATAAGGGAGTATCATAGGTTAAGGCAATAGCCAAAAGCTGGTTGCTATGTGACTGAAGTTCCTTTGTTTGTATGGACAGGAGTTGCCAAATTCCTGTATGAGAAAATCATGTTTTTCAATGCTGAAACCAAAAACAAGGAATAGCTAAAAACGATTAACTCCACGAAAAAAAAATGTATATAACATAAATTGTGTGTTTTAATGTGCTCTACATTTTTTGTGTAGTAAGTTTTTGTCCATCTCTTACAATTTAACAGTTATGCAAAATTCTGTAAAATTCATCCATTATAAAGTAGTCTACAGAGGCTATTCCCAAAAAATTCAAGATATACATTTTATTTGTCAGGTATACATCTTTAATATACGATATTTTAATCAAAATCGTTACAGCCATTTTTGAGAAAATCAAAATGTTCGTAAAAAGTTCCATGTAAAGGGTAGTTGGGGGGGGTTTCTTGAAAATCTTTGTGTCGCATCCTTGGAAGATACCAAACTTAAATACCAAGTATTGGTATTTAATGGTCTTTTCGTTTTTGAGCTATGCTGTCCACACACACACACACACACACACACACACACACACACACACACACACACACACACACATGGACCTTTTTCAAACAAAAAAAAAATTATTCAGGGGGACCAGTATTTCCAGTGAAATCTCGGTATCGAATTTTGGGTGGATTATAATACCTTCTCTATACACTATAGAGAAAGTAAAGATTGATACTGTTTACAAAATGTTTACAAGGGTCATACAATTTTAATTTCAACATGATTACCATTACAAGGCCACCATATTATGACCAAGTTCTCATACTTGCACACTAAGTAAAAACATTTGCTTAGTGTCTATCTAAGTAGTTGAGACCTGGTGACCATGCAAGCAGAGTATCCATGAGAATTGCTTGAGCTGCCATGGTGCATATTTTATGCTCATAACTACATAATGCAATATCTGTTATTTAGAAACCGTGTTTGTCTAGTTCACTATTAATATTTGGTGTAACTGTCATAACACATAGGAGTACTTTTTACTTTCTCTACATATACTATGTATAGAGAAGATACTGTAATGCCCCCAAAAAATTGATACTGGGATTTCACCAGAAATACATGTTTTTAAAAGAAGGTCCATGTGTGTTTGTGTGTGCATGTCTGTGGACAGCATAGCTTCAAAAACGAAAGGACTGTTAAGTACCAAATTTGGTATTGAAGTTTGGTATCTTCCAAGGATGCAACACGATTTTCAAGAAAACTCCCCCACTGCAAACTAGCCTTTACATTTTTATTTCCAAAAAATTGCTCTAACAATTTTGACTAAAATACCTTATGTTTAAGATATTTTTATTACAAAAGAAACGTATATCTTGAATTTTCTGGGAATAGCCTCTGAAGACCTCTTCATGACTTTTGCATAACTGGCAAGCCGGAAAAGATATACAAAAACTTTCTGCACAAAAAATGTAGATCTCATTAAAACATACAATTTATGTTGCATTTTTTTTTTTTTTTTTTTCGAGTTAACCGTTTTTGAGATATTCTGGATTATTGGTTTCAATTAAGCTACTTAAATTTTTCTCTATCTGGAAGACATCTTCTCGTTTTTCGTTTGTTTTCGTTTATTTATACCTGACAAATAAAGACAGTTGTTTCACATAGCAACCAGCTTTTATAGGATGAGACTATGGATTTAGCTTGCTAATGCTTTAGCTCAACTATCATGAAATAGAAGAATAAGCTTTTTAACAATTTGCTATGGGGGGTATAGAGGAAGTCATGTGAATAGAACAAATCAGATTTTTTTACAGAGAGAGAGAGTGAGAATGCATAATATATCTCAGGATAAAATATCAAACCTCAAGCCTTATAAAAGGCGCATTTTCGTATTAGGTAAGAAATTGTGGTTTGGAGTCCAAGAAAAAGTTCTCATACACAGGTTTAAAATTTGCTATATTACATATCATTTACACCATTATTAGATACTGAGTATCATTCTGGAGATCTTGCAATCGTTAAGTATCAACAATGATTTTAAAATGCATGTATGTGTACCAATCATACTATCAGATAAATGACTTTTAAGCAGTTTGGGATTATGCCATTATAATTACACAAAAAATCTTAAGTGTTCCATTCACATGACTTTCTCTACATCTCTACAACAAACTATAGTTAAAAAGCTTATTATTCCATTTACTTCTTTCTAATTTAGACAAATTAGCAGAAATGGTCTTATTACTCGCTTCCTTGGAAGTAGAAGGCAAATAAGGGATAACCATAGATTAAAGTGATACACAAAAGCTGGTTGCTGTGTGACTGAAGTTCCTTTGTTTGTATTGACAGTTGACAAATTCCATATGACAAAAGTATGTTTTTCAAAGCTGAAACCAAAAACAAGGAATATCTAAAAAGCGATAAACTCCACGAAAAAAAATATATATATATGACATACATTGTGAATTTTTAACATGCCCTACATTTTTTGTCGGTTAAGTTTTTGTCCATCTCTTACGGTTTAGCAGTTATGCAAAATTCCATTAAATTCATCCAGAATAAAGTAGTCTTCAGTAGTCTTCCATAAAATTTGAGATTTATATTTTATTTGTCAGCTAAATATCTTTAAAATCGTTAGACACATTTTTAAGAAAATCAAAATTTTTGAAAAATGTTTCATGTAAAGGGTAGTTGGGGGTAGCGGAATTTTCTTAAAAATCTTCGTGTCGCATCCTTGGCAGATGCCAAACTTAAATATCAAGTTTCGTATTTAACGGTCTTTTCGTTTTTGAGCTATGCTGTCCACAGACACACACACGGACCTTTTTGTAAAAAATCTTTTTTTTTTTTTTTTTTGATTCAGGGGGACCCAAAACATGTCTTTCCGGTGAAATATTCGTATCGAATATTTGGGTGTAATACAATGCCTTCTCTATACACTATGTACATAGTACGTGTAGAAAATGTAATAAGTAATTAATTAAAAATGTTTTCTCTAAAAATTTAATTTTTCACAGAAAGAACTCCACCTTACTTAGCAAGCTAATAAGAACATACAATAATTTATATTTATAGTTACATATTACCCACTGTCTAAAATAGCGTAAGGTTTTTGGAATTTTAAATGATATGGTTTATAGAATGCAAAATATTATGCACAAAAACTCTAAATGTAATTCCTCAGTTTCTGTATATGAACTACAACAATAATTAATGGAACAGTCTACAAGTGTATGGATAGCAAAACCATAAAAATGTGATGTGAGTTTTGTGTACGGATTAATTTTTCTAAGCTGTATAAAGTCAAATGCCAAATTTGAACTAATCAAGAGCTGAAGTATTTTTAAATTCTTGTTTTATACTCACAAATTCTGTTGCAATAATTGGAATTACAATAAGGAGATTGCCATTATTTTAGTTATTATTATTATTGTGTTTTTTTATTTGAAAGTATGTTTCCAATCCCAAAAACCCCTCCCTTGTTGCTACATGTGTATCAGAGAAAAAAAATGTGGAAGGGTAGTTGAGATATGGCGCATTGCTTGATGAAGGCAATTATTATGTAAAAATTATAGAATAAAGAGGTATATACCTAAATATTACATTCAATATATGTATCTATTTTTTAGTAAATTATTGTTTGTAATATTACCTACAAGATAACTGTTTCATATTCATATAGCTTTAAAATCCAGGTCTGCTTATTCTGTTAGGAAGTAGCCGAATGTCACCTAATGAAAAACCCTTTACATGTTGTGTAGAAAATATTGAATTATGGTCCTTTTAATATACAGGGTTATTCAAAAAGAAAGAACAGATTTCAAACATTTATTGCTTCTTAACTACAAAAGATAAAAACGTGGTCCCAACGTTCATGAGAGAGAAAAGTTTACAATTGAAATAGAGCAGGGGGTAGAAGTTTCAATCACGTCCGCATTGGCACTGTTGTAAGTCCGTAGTGAAATGGTGGCAACACCACAAGAGAAATCATTTTGTGTGCTGCAATTAACAAAACTAGAGTCCATTGTTGCAGTTCAATGAGTATTTCGCCGTAAATTTAAAAACAATCGTCGCAGCATAAGCAAATTCGTAGAAGATGGTTGCATCTGCAAAAGGAAAAGCACGGGACGTTCTCACACATCAGACGCGAATGTCGAGCGTGTTCGTACAGTATACGAAAGGAGCCTCAAGAAATCCACATCACGAGCAAGCATGGAACTTAACATTTCTCAACCAATGGTATGGGGAGTTCTAAAACATCGTCTGCACCTTAAGCCATACAAACTGCCGTTATTGCAAGCATTATACCCTGAGGACCACAACAAAAGATACCAATTGTGCATTGGCATGTTAGAAGATATGGAAGAAGACAATTTTGCTCAACGATTAATTTTTTTCTGATGAATGCACTTTTTATCTTTCTGGTAAAGATAATCGCCAAAACGTTCGAATTTGGGCAAGTGAAAATTCTAGGACAGTTATTCAACATGAAAGAGATTCAAAAAAGGTGAACGTCTTCTGGGCGATATATGTAACCAAATTTTATTACATTTCTTCTTCATGAAGAAAACTGTGACAGGACTAACCTATCTAGACATGCTTGAAAACTGGTTATTTTCCCAACTTGAAGACGCAGATGACTTCAACTTCATGCAATATGGTGCCCGGCCTCATTTCTCTTACTACGTCCGACGTTACTTGAATAACACACTTCCAGGACATTGGATTGGAAGAGGAGGGGCAAAAGATCAATTTTATCGCCGGTGGCCTCCCAGGTCTCTAGATTTCACTACGTGTAATTTTTATCTATGGGGTTGCGTAAGAGACCGTATTTTTATCCCTCCTATGCCTGGCACTCTTGAAGATCTACGACATCGAATTGTTGAAGCTGTGAATTCAATAACTGGAGACCAACTGATTAGTGTATGGCAACAATTGAGCCACCATTTCGACATGTCGTGTAACACGCGGTGCTCATATTGAATGCATATTATAAAATTGTACACCTTTCTCTCTCCATGAACATAGGAATCATGTTTCTATCTTTTGTAGTTTGGAAGCAAAAATGTTTGAATCTGTTCTTTCTTTTTGAATAACCCTGTAGTTAAAAACTATAAGATTAATTTTTCGGCCTCTGTGTGATTTATGCCATTAATCTGATGTATAATATTCATTACGAACAATAAATTTTAAGTTTAGCACATAATTTTTTCTCTGCAATGGTTCTTTGCAGCCTTGTCATATTGTAATATGCTTTCAAGTATCTCAATTTGCTTTTAATCAAAATAGAACTGACAGCGTGAAACTGTGTTATTTTCCCCCCATACATTTGCAATTTTAGTGTCAGAACCAAAAATTTACAGGAAATATTGACATTATCACTTAATGTTTAACAAAAGCAAGAAAAATTACGGACTAGTGTTTAATTTTTCTATGCACAAAAATGAATAGTTCTGAATAACTAGTGCCTCATAATATATAGCATTTTCATAAATGTTTGTTTGCTACATTCATTATTTCATTCTCACATCACTCCATGCTCTTGTATTTTGCTGTAATTGTTTAGTTATTACACGTAGGAGGTGTGGTACTTCAAACTCTTTTTAACTTTGGTTGCGAGCATCTCTTTGTTATTTAACACATTAATCTCCTCAGCTTTAAATATTTTTTGTGTGGCTGCTTAGCTTGTTATAGGATTAGTTTAGCCCGTTTAGTGACCCAATTATTTGCCTTACAAGCTTATACCCTTCTTTGGGAGCTTAGACATTTCAAAGGTAGGATATCTTTTTCTCTAGAGCTTCACACTCCACCACAAGACGTTTTAACACTGCAAATAATTGCTACATATGCAAAAGAAGCAGTAATAAAATATGCCCTGAATTTTAATATTTCAGCTCACAACCCATGTATTTGCACATAACATGTCTATTAATGTGCTAAGAGTGTTAATAAATGTATATTTTTTTAAATTGTAGCTATATTATTGCAAAAATTCTAGTAACGGAATACCTATTAATGCTTTATAAAGTTATAGTGGTTTTACTTTGCATTTAGTAAAAGTTACTAATGAGTGATTAAAATATCACACCATAATCATTTCAACAGTTTTTGATAATTTTATATCCAAGCTAGAAATTGTCAAGCATTTTACCTAAACACAAAACTTCCAAAGTAAATTTACACACACTTTAAATTTCATAATCCAAATTATGAAAAGACAGTGTATGATTCATAATAGCAACTATTTAAATTTATTTTATTAATATGGAGATATCTGTTAATATAGAAATATCACAAGTGGTTGTATAGATTTTATTTTGCTTTTAAACTGTTTGTTTGATGCTATTGGTACTGTGAGCAGGTAATTTATATTCTTTTCTTGTTGTATTTTACATTTTATCTATATGTAATTCCTAAAGTTTTTTTTTATTGTCTCATTTATGTAGCCCCATTTAACGTGCACGGTGATATCAGGGGCTCTAACTTATGAAAAAGCTCGTTGATTATAGGTTCATAAACGTTGGATTTTTTAAACATTTTATTTTCTTAAAAAACACACATACTTTCAGAATCGGGTATAAGGAATGATTTCGGTTAAAGAAAAATTGCCTGTCTCCGCCGGGAATTGAGCTTGAGACCTCTGGGTAAGAAGTCAGCTGCTGACCACTCATACCTGGAGGCAGTCAACTCCTAAAGTTGTATAATTTTCCCCGGTTTTTTTGTCACACATAGCTTTAAAGTAATATTATATAGTTCTGTCATTAACTTTCCAAATATATTGTTTTATCATTACTGTAGTGTAATTTATTTTGGTAAATTCTCCATTCATGCACTCTTCATTTTTAAAGATAAACACATAAGGAAAAAATAGAGGAACAAAAGTGTAGTAATATCACCACTGATGGCCGTTGTTGTATATATATATTTATTTATATATTGCCCAAAAGAATAAAAGGCAACTGGCAACCAAACCAAGAATTCTCAGTAAACGATGAAATAATAATGGATTATAAAGTTTTTCTTGAGTCTGCAGTCAGATCAGAATATTTAGAGCGCTACATAGGTTTCTTGAGAAAAAGCTAGAACTGTTCCAGAGATTTCTGATCTGGCTGCAAACTCGAGAAAACTGGCCGAAATAATGGAGTGGATGGTTCGGTGAGTGGGCAGGGCAGAACGCTACTTTGGCGATTGAGCTACCGTAGTCGGTCAAGTTTCTGTGTCCTGCCGTGCGAGAACACTTGGAGTCGCGTCGATCGCCGGAAGTGGAATGCGAGTCCAATTTTTTAACATTGAGTTAACCATCTACACGTTTATA
Organism: Hymenopus coronatus; assembly: GCA_030762935.1. Lineage (NCBI taxonomy): Eukaryota > Metazoa > Arthropoda > Insecta > Mantodea > Hymenopodidae > Hymenopus > Hymenopus coronatus. Next base: position 150,534,697 of record CM060882.1, on the reverse strand, counting down.
GTTATCTATGGTTCCAAGTGTTTGGCGCACAGCAGTAAGCATTAGTGAGAATGCTGAAGTGGTGCATGCATTGTACATAAAAACAGGCAGACTGTTGACGAGCTCTCTCGAAGCCAACTGGAATATGTGCGCGAAGTTTATTGCATGGTGGAATTATAAGAGGTGAGGCATGAGTATTTGTTCTGCTTCCGCAGTGGCGTCACGTTGATTGCAACTTATGGGAACAAAGTTGTAAAGCCTAGTCTGAATATTTTATCTACAGAAGAACTATTATTGCAGACATTAAGAACCATACACAATAAGGATTAGCTTATATAAAGAAATCGGATACTTTGTATTGTAAGCAGATCTAGTCTCTTACTCTAAGATACTTGTACTTTGATGTGATACGAAAGTCATTCATGGAAAACATTATTATAGACAGCAGCATAATTATATTCAGCAGGAACATTTATTAACTACAGTAGTACTATATATAATCTTAATTCAGTACATTTACCGTAATTATCCGAATACAGGACGACCTCGAATGCAAGACCCCCATTTTCCAGAACTTAATTTTGGAATTTCGCATATCATCTACATAAGACATATTTAAAAGACATAATTACATAGTTACATAAAAAAGTTTAAACGAAATTTAAAAGTTTCCCATATGTGAATAAACTAATGGGCATTTAAGCTCATTAAGCCCTTATTTATTTATTTTGTGTAGTTAATTCGAATTTGCGCGGAAATTCACGTTTCGAGCGGTTGCTTGAGAGAGGAATATGGAAATGTACGGCATGGATGCGATAGTACAACGCTAACCATCTATCGCAACTTCTTCCAAGCCCTTATTTTTCCTGGCTTCCTATGAACCACACAAAATCCTAAGTTGCATCACATGGAACGCCTACGGCTTATGAAAACGAAAACCCGAACTTAGAGATTTTGAAACAAAAATTTTATTCAGCCCTTATTACACAAACTCACTTAAGTGATGCAGCAGGGATTTAAAAAGCGCGGCTTACTTGCACCAGTTGTGTACAATGATTCTGCCTACCCTGGTCCAGATCAATCGGCAGAGCACTTCTTGAGAACTCCTACTCAAGGCACGTACATGGTGCATAGATTTATTTGTTGAAAGGAAAATTATATTTTCTTTGAAACAAAGCTTGCCTTTATTCAAAACTTTTCAACATAGTTTCAAATTTGAAAGATATCCTTCTTTCTTTTAAAACTGAAAATCATCTGTAATTTAAAGAGTATATTCCCAACGAAATGTCTCTATTCCCGCAGCAAATATTCACTTTACTGTGTATCTTTCCCTTGCATGCAATGTGTTTTCTTTCTATGTGCTTGAACTAAGATGTTCTGGACAATGACTTCCCAAATTCCCCGAAAAAATCAACTACCTCGTCGAAAATTATAGCTCTTCTATTTTTCGACGTAATATTACGTCAAAGCACAAATTCTTTTATAACATTAATCTTCTTCCCTGATGAGGAATTTTATCCCTCAGACTTAGTCTCTCCATGACCTTCCCCGACGAAGTCAGAAGGATAAGTGTAAAAGCTTTCAAAATTTTCCTTTAATAAAACAGGTTATTGACACAAAATTAAACAACTCATCGCCATATGAAAAATAAACTGACGAAAACAAAACCGCAACGAAATTCTATTTTCTCGAAAAAGTAACCAAGGAGTAATAACATGAAAATACAAAATGACGGGGAAAGGCGCATTCTTACAACAACAACATCAAAAACTGTCAAAAATACAAATAAAACTTGAAATAAACATGGCTATTCGTCTGTGATACTTCACAATGCCCCTTTTGTGTTTATGTGAGTATATGTAAACATTTCTAATAAACTGATCATATAAGCGCAAAATATTCTCCAGTTAAATTGTAAACAGGCAGAACAAATATTTACAAAATATATCCACTCACACAATAAAAATCAATCACCCTTATAAGTTTCTCCATCATATTAGTTAATAATTTAACCATTTCTTTTCGTATTCATCCATATCAAACAAGTCATTCATACAAACATTATTTATATATCAGTTGTAAATTTACAATTTACAAAGGCCTCAAAGTTTGTTTGTTGCATAATAACCTGAAATGCACATTCCTCTTAGTAGAATTAGCATTATATTTGTTTTGTAAGGCCGCAAAATAAGTTTGTGATACTTTATAATGATTTTTACCTAATAGATATTTTTACTTCGTAAGTGTAGTCATTGTATACATTGTTGATGTTATATGGATCCTTGTATAAAAGTCTCATACAGTGGTCAAATGTTTTTGTTTGTGTTTGAAATAATTTTCTTTTTTTACCAAAACAGGATCGCCAATAGATGGATTCCATTTCCTCTTATGGCTCTTCTACTTCCATTTTTGTTCTTTCTTTGAAATACTGAATATGCTTTTTTTTTTTTCTTTTTTTTTTTTTTGTAATGCATTTATTTTATGTCGCCTAACTGCAAGGTCTTGTAGCGACTTTAAAACATGATACAAATTTGAACACAAGGGATAAACATAAAACATTATACAGTACATTAACTTTACAATATTTCCAAAGCCAAAATATTAAACAAATTCACATACATTGTTTACAGTGAGATTGCATTGTGAAGCAGGTTTACAATAATTTATCATACAATTTGGTGCATTTAAAAAACTGTATCTGTCTAAGACATGAGCTCGAGTCCTTCATTGACAGATTTAGGTAATCTGGGATCTTGAGTTTTTTCCTGTAGAGTTGGTAGCGCGGGTAGTACTCGACTATGTGCTGGATACTCTTTCTTGTATTGCAGGTCGTGCATTGTGGTGGCTCTTTTTAGAGAGGATATAGGAGTGTGTAAGTTTTGTATGTCCAATTCGGATTCTAGTTACGAGTATCTGGTCACGGCGATTTAGGGATTTGACTGAAAAAGGTGCTGTAGAGTTACCTCTTGCGTCGTGGAGTTTACTTTTGGGAGAGGTAACCCAAGAGTTTTTCCATGTATCGCGGAGAATTCTTTTCAGATGAGCATTGACGTCTTGATATGGAATTTTCGCACTTGGATTTGCACTTGGAAGATTTGTTGCATCTTTGGCTGCTTTGTCGGCTAAATCATTTCCGTGTATGTTGGTGTGTGAAGGAATCCAGATTAATTTTGTGGTTTTTTTTTCTTCGTGAAGATGCAATTGAGGAGGTGATGAATTTCATTAATTAGAGGATGAACTGCTGAGATATCTTGAATAGCTAAAAGTGCACTTTTGGAGTCAGTAAGCACAAGAAAAGGCGTTTCGCTATCCAGTTCGTTAATGTAAGATAGAGCTTCCTTGATGGCAAATAATTCACATGTGAAAATTGTACATAACTTTGGCAGTTTGTGGCGTATGTTGTTCTCAAGGTCAATAATGACGGCGCAGCCACAGCCATTATTAGTCTTTGAACCGTCAGTGTATATTTGTCGGTGATCTGGGTATTTTTCCAGCACTTCCTGGAGCATTTGTTTGTAAACTCTATCGCATACATCTGTTTTGGGCCTTTTGTTTGTAAGGTCAAAGTTCACCTGTATGTCTATCTTTCTGAATGACGTCAGGTAACCTTATTATCAGGTTTCTGGCCTAACATTAATTCTATTGGAGAAAACCTTGTTGTAGCACCCATACTATTATTAAATACTTCTTTCAAGCATTTACAATGCTTAGCCCAAAATTTGTTGTCATTGTGACAAAGTAACCTAAAATATGTGGAGATAGTCCTCAAGCAACGTTCACGGGGATTTTCATTGAGGAAAATAACTGGAGTTATTATATAATTTTATCCCATGCTCATGTAAAGTTTCCTTAGATATCTTGTCGCCCTCCGTGGTGTAATGGTCGCCATTCTAACTTCATATACCCAAGCTCGCGGGTTCAAACCCGGCGGAGGAAGATGGATTTTTTTTCGGGTGTAAAATTCCTTAGCATGGCTTCCTTCGGAAGGGAAGTAAAGCCGTTGGTCCCGTGTCGTAGATTTACGGCACGTAAAAGAACAAGTCTGATAAGAGAGGCCTCTAAGCAAAATTAAGAGGGCTTTCACGCCCAGTATAGAATGGGACGCTGAAAACCACAGCAGTTAAGGAGCGTCCATTTCCATTTTCCGCTCAGGTGTTATAAGAGTCAACGTTTTGGCTACACTCGAGATTTCTGCAACGGTGAAAATACCTGCACCAACTGTGCTGACATCTCCCACAATGGTGTATGTACTTCTGATGCTTTATGAGATCAGATGGGTGTTGTTTAAATAAAAGAATTTAGATAAACATGATACTTATTTATTTCAATGTTACCACGTGATAACCAGAAGAGGACGTAGAAAGACGCACAGCCGGCTTCTAGTCGGAAGTGCCAACATAAGTAAAAAGAGCCTGACTTGGTTATATATATATAAAAAAAAAAAAAAAAACACACACACGTTATAATTGCCAACTGACATTCTAATTTAGACCTGTTCCACATACAAACCGTTCACAAATTTTCCATGTTTAACAATAGTATAATTGGCGCAATAGATCTGGACATGTGAAAATCTTAATAAAGTTACGAAGCGGTTAAGTAGTAGATTCATGTATGATGGAAGAGTGCCTGTCACAGTCAATGTCAAATATCTGTCACCTCTTACGCACCTGCACTTTACGGCGCTGCACTGATAAACATGTGTTTTCATATACACAGGACCGTATTTACGGCAGGGCACACACATAGACATGAACCGTCAAGTTCATTTAAATTTGCCGTTCGCAGAGGAATATTAATTGACGCATTATGGCTATGCTGATTAGTTTGCTCGCTATGTGCACGTAGCGGAGACAAAGCGAAACACATTCCAATAGTGAGAATCGATTAACACACGCAAAAAATTGTAAGATCAAGGTGTGTGTATTAGTCATTAACGTTAATTTTTTATATTGCTAGCTCAGGTAATGAACAGTAATTATTATTGTAACTATATTGAGTTCTTTTATAATTAACGAGCCGGCATTCCGGCATAATGAAGTAGTAGGTTATGTTTGAATCTTTTAAGTTTTTCAACTGTTTATCATATTTTCTTTCGTTTTCTCAGTTTCAGTGTCGATTGACACTGAATAAAATGACAGGAAGAAAGAGACTTAGTGGGACTCAGTATTGTTCATTGGCGAAAGATTAAAGAAAAAAAGACGCATTGAGAAAATATCCACGCCTTGATGTGTTTATAAAATCGACCCCAAGGAGTTTATAGAAACGCCCTCGCCAAGTGAAGCTGTTGAAGACTATGGGGAAACAAGTACCCCAAATAAATCTAAAGATAAAAGAAAAAATTATCAAACGAAAGTGAAGGTGGAACTTCCATCGTTGCTGACGAACCCTTTACAATTAGTGCTGATCCTTTTCTTTGGGGGAAAAAAACTGATAAAACACGGGACTATATTGCAATGAACGGGGTAAAACAAAATAAAGGTGATTTTTCTAAGTCGAATCATCAGCTTACAAGGTGCCACAAGCCGTTGTACTAGTGCATTTTTCAAAGAAAGCTGGCGAACAATGAAATTATTAACAGAAATGATTTAGTATATTCTGAAAGTCAGTGAACATTATTTTTTGCACCATTTACCCTTTTTGGAGGAACATCAGACTTGGCAGGACCTCATGGTTTCTCAAACTGGAAACATCCAGAGCTAATTGCAACTTATGAAAACAGTTCAAGGCACCGAGACTGTGTTCTTAGTTTAAAAAACAGAAGTTCCATTTTGACAAGAAAAGATGGATAATTATTCTCACAACATGAAAATGAAGTTCAGTACTGGCGTAATGTCTTACAAAGGGTGGTTGCTGTTGTGAAGAAACTTTTCTCTCGAGGACTGCCTTTCCGTGGCAATGATGAAAACCTTTGAAGTGTTCATAATGGTAAATGTTTAATGTGCATGGAACTTATTGCTGAATTTGATCCATTTCTTGCTAGCCACATGTCATATAAGATTCTGGAAGTGGAAAATTTTCATATCTGCATTTTGCTATATATATGAGCAAATAATCAAAATCATGGGGAAGAGAGTTGTCGAAGAAATAGTGATACAAGTTACTGCGGCAAAATACTACTCTATAATTGTTTACTTAAACCCTGATATTGCACATAATGACCAATTAAATTTTGTCTTGCGTTATGTCAACAAAGAGCGGCTAGCTGAAGAGCGGTTTGTTGAATTTGTGCCAAATCCAGGACATGGTGGCCAGGATCTGTCAAATGCAATGATAAACTGTCTTGAGAGACATGGATTGGACATAGGTAACTGCAGAGGACAGACTTATGATAATGCACCAAATATATCAGGTATTTAATCAGGCTTGCAAGCTAGAATCAGAGCTCTCGCTCCTTATGCTTTCTATATTCCTTGTTCCGCGCACACTCTGAATATGGTGGGTTCAAGTGCAGCAAGATGTAACCAAGCAACTTATTTTATTGACATTTTGCAAGAAATATTTAATGTTTTCAGTGCTTTTAGTCATCGATAAAACCACTTTAGCACATTTTTCAGTAAAGAGAACTTGAGTGTCAAGTGCCTCTGCTTAACCCGGTAGTCAACTAGAGAAGAAGCTGCAGAAGCTTGAACAAAGATGGCGAGGCAATCGTTAGAGCACTGTTGTCAATAATAGTGAGAAGTCTTTGGTGAAATCTGAAGCTAAAGGCATAATCAAGAAGCTGTGTAGTCTTAAGACATCTTTTGTGACTGTAGTTTGGAATTACGTTATTGAAAGGTTCAATGTTGTAAGTACGCAGTTACAAACAGCAGATATTGATGTAGCCACTGTTTATAATTTGTATAGTTATTTGGTTAGTTTCTTGTAAGAAATGAAAACGGGTTACGAAGTTTTCAAGAATCTAGGACAGAAGCAATTTGAATCTCTTTGTAACATTACAATTGACCAGGATAAGAAACGCATTAAGAAAAAGAAAAGATTGTTTGATGAATCTGATTCAGATTCTGAAGGAAATGATGATTCAGATGACTTACAGATGTCTTTCCTTTTGATTCTGGATAAATTGATTGAAGAACTGAACAGAGTTTCTTCCTACAAGGAATTCAGTGAACCATTTATATTTTTGACAAATCTGAAGATGCTTAGTCCACTTGAATTTCAGGAAGCATCATCCAGACTTCAGAAAGTCCACAGTTCGGATCTTGAAGATTCAGCATTTGTTCTTCAAAAACTACATAGAAAAGAATGAAAATGCGTCTGTGCAAGATGTTAAAAGGTAGCTGTCTAGAGAGTGTTCCCAAACATAAACATAGCTCTACAAATATACTTGAGCAATCCTGCTTCCAACTGCTCAACTGAGAGGTCATTTTCTGCTCTAAGACGCATAAATAATTATTTAAGAACATCACAAAAGAAGGATCGTCTTAGTTGTTTTAGTGTTCTTGCAATTGAATCTGACTTAACAGTGAAAATGGACTCATAAAGTTGTTTGCAAATGACAGGTCAAGGAGGAAGCCTCTTGTTATTTAAACAGTATATGTTTTGACATCTAATATGGGGTGATGCTACTTTAGTGTAAGTTCATTCTATTAAGATGTTTCTACTTAAATTTTAATAAACTTACTTAGGGTGTTTGCCACTCATACTTAAGTATCCAAACTGGTGAAACAATAGTCGCCCTCCGTGGTGTAATGGTTACAATGCTGACTTCATATACCCAAGGTCGCGGGTTCAAACCCGGCGGAGGACGATGGATTTTTTCGGGTGTAAAAATCCTTAGCATGGCTTCCTTCGGAAGGGAAGTAAAGCCGTGGGTCCCGTGTCGTAGATTTACGTAAAAGAACCTCAAGCCTGATAGAGAGGCCTCTGAGCAAAATTAAGCGGTCTTTCACGCCCAGTATAGAATGGGACACTGAGAACCACAGCAGTTAAAGAGCGTCTATAAATAACACGCCATTTACATTTTTTGGTGAAACCATTCTCTATGTTGTGAAAATTTGAGTAATATATGTATTGCAAGTTGGGGCAGCAAAAAAACTCGTTTTGCCCAGGGGCGTCAGAGGTCCTAAATTCGGGCCTGCTTATATATATATATATATATATATATATATATATATATATATATATATATACATCTATACAAATACTATATAAAAATGTTAATCGTCTGCCTCCAATTCTTCCATATCTGGCAGTCCTTCGTCTTCGCTCACGTCATTGTCATCATCAACGCTATCGCTACTTTCTGCGCCACTATCCTGGATTAGAACTCTTTTTGATTTTCTACAATTCTTTCTAATGATTTTCAATGTTCTCAACATGTCAACATACATTTTCGCATTCTGACCTGCCAATTTCTGCAATTCGCTGACGACGCAACTGTTCCACATCTTTTAATTTAAAAAGTATATATTAAGTTTATTTTTCTTTCTTATCTTTGAGAACCCTGGAAATTAACTCAGTGAAATATCAGTTGCCTTGGCTTTTCTTTCATTCACTTTCTACAGGCTTTTGAAGAATTCGAGGAACATACATTTTCTTCCTTCATCTCTGCCTCTTGTTTCATTAAGTCAAGGACATTTGCTATTATTTCTCTGCTCTGACTAAGTAATACATTGCCACTTAACTTTGAAAACGCAGGAGCCATGGTTAAAATAAATAAAATGAACACTATTCACTGCCCACTTTGAATACAAACATATGCGGAACACTTTCGTTACAGATTGTACAAAGTTTGCTTGCTGTAACTTTAAGAAAAGTATCATTTGACAAACTCCGATAAGGCAGGCTCGGTAGCTGGGTTGGCGGTCAGTGCCATAATTCCAGAAGTTTTGCTCCGGCAGTAAGATTTTTGTCTTAATACCAGCCACTAACACATTTGTATTAATCGATCCAATTCCACATACCCTTGTCAGACATTTTCTTTGATAAACAATCTTCTTATATTAATGTTTTGGTGCGCTTATGAAATCCCTCACCTTTACCAATACAAAATACACCGTTATTATCATTGAATAACACATTTGTATTAATCGATCCAATTCCACATACCCTTCTAAGACATTTTCTTTGATAAACAATCTTCTTGTATTGAAGTTTTGGTGCACTTATGAAATCCCTTACCTTTACCAATTCACAATGCACCATTATTATTGAAAATGTTTACACAGATCTTTCCTAAACCCAGTATCTCAAACACATTTCTGACATACAGCGATTCTTTGATACCTTCAATGATAATGTTATACTTGTTTACATGCCCACACGCGTTTAACCAATTGTCAACAGTAACTCTTAACACGCATTCTGAAATAGTATTTCAACGTCAGTAGATTTGAAAATTCATGTTGTATTTTGGAATATTCCCCCCTAATTTGCGTCCATATTAATTCGATGGCATTAAAATCACAATACGTTGGTAGCCACACTATTTCATGCAATTTTCTATTGCATCTATTTCATACACATTGACTTTATCGTTATATTCATTTTTATCAATTTATAGAGCACTCGTTTTGTTCAGCAAGGTTCACATTAACACTTTTTATTTGTAGCCACACCTGCATATCTACTCTTTTGGACGATGGCATTGATACTTTGTGTAGTTCCCTTAAATGATACAACGCGTTGTCCATAAGAATACTGCTGCCCTTTGGGAATATTCGGAAGCTGGTTTATAAACCACTCTTTAAATACATCAGCGTCCATTTCATGATAGTCTCGATGAATATAGATTTGAAACACTGAAGAATCCCAGAAATAAATCCGTCTGAAGATCTAGCATGAACATTTGGCCCCTGAGACATCCACATCTTACTTTTGGTGTGATTTATGGTAACCATGTTTCATCTAAGTAAATCATAGGACGACCAGTGCAACGTATGGTCTTCAGTTTTTAAGGAAATTAAATCTCTTGAATACGTCGGCTCTCACCATTAAACATTTATGGTCTTTGTTATTAACATTCTAACTACACTTTAGTATATTCTTTAGAATTTGGTGCAAATCCCATTTACTTACGTGAAAGACATCTGCTTTCACTAAATAATCCTTTATATCATTTAAACTCAAATAAAGTGCTCCTTATACAGAGAATATATAGCTCTTCTTATTGCTGCAACTGTAAATGAATCCATAATACTTTTCTGGAGTGTTCCGAGAGGTCGCTTCTTCCCAGGAGTTTGCAGTACTGTTCCACTGCCTTGTGCGAGAAGATACACCAGTTGCTGCAGAAGTTGTTTTTGGGATATTGCTGACGGGTATAATTAAATGTCCAAGTTTTAAAGCTTCAAATTCTTCAGCAAAAATGATGTACATTGTAAACAATTTCCCTCGCGTCTGACTTCAGAGGTCTGCCTTGTTTACCGACATCAGCTAAAAATGTCACAAACACAAACGAGAGCACAGGTACGGCGCAAATAAAACATACAATATTTTTACACACGTGTTCCTGTTATGAAACTCGTTATTACTTATCCTTAAAGTTATAGCAAAAGACAGGTTTATATTATTCGTGTACTTGCAAGAATTATATTATCCACAAGGTCAACATGCCACTACTGAAAACTATCATATGCTGCAAGACGGATGTCAGCGTAAGAAAAGTGACAAGGATCCATCCTTTTTCGAGGAGTTTCCAATTGTGACAGTATTTTGATAGGACTCATATATTATTAGTTTAATCATTAGTTTGTAATATTTAACATAAGAAATATGCTCAGTGGAACGCAGTACCGTGGTGGGTAGAAAATCCCTTTTGTATTCGTCAAGGCTACGGGCTTTGTTGAATATAAGTAACATTTTAATGCATTAGGGATATAAGTAACAGCCCTTAAGAAGAAACTAGGTACTTTCCTTTTGAAATTGAAGAAAGGGAATTTCTCATTGTAGAACAAGGTCACGTGGGTGTAAAATACAGAAAAATCCCCGACAGTCACGTGATGATGCCACTTTACGCGCTCTTTTTCAGCCAATCAAAAAGGAGAGCAAAACTCGGACCTTTTTGTCTATAAGTGATGAGCGGACAAGAAATCAGGCTAATAAGATTCACAATGAAGCTAACAGGGTTCATAACATAACGCATAACACACAAGGCTCATAAAGTACGACACATTATGTAGGAAATCGCGCGCGGTATGTTGCAGAAAATCAGTGTTTTACAAATTAATCTGACGGGCAATCGTAGTGAATGTTATACGAACCGAGAAACTCCAGACCACAGTGACTAATGTAAAGTTATAATAACTCCGTAAAAGTGGAATTAGCAAGTAATGAAAACGGCTGCATCAAACTCGCGATCAGTTATGTCGGGAGTCGCTCGTAGGGTTAGTGCCTCAAATGAACAATAATTCACCAATAAAGGAAGTTTACAGTGAATTAAGTGAACTTTCTCTGTTATTTGAGTCTACCAACAGTGTTACATACCCTTGTCATTCTTTTCTCCCTGAGTAAGAGACTCGTGATCTACTAGAAGCAGCTTAGCCGGTGCAACCAAGGGAATGTGCAAGGTATGTACACTTAATGTACAGACATTCACTAGCATTAACCCGCGACCAACTCCAGGTAGACTCACCAGACAGCGTCATACTGACACCACAACAATACCACATCTTGGCATCCGAACATTGACGCTTCCAAAATAAACTACGACATATTAGCACCACAACGTGGTGGCCACAAACAAAAATACGATACAATATAGTAAAAGGAAGGTTCTCACCTAGACGGCCCGGATTCGATCCCAAGCGACCACATGTGCGATTTGTGGTGGACAAAGCGGCGCAAGGGGCGGGTTTTCTCCGGGTTCTCGGGTTTGCCCCGCCATCACATTCCACCGGAGCTCCATCTTCATGTATCATCAGTGTAATCCCCTGCGGTTCCAGAACAGCAAAATCGGGCGTTAACCACAAAATAAATAAATAAATAAATGCAAGGTAGCTCAGGTCATTCGTCTACTATGCTATCTCTATCCACTAAGACCATAACAATTTAGTGTATCTGGTATATATTTCCCTCCCTCTGATGACCTCTCACGCACTGATTTAGAAGACCTAGTTTCCCAGCTAGCTACCAACACCAATTTTGCTAGTAGGTAACGTGAATTCCCACCACCCACTCTGGGGCTTGCCCCACCTGTGCGAGAGGTATCCCGATTGCCGATTCAAAAATATATTTTCCCAGAAGCTTCATTAAAATATTAATTCAAGCTATTGCATCTCTTGGACAATAGTAACCTATCTTTCCTGAACACCGGAGAACCTACGTTTCTTTCTGACGCCTTCAGTAGGTATTCAAACGTGAATACATCTGTCTGTTCTCAACAGTTTGCTGTTTCATTACAATGGAATATGACTTGACAATGACCACTTTCCAATACTATATAGTTTCTTAGCCCAATTGTAGGCTCCACACCTCGACGGCGCTTCGATCGAGCCAAATGGAACTTTTTTTCTTGTTTGGCCTTACGGTGATGTTTTTACTTTCTCTACCCGCACTATCTGCAGTGTATTGAGAAGGTACTGCAATGCACCCAAAAATTCGATACCGAGATTTCGTCGGAAATACATGTTTTGGGTCCACCTGAATCAAAAAAAAAAAAAAAAAAAAAAAAAAAAAAAAAAAAAAAAAAAAAAAAAAAAAAAAAAAAGCATTTCTGTAAAAATGTCCGTGTGTACCACAATATTGCTCAAAAATGAAAAGACCGTTAAATACCAAACTTGATATTTAAGTTTGGTATCTTGCAAGGATGCGACACGAAGATTTTAAAGAAAATCCACCCACCCCAACTGCCCTTTACATGGAACTTTTCTCGAAAATTTCTATTTTCTAAAAAATGGCTCAAGCGATTTTGATTAAAATATCGTATATTAAATATATTTACCTGACAAATAATATGTATATCTTGAATTTTCTGGAAATAGCCTCTTAAGACTAGTTTATTCTGGATGAATTTTGCATAACTGTTTAACCGTTAGACAAAAACTTACCACACAAAAATGTAGAGCACATTGCAACACACAATTTATGTTATATATATGTAAATAAAACATATATATTTTTCGTGGAGTTGATCGTTTATAAGATATTCCTTGTTTTTGGTTTCAGCTTTAAAAAAAAATTATACTTTTCTCGTACAGGAATTTGTCAACTTCAGTGCATACAAACAAAGGAACTTCAGCAACATAGCAACCAGCTTTTAACTATCACATTGACCTACGGTATTCCCTTATTTCGCTTCTACTTACAAGGAAGCAAGTAATAAGACTGTTTCTGCTAATTTTTTCTCGATCAGCGTGAAGTAAATAGAAGCATACGTTTTATAATAATAATTTGTTGCAGAGATGTACGGAAAGTCATGGGAATGGAACACATAGGATATTTTTATTGGAGCACCTCACAGCAACCATTCTTTCTGCTGCTAGGCAGGCTATACCATTGTAGACTGACCAACCTCGTCGATTTCCAGTTCCTTGAAGAACAGGTGAATGTCAAGAATCCATTCGTGCTCGCAGACGTACTCTCACGGTTTTCCAACGTCGCCTTGCGTTGGATAACGTCATAAAATATAAGATGCGCGCCAAATCGCGACAGGTTATTAAGGATAGCATAAAGCAATCATGGAACCTGTTAGTAACCTCCTTTAATCGACATACACCTTCCTCTGTCGTATGGGATTAGTTGAGGCGTGTAGCCGGAAAATCGAACCAATTGCCCATCGCCGGTTTCAAAACAGCTGCCGGATCTGTTATTTATACGTTTTACGTGACTACCACTTTAGGTAGTACTTTTGCTCATGTGTCTAGCTCAGCCAGTCATTCGTCTGAGTTTCTTAAAGTCAAGGGCCAGGTGGAATCGCAAGGGTTCTCCTTTCGTTCCGGAAACCTTGAAGATTACAGTCGCCTTTTCACCATGTCAGAGCTAGACTGTGCACTTTCATCTTCGGGAAACTCTGCACCCGTTCCAGATGGAATTAACGTCCATATGTTACATCTCTCTCCTTAAGGTAACACTTTCTTAATCGGAATCTATAATCGGTCTGGGTCGACGCCACTCTTCCAGGTAAGTGGTAGGAGGCCACCATCATACCTATTTTGAAACCTCAAAAGGACTATCATCTTCCTTCCAGCTGCCGTCCTATTTCCCTCACCAGTTTTACAAGGTGATGGAACATATGATTAAGACGGTTGGCGTGGTGGCTGGAATTCCACAATCTATTGACATCCAGTGCGGTTTTTTAAGACGTCGATCAGCAGCTAACCACCTTGTATCGCTATCGACACAGATGAACGGCGTTTTTTAAGAACTGTCAAACAATTAGGATAATTTCTGACCTCGAAAAGGCTTATGATACATGTTAGCGAGCAGGGATATCACGTTCCCACCATAATTGGAATATACGTCAGTTCATGAGGGCCCGAGTTTTCCGAGTAAGGGTCAGCTCGGCTTTTTAGAACCTCTTATTATTATTTATGAGCATGGTGTCACAGGGATGGTTCTGAGCGTGAAGTTGTTTGCCATAGCGATTAATTCTATATCTAAATGTGTTCACCCAGGTGTCTCGTCCTGCTTATTGTTTAACGACTTTTCCATCTTTTGTACTCTCAGCGAATGCCGTATCCAGCAGGTTTAGAAAATCTTTCTGCTTGGAACTCTTAAAACAATCTTCGCTTCTCAACAGAAGTCACTCTATTAATTTCTGGCGCCGTAGGATGCGATTGCAGTCTTTTCTTCCTTACGCAGATGAGGATTCCTTGGGTTGCTGTGCTATCGAAAACTATGCTGGTCACCACATTTAGCACAACTGAATGTGAACATTCTCTCAATATGTTATGGATACTAAGCGGGAAATCTTGGGGAGAGGATCGAAGTGTTGCTGCGTCTTTATCGTGCACTGATTCGGTTCAAGTTAGACTATGGATGCATTGTTTATTCTACAGCACGACCATCTCTGCTGAGAAAATTATACACTATCCAGAATCAAGGCATTCGTGTGGTTGATGCAGCCTTACCAACCAGTCCAGTTGTTAGTTTTTGATAGTGTTTAACTCCCGCTTTTATTACCTTGGCACCGCAGGCAATGTCCAGTTTTTAACCTCTCTATCGAATCGGTGGAACCCCTTTTGCGATGCCGACGTAATGTCCTACTGCTAATTGTGGCTGAGGGCTTAATTGCATGTCTGCGCATCCAACGTTTCCCCTTTTTTTTCTCTACCGAAATGGACGAATGTTATCGCACCCTATCACCCAGTCCAAGGTCTGCAGGATTTCGTTTCCGAGAGCTGCTTCGGAAGCACACTATTGAAATTTCCTGAGGAGAGGATGCGCCCACCTTGGTTTTGTGCTACGCCCCACATAATCTTGGGATGACAACTTACAGGAAGTCTACAATGCGCACTTTTTGTTATAGAATTTTTATCCCATTAGTGACTGCATTTGTATGCACACCAATGGAAGTAATTGCGCATACGGTTTTGGATGGGCCTTTATTACTAAGACCGAACCATATACTTTCGGTTTGCCTAATAGCACATCTGTTTATTCCACAGAGCGTTATGCCATATACCGAGACTTTCTCTATGTTCACCGTCGAAATTTGGGCGATTCCCTTAGTGCCCTCCAGAGCCTTTATGAGCTGTAGGTACAGCTATCATCCTCCTGTACAGCACATTCTGGATGCTAACTACCCGTCGTACACTTCTGGCGTAATTGTAGACTGCGCTTGGATTCTTGGTCACGTTGGACTGCCGGGGAATGAGCTTGCATATTTGGCGACAAAGATGGCAGTCACGGAACCCAATCCTGCAATTCACTGTGTGACATTTGCAAACTTAAGACTTCTGTAGAGAGTAGTGCTTTCGGGATGAGTGATCAGCTCTCCGCGGAAACAAGCTTAGAGAGGTGAGGACCTCCATACTAACTGGGTAACTTCATGTCTATCCCGTTGAAGAGAAGACTTGCGGATTGGTCACGTGTTTTATCCTATAAGAAAGAACCGTCCTGTCCGCTCTGTGGAGCACCATTGTCCGTCAGTCATGTGTTGGTAGTGTCCTGCTCTGCACACATTCGCTCACTTATTGACCCTTCGGGCTGCCTAGTGGAGGTCCTGGCGTATGACAGAGCCACAGCTAAGGTTTTTAAGTTTTTCTCCAAAGTAACCTTTATATTGATTTATTTCTTTTACGGTTGATGAGGCGTTCTGCTATTAACAATTTAAACCTTTATCGCATCACCATTTAGTGTTTGCTATTTTATCCTCTTTTCGCTCCATTGTTCGGCATAGATTTATAAATGTGTTTATTTATTTTCTCAAAAGTGGCTCTAAAGATTTTGATTAAAATATCGTATTTAGGATATTTACCTGACAAATAAAATGTATATCTTGAATTTTCTGGAAATAGCCTTTGGAGACTACTTTGTAGATGAATTTTACGGAACTAGCAAACCGAAAGAAATAGAACAAGAGCATACATGACAGAAAATGCACAGCTCGTTAAAATACACAATTTTTTGTAAACTTTTTTTTTTTTTTTTTTTTTCGTGGAGTGAATCGTCTTTGAGATATTCCTTTTTATTGGTTTCAGCTTTAAAAAGCTTATACTTTACTCATACGGAAATTTGTAAACTCCTGTCCATACAAAGGAACTCAGCCATATTGCAACCGGCTTTTGCTACTCCTATGCTACTCCATTATTTCCGTTCTTCTTGCATGGAAGCAAGTAATACGACTATTTCTGCAATTTTTTCCCGATTAGTATGAAGTACATAGAAGCGTAAGCTTTTTAAAATTAATTTGTTGCAGAGATGTAGAAAAAATCATGTGAATGGAACACATAAGATTTTTTTAATCTCATGTTAGCTCGTTTTACTTTAGCATTATTTTTATATTGCTTCTATCTTTGGTTGTTATCACGATTTGTTTTATTATGGCCTTTAAGACTCAGAAGTTGATTGCCCATAAACCCCATTCACCATTACACTACTAAAAACGAAAGATTTAAATAACTGCTATATGGACACAACATGTGCGCTTGTACTTGTGCACGAGACACTGGGTTCAACAAGGAATCTACAAAAAAAAAAAAAAAACTCAACACTTTACCTATTATCCAAAGTGGAAATCAAATACATACATCAACTGAGCTATGATCACAACTAAGTGACCTGACATTTTAATTGCATTTGTATCTTACTGTTGCATTTTCGAGCAGGTCAATAACTTGAGCAGTGATGGAAGAAATACAAATTGTTTGCCTTACATATTGCACTGATCCATGATACTAAGTGCATTCATTATACAAGAGTGATACAGATGGCTTAAGTAATAGTCAAATCTGCAGCAGGAGGAGGAGGATGACTTAGCATAACTAACAATGTTTCAGAAATGGTAAATGACTTTTTACATTCTCTACATGTATTATGTACATAGTGTGCACAGAAGGTATTGTATTGTACCTAAAAATTTGATACCAAGATTTCACTGAAAATACATGTTTTAGGACCCCCTGAAACCAAAACAGCATTTTAAAAAAAAGGTCTGTGTGTGCCTGTGGAAAGCATAGCTCAAAAACGAAAAGTCTGTTAAATACCAAATTTGATATTGGAGTTCAATATTTCCCAAGGATGCAACACAAAAATTTTCCAGAAAATCCCCCACCTCCCCCTTTACATGTTGAAAATTTTGAATTTCTCAAAAATGGCTTTAACCATTTTGATTAAAATCTCTTATATTTAAGATATTTATATGGCGAATAAAAGTATATCTTGAATTTTCTGGGAATAGTATCCAAAGACCTCTAAGATTCTGGATGATTTTGTTTTGAATCTTGCATAACTAGTAAACCAAGAACTTACTGAATAAAAATTGTAGAGCTTCTTAAAACACATAATTTATGTCCTATACATTTTTTTTCGTGGAGTTGACCATTTTCGAGACATTCCTTGTTACAGGCTTCTGTTTTAAAATGTTTTAACGTTTTCATACAGGAACTTGTCAACTCTTGGCACATAAAGAAACAGATTTCAATCCCATATTAAACACATTTTAAAGCATGTGAGTGTTGGTTTAGCCTAGTGTATTCTCTTATTTTCCTTCTACTTATAGGGAACTAAGTAATAAGACCGTTTCTGCTAGTGCTTATCTCGATTAGCATGAAGTGGATAGAAGAATAAGTTATTAACAATAATTTGTTACAGAGATGTAGAGAAAAATCATTGAATGGAACACATCAGATTTCTTCTCTTGCTTTCACAGTGAACCAAACTTAACTGTTGTACATCTAAGTGTGCATTCATTTACTAGTTTTTATTTCCAGATTACTTGTCCAATCTAGTCCAGATATATGAGGCTTCCATGTATGCACATATACAAATTTGTAACCGGTACAGAAATTTATGGGTGTATCACATCACAGTTTTATGTTATAAACTAAATAAATTACTAATCAACACTATTACGAATACATCTGAATATTTGAAAAATAATTCTTATTATTCACTATGCTGTACGTTGTACAATCTGTCACACTCTTTGGTGTAATGGCTAACTTCATATGCCTAAGGTCGTGGGTTCAAACCCGGCAGAGGACAAATTTTTTCAGGTGTAAAAATCCTTAGCATGGCTTCCTTCGGAAAAGAAGTAAAGCTGTAAAGCAAAAGAACCTCAAGCCTGATCGAGAGGCCTCTGAGCAAAATTAAGGGTCTTTCACGGCCAGTATAAAATGGGATGCTGAGAACCACAGCAGTTAAAGAGTGTCCATAAATAAAACTACATTTCATTTCAACGTTGCACCATTGTCAAGACTTATTTTTTTGCTCATGATGCATTCAAATACTAGAATCATATCAATGCTGTCAGTTTACCGAAATTCCATCAAACAAGAGTTCTTTTACATGCCTGTAAATCTACCTTGAGATTAGGACAATGCCTAACCAACTATGCCACCCAGAACTATGTAGATAGAGAAGATACTGCATTCCACCAAAACTTTTTGCCAAGATTTCACCAGTAACCAATTATATAGTGATTTTATATTTTGACGACCCTCAAAAAAAGATTTAAAAAAAGAGAGAGAGAGAGAGAGAGAGACAGAGAGAGAGAGAGAGAGAGAGAGAGAGAGAGAGAGAGAGAGAGAGAGAGAGAGAGAGAGAGAGAGAGAGAGAGAGAGAAGTTCCAGTTAATGAACAGCATAATCGAAAATGAAAAAGCAAATATTTAAGTTCAGTACCTTTCAAAAATGTTATACAAAGATTTTCAAAAAAATCCCCCTAACAAACTATTACCCTTTATGTGGAACTTATTTAGAAATTTTAAGTTTTCTAAAAAGTGATCTTCCAAAGATGTTATACAAAGATTTTCAAGAAATTCTCCCGGATTTATCAACTAACCTTTATGTGGAACTTTTTTTTTTAAATTTATCATTTTCTAAAAAATGGCTCTAAGATTTTGATTAAAAATTTTATATATTTATATATTAAAGATGTACCTATATTTTGAATTTCTGTAATTAACCTATGAAATCCATATCATTTGAAAGGAATTTTGTTTATTCACATTAAGCGACAGATAAAAACATATTGTCCAAAACATGTACATCTCTTTAAAACACACTATTTATTGGAAGTAAACTTTTTTTTAACATAAGCCATTTCTATCCTTTATTAAATGTTCAGTCCTCTGTCATTCTTTTAGTATTCTAGATTTTCAGGTGTTACTTGCTATTGCATGGAAAAGAGGAGTTTTACGGCAAGCATATAGTATTCAATCTTAAATATTTGGCTATCACTATTCTCATTTTATCTATAACAAAATGCATAATGAAGATATTTCGGAAAAGATTCATCTCCATTAAAATGAAGTAGATAGAAAGTTGAGACATCATGTGAATGCAACACATCACACCTTTGCTTCATAAACTTATTTTGTATAGAAGTATAAACTTGACAAGAATGTACACAAGATTATTCATGTAGGTTCAATTTACATGCAAGATAATTTGTTCTGAAAATTATATGTACTAAATACTTTACAAAAAAAAAAGTGCAGGTTGCAGCATAATGCATTTCAGATATAGGTTTAAAAAAATTCACACAATATTAGTAGCATAAGTATAAAAATATAAACTTAAGTAATATTGTAATGTGGTAAATATAAAATAAATACTGTAATCTAATCTAATACAGGTTTACTGGCTTACCCAGGTCTGTCTGCTGAAAGAAGAACATGCAATGTATGCATAGCAGTGATGGTAATATTTAAAACAATACTATGATTCTAGTAGTTTTCATGAGGGCCCCTTTTTGCATAAGAAAATAGTTTTTAAACTCTTACAAATACTACAATTTTTTTTGGCTTGTACATTACACAATTACTTTAGAATAGTTTACCTAATGTAATTACTTTTGTTTAGTGGTTTATTATATTATAAATATTATTAGTACAGACATATTTACTTTGACTCCTTTTACAATATGTTCTTCCATTGTTTTTTACCTCAAACTCTAAATTTTAGAAACAAAATTTTCAAAAATGTTCTGGGGAGAACCCCCAAATTACCTAGTGCAGCCCCCTTCCCTCTTTGTAGAAATACCAGATCTGCCCTTGATTGAATGCATATCAAATTACCCCTGAATGAGTTTTTTTCAGCCAAACTTCAGCGTCTCGCAACATATTTTCCATAAAATATAATCCAATAGTAATGCACTATGGGCCAAATTTAATCAGTATCTCAGAAATTCAAGACAAGAGGACATTCTGGGTAGTTCAGTTGATTAGGTACTGCTGGCCTTCTGGTTCCAACCCAGCACAGACCGATGTTTTTAAGTGTACTTAAAAGTACAACACTATGTCAGATTTACTGGTACATAAAAGAACTTCTGCAGGAAAAAAATTTCCAGCACACTGTTGGCATTGATATGATTCTGACTATTAACATCGCTAGCAAACAAATAATTTTTTTGTTTTTCAGACTGAGAGAAAATGTGTAATAGACTCTCACTTTTGGAACAGCATCCTCATCCTAAATAATATTTCGTACTTAAGTCATAAATCTGTTCCAAAAGCTGGTTATAATGAAGATGTTTTTAGTAGCCAAAGGTTGATTAACTTTTTAAATTCCTATTTAGATCTGATTATTCTCCAATTACCCTATGAGGTGAAATCTATACCTACTTCTTTATCGACATGAATAGCCATGGTCATTGTGAATAGGATGTTGGCAGTTCAAATTCCTCTCAACCTCACCATCCTGCATTTGGTTTTTTTCAAGCTTTCCTTACTCTTCAGTTATGCCAGGGAGATACTTTTAATATTGGCACAACCTTTCCTTCCTAATTTCCTTTCCCAATTATCTTTTAATTTCATGTATCATCAGTAGGTACTCTGATCTTGCTGTGACAATTGTCGCCTCATTTCTGCATTCCTGTTACAACATCCTTTACCAACAACCCCAACAGTCTGCTAAATCAAATTCCTCTACACATGCAACCACAGCAAGAGCAATGAAGATTAAAAAGGAAACACCACACTGATTTTGCAGAGAATGACATTTTATTAAAATACATTTAAGGACACTTATTGAATTTGTAACCTTGTATCCTGTATTCTTGTGTACAATATATCTGTAACAGCACAACTGTAATACACTTACAGTATAAAAAGTTAGTTACATTTAAAAAAAAACAAAATAAAAAATGTGTTACCAGTGCCCATCCCATGTGGTATCATAGTAAGAACACCTATTTCTCTCTTCATATATTTACTACTCTGTTCAAAAGTTCTTCAACCAGATTTGGGTGGGAACAGAGTAATGCTTTCCCTGATTCAGTTTGCATTACTGCTGATAATTGGTCTCTAATCAAAGTGAGAACATGGCTCTTTAATTGTCCTGCATGATGCAGGTCACTAAGAATTAGTTGTCTTGCAGCTGTATTGATGGTAAGAGTGCTGATGAGGGATTCCTCACAGAGCAGCTTAAGACGACTCAAGTCATACTTATCAGCAACAGGTAGCAAAAGATCAGCAACTGCGCTCAGACCTTCAACTTTGCCTGTGTAGATAAACTCTATCATGTGTTTCAATGACTCAGGAGATACGTCCTGTATTTTCACACATCCAGTTTCTTGCTCCTGTGTCTTGTGCCTGAACATTGCAGCAAATACTTTACTGCGTGCTGAAAGTATTGCCCTGTGAGCTGAAACTCTGCATTCCTCTGTTTCAAGAGTAACATCTGTAAGAATTTCTTCTTTCAGGAGGATATTAAGGTCCCGAATAATGCTGCATGGTGGAACATCTATTGCTGGCTTCTCTTGTGGCTCATGCATCACCTCACACATTATTATTAACATGTTATTGACGAGCAATTCCTCAGTCATAGAAGGCAATTTATGATTGATGCTAGCTTCATATTGACAAAATGAATGCGTATTGCTTGTTTTATGAACATTATTTCTTAAGTCATTGAGCAGTGACAGACTATAAGAAACATGGACTGAAGAATTACTTCCAGGGGACACTAACCTCACACATAACTTGGGATTTGGTGTATGTTGAATTTCTAGGCACCAAAGAACACCATTGTCTATATCTGAGAAAAAGTTGGCAGATCTTATATATGCTCCATTGTACGATGGTTGTAATGGATAATCATGAATGGCCCATGTGAATTCAGTTATCTTCAAAGAATCAGCCTGTTCATATAACCTGTGTAAAACACAACAAACATATTAATTGCTTCTCTATTTGAAAGTAAAATAATATGGATTATAAGGTGGAAGAGGGGTGATTCTATGTAGTTCACTGAATAAAATATTGTAGTAATATTTCGTTTTTCTTTATTTAAGGACAAGATTCACTGCATAACAAATTTTATATAAAATTAATAATTACATTATTCTGTAATTATCAAAACTTACTTAACCTTTTTTCACTGTTATGGTCAAGATAACTTGATCATGGAAACACATCCCAGACGTGCTACAGTGGAGTTAACGCGACCGGAGATTTGAGCAACTGAAGGTCTTAGAATTTCATATTTACAAGTGTTTGAACTGCATGGGTATAATGGTGCATCTATTAGGATTCCAAAGAACTAACTCTCAACCATGTCCCTGCAGGTTACGACATCTGAAAGGAAATAAAGCAAACTGGTGCAGCTAAACTATGTCTTGTTGCTCCACATGCTCCAAATGATGTAATCAGGGTATTCCAAAATCAGTGAGATAATGGCTTCTTCCAGCAGAATGCAGCGTTTCGTTGCTGATAATGAATTATTAGAAGTTTTTGAGGTGCTACCGTGGGATTTTTTTGGATTTATCGGAGTTCAGGGATAGTGACAAAGATATTTACTTTCCTGATAATGAAGAATCTGATGGTGAAAATGAGCAACAGGCAGCACGCATAGCATTGCCTTTGTTCCAGTGGAACAATTGGAAGTTTTCTCCACAAGTTCGCAGTTTTGACAGGGCCAGTTAGGTATTTCTGTAGGCATTATGGATGATTGTAGTGTGCTCGATTTCTTCCAAACTTTTTTCCCTCATTTTGTGCAGCATATCGCAAATGAGACAAATAAGTACTACACAGTTCTAGGTGAGAAAGTTCCACCAACTACCAAAGCTTGTCTACAAAAATGGAAAAATGACACCCAGGAAGAACTGTACGTCTTTTTGGAAATTACATTGTAATGTAATTAAAAAAAAAATTGTCAATAGTAGAAAGCTGGTTCAAACATCCACTTTTTGAAACCCCACAATTCACACAATATATGTATCGGGACAGACACTTTTTTTTTTTATTTATTTTTTTTTGGAAAGGGGAGACAGAGAGAGAGTTGGAAGGTTGAAAGAATGGCTTATCTCGCCATTGGGTGAAGATTAGGAGGGAATAATGCAAGGAAAAGTGAGATAGGAAAGGAAGAGTGAATGGGGTATGATGGAGTTCCGCAATAGCATCTCCGTGATTAGTGGTGAAGTTGATGTTGCTGCAGCATGAGGGCTGCAACAAGGAATGGCTTGTCTAGTCTGTAAACATGACCCGTGGGCCCTGAGTACAGCGCTAGGGAGTCTTGGTGTGCTTTCAGTAGTGATGTCTGGTGTTACGGGTGTGTGTGTAAGGGCATGAGTTTTTGGTGGAAAGGTCCTGAAGAATCTGTTGGTGACTGCCTGCAATTTGCTCGGATACATTGTTGACTGTCAGTTCGTGGCTATCAAGAACTGCAGTGTAGCACTTCTTGATGTCGTTTTGGTTTCCTTTGAGCAGGTCTTCCAGATGTGTAAGGCGTGTCGGTAATTTTGCTGTTTCAACATAGAGGTCCTGGTTGGCCTCCAAGATCCTGGCGTTGACGTCGTGGATTTCCTGTAGCAGGGTGTAGAGGACGTCCAGCTCCAAGAGGAACTCAGACATGACCTTTGTTTGTTTCTGGGCTATGGCATCTGTGTCTTGAAGGTTGGCTGTAGAAGTGGTGTGGGTATCTGTGATTGCTGCAGTGATGGTAGTCAGGACTTCTTCCAGCGTATTCAGCCGGCCGCTAATGAGCAGGACCTCTGAGTGCAGGTCCTGCACGGCGTCTTTAACGGAGCTGTCGGATGGCGCTGCTGCCTGTGGAGTGGTAGTGGCGGCAGGCAGGTGATGGGTGATGTTGGAGTCTTCAGTCTGCGTCGAGGTGGTGGTTGTTGAGGTCCTCGCCCTTTCGTCTAAGGGTGTGGCGGCGGAGGCTGGTGTCAGGTGGCGGCGACTGCGAGGGTAATAGGGGCTCTGCGCCTGTCCTGTGAAGTGACCAGGGCCATCACAGGTGGCGCAGTACCGGCGTCGGGATCTTAGGTCATGAGCTGCGCATTCGGCTGTCAATCTCGGCGCCCCACAGTAGTGGCACCGTGGGGGCTCGGCGCAGGTGTCGGCGGTGTGGCCGAATGCGCAGCAGCGGCGGCATGGTGTCGGTCGGGGTTCTCGGCTAGCCTCGATGCTTAGGCGCCGCCCAAACATGGGCAGGCCCTCGCGCAAGGCAGCATTGAGATCCCCGGCCACGGCGAATACAATCCGTACTAAAGGGGACATCCCTCTGGCGGACATAATCCTTGAGGCCCTCATTACTGAGGGCCATCTCTGGCGTGCTGCGGCGGTGATGAGCCTAGTGGATAGGTCTCGCGGGACGCCCCTAATCACAGCACTGTACCTCTCGATGAGAAGCGACGGTGGCGCAGATGCTGTGGAGGCGTCGGTGCTGCGTTGGAAGGTGCGTCGGTGTTGGCTGGAAGCTCTGGTCCTGAGGTGGTGTCGAGAGTAGAAGCCGGCATTTGCCGGGCTTCTTCGGCGGTGGATGATTGGCTGGCCGGCAGGTGCGGCTGCATCTGCCGGCATTCTGCGGCGGCTGGAGGCGGAAGGGTGGCACTGCTCTCAGCCGAGAAGGCCGGTTGGCACTCGGCTGTGGCTTCGGCGGTGTTTGAGGCGGTTTGGTTTCGGCGTTTCTTCTTGGTCATGATGATGATCTGCGGCGACGATATCTCGATGGTTTGAGCTTGCGGAGACTGGTGATGACCGATCACCACCACCACCACCACCACCTCCACAGACACTGACAGAAAGACATTTCCCATTGCCTTTCCCACCAACTCAAAAGAAAACAAATCCCACAAGACATTGTCATGTCTGCTCAACACTTCCCTAGAAGACAAAGCAGGTACACGTGCGCCAAATGTGGCTTCACCTTATGTGTACACCCCTGCTTTGAAAAGTATCACACGTTTTCGATATTCTGAGGTGATCTGTGAACAACAGTGATGTGAAAGAGTGTTGTAAAAAACGTGTAAACATTTACGGAGAGACTGTATCTCTTTCTTTTTTTAACTTATTTGGACAGCCCTAATTTGGGAGGGGGGAAACTAAATTTAAATATGCATATTCATATTTTAACCATAGCAGAAAAACAGTGATTTCTTATTATAGAATCCAATGCCAAAAAAAGGCATTGCTGACCCCTTCCGGACAACCCTGTGTTGTGTGTGTTGCACATGCTCATATAAAAGTATTTTCAAAACAAAAATTTGGAGCTTCTAATACTTCTGAAGCAACCTACATCATTTCTGGTGAGTTAATGTTTCATTTTCAATAGTTTTGCATGATTTTCTGAGAATTATAAAATTTGGAAAATTTCTGAAATTAACTCAACAAGGAGATGTCTAAAAATATGTTAGCAGTGAAAAGGTTAAAGGGTATGGACAGTTTAAAGTAAAAGTTTACAAGTTTTCCCCTCTGCAACTATTTTTAAAGCAACTGGGTTTCACACAATTTGCATCTGCAATTTCAAAATAATACTTGTGATTTTTGTGGTGTAACACATCTTATGCCAAGTGTAGCACTCCCCTCCCCTTATACTCTGCAATCCTGATCAATGACATTCACGTCCTGCAGAGGTAATTTAGGGAACATTTGAATAGTGGCACTTGGTATAAAGTATCATTTGAGTTACAGATGACTTCACCAGATAGAAACCGAGTTAGATTGGAATCAAAGAAATCCAAGCTTTTGACCATCTTGACTCTGTGGTCCAAACTTATGACCAGGGAGCTGACGAAGACCACAGAGTCTTCCAATCTTTGATTCCAATCTAACTCCATTGCTATCCCGTGAAGTCATCTATAATAATCAATACCCAGAAATCTTCAAATTTTTAATATCATTTGAGTTGATTGTAACACTTTTACATCACCTGCATTTTATTATTAAGGATATGTTTTGGAAGCACAGTTGCTTCTATTATCAACTTTTCTTTGACTGCTGGTGTTCTGATTTGCAGGTTTTGTAGTGGATGGGTTTGCCTTCGGTGTGGTGAGAGTGCTGGTATCTTTTGTTGCATTTCTTTGTTTTGGCTTTGATTATATAAGTATACATCACTGTCACAAAATTCTCAATTTCAAGTAATTAGTGACACTTGTGCTTATTGAGGTTTAAATTAGATGACATTACATAGTACACCTTCAGGAAGTGGCACCAATTAAAAGCAATTTTAATTAACATGCAACTACAACTAGTGAAGCTAAAGTTGCAGACAAAATTTCTTCAAACCTTGAATCAATACTATTAATTAATGAAGGTGTGATAACTGTAATGTCTTATGTCAAGTAAAAGGGCATGGAAAACTAATAGAATGTTTGCCTAGCTGTTTTAGGAACATTAAAAAGTTTGAAATGTGTTGTAAAAAAGACTCTTTATCTTTAACAAAGTTTCAGTACCTCAATGAAAAGGATTTTGAACTACACCTCTATGTGAGCAGATACGATATCAATTAGGCATGCTTTATAAAACACATTTTGTTCTTTTTTCCAAACTAACCTGAGGATAGTAGGAGATATGAAAGTAAAAAGGTTACTGCATTTTCAAGACTAATTAGTTAAAAATTTAATTTAATGTTTTTTTTTTTCTTAATTTTCACAGTATTTGAGTGCTGCATACTTATTTATATAAATCATTCATAACTTAGGCTGCCCTTTGGGCTTGGGACCCAGCCCTTCTGTCACTGGACAGCACTTTACATGTTTTATTAAGTACCATTTTACAGATTTTTGGATGCCTCCCTTCCCTTTATGTTTGCTGTTTCATTGATTCCCTTTATTCCCCTTTCTATTTTTGATCAGCTCTACTCTTTTACTTCCTATGTACCTTAGTCTTAATTAAATCTTTCTTTGACGATCTCTTTCAATATTTACTTTTTTTGCCTCTAATTACTAATTACTTTTCACTTATTTTTTCCCTTTTCTTTATCTTATTCTTGCTACATTTGCCTTAGTTAACTCTAGTTTACTTTTGTCTTTGCTCTTCCTTTCACCCTCCCTACTCTCTTTTCTTTTGCTCTGTCTGATCACCTTTCTGTTTGTGCCTGATTCTACACTGCTCTTATTTTCCTCGGGTATAACAATCCCTTTCTCCCTACATGTGCCACTGGTCAGACACTTTGTCCTTGCATATCCAAATCTCGCTTTCACTTACCCTTCATTTTCTACCCACACTTCACCATATTTCCTGTCTCATTATCTACCTGTTTGTAAATCTCAATCTTTATTTTGTCTTCTCTCACTTTTTTTTTAGGTTTTCTTTGGTGCTGCTCCCTTTCTCATCTTTTCTTTGCCTTACTGACCTCTTTTCCACTTCACTCACTGCCATCACTTCAGCTGTCTCTTTCTTCTTCTCCCCTCCTAAACCCTTGTGAATGTCATCTTTTGCTTAATATGTATTGGTTGTTGATTCAACCTTTGCTATCAGTCCTGTTGTTCCCTGCTTCACCGTGTGCATATGTATTTCTTCTGTTGCTTTACCATTGATCCATAATTTGAAGTTTTTGATGTATGCCATTTTTTCTTGACTATGAGCCTCTCTTGTTTTTCTATTAATCTTTTTAGTTATGCCTTTTGTTTGTAAGTCAGTTTATCCATTCCTTTCCATTTTTGCTCTTATGCATTCCACCCTTTCCAAATCTAAGTGTATTTCATTATTGGTCACCTCAACTCTTTTGGCAAATAATTTGCTCACATCTCTCCTCATGTCTCTTTCCATTTTTTCCATCTTTCTTCTATCCCCAACATTATAAAATTTTACCTTCTGCTTGGATCTTCCATTCTTTGTGTCCTTCTTCTGGTATTCTATTCCTCCTCCATGATTTCTTTCCATTTCCTATTTCTTCTGCTATATTTCTCTTTCCCTCTCTATACTTTGCTCTAATATTTCCTCCACATCTTTCAACTCCTTTGTAATTGCTTTCGTAGTATCTTTTGTTGCTATGCTTCTTATTTCCTTCAGGAGTTACTTTGACACATGTCTGCACTCTTCCACTGCTAGGTTTGCACATCATTTTCACTGTAAAAGGTTTGCTATAATAAAACTCACTTTCTTTTATTACCCTTACCAGTGCAAATAGTTTATTTGCGTAAGTAGTTTCCTCATTTCAAACCAAGAAGTCAGGGATGTATCTATCAGCGTTCCCTGTTTGTTTACCAGTGGCGGCTCAGTGATATTTTCAGGATTGGCAAAATCTTCAGTGTGAAATTACATTCTAGCAGAAACAATTTGCTTAGGTGCCTTTGCTTGTAAAGTACATCAATGCATCAATCCTTCATGCTGGCATATCGCTTGATGACATCATCCTACCATATCTCCTGTTTTTCATTGAATGAAAGAGTTCGCATTTAATAGATGCTGTCGCTAATGCTGTAACCATGTCCTATCCCATTGTGCCACTTAAGTAAGACCTCACTCTGTTCAAGCAAGAGAAGCTTCTCTCATCACAGCAACTTGTGGAAGGAATTGTTGCAGCTAAGGTAAACATTCTAAGCTTCCAGCAACACACTTTGAATATCATTTTCCACAAACGTTTTATAGCTTCAGTTACAATTTGAGACAAGAACTGGTCATCGGAGTAGACAAATCAAGCTCTTTTCTCCTTCTTCAAAAGTCAAAATACATAGCGCAATCATTTTGTAATGAAACTAGCTCCTTGGAGGGAAAACATTTTCTAAAGGCAGTTGGAATATTATATCAATGAGTAATGCAATAATTATTAGGACCTGAAAGTGTGCATTTCTAATTAATAAGTACTTACAGAAGGAATTTCACTTCTAATTCTTTGTTTCTTCAAAACACACAATTGTTAGTGCAGCAACAAATTTTTTGTACACAATAATCTTTGTGCACACATTCCAGTTGACTTCAGGAGAGCCCATCAACAATCGGTGGGGCAGACAAATTTACTGTCAGTAGGTCTTGCCCACTACAGTGTTTGTAACAGCATTTTTGTTTACTACTGGGTGCCAAATACTTCGATCTATTACTAATATATGGTGGACTTTGTGACAGTGATGTGTTCTATCAATTGAAATCAATAAGGGAGTTGATTTTGTAACACTACATCACTTACTTTTATTATTGGAAAACGTTTCAGAAGCTATGTGCTTCCATTGTCAATTCCCTTAGTCAACTGCTGCATCACTTGTTGTGATGTTTATCATTGTCCCTAGTGGTGGTTTGACAAACCTCTGCATCAGAAGGTCGCCTGGTGGGATTTCAAAATTGAAAACACGGTTCTTGTTTTTCCAAAAGTGGATATTCTCCCAAATTTTTAATTTTGTTTTCCTTGTGATATTTTTTAATATTTCTGACTTCTATTTATGGTGTGTTGCTCTTTCCTATGTTTCCAATTTTTATGTTTCTTTTACTTTGGCCAATGTAGATTTTTTCAGTCATTGCAGTTGAACTGGTATATTCCTGGTTTGTTTTCTTGTGGAATATCATCTTTTAATTTAGAATTCAATATATTTTTTATGGAGTAATTGTTTTATGCCGCCGAATAATACTGTGTTATTTGAAGATGCTCTGGAATTTGTAGAAAGTTGTAAGGTGGTATGTAAATTTCTTGTAAATCTTGTTTTCTTTCTTGTTGGAGTGAGTTTGCTGACTTCTTTTATTCTCTTCCTATTTTAGGTCCTGTTAACTTTGTTGTATACCATTTCTGCTCGGAATCCATCTTCTGTAGATGTTCAATATTTTTTCCAGTTCACAGTTGTATTCGTTTTTGCACATTGGTACACTTGCACTGTACACAAGAGTGTTGAGTACTGCATGCTGATGGGGAATGAGATTGTAAACTCTCTTGATTACATAACTGTAGGTGTGGGTAGGTTTTATAAATGCCAAATGTTAGGTGGTTTTCATTTTTGATGCTTTTTAAGGTTGAGGAATGGTAGTTGTCCATTACATTCCTTCTCTTTATGGAACTTTATGGATTTTTCTTGCAGAATTTAGCAGTTTCAATGCATCTTCCAAGTGTTTTTCTGGGATTATTGCAAAGATGTCGTCTACATAGCAGTACCATACTTTGAATATCCAGGGGAGTGCCTTTTTTTTTCTTGCTTCCATAGTGCTCATGAAAGATCTGCTAGTATTGGTAATAGTGGGCTGCCCATAGCTAAATCAGACGTTTGTTTATAATATTTACCATTGAAGACTACTTCTGTTGTTTTCCCTATTGCTAGTAACCAGTTTTTGATGTGAGATTGTATGCTTTCTGTTGGTAGGCTTGAAAAAAGAGCAGTAACATCGAGGGAAACTAATATTCTGTTTTTTCTATTTCCATATCTTTGATTTTTTTTAATTAAATCTAGAGTTTTTTATGCTTGCAGTTTCAAATTTAGGGAAGGAAGATAATCTGTGTGTTAACCATTTTGCAGGATTATTAATCAAATCAAATCAAATTTATTGACCGTAAAATTTCATTACAGAAATATTGGTTTCATTGTGCTGAGTAGTTAGACCGTTCGTCTCTCACCTATACAGTCCGGGTTCGATCCCAAGCGACTGCATGTGAACTTTGTGGTGGACAAAGCAGCATAGAGCCGGGTTTTCTCCGGTTTCTCCTGTTTCCCCCACCATCGCATTCCACTAGTGAGCCATTTTCATTTCATGTAACACCAGTGTCATTGCCTGCAGTGTCATGATAGTAAAAGCGGGCATTAAACACTATAAAAAACATGAACTATAAACAATGACCAATTTAATAAAAAATAGATTTTTTGAAGTGAGGTAGGATTTAGTCCTCTTCTCCATAGCTGATAGTGCATTCTTCTTCCTGTTTATTTATTCACTGTGGCAGTTCTCGGACATGTAACAGACCCCATTAAAGTAATGTATTAGTGTAAGTAGTTATTAAGTGACTATGCAATTCACATAATTTCAAATCTTACCTATTTCATGGCCCTTAAATTCATCAATTGAATAGAACTGATTAGTAAGTAGGAATTTATGAATTTTATTTTTGAATTGTGTCAAGCAACTTTTGTTTTTCAAATATATAGGAAGAGACCAATGTATAAAAAAATTAAATGCAACTGTTCAAGACTGTAAATTAATAGACAAAACAGAAAAATTAAAGTGAACAATCCAGTACTCCCCAAGATGTATGGTCTTCCAAAAATAAACAAGCCAGGAAAGTAAATGAGGCCAATTACAAATAACATAAGTGCACCTCCTACACATAACCTAGCAAAATGGTGAACACAGAGATTCTCTTCTTTCCCTAAATTTAATGATAGCAATTGACTAAGGGAATTGACAATGGAATCACATAGCTTCTGAAATGTTTTCCAATAATAAAGTAAATAATGTAGTTTTACAATATTGTCTAATTATTTTCACTTAAAACTGTTTTTGTGACTAGCTCAGGATTTGTCTGCCCTTTGCAGACAAGCAGCAATTGCCTTTGCATCATTCCAATATCTAGTGTATTCTCATTTAAAAGATCGCTCCTTCCTTCCACATGTAAGCGGACTTGCCAAATTTTCAAGAATCCTATCATTTAAATACTTCTTACTATACGGAATGCAATATTAATGTAGATTGTTTTGTTAAGCGGAAACATTTCATTTTAGCTTTGATACTCATACATTTTATTATGAGTATTATTAAACAGTTTTTAAAATTATTAGAGAAGACATAGCTTACCCTGCCTACCCTGAGAAGCTACTGTTTACTGTGTGACTTACTGCAATATCTGTCATACACTAAACACATGATTTCAGAAACGCAGTGTAGTCAAATATTGTATTGAAAACTGCTTAATTTAAAAAAAAAAAAAAAACTTGAAATAGACCACATTTTCTTTTGATGAATTCTCTTTAAAGTTTAAGGTGAATATTTAAAATCCTTCAATTCAAGATATTCCCCAAGATTCAGTACTAGGTCACCTCTTGTTTCTGCTATATGTAAATAATAAACAAAGCAAAGATAATTATAAACTAATATATAGGCCAATGACACCACATTAATTTGGGCAGACACTGGAAATTAAGAGTCATTAACACACATATTACACTATGTAAAAGACTCACATTTACAGATTAATCTTGGAGGAAAAAGAAAAAAGTGCTATTTGTGCCTTGTGGCAGGAATAAACATGCAATTGACCTTTAAAACAAAAATTGACCAAATAAGTTACACCAAATTTCTTGGAATTTATATTGACAAATATTTAACATTTAATGACCATATAGATAGCACAGTAAAAACTGTGTTTCAACATATATTTGAAATAGAAATTATCATTTAACTTAAAAAGTGATGTGCTTAAAATGGTTTATTATGGGTTGAATTCATTCACACATTGCATGTGGTATTGAAATATGGACTGCAACAAGCAGCTTAAATTTGAATAGGATTTTAATTTTCAGAAAAAAAGCTTGAGATGTATTTATAACCTTAAAAAAAAAAAAAACTGTTATTTTGCATGTATACAAGGTCATTATATTAATAAAATCTAAAGATGAGTTTACTTTGCTCAACAAAGATCATTACCAATACGACACTAGACCAATAATTATTATAGAAAGTATAAAGCCAAAACATCAAACAGAACTGAAATGAACTCCCCTCTTTAAAATAGTACAAGGAAATATCTTTAAACAACTCTTGAAAAAATATCTCATTGGCAAATGCTTGTATAAATTAAGTGAACTGTAAATATACCACACTAAATTTGTATAAATTTAATATATTACACATGATTGTTTGAAATTATACCAGCATGCAATTACAATGTAATATGTCGTTATAAATCAAGTGAATTATGTTATTGTCATCCCTTTTAATCTCCATCCCCCCACCCAAACCCAAGCAATACTCTTCTCTGTTCTTTATTTAATTTATCCACATTTCCCTTTCCCATACATTTTTTTACTTGTACATACAATTCTATAGATCTTTTATTCCCTATGTTAACCAATTCTTGTATTTCTATGTCTTCAAATCTCCTCCTAGCACCTTTCCAAAATCCTTTAAAATTGTTTTCCCTCCTTCTCCAAATTTCTCCCAGTCTATTTTTCTCTAAGATAATCAGCATACTGTGACTCTAATCACTTTTCCTTAAATTCTAAGCAAATTCCTTTCATCTAAATTTAGAATTCTATACCAGTGCTCTCTCCATTATCATACCTTTCCTTCCCACTCTTTTCATTCCAATTTGAGCAAATTTCTTTACTGTTGCATTTGATATGCCTAAAACTTCCCTACAACTCTATATAGCATTTTTGCTTCAACTACCATATTATATACTCTTTCTAGATATTTGACATTTATATCTGGAATACTATATTTACACTTTTTAATTGCAGCCAATGCTCCTTTCCCTTTTGCCAAAGTCAATTTCTTCTGTTTCTCCCATTTCCCACCTTCAACTTTGACCCCTAAATATACACAATCTCTAACTACATTATATTCTTTACCAACTTTCTTCCACTTCTCACAATTGCTCAATTTTGCTCCCTTCTTGAAAACTATAATTTGAGCCTTCTCCTGGTTTACTCTCAAGTTCCATTCTTCACAGTACTTGTCTGTTTGCTGTGACGATTGCCTTAACCCAATTATTGAGATGGATTCTATAACTATATTGTCAGCAAATAATAACCCTGGTATTGTTACATTATTAATTGCTAGCAAACAATTATTGCTTTTTCCTATCTCTTTAACTATATCGTCTATCAACAGGTTGAATAGTACAGGACTTAATTTACACTCTTGTTTTAACCCCTTCCTTTGATTTATTTCTTTTGTTACCATTCCTGCTCCTCTCGCACACAAAATATGTTCTCCTTGTATAGTAAGAATACTACAAAACTTGGCCGTAAGGTGCATAGTCCATCTCCTGGTCACATACTGTACACTTGACTGGCAGTCGCATGGACCGTCACCCAGTCTCTCATGTGTGGACGTCAAATAAAATCTCAAATCACGTTAACAATTATCAGAATAAACAAAAGCATACCTTATCACAGATGTTGGAAATGCCATTTATCTGCATCAATACATCTATGGCATCTTCTAAGGAAATTTTCATTCACACACATTGGCTCAGCTTCTGAAATAGGATTAATTTCTGTCCTGCCATTTTGTTTTAATTCTTCTAAATTGTGGGGATTAGTTTTGTATACTTTATTTTTCAAATTTCCCCATGAATAAAAATTGCATGCAATAAGATCAGGGGACCAAGCGAGCCATAAACCCTTACTAATGATTCTATCCTCAAAAATTGCATGCAATAAGATCAGGGGACCAAGCGAGCCATAAACCCTTACTAATGATTCTATCCTCAAAAATTGCAGCAATAAGCTGTAATGATTTATTAGCTGTATGTGCTACGGCAGAATCCTGCTGGAAATTCTGAGACCAACATTCAATGTCCATCTGCTGTTTGAAACATGGTGCCAGTATATTATTTCCTATCTTTCTGCATTTATGGTATATTTATCAAAAAATAGATCCTATTATTCTGTATCCATTTATTGCACATCATACCCCGATATTTTGATCATGCAAGGGAGTTTTATGAATGCAATTGGGTTTGTCTCTAGCATAATATCGGTTGTGTTGTGATGACACATGACCATGTAAATGAAACCATACTTTGTTACCGAACAGTATTAATTGTGATTTGATTGTTACATCATTAACATTCCTTAAATCTAGTTACAGAAATTTACCCGACACTAGTGATCATGTGGTAGCAATTCCTGGACAACAGTAACTTGTATAGTTTGAGTTTTAAAAGTTTTGTTGCTTTCCATGCTGAAGCTTTTGAAACATCTGTTTCTTGTGCAAGATACCTAAGAGATTTTTGAGGTGGCCATTTGAAACTTTCTCTGATTTTGTCTAATTTTTGCCCTGTATGCACACACTGGTATACCTTTCTTTTCCTATCACAAGTTGATCCCGTTTCCCTAAATTTATTTACAAGCAAATGAATGGCCACTCTACTCAGAACGCGCATGCCAGGAAATTTAATTTCAAATTGATTACATATGGTAGCCAGGCTTGTAGGCTACTTCTAAACATTCCTAATGTTATTCATGTGTGAACTGGACTAGAACAGAAGTAGAATGCACATGAGATGACAGAACGGATGTAGGACATGTGCATAGAGAAATGCAGTGAAGGTCAAATAGGCTGTACTGCTGGTGACCAAGTTTTGCAACAAATGTACTGTATATGACTTTAAGAATATTCACCATATGAGCTTCCTTGCTCATAAGTTTATAACATAAAAATTCTAAATTAATTTGGTTGTACGCTTTCTCTAGGAATACAAATGCCATGTACAATTTTCCCCTTTTTTTCTTTCAAATATTTGTCCATTAGTGTTTTAATTATGAATAAATTATCTATCATTCTTCTCCCTCCGTGAAAACCCATTTGAAAATCTGAGATAACGTTATATCCCTCAACCCAATTTTTCAGCCTATTTGTTAGGATTGCTGTAAACATTTTTCCAACATTGAGCTACACCTGTGTAACTTCAGCTTGTCTACACTCCCCTTGCCTTTGTATATATGATGATTTATTGCTTTCCTTCAATATTCTGGTACATTTCCCTTTGTTTTGGTTGAACTGAACAGACCTGTAAGTAGCTTTACTCTATTTACATCACTATACCATTCCTCTATAAATTCTGTAGGGATCCCTTCTATTCTTGTTGCTTTATTCTTCTTTTTTATTAAAGTCACTTGTTTAACTACCTCTTCAACTCTCACTTCACTATCCAATATTTCTATATAGTTTGTCCCAAAATCCACCCTTGGTTTTACCTTGATAACACAGTCATCCTCAGATAGCTTTTAAAGTATTCCAAACTTCTACTGGAGTAATATTCGGTTTTGTTACATACTTATTATGGGTAGATTTTTTCACTTATTTGCTCATCAGAAAACTCTCATTCTTATTCCTTCACTTGTGTTTCTTAACTTCTATTAGTAAACTATAGAAATTTCTAATTATTTAAGTACTCCTGCTTTGCCTTGTCACCCCCTACCTCTCTCCATTCCACTAATGTTCACCAATCTTTTTGCTGTTGTACACTCAACGAACTACATATCTCCCTTTTTTATCTCTCCCCTCCCCTTTCTCATCCCATCTCTTTGTATCAATCTATTGAAGATGACTGCCCTCTCTATTTCATGTTGGCAAATTTTCCCATATCTGGAAGTCTAAAGTTAACTTGAAATTATTTTGCTGACCCTCCTTGCATTTAAATTCAGTATATTCCCTATATTGCCCTTACCATAACAATCTCTCCATTTCCTCCTATTGTATTTTTATTTCCAGCATCAATGGGAAGTGACCACTGTTTGAAATAAAGTTCAGTGCCTTAAAATTGTTCAACATATAGCCCAAGTTAACTGGCCATAGTAAAATCTAAATTAGTATTACATGAGTTTGTTTAATTAAATAGCACTGATATTCAGGCAGTTAATGAGTTTACTTACTTGGGTTGTTTTGTCAGAATACAAACCGAATATAGACAATATTTTAAAAATACTCATAAATTTTGAAAGATATATAACCAGACTGAAAAATGCAATGCCATTGCTGGGATTAGAACCAAGGGTGTTCCAGTTTCCCTCTGGTTACTTTAATCAACTGCTACTATAGCAAAATATGCCAGCAGAACATTTAAATTCCCCAAATGATTCACATTTTCCTTGTAAACCACAAGGAGATCTCAAATAAAGTTTGAGCCATCCCCGTCCAACTCTATTGGCCGAATTGGACTCGTATATGTTTCCTCTGGCTGCCGTGTGAGAACAGTTGGAGGCGCTAGTGTGCTTGAGAGAACGTTCCATAATTACCCGCGCGCATTCTCGTCATACTTCGTCATTGTTTTCTGTTATTCTATGGATGCTCCACCATATTTGAAATTATATTTGATATACAATTTCATTGTTCAACTGCTTCGTTTTATTCTTGCCATTTCTGTTAAGTTCTAGTTTATTTTTATTAGATTACAATTTTATTTATATAATTCTTGTAATTGTAAGTTCCCCAAAGCTCAGAAACTCCAAGAACTGTTGCAAACATGACGATACATGAGAATGCAACTATGTATGGCAAAATGGCGAGAAAGATCTTGTAAGCACCAAAAAATGTGGGAACAGTGTCAAGATTAGCACTAAGGTAAGTGACTACCAATATAATCTAACATTAATTGCACATTAAAACGTATTTGAAAGCAAAAGTGACAGTTCAAATACATATTTTAAAGTAAATGTGCATACAAATCACGATTACTGTCAACCTCTAAACATGTTCAAGCTCACGTGAAACCGTATTTCTATTAAAAGTACAAGCCGCAATGTGTTCATTCCGTATATATTGATGCTGACACTACATGCTTTGTTCATCATTATGTATAAGCCACATCAAAATTGAGTACCTTTGCTGCTGTTATAATAATGCAAATAAAGCAGACAATTTAAGCGTTTATAAGCTCCTTATCTTTTGAATACACAGTTCAATAAACAATACCAATTTATCATTAAATATTTAAAAAGTGCATGCAATTATTGGCAAAAGATGCATAAAGTGGTATATTAGATGAACAAACATAACCTATATCACTGCCTTCCTTTATATTGCAAACTGATTAAAATAAGGACATACTCTTAAAATATTGGGCAAAAAATTAAGACTGAAATCAAACGCCTGGAGTAAAGAGAATTTATTAAGATGCTTTTCGTGCTAACTGAATTTAAATGCCTACCACACAGCATCTGGCAAATTAAATATCTTTCTCAAGCTTAGGTGGTTGAGAAAAAGAAATTATACCCTTATAATACAAATATATTAAAAATATAAACCTTTTAATATAATAATGCCTATATTTAAAGGATGCTCATAAATTTCTAATTCATGATGGTGATGATGATGCTGATGGGGTGACATTA
This sequence comes from Hymenopus coronatus, assembly GCA_030762935.1. Lineage (NCBI taxonomy): Eukaryota > Metazoa > Arthropoda > Insecta > Mantodea > Hymenopodidae > Hymenopus > Hymenopus coronatus. The sequence continues at coordinate 150,495,979 of CM060882.1, read as the reverse complement.
GCTACAATCCTTTCTGCTAAGCACATTATGCATTGATTTTCCTCTAATTCCTTTTCACATGCTTGCCTCTTCTTTGAGGAGGTAAGAATTATCCCGGAAGCCAGGATGACTACATTCTAATTATTATATTTTAAAATTTTTATTCTTGTTTCAACATTCTAAAATTGAATTTCTCACAAATTTCCTAAAGTATTTCTGTCGGTGTTTCTAACAGTCTGGTTGGCCGTGTTTACACCTTACAGTAATAAAATAATTATTTATTATTATTATTATTTATGTACTAATCCTGTATTATACTTGTTTCAGATATAGAACTGGCTATGAGGTTCCAGAAAATACATGGTGAACTGCTATGATAGAAGACAGAAGATACACATAAGTTACTTTTTGTGAAGATAAGTATGATCTTAGGAGTGCCTAGAGGTTGTTAAAAATAAAACTCTGTTATCAGAAGGACTTTAGTAGAGCATGGTACAAGTGAAATGCTTAAATACAACCTCGTAAAACAATAATGAAAATTGTAATTAATTTAAAGCCACTATTATGACTTACATGATCATCCTGAAATACTTCACTGCGCAGATTTTAAAATATTATGGTTATAAAAATAAACATAATAAATCTCAGGACAAAATATCAAACCTCAAGCCTTATAAAGCCTTTCCGTATTAGGTAAGATAAGCTCTGTTCTGTGGTTTGGAGACTAAGACAAAGTTTTCATACATAGGTTTCAAATTGCTAAATATTACAAATACATTTACACCATTATTAGATACAGAGTATCATTCTGGGGATCTTGCAATCATAGTATCAACAATTATTTTAAAACTAATCGTATATGCACCTATCATAATATCATATAAATGACTTTTAAACAATTTGAGATTATGCCTTTATAATTATACAAATAAGTAACTCATTAAAAAATGTTTTATCCAAAAATTTAGATTTTTTTACAGAAAGAACTCTAGTAAACCAATAAGAGCATACAATAATGTATATTTAAATAGTTATATATTACATACTGTCTAAAATAGCTTAAGGTTTTTGGAATTTTAAATGTTATAGTTTATATAATACAAAATATTATGCACAAAAACCCTAAATGTAATTCCTCACATTCCTTATGAACTAATTTGCTCTGTCATTACAACAATAATTAATGGAACAGTCTACATGTGTATGGAATAGCGAAACCATAAAAATGTTAAGATGTAAGTTTTGTATAGGGATTAATTTTTCTAAACTGTATAAAGTCAAATGCTGAATTTGAACTAGCCATGAGCTGAAATATTTTTTTTAAAATCCTGTTTTTTATTCAGAAATTCTATTGCAATAATTGGGATTACAATAAGGAAATTGGCATTATTTTAATTATTATTATTATTTTATCTGAAAGGTTGCTTCTAATTACAAAACTCCTCCCTGGTTACTACCATGTGTGTATGAAAGAAAAAAACTGGAAGGGTAGGTGAAATATAGTGCATTATTTGATGAAGGCAATTATTATGTAAAAATTATAGAGTAAAGAGGTATTTACCTAAATATTACTTGAACAGATGTATCTAAGTAAATTATTGTTTGTAATATTAGCAACATGATAAGTATTTTATATTCATATAGCTTTAAAATCCAGTTGTGTTTAATCTCTTAGGAAGAAACCGAATGCCACCTAATTAAAACCCTTCCATGTTCCATAGAAAATATGGAATTTTTATCCTTTTAATATGTTAAAAGATTATATGATTAACTTTTCAGGCTCTCTATGATTTATGCCATTAATCTGATGCATTATACTCATTATGAAAAATGAATATTAAGTTTAGCACATAAGTTTTTCTCTGCAATGGTTCTTTGGAGCCTTATCACAATGTAATATGCTTTCAAGTACCTCAATTTGCTTTTAATCAGAATAGAACTGATATCGTGAAACTTTATGTGGTTTAATTTTTTTTCCATACATTTGCAATTTTGGTTTCAGAACCAAAGATTTTCAGGAAATATTGACATTCGCACTTATGTTTAATAAAAACAAGAAAAATTATGGACTAGTGTTTAATTTTTCTCTGCAGAAAAATGAATAGTTCAGAATAACTAGTACCCCACAATATATAGCACTTTCATAAATGTTTATTTGCTACCTTTCTTCATTTTCTTCTTGCATTTTGCTGTAGTTATTTAGTTATTACATGTATGAGGTGTGGTACTCCATACTCTTTTAAGCTTTGATTGTGAACATATTTCTGTTATTTTAACACACTAGTCACCTCAGCCTAAAATATTTTTGTATGGATCCTTAGCTTGTTATAGATTCAGTTCAGCCCGTTCTGTGACCCAATTATTTGCCTTACAATTTCATACCCTTCTGTGGAATGCTTAGATATTTCAAAGAAAATGTATCTTTTTTTCTAGAGCTTCACACTTCAACAGATGTTTTAGCAATGAAAATAATTGCTACATATGCAACAGAAGTAGTAATAAAATATACCCTCAATATTAATATTTCAGTTCACAGTTATTGATATTGGGGGGCTTTAACTTATGAAACAACTCATTGATTGAAGGTTCATAAACGTTGGATTTTTTTAACATTTTATTTTCTTCAAAAACACACACACACTTTCAGAATCTGGGGGATAAGGAATGATTCCGGTTAAAGAAAAATTTCCCGCCTCAGCCGGGAATCTAACCTGGGACCTCTGGGTGAGAAGTCAGCTCGCTGACCACTCGAACTTGGAGATAGTCAATTCCTAAAGTCGTAGGTATACTTTTCCCTGTTTTTTGTCATGCATAACTTTAAAGTAATATTGAATATTTCTGTCATTAACTTTCGAAATATGTTGTTCTATCATTACTGTAGTGTAATTTATTTTGGTAAATTCTCCTTCCATGCACTATACATTTTTAAAGATAAACAAGCAAGGAAAGCAAAAGAAAAAGAAATGTGTAGGAATGTTAATTTGTTAATTAAATGTCTCGTCACATAAGAATAAAAGGCAACAGGCAAACAAACCAAGAAATCTCAAGTAAACAATGAAATAATAACGGCATATAAAGTTTTTCTCGAGGCTTCAGTGAGATCAGAAGCTTTGGAGCGGTACATAGACTTCTTAAGGAAAAGCTAGAACCGCTCGAAAGATTTCTGATCCGGCTATAAACTCGAGAAGACTGGCCAAAATCCTGTAGTGGATGGTGAGGGGTGGGGCAGGATGCTACTTTGATGATTGAGCTACCGTAGTCGGTCAAGTTTCTGTGACCTGCCGTGTGAGAACACTTGGAGTCGCATCGATCACCGGAAGTTGAATGCGAGTCCAATTTTTTAACATTGAGTTAACCATCTATGGGCTTCATAGTTAACCAACTATTAGGTCACTCAATGGTATTCCAGTTATGGCATTGAATTTATCAGAGAGATTCTGTCTTTCCAATCTTGTCCTATATATGGCTTGTGTAAAAGAACAATTAAGTACTCATGCTTCATTTTTGATGTTTTAAATGTAACAAGCTGTTGCAGTTTTATATAAAACGTTAAACAGCACTCTGATATTATGAATTATATAGCAGATTTCCAAAATGGAAAGCCCAAAATAATTTGTTTAATAATTATGATAGATTCATTAAACAACTAACTAAATTTATAACTGCTTAAAGGGATGTAATTTGTGTTTAAGTTTATCATTTCCATGATACTGTATTGTAATGTCTTCAATATATACATTTTTTTTAATGTCAATTCAAAGACAGCTCATGTAAATAACTTCTTTAAATTTTAATGCAGCTTTAACTTAAAAATAAATTTGATAATCTAAAATTCAGTTATTATAAGTAAAGCTTTTCAATTCATAATCATTTTGTATAGCAACCTTTCTGAAAAATATGTTTCAATAACAAACCAGTAAATAAGCTTGATTTTATTCCATAACCTATGGTTATGAGGGGAAGATTTTATACATATAGGCAAAAGGCATTCACTCACTTGATATCCACCACTGCTATACAATGCCTCAAATTACTGAGCTACCTTTGAATATTAAATCGCTAGATGTGGTTATAAATTAGCAGTAACAGATCCATATAATAACCAAGAAAATGTATTTGAGGAAGAAATAACCTAACTTGCAGAGTGATACAAATATGAAAATTATAATTTTTTGACAAATGTAGCCAAATGTATTACTCAGCTTTGAGAAGCTATTTACTTATTTTTCAATAAGCTCCATTGTATACTCAATAACTGAGAAATAAGATAGCCTGAGTTTTACCAACCATCTGAAATTGTAACGATGATTTACTACAGCAAGAAATGGCTTCCAATTGCCAGAAATTCCACATAAGAGAAAAGTGCTACCAACATCAGAACATCCGCAATTATACACCAGGTGATCAAATTTATGCAGTTTATTATTACAGAATTTGAATAGATGATGTCACTATTTTAGAATAAATCTCTATTGTATCCAGGTAGGTAGTTCTGAGAACCTACTGAAGAGGACACAATTCCAGTCCAGAGCAGAAGAGGCTGGCATGGATACCCCAACGCCACTGGTAGTTTGAATGTGAGTTACTTCTACATGTGTCATGGATGTATCAGTTGCCTTCTACATTCTGAACATGAGTTACATGGTTGTAGCAGTGTCCCTAGAGGACTGAGTGTGTTATTCTACAACAGGATGCTAACAGCATCTCTCAGCTGCTATTTGTCCCATATTACTGTTGTTTCATTTTCCCTTTGTCTTTTTGTTTGTATAATTGTATTCTAACCTCCCATCTACTGGGGGATCTTACGAGATTACAAATGAATGGAATTTACGACATAATGGAAACAGCCTTTTGCCCATCACACTTGCAGTTAAATGTTACTTCATTTTAATATACCTACTTTAATACCAAGATAGAACAATTAACATCATATATCCCAAATTATGAACATATTTCCACATTCTTTCAAAATACCAAGTCGCCTGATATCCCTCTTCTAAGAGTTGAAGAAAATTGGGATAAAACACATCCAATTAACTGGTGTCAAGCCTTCACTGTTAATAAAATACTTATAAACATAAGTGCCCTCCAATTATGAAATAAAAGGAGAATAAATCACAATATAACAAACATAAACAAAACATAATAAATTGCTATTTGCAATTTAAAAAAGCATAACCAAAGCATAAATGCAGTTCAACCCAAGACATTTCTGTCATTATCCTTTTTATAAGGCACTGTTGCGAAAATAGCCAACATTTTGGGTAACTGCAACGAAATTCATGTACGCAGCAGGCTGCATCATATTGAAGCATTCCTTGAATTGTTCTATAGTATCGAAAATGGCTTTTGATTATGAAAATACAATGCTTGATAGTGCACTCCATTCCCCTGCAATAAAAACAGCTTGCATGCATGTATTACCTTGTAGGTCATATCTGGTTCTTTAACAGCCACTTGGTAATGCTCTGGTAGGTATTAATTTTGCCTTGGTCATTAGGCCGACTCCGGGAAGGGCCCACTGACTAACACTTGTGTCATTATTTCAAATTCATTTGTGGCAAATTCCAAATATTTTTTTTTTTTTGGTAGTGTTTAACGCCCGCTTTAACTACTAATGGCACCGCAGGCGGTGACACTGATGATACATGAATGATGATGGAGCACCGGTGGAATGCGATGGCGGGGGAAACCGGAGTACCCGGAGAAAACCTGCCCCAGCGCTGATTTGTCCACCACAAATCTCACATGCGGTCATTTGGGATCGAACCCCGGCTGTCTAGGTGAGAGTCGAGTGGTTTAACCACTCGGCCACGGCGCGGCCACCCAAATATATTTGATCACTCTGTATATCATAAAGCTATCAGAAAGACAAACTAAGTCCAAAATTAAAGCTCATTTTTAAAATCATTTGGATCTATGGCAATGGTAAGCACTCTTTATTGGTAATACTATTGGCTGATCTAGAATATATATTTTATCAAAACCACTGACATGCGTTCTTTCAAATCATTATATATAATTTTTTAATGTGAAATTTTCAACTCTTTGAATTCTGCTAAATAATTTTCTCTGATAAGCTGTCTCTTATGAATGAAAGCTAAAAATCTGTTTTCTTTATGCTTTTAGGAAAAAAATTCCTAACAAAAATGTAATATTAGCTTAAACTGTTTTCTTTCTGAGAAATATCCTATTTTATGTATGTTTTGTAATGATTCTAAAATATAATTGGTTAAAAGCACTCAAAAGGCCAATAAAGATATACCTACTATGATAATGCATTTAGCATATGAAATCATAATTATCTCATATACTTACTTGCCGGTCAAAAGTTCTTCAACCAGATTTGGGTGGGAACGGATTAATGCTTTCCCTGATTCAGTTTGCATTACTGCTGATAATTGGTCTCTAATCAAAGTGAGAACATGGCTCTTTAATTGTCCTGCATGATGCAGGTCACTAAGAATTAGTTGTCTTGCAGCTGTATTGATGGTAAGAGTGCTGATGAGGGATTCCTCACAGAGCAGCTTAAGACGACTCAAGTCATACTTATCAGCAACAGGTAGCAAAAGATCAGCAACTGCGCTCAGACCTTCAACTTTGCCTGTGTAGATAAACTCTATCATGTGTTTCAATGACTCAGGAGATACGTCCTGTATTTTCACACATCCAGTTTCTTGCTCCTGTGTCTTGTGCCTGAACATTGCAGCAAATACTTTACTGCGTGCTGAAAGTATTGCCCTGTGAGCTGAAACTCTGCATTCCTCTGTTTCAAGAGTAACATCTGTAAGAATTTCTTCTTTCAGGAGGATATTAAGGTCCCGAATAATGCTGCATGGTGGAACATCTATTGCTGGTTTCTCTTGTGGCTCATGCATCACCTCACACATTATTATTAACATGTTATTGAATAGTAAATCCTTATCCAAAGCAGGCAATTTATGACTGTCACTAGTACCATCTTTATGAAACAATGTAATTGAAGTTTTTCTATAAATCTTCTTTCTTAAGTTATTGAGCAGCGACAGGCTGTAATAAGCAGTTATTGAAGAAGCCTTGCCAGGAGATACTAACCTGAGACATATTTCAGTAGTGCATTTGCATGAGTGTGTATTTTGTTGCATTTCCAAACACCAGAGAACGCAGTTGCATACATCAGATGAAAAGACAGCTGATCTCCTGTATGCTCCATTGTATGAGGGTTGTAATGGATAGTTAATGGCCCAAGTAAATGTAGTCATCTCCAAAGAATAAAATCTGTTTATCTAACCTGTGAAAGACACAAAAAAGGTATCAGCTGCTTCTGTACTTAAAACTGAAAAACTGTGTAAGTGTTTAGTTCCTGACTAATGCATAATCTATCCATAGCATTTGGAAATGATGGTATAATTTGAGCTATATCAGCCATTGGATTCTTAGGTTTTGTAGTATGAGCCCATCACATATTTACAGTAGCAATACATGTAGATACATGAGCTTATTGTTTATTCATATACTAAAATTATTACATTATTTTTATTATTACTGTTATATTATTAAAGATTTAATATATATATATATATATATTTTTTTCACCTCAGAGAAACTATTCCATCAGAATATGTTAAGAGTAGTTATTATGAAAAGTAATAACTTACAACAGAGTATCAGATTTTCTTATAGTGTAAATTTAAAGCCATAGTGGTGAATGTTTAGAGCATGCTATGCATGCATTGCATTTCCTAACAATCTGCTGTGTGGTTACTATTAAATTATTTTAACAATTTTTATTTAATAGTACACATATGTACTCAAGTATTAACTTTGTTATTTTCCTGGCTTAGATTGAAGCCGAGGATAGATATTATGGGCATGTTAGATTGCATGCATTTACCTGCAAAACTGTTCTGTATAGCCTGCAGGCATTCTGTAGTGCAAAGAAACACTTGGATACTTTACAAAGCAAACAAGGATGGGGTGGGAAAAACCAAACTTTTAACCACAAAAAAGTTGCAAGTGAAAATGCATTCTTATGACTGTAAACACATTTTCATGCTGGTTTTACAGCATTTTGCCTCGGTCATTCTGATGTTTTTGGCAGCCACTCCCTCCTCCCTTTCAGTGCTGTTAGTCCTATCCAAACAGTCATTCAGTGTTTCATTCTTTCACTGCTTTACTCTGAAAGTACTTTACTTTAGTACTTCATGAAAGTAAAGGGCTAGGTTTAATTGTGAAAGTGTCGCCAGTGAAGTTATAAGTTAATTTGTTTTGTAATGACTGACACAATGGCAAAACATTCCTGACAGAACTAGATTTTCAGTACCAGGCTACCGGGTGTATTGCTCCGACAGGCCTAATGGGTGCGCAGGAGGCGGAACAGCAATTCTTGTTCACAATAGTATAAGTCATTACCAAAAGCTTATACCTAATTTAGGACATATGGAAGCCACAGCGGTGTCAATTTGCCTACTAGTAATTGTTAGTGTATATAATCCCTTGGGACGAATGCTGCAGCAAGATTTAGACATAATGCTCAACCTTGTCAACCAAGTCATAGCAGCAGGTGACTTCAATGCAGTCCACGAAACATGGGGCTGCCAGGTGAACAATGCACCTGCACAGTCACATGCAAAATCACAACTATGTTATACACGTACTGTAGAACTAACATACATTCCATCTAACAGACATCAGCGACAGAACATGCTAGATATTGCCTTACTTAAAAACATCACGTCTAGATGCATCCTACCAGTGGTAGATTCCTTCTTCTGACCACTATGTTGTACAGTTGAAATAACCCCTCATGAGTGCTCTCCCACCGACGAGGAGGGATTACAACAGGGCAAACTGGGAACTATTCAGAGCAATCCTAGATTCACAACTACAAAACAGAATCCCTGCAGAACCCAGAAGCAGTAGACAACGTAACACAAAAACTAGAAACAGCGATACAGGCAGCCACAGTTGTTATTATCCCGCGATGCAATATTGTATACCCGCCAGATGTATTACAGCTAATGCACAAGAGAGATCAGTAATGTTGCTGTTTAAGGGTCAGTTGGCCGTGTAACGTCAGGCAGCCAACCTTTGCATATGAAAGGTGCAAGGTTCAGCATTATGGAGCATATATAGTTGGTATTGCGAAAAGGAGGGAAAGCAGCGCAGTCATAGGGTAGTGTGGAAAGCATGAAATTTGCAATTAACAGTATATGCCTTAGGAAGTTTAGCCTTAGCAAGGTGGGGAAACCCAGAAATTTACAATGAGGTAACGCATTCATAGGAAGGTGTGGGAAACGCTGAAACATGAAGTATGCAATTATATGCGTCAGGGAGCGCATATATTGTTCTTCCGCCTACTGTTCTCCACCTCTTCATATTTTCTTCAATGACAAAACAGCCTTTTTTAAGGCTACCAATGACATAACTAAAGAGCAAGTAGCTCTGGTTGGGCTGACCGTTATGTTTACAACTAATAATAATTATAATAATACTTATCATCATACTACCAACACCACCACCAATAATAGTAATATTAATAATAATAATAATAATAATAATAATAATAGTATTGTTATTAATAATAATAATTTTTATTTACTACTAATGCTCCTGTTTTTGTTAAAAAGACACAAAGCAATCGATAATTTCTTATTTAACAGTAGCTTTGTGTATTCAATTTCTCTATTTAACCCAAAATATTACTTGATCAAATGTATTAAGAGTACCGCAATTGCAGAGTGACAGAGATGGGGTTATCTTTATGTTTTGATGAAATCGCTTTTAACTAGCTCATGTACCACATAACCTCAAATAACCAAAATCTACAATAAGTTGGGGTAATAGTGTATGATAGATGCCGTCATCTGCTAGCATTGCCATGCCCTTCGGCTAAGTCATATACATGCCATTTAGCAACATATAACCGAGTTACTACTACTGCCATCTTGCGGCTGTTAACCGGTTGGATTCCTTTGGCACTGTGTGCTCGTTCTACAGCAGGTTTTCAATTTCTTAAGTTGGTATGGTTTTGGGGCATTGTATGGCCAACTGACCCTTAAACGGCAACATTACCGAGAGATCATGAACGCCAAAAATGGCAATGCACATGAAATCTTGTAAAGTAAATCAAGCGACCATAAGCAGTCAAGTCAAAACTTGCATCAATGAAATACTCCACAAACAATGGGAACAAACCATAGAGGGGGTGCAATCAAATGCAAGCCAAATTTGGCAGGATACTAAGAGGCTCATCAAACAACTGCTCAGAGTCCCACCCCTACTGCTGCCCAATACCGCTTACACTTATGCCAAAATGTCTCAGGACTAAGCTAATGCTCTTGCAGATGCATTTGAAGAAGTCTGTCAACCCAATGAGGAACTCAACGATCCAGCATTTAGTGAACAAGTAGTGGCCATTATTTCTTATGGAACTCATAACAGGGTGAAGAAAACTAATAAAGGAGAAATTAAATGGATAATAAAGAACCTGCAAAATAACAAAGCACCTGGGCCAGATCAAATACCAAATGTGGTTTGAAGAACTTAAGTAACCAGGCTTACGAAGCACTAGCAGATGTATGCAAATATTGCCTGCAACACAGATACTTCCCCACATGCTGGAAACATTCATGGTATTAATGTTTCCAAAACCAAGAAAGAATCCCAAAAACCCTAAAAACTATAGCCAATCAGCCTTCTCAATACCAGCAGTAAAGTTTTAGAAAAGGTGATCCTTAAGTGCTTTTTTTATGAACATAAAGAAACACAACATAATTATCAATGAACAGTTCGGCTTTAGAGCATATCATTCCACCATACTGTAACTGACATGATTTGTTGAAAACATAACACATGGATGTAACACAAAAAAAATTCTTGCAGCGGCCTTCCTAGATGTACAGAGAGCTTTCGACGCAGTATATCATCCTGGATTACTATACAAGCTGCACGTTAAACTTTCCCGATACATTGGTAAAACTAATAGAACACTACCTGACTAGCCAAACATTTGAAGTAAATCTAAATAATGTTTGCTCAACAAGGCAAGTTATATGAGCAGGAGTTCCACAAGGAAGTCTCTTTGGATCTGTTCTATTTAATTTGTATATAAATGACATTCCTAAAACACCAAACATACAAATGCAGACGATACTGCCATAGCTTACCAAGCATGAAAACCACAGATGGCAGCAAAAATGCTACAGACAGCATTAGATGACCTCAGACCATGGCTCCAGAAATGGAGAATAAATGTTAATACTACAAAATCACAATCGATCCTGTTTACCTAGAGTACATCACATTGAGACCCGCTAATACCACTCAGTCTATTTAACGAAGACGTTCAGTGGACAAACAGTACCAAATACCTAAGAATAATGCTAGATAGTAAACTCACCATTTCTGCCCACATGAAAAACAAAAGATGCAAGCTACAAACTTCACCACCTCTACCGATTGCTAAACCGTGACACACCAATAAGCACAAAATCAAGGCTAACACTGTACAAAATGCTAATTATACCAGTCATGACATATACTGCACCTGCCTGATGACACTGTACAAAATCGCACATAAAACTCTACAGGAACTGCAAAACAAAATCCTGAGAATCATCACTAAAGAGGCCAGTCGTCTCTCACCTAGACGGTCCAGGTTCGATCCCAAACGACTGCATATGGATTTTGAAGTGGACAAAGAGGTGCAGGGGCAAGTTTTCTCTGGGTTCTCCAGTTTCTCCCGCCATCGCATTCCACCAAGCTCCATCTTCATTCCATGTATTTCCAGTGTCATCGCCTGTGGTGCCAAAAGTAGTAAAAGCGGGCATTTAACTCTAAAAGAAATCAATAAAGTATCAAGGACACATTTTATACAAAAACCTTAAAATGCACACAGTCAGCAATTTATCAAACAGTTGTCATTCAATGCGAGAGGCACTACAATCCCTGATTTCACACTTGGGATAGTACAGGCCATTGTTGCGGTTTGACAGAACAATTCCTCTCAACAAACATACAGCTGAACATGATGTTACAGAACATCTAGCATCACTAATACAGTAACAGTAGAAATAATGTAACATCCCCAGCTATCTTCACTACAGCCAACAGGCCAAGGCAGTCCCAGAGGAAAAGGGCCTTCCTGAGTGCCACATAGGATAGTCAAGACGTGATTGGGTAGGCTACTGATCTGTGTGTTCACATACACGACATCAGCAATGAAAAAGGCAACTGGTCAAGGACTAAATCTAATGCTTAGCAATAAATAAAACAAAACAAAACAAAAAAAAAAACAAAAAAAAAAAACAAAAAAAAAGGGGGGGGGAATAATTAAATAACGGACCATAGCTAATAATCATAACTAATGTATGAGATTGAAATATATTCATATGAATATGTGCAAGTGTATAAGTATCTATACCTCAATTGACTTGGAGTAGTCTCCACTCTACACCTTTAACTTAATCTGAAATTTCCCAAGAATATTAGTATTAACTATTGACAAGTGCAATGTACAGCATGTTTCTATGTTCAGACAGGTCAGCCCATACTCCAGCTGTCACCAAGATGAAGTATCTAATTACTGACAGCCCCTCTTCTTCTTCTTCTTCACTGCACTTCTCTCACCTTATCCCCTCTTACCATAAACCCACATGACACCTCTTGAGCCCTAGGTTCTGGTCTGGGTTCGACGCCAAGTCCAGGTCCTAGCCCACCGACTGCCTGAGACACTTTCTTGTGTTAAGGGCACCTTTATGTATTCACCCACATATCTCAGGTTGCTACAGTGGAACTGACTTAACCTTTACCTGCTTCCTGACCATCCCCTAGGCAGTAGCTCTAAGCGATGTAGATCCCTTTTGGATGATCGCCATTGGAGGAGGCAGAGGAGGGACCACTCCTATGCCCCCATTGGAGGGCATTTTAAACAAAAAAAAGAAGAAAAAAAAAGACAGGAGATGCTGATGTAGCAAGAACTCTACAAGAGTACGTCAGGAAGCTGCATGTAGGGCGTGTGACCCTGTCACGTTACTCTGCATCGCTCAGGCTCTTACTGAGTCACACCACAGGTACTATTTAGATTTGTATATTACTTCCAAATTTTCTACAATAAATTCAAGTCAACTCTGCATTGATTTACTTGGCATCATCAGTCAACCAGCACAGCTCCCTGATTGAAGTTTGCAACCGCTCAGCAAATCCTAATCCTTCTCCCACAACAAACACAATATTAATTTTCTGGTATCAGGCATGGGTTGTGTGTACAATATTGGCACAAGTTTGCACGATATTGGCAAGATATTGTGTGCACAAATTAGTACCAGTGGCATCTGTGGTACGCCAGAGTAAGCACTATCAGCAAGACTGATTCCAAGTAACAGCCACTTCACAACACAATGAGCTCATTTGTCGTAGCCCTCAACAGCATTTGCAAGTTAACACTATTACTTCCCAGCAGCTGTTTGCTCCTTTGCGCCAATAACTTATGAGAAATCTAACTACTATATGAATGAAGCTATTCTAAGCCTGATAAATTTAGCATGAGGTAAACATTATTTTCATCAGCTATTTGCTCTTTTGCACTCTTTTATGATTTATGAAGAGTAAACTATAAGAAGCTTTTCCACTGTAAAGGCAACTCAACTAATGCATCCTTACGATAGCCAGGAACCCACATTAACTTCTTGAATGTAGTGAAACTAGGGCCAATGGCTTATACACCATTGGACCATACTAAACCTTTCCATTATTCAAATAAATCTTTTGAGATTAAGATCAAAAGTAAAGAATGGTGGGAAAAATATCAACACCAGGGGATATTATTTGGTTCACTGATGGATCAAAGATGAACTGTACTGGTGCTGGAGAATTTGGGGATCAACCAAGACTAGAAAAACCTTATCCTCTAGGGGAATTGATCACAATATTTCAGGTGGAAGTAGGCATATACAATCAGAGCCTGCACGGAGGAGAATCAATGTAGATGATACAGAAACAAAATTGATTTATTTTGACAGCTGGGCAGCACATAAGGCATTTTATGCATCAATAATGAGATCAAATATCCTTAAAGATTGCCAAGAAGCCCCTGAGAGGCTGGATAAGTGCAAGGTTATCTTAACATGGGTTCCCAGCCACTCAGGTATATTTGACAATGAAAGAGCAGGTAATTTAGCCAGAACCATCTTGGGCATTATGAAAATGACCAAGGAATCAAGCTGGATACTGGATACATAGACAGCATGAAGATTGGGTAAAGGTTCCTAAATAAAAGCATGGCAAGCTTATGATGCCTATGCCATACTAAAATAGAAGTTTTGTGATTCTGAATATGGGCAAGAAACAGATGTAATTTGTGGTCAGCCTAATGAGTGGCTATGGGAATTTTAAAAACCACATGCATATAGTGGGAATAGAAAAAGGTTCCCCTAAATTAGGCTATGCAACAGGCAATGCAAAACTGCTCTGCATCTTATACTCCAATGTGATTCATTGGAAAATACATAACCTAATGGATGGTTCAGACCCCATTGAAATAGTATCGAACAAGCGTTTAGTTCAGGGACTTTCAAACTCTTTAGAATGACAAGTTGGCTGAGGTACAACAGCTGGGAGAGGTACCACAGAATAAGCTAAAGGTTTGACGTGGGCTTGTTTTGTCTCAAGATGGTATCAACAAAATCAATCAATGTATCCTTAAATAAATTGTTTTAAAAAGGCCACTAGCACAAGGGTAAACTTGAATGGTATTTATTGTGCCCTTTAATGTTGCATTTTACTGTTATTATTAATAAAGTTTAGAGTATGCACCCCCCAAAATGGCTCAAGAACAGTAATGATGATTAAATGCTACTTGGACTTAAGTATTTTTATTTGTTGCTGACATTAATTCTTACACATAGCTTCTGAACAAGTGTATGTAATGAAGCTTTTAGCAAACATCTGAAATGCAGAAGAAACAAGCGAAAATAAATTATTTTAGTAAACATGAAAATGTCAATATTTTAGTCAAAAAACTGAATACTGATGAATAAAATTACTTGTGGTTATGTCATAGAGAAAAAAGAAAACATTGTTTGGTCTATTTTTGCAATGTAGCTAGATAAATTCATGTATATGGATTCTATGTTATTTTTATAAGTTATACCTCACAACATAAATGTGCACCTGCCACCACTGAATGGATTATGACAGGATAATACATGCATATTTTTCTCTCATCAAGTAACATAAATGTGCACCAAATATCAGTGAATGGATTTTAATGTACTGTATGAACATATTTTGCTCTCCTATGAGGTGCATCTCAGATAACTGTAATGTTCAGGGGCGGAATGTCATCAAGGGCCAGAGGTGCCAGGCCCCACCGATAACAGCAAGTAACTTGTTGCCATTTTAATTATGAATAAGGAGATAATTTATTTTATATTTTATTCAATTGTAATAAGCATTACAAACAATTATTTATTATACCATAATTCTTAATGGTTGCTAAAGCTTGCAACATGCCATGTGACAACAAATGCACAGTGTTGTACACAGGACAACCACTCCAGTATTCTTATCCTTTGGCGAAGCAGAACATTGGGCCAGCTTACATGGGCATGCAGCAGCCCTCTTCACACTTTGCCAATCACATGTCTATATCTCTCTTGCTTTCCTTTACTCTTCCTACATCGCATTCAGCAAGCTTGTGGCAGCTACCTGGCCCAGTACATGAAGTTTAGCGTTCGTGTGATTGTTGTTGCAATTTTAATTATTTGGTGGACAAAATAGTGTAATTTTAAAATAAATAGAGTAGATTATTTATTGAAAAATTCCTTTCATTCATCAAAAGTAGAAGAAAAATTTGAAATTAAACAATTAGGTGCACATCAACCAAATAATTTTACATTTACGCAACAAGATAGCAAAAAGCAGAGGACTTTCTGCAACAGTCTGTTTGGTAAGAACTCGCAGGTAACTGCAAGTGAAGAGAAACAAAGTGTCTTTTGCTTTTACTGTTTGTTATTTGCTGGTGAAGGTCTGTGGACGATAGTAGGTTGTAAACATCTGAAACATTTGAGTGGATGAGACAAATGCACTCCACTTACAAAATTTAATTTATTGGGAAATGTAAACATTGCTGTACAGTTGATTCTGCATATAAAATATGAACAGAAATGCATGAACTACAATAGACACCTACTGGACAGAGTGATGGTGAGTACACAATTTTGCAGAACCCATGATCTAGCATTGAGGGGTCACAATAAAACATCATGGCAATTTCTTAGATTTGTTATCTCTCCTCGGTAACCTTGACAGTCTGTTAGATGACCACTGCAACAATGCCAGTAGTTGCTATGTAAATACACTTCACATACTATACAGAATGAACTATTGGATTGTATCTATCAGGTTTACATTGAGGGGTTAATGAAAGACATAAATGCTGTGGATTATATTTCTGTGCAGGCTGACGAAACAATGGACATAGCTTGCCAGAGTCAATTTGTGATTATTTTACAGTATATTAATGCATGTAAACTTTCTTTTGAAGAAATTCATGATTAAACAGTCTTTGTGATGTTTTGAAAAAGAAGTTGCAGTCTTTTGATGTTGAAAGAAAACTCATATCTCAAGCACATGATGATGTCACAATAATGAACGGTATCTATGGAGGTGTTCAGACCATTTCCCTTATGCTAAGTACGTATGCTGCTATGCTCACCAATTAAATTTGGTTATACAAAATGCTTGTTCCAAATACATAAAATCAGTTAAAATTGTTTTTTGCCAACACTGGTGGATTCATAACATTTTTCTCTTCTTCACCAAAACGCAGTGATTTGTTGCATTCAGTTTGCAATAAATGCATTCAAGCTGCTGCCACAACAAGGTGGAACTTTCAATCATGGGTTGTGAACCACATTTATGAAAACAAAGTTTATTTACTACAGTGCTTTGAGAAAATTGGGCAGGAAGATGGGTGGGATGATATAACCATGAGGGAAGCTCTTGGTTTGAAGAGTTTACTGAACAATCCAGAATTTTTGTTTCTTTTAAATGTTTTCTACAATTTTATGAAACACGTTGACATAGTATGTGACAATATTTTGAATCAGCTGTGTCTGAAATTCATGAGAGCACTAGAAGATACAGTATTTAAGAACCATAAATAAAAATAATATATTATAAAATTTATAACAAATAGCAGAATAACTAGCTAATGAAATTAAATACATCTCATTTTTATTTAATAAACAATCCAAATAAAAAATATAATTTCATCTTCCAAAATGTATTATTCATGCAATAGCTAGTACTGTGCAGATGAATTGGGACAGCACTGAATTTAAATTACATGCTAGATATGTTTAATTTGAAAACATTACAACAATTTACAACCATGTACCAATATTTAACTGATAATTCTTTCCTCTATTCAGTCTGAATTTGTATTTAGTGGCATTGATATGTATTAAGGTTTAAAAGGATTTTTGCATTTTATATTTACTATGGACATCACATCCCATAAAAGAGCAAAAATCATTGCTCTTAGTAAAAACACGGAGAGGAGTGTAAGATACATAACAGATGCAGTTTGTGTTGGTAAAGCCAGCGTGTCAGACTAGGATTGTGGAGCTGCATAAAGACATGGGGAACGTGAAATCATGAAGAAAAGGACATTGTGGGTCAAAAAGGAAAACTATGCCCAGGAATGATGCCCTAATCCAAAGAATCAGCATCATCAACTCAAAGAAGACCCAGCAATAAAATAAAAAGAAATGTTGAATCTCATGTGATTCATGTGGATGCTTCCACTATGTCACTGCCTTCTGGAAGGTGGCTGCTCTGTATGGTGTCCTTTCAAAAAACAATTCTTGACACTCCTAATGAGGAAGAAAAGGTTGTCCTGGGTGAAAAAATATAAAGACTGGACTGTGGAGTAATGGAAAAAAGTGTTTTTTTCTGACGAGACCCATTTTGAAGTTCAAGGATACAGATAAAGTTTCATTTGATGCTCAATCAGGAAGCTCTTTGTCCCGGCCACATCCAGCAGGCCCCCAAACACCCACCAAAGGTCATGTTTTTGGGAGGTTTCACAGTTTTTGGACCAGAGACCCCTCACTCCATTGAAGACATGTATAATGTGAAGTACATCAAAGTACTTAGGACTAATGTGATTCCAATCATGCATAGGAGGTTTCCTGATGTGATAGGATATTTGGCTCCCTGCCATAGCTCACAAAGTCCTTTCTGTTTAAGGAAAAGTTGACATTGGATAGGTAGAATCAGACTGAAAAATTCAATGCCATTGCTGGGATTTGAACCATGGATCTCCTGGTCTCTAGCTGCTTGCTCTACCACGGAGCTACCATGGCAACATGCCAGCAAAGCATTAGATTTTTCAACTGACTCATTTTTCCGGTAAACCAGAAGGTGATCTGAAATTATTTTGAGATGACATACCCCAATGGCGACTTACAATGTTGTAAGTACTTTAAGTCCCAGGATTCATAATATAGCCAACTATACTGTATAACAATTAAAACAATACTAATTGAGATTGCCTCCATGGTTGAGTGGTCACTGAGCTGACTTTCCACCCAGAGGTCCCGGGTTCAATACTCGGCTGGGGCAGGGAATTTTTCTTTAGTCAGAATTTCTGGCAGTATGCATGTGAGAGTGAATGTGTATGTGTGTTTGAGAAAAAATGATTTAAACCAATGTAAAGAACGTACAGACGAGTTGTTTCAAGTGCAAAGCCCCCGATATGACCTTAGATGTTAAAGGGGGCTAAATAAATGAAACAATAAAAAAAACAATAAATAAATAAAAATAAATTATATATACTAATTGACCATAATAGTTGGCTATATTATGAATTCTAGGACTTAAAGTACTTACAACATTTTAAGTCGCCATTGGGTTATGTCATTTCAAAATAATTTGAGGACATCTTGTGGTTTACTGGGAAACATGCGAGCCGGTTGAGAAATACAATGCTATGCCGGCATGTTGCCATGGTAGAAATCGAGAGATCCACAGTTCAAATCCCAGCTCCAGCATTGAATTTTTCAGTCTGACTACCTATCCAACTCCTGTCCTACACACGGTTTGTGCAAAAAAACAATTAAATCAAAAGTTGACATTGTTGAACTGGCCAGACAATTTGCCAGATTTAAACCCTATAGAGAAGTTGTGGTCCATTATTAAGGCTCGAATCACAAATTTGGACTGCACCACAAAAACCAAGATGATCAAGAGTGTTATCTGAGTTTGGTTTCAGGACCCAGAAGTGAAGCAGACGTGCAGGAATCTCATAGATTCAATGCGTAAGAGGATGAAAGATATAATCAAAATGAAAGGAGGCAACATTTTGTATTAAAATGTAAGATAAACGAATAAATATTCATAATAGAATTATGTTTGTAATTTTCCTGCTTGTCCCAATTAATCTCCAAGGTACTGCACCATGTTGATAACTTTGCTCCTCCCTTAAGAAAGTGACCGAATTACGGTTCTGAAGTGAACCTGAATTTACATGCCAAAAAAGTGTGTGATACAGTGGTCAACCAAATGGAAGATCAGTTCCAACAGTCTCATACATTCAATAATTCTGGAATTATTGACCCAAAGAAATTTATTACATTAAGAGAAAATTTCCCTGCTGCCTCTTTAAGAAAATTTGCATCGAATTACAGCCCCATTATATCCCACGAAAAGTTAGAGAATGAACTAGCAGTGATTTATCATAATGATACATTCAAAGATATCCATCCCTTCACTCAGTGAAATCTTGTTTTCATAAAACACTCCTTTTAGGAATTGTTTTCTGAAGTACGCAAAACATTGCAAATTGCGCTAACAACTCCAGTTTCAACAGATGAGGCAGAGAGAAGTTTCAGTACACTTAAAAGAATTAAGTCTTACCTTAGGAACATCATGGGCCAAGAGAGGCTCAATTCCTTGGCTGTATGTTCCACTTGTGTAATCCTAAACTTCAACAAAAGATTGATTGAAATATTTCTATCAGAATAATAAGTCTATTATTCAGAATAATAGACTTGCTCAGCTCTTGTACAAGTAACACTGCCACTTGATGAGTTCTATTTAATTTTCTATAATTATTTGCTTTATGTTTAAAAATGTATAATGTTTTGCCACATTTCTGCTATTGTGATGTTTTTGGCAGTGCAACTAAAGGTGACCCTGTTTTACAAAGTATAACCCCACTTTAACTTTCATTACAATCATCTTCACATCTGAACCCACCAAGAAAAATGTTCATGGGCCGCCACTGATAATAACACAAATATTTAAGCTGTATTTTTTTTTTTTAAATTCTAAACAATATAAAGACACAAACTTCCAGACATTAATGATAACATTATAAATTAAAAATGCTTCTCTGCTACGCATAGATATGCATATGGATATATTAAACATATATAGTTAAAAGCCATAAAAAGGAAAAAAGGAAAAAATAAATAAATAAATCAATAAAATAAATAATAATGTACCTACACTCTTTTGAACACCAGAAACAGTTACTTCAGGGATAGGCTAAAGGTTCCATAAATAATGAATGCACAGAAATTTGCACAAAAAGTGGGTGGAAGATAAAAAGAAAGCTAAGGAAACAAAAGATATAATCTAATAGGCATGTATACTACTCAGATGAATAAAAACACTTGTCATGTACAAACATGATTGCATGTATATAACTGTCAAAATTATGTGCAGGGTGGCTGGTTCTTATGTGCTAATGTGCTACAGCACATAAGTGTAATAAGAGAGCTTTTTTTTTCAGTTTTAAAAAGAATAAATATAAATGTATTGTAATCAAAATTTAATGCACTTCTGTTGACTCTTGAATTGCCTGCCTTACACTTGAAAACTTTCTCTTCAGCCCTGCACGTACTCTAGCTTTCACTTTCAGAATCTGGACTCCCGGCTCTGCGCCGAAGAGAGCCAGAACCACTCTGACCAACCCTTGTATTTTATACCAAAATCTCACACCATTATATTGCTTCTAATTTCATTACATTTACATTTTCTGTTCATAGCAAACAGAAGTTTACTAGTCTAGTAAGACAGGTGTTAAAGATCTTGGTCAACTGAATGCATTAATAAGAGCTCACAACGAAAATAGAAAACATATCAACAATATTTTAGACCTGTCTATGCTTTGCAGCGTTAATATAGCAACAAAATTAAGTAGAGCTTATCAGGATAGCATTGCTAAGCACAATCAACAAGTGGAAAAGGGTAATGTTGCCGTTTAAGGGTCAGTTGGCCGCGTAATGTCAGGCAGCCTACCTTTGCATCTGAAAGGTGCAATGTTCAGTGTAATGGAGCATATATAGTTGGTATTGCAAAAAGGAGGGAAGGCAGCGCAGTCATAGAGTAGTGTGAAAAGTATTAAATTTGCAATTAACAGTATATGCCTTAGGAAGCATAACCATAGATCATCATACTACCACCACCACCACCAATAATAATGATAATGATAATGATAATAATAATAACAATAATATTAACAATAATAACAACAACATCAATAATATTAATAGTAATAATAAATAATAATTTGTATTTACTACTAATGCTCCTGTTTTCGTTAAAAAAGAAACAAAGCAATCAATAACTTCTTATTTAACAGTAGCTTTGTGTATTAAATTTCTCCATTTAACCCAAAATATTACTTGATCAAACGTATTAAGAGCACCGCAATTGCAGTGTGACGTAGATGGGTTATCTTTATGTTTTGATGAAATCACCTTTAGTTAGCTCATGTACCACATAACTTCAAATAACCAACATCTGCAATAAGTAGAGTTAATGGTGTATGATAGATGCAGTCGTCTGCTAGCATTGCCATGCCCTTTGGCTACGTCGTATATGCGCCATTTAGCAACATATAACCGTGCTACTACTGTCGTCTTGCGGCTGTTAACTGGTTGCATTCCTTTGACACTGTGTGCTCAGTTCTACAGCGGGTTTCCAATTTCTAAAATTGGTACGGTTTCGCGGCATTGTGCGACTAACTGACCCTTAAACTGCAACATTACCTAGAAAAGAATAGGTACATATTAGACAGAATAATTGACTGCATAAAGTTTTGCGGCGCATTCGAACTTGCACTCAGAGGGCATCGAGATTCAGAAGAGTCGGATAATCCTGGTGTATTTTTAGGACTTATAGATTTTGTTAGTAGCATTGACACGGCTGTAAAAGAGCATATGAACTCCAGTAACGTTTTCAAAGGGACTTCGAAAACAATTCAAAATGAGCTCTTAGACTGTATGCTTGAAGTCTGCCGCGAAGAAATTGTAGCAGAAATAAAAAAAGCAGATTACGTAGCGGTAATGTCGGATGAGGCAACAGATGTGTCAGAACATACACAGTTGGTATTAGTGTTCAGGTATGAAATTGACGGATGCCCACAAGAACGATTCTGGGGATTTTTTAATCCCGGAGGACTGATGTAATGCTGACTGTATAATGAAAGAGCAGGGTTCTGTACTGAATGACAAGCATAAATTGATTGCACAGACTTATGATGGAGCAGCTGTTATAAGTGAAGAGAGAGATGACATCCAAGCTGAAATCAGGCAACAATATCCTCATGCTCACTATGTGCATTGTTACGCGCACCAGATAAATTTAGTAATGGAACGTGCTGTGTCACAAAATAGAGCTGCTAGAATATTTTTTAGTACTATTTCAATATTTCCAGCCTATTTCAGTAGAACCCCGCAGAGTTGCTGCTCTCGAAGCAATTGCTGCTAAAAGAATTCCCAGTGGTTTACCAACTAGATAGAATTTTAAATCTCGAACTGTGAATGTCATTCATGAACACAAAGACGCGCTTGTTGAATGCTTTTTGGAGTTAGAAGAAACTCTTTCATTCAAGATTTTGAATTCTGTTACATGCTTTCGTTTTTCCACCGAGTAATGCTGCCCGTGGACATTTTGTACAATCAGTTAAAAGCTAGAAATGTTTATGTAGTCAAGGTAAAATGTAATGTAGTGTGTTTCATTGAAGCAATAAACATTATAAGGAATTCTCTGGAAACTACTGACAATGACACGTCGATGGAGCCATCTACTAAGCGTCAAAGAAATTCTTGCAGAGTGAATGATGCAAAGGAAATATGCGATCACATCACAGAGGAGGCTCGTAGTCGTTTTCAGTCTTTAGACCATTTAAAACTGTGAAAAACTTTTGCATTGTGAACATTTTGATGAATTTTCGCAAAAATTCCCAGACAATCATCTTGATGAAGTGATACAAGCTTATACCGTATTTGATAAGAAAAGACTAAAAACCGAGCTACGTGTTTTGTATTTTCGAACTGACTTCAGAAATATCGCAGGCGCTGTTCCATTGCTGCAACTAATTATAAAGCAACAATTAGCGCAAGACGCATTTTGTCAGTTGACAAAACTTCTGAAAATAATGGTAACAACACCAATGACTTCTGAACCTCAGCGATGCTACTCTACCCTGAAAAGGTTAAAAACCTTTTTGAGGAATTCCATGACTCAAGAGCATTTGACTGCCCTGACCACGCTGCCCATAGAAAAACGTTTATTGCTACAAACGAAAGAGTTCAACACAAAGGTGATTGAAAAGTTCGCCAGTAGGAAGGAAAGAAGAATGGAATTCAGTTTTCATCATTAGGGTGAGTTTATTGTCATTAATATTTATGTTTATTTTTATTACTTTTAGTTTTTGTTGATGCTCTTGTTCTGCTACTTAATAATGATGTAGCACACTGACTGAAAAAGTCATCAGTCACCACTGATTATGTATATAATTATTCCTTTCTATCACATTTATTTACCACATCATCATTATAATTTGTAGTTTAGCAACCTTTAACCCAGTATTGAAAAATGAATGAAATGGGCGGCATGATGCTCAAATAAGCCCTAGATGCCTACAACTTAGAGTTATTCCACATTCATCTTCTCAGGATAAGGTAAAAACCAGAAAAAACCTTTCATCCTAACCAAGATTTGTTTGAACTTGGGAGCTCTTGAATGTGAGGCAGACATGTTAGCATTGCACTACAAGTGAGTATTTTTTTTTTTTTTTTTGTAGCTTAACGTCCTTTAACCTAGTTGGTCATATCAGACGATGAATGAAATTGGTGAAATTATGCTCAAGTGATCTCGGGGTCCATGGAGCTTAAAGTTACTCGACATTCGTCTTCTCAGGATAAGGGAAAACCCCGAAAAAAAAAAAAAAACACCTTATCCAGGTAACTCACCCTAAGCGAGATTCGAACTCATGGCCTTTTGAATGTGAAGCAGACACACTACCACCACATTATCCAGATGGGCAAGTGAGAATTTTATTGCAATGATTTACTATCTCATGCCTTTTTTATTTTCCCTAGTACCTTTGCACATACAATATACTTAGTAGCTAGAGAAGGTATTGTATTCCACCTAAAAATTTGATGTTGAGGTTTTGTTGAGATTTCCTAAGCCCATAAAAAGCATTTTTAGAAAAAGGTCTGTGTGTGTGAACAGCATAACTCAAAAACAAAGAACAAAACTTTGTATTTCTGTTTAGAATCTTCCCAGGATGCGACACGAAGATTTTAAAGAAAATCTCCCCACTCCAAACTGCCCTTTACATGGAAACATTTTTAAAAGTTTATTTTTCTTAAAAATGGCTCTAATGATTTTGGTTAAAATACTGTATTAAAGATATTTAAATCACAAATAAAAAGCATATTTTGAATTTTCTGGGAATAGCTTCTAAAGACCTCTTTATTCTGGATGAATTTTGCTCAGCTGTTAAATCATAAAGAGATAGACAAAAACTTACAACACAAAACATGTAGATCTTGTTAACCACATAATTATGTCATATATATATATTTTTTTGTAGCATTGAACATTTACGAAACATTTCTTGTTACTGGTTTCAGTTTTTATGTCTGTAATTTTTCTCAAACAGGAAGTCTCTTTTGTTTATTCTCTCTTGTTTTACTGCTGGCCATGCAAAACAAACCGAACATTATTTCACATAGCAATGAACTTTTAAAAGACTTTACTATTGCTCTAACCCAGTATATTCCCGTATTTCCCTCCTACTTACAAGGAAGCAAGTAATAAGACAAAATCTGGTAATGTTTATCTCAATCTGTATGAGGTAGAGCAAAGAATAATCTTTGTATGAATAGTTTTTATGTGACACAGCTAGAGAAAGCTTTGTGAATGGAACACATCAGAGTTTTGCATTTATCTACTATTTCACAGTTTTCTATTACCACAGTGTATCACACTGCAACTCTACCAACTACTTGTGTTTACTATTACCACAGCATTTTTTTCTGCTGAACAGTTAGAATCTGATTTTGATACATTGACCTCTGAAGCAACCATACCAGAAAATCACTATGAAGCGTAAATGTAATACAAATAAACATTAGTAGATATAAAGCATAAAAGAGAAAAGAAATGTACAGGACTTAATTTTGGGGGTCAATTGCCCATCTAAGTTATGAGAAATAATTAAAGTTCACAGAACAATTCTGGAAACTGGTTCACGTAAGCTTTACTGCCCTCAAAGGGAAACTCAAATGATGCTCCTGAAAATAAGTACAAATAAATCATCTCTGCAAAGCAGTAACAAATATAATACCACTAACTAAACATGGCAAAACAATAAAAATGTGTAATACCTAAACAAATAAACATAGTAAACAAATTTGATACAAGTGAATAATAGTTTGTGTAAACTGAAACAATAAGAAAAGGTGATATGTATTGAATAAATTGCATCAGAATGCTTAACCAGAAGCATTGTCATGGCTTTAGTGCATTTAAAAAGTCAAATGTATAAATTTGCAGAACTGTGGTGGTTTTTATTGCCTGCCTGACAATGTGTGCATGAAGCAACATTATACATACAATTCTTTTTTCAAGAATACATAAAATCAAATTATATATTGAACAAGACCATTCAACATTCTAAATCTACCACAGTCTAGAGGCAAACGCACTTGCACACATGGATGTTGGTTTGGCTCCATAGTTTACATCATCCATTGATGTACAGCTGCCAACATATGAACATAAGATGGGGATGCCAACATTCCGGCATTTCCTCTTCAGCTGCTCTGGTGCAAGCACTGCAGACCCCAAGCACCTGTTGTATTTCTGACATTACTAGAAGTATTAGCGACAAACATCTGGGACCCTCCCGAAAGGGAGCTGATTGGATTAGGTTAGACTCAGCATTGCAGTAGTCCCAACACCCATGGTAAATTGGTTATGCTTGGGCATGGTTGTGAGATGCCTCTATGTCCTCTGGCACTAACCGGGACAGTAAGTAGATAGAAGCTGGTAGATAGGGGGGGGGGTGGCATATACACTGCTGTCCTTGCAAGAGAAAGGGGGGCAAGTTTACAAAATAGGTACCAGTCTAATGGAAAAACCCCACAGAAATCCCTGGGGTGCATGTCAGTGCCTGAATCATCAGGTCACTGCTGCTTGGTTGTTCTAGGCTTTAGGCCTCAAGTCATAGCTGAGGGATGCTCTTTAGGAGAGTAGAGCAGTTGCAGCCTTCAATAGTAAGATGTAGCCAAAGGTTCTGTTCAAATAGCTAATATAATCCAGGGTATAGTCAAGCCAGGCTTTCAATACCTATTTTAATTTGGGAATGAATTCTGAAAAGTACGTAAGAGTAATATGTTTTCTTAGTTAGGAGCTGTCAGTTTTCCTAAAAAAGAAAACGATCTACTTGAGATGGATGGTGTTTAAAATGCTTTTAAAGTGTCAGGTACTGTTCCTGATGCACATACAAAGAAAAAATTTCTATCTACATTATATTTCTTAGAAGTTTCTGCTTTACATGTTTTGTGTATGATTGAGGACTTAAGATTGGCTAATCCCTCAGCTATGCTTTGTCATCATTCCAGGTTTATAGCCTTCGCGGCAATTCTCCACTCCTCTCCTCCTTAAAAAATATTCCTGGATTAAACTTAAGCGAGCATCAGAAAGGATGTGCCAAGTCGGAGTTTACCGTAATATTTCTACAAATAGTGAATGAAAAGAAATAAAGTCGAATTATGGACAATCTTCGATACCTATAGTTTGCCGATATTTCCTTATGATGCTTTTTTTAGCTATTGATTTTGTTATTCACAAACTCAGATTTTTTTTGGTAGTGTTTAACGCCCGCTTTAACTACTTACGGCACCGCTGGCGGACAAACAAACTCAGATGACAACAAATACTACCATACGCACTGGAGATAACTGCGGAGAGACGACAGGGCGTAACTGAGGAGTATGCCCCTCTAAACCTGTCATACCTCTCAGTTTTCACTACTACTTTCACTTCTTTCATACCCTTTCTACGGAACAAATGATATCGAAGAAACGCTCAAATTAATTGTATGCCTCTTATTTTCAAGCTAGAGTTTTAAAATATTCACACATGTATTTGAGACCGATAGCACAGTCCATGCCATGCTTACCACAGTACATCAACTCCATGAATTAAAAACTAAAACTTGTATGTGCATTAACACCTCAAAAGCCCGATAAGTGTGGGAAAAGCTGCATGCACTATTTATTAAACCTACCTTAAATCTTTTAAATCTAAATGCAACGACACACAGCATTTATTTACGAAAGTATTTGTGTATTAATATAGAATATTGATTAACGGAATGTGCCTACGTCAAAAATCAAATCACATGCTCAATGTGTAAGTTGTGGTAAATCCCCTCAGTTGTGGCCAAAAACCTAGTTCCAAATCTAGCAACGAAATTTCTCGCTAATTTCCTAATCTCCACACAAAACACCATTCTGTATATATTTTTTCTAATTCAGTGGAGGTATCACAGGTCTCAAGCACGTTTTGTGTCTAGTCATACTAGCCATTACCATACGCATAATCTGTCAAATTAATTGTTTTTCCAAGTTTGTTTTAAATAAAAACGGTAATGTTGCCGTTTAAGGGTCAGTTAGCCGCGCAATGCTGTAAAATCGTACCAACTTTAGAAATTGAAAACCCAGCATACAGTGCCAAAGAAATACAACCGGTTAACAGCAGCAAGATAGCAGTAGTGGTAATGTTGCCGTTTAAGGGTCAGTTGGCTGCGTAACGTCAGCTAGCCAACCTTTGCATCTAAAGGTTGCGCTGCCAACTGACCCTTAAACAGCAATATTACCTTATTGGTGGTAGTAGTAGTATAATGGTTATAATGATGAGTATTATTATAATTATTATTAGTTGTAAGAATAAGTGTCAGCCCAACCAGATCTACTTGCTCTTTAGTTATGTCATTGGTAGCCTTAAAAAAGGTTGTTTTGTCATTGAAGAAAATATTAAAGAGGTGGAGAACAGTAGGAGATATTCGGAAGAAACATGAATGTTATTTTGTGAGGGAAGAAAGATGCAGGTTGTTTTAAAGGAAAATAGGATAGTTTAAACTGGAGGATAGTTTTCGGAGAGTGTCACGAGAAACCTCTGGAAGACTCTCCGATTTGAGCAGACGCGCAGTCATAGGGTAGGGTGGAAAGCATGAAACATGCAATTAACAGTATATGCCTTAGGAAGCGTAAGCATAACAAGGGGGGGAAACCCAGAAATATACAATGAAGCAGCGCATTCATAAGAAGGTGGCGGAAAACGCTGAAATGTGCAATTATATGCGCAAATACACTTCATACTAATACAGGAAACTACCTCAATTTAACATGGGAACGGCTGACGACATGCGATGGTGCTACCATCTAGTCAAGCGGTCTGAAGTACATACGTCAGCTAGTCTAAATCAATGGAAATGATGCTGTTAAACACGTCGCGATTTCTATTAAAATCGGAATAAATACACCAATTTATGCATTTTCCTTTCAATGTAGGTCACATTCAAGGAGCAAGCTTTAGTATAGTTCAAGTGTGGGTCGAATTAACCTTTACAGGATAAAATTGTTTAAATAGCCTTCAGTTAGACGCACATTACCGGGAAGAATATGAACGGTAATAGTTTATATTTGCTCTTAAGTTAATTTTTAAATTAGTTTTATGTTTTCGGTGCTTCCGAATGAAATCTAATTCTAACACAATTGTTTTGTGAAAATACGAATACCCAGAACTCCCAAGGCGTATTTTAGATAGAAGCAGATTTCCACCCAGAGAATCTGTCAAAGTTTAGAAACCCGGTTCGTACGTGCGCACCATTCAAATCGTGCTTAAACCTATTGGATTAACATTACTTTACTCCTCGGTAGTCTGAAGAATTTATAAATTAAATGTTAGGTTTTCAGCCTATAGACATTTTGGAATGTGACACTGACGGGGGAGAGAGGGAGGGGGAGGGGGGGAGAGAGAGAGAGAGAGAGAGAGAGAGAGAGAGAGAGAGAGAGAGAGAGAGAGAGACAGACAGACAGACAGTTGTAATTTGCATTTTATAGTTCCCTCTAAGCTAAAACAAACAATGCAAGCAAACACATACTTTGACTGTACGGCTGCAATTTTCCATATAGTAGGTACTTCATTAGTTTCAATTGGAAAGTTATCTTAATGATGCATCATGTTGTAGAATATTCAAGTGTCTCAAACACTATTTGGATTTGTAGTGCATAACTTTTTTTCTGTTTTATGAATGATGGTTTGCAACTGCTTGAGATAGTAATATTTAAGAAATAATTTTTTAAATAATCTTCTATCCTATCAGTATAAACATAAGGAGAACTTGTTTATCATATGCTTTCTTGTGGATACATGGGAATGCACTAAGTTAAAGTGAGACAGATCTTCTGAAGCTGATTGCTATGTTATGCGGTTGAAATTCTGCATATTTGCATGTCCAAGATGGGAGGAAAAAAAATCTGATGTGTTCCATTCACATGACTTTCTTTAGCTGTTCCACAAACTTTCATTACAAAATATTATTCTTCTATGCCATGCTAATCGAGATAAACAATAGCAGAAATTACTTTATTAATTTGGTTCCTTATAAGTAAACGGGAAATACATCAGACTAAAGCAAGTCAACTCTTTTAAAAACTATTGCTATATGAAATAATTTATACTCAGTTCTCTTTTGTATTCCGGGTCGTAAAACAAGAGATGAAATGAAAGTTGATTTCCTGCTTGAGAAAATTTTAAGTACCTAGTATAAAATTGAACACAACAACAACGAATATCTTGGAAACAGTTAAGTCTTACAAAAATATGTACAAGACATATTGTGTTTTAATGAGATCTGCTTTTTTTGTGTAGTAAGTGTTTGTCTGTTTCACAGTCTATTTTTAACCTTCAGAGGCTATTCCCAGAAAATTAAATATAATACACTTTATTACTTATCAATAAAGTGCAATAATATTACTTATCAATAAGTTAATAACATTTCTACGAGATTAAAATGTATTTTTGAGCAAATATTTAAAACAGTTAAAAATAGGTTCTAACATCATTTTAGATATTTTAGGTGTTATAGATCTATTAATTTTAGCTATATAATTACATTTTTCATGTAAATACTAATTTATATACATGTATTTCATAATGAACAAAGATCTAATAATTTTGTTGCACACCACATCGTGGCAGGCAACATAAATGTCAGGGTCAAACATTATTTAATTTGGTTCCACAGTAATTAGTAAGTGTAATACATAAGTGTAAAAGATCAGTATAGATAAAACCAGTACACTTGGAAAGAGTTATCCATAAAAAGTCACATCAATTGTGCATTTTAATGAGATCTACACTGTTTGTGTAGTAAGGTTTTTTGTTTACCAATAATATGCAATTATATTAATTTATTCCACATGAAGAGGACTTCAGAGAATATTCACAGAAAATCAACATACAAATTAGCTGTCCAGATATCTTTAATGAGAATCATTACACCCAATTTTAATAAATAAAAAATTAAGCACAATTTTTCCATATAAAGGGCTGTTTTAGATGGAACAATTTTCTTTAAAACCTTGTATTAAATCTTTAGAGGATGCTAAATTTAAATATAAAATTTTATTTTATATGAACTGAGTCACCTTTTTATACACTTGCTCACTTCACCTTCGTTTGGGAAGATCGTTCTCAGTACTGGTGGACTGATGTAGGTGGTTGTGTACAGCCTGGTGTTGTGCTGCCTTCTGCTCTTGTCAATAGGATATGCATAGGGACCTCAAAATTCATAAGGGAATCTTCTTCCATGGTGATATAGATGTTTTCCCAAATTTGCTCCAAAGTTATCTTTACATATTTAATCAGCAATATTTCTGTCATAACTTAAAGGAAGAAATAAGAGTTGATTAAATATGTAAAATCGCCCTCCGTGGTGTAATGGTTACCATGCTGACTTCATATACCCAAGGTCGCGGGTTCAAACGGAGGACAATGGATTTTTCAGGCGTAAAAATCCTTAGCATGGCTTCCTTCGGAAGGGAAGTAAAGCCGTTGGTCCCGTGTCGTAGATTTACGGCACGTAAAAGAACCTCAAGCCTGATTGAGAGGCCTCTGAGCAAAATTAAGTGGTCTTTCACGCCCAATTTAGAATGGGACGCTGAGAACCACAGTAGTTAAAGAGCGTCCATAAATAACACAACGTTTAATTTAATTTAAATATGTAAAGAAACCTTTGATACTGCAAATTTGGTAAAACATCTACATCCACAAGGGAGAAAATTCCCTTATGAATTTTGAGGTCCCTGCTATTCGATTGACAAGAGTAGAAGGCAGCACATCACCAGGCTGCACACAGCCAACTGCTGTATGTAGCATCAGTCAACCATGGAACTGAAAATAGGGTTAAGGTACCCTGAAACCAGTCTTCCCAAATGAAGACGAAATGGAGCAAAAAGTGTACAAAATGTGACTCAATTCATTTCAATTATGATGTTCCACTGTCTAAAATACTTCTTATTATTTCATATGAAATTTTATATTTATTAAACACTTCACAAACATTTCACGCACTCTCTGGTCCTTTTTCTAAAACTGCTTTATTTTTGGATTGGAGACACTTCAAATCATGTATTTCTAATGAAATCTCGATATTGAGTTTTGAATGAAATATACTACTATTTCTCTGTTTTCCATAGATATGTGTAGGGGAACTAACATTTTTACACTTTAAGCATTCTGGGAAAGAATACCTTGAAAATGTTAACCATGCACACTGTTATTTATTTCTCTCTCTCTCGCTCTCTCTCTCTCTCTCTCTCTCTCTCTCTCTCTCTCTCTCTCTCTCTCTCTCTCTCTCTCTCTCTCTCTCACACCTTGTAGTTTTAGTCAGAACAGAAATATCCTCTACATAGATAAGCAATAGTGAAAAATAAAAATAATACCTGAGGTAAATGTGAGGATAAACTCCCGAAAGAGGGTACCAGTCGCTATATGCATAACACAAATACATCTGTTGTAGAACTTTATTCTGAAAATGTGGGGAATACACACAAATAACACTAATTCACTTCTAGATTGCATGTTTTAATGTATTCAGAACTTTGTCACCTTTATTCTTCATACACAACACACATTACCTACATCCCACCCATGGTATATGTAAACAATGCCTCTGCTGTCCTTGTTGCCAAAATTGGTATGCCCTAAGCTGCAAAATGTTAGCTGAGGGATGTTGTTTAGATGGAGAGGAGTAGGCTGCAGAGAATGACAGGACAAAGCCAAAGTATCTATGAAGAGCAAACCCCTAATTAAACACAGCAATTAACATTTTTGTTAGTGACTTTTTGCCTATATTGCACTTCAACATTGTGCTACTTTGATTTGCCTTATATAAATAACTATGCTAAAAGGGATGGTAGGGCAATACAATTAGTTCCGAGCAACGTCTTGTGCCTTCCTTATGACTTCAGAATTACGTTGTATACTATTTATCCAATTCCATTACTAATTAACAAATAAAGCATTGGTACCCCAGCCTCGAGAGTGAATCTTAATGTGTTAACGAAACCATTTATATTGTATTTATTTCTAGATTAAGCAAAGTACAATTTTACTGTGCTAACGTTTTCTATTACTCTTTATTTCACCAACTGTTTTTACAGCACTATGCAGATATCACAGGTATACTTGAATGATGGCAAATGAGCTACTGTATTTGTTGACTTATACTTTTCTCATTCACTCCAGAGCAGCATCCTTTGTAACAAAATAATACTTCTTTACTCAAATAAGTTATCATATACCAAAACTTCACGCCTGTCTCTATGGCTTCCTTTCTGTGAATGGCTTGCAGCTGAAAAAAAAAAAAAAGTTATATATATTTAAATCTTAAAAGTTTTATACACTACTATAAAATAGTCATCACTTCAGTAATTTCAAGTTAACTTATGCTAAGATTGCTAATTTAAAAATTTTAAAGACGCATGTACTAAATTCCAAATTCTTATTACATATATATATATGTAGTTATATCCTGCACCTCTGAGAACTTATATTTCTAGCCCATAGCAAGATTACTTAAACAGCATCAAGAGAGCTATAAAAAGCTTTGCATACTTCAGAAAATTGCATACATATACTTATGAGGGCAGTACAATAAATTCTCATGTGCTTAATCCCTCCAAAAAAATAGGAATTCTCAAGCTCTGCAGAATATGATTCATCTTAACGAAGACCTCCACATTCGATTTAAATGTAGTTCCTGTGAGCCGTTTAATGTTTGGGACAAGAAATTACAGGGAGCCAGGTCGGTTGAATATGGGGGTTTGTGGCAGTAATTCATAATGCTTTTCATGCAGTTTATCAGCAACAATTCTGGATGAATATGGTGGTGCATTGTCATGGTAAAGGAGTTTTGTCTCCAACTTCTTTTCGAATTGGGCCAATAACTCAATGTAGTATTGTCCATAATCCTTTTTCCTTTTTCTAAGAACCCTTCACATCCCAAAAAATCATCACTGTCACTTTTCTGTCCAATGGGAGCATCTTTGCCTTCTTGGAGGAGAATGAATGGAGAGTGGAATTGATTAAACAGAAGTGGTTAGGAAGAAATAATGAGGTAGGGATAAAGAAGATATTCAAGGACCAAGGGCAGCTTAGAGAATTAGGGAAATTCTTATGGAAAGTAAGATGAAATGGATAAGGCAAATAGATAAGGTTTAATTAGTGAGAGCACATTGTAAACTAATCCTATTGTACATATAATATAGTGATTAAAGATATTTGTAAAATGGAGGTTGATGGCATACCCAGGAGGTTGCTACCATTGTGTTGAACTTAGGGCTCAAATAAATTATTACTATTAATAAATAAGGGTCAGCAATGATCTGCTACCATCTTCATATGGCCTACCTATTGTAGACCACGTTGCTGATGAAGTAGCATCATTGATTGCTTGAATTACAGGCTGCCTTCTCGCTAGAGAAACTTTCAGCTGTATACCTGAGACCATACTTCCATCTACCTGAAAAAGGTAAATGCATATTGTTCATGCTATTTTGAGAGACAAAACCCAAACTGTAGTGTTTCAGAAAGAGAAACTAAGCAAACATGAGAAATGGAAGAAAGGAACACTCAAGTATAAAGTGTCTGGGACATAAATGAGAGAAGCAAAAGAGATTAGCTTAGGCAAAAGGGAAAGCAGCAATGGTGGCTGTTACAATATGACTGTATAAAATGCCACACATGGAGGTGAAATGGTTGGAAAGGGTATACAACTCAGTGTTATACAGTATTGAAATATGGGGAGTTGAAAATTGGTAGGAAGTTATGGAATTAGTAAGGAATGTTTTGAAAGGAATTTTTGGGGTTTCCAATAGCAACGGCTGATGAAGTGACTCAAACTGAAATGACCAGAGTAGCAAGAAAAGGACTGACGATGAAAAGAGCTTTGAAATACTGCTGTATGATTCTGATTTTAAGAGAGTATAATTTGTTAAAATAATATTTAAAATACCATGAAACAAGTTTAGAAAGCATGGGTTAAATAACTGAATTAAGAAATTAGTTAGAAAATAATGGATTGACGAATGTTTGGAAAACAACAGAAACAAACAACAAAGATATTAGGAAGGATGTCAGGAGAAGGTTTGAAAATATTGAGATACGAAAGTTATTTAGTCAGATAACAAGAAGAAATCATAAGTATTTTATATTCCAATGAAAAACAATTAGGAAAGAGAGAGGATATAGATAACAGCAATAAAGAAGAAAGAGGGGGAGCATAGATGGTTAAGAGCAGGCGGATGAAGGCTAAAATGGCAGCTAAATGGCTATCTAAATGTCCACTATGTGGCAGAAAATAAGATATACACAATGTTCGAATGCACGAAAACAGAGAAATGAAAAAGAAAGGTATGGTCTAGAATGAATAGTTTACTAATATAAATCAAATTTTATAAATAATTGTAAAAACAAGGGTTTAGAGGAAGTAAAACTAAATGAAAATGGATTGTTAAAATAGGAAAGCAACTATCATTATAAGAATTAAAGATTATTGTAATATTCTTTTGTATACTTAAGTGGGTGACCAGGGCCAAATATGGGGCCTCTAAAATCAATTTAGTCCTGCAATAAACCACCACTACTGCCACTGTCACAAGAGTTCAGTGATAAAAAGAAGTTCAATTTACATGGGCCATATGGAGCAGCTTACTATTGGCATGATTTGTGTAAAAAAAAACAAATATTTTCCAAACAGCAGCAAGGAGGAGGTTCATTAATGGTTTGGACTGGTTTGGTTATCGTGGCAACAGATTGAATAAAAGCAACTGACTACCAAGATCTGCTGGATGTTCATCTCTTCCCTTTTGGGGAAGCAATTGGAGGTCCATGTTGGTTTTTCCGGCAGGACACAATGAAGGACATTCACACTGGAAACTCCACCTGGGAATTGTTTCTACAGAATGGTGTACATGTAAAGGGCTGGCTTGCAAATTTGCCAGATCTGAGCCCCATGGAGAACCTATTATGTTGCTCAGTGTATGCGGACAGCAAACAGAGTTCAAAGATGTTCTCATATCTGCTTGGGAAAATATGGAGGTGTCCACGCTCCAGAAACTTATAGACAGCTTATGTGATTGTGTTTTTAAGATTGTGCTGAAACAAATTTCTACACTGACTATTGAGATGTGTCATTTTGCAACACCAGGAATGTTATGTGTTGATTTATATCTGAATTCTGAACACTGTGTAGTTTGTGACCCACATATGCATTACATAATGTTAAAATATATCTAATAAGTACCTGAGTCATGTATATAAGTTTTCAGTTAAATATTTGCCTGTCCTTTCTATTAACACGCAGGTGTTTCTATCATTTTGCAGTTTTGCACAGAAATAAACTGTCTTCTTGGAGAGAAGGGATACAATTAAGGAATGAAAAACACTAGAAACATTTAGATTTAAATGAGTCTTGCAATAGAGAAGAGAAAATATAAGAAGGCTTGGATTCTGGAATTGTGAGAGAGTAAAAAACAAATATATGTGGGGATCAGTTATTAACGAAACTTGACTATCTTGCAGTAGTGGAAATGTGGTTAAAAGAGGATCAAATTATGTAAAGGAATTTAAGTATATATGGAAAAAAGGAGATACAGCAGCAAGAAAGGGGAGGGCATCAGGAGATATAGGTTTTCTTGTATGGAAGACGTTAAGTAAAGCAGTTAAAGAAACTTGTTCAAGGAGGAAAGAGATACTATGGGTTGTATTATAGGATAAACAAATAAGACGAAAATGTGATATGTATAGGAATAGTATACAATGCCTCCTTTCCCTTCAGCTTTCTAAATCCAGACTTCCTCAAACATCTAGAGGTAGATATAGAACATTTAAAGGAGAAATATATAAATTCGAGGTGATTTTATGGGAGATTTAAACACTAGGATTGGAGAAAATGATGTAATTGGAGGAAATAACTGGATGAGTAATTGTATATTGGAGAAATCTGAAAAAATTAGAGACAGTAAAGATAAGACAGTTTATAGTGATGAAAAATTACAGAATTCTGTGAATTAAATACCTTTGATATTTTGAAGATGTGAATTGGAAATAGACATTTTTAATAATAATCAGCAAATGTGATTGATAATGTATTAATGCCAATTAATATGGAGTACATTTTAAGTACTAAATTTAAGTTTTAATAGTGGACATAAAAATACACAAAGAGCAAATGGTTTATAATCTAAGGGAGATAAAAATGTAGTGTAGAAAAATACTATAGGTACGGATGGAAGAAAGAGTATTTTAATAAATTTAAGCAGACATTAAATTCTAATTATGGTTAGATATGTCTGTGTGGAATAAGTTTTATGACAAAAGAACAAAAAATTGAAAGTGCAATGAATATGCTAAATATCATTATGGTAAGAGCTGGGGAGGAAATGAAAATGACAAAGAAATGAGGGCTGGTTTGATGAAGAATATAGAGTACCTAAAAGAGAAGTTGAACAGTAGTGGAGGGAATTAGGATACATAGAATTAAAGGAAGGGTACATGCAAGACAGGGATTTATATATTTTATTACTAGAACAAAAGAAAATAAACTGGAGGAAAAAACATGAAAGCAATTTGATACAGGTCCTAAATGAAAATAATGTAAATGAGGTATGGAAGGTTATAAAATCAATGTATAGTAAATGTGTAACAAAGCTCAGGTGTATAACCAGGAGAATGGATGGAATATTTTAAAGAATTGTATGGGGGGAAAAGAGTAACAATGAGAAAGGAAATTGGGAAATAAGTAATAGCTATGTAGATATACTGGATGATGAAATAAGAAGTGAAGAAATAACTCAGCAAGTTAAATTAATGAAGAGAAATAAAGCCACTGGAGTAGATGATATCTCAACAGAGTTCCTTAAGGAGTGGTGCACTAAAAGAAAGAAGTTAAGGTTCTAGTAGACTTATTTAATATAATTAAAGTGAAGGGTTACATACTGGAAAAGTGGAGAAAAGCAATCATACATCCAATATACAGAGGCAAGGGTAGTGTTGATAAACCAAACAACTATAAAGGCATTGCATTACTATCAAATATAGACAACATTTTTACTAGTATTATGGCAAGTGGGACACGAATATGGGTTGAAGAATATTATTACTCTCTTGGAATTTTAGATGGGCTTTAGAACAGGGAGGAGAACAGTTGATAATTTATTTATTATAAAAATATTGGTAGATAAATGCTTGACAGACAAGAGAGGAAAGTTATACATGGCTTTTGTGAACTAGAAAAATCAAACAATCGGACAGAGCTACAATTGTTGTGGCATATATTCTTGAGCATAGGAGCAAGTAAACAAATGGTGCATACCCTTAGAACATTATATAAGGAGAATACCTTTTGTATAAGAGTGGAGAAAGGGGTTGTAACATGAGAAATCCAGCAAAAGAAATGCCTTAGGCCAGAATAAAACTTAAATCTGGTCCTATTTAATTTATATATAGATGATGCATAGGGTAGTGAGATATATAGTATAGGGTAGTGAGATATTGTATTAATCTGGGAGTTAAAATAGACAGTGGTGGCAATTGGGAAAAACAAAAAAAATTTGCATTGACAAAAGGAAAAGGAGCTTTATCAGTTATTAGAAGTTGCAAATACAAAGTACCTAATATAAATATTAGATGGTTAGACAAAAATATACAATATGGTGATTGAGGCAAAAATTCTATATGGGATAGAAGTATGGGGATTAGAAGCAGGATGGGATGTCATTGATGAGGTGCATACGAAATTCTGAGAAATGTTTGGGTTATCAAAGCTACCATTAGGTAACACAAATACAACTGGGTAGAGTGGCAAGTAAGGGAAAGATTATGGAAAGGGCACTGAAATTTTGGTATAGAATATTGAATTTGGAAGAAAGGAATTTTATAAAACAGTGTTCAGTATATCAAGATAAAAGTTTAAAGATCAAGGGATGAGTAGACTGTCTCAGAAATAACCTGGAAAGCAGTGGGTTAGGAGAAATGTGAAGAAGAAGAAGAAGAAGAAGAAGAAGAAGAAGAAGAAGAAGAAGAAGAAGAGAAAATAATGTGAATAATTTCTGGAAATCGGCAAGGAAAAGATTTGATATAGAAATACAAAAAAATATTTAGTGAAATAGCTGAAAAGAGACCTTTAGTTTTCTATATACCAATGAAAGACTCATGGGGAATGATAAAGTACATAGACGTGACAAGTAAAGATGAGCGAGAAGGTAATAATAATACTAAGCCATTTATTGTCAATAGACTGCAATACAGTTTCTGGCATTGTCAAAAATTATTTAATTACACATTTACAATTATAATTACATATTTATGTTC
Organism: Hymenopus coronatus; assembly: GCA_030762935.1. Taxonomy (NCBI): domain Eukaryota; kingdom Metazoa; phylum Arthropoda; class Insecta; order Mantodea; family Hymenopodidae; genus Hymenopus; species Hymenopus coronatus. The sequence continues at coordinate 150,456,763 of CM060882.1, read as the reverse complement.
ACAATTTACGTCCAAAGTATATAATGCCTTATTTATTTAAAAGTTCTTAAGCCTACACTTAAAAGTATGTAGTTATATTAGATTGCTTTATAGAATTTGGTAACCTGTTATACAAATTGAGCCCCATTACACATAGATCTTTATCCTAAAACTTTGTCTATAAAAGTCACAGTTATGCCGTGTGTTATAACGATGAACATTATTGTTTCTTAAATTGTCCTTTTGTAGGGCATATATTATTACTTTGTATACATAGTGAAAATATTGTAAGTTCCTATTTTTCCCTAAAATACTGCCTGCATGAATCCCTAGAGTTTAAGTGATATGTTATACTAATTGCCTTTTTCTGTAGTTTAAAAAGCCTTTCCATGTTTAATTTTGCTCTGCACCCCCAGATTTCTATTTTGTACATAACATGTGGAAATATGACACCATAATAAATACATTTTAACTCTTTTTCTTCTAAAAGGTTAGAAAAATGCCTAAGCTGATATAGTGATTTGCTTATTTTCCCGCAAATATAGTTGATGTGTTCCGACCATATTAACTTTTGTCCACTATAATCCCTAGAAATTTATGTTTATTAGTACCGACTAAGTTGTACTCTGATAATTGTAAAGTTTTATACATATCATTTAAATTTTTTAGATTAAATTGGATTAATATGATTTTGAGACACGTTACATTTGAGATTATTTTGTTCAAATTATTTAAAAAGTGTGTCAATAGCATTTGTCATAGTTTCATTCAGTTCCTCTGTTGTCATATCTCAGCATACAGTAGTTATATCATCTGCATAGCAAATAACTTGGTATTTATCTATCGTTGGCATATCATTCATATACAGAATAAATGAGAGAGAAAATCCATACTTTATAGTTTCGAAATGGATGTACTCTTTATAGTTAAATTTCCTTGATTATAATATATTTGTGTTGCCTGTTTCCTGCTGATAAGATATGAGCTGATTAAATCTTGAATGAATCCCATATGCTTCTAGTTTATCTAGTAGAATATTGTGATCTACACTGTCGAACGCCTTCATGAGTATAAAAATAGAGCCGCAGATTTTTCTTTATTCTCTAAGTGTTTTACTATATTATTTGTGCACTCCAAGATTGCCAAAATTGTTGAGAAATGCTTTCTGAAACTATGTTGTGATTTTATAATGGTGCTATTTTTTTCAAAGAAGTGCATTAATCGTTGCAATACAACCCTTTCAAAAGTTTACCGAGTTCAGAAGTAAATGTGATTGGCCTGTAGTTATTGATATCCTTAATATCTCCCTTTTTATAAACTAGGTTGAATAATAGATATTTTAAATAATCCAGGAACTCTCCCTGTGATGAGAAGTTAATAAGATGTTCAAGAGAATCTGCAAGAACATGTTTGCATTGTTTTATGATCAGTGTGTTAATTACGTCCCACCCACTAGAAATTTTATTTGGTAACTTAGTTATTATATTAATGATTTCTTTTGTTGTCAAAGAATTAATAAAAAAAGATGGATATATTTTCCTTGAGTAAAAGTTGGGTATAGAGATTTGGTTGCTTTGTTGGAATGCAACATTTAAGAAAGGTTGTTAAAGTGGTCACATAATTTAGTAACTTTGTTTAGTACCAGCCCATTTATGTTCAGTTCAAGGCTCTTTGAGCTTGGTTTGTTTTGACTAGCTTCATTAACTATACCCCCAAGTATTTTTACAAATATTCTGCAATTTGTTTATTTTTTCTTTATATACATTAGCTTTGAGTTGATTAAGACTTACCAAATATTGTTTTTTGCTTGATTATACTTATTTTTGTAGTGTGCACTTTTTGTTGCTTAATGTGGTTCATAAAACTGCTTCATATTATATTTTAACTTAATGATTTCTGCATTGAGCTTAACCCTGGCATTTGTGTTTCTATGCAGAACTTTAGTTTTAATCAGACAACTGGTATTAAAATGCATTCCAAAAACACGATAAAATTCATGCCGCTTTTCAATTACACTGTTGGTTGAATATACTCTATCCTAAGTTTCTTCAGTTAATTTACCAATTAGTTGAGCAATGTGACTAGTATTTAAATCATGGAAGGTTTTCAAATCCTTTTGCTTTTCAATCCTAACTATACCTACAAAATCAACACTGGGCATAATGATCTGAGATATGTGTATTAATATTACATGCACTAATCCTAACATTATTTATACTGGATGCAATATGGTCGATAGTACAGGATGTCAATGCAGTTACCCTATTTGGTTGTATGTATTAAATCAACTATCTTGTAACTATTGAATATATCTAGTAGTTTCTTGTAAGATTTTCAGATTTATATTAAGATCACCTGCAATTATAACATTTTTATATTTCTGTGATAGATTTGATAAAAATTCATCTAAATGAGCAATAAATAGATCTATTTCTGAGTTTGGAGACCTATAAATCCCTTGGATTAATATATTTTGTTTCTTAACCTCCAGCCTTTGGGCTGCAATCTCAAATAACTTCTCGACTTGGAAAGTGCTCACATCTACAAGTGTAGCCTTCAGCAAGATTCAAACTAGCATAACCACCCCACCTCTCTTACATACAGATCAAGTAAAACGACTTACAATGTTATACCAAATATTGAAATAAAAGTATATTACATAGTGCCGCCAAAACATACAACAGTCTCCCACTTAACATTAAACAATCATCTAACTTATCCCAATTTAAAAACAAACTCTTCAAATACCTACTTGAGCAGTACTGTAATTCCTAAACATTTGAAACAGAAAATCCCTATGGTGTTTCTTGAAATTATTACATTAAGTTTAATCACATACCTACACAAATTACAATAAAAAAAAATTGTGTGTATATATATAAAATGTATACTTATATACTCTTTTTTATATGTGTTAATGTGATTTATTCTTTGTATTTTGCTTACCGCCTCACTAAAGGGCACTCCCTACCTAGAGCAATATGCTCCTTGGGACATTCTATGTAAATAAATAAATAAAAAAAAAAAAATAATCATTCATGTTGTGACCATCCAGGTTAAAGGATGTTAAGCTACAAAGGGGAAAAAAAAAAAAAAAAAAAAATTAATTTTACAGACTCACTTGCTCACTATTGAGCCCATTCAATAAATATCACACTTTCAGTAAATATTCACTCAGTTATTGTTACCAGTCTACTTTTCTGGTTTATATACTGTACATTTAAGTGGATTACTCTAATTAGTTTTTTTTTACTTATAAGATTTAGTACAACAATTTCCTTCCTCTGATTTTACTGTCATTTCATTGTTGCACTAATATCTACCTAATTTATGTCCAATAGCATCCACCTCGTCTCTCACTAGTTTCCCTTAATTACAGACCCTATTGTATTGCAAAGTAATTTCCCAAATTTTGAGATCCCCTCCTATTTATGTACACCCCATCTCTCCCGAAGTCATATGCATTTAACCATAAGTATTCATCCACCATTAAACAGTCTTTTGTAGCACACAACCAATCAAGTTGATTAATCCTTATCATTTTCCTTTTGCTAACATCAAACCTGCTTAGCACTCCATGCATAGTGAAAGAAGGAGTATGGATGTTAACAGATTTAAGGAAGAGTATTCCACAAAATCAATGTCCTCCATGTGGCAGAAATGAAGACAAGGAACATATAATATTTAAATGTAAAAGGACTGAAGTTTGGAGAAAAAAGTACATTAAGAAATGTTTCAGAAAGACAGTAAGAAGTTGATTAATTCCTACATAAAGTGAAAAATAAATGGGTATGGTTGAATAAATAGTCAAACAACAAGCATAAATGTTGTAATAAACTATAATTAAGCAATTATTGTAATATGAGTATGATGGTAAAGAGCCAGGGATGAATACTGGTCATATTCACCTGTATACAACTTAGCATGAATAAATAAAATAAATATACTGTATTTAATCAGTTAGGCCATTGTTCCTTCTTCTTACCAAGAAATAATGGGATCTGAAATAATCAGCATCATTTTAATTGAATTCTCATATGTACAAGTTCTGGAATTTATTTTGCAGTGCCTTCTTGGATTCATCCGAGAGCTTTATTTCTTACTTCTTGTGCCTCTTTTGAGAGCTGTCCTGTTAATACATAATTTAATTATTTAAGGACCATGAAGCAATTTTATGAATTATTGCAGGCATAAAATATCAGGGATAAGCCTTTAAAATTTCACAGTGAGTTGACTTACACAAGCTTAAGCTTCTGAAAATGTTTCAAATTCCTTAAACATGTTTCATCCTCATCTGAAGGCACTGTCAGCAAGTGGTTGACCCAAATTGTTTCTCTGGTATATTGTTGGAAAGCAAATCCACATTAATATCACAGCTACATGAATTTACTTTCAAGATCCTGAGAGTTATAAATTGTATAATATTGTGAAGCTACTTGCTGTGAAGGCATAATCAAATATTTATTTTTTATTTATTTACATAGAATGTCCCAAAAAGCATATTGCTCTAGGTATGGACTGCCCTTTAGTGAAGCGGTAAGCAAAATACAAATAAAATAAACACATTAACAAATATAAAAAGGAGTATATAAGTATAAATTGTGTGTGTGTATATAATTTTTTTTAACCTAATTTGTGTGGGTGTGTGATTAAACTTTCTGCAATATTTAAAAAAAAAAAACACCATAGGGATTTTCTGCTGTCAAATTTTTAGGAATTACAGTATTGCTCAAGTAGGTATTTAAAGAGTTTGTTTTCAAATTGGGATAAGTTAAGAGTTTCTTTGAGGTTAAGTGGGAGATTGTATGTTTTGGTGGCACTATGTAATATACTTTTTATTCCATATTTGGTAGAGCTAACTGATTCTATTCATATGTGATTGGCTGATCTTGTTTTGTAGGACTGAATATCTCTTTTGTGTTTGATTGCAGAGTTGGTACATAGAAGGTTATTTTCAATTTTGTACATGGATAAAGATTCACTATATTTACAGAGATAGGAAAATGGCAGTATGTTTGTTTCATTAAATATTTCTACAGAAGGCTTTAAAATATTAAATCTATAACGTATTTTAATAGCTCTCTTTTGTATGATTTCTAAACAGTTTATTGTTATTACTGCAGAGTTGTTGTATGATGTCTTTGTTGATTCCTGTTGTTTACTGGAAGTTCCTTCTGGCTGTGTTTCCATCATTAATTGTTGTACTACCAGGTGGAACAATGAATTAACATTTTTCACTCTGAACTATTTTTCTTTCCTTTTGAAAGTCACAATTCAGATTATCACTTTTCCCCTAATTTTCCATTTTCGTTTTTTCAGCTTGCAAGCTCTGTGGATGAGGCATGTACACAAAGAAAAAGTACCAAATACAGAAATATTTGCTTCCAATCTTTGGTTCAGTATTCATTGCTTAGAGAGGAGCACTAATGAAGTCTTATTTTCTATCACTGCATTACACCTTTTTCCATAAACAATAATTAAGAGCAGTTGATGGTGAAATTGCAACTGCTTCTCTCTAATACACACATTTGTGAGGAAATCAATGTGTAGACTTGCTGTTTGATATATTTCGTTTCTTGTATTATTGCTTCCATTAATCATTTGTAAAGATTATTTTAATAAACCTACAGAGACTTGCAGATGAAATTCTGGGATTCTCCCAAATTATTTGTTCATTTCATTAATAAGAATTGTGGAACAACTACTGAAAGTATGGATTCATTTGCATTATCATATTCCTTTTCAAGCTTTTCTGTTTGTATCTGCTGTGTCCAGAAATACCATCAAATCCGAATTTACAATTTAAAATTCATATTTTATACCATTTCATTCCAAAAGCTGATTTAGAACTTCATATTGAACAGATGTAATGCGCTGAATAGTATGATCTAGAAGCTCTTGTAGTTTAACTTCTATATGTTACTATTACTTTTGATTGCTAAGGGTGGGGAATAACAAGACTTCTTTAAATTTTGAATGCTAAAATGAAGCATAAATGCTACAATTTCTGATTTGCCAGTCTAAGGAAACTCTATAAGTTTTTTTCATCAATAAACAATGCCATGTCTCATTAGTGTAAGGAGAAGTGGCTGAAAGGTTGTATAAAATTCTTCTCCTTGTTTCCTCAGCTTGATCCAGTGTTTTCTTAGAAACTATAGCAAAAGCTTTTGCTAAATCCAAAATCCAAAAATAACAAATGTAACCTGCCTCTTTTATAGGTTATTAATATTCTTATTATATAAGAATATAATAATACACACCATTAGCATGACTAAAATAATGAAATTTTCCCTTCTTTCTCAGCCTATTCTTGTAGCCAGTTTGCTACCACAGCAGTGAAGAGTTTTCTGATTACCGTTAGTACAGAGTTCCTCTATATGTATAATACTGTTTCCTGACTTGTAGGCCTTGATAGAACAAAAAGTACTTGATGTTTTGTTCTCAGATATGGAGGAAATCTTCATAAGAGAAGAGTGGCAAAGAAAGGCTGTCAATTGTGGTTTCATATGGCAGTGGAGGTAATTTATAGTTGGAGAGGTGGGAAGGGTTGTGTAAGCACTACTTGCTGTGATTGGCTATCGTATTGATTGATGTGAAGATGCTGTAAGGCAGGAATACAAGCTGATATAAATTAAATCCTTCTTCTCTATTGAAATTATTGGATGTTTTGTATATTTCTGCGGCTTCTGTGAACATTCAAAGATAGTATTGTTTGATAGTTGCAAGCACTTTGCTTTTTTTTGAGCATGTCATATTTATTTAATCCGAGAAATAAGCTGCATCAGCTGATTTGCTGTGTAATTGAGACAACAATCTCTCTATGTTTGAGAATGCAGGGTTTTTGCAGCATTTTATTGTACCTATGTAAGAATGGCTACATGCACATAGTATCTTATAAACAACAGCACTAGAGACTGGGTCCAATGGATCTTTGGCTGATTTATGGATGTTTTAAGTTTGTAGGAGAGAAGTATACAAGGGCAGATTGATAAGTAGAGCACAACAATTTTGTCTGTCTTGGTATTGCAACTAGAAAGCTGCAATTTCACACACATATAGTTTGAAGTTTTCACTACAGAGGGTATTTTTTGTTTCATGTGCAACTCTAGCATGAGAAGCACGAACTACAAAACAAAGATGGTGCACATACTACTGTCATCCACATGTGAAGAGCAAAGAGAAGCAGTTCGATATTCATTGGCCAAAGGGCATAAACCGAGTGAAATTCACAGGGACATGCGTGGCATGTATGAAGATGATTATATGGACCATAGCAATGTCTCCAGGTGGTATGCTTTCTTCCAAGACTGTGCAAACCTTAGTCTTTTGCCACGCTTAGCAACTGCAGCCCTGTAGAAGGTCAGACATTGAGGTGGCAATTTTGAACAACCAGCATGTGCAACTGCAAACCTTATCACAACAGTTCAATATTTCCTATGGTGCAGTGCACGATATTGTTCATGACATGTTGAAATTTCATAAAGTTAGTGCTCGCTGGTTGCTTGCCTATGAACCTGACAGACAACCACAAGGGCATGAATTTCTGAAAAGGAATTGTCACTGGTGATGAGTGTGGGCATACCACTACACGCCTGAAAAAAAGCAGACATATATGGAGTGGAAACATGCTGGTTCCCCAGTAAAGAAAAAATTCAAAGTGGCTCAATCTGCTAGGAAAGTGCTTGTGACTGTGTTCTGGGATATGCATGGTGTTTTATTGGTGGACTTCGCTGAACACAGGACCACTGTGAATGCTGCAGCCTACTAATGCATCATGTCCTTCGTGACAAACGTCACAAAATTAATGCTCACCATGTCAAACTTCTTCATGACAATGCTCGCCCCCATGTTGTTGCTGTTTGTCAGAAAATCACCAAATTTGGTTAGGAGGTGCTCCAGCATCCACCATACATTCCTGATCATGCACTGTCTGAATTTCATCTGTTTGGTCCGATGAAGAAATTCCTGGTCGGCTAACACTTTGCGACAGATGTGAAAATGAAATCAGCAATTCATAGATGGCTATACTCCAGGGAAACAGACTTCTACAACAAGAGCATACTGAAACTGGAACTACAATGGGACAAATGTGTTGAGAACATTGGTGACTATGTCAAAAGGTAGGTAAAAGGTGTAAGTTCATTTGTGATTTTTTTTAACTATTAAAATTTTCTGTAAAAAAATTATGTGCGTTACTTTTCAATCCACCCTTGTAGTTTTAATTTGCTATTTATCTGATATCTTGCGAATTCTATTGGTGATATCTTTAATGTTTGGTAGAGAAAAAAAATATGGTGTAAATTCACATTCTGTCTCTACTGATTCTTCAACAAACTTATCTTAAAGAAGCTTATTCTTTTATCTACTTTGCGCTAATCAAGATAAACATCTGCAGAAATACTTGTACTACATGTTTCCATGTAGATACAACGGGATTAAGCTATGGTCAGCTACTCGCTATGTGAGGGCTTTGAAATTCTGTTTTCTTTGCTTACTGAGCAGAAAGAAAAATGAAAAACAATTTTTCATTTGAGAAGAGTATAAGTATGGAAAAACTGAAATCAATAACATGAAATATTTTGGAAATGTTTAACTCCAATCTCCATTTTTTTATGTAGTAAGTTTTTGTCTATCTCTTATGGTTTAACAGTTATACAAAAGTCATTCAGAATGAAGAGGACTTTAGAGGCTACTCCCAGAAAATTCAAGATACATATTTCATTTGTCATTAAAATATATTAAACATATGGTATTTTAATGTAATTTGTTAAGAGCCATTTTAGAGAAAATAAAAATTTTCAAAAGATCGTCCAAGTAAAGGATAAAGAGAGGTGGGGGAATGTTCTGAAAATCTTTTGTGTCACATCCTTGGGAGATATAAAACTTAAAATATCAAAATAAGAACTGAAGCCCGAGAAGATTTGGAATTAAAATATCAAGTTTAGTATTTAACATACTTTTTGTTTTTGAGTTATGCTATTCATAAATGCACATTTGGATCTTTGCTTTTGTGTTCAGTGAGTCTCAAAACATCCACATAAAAATTAGTTAGGTTTTTATAAAATTAGATAAAATTTCAAAAATTTTTTTTTGGTTTACCTCTGGTAGATGGCAACATTGTATCAAACAATCCACCAGTTAGTGGCAGTAACTGTTACAATGTAAATAAACAAATAAACAAGAAAGCAAAAGTCAAGATGTAATCAAAGGCTTATGAAACATGCCCCAAGTTTGAACTTATATTGTACAGATAAGTGAGCTTTTGTTGCAAAACATTCATTGTTATATAGGTATTTCATATTTGTGCTTCATTGTCACAGCTTCAGTTTTTACATCTTAATAAACCAGGTGTCTGTATATTATTTATAATTGGCATAAAATTACTTTTTTTCCGTTATGTTTTATAATTTATTATCCATAAACAAGTTAAAATTGGATTCAATTTACAACCCAACTTATATCATTCTCCATGTTACTTCATTATTGCTCCTTCATGCCTGATAAGAATGTAATGAATGGGGTTATCTTAAATTATGAACACAATCTTGTCTGATAGCATGATGTAGCATAGTGCTCCCTCCCTCTATTTTGCACCTCTGGCGCTGCACCCAGCTATAACAATTGAGTATGTGTTTTTTGAGAAGCTTATTATGTTTGCACAATTTAGTATTACCTTTTAGGAAATCTACTGAACTCCAAAAAAAAAAAAAAAATTGTAAATTTGTCTTGTATTTACACAACTAACACAAAAGATAGTTTTATATGCAATAAATACACACATTACCTCAGCAATAGCACGATCTGCTGCATCCATTTTGTCAAATGTTACAAACCCCCGACTGGAACAAAAAGTAGTAAAAGTATTTTTAATGTAACAATTAAAGCTAATAAATCAAGCAATATCACAAAGCACTGAAGTATCTAGCCTTGGGTTAATTAACAATTAATGTATCATCTATATTTATATTCTACTACAGAATATATAATGCTTAATATTATTTTAGATAATTTAGATGTAGACAATTACATTTATTTGCAAGAAAGATAGTAATGCAGTTTATGTTCATTTGCAATAAGATCACAAGGCATTTGTATTTCAATTTACCGCAGCAAAAACCAATTACATACACATTTTTCATTCAAATTGTTAGTACTAATTTAATGAAACACTACATTTCCATTAACACTACATCTCCTCTGACTCATGGTTCCTGGTAACAGATCACAGTGTAAGAACTAACTAGAACTTACTAAACTGATAATTCATGAGTTTGGGGAAAAAAAAGAGAAAAAAAAAAGAAAAGAAAAAAAAAAAAAGAATAACTTGTTACATTAGCGGAACCGAAAGAAAATATAACAAACAAAATTGTAGAACTTCACAAGAATAAGTAATGTGTGTAATGAAAGCTTTTAAAGGATATCAGAAATTATTGCTAAATACTGCAGTTAAGAAATATGTGAACATGAATTAAAAGGTAAAATGCAAGCAATATAATGTAGAAGTTATTGCAGTATGATTACTTATCAGGTATTCATTAAATTGATTTAAAATTTATGTTTTTTTTTTTTTGAGATGGATTGAGACCAACAGCTACACACTCCCATTTTTTTTTTAAACCTGTTTGGTCATATTGGATGATGAATGAAATTGGTGAAATGATGCTCAAATGATCTCGGGGTCCATGGCGCTCAAAGTTACTCAACATTCAACTTCTCAGGATAAGGGAAAACCCCGAAAAAACCCTTATTCGGGTAACTCAACCTTAGCGAGATTCGAACTCACGAGCTGTTGAATATGAGGCAGACATGCTATCTCCGCACTGCCCAGCCTGGTTCATTCCCATTGTGTACTGTTTGGCCACTTCCTGTAAGCTTGATCGAAGTCTGGTGTCTGCATTTACCAGCAAGACTCCAGAAATATACTGTATTATTACCTTTATTTATGAATTTAAGATATACAGTTCCCACAGAATTCAGTTAGTGGTATACAGTTCCCACAGAATTCAGTTAGTCCAAGTTTGAATTGCATACAGTGATAATTTTAAATTCCATTTCTATAATACAGTTGAACATGATTTATGCAGATATCAAGGGGAAGACGGAATATTACTTTTAACTAAAAATTATAAATTTTATGTATTATTTTTTTTAAAGTAATACAGTGGGCCGACTTGTGTAAAATTTTACAAACAAAGATATGTATGAAGAAAACAATATCTATTTGAACTTGGTCCTGCTTTATAGAAACAGTTAATTGGCTTATTTTACTTCTCATGCATTAAGTCCATACACCTCATTTTGCAAATTTATAAATGAACTTTTTCACTGAAACTTTTGCACTGATGTTACGCCTATACACATTTATTGCACTTAACACTTCACTCACTTTAGGTATTTCAAGATTTGAGTCATTAGTATCACTTTAAGTGGTCTACTTTCTTGATCACCATCATGTTTTGTGACACATATCAGCAAAAAACTTTGATTTCTGTAGTTTCCCACACAAAGCTAGATTGTCATTAAAATGCAAAAAGGTATTGAAATTTGCACGCACCCTATGGTAGAGCTAGCTCATTTATAGGCATAACTTCATCACTACCGGAATCATAATAATCATCATCAGAGACAGCCTCTTCTTGCAAAATACCAGATTTAAAGAAACAGTGTTTGATTGTGGAGGATTACACCTGCTTCCAGGCAGCCGAATAAATTCCATAGCTTGTAGTAAGTTAACGACAAGATTTTCATTTCCTGCAGCAGTCAGTGTTCTTAAATGTTGAACCAGCTTTTTTCTATAATAAACTTTGAAATTTGCAATAATGCCCAAATTAAGTGGCTGTACATGACTGGTAGAGTTAGGAGGGAAAAATTCCACTCAAAAATGTTCTAAAACTATTTGACGTGGATGTGCTACACATTGATCCATAAAAAGAAGGATCTTTTTCTGTTCTAATGTCTTTAACCACTGTTTCATTAAAATCAGAGTCACCCAAGACTTCCTATTGAATTTTTATTTCATAGGTTTTGTTTTCACACCCTTAAAATAACTTGAATTCTTGGAGTTCCCTATCATGAGTGGAAGAAGTTTGTCTGATCAATCTGCATTGGTGGCAAGAAGAGTTGTTATGTGAAGTTTACTTTTCTTCTCTCCATGGCATGGCATTTTTTTTCAGCTAATGTCTTGCTGGGAAGGACGCTGTGAATAGACCTGTCTCATCTCAGTTGTAGATGTTTTGAGGCTGATAATTGCTAATGATTTCTGTTAGAACCCCTTCTTCCAGTGTTGCATAGTGATTTCGTCCACAGCATTCGACTTGCCACAAATTGTTTTCCCTGTGGTTCCATGACAATCTTTAAATCCTTGCAACCATCCTGATGATGCCTTGAAATCAATGGTGATGTTCATTATTTTAGCTAAATCTATTGATTTTGCTTTCAGCACATTTCTACTGATTGGAGAGCTGCAGCCCATTTCTACTGGAACAATATGAAAAGCACCATTTCCAAATCACCATATCTCCCTTCCTATTGATGGCTGTTTTGTTGATTTTGCACCCAATTTTAAAACCTAATCCAAAACAGCATTTCTATTACTGATGATTGCACATAAGGTGGTGTAAGCAATTCCTAAGTCTAAAACAATTTTAGTTTTGGATTTGTGTGGATTACGTTCCACTTCTTGTATAAATTTTACTTTCTGATCTAGTGTATAACATTGCTTTTCATACCATAAAATGTAGATTCCAGGCTTGAAGGCCAAAGTCCAACAGATGAAAGTTCACCTGATGTTTCAACTTTAACTTTGTTGGGCATTTTAAAGGAAAAGTTGGCTTCTCATCAGTACAGCCAGAGCAAAGACAGGTTGATGGTTGGCCGCTCATATATGCATGTCGGCCCAGCCCCCTTGCTTCTGATTGACAGCTGGTCCAATCCCATCTGAGGGAGGGTGCTGCAGGCTGAAGGTCCGGTTGATGCTTGGAGTGATTTGTAAAAACAGAGTGCAAAGAACTGAACTCAGTATTGGCCTAATCTCTATTTGTAGCTGCTCCATCAAGCTCATTACAATTCCAAGATTTCGCTTTGTTATAAGGTTTTTTTACCTCTCTTTTGTAGCAGTGGCATCCAAACTTTATGAATACTGCTGATTCTTGTTTCCTATTGAAATTATTTTCATGTTTGTATATCTCAATTGCTTTATAGTATAGCCTAGCAAGGTAGTGGTGAGCTGTGGTATTTAGAACTTCTGTTTCATTGAATTGGATATCATAGCTACTCTGTAAGACAAGCTCTGCCACTACTGATTTTTCTTGCTGTAGTTATTTCTGTGTTCTGACAGCTAAAATTACTAGGGAGTTCACAGAAAAATTGACAAGGTTCTTCTTTCCAATATATGACATGAAATTTTTTCTCAGTCCACATGAGCGGAATATTTTTTTGAAGCATGGCTTTACATTTTACTATCTAACAGGGATTTAAAATCACTTGCTACTATGATTTCATGCTGGAAAAATTTTTCTTGACATAACTTAAGGTTTATAATTCTTTATTTATTTACAGTGCATATTGCCCTTCTGAAGAATGCAGTGCAGCCAAATTATCCATTTTGAATCACATAATGCAAGACAGCCAACAAGCAGCCTGTTTTATTGTCAGTAAATTACACTTCGATAACATTGCTGGTCTTTTAAAATCTTGTATAAGAGCTCGTAATGGCACGCTCCTGGTAGAAGCAGAATCAGTATCCTAGGCTGTGAAAATACTTAAGGCCAAAATGTTAGCCAGCTATCCAGTAAAAGTCAACATACATAAAACCTTGCAATTCCTCACGCGGTGTGATAAACACCTGCGCATTGGACGGTTTGACCAGCAAGGAAATTCAAGAAAATCTTGCTCCTCAAGCTGTCACATCTGTGCATCGTGTTCAAAGAAAAGTAAATGAAGAATTTGTGCCTACCCATACCCTGTTTGTTACCTTTGATTGGGTAGATCTCCCACAAAGGATAATGGCAGGGTATGAATTCATTGAGGTAAGACCATACATACCGAACCCGCTCAGGTGTTAAAAATGTCAGAGCTTTGGCCACATCAATGAATTCTGCAACAGCGAGTCCACCTGTGTTAACTGTGATAAAATCTTGCATAACAGAGAATGCACGTCAGCTCCATGTGTTAACTGTAATGGTGAACATCCATCAAGTTCCTGTGATTGTCCCCTTTTGCAGCGGAAAAGACGGTTCAGAGATTCGGGTTAAAGAGAAGGTGTCCTTCTTGGAAGCTCGGAAACTCTTGTGAATCTGCCAACCCTCTATTCTGAAGTATGGTACCTATAGCTCAGTTGTAGCTAAATTGGTACAAAGTCAGGAAATCGCAACTCAAACCTGTGATATAAACGGGGCCACTGTTGCAGAAAAGGTTGTCACAATCTGCTCACTTCCTAGGCCTTTGACTTCAACATCTAAGTCAGTAGCAACAGCTCTTACATCTGAAACTGTAAAAAGTACTAAAGTTAAATCGCCACCAAAGCAATCGACCTCGACCAACAAGACTGGCAAGCCAATAACATATAGAGAACCAGAAAGAAAGTTCAAGAACAGCTATGAGAGAACCAACTTCCTCAAGCAAAGCATAAAGTCTATTCCCAAAACAACAAAGGGAAACAAGAGTCAATGGAGGTCCACTTCTGAGGCTTTGTCTGGGAAGGACTCAGGTCAGCGACATTCATCTTCGCCAGTCTCTATTTCCAATTGGTTTGAGGTAGTTGAACCAAAATGTTCAATTGGAAAGGGCTCCTCCCAAGTGGAGGAGAAAGAGGAAGGTGATACTGCCCTCATTGCCAGAAGGACAATGACAAAGAAGCACAACCATCCTCCCGTAGGTGTTAGCCTGGCACCTAAAAAGAGTAAACGGAACCGACCTCCGCAGCCTTCAAAATAGAAATAATCACAATATACAACTTATCTCATTATAAAGAACATGGCTATTCTACAATGGAACATACGTGGAATAAGAACACATCGACCTGAGCTTGAACTGTTGCTTAACCAGAACGATCTTTTGGTCACATGTTTGCAAGAGACTAAGCTCCATCCACAAGACAGCTTCAAAATCAAACGGTACATCTCTGTAAGGTGTAATCTATCACCAGAAGAGGGTGGCACTATGAAGCTCATCAGAGATGATATATTTGTGCAATCAGTATCATTAGTCAGACATCCAGCTGGCTGTAAGGATTAGACTGTCACATACCAGATTCACCATTTCTATTATATACCTTCCTCCGAGTGATGACCTATCACTCACTGATTTAGGGGATCTAGTTTCTCAACTACTAACAACTTTTCTTTTGGTAGGTGATGTAAATGCCCACCATCCACTTTGGGGCTCACCTCGGGCTTGTGCGAGAGGTAAATTAATTGCCGATTTCTTGAATAATTATAACCTAATTCTCCTGAACACCGGAGAACCTACATTTCTTTCGATGCTTTCAACAGTTTTTCACACTTGGATTTAGCAGTTTGTTCACCACAATTAGCATCTTCCTTACAGTGGAATATCATCTCTGGTTTACATTCTAGTGACCACTTTCCATGTCTTATTAGTCTCTTGCCACAAGGTACATGTTCCACACATTTACCTAGATGGCGCAAAGACCAAGCCAACTGGAACCTTTACTCCCGGTTGGCGGCCTTTTATTACGAGCACGACTCAGTGAATTTTTTAGTGGAGCACCTGACGAAAAATATTCTTGATGCTGCTGAGAGTCTATTCCATGGTCAACAACCCAAACCTGTTGTCGATTTCCGATACCTTGGTGGACGGATGAATGCAGGAATGCCATTCGTGCTCGCAAGCGTGCTCTCAAGATTTTCCAACGTCGCCCAACACTGGATAACCTGATTGAGTATAAAAATATGCGTGCCAAATCTAGGCAGGTTATTAAGAATAGCAAAAAGATATCATGGAGCAAGTTTGTAGCATCATTCAATCGACATAAACCTTCCTCTATCGTATGGGACAAGTTAAGGCGCATGGATGGAAAATCGCCGGTCTTAAAACAGCTGTAGGAGATGTTAGTGATAAGTATGACGTGGCCAACACTTTTGGCAGTGCTTTTGCTTAAGTGTCTAGCTCAGAGAATTATTCACCTGAGTTTCTTCCTGTTAAGACTCAGGTGGAATCTCAAGGTTTCAACTTTTGATCTAAAAATCTTGAAGATTACAATCGTCTGTTCACCATGAGGGAGTTAGACCATGCACTATCATCTTCGCAAAACTCTGCACCAGGTCCTGATGGAATACATGTCCAAATGTTGCAACATCTTTCTCCTGAAGGTAAGGCCTTCCTGTTCGAGGTCTATAATCGTACCTATTTTAAAAGCTGAAAAAGACCACTTTCTTCCATCCAGCTACCGTCCAATTTCCCTCACCAATTGCGTTTGCAAGGTGATGGAACGCATGATCAATGGACGGTTGATATGGTGGCTGGAAACTCACAACCTACTGACCAACACCCAGTGCGGTTTTCGACGACGTCGTTCAGCAGCTGACCACCCTGTTTCGATTTCGACGCAAGAACTGTCAAACCGTTGGGGTATTCTTTATCCTCGAAAAGGCTCACGATACGTGTTGGCGGGCAGGAATAATACGTTCCCTATACAACTGGAACATAAATGGATGCCTTACGTTATTCATTCAGGAGTTTATGAGGGACATTTTCCGAGTAAGGATCAGCTCGGTTTTATCAAATATTTTTGTTCAAGCGAACGGAGTGCCACAGGGATCGGTACTAAGCGTCACGCTGTTTGTTATAGCAATTAATTCTATCTCAAAATGTATTCTCTCAGGAGTATCGTCCTGCTTATTCGTAGACGACTTTGCCATCTATTGTACTTCTCAGCAGACACCTTTTTTGGAACGTTGTCACAACAGTGTTTAGACCTTTCAGATTGGAGCTCTAAAAATGGTTTTTGCTTCTCCACTGAGAATTCACTCTGCATGAACTTCTAGCGCTGCAAGAGGCGATTACCACCTTCGCTGCGGTTTGGTACAGTTTTACTATCATTCACAGATGAGATGAGATTCCTTCGGTTGATATTCGATAGAAAACTGTGTTGCTCACCAAATATAGCACAGCTGAAAGCCTTTATGAGCTTTATCTCTGGCTTTTGCCATGATTTGTTTGATAAGGGTGCTGATGACCTTGTAGTTGAACGTCCTTAAACACTAACCATCATCATCTGAAGTGTCACCTTCACATGTTTATTTATTGTCAACAATGTTATCAGCAAAGTGGTCCAATTGGCTGTCAATGATCCACCTGCTGGTCTTTACAGCTGATGTACCTACTTCAGCTTGAAAGATTTATTTTGAGCAATCTAGCCTTCAACACTACTCCATTACTCCATATTCATAGAGTGCTAATGACGTAGGAGTTGAGCACCCTAAAACACCATCATCACACAACATCAATGCTCACATTTCTTTAAAAAATTATGGAAACTACCCTTAATGTTAGGTAAATTGCTATCACTAATGTCTTGAACATTTTCTTTATACGCCAAGTGTGCACTTGCAAAATTGTCTACCTTTCCTACACTGTTTAGGATTTCTCCTCAAGTCAAATTTTAACACTGCCAATTTCCTTGAATGTGTTGCAAGTATATTAAATGCTAACAACTGATACACTGGTATACTCAGCAGTTAATTTCCCCAAATTATTCACCAACACATTCAGACTGTTTCATTAACTTATGAAATACATTCAATGCATTTTTTACATCACTTCTTATCAGTTTCCTCTTAAGACTTATTTTTTGTAACACTCAGCACTCTTTTTATGGGGCATCACTTATCCCTTCTCACAATTAAGGTGCCATTTTCCTTACTTAAAGCAGCCATGGGATGTATGGCACCATGCTGCTTGATGACATCCATAATTTTAATCCAATCAAATATTGGTTAGTTGGCCTTTTCCTCTTCTCAAATCAAACTTCAAATGTAGAACATCAGCAAGGAAACAATCTTAACTACTACTAACAGATTTTAAACAGTAGAAACATTAAAAAGTCATGGATCTATTTTGTCTCTAGATTTAAAGTAGTGAGTTGGCCACATTGATTCTATGTATTGCAGTGCTTTACATTGTCTTTTACTGAGTTTAGGGAGTACTAAAATTGTAAATTTGACCACATAAATTCTTTTATATATTTAGTTTGGTAGGTTTAGATATAAAGTTTGTTTTCAAGTACAAAGACATTGAAGCTATAGGTTTGTTTCTTATTATTTAATCTTATATGTGAAGAGACCTTTTGCTAAATAATTTTGTCGTCAGGGATTTAACTGAAGACGAATTCTTCTGCACATGTGCACAGAATGGCCACAAAATTGTGGTTAATATTATTGACAGACACCTTCACTACAACTGTGAAGTGCTGAAAAAATTCACAGTAGGTTTAAATTTGTACAAAAATTTGTTATAAATTATATCATTTTTCCTGATGATATTGTTGAGAAATTATTTTCTAAAATTAATGTAGGTCCTAACTTAGACAGGAGATCACATGTCCTGTGCTCGTCATTGCTCCCATTTGGGAATTTTCAATTATTCAAAATGTAAAAAGCAATCATGTCACAAGTTTTCAATCAATTAGTCTGCAAATGTTAACAAATCTGTATATAAGATATCTATGAACAAAGTGTAATACAGCTTTACTGTGCATTTTACAGTTTATTTGTTACACAAAAAGGGGTAAAATATTTTTACTGTTATGATTTATTGGGAGGATAGACCATTGTTTCCTCTTACTCAATACTCTCCTCAGTAACTGATAAAAAAAATTAAATAAGCCAAAAGCATGTCTAAAGTTAAAGGCCTGCTTCACTTTATGTAATAAATTATCTTAAGTGTATTAAATAGTACAATTTCAAAGTTAAATAGGTTCTTTTTAAATTTAATAGAAAATTGCAACCTAAAAATTCACAAATATACATATTTTTTTCCCTCCAAAAAGATTCTGCTTAGAAACTGAAATTTGGTGTGTGTGTATTTGTGAACAAATACAATGTGAAGTAAGAGCTGAAGCTTTCCTGACAATGTATTAAGTGTGCATCATCTTCGAAACATTGGAGTCAATCCATCTACTTTATTTACCTGGCTAGAAGCCCGACTGCAAATGTGTTCTCACAAAATCTTAAAAATGTTAGATTGAAAAATACAGAATTTAAATGTTCACAGGTGCCTTCCCTAAAGATCACTATGTTTCTTGGAGTCCTTTAACAAACACTATTTTAACAATACTAAATTTGTTAGGGCTAAACTTTCTAATAGTAATTCCAGTTTCTTAGAAGCATTTTAACAATTACAAAGTCTAAGCTTCAATACACTTATGAGCATATATTTATGGTGTAAATTTGTTATATTGATGCAGTTTTCAAAGACAATTATCATAAAAAGAATGGAAAAAAGCGCAATATAATAGCAATAGCTACATATGCAAGTCTACTTAAAAACAGAGATGGGAACACATTTTAGGAGGCCTCCGATATTAGGCAGCCTATGAGGGACATTATCAATTTCATGAGGATGCACAATTTAATGCATCACTCCCAATGCATATTTTGCTACTTTCCTATTATTGTACAAATTATGTGGCATGGAGACAAATGAAGAGGCATGGCTACATTGTGAGCACATCAGAATTTAAATGTTTAGTCCTATGCGTGGTACAGAAATATGTGTCTGCTGTGAAACCTGGAAGCCAAAAATCAAATCTTGATCAGGTTAAGTGACTGATTTTTCTTTCTTTATTTTTTTTTTTTTTTTTCAGGGGAGAGGGCAGTAAATTCTTTTATTCTCATGTGATAAATATCTGGCCGACTCTTTGTACCCAAAACTCATCTGGGCATTATTGCTATCCTGGGCAGAGTTGATAAAAGAGATATTAAAAAATGTGATTTTACTTACATTTATTTACACGATTTTCTCTAACCTTTATTTTTTGTGGATGTATAACAGCTCTTATGTAAGCTTATTTTTCTATTTACTTTATTTTAATTGAGATAAATATTTGCAGAAATAGCTAAATTATTCATTTTAATATACTATATACAAAGGGAATGCCAATAAGATGTTTTATTTAATTTTATTTATTTTCATAGAATGTCCCAATAAGCATATTGCTCTAGATATGGACTGGCCTTTAGTGATGCAGTAAGCAAAATACAAAGAATAAAATAAACACACATAAAAAGGAGTACATAAGTATAAATTATATATATAATTTTTTTAACCTTTTTTTTGTCTGGATGTGTGATTAACTTTAACGCAATATTTCAACAAACACCATTACAATTTTCTGTTATCAAATTTTTAGGAATTACAAATTGCTCAGTTTGGTATTTGTAGAGTTCGTTTTTAAATTGGGATAAGTTAAGCGTTTCTTTGATGTTAGGTGGGAGACTGTTGTATGTTTTGAAGGCACTATGTAATATACTTTTTATTCCATATTTGGTAGAGTTAACGGATTCTATGGAGATGGGATTGGATGATCTTGTCTTGTAGGTGTCAATATTTTTTTTGTGTTTGATTACCAAGTTGATACAAGGAGGTTATTTTCAATTTTGTAAAGGAATAAAAATTCATTGTATTTACAGAGACAGGAAAATGACAGTATATTTGTTTCCTTAAATACTTCTACGGAAGGCTTTAAAATATTGAATTCATTTAAGTATTTTAATAGCTCTCTTTGGTAGGATTTCTAAACAGTTTAGCTATTCTTTATTGTTATTGGATCATACTGCATTTAAGAAGTTTAGGAACTGGATACTCTATGCTGGCATACTTTTTCCATCTAACGGCAAGAAATAATTGAAAACTGGCAGGAACTGAAAGGAATGACAATATATTGAACCATTTTAAGGATTAATAATGCCTAACTTTCAGAAATGGTTTATGAAATAAAAAACATTCTCTAAAATAAATTGTAGGTTTTACAGGTTTTACATTTTGACATGTAATATATTTTTTCATCTGTCAGAACTGTGATACAAGATCAAACACAATTTCTCCCGAATGAAGAGGACTTCAGCTAATCCCAGAAAACCCATGATATACCTACATAAATATTTAAATATCATGTAAATATTTCGAATATATGATATTATAATAAAGAACATTAGACACTTTTGAGAAAATAAACATTTCAAAAAAGCTCCAAGCACAGAATTCTTTGGGGTAAGCAGATTTCTTGAAAATCTTTGTTCCGCATCTTTGAAGATGCTGAAATTAAACAGGAAGTTTGCTATCTCTCAGACTTTTTGTTTTCGAGTCTCTCCCTCTCTCATACACGCGTACCCACACGCTCACACAATTCTTTTCCTAATTTGGATTAAGGAAGCCTCAAAATATCAATTTCCTGTGAAACCTTTACATCAAAATTTTGAGTGGAATGGAATACCTTCTACACTTACTTTTTGTCACTCTGGGTGGCTCAGTTGGTTAGGTATTGGCTTTCATATCCAAAACAGACAGATGATTTTTAAGAGTGCTTAAAAGTGACAGCTCCATTATCAATTGCTTTATGGGCATGTAATAGAACCCTGCAAGATGAAATCCTGGCACACTGGTGTCCTAGCAAATGACAGCATCGTTAGGTTTGTTCTACTTAGTTATACATCTTGATATTAGTGCTCTGTTTTGTTTGGAACAGTATCCAATTTTAACCCCTATATTACTTACTTATGAGGAAGATAAAAAAATCTATGCTAATTGGCTGATATTAAAATGCTGCAAGCTCGTACTAACTGTTACACTCTTATGATAACATTTAAAATTTGTAATAAAAAAATTCTAGAATACTTATCCTTTTAAAAGGGAAAATTAAAAATCACAAACCTTTTTTCTATTTCCATGGTTATATTCACAATGTTACCATAGCTTTGAAATGCTTTTTTAAGAAAGTCTTCTGTGATCTTGTATCCTGAAACAAAGATGGTGTTGCCTTGTCTTGGTTTATCAGGACGACCATCACGTTTTTCATTAAGACCTCTTTCCTCCTTATCTCGGGCTGACACAAAACTGTCATAGAGATTCTGCACAGATAAAGAAAATAGAATGATTTGAATGAAGTGCTCTTATGCATAAACTTAGGTTTTGGGGAGTTTTTCATTAAATTAATATGGCAACTGGAAGTCCCTTTGAATTATTACCTTCACTTTTGGACGATTATCAGCTTCCAGATCTTCTGGGTGAGTAGCTGAGAAAGGCTGGTATCCACTGATAGTCCTTTCTGATGCTAATAATTTACGTTCCAAACCACGAGGCCTTTTAAAACCAGCCTGTTCTGGTCTTTTGGGAGTCTTTGTAATAGCTGTGATGGCTCCAGATTTTATAAGTTTTTTTGCTACTTCACGAGCGTCTCGAGCTTCCGCTGGACGTTTTGGTGTCTGAGGAGTGCGTTCAGGTTCTGGTCGTGGTGCTTTTAATGCTTGTAAAGCCTTTTTCTGTCAACATCATACAATCCTAAATTCAGTGTTGCTGCCAAAGTAACTTAGGTATCCTTTATTGACCTATAATTTAATATGTCATTAATCGTTTATCAAATTATGACTAATGTAAACAGTGATGTACATTTATGTATACATTTAGATTACCTTCTTTTTCAATTTTGTGTATTTGGCTTGCAGCATCAACTCTTCTTCTGTTAAATTAGTAGGGAAATGCAAATACACCATATTTTAAAACTGCGGAACTTTGGTTTGTATAATTACTACACACGACTTCTTATTCTCTGCAGACCGTAAATACAAACAAATGACATTTCGTCATCGTCATCGTCATTGCCATCATCATCATCATCATCTTCTTCTTCTTTTTCTTCTTCTTATTTAAGGACGCTTACTGCCAACCCAAAATGTCCAGCTGCGAGATAGCATTTATCGATTACGTTTAAGTCATTAGGTCAGCTGACAAATCACTTACTAACTGATTAAATTAGTCAGACCACAATTTGTCAACACTTCGTCATAAAATATGGTTAACCCCAACAATAAAAAAAAGTTTGGAAAACAAATAATGTTCATATGTGTATAAAACAGATTTTATATTCTGTGAAATGGGAAGATTTCACAATCATATAAAATACATTTTTCAGTTTGCTGCACTTTCTTTCATTCAGCAATAATTTTCTCTTTTTACAAATTGCCTTTCATCACAACATATTCAGGCATGAAAACTCTTCATTGGTGTATTCATTTATTCATTCATTCAATGTTTATGTTTTAATTGTGTATTCCAAATCATATTAATGTATGAAAAACATGTTCGTTCAAATGCCATTCAGAGCTGCATGGTGATGAATCGTCTTCACGATGAACAATGTTGATTGACTTGCATTAATGGTGCATTTCCTTTTATCATATTACAGAGTTTGCAAAGGAAAAACTTACAATAATTGCCAATTTGTTTATTTTGACTAGACCTGGTTAATGAAGTTTCATTGCAAAAATATTAATTTAGTTGCTAATTATAAACTCTAGTAGTTTTAAGATTCTGTCTAATTGAAATGTGGTCGTTTCTCGAAATGTGCGGTTTAAGTGATTTTAGATAGATGGATAGACACTGTAAAAGGAACATACGCGTGATGGTGATATAGTACATTTTTTTCATGGAATAATGACAAGTGATATAAGATGCATTTTCCTTCAAACGACTAGAAATAGGAACGCCCTACATAAGCATTTTTATTTGTTAATAAATAAAATTTTGTTTATGCACACTTATCGTAATAACATACATAGGTAGCGTAAGTCATGTTAACACGCAATTCTTTTGCGTTTGTTTCGTAGGTAATGACTTATGTGATATGAGATGCCCTCCCTTTAGAAGACAAGCAACAATAATGCGTTACATAATATTTTCTATTTCTACAGTCTCCAGAAATTTTATGCGCGTTTATGGTAATGAAATACATAAGATAAGTAATGCTGACATGCAGTGCTTTCACAGCCTTATTTGACATTAAGACGTCACAACGTGTTCTTATTCTCAGAGGGTAAATTACTGCGATTTTATAACAGTGTTGTGGTACCAGGTATTGGTTTTATTTGTAAGTCGACAGAGTAAGGTGACCATTCGTCCCCCATTTTCGAGAACAGTACCCGAAATAAGACCAATATCAGCCCACAGATTTGTCCCCAATTTTAGAAATATAAAATTAATATATCGATATATTATTAATAACAATAGTACGAATTGAATTTCTACACGTAATTTTGTAAAATTCATTTTCCTGAAGCTGGCCTTTTATATTATTGTATAAGTATTAATTAGTGCGGCGGTAACAGTTATCGCCCGGCCTGTTCTCAACAATGGTCAATGAACAATGAACATAACTTATTTGTAAATATTGATTAGCACTATCGTAGTCAGTGCGTCATCTATCTGGGTGTCTGCCAGTTTAGTTTGAATAACAAATCTGAGAGAGAAATTAAAACGTTGCAGAATGTTTTCAAGAGAACGTAAGTGTCATTTCAATGCTTCGTTAAAAGCGTAAATTCCATATATTATACAAGTTAATTCAGAAGATGGAAGACTGGTGAAATGTACCATATGTAGTTCAAACTTTCAAAATGTAATGGTGGCAGGATATCTAAATGCAAAAAAGCACAAGACTGCAGTGTCGGGAAGTGTATCGAATTACTTTCGTAAACTAGAAGGTCTAAAAATGAATACAACTTAGCTTTTTACGAAGAAACGTATTTAGTATACATCACACTGTGCTCCACAACCATAGCATTCATAGTACGAATTGTGTGACAACACTACAGAAAAAACAACAACGAAACAATTTAGCTGAACAAAGAGTGAATTCATAATTACCCATGTTTTTGCCCCATGGACTATCAATGAAGTAGAAAATAATCTTAAACATAACAACTTCGTAACTGTTCTTACGATACATCTAATCATACATTTGTAAAGCTACTCCCTATTTTAATGCTTTGTTAATATCGAGCTTATGACTTAGAAACCCCAATTAAGAACAAACTTCTTATTTTTATTGAAATCCCAGGAGAAACTTCCGATATTCTGTACAAGTACAAAGCGTTTGAGCATTTTGACTTAGACAAAAGGCAATAGCAGACAATACGAACTCCGGGGGTTTGCTGAGAAAGAATAAAGAGAATGTAACAGTGGCGGCTTCTGGATCGTACATTTGGAAGGGAGGAATAGTATGGTCTTTTCAAAATTAGCACATAGTCATGACAGTTAATTCTGAATTTCAGCCATATTATTTGAAATAAGTTTTAGAAACTATTATATAAATTAATGCCTTCAAAACCAATAACAATTTGCTATAACTAGACTTACCTAATTAATATTCTTGTATCTGAAGTCCATTCTCTCATTTTGTTCAGCAAAATTGTTGATTACTAGCTGGCTGAAGTCAGGGGTGGACAGTAGGACCTTCTTAATAGAGCATATAGCTAACGCATTAAGCCTATCTTCCTTCATTGTGTTTCTAATGAATGATTTTAACCTCTTGAGTATTGAGAAACACTTTTCACGCTCTGATGTGGTCATTCAAATTGTGTAAGTAATGCGCAATAGCTTCACTGATTCTGGCAACAGAGGTACTAAAATGTTCTCGTAAATGTAGTCCTAAAACACCACAAGCGTTTGCGAAAACATTACTTCCATAAATAACTGTTAACTCCTGCTTCAGTTCCATAGCATTTAACAGTTCCAACAGCTAATTTAAATTCCGCTTCCAGGAAGAAAATGTTATGCCTAGAAAATAAAGCTGGTTGTAGGAGAATAGATACTGGCAGATGACCACTAAAAATAAATCGGTCTTCAATAGCTGTTAAATTGATGTCACACAATCCTTTTGCAACTACCATGTTACTAACGTCAAAACAAGCGCGTTTTGCACTATAAACTTGAGTTACGTTATCGCCACTGTCAATGCGCCAATGGTGTTCATAATCCAAAGAAGTTCTTATGCACTATAGCCAACTTGAAATCTGACACTTTTCATGAACTTTAACGCAATCAACCTCCCTATGTTGCAGCTCATTGAATAAAATGTCAGTGAGGCAGAACTTGGCTAAAAAAAAACTTGAGCCAAAAGAGAAAGTCATCGTGTTTTAAAATATTTTGTGGAGCAATTGCTTTTCTGATTGTTGAGCAATCACTATTATGGTCATCAACAATAGTCTGAAGACAATCGTAAATCTTATTACTGTACACACATACAGAATTAACACACCGTTCTTTAATATTCCACCTACTTACGGCGTCTTTTTTTTTTAAAACACCAAGTACGGAGTTCTTTTTGAAGATTTAGAAAGAAAAAAAAATGAAGAGAAACATTCAAGATTTATGAAAAATATATCACTTGCTTATTTTAGTCGCACAAGGTGCTACAATCAAATTCAATTGATGGGCATAGCAATGTACAAAGTAAGCTTGCTTATATACACTTTGAACTCTTGCCTGAACACCCGAGTGCTTACCGCTCATGACAGAAGCCCCATTGTTTGTTTGAGCAATCACTTTATTAGGGAATTTGTTTACTTGTAATTTAACCAGAACACTGAATAGGGCATTGGTGATTCTCTCAGCTGTATTTTCGTTTGGTGTTGCATAAGTAATAAACCGTTCATATGTAGTTTACCTCCCAATTCGTACCGAACAATAAATACCAGTTGTGCCAGTGTAGCAATATCGGTCGTTTTGTCTACCTCGATTGCTATGTAATCTGTCCGAAGTATTTCCTCACAGATCATATTGAAACAGACAGCATATATAGAATCTAACAGTTCATATTGTATGGTTTTAGACAACCCCAGAAACCCTCGATTGTTTTGTTTTACAATGTGCTCCTTTAATTTACTGTTGAGCTCAACCATTAAGTTAACCAACCCACTGAAAATGTCTGGTTTTATTCGATGAGGTGGGGTAGTCCCACAGTTGATACTTATTAATTAATCATATCTCCACGGCTGTGGCCCTCGCGAGCAATGAGCACTGTTCTGCTTGTTCAGAGAGTGGGATATTACAAAAATACTACGTGTTAATACACACATTGAAGCTAAAAGAAATTCTTTAGTACACACGCCACAAAATTTATAGCGAATGTACAATGTAAAAACTGCTTGTTTCTCGACGAAGTTTCTAATTTGAAGGACGTGAGTGACTTGCATACGTATAACTAGTCGTGAAACAACGATTACACTCGGGCTGTCGCGATTACTGGGACACTTCACAAATTCTTTAAGTTCTCATGTCTCTTTGCGTAAAACAAACGTCTGCTCCATGCAGATTTTCAACTTCGACTCCCAAAGTTACCTCTGAAAACTGCCTTCAGCACGCACATCTGACAGGAATTGTTTACGCTATTTTCAAGATTCTACAATTTTACTGTTTGACAACGCGTTTGACAATAATTATAAATATTATACCATTATTAATTACCTCAGTCAATAATGAACTGCCTCGAACGCAAGCTCAAATTTACCGCAAAACTTGATGCAGTCTATCAGTTTACTAAGAATATAACGATTCTTTGACACGTTTTTGTTATGCTTCTTTATTTGTGACCTGTAAGCACTGTCAAATTGAACTCTGATTTTCACCTTGCCCAACACTTCAAATTTTATGCTAATACTTATACATTTTTCACTAAGCTTGTGCTTTTTCGTTTAGATGCTTAATGCGTAACACACCTATTGAAATCCATTCATTACCAAACAGGGATAATAGAAAAACGTATTTTTAATTTCGCACCCGCAAAGTCAGTCCGCGTACCTGTACAATGAAGAGTTAAATTGTCTAGTATGACTCTTATTTTTTGCAGGGATTTTGAACTAGTGCAGCATTCAGCATTGGTCTTGGCGACCCGAGCTAAGTTCCAATCGAGTCGCAAAACTCGTTACACCGCACTGAGTATGTTAGTTATACTGTTTATGGTTCACTAATTTATTTCACAGTCCCCGTGAAGAATCACATCATTACAACACTCGAAATGGCTGCTAAAATTGGGTTTGTTTAACCGTTACAACTACTCTCAAGCAGATTAGATTAGAAAGCATTCTGTAGGTTCATTTAGGCCAGGAAGCCACTGAACATAGAACTTGTCAAGGGTTATACATGAATACATATGTTTATATACTACGAAAAAAACAACAAAAAACAATGTATAAAGCTCCAGTGCTCTAAGACGGGTTACAAAAAACAGCAGGATAGACGTATAATCACACCATTTGCTATCGGGGCCTGTTCGCCGTTGCACTATACCCAATCTACTCTATAAAAGCAGTTGTCCCTTTTTTTTCTTTCTCTATACGAACTATGTACATAGTGTATAGAGAAAGTTTTGTATTCCACCCAAAAATTCGATACCGAGATTTCACCGGAAATACATGTTTTGGGTTCCCCTGAATAAAAAAAAAAGCATTTTTACAAAAAGTTCCGTGTGTGGGTGTGTGTGTGTGTCTGTGGACAACATAGCTCATCCTTCCAAGGATGCGACACGAAGATTTTCAAGAAAATCTCCCCACCCCCAATTACCCTTCACACGGAACTTTTTTCGAAAATGTTGATTTTCTAAAAAATGTCTCTAACGATTTTGATTAAAATATCGTATATTACAGATATTTACCTGACAAATAAAATGTATATCTTGAATTTTCTGGGAATAGCCTCTGAAAACTACTTTATTCTTGAGGAATTTTGCATAACTGCTAAACTGTAAGAGATAGACAAAAACTTACAAAAAATGTAGATCACGTATAAACACACAACACACACGTAATACACATTTTTTCGTGCAGTTGATCTTTTTTTGTTTTTTTTTTTTTTGTTTTTAGATATTTCTTGTTTTTTATTTCAGTCTTGAAAAACATACTTTTCTCATACGGGAATTGTCAACTCCTGTCCATACAAACAACGAAACTTTAACCAATGGTACTCCCTTATTTCGCTTCTACTTACAAGGAAGCAAGTAATAAGACTATTTTTGCTTTTTTTTTTTTTTTCTTAATTAGCATGACGTAAATAGATGCACAAGCTTTCTAACAATAATTTGTTGCAGGCCGGTTAATGCGGTCATCATGACCTGAGCCGCTAATTCTCCAGCAAGTAACTCCTCAATTGCCCCCCCGCCCCACTCAGGGACCTCACGAGGCTGAGTGCACCCCGGTCCAGGTCTCCCAGCGGGGAAAATAATCCCCACGCCGGTATGGGAATCGAACCCAGGTCCGCTGCTTGGTAAGCAGCAGCGATACCACCTCACTAAGTAGAGAGATACGTGGTTACAGAATGGATACTTGGAATGACTTTCAACAGATACAGCAGATTATACGAAAGCACTCGGTGTACTTTCTGAGCCAGATAGCAAACTTAAATGCTCATTAGAAACCAAAAAAGCGCCAAAACTCTCTAAAACCTGGGTCAACCGAAAGGCAGATAAAAATTACGAGTTCTTTTCAACCCATGACGGATAATTCGGAGCGTAATGTTGCAGAAGGTTCACTTGCAAAGTTTGTTTTTGCGCATTGTGCAATCACTTAAGGGAGTTATACAAAGATAAATTTAAAGGTAGCACTGCTGCTAGACAGTTAAAAATACATCGCACGAGTGTAGTGCGATCATTAAGAATTTGCTGGGACCATACGTTTTAGGGGATTTAAGAGATGACAGGAGATGAAATGTTTAGCATTGTTGTGGATGAATTCATTGTCATTAGTGTTCACAAATTATTGGCCATGGCAATTATTTTTCAGAGTAAGTCATCAAACAAAATTGTTTCAACTTTTCTAACACTTGCAGAGCTAGAGAAATGTAATGCTGAGAGCATTGTTGCTTCCATTAAAAATGCATTGAATGATGCGAATTTGAATGTAAAAAACATGCAGGGGATAAGCACAGGCGTAATGGTGGCTGTCAATAATGGAGTCTATTATTGTGATCATTGTTAAAGAGGGAGATACCACCTTTAGTAATTAGCAGGTGCGTTTGCCATTCTGTTCAGCTAGCAACCTCTGCGGCAACTGCTGAATGTCTTCCCAGAAATCGATATTTTTTTATTTGAGAAACTTATAATTGGTTTGCAATGTCTTCATGTCGGTTATTTTATCGACAGATCTTTGCTGCTATAAATGAAGGGAATGAGGTTGTCAGTTGGGCCAGCAGTAAATAGGATAACAGATTAGTGGTCAGAACACCAAATCCATTTCAATATTGTTAGAAACTCTGAGAAATGCTACACGCTAACATATTGTTCGAATTGTATAACGAAGGAATGAATTTAGCATATTATAGAACACCAAATCCATTTCAATATTGTTAGAAACTCTGAGAAATGCTACACGCTAACATATTGTTAGAAACTCTGAGAAATGCTACACGCTAACATATTGTTCGAATTGTATAACGAAGGAATGAATTTAGCATATTATAGAACACCAAATCCATTTCAATATTGTTAGAAACTCTGAGAAATGCTACACGCTAACATATTGTTCGAATTGTATAACGAAGGAATGAATTTAGCATATTTGTTTTTTCTTAAGCCCTTGCTTTCAGATCTTCAGTACTTATTAAAATTTTTGAATCTCAGACTGCAGATCCATGCATTTTGAATGATCTCGTATTTGTCATCAAGTCCCTCGTTAAGAAAGTGGTCATCCCCACCTATCTTATTGAAATATATTTTTTAAACAGCGATTTTAATAATAATTAATTTAGATCCATTTCCGTATTTAGGGTGTTTGTTTGAAAAGAAGTTAAGGCAATTAGGGAAATATATCACAGAGGAACAAGACAAATCTGTCAGATGAATAGATGATGCGTTAAACTGGAACCTATATTTTCTAATTAATTAGTTGCAACTGCGACTGCCTGATAATATTCAAATCCTGAGAGGTATTTCACTTCTTACAGTTTCAAGGGCCCATGTGGTAGTAGCTAGTTCCTCTTCTGCAAATGCATTATTCGGACATTGAATTTCAGTGACAAACGCACACAATTGTGCATTGGAAATACATAACTCTGTCCCTTTCTGGTTTGAAGCTCTTAATTACTGTGACGCCAGTATTTCAAATCTGTTTATAAAGCTAATAGAACATGTAATGTCGAGATTAGTTCTTCCATAGTCTAATGCAGAAATTAAAAGGATTATTAGCCAACTAAATCTTGTGAAGACAAACTGTAGAAATAGAATGAGTACAGATATGGTAAATAATATTTTCTCAATCCGAGCCTGACTACGCCGCAAAATCAGTATTGTTACAATTATGAACTTCCTGCACCAGTTCTTCGTATTCAAGAAACGACTGAGACATACAAATACGTTCGAATCACAACTGCTGTTTCAACTTTCCAAGAATCGCTTGCTGAGGCTGATATCATGAATCAATTAGTACAAATGATAGCGTACTATTCATTGATTATCAGGTAATAATTAAAACATGCAATATAGTGGGGGTGGGATAATTATAGTAGTTAGGGCACGAATCTAGTTGATTTTAACAAAGGTTTTAGTTGTTTACGTATTATGCGTTTGGCGACATTGTAAATTTGCCTCATTTGTTTACGACTTGGGTTTGTTTTAATTTAAGCACACGTGTATGCTTGTTCTGTCGTATAGTTTTATGGTGAATTGTTATAAACATGTGGTATAAAGCTTTATTGAAAATTAAAGTAGATGTAGAATAAAAGGTGCTATAAACGTATGTACAGCGATAAATTTTACTAGTGCTTATCAAATTGTAAAACAAGCAATCATTTTATGTGACAAAAATCTCTTAAACATAACAATTGTTTCTAGTTAATCATGAAGTTTAAAGTAAATTCCGTAACCTCGTGCGCAAGCCGTCTGGGTAGTATTAGGGATATAGAACGCCTTCCCGGAGCTATTTTCGAGACACCTTTTCTGCTCCTTTATACAAAGGTACATTAATTAAAATTAATTTAATTTAAAAACATTTATTTTGTGTGATACAGATTTAATAGATAGGTGATATGTTAAAACGTAAGCATTAACTGTTATATTACTAGATGTATTCAGGGCAAGTTTACAGTACTGCTAACCTCAGGCAGCACAGTTTATACTACCCCCTGTTACCTTGCATATTACTTTACCACTGAAATACCATGAAAGTATAAGAAGCTGCATTCTACAAGATTTTCATTAGTATATTTTTTGTAACATGTTCTTGTGTCATAGAGAAAGAACTTAATATTGATTTAAAGATTGCTGGGAAATTACCTAAAACTTATTCAGCATCGGTAGTATTTGAGGGATACTATTAATTCTGGTGATTGCTAAATGTAGTACCAATTTCAGAGGAGTGTAGACATTTAACATGGGTGTGTTCTTATAGGAGGAAATGAAACAAATGGTATAAACATGATTGTAGTATGCAAATATATGCAGATTGTGTGCAAAATGATAGAAATGAACAGCAATAATACCGGGAAGCAAAACATAAGTAATATTCAAAGCAGAGTACACAAACTACAGATGAAGTATCCATGAAATCAATGGGAAAACAATGTGTGAAATTTCTCACAAATTACTGCATATGAAGAGTAGTTTGGTATGCAGGAATATCCTTGAAAATCATGTTTTAGGAAGACACTGAACTTAGACAACAAGTATTTGTTAGACTTTTTGTTTTTGAGATATTCTTTTCACCCTCATACACACACACATATAGCAGTTGGCATTCAGCAAATACACACTTCTAAAGAAGTTGGTACTTCGTTTAATGCTCACCAGAATTACTAGAGTTGCTGTTGCTTTCAGTGCTTTCCGCATTGATATAATACATTTTAACAGCGAATCAAACCTCATTATCTACTGCAGAGCTTATAGAATCTACATTGTTATAGTTAGGGTTTGGAATAACCCAGTTCTTGTTTGTTTGGTACCACCACAAGAAATGCTAAGGGGACATTGAAAATCTACAATTATGAGATATGCAACATAACAAGTAAAATATCCAGCACCAAGTTTTTTTTGTTTTTTTCTCTCGTCCCCTCAGAACAGAAGATGAAAATTTCTGAACCAGCACTATTTCGAGATGAACCTGTCAGCTTGCATGAATGTAAGAGCAACAATAATTAACAAATATAAATTGTCAGTAGATCAGTCTGCCCCATAAATTAAATATTTCTCTATTGCTTGACATACGAATAAAAAATTTAAAAAATAGGTTATGCTATTGTTAAATCATGTACCAAGTTTGATGGTGGGACTATTATGGGTTCATTACAAAAATAATTTCATTGAAATATGGTTTTAACTAGATTTTACAAAATCTATACTGGAACCAAGTTTAAGGTTGTAAATAGAATTTAAAGATAAGGTTTAATTGTTTTTTCACACAAGCCTTGTGTAGGACAGGAGTTGGATAGGTAGAGTCAGACTGAAAAATTCAAAGCCATAGCAGGGATTTGAACCACGGATCTCCCAGCATATATTTTAAGTTTTTTAGGACTTCATCACAGACTTACATTCAGGAAACGTAGTTGTTTCTGGAGTTGAAACTTTCTCTATTGAAAATGAGCTTTGATGATCTCTTTGGGAATATGAACATATCAGGACTTTGGAATTGGTACAGGTTGACAGCCTCAACTGTGTGGGAGAAGGAGGAGGTGGGAATATTCATGTATAAGTATGAAGTTTCTTGAATGATACAAGGCACCACCTGTTTAGACAATTATCAGATTAACAACGGTTTTCTTAATAAAATTGTGTGAACATCGACTCATGTCTCCAGTTTCAATCCCCCCTGAAACCATCAACACCAATAAGGCATTTTCTTCTGTCATGACCTGTTAAGTACAGAAATAGTACACAAATATGGGCGGGCAGAGAACTTCTATGAAGTGGAGCCACCAAATGAAAATTTGAATGATTATGAAAACTGTGTGAAAAGAGAGCTTAAATAAAATAAATTATCCAAATATTTAGTGGCTCTGAATTTATTCCATAACAGATCATACTTTAAAAATCACCCTGACATATAATAATTTATTTGTAGGAAAGTTTGAAATAAAATAATAATACTAGTAATAAAATAATTGCCTTCGAAACAAACATTTATTAGAAAATTACCAGTTAGAAAATTTCCTTTTAAGCTAAACCAGAAAGGCTTTCTTTACTGTTCTGTGTTGACTTAATTTTGATAAATTGTCAATTCGATTGATCTGTAAATAATTTTGTACCTAAAAGTGTGACATGGTGAGACATCTTAAATGCAATTTTTTTAAATCTTTACATAGAAATTAATATAAATACACCTCTTCCCCAAGAGTATTTTTAGATGGTCTAGTTCATTAATACAAGGGTCGGTTGATAACTATTGCTGTCTACTTTTCTCTGTTTTAATTTTCAAGAAAATTAAATTGCAATTACACGACATAAAAGCCACAACATTGAGGGTTAGTTTGTCACTTTTCAATGTAATTCTGATCCTTTTCCAGAGTTTTGGCCCACCTTTTAACATGGACATGTGTTCCAGGTGGTTGCTTACGAAGCCATTGCCATGCAGATATTTTCATGGCCTCTGCATCTTCAAAGTGAATCCACGATGAGCTTCCTTTAGTGACCCAAACAGATAGTAGTGGGATGGTGCTATGTCAGGGCTGTATGGGGGATGAGGCAAGACTTCCCATGCAGTTTCCACAATCGCTTCAGTGGTGCGACATCTGGTCTGCATCATGTGAAAGAGAAACATTTGCCATGGTTTATGTTGGGTGAACTCACTGAAGATGTGCTTTAAGCTTATTGAGGGTGCTGATACATTGGATAGTATTGTGTATCATCCCTGCTATAAAAATCTGCCAGAATCACACCCTCTGCATCCCAAAACACTGTCACCCTGCTGATTGCACAATTTTTAGTTTTTTCTTTTTTGGTAAGATTATGCAATGTCATTCCATTGATTCTCTCTTTGATTCTTGTTCAAAAAAATTAATTAAAATTTCGTCTTCAGTCACAGTTTATTCCAGAAACTCCTCTCCTTCCAAACTGCAAGAGTTCAGAGGCTATTGTTTTTCTTGCCTTCTTATTTTGGTTGGTTAATATTCTTGGTACCCACCATTAACAAACATTTGAGTACCTCAGTTGTTTAATTATTGTCACTACAATGCCTTGACTGAGGGATGTAATGCAACACAATTCATCTTTTGTTACCCAGTGGTCAACACGAATGATCTCAGCCACCTTGCTCAATGCAGTCACCAGTCTGCCACTCTGCTTTGCTTTTCATCAGCCAACAGTGTTTGTCCGTCACCATTATTAATATGACAAACCCATCTTCTAACAGTGCTGACATCATTTTTCAGCTTTCCATAGATGTGAATAGGCATTTCACCTTCTGCATGCAAGAATTCAATGACCAAATACGGCTGAATTTGAACATCGAATTCAGCCATTTTTCAAAAGACAGCAGTACTGCCGCTGCTGGATTGGAAAAGAAATTTTGAGAAATTGTGCCAAATTCAAATTGTCTGCACTACTTAGTTAAGGAGAAAATAATAGGAGCAATTAGTCATTGATTGAACCTCATAATTCAATTTTAAACAACATAAAAATTTTAAACAACATAAAAATTGGTTAGAAAAACATCAATTAGGAAATGTCCTTTGAATCTAAATCAGAAAGACTTTCTTTACTCTTCTGCATCAAGTTAATTTTGATAAATTCCAATAAGACTGATCTATAAATAATTCTGTACCTAGAAAACTTTTATATGGAGATTTCACTAGAAATACATGTTTTGAGACCCCCTGAATCCAGAAAATTGTCCATGTGTGTCTGTGGGCAGCATAGCTCAAAAAACAAAAAGTCCATTAAAAACCAAACTTGGTATTTAGGTTTGGTATCATCCAAGGATGCGACACAGATTTTCAAGAAAATTCCCCCAACCCCCAACTACCCTTTATATAGAACGTTTTTCAAAAATGTTAATTTTCTCAAAAATGGCTGTAACGGTTTTGATTAAAACATTCTATATTAAAATATTTACCTGATAAATAAAATGTATATCTTGAATTTTCTGGGAATAGCCTCTGAAGACTACTTTATTCTGTATGAATTTTATGGAATTTTGCATAACTGCTAAAGCGTAAGAGATGGGCAAAAACTTAAAAAATGTAGAGCATATTAAAGCACACAATTTATGTAATATACATTTTTTTCGTGGAGTTTATAATTTTTGAGATATTCATTGTTATTGCTTTCAGACTTTGAAAAACATACATTTCTCATACAGGAATTTGTGAACTCCTGTCCACACAAAGAATCTGCAGTTTAATAGGAACCAGCTTTTGACTATCATTTTAACCTATGGTACTCCCTCATTTCGCTTCTACTTACAAGGAAGCAAGTAATAAGACTATTTCTGATAATTTTTTCTCAGTTAGCATGAATTAAATAGAAGCATAAGCTTTTTAACAATAATCTGAGGAGGCAGAGATATAGAGAAAGTCATGTGAATGGAACACATCAGATTTTTTAAACTCAATGCACAGAAAATAATAAAATCTGACATGTTCCATTCGCATGACTTTCTGTACATCTCTGTAACAAATGATTGTTAATAAGTTTATTCTCCCATCTACTTCATGCTAATCGAGTTAAAAGTTAGCAGAAATGGTTCTATTACTAAGTTCCTTATAAGCAGAAGGGAAATAAGGGAATACCTAGGCCAAACCAACTGGCAGATGTTTTGAAATATGGTTGCTATGGGATTGAAATCCGTTTCTTTGCATGGCCAGGAGTTGACAAGCTCCTGTATGAGAGAAGTTTAAAACTGAAACTTATAACAAGGAACATCTTGAAATCGGACAACTCCACAAAATAATGCATACGACATAAATTGTGTGTTTTAAGGAGATCTATATTTTATGTTTAGTAAGTTTTTGTCTATCTCTTATGATTTAGTAGTTATGCAAAGTTTAGAAAAATTCATCCAGAATAAAGATGTCTTCAGAGGATATTACCAAGATAATTCAAGATATACTTTTTATTTGTCATGCAATTGTATTAAATATAAGAGGTTTTAATCAAAAAGGTTAGAATCATTTTTGAGAAAATAAACATTTTCAATAGTTTTTCCATGTAAAGGGTAGTTCAGGGTGGGGGGATTTTTTTTTAAAATCTGTGTGTTGCATCTTTGGAAAATATCAAACTTAAATGTAAAGTTTGGTATTTAACGCACTTTTCATTTTTGAGCTATGCTTCCCGCAGAC
The DNA here is from genome assembly GCA_030762935.1 of Hymenopus coronatus. Classification (NCBI taxonomy): domain Eukaryota; kingdom Metazoa; phylum Arthropoda; class Insecta; order Mantodea; family Hymenopodidae; genus Hymenopus; species Hymenopus coronatus. The sequence goes on along the minus strand of CM060882.1, from coordinate 150,419,518 downwards.
GCACACACATATGACACAGGCATTTTTCTAAAAATGCTTTTTTTTGTATTGGGGTTCACAAAGAATGCATTTCTGGTGAAATCTCGGTATCAAATGTTTGGGCAAGTACACTGTAGATAATAATTAGTACTTTAATTTAAAGCAATTTTTGTCCTCCATTTCTTGGACATTTGTGTGGAGATATGGATATATGTGAATTTTATAAATGTGACAGCTAGAGGCTAATAAATGAGTATTCATTAAAAAAGCTGAACCTCTCTCATAATAGGAAAGAGTATGATGCAAGCAGTTACTTGTTTCATAATTAGACTATAATAACAAGACTCCTACTGAGCTTAATTATGTTTTATACTAACTGCTGATTGCTTTGCAGGGTGGCAGTGTACCCCACCTGACACGAGAAGTGCTAGATATGGTGATAAAAAGTCCCTTGGCATTACACATGACACTTTCATCATCTGTCCATTGTCACGAAGCTGTCAAGGAGTTTAAAAAGGGAATAGCAGAATTTGTTGGATTAAAGGTAAGATTTCAAACCATTTGATTTTTGAACCTTCTTCTTGTTTATTATTTGGAATAAGTGTGTAATTAATACCTAAATTTCATTCTCCATCATTTACAAAACTACCAGAACAACTGGATGGCCCACTTTAAGTGAATGTCAGTTCATAGAATTCCAAGAGCTATGTTTCATTGCCACCCTCAATCCAAAATACTGTTGGGACGTCCCAAAAATTCTAGAAGAAAAACTCCTCTTTGAGACTATAATAGATCACGTAACTTAATATAAGTGTAAAGTGTGCAACAAACACTGCGAGAGATACCATGCTCAAAACTGCAAAGAAAGGACAATCTCAATAATAAGAATAGGACAAGAATAAACTGTATATCAGTATGCACATTGTGCGCTTTCTCTGTTTAATAATAGGATGATGATGGTGGTGATTAATGCCTAAACTGCACCAGGATTTATATAGTAGTCCTGTCTGCTACTATACTTTTAATTACTAAAATGTTTCAAATAATTTAGATGACCAAATTTACACTTCTTTACTAATTGAGTTTTTTTTTTTTTTGTTTTTTTTGTACTTGCTTTGTACACGTTTCAACACGACCAATCAGCATGCTGAAGATGACATTGGAATAGATCATATCGAAAGGCGTTCATAGCCAGTACAAAAACCTTAATCATCAAAGAAATATAAATATGGAAATCATCGCTTTCAATAGTATTTATTTTTACATTAATTAAAATATTTCAAATAGTACCTAATTGTTTCAAGTTATCATTTTATGCAAGATTAATGGACCTGTTTTGGTGCCAGACTTTCAAAAGTACATGAAAAGTGAGAGAATTGAATTTGGAACTTGCAGGAAAATAAGTACTCAGTTATATAAAATCAAAACTGTTAACTTTCAAACATCCTGCTATTAACAGTCTGCACATAAGTTGGTCAGCTTACATCCTGAATAATATGGAATACCTAACAATGACCAAATTATAAAAGATCAAAAAGATCTGATAGATAATAAACATATAAAAACCTTCAAAAAAGCATAGGAAAATAGAACAGTGCATATTACTTTTATTAAATTGTAGTTAATCACCAGACGTTACCTAAATTGTTTTTTAAATTATGATTTAATTAATTTTATCTTACCCCCACCATACTCTTAAAGAACTTGCTATACTATATTTTAAAAAAAAATTTGAAGCTGAATGCTCCTCTTTGCCCCTTAGAACCATACTTTAAGCCTAAATCTAATTGTGGTAAAGGACCAAAAAATCCCCTGATATTTTTGAAAATAGATATAAAGACTGGTGGATGTATTTCTCACCCCTAACATCTTCTGATAATCTTTCAAATTTTGGAAATGTTTTATAGCAGTCCCTTAGCAGAAAAAGAATATCTATAAGTCAAGAAGTTTTTAAATAAGAACAGCAGATGCAATTTTAAACATTGGTGCCTTTTTTTGTTTTTTTGTTTGTAATTTAAAGTCCTTTAACCTGGTTTGGTCATAGTGGACGATGAATGTAATTGATGATATGATGCTCAAATGATCTCGGGGTCCATGGAGCTTAAAGTTACTCGACATTCGTCTTCTCAGGATAAGGGAAAACCCCGTAAAAACCTTACCCGGGTAACTCACAACCTTTTGAACGTGAGGCAGACATGCTACCACCACGCTACCCAGGCGGGCTAATTGGTACCTTTTCTTTGATCCTGTAGTTAATAACACATTGATTTAAATCCTCTGATAACAATGTTCAGTAAAAGGTGGTTGAAATTGTCAGATATGAAGATAGCATCTCCCAAGTTGATAATTTAAAAATGTTAGACTTTGCATACTGTGTATATAACCCTGGAGAAAAAGGATTATTTTAATGGTTATGAATAGCGTTTGGTGTAAGTTAGACAAAATTCTCTCATTTTACATTGGTAATTAATGCATTTTTTTAACATTCACAATAAACTTAGCACCATTTAAGTTGAGACTGTACAATATCTTGTTTGGCTCTTCATACTCAGCCATTCAGAATTTTTGTTATTATTTACATTGATGTTAGAGTAATTACAAAGTGTTTTATAAAAATGTTATTTAGATTTTTATAAGTGAGAAAACAGCACAAAAAAGCTATGTTCCCATTTAAAATAAATTGACCATAAAATTTCCATCACAACATTCTCCAAACAAAACAATTAATGGTATTTATTTTCCCCTATAATATCAAGCAAGTTTTACTCAAGACATTTCTATAATAATTAGTTTTAGAGATATGGTACAGTCTCAACTTCATGCTGTGCTGCAGCCAAGTGGTTAGACCACTTGCCTCTCACCAAGATTCGATTCCAGGTGACTGCATGTGGGATTTGTGATGGACAAAGTGGAGCAGGAGCTGATTTTCTCCAGGTTCTCCTCTCATCACATTCCACCAGTGCTCCATCTTTATTCCATGTATCATCAGTCTAATAGCTGGTGGTGCCCTATAATAAAAGTGGGCATTGAACACTAATAAAAAGAAAGTCTCAACTTCAGTGGTTCGCTTTGTATAACTTTTGGCATCCAGAAACTTTACATGCTTTTGGAGAAATTAGAATAAAGGTTTTAATACTGTTTCATTAAACAGCTGCAGTATTAGTTTAAACATAAATTTATCCTTAAGTGTGATCTGTATTGTGATAAATTACGAGGGCAGTCCAGAAAGTTACCTCCATTTGGAAATAAAAATTAAACCATTTAAGATATAAAAATTGTATTGTCATATATGAAAAATACAAAATTTTTTCTATTTTTGTACATATTCTCGGGACAAATTCAAGCACTTATCATACCTTTTAACAGTCTTTGAAATACCCTCTGCATAAAACTCTGCCGCCTGTGAATGTAGCCAACCCGTCACGGCATGATGAAGCTCTTTGTCATTGCCGAAACGCTGAGAGCAAGCCACTGTTTCATGTATGGGAACAGATGAAAATCACTGGGAGCTAAGTCCGGGCTGTAAGGGGGATGGTCAAAAACGTCCCATTTAAAACTGGCCAAAAGTTCATTTGTTCTTCGAGCTGTGTGCAGGCGAGAGTTGTCATACAGAAACACAACACCAGATGTCAGAAGACCATGACGCTTGTTTTGGATTACACTTCTTATTCTTTTCAACGTTTCACAGTAGTCTTCAGAATTGACAGTCGTGCTTTCTTTGACTTGCTTGGAGAAGCGGTATGTCCCTATTGCATTGACTGCTGTTTTGTCTCAACATTCACGTAGGCCACCCAAGTTTCATCGCCAGTAACAATTTTGTTCAAAAATGCTTCTCCTTCAGTGGTATACCGAGAAAAAAAGTCGATGGAATAACTCATTCTTTTGGTTTTGTGGTCATCAGTCAGCAGTTTTGGTACCCAACGAGCACAAAACTTGTGATAGCCTAGGTGTTTGGTCACTATCTCGTGCAGAAGACTCCGAGAAATTTCGGGAAAATTATCGCAAAGTTCCGTTGTCGTGAACCGACGGTTCTCACGAACTTTTCCATCCACTTTGACCACCAGGTCATCATTGACAAGAGTAGCCTACCACTCCTGATATTCTTCATAAATGTTAGTTCTTCCATTTTTAAAAAATCGTACCCATTGACGGACAACACCTTCACTCATAATGCTAGGACCATATACTGTACACAATTCACGATGAATTTTGGCTGCTGAGTGATGTTTTGCCAACAGAAATCTTATAACACTGCGCACCTCACACTTGGCAGGATTTTCTATTGCGGCACTCATGTTTTGAGGTTATATCTCTCAAACACGCAACAGTACAATGCTCTTCCTTAGACAGCTAGAAGCATACTGACCACTGTGTACACTGATGTGTAGAAAATGGTGCTACTCCCACCATTTTCTGTGCTACGCACAAACGGCGGTTTCTTTCTGAATTGCCCTCGTATATGCATTGCTTGAATTAAAGTATAATCAGCATTAGTTTTTTTACACACATTCCATGTGGAATAGCAGCAGTTTGAAAAATAAAGCCATCCTAAGTCTCTTTTGTTATGACTCTTCATTTTAGTATTGGAACAATACTATTTTAGGCATTTATGAGTGAAGTTAGAGGCTATGAAACAGCCTATTTCTGTTAGGAAGAGGTTGAAATTAGAAGTTGTGTTACAGTCTATGTTTAAATTTTGAATTTATTGCCACTTAATAATACAATAAGATCTATTATACTATTTTACAATTTCTTGACCATACAAAGAAAATACAGCAATACTAAATACTATTGACTTCTGCGGGGTTGCTGTTTAACCAATTGGCCCTAGTAGTTCTAATCTTGTGGTTATTCAACTATAAGACCAATTTAATTTAGAAATGGCCTCCATGTCTATCTATATTAGATTATGTTTCTAGCTGATCTAGATCCCCATTGTTATTTATTTTCAACCATTTCCTTTTAACCTTGCGCAGATAATCTCCAGACTCCAAGTTCATTAGTGTCTTCACATTCCAGAAGTGCATGCTAATAGTTGTCCTACATTCCACACATTGAGCATTCCGCTATATTTAAGCTTCCTCTCAAAGCTTTCAATTCCACTATCCCTGTTTAGACCTGTGCAGATCCTTCCCTCGTCCATAATTCTCTCTACTCCAATATTTCTTTAGCTATAAAAAAATAGGACGCTCAAAGGTAAAATTTTCTTTGAATTTGACTTGGGATGACTCTATTACCATCACCACACCTCCACATCCAATTACTTTTTGAAAGATGAATGTTAGGCATTTGAAAGTCTTGCATTGAAACATTTTTTCATTTTTACTTTTAGGACACCTTGGTGTATTGTGCAATGCATGACACATCTGTGCCAACGCCACAGGGTTTTAATGAAAAGGAAAGCATAGCATTATGGAGTCGTTATGGAAAACAGCCATTGAATGCTGATAAGTAAGTATATTATACATTTATACTATGGATATGTACCATTGCATTGTTACAAACCATTTTGACAAAAGTTGTCTGAGCTATTGTGCTAGCTTAATTGTTCTAATAATGTTCTATTCTTAATGTCAAGCTTGATGTGATGATATGACTTCATTAACTAGCCCATGATATGCAGGAAATCAAAGCATGCCATAAACCTTAAATATGCACAATATCTGTTATCAATAAGTATGTTAATCAAATATAGTTCATACTTTTGGTTAATACAAAATAATAAATTATATGAATAGTAAACTAAATAAGCTTGTAGCTTTTGTTCAATTTTGCATAGTGTTGCTCACTCTTCTTCTGCATTCATCCTAATGATGAGCAGTCAGTAAGATGAAAAATATGGTTGCCTTTATAACTTGGTGAGTCACAAAACAGGTGAAATAATGAAGCATTTTAAAGTCTCAAAAATTGCAAAAACCAAATTTTGTTGAAATTTGTTAATAAACTAATTCAGCAGAATGCAGCTCTAATTAAAAATAATGTTGTTAAACTAACTGCAAAATTATACTGGTGTTACCATGAAGCATTGCATGTGCATAAAACACATTGCAAACATCAAGGAAGAAAAGAAACAGGTGCAAACTGAATTGGAAAATGCAGATTACTTTACCAAAACTTTTGTAGGAAATTGCACACAAGTTTTTCTTTAACAACAAACCCCCAACAAAAGACAATGTTTTAATATTGTATTGGTAGTGCTCCTATATTTAATATATTTGGGTATACTTTTTACTTTCTCTATATAGTACATGGTAATTCGGTATAGTAGGTATTTTATGCCACCCAAAAAATTTGATACTGAGATTTCACCAAAAATACACGTTTTAGGGTCCCTGTATCCAAAAAAGAGCATTTTTAACAAAAAGTGTGTGTGTGAACACAACTAAAAAAACAAAAAGTAGGTGTAGCAATGCGCCACAACCAAAACTAGTAGTTCGTCACATGCACAAGTAGTTTTAATAAGCTAACTAGATTATTGTACAAGCTAACTAGATTTCTTCTTGCCACCGTGATCTATGGGCAGAACCTTGACAATCCTGGGCAGTGCTTAGGAGCTCGGGGATGACATACTCCCCAGAGTGCTCAGCCTGCTATAGTAGAGTCTTGTGGCTTCCGCTAGGTAAACAGACCTCTGTGACAAACCCAGGTCACCCCCTGCAAGCCACCTCAACTGAGGAAGAGCTCGGAGCAGCCAAGTAGGTGCCACCCATATGTTGCAGCAGAGCCTCCTACCTCTCCTCTCCATTCGCTAACTTGCAACATGGCTGACTCAACAAACAGTAAAATACCAAGTTTGGTATTTAAGTTTAGTATTTTCCAAGATGCGACACAAAGATTTTGGGGAATATCCGCCCATCCCAAATTTCCCTTTACATGGAAAATGTTTTAAAATTGTTGATTTTCTCAAAAATGGCTCTAACAATTTTGATTAAAATACTGTGTATTAAAGATATTTGTGTGACAGAAAAAATGTACATTTTAAATTTTTTGGGAAAAGTCACTGAAGAGCTCTTCATCTTCTGGAATAATTTTGCTGAATTTCTCAAAACTAGTAAACTGTAAAGCTAGAGAAAACTTAAAGATACATGAAATGTAGATATTGTTAAAATACATAATTTATATCATATGCATTTTTGAGATATTCCTGGTTAATGGGTTCAGTTTTAAAATACTTTTCTCATTTGGGAATTTGTCAACTCCTGGCAATACAAAGAAATGGATTTCAACCATATGGCAACCAGCTTTTAAAAGATTTGACTATTGCTTTAGCCTAGCCCTAATGTATTCCCTTATTTCACTTCTACTTACAAGAAAGTAAGTAATAAGACCATTTTTATTAATGTTTACCTCGTTTAGCATGAAGTAGATAGAAGAATAAGTGTTGAAACAATAATTTGTTACAGAGATGTAGAGAAAGTCAGGTGAATGGAAAACACATTTACTGTCAGTTTGACCAGAAAAATTCAATGCTCTCCACCCGGTTGCTCTAACCATTAAGCTACTGTGACAACATGCTAGTATGACAATGGTTAGAACAAACAGAGAGCAGGAGAGCCAAGTTCAAATCTCGGTAATTGAATTGAATTTTTCAGCTGGCTGTAACAGCATAGAAGACTGTCATCAATTCTGTATTATCTTCTTTTAAGCCATCCATCTTTCCTTAATTATTGATGGAAATTTGATGTATTTACAGTTCTTCCCAGCCACCATAACTGCTGCTCCACCACCGCTGGCACAACCACATTTGTACAAACATGGATTCTAAATATTTTAAACATACTTCTTGAAATAATGCATAATAATGGCAGTATTGGTACAAAGTTTATAAAATTCCTTTATGGCAGATGATACAAACCAATACTATTTAAATACAAAGGCAATTTAGAGATACTCATTGGTAAATATTCATTGCTTGAAAATACAACACATAATTCACTTAGAAGCTGAGCAAAATTACTTCCAAAACAAAAAAACTTCTTCTGGGAATACATTCTTTGTTTTTCTCATTAACAAAATGAAGGAAAACCAAACTGTCAAGATTATAAAATCAAACTTCAATTTAGTTGCACACATTACCATATACTTCATAATATAAGTGATGAAAATATGATTTTACATCACTACCATCACTTACATAACACCTCTTCCACGGTTGTCTTTCCATTTTTCCCAAACTGATTCAAAATTGTTTCTCTTTGGCCTTAGAAGTTCCTCTATTTCTTTTACTTTTCATGCACATTACCTTACATCAAGTGCTCTGGATTGTAGCATATTATACAAAAAACAGAAAACTTATTAAACAAAAAATTTAACTAAATGAGAAAATCAAAAATCTGAAGTAAAAAATTGAGATTGTTAAGTCAAATGCTCAAGTTTCATGTTAAATGTCTTTATCCTAGTTTTCTGGACTGTAGAGTTAGAAGTTCCTCTATTTCTTTTATTTTTCATGCGCAATGCCTCACATCAAGTGCTCTGGGTTGTAGCATATTGTACAAAAACAGAAAAACTTATTAAACAAAAAATTTAACCAAACGAGAAAAGCAAAAATCTAAAGTCAAAGTTTAAGAGTGCTAAGTCAGATGCCCAAGTTTCATGTTAAGTGTCTTTATCCCAATTTTCTGGACTGTAGAATTATAGGAAACAGGTTAATTAGAGCACATGTGTTCTCTCTAATTGTTTTAACAAGCCTATAATTTTAATTCTCCCCTGTGGGACACACTTTTGGAAATCTCTTTTTTACTTCCAAACTGAGGAGATGGATAGACAAAATGGGTAAAACATATCAGAAAATACTGGCATAGAATCCAAGAATTGAAAAAGGATATATTATCAAAGATTGACTAAGAGCACAAGAAGGAAAAATTGTGATATGGCTGCTTATCTCGATTGAAAGAAGTTGTGCAAAGAATCAGAAAGGGAGAGCTAGCTGACTGGCAGACAAGTAAATTAAGTTTATGGAATAAGGTAAACTCAAGAACTGATATATTAGAGAAGCAGGAAATATATCGGAACTTAAGATATACTACAGTTTTCTCTGATATACTACAGAAGTTTTAAGAAAGATTTGGCCAGGGAGAAGTACATTGAAGTATGTGACAAAGGAAAAGGAGGGTATGGCATGTGCAAGAACAGAAACTGTGTTAAGTGGCTTAAAAGTTGATAAAGAAGGTGCCCGCTACGTGGCAGTGCAGATAAGAAGTTGTTCTGTGATCTAGAATGTTCAGAAACCAAAGTATGGAGACAGGAAAACTGGAGCAAGAAGTGGGCTAAGTTCAAATAGAAATATTGCTGTTAAAGCATTTTGGAAAAAATAGGATCACCTTTTTGAAATAGGTAAGCAAATATGTAGGAAGGTAGGTAGAAGTGTTTGAAGAAAATTATTAAAGATATTATAAAATAAATGTTAAGAAAGGTAGCTTATAAAAGTGGAAATAAGAAGAGGAATTGAGGGAATATATAGAGTGTAAGGAAGGAAACATATACACACACAACCAGGAAGTTATGCGTCTATATCTAAATCTTAAACAATTCCTAGGAAGAAGAAGCATTTCTGTGTGTGACTGTTTATGGATTTATTTATACTGCTACAGTGTGGTGCTAGAGCTGTCAAGTTACAAGTTATAACATGTGATTAGAACAAATGCAAATATGTCATTAACAAATCTATACTATACTTTGGACTTAGATGGGAAGGCTAATGTGTTTCCAGTTAATTCGTGAATAGATTCATCAAGAAAGGAGGTACAGGCCTTTCCATAGGCAAGCCTGCTTCTTGAGTATAGAAGTTCCCTTCTAAGACAAAAAAAGAGTAATTAGGCAACATTTGGTTTGGTACAAATATTCTAAAGTCTGTTAAGCAAGGATGTTGGTGAACTGTAACCATTTCTTCAGATATATGAGGAGCTTGTTTTTGGCCATATATTCTGGCTAGCTGGAGGTTTGCCATTTTGATTTTATGGTATCTGACGTTTGTAATGATTTTACTGTTATTTGTTTCATCCCAAAAGACAAAAGCCTGACACTTCCGGACCCAAAAGTATGAAATAGGAACCAATATAAATTAATGAAACCAGCCAGAAACCCAAAGAACTTTAGGTATGGAGGAGTATTTATATAAAGAGATTTCAAAACCTCATTTTAAACTTCAATTTGCCAGAAAGAGACAATCCTCTATTCAGGTTTATCAACAGGACACCCCAGGCCATTAACACAACCAATTGAGAGTTGATCCAACTATCAACAGGCAACTGATGATGTATGTTCATGATTCATGTCATGTTAGTTAATAGATGAGTAAAGTTATCAAGAGTTTTCAAGTTGACTCCAGTTTCTTTCAAGAACTTTTTTTTTAAGCATAATTGGTATAATTATCTGATATTTAATTTTTGAGTTAGGCTCTTCACTGAGCTACCCTGACAACATACCGAAACAGCAATAAATTCCCCAAATGACTTGCATTTTTCCCGGTAAACCAAGGAGATCTCAAATTGACCTAATAATTGACCATGACTGATCTAATAATTTCTTAACTACAGGGTATGAAAATAACTGATATATGCAGTATAAAGAAAATCACATATCACCTTTGGTGATCCAGAACTATTTTGAAAAAGGTGTAGTGGGACAGCACCTAGGAAAGACAGGGATCTCAACAGAAGTTATGTATGATTCTCAGTTCAGAGAAGATATGATAGCAAAAAGATTTGTTTGTTTGTTAATGGTAAGTTAGTTGAATTTTCAAGAATTAGGTGGAAATTAAAGTATGGCATGTATTTTCAAATCACTCCAAATATTTCACAAAATCCATGAATAGTAGAAAATCTTTAACCAAAAGAAAATGATGTGACACAACTAATAAATTGACTGAAAAGCAGAAACAAGGTGTACAAATGCTCAATATAAGACAATGTTGTATACTTCATTACTCAGTCATATTTTCACTCCAACAGATGCTAATACAAATCGTTGAATCACATGGGAATATTTCACAAGATAATAAACAATAGAAATAATCAATAGCACTTCTGCATATCTACTGAATTAACCTGATGAATGAGAGAAATATGTATTATGTGCTCTACTGTGATATTCACAATTAATGGGAAGCTGTTTCTGGGATGGGAAAGATGACTTGGTCAAGTTTTAAGTTTCATTTCTCATTCTGAGGCATGATATTAGACTTCTAACTGCAGAAATTATTCAGGGCAGCCTTGAAATGAAAAGAAACTGCTAAAGGTCTCTCTAGGTACAAGCTGGGCAAGTGAAATTGAAATAATTGCATATCACAATGCATTACAATAAAGTGTTGTCAAATTATTTAATTGTAATTTTATTTTATTGCATGATCGAACTGTATATGGAAGATTTTGTCCGAGTTTTTTTCTTTAGGTACACCACCCGTGCGAAGCCAGGGCGGGCAGCTAGTATTGAATAATATCTGATAATATGTACAGCAATGATCTTTGTGTAATATTATACACTCTTTTTTCATCACATGTTCTCCATTGTTGCTGTAGTAGTGGGCTATTCTGATCTCTCATCATCTTCGAAGAAACCCCTTCCTCATCTAAACTCTGCAAATCGTTGATAAAAACATGGGGTATGAAAGGCAAAGATTTCAAAATGCCCAGTGCAGTATTGCAAGACATTCTTTCTCCCCTAAAGAAAGAAGTCGCAGCAAATCATCACATGGAAAAGCTCTTGTTTGAGAACCATCCAAGCATATGGTATAGCAATACCTGCATGCTGACACATGGAAGTCCTGATGCTACATATTATTGGGAGTGTATCCAGAATGTTGTTAGCTGAACTTCAATCTAAAGCTATGAAAACCTGCTTTAGCTTACTGCAACTCATCGTTGGTCATTCTCTGAACTTTCAGAGTGGCGCTTGTATAGTGTTTTGATAATTTATCATAAAATTTCTTCTTGACCCAAAAGTATAATTCAACAAAATCTCCATTAAAAATTTTTATTTAGTAAAATAAAATAATTTTATATAGAAAAGCGGATTGGAAAATAATAGATAGTCAAATTTCTAATGTATATACTCCATTTTACAAATCAAAAGAGAGCTACATGTCAGTGTTGATTAGCCTTAGCAAACATTAAGTACCTTTGGACATTCTCATAGATAGAAAATCTTCTGCTTCCTTTGATTTCTTTTTAATAAATTACATTTCTTCCATTTATTGCTGTTCTGAGTAGTGTATGCCTGTTCTTGCTGTAAGGACTACTATAAGTGGTGGGCATTGATGAAACATGAAATGAAATGATAATTAGGAAGGAAATATCAAGCCTAAGTTTAGGGTACGTTCTGAACATTTGCCAGTTATGAGGACCAAAGAAAACTTGGAAAGAAAATCAGTCAGATAGCATGGTTGTTGCAGGATTTGAGCTGCAGACATCCTGTGCACAAGTCCCATGTTTTAATGACCTCAAATACCCATGTCTACCACCATAAATCTCAAAACATTATCCATAAAATATTCCAGGGCAATTAAATCAAAAAGTTGCTTGATTTAATAGTCCAATATACAGGTTAAGAGAAGGAAGATTGATAATAATTTATTGGATATTAGGATATTGAATATTTGCAGTTTTATTTATTATTAAATTATGGAATTACACAACATATATATCACCCCGTTAAGCTGAATAAATTGTTAACATTTTAGGTATATGGACATAATGGAATCATTCCAGCCTGATGTGTACCAAGCGTTATGTGATGGAGATACAAATATTTCAAGTTCAAAAAAACGGGTCCAGAAAGCTGTTGATCGATCACAGAAGCTTCATGATAAATGTTTGGAAAGACATAAGGATTCCCAGGTAAATAATTTCCTTTGAGCTGTGAATTAGATAAACAGATAATTCCCTAAAATTAGAAGTAATGAATTTTTCAGAATAGATTTATGCTCAACTTTTGTATATTTGTATTGATTCTGGATCAAAGCTAAAACAAGATTTTAGTTTTACTCAATGCTTTCCTTGTGGCTATAGTTGGAACATCTCTGATACCATTCTAGGCCCTGCCCATGGGCCCCAATCTCTTGGAAAACCCCCAGATAATGATGATGTCACCTGAGTGTCCTTTCTCAAGGCGTTGCATGTAGGTCCTTAAAGTCCTTTGTGTTTCCTAAGCTTCACTCAATTTCAGTAAATCAAACCAAGTCCCTGAAATCTGTCCTTACGTGAATAGCAAATGCCTCATATTCACATAAAATATGCTGAGAGGTCTCAAAGTCCATTCTGCATTTCCTGCATAGCGTCCTTAGTAAGCCCCATAATGCATTGATGTTACCTCAATGTGTTTTGTCCAATAAGGTAATCAACAACATTTTTGAGTCTATATCTGGTTAGGTTCAAAAGAATTTCACTTATCTTGCTGCCTGGCCCTGAAATAAAGTTTTGGGCTTGTCTGGCAGTAATTTGTTTTTCCCAAATCTGAAGATGAGTCCTTGCTGTAAGGTGGTAAACTCTTACTTGATATTTCATGGGGACACACCACAAAAGGACTTAGGGTCTACAAATGCAAGACCCACACCCTGTTTAGCCAGCCTGTCTGTTACCCTTTACCTCTAATGTCTGCAGGAACTCAGACCAAGGTAACCTGTCTGCAAGCTCAAAGTTTATCCAACATTCTTTGGCACTCCCACACCAATTTGTATGTTCTTATAACTGCCATAAGAGCTTTTAAAGCTGCCTGTCTTTATGTACAGATATGCATGTCTGCACATCTGCCTGGCGTGTTTAAAATATGTATGATATTAGAATAAAAAAGGTATTCCACATAAAGCAAAATTTGATACTATAAAACAAGCAGAAGTTAAAGGTATAAATAATGATAAATTTCCTATAAAACGAATATCCCAGCCTGAAACATGGTAGCAAACCTTCCAAGGGGAATGACAAGTCTGACCCCTGTCCTACTTCTGAAGCATAAACCTTACCACGTCCAGCTCCCTGCTTTCAGGAGAAACAGTCTCTAGGTCCCACTCCTTCCTGGTTGGAATTGCCACCTTATGCACTGTGCTTAATTTTAATCTGGCCCCCATCAAATCTCCTGCCACAATCGGTGATTGTCCTTTATGTGGTAGTTTGAAACTCCACCCCCCGCCCCCCATCAGAGATGGTGCCAACTCTTTCACAAACAACTGCAAAGGAGGAAGGTCCACTAATATCTCTAAGGTGGACTAGGGGGTGATCCACACTGCCCTAGTTATCATCATTGCAGCTGCATTATTAAGCAAATCCAGCTTAGTGGCTGCTGCCTGCCTCTTCAAGGCAGGTCACCAAACCATCGATGCATAAGTTACTAATGGTCTAATGCCTGAGGTGTGTTGCCACTTGACCACTTTCAGCTGCAGGCTCCTCCCCAAACCTATTACTCATAATGCCCATATTGCATGTTGGGCCTTCTTCACTTCGTATTCTGCATGATTTTTCCAGCTCAGCCCGGCATACAGTATCACTCCTAGGTACTTAACCAAGCCAGATATCTTTAACTTCTTATCAAAGAGAAAAGATTCCACCAATCCGGGTAGAGCCCTTCTCCATGTGAAGACTATGTATTGTCATTTCCAGGTTAAATGACAAGTCTGTTTTCCTGCACCACTCCTCCAGAGTCAATGTGTGTTTTTTTTTTTTTTTTTGTTTAATGCCTGCTTTTACTTCTATAGCACCGCAGGTGATGACATATGATACATGGAACAGAGATGGAGCACCGGTGGAATGCGATGGCGGGGAAAACTGGAGAACCATCTAGCTACGTGTCCCAAGAAGTAGCCTACTGCTTTGTTGATAGGGTGCAAGGTGCCAAGATAACACAGTGCCTGATTCTTGGCAATGAAAAGATGATCCACAAGGCATTAATGGGAGCATTTAGAATGGAAGCTGCCAAGACTACAGCTGCGCCCACCTCAAGGACCAGGAATATTCACTATGATAGGGAGAGGGAAGCAACCCAGAGACGACCTTCAGGTGGTGTGAGCTGGGGGTGTGGCGAGCCAGGTCACCTAGTGAAGAACTGTCCACACCAAGATGACGAGCAGGTGGAAAACAAGTAATGGACCTTCATGAGAAAGGGTAGGTTGGGACTGCCTTCACCACCCCCTCGGGTGACACTACATGCCTTGGTTAGAATAGTGGACGACAGCCTCATCGCAGATGGCTGGATACAAGGGAAGCCGTGCCAGATACTTTTAGACACAGGTGCAGCCATGACTGTAATCAGACGTGACATGGTGAAAGGCTTGCTAACAGGAACATCCAGTAGGACTTACCAACTAGTAATGGCATCAGGCAATATCTTACATGTGGAGAAGGAGCCCCTGCTGGAGATGACATTAGAATGGAGCATTGTGAGCCTGTAGATGTTCTTCGTGAGGGTAACTGAGGATGTGATACTGGGATTATGTGCCCTTAGGAGCTATGAGGCAACGTTGGTAAGAGAGTTTTGCGACTCAGGTGAGATGAGGTGTTGCTCCGGAACCCATAAGAACATCCAGAGTCTGCAGGGTGATCCTGAAGGGTCAGGCAGCCCTTTGGGTCCAGAGGTTGCAAGAGTACAACATAACATCAGAGCATTGTAAAGGAAGGAGCCATACCAATGCAGATACCCCAGCTGACCCTGTCCAGAGAAGTGTAGCCACTGCACTAAGGTTGAAGAGGAGTATGCTGCAGCTATCTGTGTTATTTCAGGGGTACCTGCAGCTGGATGGAATAGCTTAGGGCTGAGGAAGGAGCAGCTGGCAGATACCAATTTGGGGCCACTCCTAGGAGAAAGTGGAGGCAGGGACTAGGCCAAGCTGAGAGGACATCGCACCAAGAAGTACTATGTACAAGTCCTCCTGGGCAGCCTGGTGTTTTGTTGCCCTCTACTCTTGTCAACAGGATGACGTCATCAATGGCAGGGACCTCAAAGTTCATAAGGGAATCTTCTTCTTTGGTGATAAAGATATTTTCCCAAATTTGCAGTTCCAAAGTTTTCGTTACACATTTAATCAAATTATTTCTTCCTTTATGTTATGATTTTCAGACCAAAAATGGTGTGCTACTGCAGACTTGTCTACATGCTTATACCTAATGCTTCTCAACTGTTCTTTAATCCTAGTTTCCAAATTTCATTTTGTTTTTCCAATATAAATCTTATTGCAGTCTCGGCAGCTCATTGTCCATGTGTGTATCTATGTGCAGCATAACTCAAAAAGAGAAAGTCTGTTAAATACCAAACTTGGCATTTAAGTTCAGTATCTTCCAAGAATGTGACGTGAAGATTTTCAAGAAAATCCCTCCACCCCCAACTACCCTTTACATGGAAAATTTTAAAAAAATTGATTTTCTCAAAAATGGCTCTAACGCTTTTGATTAAAATATTGTATATTAAAGATATTAACATGACAAATAAAATGTATGCCTAATTTTTGAGAATAGCTTCTGAATACAGCTTTTGTTTAGTTAATAAACCGTAAGAGATAGACAAAAATTACCTAACAAAAAGTGTAGAGCTCATTAAAACACACAATTTATGTTATATACATCTTTTTCATGGAGTTGACCTTCCTGAGATATTTCTTATTATTGGTTTCAGTTTTAAATAATTTGTCAACTTCTGGCCATACAAAGGAACTTCAATCACGTAGCATCAGCTTTTAAAAGATTTGATTATCGCTTTAGCCTATGGTACTCCTTATTTTCCTTCTACTTACAAGGAAGCAAGTATTAAGAGCATTTCTGCTACTTTTTCTCGATTAGCTTGAAGTAAATAGAATAAGATTTTTAACAATTAATTATTGCAGAGATATAGAGAAAGCCTTGTGAATGGAACATTTTGAAAACCATGCATTGGCAACCACAACTAAAAATCTGGTTCTCTGGCTTCGTTATATTGCCATATAGCCACACAGAAAAGCTGAACTCCGAAAATTCTTAGAACATCTGAACAGCCAAAATACAAACATTCATTGCCTTTCTTAACATATTGGTAACTAGGGAAAACAACGGAAGATTAACATGTGCAGTATACAGAAAACCAACTCATATGGACCATTATCTTAGTAAACAATCAAATCATCCCAAACAAAAAAGAACCATAATCAAAACACTAGTGGAACAAGCAAAAAGAATCTGTGACCTAGAACATTTATTGCAAGAATTGCAATATCTACACTAGATGCTACAGTATAATGGGTATGCTAAAAAGGATATTGAGCAATACATCCCAGAAAGAACCATACTCGACCAAGAGACATATCAACCTATAAAAATCTGATGTGTTCCATTCACATGACTTTCTCTACATCTCTGCAACAAAGTATTGTTAAAAAGCTTATTGTTCTATTTACTTAATGCTAATCGAAAGAAAATAGCAGAAATGCTTGTAAGTAGAAGTGAAATAAGGGAGTACCATAAGTTAAAATAATAGTCAAAAGCTGGTTGCTATGTGACTGAAATTCCTTTGTTTGATGGACAGGAGTTGACAAAGTCCTGTGTGAGAAAAGACTTGATTTTTTAAAGCTGAAACCAAAAACAAGGATTATCTAAAAATAAAAAACCGACCAACTCCATGAAAAAAATGCATCTAACATAAATTGTGTGTTTTAAAGTGCTCTACATTTTTTGTGTGGTAAGTTATCTCTTGCGGTTTAGCAGTTATGCAAAATTTCATAAAATTTATCCAGAATAAAGTAATCTTCAGAGGCTAGTCCCAGAAGATTCAAGATATACATTTTATTTGTCAGGTACATAACTTTAATATATGATATTTTAATCAAAATCGTTTGAGCTATTTTTAAGAAAATCAACATTTTCAAAAAAAGTTCCATGTAAAATTTTGGGGTGGGGGCATTTTACTCAAAATATTCGTGTTGCATCCCTGGAAGATGCTAAACTTAAATACCAAGTTTGGTATTTTACCGACTTTTTGTTTTTGAGTCATCGTGTTCACAGACACACGGACACACACATGGACCTTTTTCTGAAAATACTTTTTTTTAAGACAGGGGACCCCCAAACACATTTCTGGTGAAATCTCAGTATCAAATTTTTTGGTGGAGTGCAGTACCTTCTCTATATACTATGTACATAGTGCATGTAGAGAAAGTAAAAATAAAGTGTTTTTGCCATGCATAAAAAACAACTGATTGTATTAACAAGATTTTAGAAAAATGACAGTACATATACTTGCTGACAACAAAAATAAAACAGGTTCTTAAGTCAGCTAAAGACTGACTCGATCCACTTTTAAAAGCGTTGTTTACAAGATCCTGTGTACATATGGCCAAGTATATATTGACACTACAAAGCAAAACATCAACACATGCATTACAGAACACAAAAGAAACTGTCACTTAGAACAAACAGAAAAACATGGCACAATATGTTTTATCCTTGGACGGCCATTGAATGGAATACAGTAAAGTAGAGATTTTAGCTACAACTAAATATTATTACCCTCATTTATACAGAAAGGTCATAGAATCTATAAAAATACAAACAACTTTAAAAAAGACGAAGGACTCAAATTAAAGCAAACCTAGATTCCTATACTTTTTCCAACTTCAAAACCCCCATGCTAAATGCAAACAGCAGCAGAACCCATCCCCTTGACCCCGACTGCTGGTCCTGCGTTTATGTAGCGCCCCAACTTAGAGTTTTATAGTTCTTGGATGAGATAGCGATGTGAGCATATTACCTCTGAAGATGTCCCTTAAGACAGGGATGAAGCATCAGGAAGAAATATTTTAAGCATCAAAAATATTTTAACCTACAGAACACATCAAAACAGCCCGGAAACTTTAAAACTAAGAAAAAGTCTGTTGGTTAAGTTTCCTATGTTTAATGCCCAAAAGTCATGGTTTCATGCTATAGTGCCATGCTCTATGCAGGGAGTTGATCCCTTGTCACCATGTGCATGTATTGATGAACTTGCGAACTAGAAATTCCCTGATTAAAAGAAATCTCTGTAATGGTGGTCCAATATAGCTGACATGGCATGATAGAACTTGAATTAATGATTTGAATTCAGAGTAGTAGTGAAGCGCAGCAATAAAACTTACAGCACAGAACATATGGATCTGAAGCAACATATAACATAATGCTTTGCTGCCACCAATGGCTCTGACACAGCAACCAGAAGTTGATGTTGATTGGAAGCACCTAAAATGTTTTCAACTATAGAAGATTAAATTACCAGTATATTTTTATTCAATATTTTTGCAAGAAAAGAATGCAATAAATGGTTATTAGTTGTTTTGCTTAAAAGAAGACAGAGAGCTCATAATGTAGTAACAGAGACAATACATTTTAAAGTAGTTTAATTAAAGCAAGAAAACATATCAGAAAGACACAATAAATGTTAAAAGCAATCCTAAGAAAGCATTTTTAGTTGCTTCATCTTGTTTTAAGAGCTAGGTTCAAACTTTGCCTGACTGATGTTTCATTTGGGCCTTTCTTAGTCCTTAAGAGAACTCGAGTAATATAATTTTAGATCCCTGAGCTAATTGGGGTATTCATTCATATTTCGTCTAATACAGCTTCACTGGATAAGGGACTTTTAATATGCTTAATTAGAGAATAGCTGGGGTAATTTGAAGGTGTTCATTCTTCAGACGTGTTACCGTTTTCCAGTGGCTTCCAGAATTGTGATTTGCTGGATTTTACACATTTCATTCTCTTCAACACCTCTCTAACCTTCCTTTAAAGAAAGAAGTATTTTTCTGAGAAAAGAACATAATTTTTCTCAGTTATCACATATTTCTCATAAAAGCATTTTTACATGTCATTAAATACTAATTCTATATTTCTAGGAAATTCTATATAAAAAGTTAAATACTGTAATTAGCCTTTTCAGTAAGTTTTTCTTTCTGTACATAATTTTCACTATATAGTTATACTGGATCTTAAAATTTATTCAGCCTTTAGCGCCAGTGGGTTTAAACACATGAATGTGGTTAGTTCGAGTCCCTTGTCTCAAAGGGGAGAAGCAGAATTGAACCTTGGACTGCATGTAAATTTGCCGTCTTCATAATCAGGTTGATGTACTGGGCAGTGCAAAAACAATTTTCACTAGGACATTTTGTGCATTCTTTAGTTTTTATGTGTTTTCTTAATTTATTCTATGTAGGTCAGTTTTCATTTACTGCTGTAAAGAGAATGAACAAGTGTTTATTACAATGGAGAAGTTGTACCATTAAAGCCCTCTGCATTACCATAACTATTCAATTATTTGAGTTAGCAATTAGCATAAATGCTGCAGTTGTGAGTTTATGAGACACGAGCTAATGTTCCAAATGTAAATTTTGTAACGGTACAATACAATTCCCATTTCATTAGAGTGAAGTGTTGACATCCACCCCTTCTACCCATTGTTTGCTGGTCCTCTTCAAGAGGCATGCATGATAAACTCACTAGTTATTATTAACATTATGCCCAGACAAATGACTGGCAGCAAAGGCTGAATAAATGAAGATTCTTCATAATCAATTTTGTAACCTTTTTCTTTCTTATTTTTAAAATTAGCATAGACTTATTCTAACTTTAAAATCTTTATTTTCAGGTACTACAAAAAAGCAGTTTGATTGGCATGGTAGAAGGAGGGTACAACATAGTAGCAAGAGAAAAGTCTGCAAAACATTTAGCTCTTAGCCCAGTGCTTGGTTTTGTAATTGATGGTCTCCATAACAATGGTCCAGAAGTAGAGCATCTATCCCTGGAAACTGTGGGCCCAGTTGTTGAAGCTACTATAGTAGGTATTAAAGAAAGTGCAACAGATGATTAAAACTGAGGAGCAGAAAATAAGCTGAGAGAGAGAGAGAAAAGTAAACCAGCTTTATTTGAAAATAGAATATACAGCTAAATTCTAGACATGCAACCAGGCCAAGAAATTACATGTACAGACTCTTTAAGTGCAGAATCTTCTCAAACATACATTGAAACTGACTCCATGGCTAACAGCATATACAAATGAAATGGTGTTTTATTTATGAATGCTCTTTAACTGCTGTGGTTCTCAGCATCCCATTCTATACTGAGCGTGAAATACTGCTTAATTTTGCTCAGAGGCCTCTCTATCAGGCTTGAGGCTCTTTTACGTGCCGTAAATCTACAACACAGGACCAACTGCTTTACTTCCCTTCCGAAGGAAGCCATACTAAGGATTTTTACACCTGAAAAAATCCATCGTCCTCCGCCGGGTGTGAACCCGCGACCTTGGGTATATGAAGTTAGTATGGTAATAACAGCATATGCCATTGATATGTATGACATATGATCAGAATCTAACCCCTCCATCTCAAAATGCCCCAAACTTCATTGACGAGGTATGCCTTTGGTCTGCAAAAAGTTTTGCAGGACTTAACCCTAATTAGCAAGCATATTTCTGATAATAGGTTGGTTGGTATTTGGTGTCTGGCGATTGGCAGTGAATTCATTTGCTCTCTTGCATTTGTATTTTGATGTGATTTTGGTATGTTGATTAAAAGCTCAGCAGGGGAGTAGGTGATTCTCTACATATCTTCTTTCAAGTTCAAAGAAAGGACTGAGAAGATTTTCTTATTAACAGGAGGCCCCTTAATTCCTTCTAATATTATGTAATTAATAGAAGGCTTAAAGGAATGACCTGGACAAAGTCTAACATCCAATCCCTCATTTTCCTATGGTGCAGCTAATTGGTAATTACATGCTAATTTTGTTATTAACAGAATCCCTTCTGCAATTTGAAGAACTTAAAAGGAATCAGTATCAACAAAATCATTTGATGAACAAGTAAAGGGAGCAGCTGCTTATGTAAGCATTGGTCAGCTTGATATATTGCTTCCTTTACATATATCAGATCTCCTCTTTAATCTTTCCTATCCAATCTTCCTTGACTCAATTCTTGTTTTCTCTTGATTTCTTCTTATTCCCAAAGATATCAGAGTATTCGAGCCCAGGGAATCATTTCATTTTCTTACCTATCCTCACTTCTCTCTACTTAAAGTGATGTAACTGCCAGTTATGGTGCAACTAATATGTAAAAACGGAAGCTAGTAACAGTGAAGCAAACCAGTATTAATATAACCATTAATAATTGTTTACAAAATTTCACTTTTCTTTATGAATAAATTCAATTAGGACATAAACGTAAAAAGAAGCTAGTAACAGTGAAGTATCACAAATATTAATATAATAATAATTGTAATAAATCTTCACTTATCTTTTGAAATCCAAGGACTGGTTTTGCAATAAATCGGTCTATTGCATTGTCAGCTTAGTTTCTTTTTAGTCTCAGTTTCTTTTTGATCTTGTTTATTTACATTGTTATGGTTACTGCTACTAGGTGGATTGTGTACTAAGGCATTGCTAACTACCGGAATCAAAACAAATTTGGTGGATAGTCAATTGGTGGTATATCGAAATTCATTGCATAATTTTTATACTTTAATATAAATATTTTCTCCCAAACCATTAAATCCATGGGTCCATTTAAGTGTTTTAATAATTTAACATCTGGATTTATTTCATGATTAAATTTCCAAAAATTTTCTGCCATAGTGATTTATCAATTTGTTTGTATTTAATATTCCTAAAGTGTTTTACTCTGGTTTCTGAATAACGTTTAGTCTTACCAATGTAAACAAGGTTACAATTTAATTGATAAATACCTGATTTTTTTTATTTTTTGAAATTTCATCCTTTTTAGAAAAGCCTAATAAATGTTTTATACTGTATTAATTTTGAGTAACCAATATTATACCATGCTCTTTAAAAATATTTGTGAATTTTTATTTGCCCGAGGGTGATAAGTAAATTTTTTAAAAATGTAATTATCTTTTATTTTCTTAAGTGTAGAAATCTCTTTAATAGCTTTTTGATATTTAAACTTCTCAATTATTTTATTTATAAAATCAATATTAAAACCATTAACCGCTTGAGCGGTGGCCATTTAAATGCTGCATGGTCGGTAATGGATACCCAAACAATTCAAGGCATTTAAATTATTAAATGTAGGTAAATATGCTTCTTACATAAACATTCGTATCTTTGGTATTTATTAAGATATTTTAATGAAACAAAAACTGGCTTATAGCTCATTAAGGGCACTATACATCTATCATAGAAACAAAAAGAGACTATATTAACAAAAGTTTAAATATCACTAATTTTTTCTCTGTAGTAAAAGTCATTCTGTATATCGAACGTACCTAATTTGTGAGTCAGGCTTGTGTTATGCACGTACAAATGTATATACGTAGAGTTAGCTCAGCACAATGTTCTCAGCTTCAAGGATTTATCATTCTGTTTATTGCTACGATGATATTACGTGTGTGTGTTTGTGATTAATACCCAAGCTGCAAAGAAATCAAACCTCTCTCTTAGCAAAAAACACATCACTGTCTCAAAGTCCACCATATATCAGGATAACTCTCTCTTAGCGTTTCTATTTATGTCTTAGAATAAATACACAGTCTCGTGTAGGCAATGTATGGGCTTCAGAAATAACTTCAGATAATGTGGAGGATTTTTTGCTACAGTGACTTTGATATTGATGGCGGGTTTTCAGATATTGAGGGGGGCGTCAAGGATATAGGTAGCAGTGAGGAAGAAAGTGACTTTCTTCCTTCAGGTGTTCGTGAAGAAGCAACATTGTGGGGTAGTCAAAATGAATTCAAAACAACTAGACATATCTTCACGAGCACAGCCTCTGGTGTACAACCCCAAGCTCAGCTGACTTCTGACAGCCAACCAATTGACATTTTCACAAAATGTTCTACTGCTGACTTAGTGTCTCTTTTGTTACAGAAACAAATGCAATTTGTTAGGCAGTTTAGGGCCTAAGAGTAGAATTCAGAAGTGGACAGAAGTAACACTGAATGAAATTTACAGGCTTAATTATGCTCATGGGTTTTATTCGTAAACCAACTTTAGACATGTACTGGTCTACAGACATACTAGCTACTCCATTTTTTGGGAAATGCACGTCAAATAACAGGTTTACTTCCATTTTGCGTTCCTTTATTTCACAGGTACAGAAAATGTAAACAATAAATTACACAAAATTAGGTCAATTTTGGAATATATTATTTCAAAATTCAAAGAAAATTACGTGCCTAGTGATAAGGTCGCTCTAGATGAAAGCTTGATGCTTTGGAAGGGCCGCTTATGCTGGAAGCAATACGTCTAAACAAAGAGGGCCAGATTTGGCATAAAGAGTTTTGATCTTTTTGAAAGATCTTTACAATAGCTGCATTTACACTGATCAAGGAACTGATAATACTGGAGACAAAGATTTGGGATTATCTGGCTCCATAGTAATGCACCTGATGGACTTGACCAGGGTAGGACTATATATTTAGGCAATTGGTACAGCTCCCCTAAATTATACATGGCCTTATACAAAAGGAACACAAATGCAATTGGAACAGTACGCTCAAATCATATTGCTTTGCCGAAGAATGTGAATACAAAGACTCTAAGGAGAGGAGAAATGCAGGTGCGTCAGCTCCCACCCTTGACCTACATTACTTGGCAAGACAGGAGGGTGGTTAAGGCATTGTCCAATTGCAGCCCTAAGATTTTGATGATTGACACTGGAAAAATAGATGCCCACACCAAAATGTCAATTTTCAAGCCTGATGTTATCTAGGAATACAATATGCATATGGGTGGTGTGGGTCTAGTAGATTAGGTATTGCAATCATATCCTTCTTTATACAGCATTTACAGAACTTGAAAAAATGTAGGGGAAGTTAAGGAAATCACAAATACTTCATTTGCTGACATTTCATGTCCATTTCTGTAAATATTATATCTTCCATTCATTATTAACAATACTGGGACTTCATGAAATTCCAGTTATGCAGAGTGAAAGAGGAGGATTTGGCATACATTTCTTCCCAATGCCACTGTCCATTAGCAAAGCCTGTACTTGGTGTGAGAGGCAACATAGTAAAACCTCTGTTTTCTGGAGACTCGAAGACTCTACTTGCAAGTCGAGATTCACGCCCCTCTAAGGAACAGTAAGTGGAAGAGTTAGCAACTGTGAAGATTGGTTTCTAATCGCAAACTACCTAAACCCAAACTTCAAAGTCATGCCAAGGGTCATCATGTTCTAAAGAATACTTTAGAATAGAAAATAACTTATTCATCTTAAGAAATACAATTCATGGCTTTGTCAAAAGAAAAAAAAAATAATAAGTACTTAACAAAGGGATTAATTTCATATATACATTATGTTTGACACTAGCAATTAAAGTTCTCAATGCAATTGACGCTTAGTACAAGCTTAATCAGAAGGTAGTAGTCAAGCTTCCTCTTAAGCTGAAGTATATCCCTCAGATGAACAAAATCCATAAAGCAAACAAGTTCATAAGGGCAGTATTTTCAAAAAAGTAAGTCTTTATTATCATAATGGTGTACATATATTCTTACAATTTCCTTTTACCTTACTTAGAGTTGCATTTTTATTTTTCCCTTAGTCCACCATACACCTTAACACCACAGTTTCAAAAAAGTAATAATGGTTAATTATATAAAATTAACTTAAGATTCTATCTTTAATTTACAGATAAGCAAATTCAAATTCAAAATAAAAAAATGGTAAGTTTTAGTAGTTTCAGTATATATATACTAATTAAAATGATGTATTCATGAATTCATTAACGGAATAAAACCTGTAGTTTAAAAGTAGATGATTAATCTTTTTAAATGCTTTGCTCTTGGAGATTTTGATAGCCTCAGGAAGTTTAACCCATTTATGGGAAAATGAATTCAAACTTTTGTTAGGGATGAATTGTAGTTCACCTTGTATGAATGGCATTTGTTATTAACCTTAATAATGCTTTTATTTTCATATATAAATGAAACTATCTCTAAGATATAAATACATAGTAACGGTAGAATTCTTAAATGTAAGAAAAATTGGTTACTTAGAGTACATTGGTTCATTTGCTTAATTCTTCTTCTTATTGTTTTTTGTTGTTTAAACACCTTGGTTGCTAGAAGATTGCCAGAAGGGAATTCCATATATCAATACCAAACATACATAGCCCAAATACACTGTTTTTACTTTCTCTACACGTACTACGTACATGTGTATAGAAGAAGTATTGTATTCCACCCAAAAATTCAATACCGAGATTTTGCCAAAAATACATGTTTTAGGATCCCCTGAATCCAAAAAAAAAAGCATTTTTAGAGAAAGGTCTGTGTGTTTGTGTGTGTCTGTGGACAACATAGCTCAAAAACAAAAAGACCGTTAAATACCAAATTTGGTATTTAGGCATAGTATTTTCCAAGGATGCGACACAAAGATTTTCGAGAAAATCCTGCCACCACAGACTACCCTTTACATGGAAAAATTTTCGAAAATTTTGATTTTCTAAAAATAGCTCTAACAATTTTGATTAAAATCATTTATATTAAAGCCATTTGAACCTCAAATAAAATGAATATCTTGAATTTTCTGGGAATAGCTTTTGAAGGCCTTTTTATTCTGGATGAGTTTTGCCGAATTTTGCATAACTGGTAAACTGTAAGAGATAGACAAAAATTTACCATACAGAAAATATAGAGAACATTAAAACACACAATTTATGTTATATACATTTTTTTCATGGAGTTGATCATTTTTAAGATATTCCTTGTTAATAGTTTCTGCTTTGAAAAACTTATACTTTTCTCATACAGGAATTTCTCAACTCCTGTCCATACAAAGGAACTTCAGTCACATAGCAACCAGCTTTTGACTATCTTCTACTTACAAGGAAGCTCGTAATAAAACTATTTCTACTAATTTTTTCTCGATTAGCTTGAAGTAAATAGAAGCATGAGCTGTTTAACTATAATTTGTTGCAGAGATTTAAAGAAAGCCATGTGAATGGAACACATCAGATTTTTAAGCCATAGGTTGTATGTTTTAGTTAGCAGTCTTATAACATAGCATCTATGACTTAATTACTGTCTCTAATACACATGTACATACAATGAACCTAATAGCTAGAGAAGCTATTGTAATCCACCCAAAAATTTGATGTTGACATTTCACTGGAAATATATGTTCTAAGGTCCCCTGAGTTTGAAAAAAGCCTTCTTAGACAAAGGTCTATGTGTGTCTGATTAAACACCAAATTTGGTATTTATACTTATTATCTTCCAAGGATGCGATGCAAATATTTTCAAGAAAATCCCTCCATCACATACTACCCTTAACATAGAATTTTTTTTTGAAATTTTTGTTTTTCTTAAAAATGGCTCTTTAACGATTTTGGTAAAAATACTGTGTAGTAAAGATATTTATATCTCAAATAAAATGTATACTTTGAATTTTCCCAGAATAGCCTCTGAAGAACTCCATAAAGGATGAGTTTTCCAGAATTTTGCATTACTACACAAAAAAATTAGATCTCATATAAACACATAATTTGTGCTTTTTCTTATAGAGTGTGCCATATTCGAGATATTTCTTGTTATTGGTTTCAATTTTAAACTAGCTTTTTTCAAATAGGAATATGCAAAGTGCACTGAATCTCAGTTGCTTCGCATAGCAGCCGCTTTTTAAAGATTTGACTATAGCTTTAGCCTAATGTATTCTAATTTCCCGTCTGCTTACAAAGAAGCAATTAATAAGAACAATGCTGCTAATGTTTATCTTGATTAGTATGACATAGATAAAAGAATAATCTTTTGTAAGATTAGTTTGTATATGAAAAAGCTAGAGAAAGTTATGTGAATGGAACACATCAGATTTTTTTTTTTTTTTGTTAGAAAGCTAACATGCTCTGACCAACTAAGCTGGGAATCAATTACAAATCCCTAAAACTTGTACAATGACTCTCACTAACCAATGTATTAAATATTGAAATATTACAGGATTATGAACTCCCAATTGTTGATTTAATTTAGGAGATGTTGAAATAGGAGAATATTTTATTTATTCATATGAAGCTTATTACTTATATATTTCTGCAATTTGCAATTATGTAATTGATTTCTGTTTGCATAAGTATTTTGTTCACTGCTTCTGAAAATAAGGTTTGTATCATCCACAAAGGAACACTATAGAACACAAATAAATGAGGGAAGATCATTAAACTAAAAATTAAAATTAATTATAAATTAAAAATAGAAGTGCTTCTAATATGGATTCCTGGTGAACACCAAATTCTGTAGTAACAGTATTTGAACATTTACCTTCTAATTTAACAGGGAGAGGTAAATGAACTTAATTAAATCATCATGTCAGCTTTAAAAAGCCACCCAAAATGCTGGATAATCCAGCTAGTTATTATCAATTTTTAAATGTCATGAATATGTGTTTAAAGATGCTTTAGCCATAAACATATTTGCTGAAAACATATTTCTTACTTAACTTAAGGCTAATAGCAAAGACTGATGAAAACACAATTCAATTTCTTCTTTGATTTAGCAATTGTGTGGTAATATCTTAAGCAGAAGATATTATTCAAAGCAGTTCCTAGCATGTTCATACTCCTTATCAGAGGTATTTCCCATTTTCTGTTCAATCTTTTAACTGAAAAAATCTGATGTACAATCAAACAATTTTCTCTTTCCTTACAAATTTGCTTGCATTATGTGCAAAGTACTCATTAACAAGTACTTACAAGTGATTCATCTTTTAATGTTTCCTTATTTGTGATATATTTTTGCCTAGAAATATTTTCTAGAAGAATGTTAAGTTGAATGACATATAACATATATGAAAAGGACATTCAGACGTTTAGTCAAGAGGCATGCAAGAATAAATTGAAAAGCCATAGCACCAAGTTCTTGTGAAGGAAAAGAAAAAAAGAAAAAATTATTTTTCCAGCATTTTCTATCAGAAGACACATTTGAAGACCTCACATGAAATATTTCCAAAAGAAGAGTAAAAGAATATTTGATACACTTATATTTTAATAAACCATATATTTTTTAAGTAAATTTTTGTCTCTCTTGTGGATTTTTAATTAAACAAAATTATAAAAGATTTAATCAAAATGCAGGTGGCTTCACATATTGTTTCCAAAAAATTCAAGATATACATTTTATTCTCATGATATTTTAATCAAAATTGTTAAGGTCTTATTCGCAAGAATAACAACAACTTTTCCAGTAAAGAGAGGTAAGGGGGAGGGGGATGATGAAAATGTTCACATCATATTCTTGGGAGAGACTGCACTTTTATGTCAAGTTTGATATTTTTTGAGCTTTCCATTTTTCGCTGCACTGGTACACATACACTCTCTGCCCCTATCTGTCTCTCTGCTAGAAAATTGGATGTTTCAACTTCTATTTCTTCAGGTCTCAACAATCAAACAGGTGAAATGCTTTTATATACAAAATAACATTAATGGTCACTGTGAAAGTTATTTTATGTTTGGATCTAAAGCTCATCGTAACAAAAGAAATATTGCATGGCTTATCATGTGCTGAATATGCTAGCAATAAGTTTTAATTTGTTGCAAAATTGAATGTGTCAGTTATTCTTATGAATTCCTATGTTATTTCTGATTTTCCTAAACTTTTGTCATTATGTACAGCAGGGACATTGGATTTGTGCTGGTGAAGATGAGTGCTCAGTCGTTTAGAGTCCAGTTGTAGAGCCTACCTTCTTGGTCATGCGCAGTATATTGAAATGGCCAGTATTGTGGAGCACCTTAACTGTGTAGCATTTGTCCATCTCCTACCTCTTCAGTGCCAGCACGTTAAGCTTTTACCCTTATTGTTAATCACATTGGTTATTAGTGCTTTGAATCTTGTCTGCTCATGTATATATTACCTTATTTGGTTTAAAATGCATGTCTGTATGTTGAATGAATTGAAAATGATTACATTGAAAAAGAAGGAATGTTCAAAAATATACAAATTAGTACAATATCAACAACAGTAGTGAAGGTGAGAAAGCTGAAGAAGAGAAGGAAGTACAATACAATGATATTGAGCTGTCAAGTGTTGAATATTTACCAGATGATTAGAATGCCTTTTGATAAAACTGTGTGTGTGTGCGCGCGCATGTGTGTAGTGAAGGGGGGGCGGCGCGGAAGAAACAAACTGAACCACAATAATTGAATGGTTTACATTAACCTGGTGTTCTATAACAAGTGCAATACAAACTCTCCTGTGAACAGCACTATCTTGCACCTACCAGTAGTAGCCTTCATTCAGTTGATAAACAACAATTCTTTTTTATTCCACGGTTTATTTCCCAGTTTTTTGGTTTTACTGTTTGTTTACTGTTTACATAAACCACATTTACAAGAACAGAAAAATCCATGCTCAAGGCAGGAGTTGAACCTGTGGTCCTCTATGTGATGGAGCACCAATATTTAACGTACTAGCCACAATAACCACAAAGAACAGCTAACTCACTTCCATTTGCCATAGTTAAGACACAGATCCATTGCCCCAGATTTTTCTTTTCCTGTAAATTAAAATGTTTGTGAAATCAAAGTAGTAGTATAAGCTGTGTCTGAAATATTGCACTTGTCTGTCATTCTCATGCAGCTAGCAGAAGAAAAGTGATGCTTGGTCATAGACTCTCTTCAATGCGTGAAGAAAGAAAGCCATGGGCACAGAACTATTGATGCTACAGTATGTTTCCACAGGAACTATTGTAAGAGATCAGGCCATTGTCCATCAGTGTCGTATGCATACTCTTGCTCCATACACTTAATAACTGAGCATTCGTAATGATTGTACTTGTTGATTTTTATTACATTTATACAGGTTTCAAAGTTTACTTTCTTCATTCTTTCAGAAACATCTTCCTCCTGACAAGATAAGAATAATTCATGGTTGTTGGAATCCATCTATGGTGCTGGAATTGGTGAGCTTGGGAATAGATGCTTTTGATAGTTCCTACACATATTTAGTAACAGAAAGAGGGGGAGCACTGATTTTTAAAAACATGTTGTAAGTACATATAATTAATATGACCAGTATTTGCTGTCAATTGATTCAATTTTCAAATCTAAAGCTTTCAGCTTTAATTATACTTTTATGATTCAAGAAAACCAATAAATTATTTAATTGAAAATATATGAGTCAGATACACTTCTATGCTTATTAAAATAAATTTTACTTAAACATGCACGTCCATTGCTTTTATCTTCAGTTAAGTGACTGCATTGTAGCTCTTCCTGTTGGACCTCCTGTTGTAGTAGACTCTAGTGGCTCCTCTATTGTTGATTTGACGAGCTTAAATTTGTGCTTTCGTCCAAAGGCACGCCAAATTCATTCATTTATTCCTAAAGTTGGCCATGTCTTTTTACCTGCTCTATAAGTATAATGTACGTACTCCACCTAAAAATTTGATACGAAGATTTCATCGGAAAATTTGATACCAAGATTTCATCGGAAATATAAGTTTTAGGGTCCCCTGTGTCCAAAAAATTTATTTTCAGAGAAAAGTCTGTGTGTGTGTGTGTGTGTGTGTTTGTGGGGGTGGGTGTGTGTGCACAGCAACTCAAAAACGAAAAATCAGTAAAATACCAAACTTGGTATTTTTAGAATCTTCCAGGGATGCGACACAAAGATTTTGAGAAAAATCCCCCCACCCCCAACTACCCTTTACATGGAACTTTTTTCGAAAATTTTTATTTTCTCAAAAATGGCTCTAATCATTTTGATTAAAATATTGTATATTAAAGCTATTCACCTGACAAATAAAATGTATATCTTGAATTTTCTGGGAATAGCCTCTGAGGAGTACTTTATTCTGGATGAATTTTACAGAATTTTGAATAACTGCTAAACCGTAAGAGATGGAAAAAAACTTACTGCATGAGAAATGTAGAGCACGTTAAAACACACAATTTATGTTATATACATTTTTTTTCGTGCAGTTCATTAACCTTATTGCACTTTTACTTACAAGGAAGCAAGTAATAAGACCATTTCTGTTATTTTTTTCTGATTTGCATTATGTAAATAGAAGCACAAGCTTTTTAACAATAATTTGTTGCAGAGATGTAGAGAAAGTCATGTGAATGGTACACATCAAATTTTTTTCAATGTTGTTAATTCTGCTGCTTGTTATACATCCTCTTGTAAATATACATTTTTTTTTTCATGTTGTTCCCTAAAATTGCTGAATTATCTGTTTTTCTATTTTTAAAGTGACGGAAATGTACTTCAAGCCTAGCTGTCTATCTTGTTTGATTAAGTAGTTTTCCTATGGAGAATTTATTTTTTGGAGCCAAAGTAATGCGGTAAGTATCTTCTGGAATTGGTGTGTGGCTCTTGGATGTTATGTAAATTTTTAATATTTTCTTTTTTGCCTATTGGAGAAAGTGTAGTTACTTGGTCGCAGTGTTGTAGTGTTTACTTTATTGTAAACTAGCTTTTTAGTATATGTGTTTTATTCTACTATCTTTATTATATGGAGTAATTCTATCTGGTATTCCTTTTTTTTTCAGTAGAACATTGACCAACTATTGACTGTATGTCTGTGTTGTCTAGGGTTGAAGCCACCTTGCCTTGATGTAGGTTTTTTTTTTTTTTTGTGGATTTCTTTAGTGTATACTCCAAATTCTATGCAACTGTTCTTTTTCATGATTTTCAAATTCAGGAAAGGTAAGGTATTATCTTTCTTTAATTTCAACCGAAAAGTTTATAGAGTGTTTCTGTAAGTTAAAGAGTTTGACTGCATCTTCTATTAATTTGTGTTAACTATTGCAAATATATTGTCCACATATTTGTACCAGAAGTTAAAAGAAAATCTGATGTGTTCCAATCACATGACTTTCTCTATATCTCTGTAGCAAATTATTGTTAATAAGCTTGTTCTTCTATCCACTTCATGCTAATTAAGATAAATGGTCTTATTACTTAGTTCCTTATAAGTAGAGGATAAATAAGAGAATACTTAGGCTAAACCAAGTCACATGTTTTAAAATGTGGTTGCTGTGGAATTGAAATCTATTTCTTTGCATGGCCAGGTGTTTACAAGTTCCGTATGAGAAAAGTTTTAAGTAGTTTTAAACTAAAACCAATAACAAGGAATATCTCTAGGAAAAAAAGTATATAATATAAATTGTGTGTTTAAGGAGCTCTACATTTTTGTGTAGCAAGTTTTTGTCTTTCTTTATAGATTACTAATTATGCAAAACTCAAAAAAATATATCCAGATTTAAGAGGTCCTTAAAGAGGCTATTCCCAGAAAATTCAAGATATACATTTTACTTGTCATATAAATATCTTAAATATAAGAGATATTAATCAAAATTGTTAGAGCCATTTTTGAGAAAATCAAAATTTTCTAAATTTTTTCCATGTAAAGGGTAGTTGGGGGTGGAGGGGTTTTCTTGAAAATCTTCACGCTGCATCCTTGGGAGATACTGAACTTATATACCAAGTTTGGTATTTAACATACTTTTTGTTTTTCAGTTATGCTGCCCATAGACACACACACACACACACACGAATAATCACAGACCTTCTTCTAAAAAAATATTTTTTTTTATCTAGAGGGTCCCAAAACATGTATTTCCAGTGAAATCTTGGTATTGAATTTTGGAGTGCAATACAATACCTTCTCTATACACTATGTACATAGTACGTGTAGAGAAAGTAAAAATCTGATGTGTTCCATTCAAGTGACTTTCTCTACATCTCTATAACAAATTATTGTTAAAAAGCTTATTCCTCTATCCATTTCATGCTAATCAAGATAAACATTAATAGAAATGCTTTCTTGTAAGTAGAGGGAAATGATGGAATGCACTAGGCTAAAAACCAATAGTGGTTGTTTGGTATCTAATGTTGAGCAGTTGGCAGTGAAGCCATTTGCTCTCTTGCATTCCAGTATTTTGATGCCATATTATCATTATTATCTGGAATGTTTTTATTCAACTTTTTGTAACTGTTTAAAATTAGGCACCATAAATTGCGGTTACATCGCCTAAGTAAAAAAAAGTATGGACAGGAAAGAAAATTAAATAATTCCCATGACCTTGAATACTCTAATACCATCGGGGTCGAAGAAAACAAAAATTGAGTCAAGCAAGACTGTATAGGAAAGGTAAAA
Organism: Hymenopus coronatus; assembly: GCA_030762935.1. Lineage (NCBI taxonomy): Eukaryota > Metazoa > Arthropoda > Insecta > Mantodea > Hymenopodidae > Hymenopus > Hymenopus coronatus. The sequence goes on along the minus strand of CM060882.1, from coordinate 150,385,531 downwards.
TAGGGGATCTGATATGTGGAAAGGAAGAAATTGTAACCCAGGTCAATAACTCATCAAGCTGACCAGTAGCTTATTGGTGAGCAGCCCTTTCCCTTAGTTCATCACATAATTTTGCTTAGATCACTTCCTTTAAGTCTTCAAATTATAGAAGCAATTAAAGGGTCTCCTTTCTATTATAACAAAGTTGATAGGTGATTACTAACAGCTGCACCGCATGAAGATGAGGGATTGGACATTAGGCTTTTGTCCAGGTCAGTTCCTTTAAGCCTTCAGTTAATTATTAAAGGAATTAAAGGGTCTCCTCCCTGTTAGTAACAAAAGTCTTTCCACAGCCGCTAAAACGATAGTCAAATCTTTTAAAAGCTGGTTGCCATGTGAATGAAATCCATTTCTTTGCATTGCCAGAGTTGACAAATTCCTGTTAGTGAAAAGTTTAAGTATTTTAAAACTGAAACCAATAACAAGAAATATCACAAAATTAGTCAACTTCACCAAAAAAAAAAAAAAAAAAATTGTATGACAAATTGTGTGTTTCAATGAGATCTAAATTGAAACACTCAATCTCGTCTTTCTCGTATGGTTACTAGTTATGCAAAATCCAGCAAAGTTCATCCAGGATAAAGAGGTCTTCAGAGGTTATTCCCAGAAAATTCAATATATACATTTTATTTGTTGTATAAATATTTTTAATATACAGTATTTTAATCAAAATCGTTAGGACCATTTTTGAGAAAATAAAATTTTTTCCATGTATGGGGGACTTTTCCTCACAATCTTTGTGTTGCAACCTTCTAAGATATTAAACTTGTATACCAAGTTTAGTATTTTACTTAATTTTTATCTTTGAGTTATGTTCACACACACGTGCACACACACACACACACTCACACAAATGTTTTTTTCTAGAAAAAAAATATATATAGGGACCCTAAAATATCTATTTCTTGTGAAATCTTGGTATAGAATTTTTGGGTGGAATGCAATACCTTCTCTGTACTCTATGTACATACTATGTGTAGAAAAAGTAGTAAGAAGAAATCCCTTGGTGTTATGAGTTTCAAAATATACCATAAATAAATTTGCTAAGAAAGTAAGAGGTGGTTGCCCATTGGTAAGCTCGATGTTTGTTGGTAAAATTGTCCATGAAAGGTTAAAACACTTAAATGGACCCATAGATTTAATGGTTTGGGAACAATTATTTATTTTAAAGAACAGAGAACGTGAAATGAGGTTTGATACACTACCAATTAACTATCAATTAGAGTTTGTAATGATTTAGTGACTTAAAATTCAGATATAAAAAGCTTGGGACAAGAACAAAGAGTTTATTGCCATATTGGTGTCACCATTTGACTTGCCGTACCCAGACAATTGTTTCCTTGTAACCCAAACATGTACCACTTTTGCTGAATACAAATGTAAAATTTCCAATCTAATTCAAAATAAAGAAGTTCTGGTAAAATAGATTTTTACAATAACACAAAAAACTTTGCTTTTTGGCACAAAGTATTATAAGTGGCCTAACTCATTGAGAAACCACAATTTTAAAGTGCCAAAATTTAATGTCAAGGAAACAAATGATCAGAGCATGTTTAGAGCTCAAGAATAGATAAACTTGGGAATTTAGGGTAATGCACCACAACTCATCTTTCAACTGAAAGACAAAGAAGGCAATCATGTGCTTGCTCATTGCTTTTCACCGTTCAGTTAATAGAGCTCTTCTTGCTCCAGCTTCCACTTTCCCGAGCTACCAGAGCAACCCCCAGAACGCACATCCCATTTTTCCTACTATGAGCAAGCCACTAATCAAACCATAGAGGAAAAAGCGAGTTCAGAAAAATGTCACTCTGGCAAATAAAGAGAAACAAGGCAGGAGCTGACCTAGGCATCAAAATGGCTCAAAACTTGTTAATAAAAATATTTTCCCAGATGTTCCAAAGGTTATATGTTTCAACAGTTTTATTTCTGGTTATACATTGTGATTTTATGTCCAAAAATGATGTATGACAGACTTGTCTATTTTGAGTCATTGTTGCAAACACTTCAAAATTCTCCATTTACATGTAAAATATTTCAGCAAGAATAGTTTTAAAAAGTGTCTTCCCTATCTTCAGATGTTCCGTTGACTGCTACTCCAATGCTAGTTCCATTAAGGATTGTGCTGCCATTTATTGTCTTTATTGACAGAATATTATTATAATGGTAATTTGCTATATAAAACTCTTTCTTGTTTATATAAAAGGGATATCTTTTTCTTTTTAATTATAATTTTTTAATAATTTACTCATATTTCACAGTGAGCAGCTGGATGGTTTCTAAGATCAGTTAATATGTGTTATGCTACAACGGGTATCCCATTAAATGGATACTAACATTTATGACAAATGGCTTTGTTGTAATGTGCATGTAAAGTAATGTTTTAGAGACTGTGAGATATAACCTATCAGGTCCAAAACAGAAAGGGACAGAAGCACACATCATCTTGTTGTCTCTATCTTTATGCAACAGACAATACAGGATTGAGAACCTAGATGTCCCAGGTTCGATCCCAAGCAACCGCATGTGAGATTTGTGGTGGACAAAGCGGCACAGGGGCGTGTTTTCCCCGAGTTCTCTGGTTTCCCCCGCCATCTCATTCCACCGGGGCTCCATCTTCATGTATCATCAGTGTCATCGCCTGTGGTGCCAGAGCAGTAAAAGCGGGCATTAAACACTACCCAAAAAAAAAAAAAAAAAAAAAAAACAGGATTGAGAGGAGGGATGTGCTTTCCAACAATTACACAGATTAGGTAGAGAGCCTCAAAAGACAAGGACAGCCAAACCTGACAAGTTAAATCTTATAGACCTTAAAACACCTGAGAAGTGATGGTATGCCTTTTTATTTTTCTTTTGTTTTTTGACATATTACATTGTATTCCAATAGTTATAATAAAACACAATACCCATTTTCCTGCATATCATGTGAATGTACCTATAATATGCACACCACCATCTACCAACAATACAACGAAAATCTGGGTAACTGTCAGTAATCTGGGAACAAGGAGGGTTTCATATATAATTGTGTCACTTTTTTTCCTGGTGGAGGTCTAATTGTTATCAGAAAATGTTTACCTACTTATTACAAGCATGCACTCTTTCTCTCTCTGCTTTCCCATTCCCTTTTGCTGTGTATAGCTAATACTCTGCTTATTCTCTAATTATATAGTCCACCTTAACTAATACTATTAATACTCTCTTAACAGAGAGGTGGACACTTCAGAGGACAGCACATCAAACCTACACCTACCAGAAGAGAAAGCTGATTTGCTGCAAAAAAATGAGCGCCAAGATAGTAATGCTTCAAACACTGAAAAAGTTGAGGATCAAATTCAGAAAGAAAATAATTCCAAAATAGATATATCCAAAAAGTTTGAATTATCTCTAAGTGATGAGAGGTAAGTGAAAATCATGAATCATAACACTGACTTTTAGGTACATCTTAGTCTGTATTTAAAATTTATCATCACTCTCCCTCTCCCTTTCATTCTTGTGCCCATTAGCAGTCTGAGGTTTACTACATAATAATCATTGTCAGTGCAATGTGCCAGATGGAAAGAAACAGTTTGAGGCATTTTAAGATATGCATCAAGTGCAGGAACATGCATTTACTGTGGCTGAATGGATAGGAGCGATGATACCTGAATAAGAACACATTTTACTAATTACAGCAAATATCCCAGCATCATCCATTATTTGTTCTGTGTAGTAGGAAACTATGCAATCATGGTTAATTTCAGAGCTGCTTAGGAATTGGTTAGAAAAGATTTTACAATAGTTAATACATTACAGGTTAGACAAAGTGATGTAAGTACTTCATCTGGCAAAATGAGGAAGCAGACAATTCTCCAGGAAAATATTTACAAAATATGTTAGCTTAAGCAGCACTTGTAAGCAAAGTTTCTCTATATAGCAGAAAATACAACTGGAATGCAAGATACTGCAAAAGCAATGGCAGCTATGATTTATCTGTAATTACTTTCTAAAATGAATGAATTTTGTTGTAGACAAAAATGCTCAACTCTACTGGAAATATCTGTGGCATGCAGGTTACATGAAAATTATTGTCCTCACCCTCCTAGTCACCATGAAATAAGCATTATGCCTGTCCTATCAGTCCACAGATAATCTTTCACATTTCTTCAGTCTATCTATGTATTTCTATTTGTTGTGCTCTGTAATGAATACTAATTTGGGTATCCATGTGTTCTCTGTAGTTTCTATGTTGTAAGTATCGTTTTCCATATTTTTAAATTTTGTTTTATTTGCTTTTTTGTTTGTATTGTTTATTTTGAAAGAAATATCAGGGAAGAGGAAGAATGAAATAAAGTAATTTTTGATGCAATGCTTATAAGGTACCTGCTAATCATGTATTGTTAAATCAGTATAAATTTGCATAATGCACTTGATTGCTAATCTTTTATGATTTTTTACTTTCTCTACATGTACAATGTACATAGTGTATAGAGAAGGTATTGTATTGCACCCAAAAATTTGATACCGAGATTTCACCGAAAATATATTTTGATACCCCCTCAATCAAAAAAAAAAAATAATTTTTAAAAAAAGATCCAAGTATGTCTGTGTCTGCGGACAGCATAGCTCAAAAACTAAAAGACAGTTAAATACCAAACTTAGGTTTTAAGTTTATTATCTTCCAAGGAAGAACACAAAGATTTTCAAGAAAGTCCCCCCACCTCAATCTACCCTTTACATGGAAAATTATGGAAAATGTTGTTTTTCTCAAAAATGGCTGTAACGATTTTGATTAAAATATTATATATTAAAGTTATTCACAACACAAATAAAATGTAAATTTTGAATTTCTGGGAATAGCTTCTGAAGAGCACTTTATTCAGGTTGATTTTTACACAAATATGCATAATGGGTAAACCGTAAGAGATAGACAAAAATTTACTGTACAAAAGCTATAGATCCTGTTAAAACACACAATTTTTGTCATATACATTTTTGATGTAGAGTTGACCGTTTCGAAGATATTCCTTGTTATTGGTTGCAATTTCAAAATACTTATACTTACCTCAGACAGTAAGTGTCCATTTTTCTTTTGTTCTGCACCTGACCAAGCAAAGAAGCTAATTCCAATGACAATCACATGATAGCTTTTAAAATATTTGACTCGCTTTAGCATAGAATATTCCTTTAGTTCCCTTCTACTTATAAGGAACTGAGTAATAAGAACATTCTGCTAATGCTTATCTCAATCAGCATGGTGTAGAAAGAAGAATAATCTTTTGTAAGACATCTGTCTGTAGAACAGTTAGAGAAAGTCATGTGAGTGTAATACATCAGATTTTTTTAATACAATTTGAGAGCAGACAGAATACTACATTACACATAGATTGAAAACAACATACTATGTTCTATGCTCATATAGATGATGTAAGCTATGCTCATATAGATGATGTAAGCAAAAAAGTAGCTAAAGGTATATATTTGATTAGCCGTCTGTCAAAATATGTAGGCAATGATATATTAATTTCTGTTCATTATGGGGTTATCTTTCCACACATAGCATATGGTATAGAAGTATGGGGATCTAGTGCTGATTCGCACTTGAAGAGGCTGTTCATACTACAGAAGAGTTGTATAAAAATAACATATAAATTAAAAAGTCAAGAAGTTGTAGAAACATTTTTAAAAACAAGAAGTTTTTTACTATTTATTCTTTATATTTATATAGAATTATACTGCATGCATTCTCAAGACTTGATAAATATATCAGGAATGAGGAAATACACCATTATGATACAATACATAAGCAAGGTCTCCATAAAACTACATACAATACTAAATCAATAATGAAAGATCCATATGTTGCGGGGCATATTATAACAAATTACCTGAAGCTTTTAAAGTGTACAAAGGAAATGTACTTAAAAACAAATTAAAAGGACATCTAATAATGAAAGCTATGTACCTGATTGAAGAATGTAAATCTGCTAAATTGTAATTATTATTATTATTGTTATTATTTATTTATTGATTCTAATATCATGCATTCATGGAAATAGGTGGGACATATGCAAGGTAACATTTTGAAACTTCTGCTTCTGCACTCTGCTCCTATTGCAATTAAGAAGTATCAAAGTTTTATTCTAAAATATATTACAAACTTCTCATACCACTGAGTCTTGGTTCATTCTCAACTCTCTGCATTATTGCTGAACTAACCTGAAAATCAATCATATCTGTGTGATGAATGTTAAATACCACAATGTTGAATAACATTATAACACTTTCACATTGATATTATTTCTTTTTTCCCAGGTACATGGAAGATTTCACACCAATAAGCAAAAAGTGCACTTGTTTAACATGTCAGCATCATACAAAGGCATATATCCATCATTTGCTCCGAACACATGAGCTACTAGCTCCTGTGTTACTTAGTATGTAAGTATGACTTTTGTATGTATTTTTCATTTAGTTTACTAGACTGAAAAGAGCGAACAGGAAATGAATGTTTATACATATTTTTCTGCTTTTATATACGTATATTTATTTACTTCTTCCTTTCATGTATTAGACCCTATGACCTGTTACAACCTCACAGTTGAATTATGAGTTAAATGTTTCTTTGGACGACCTAAAGATCTCTTTTCATTTAGACAATACTGAAGCATGACTTTTGAGATTTTATTTGTTTGAATGCAATGCAGATGATTAATGCATTTGTTCTGGTAAATGTATGGAGTCAATTACGGTTCTTATTGTGATCTTCCATTATTTCCTCATTAGGTTTATGATCTCATTTGATATATCTTGCTGTTCATTTCATAAATTTCATTCATTGGCAATTATTCTGATTTCATCTTTCTTTCTTAATGCCTATGCCTCACAACTGTAATTAGTAAAGATCTCTCCAAAGTCTTGTATAAGCAAGTTTTAGTATGTGTTTGTACTAAGGAATTCCTTTGTTTGATGTATTTAGAAATCGACTGTGTATAATTTCTTCAATGAAAAAGGATAATCTGTATCCAGATTGTAAATGAATTTACTCCTCTTAAGAGTTTTTAGTCCAAACATATTTTACTAGTTGGTTTTTATTTTACTTTCCTTACAGTCTCTGCTGTCATCATCTTCCATACTTAAAAGCACATGACAATTTTATTTTAGTTTTGTGCAATACAGTTGTCTGCAATTGATAAGACTTGGCAGACCTCCCATATTCAAGATGGAAGAATCATGTCCCATATTTCTGTCATACATGAAGTCAAAATCCTCCATTGCATTCAATATTTAAAGATTGTATTTTGAAATATGTACATGTTTATTTTTTTTTTTTTTCAATTTATTGTTTATTTTGTTATACCTTACAATAAGAATTATAAATATACATCACTTTGATGTCAAACAGTTAACTGGTTACCAACACATTACTATATTCTATTTGCAGTTAATGAATTAAGATCAATCAAAAAAAAAAAGTTATACATCTTGTAAAATTTTGCAGAATAAGTATTACAGAAGAGCTTGGCATGCTCTGTTTTTATATAAATTACATACCCCATTAAGTTCACATATTCATAATGTTGCAATATATATGTTTATTCAGGACATTGGTATTGGTAATACATGTCACATGGTCACTTGTAGTGCTTAGTGCCTTTTTGTGTACATGGTTATGCCACAGGTTCAGAGGTTATGCCATGTACCTATAAGACCATGAAGAGAGAAGATGTTTAAAGAGCTGGGATGGTTGTATTTTTTGTTATTTTATATTTATTGAAAGAATATGAATGATTCCCTAAGAAAAGGCTATTGTGTGTATTTAAAAATGGTGAAAAAGAAGAAAAGTTTTTGTGGATATCTCATGAAAAAAAAAAAAAAAAACAATTTCAATGCAGGATAACAGTTGCAATAATGATGTTCTGTTGCAATTTGAAATATGCATGTACAGTTTATCATAAAGGTGCAGTGGAGTCTTCTTCTTAATGGAAGATAACCTACTTTATGAGGAAGAATAGTAATGAAGAACAATCAGTCAAGGTGCATGAAATTGTGGTGTGTTCCCACAGTGTAAAAGCTTTTACAATTATAATAATTTTGATTGCAGATGTGTAAATCATTCAGCATGTGTTTGGTGATGATTCCAGCAGGATAAGTAAACTGCCTGTGGAGAGAAGCTTTAAAAGAGAATGTGTTGGGATTGAAAAGTATAAAGGAGTTCTGGTTGCAAAAAATTTAGTTTATTTCGAGACAGTTTAAGGTCATTAAATAGTCTGAAATTTGAAAATAAATTAACATTTTTTAGTGATAGCATTTAATTGGATATCCCCATCACAAGTGTGTTAATATCATATTTATTGAATGTTCCTGGCTTATATGACTATTTAGAGGGAGTTCTTTCAATTTCAAAAAATTAAACACTGAAAGGAATAAATATTGTTTGAATGTAATAAAGCATGAAATTAAAATTACACTGAATTATAGAGAGAATTTTTAGGATCTTATTAAGAATAATACAAGCTTTTTTACCAATACAATAAAAGTTGCAAGCATGAATTATGATAGTCCATCAAAATGCACACATGACTATATTAGAGGTAACTGTATATTAGAGGTAATTCTCTGTATGGAAATAAACTAATGTAAAAGTTGTTAATTCAATTGTTTTTTCACACAAGCTGTGTGTAGGACAGGAGTTAGATAAGTAGGATTTTTCGGTCTGATTCCACTTTTCTAACTATTGTAAAACTATTATTTTAATGCATATACTTCACTCTAGGCCTTTCTTTGAAATTCTAACATAGAGTATAAATAAACATTTGATGTAAATGTAGTTGTTTTATGCAGGTTGATTTTATATATCATCTCAGCCATTCAAAGAGGCAGGGGTCGTGTCCCTTATTGTCATTCTAAAAATCTGGCAATTGTAACATGTAGAAAGAACTCGCTCTTACCAATCTTAATTTTTTCAAATAGGTGTAAAGCATATTTTTAAGATATATTTTCTTTCTTTACTCTAAGAGTACCTAAAAGCAAGAAGCCATGTTGAAGTGATAAAACTTACATGACCCCAAATGTACTGATTTTATATGAGACAAATAAATTGATCCTGCCTCAGAAGATTGAAGGGTAGTTGCACTTGTTGGTCCATGTCAAAAAGTGACAGGAACTGATCCCATGATGCAGGAGGAATATTTGCCTTAAAAAACAGTCTCCCTATCATTATCTTTTATAAATGGTTTCTCATGTCCTTTGTATAATGTTATAAGGTATGGGTGTGACTGAGCAAAATAATTTAATAGCTTAATGAGCAATTTAGTTTATTATTAAAAACTTAAAGAAATTCTTTTTGAATGGGGTTTTAATGATAGTTATTGTGTGTATCAAAAATCATATATTTGAGGTGTGCAGTGGTATTAACTTATTCATTTTTCTCACATTTTGCATTGTTTCAAGATTGGAAACTAATCATTGAGTAGATAAAGGATCAGTACAATATAATTATGGCGTTAGAATCTGAATGTATATTTTTAACTTGAACTGATACCTTTTGCTCTGCATAAAAATATTTGTGACTTTACCGGTTGTTTCCTCAACAGGGTCATACATAAATAAAAGTAATCTTATGTGAGTTCCAATCTCCTCCCAAACCACTCACCCAATTTCAACCAAATTTGCAACATTATTATACTCTATGAGATGTATCTTGACTGATTTGATTCTATCCTTGTCTACCTGCCATGTCTAAATTCTTGGAAAGCACCTACCCCACTCCCAACCCTCTATTGCCTGTTAAATGGCTCTTTGCAAATACCTATCATAACATCTGTATCAGTGGCATTTAGTCTCTTCTAAAGCAAAGAAGTGCCAGAACCGAGTAATTGTGATTGAGTTAAGTGCATGTTTTATTCTGCTGTGTAGCAAAACAAAACTGTTTGAATATAAGAACTTAGCTTTAATGTTGAATTTCGTTCTCAGATTTGTGTTTGTTATAGTGATAGTGACAGGGAAAAGCTGTGAAATCGGATGGCAGGGAAATGATATTTAATGTTTGCAAGTTTTTTTGTGGAATATGAAGGTAGGCTAACTATATTTGTATCCAGTGAGGTCGAAAGAACTGCTGCAGCCATGGGTATTTCTTCTTGCACTGTTAGCAGAATCTTAAAGAAATAGAAAAAAGCTCAAGAAAATGAAATGCCCAAATAGAACTTCCACAAAAACTACAATCAATTCATTCACCACCACTGCTATACTGCATGCTATTTATTCATTGTATCACACTAATTTTCTGCCTAGCTTAAAAGATATAAATGACACATTAAGAAATGATGGCTTATTGGATATCAGCATTTGGACATTATGGTGCATTTGGACATTATGGTGCATTCTAAAGAAAATAGATTTCAGATTTGTCAAAAATTAATAAGGCAGGAAATGCTTAATGGAAAGGTCTAATGTCAATAAATGATTCAAGTTTCTAAGAAGAATTAAAGAACTGAGAGCCACAGGTCACCAATTGTTTACCTCAGTGAAACATGGATAAACGTAGGCCATACAAAAAGCAAAGTATGGAAAAGTGAAAAGAACAATATAAATTTCCTATTAAGAGATCGGAAAAGGATAGCCTTTTATTATTTTACCTACTGAATGTTTCACTGGATTTATTTCCAATGCACTTTTGGAGTTTAAAATCAAAATCAACAAAGAACTATCACAAAGAAATGGGCAGCATTTTGTTTAAGGATTGGTTATAATATTCCTCCTAACAGTATTATTGTAATAGTCAATGTTTCTTTCCATTCTGTTCAGCTCAATAAAGCTCCTACCTCTTTGTCATTAAAGGTAATAATTTGACCCGCAAGCAACTAAACCAGTGTTATCTGAACTTATAAAACTAAAAAATGCATTCTGTATGAGGTATGAGATAGATTCTATTCCTGAAATATATGGTCATTGTGTGATAAGGCTCCCTCCATACCAACATGATTTGAATGCTATAGAATTACTTTGAATTACAAGAAAAATGCTGCAAAGCATAACATAGCTTTTAAATCTAGAAATAAAAGAATTATTTGATAGGGCTGTTGGAAAAGCTATATCAGAAAAATGGAAATGCTTTGATGTTCAAAAACCAGACCAAAACTGAGACCAAAGGAAATTTATGTTGATAATGCAATAAATTGATTGCGAAACTAGTCCAAAGCAAGGATTCCAAAAGATAAGTGAAGATTTGTTGCAACTATTATTTTTATATTAATATTTGTGTTATTACTTCACTGTTACTAGCTTCTTTTTACATTTATAAGATGGTAAGTGTTTATGTCTCTTTCTTTTCTACACCTGACAAGTTAAATCTCACAGCCTCTACTTGCTGCCTTAGCAAAACTACTGTGGGAGGTTACACATTTCTAGTTCATCTCTCAGGAGAGTAGATATGAGGTCAAAACCTTAAAAGTGGAGAAGCAATATAGATGGAGCACTCTCCACCCAAACTAATGAAGCCATTTTAGCAAAACTTGGCTCACTTATTACTGATACCCACAGAAAAAATTCTACAAAGGATATGCATCCCTAAGGGAGGGAGAACAGACTTTGTGCCCATGGACAGGTTACCCTTGACTGGGTTCCAAGTCATGCAGGCATCAGAGGTAATGAGATGGCAGATAGGCTGGCTAACCAGGAAGCAGATCTTGTGATTGGAGGACCCAAGCCATTTTGCAGCATGTTCCTCAGAAGTGCCAAGTATGAAATAACCCAGATCACAGCTAGGGCTCATCTTGAGATTTGGAAAAAGCAAAATACTGCCAGATAGGCCCAAGATTTTATTCCTGGGCTGGGCGGCAATCTAGTCAGGCTCTTTTGAACCTAACTAGAACCAGGCTCAGAATGGTTGCTGGCTATCTCAGTGGGCACATCACTCTGAGAAGACACTTTTGCACAATGGGGCTTATTGAGGACCCCATGTATTGGAAATGCAGGGTGGATTTTGAAACCTCCCTGCACATTTTATGTGAATATGAGGCATTTCACAGATATGTAACCCTCTTTTTGGAACCCAGGGACATAACAAGGGCAGACTTCTGGGACATGGTCCAATTTATTGGGACCATCAGACTTGATTGAGGCCCAGTTTATGAGGCACAAAGGGCTCCAAGAGCTTACATGCAAGACCTTGAGAGAGGCACTCAAGTTTTCATCATCATCATCATCATCATCATCATCAAGGGAGGGAGGAGGTGATAGGCTCAAAACCTTAAAAGTGAAAAAGGAAGTGAACATTTGTGCCAAAGGCATTAGTTTTAGGGATGCTGATTACAATTGTTTGAGCTCAATTGGCTAATATTAAGAGTTACCATTAATTTCCGTTTGGGATCTCTTCTTAGATTTTTCTAAAGGTCTATGTAAAGAGTAAAGTGAACTCTTATATGATACGCCAATATTTATCCCAACTTTATAAAATGCATTTAATGTTGAAAACATACATTTGACATCAATAAATTTACATTAACAATATTTAAAATCATATTACTTTTGAATGTGTATATCAGTTTTGTGAAATTTATTTTATATCTTCTTTGTCAAAGTTTTATATGGACATCAGTACTAAAAAGAAAATAAATTATAAATATGGCATATAACTATGAATAGCATAGTTAGCATAGGAAAAATATAACTAATATAAACTGTCTCATGAACAGAATATTGAATTGAAATGATATGCAGTGGAAATATGGGGGGCTGGAGAATTAAATAAGATAACTGACCCATGTATAAAATGTTTTGCAAAGAGCCATTAAGATTGCCAAGGTCAGCACCAGAAGAGTTGTGAAAAACAAGGTGGAAATGAATAGTATGAGCGAGAGTACAAATGTTTAAAAAGAGAAGAAGGAAAAATGGTTGGCTGGCTGGGCTGGGTTGTATCTAATGTTGAGCAGTTGACAGTGAAGCCATTCACTCTCTTGCATTCCAGTATTTTGATGTCATATTATCATGTCGACTTAAGGTTGGGCAGCGCAGTAGATGGTTTCTATCCATATCTTCTTTAAGTGTTCAGAAAGGACACAATAACAATCCTGAATAAATGTTTATTGAGACAGTGTGATTCTGGTCGTGTTATTACATAAATTTTCCCAAGAAGGAAAAACATTAATACAGTATATAGCACAACAAAAGATGTTAAGAGCCAAAGTAGCTGGTGATATAGGCTGATAAAACACTTTGGAAAGAACAGAAATGGGAGATATGTGAAAGTTAGAAGAAAATAACAACAGATTTTTGGAAAGAAATGAAAAATAGAATGCAAAAAATGTGAAGAAGTTTAGAAAACAAGATTTCATTTAACTGTTACAAACAAAAAATGGAACAGAGAATAGAAAATAACATAAACCTAGGTTGCAGAGAGGAAAGAGAAGGTATATCCTGGATGAGAATGGAGTGATATGTTTAAAAGCATTAAGATCAATAAAGAAGAAAGCTTACAAATTTTACCGGGGAGGGGGGATGGAGCACAACACTTTATTTGATAGAATGCATAGAATTAGCAAGTTGGAAGGGCAAAATATGGGGATTGGGGAGAATGGGAGCAAATGAATAAAAAAGTGGTAGTGGAAAGAGGGAAAGAGAAGCAGGAACATAGATGAGTATCTATGTATAGAATAGAATGGATAAAAGAGAAATGCTAGGAAGGTAAAGGAATAGACAGGATTACACTTAATTTTTAATATACCCATTTTAAAATGACATGTGCTTCATGTCAACACATGATCAGCACGTCTTAAAAAAAGGAATCTGTATAATATGATCCAGAAGCTTTTAGAGGCACTTTAGTCAATGATTATTCCAATAAGAATAAACAAGCTTATGAGCACCAAAAATAAAAGTATAAAAATAAAAAACCTTCAGTTGTGAAATTTGCAACACGAATAACATTTGTTTGTGTGTGAGAGAGAGAGAGAGATCAAAATAGTCCAAAAACAAAATTGCACTTGACATGATTCTGCATTTCATCATAAATTAAGATTATGTTAGGTATTCGGACGTTGAAAATCATGGCATTGTGTATGTAGTTCTGTAATAAGATTTTCTGTCCTTTGTTTTGCTTTATATCCATGCCTCCTCCTTTGCTTTGATCTTAATTTGTGGCTTTGACATAAAAAGAAATTGCATGTGATTAAGTAAATATTCCCCATGGTCTACACTGATATTGGGAAAAAGTAAGTGCAGCTGATACGATGTTGCCAGGTAACAGAACTAAGGAAGCAACAAATTATGGACTTCTTAAAGTTAATTTACACAAAAAACATTCATTCTATTGAAATATGCCAAAGGAAAATGCTTCATTTATTCAATTTCCTGTGACTGTAGTTATAATTTAAGAACTTTTAATCAACAGTAACTCAGCAAGGCGATACATTTTTGGATAAAAGTATTTTTTCCAGAAAAGTATAAACTTTTCAGCTTTTTGATAATAGACATTCTTATTATTCAGAATAAATGAATTTGCTATTAAAGTCTGCAGGATTATTTCACTTCCACCCTGTGTAAGTGGTACAAATATATTCCATTTAATTTAGGATCATCCTCTAATTTGGAAATATTTATAATATTTTCCAAAATCATTTCACATTGTTTTATGTTAGTTTGAGGATTGTTATCTTATTCTATGAGTTGTTTGGTTTCTGAGATGTGTTTTTAAGTCTTAGAAATGTCACTGAATATAATTATTTTCTTTTTTTTGGTGTATTGTCAGTATTGTTTAATGAATGTGTCTAGAAATCTTAGAATAAGTGAATAGCTTGCACCATCACCAGATTTTTAAGATTTTGAAAAATTGTGTGGCACAGTAACCAGAGAAGCATTAGTATGGAAATTAAGAAGAAAGGTATAGCCAGAGAAGTTTATTTGTTGCTGATGCTGTCCATTGCAAGGATCAATGTCAGCTCTGTGGTGTGCCAAAAATTTGTAAATTTACTGGCATGAGGCAGTTGCTTTTAAGCAACTTAAAACCATCATTCTGGGCCAGGTTTGAACCCGCAACCTTAGAAGGCCAATGTCTAAGCAACTGAACCACTCAAGACTAATACCCTGTGGTCTGAAGTAAGAATTAATTTCTAGCATCAATAGTTATCCTCAGTTTTCCTTTTGCTTAAGTATTCAGCATACTAGATAAATAAAAGATGATATAGATAACTCAATTATAATATCTATCTGGTTGTTCACCTGCACAGAGACAGGGTTTGAACTCAGCATCACCAGATTGACAACTGAATATGCTAATTGTTCTGCTGCTACTTCAGCCAGATGTTTCTCTCTCTGATTCATGGGATTCTCCATGTGAAATTGATTGAAGGTGTCAGTAGTGCACTAGTTCTTGCTGATGGAGCATTTTTATAGAAAAAGCAAAGCTTGCATCTTTGAAAATATCATATTTTTGTGATTGTGAAACAAAAATAAACTGTTTAAGGCTGGAAACTAGTAACAATATTAAGTCAGTTTGTATCTAAAGTATACTATGTATTGAAATGAAAAATCGTACATAATTTCAAAGGTTGTCACCTCAGACCATAGGTATCCTATATCAAGATGTTCCTATACCCTCCCTTTGTAGCTCCTGAAATGTAGGTTGAATTCTGTAACCCTTGTAATATACGCACTATATGTAATGATTATTTATGTATATATATATTTTTAGTTTTAGTATACAGATATAGCGGATGTATTTTGAACATTGAATATGCCTTTAATTTATAGTTTTTTTTTTTATTTTTGCAGCCACAATACCCATCATTATATGGAGTTTTTCAAGAGCATCAGAAAGGCTTTAGAGTGCAACTCCTTAGAAAGTTTAAAAAGAAATGTTAAACCAGGAGTACTGAAATAAGTCTCAAGTAATATTCATAGAAAAAGAATTTATCATGTTGAGCTATGCATGAAGGTTCTGTTTGACAGTAATGCACATATTATCTAACAGATGATTGGAGATGACAAGGAAAAATGTAGCAAAAACCCGAGGGAAATAATATAAATGTATGAAGAACCTCAACTACAACTACATTCTTCAATCAAATGAGTTGTGCAATGGGGGCAAAAAGACCCATTACACCTATTTCCAGTATGTTTTTCCTAGAAAGCAAGTAACTGTTACATATAGAGGATGTATATGTTCCCCCAGGACCTCTGTAGGGTGTTCTTATATGCATTTTGGAGAGCATTACCATCATCACATTTTGAAAAGCATCACAAACTGAGCTAATGTCTTATCAAAAGGAACTGTAAATTCTGCAGCATAATATTAACAGCATGTGGATGTTTGTGCACCTATTCAGCACCCACAAGTGTTTCCTTCAGTGTAAACTACTTGCATCTGCCTTTCAGAATCCTAAAATATGGCATAAGGAGTAGAGATTAAGGTTTTGTAGTGTTTTTACTTTCTCTACCATGTGTGTATAATATACATAGTAGGTCATGGAAAGTTTTGAATTTCACTCAAAAATTTGATACTGACATTTCACAAGAAGTATATATTTTGAAGACACCTGAGTCCAAAAAAGCATTTTTAGAAAAAGGTGTATGTGTGTGTCTGTGAAAACCATAATTCAAAAACGAGAAGTCAATGAGTACCAACTTGATATTTAAGTGTAGAATCTTCCAAGGATGCAACAAAAAGATTCTCAGGAAAATCCCCCTACCCCAAAGTACCTTTTACATGGAACATTTTTTGAAATTTTAATTTTTCTTAAAAATGGCTCAACAATTTTGATTAAAATTATTGGTTATTAAAAATATTTTACATGACAAATCAATCTATATCTTGAATTTTCTTGGAATATCCTCTGAAGCCCTCTTAATTCTGGAGAACTTTTGCATAGCTGGTAAACTCTCTGTGTGTTTCTTTTTTTATTTAATTTTTTTTTATAGTGTTGAACACCTGCTTTTACTATATACGGACTCCAGGTGATAACACTGAGAATATATGGAATGAAGATTGAGCACCAGTCAATTATGATGGCAACGGAAACCGGAGAACCCAGAGAAAACCTGCCACTTTATCCACCACAAATCCCACATGTGATCACCTGAGAGCAAACCCAGACTGTGTGGATGAGAGGTCATTGGTCTAACCACTCGACCACAGCACAGCTTGTGTATGTGAGAGAGAGAGAGAGAGAGAGAGAGAGAGAGAGAGAGAGAGAGAGAGAGAGAGAGAGACCACACATATATTCCATTTATTGTTTTTAAAATGTCCCTTACTTAGACTTTTCACAACCAGGAGAAATCATCCCCCCCCCCCCATCAACATGCAAAAAGAAGGGAATTTAAAAGGTTTGACTATTACTTTAGCCTGATATATTCCCTTGTAATTACAAGGAACTTAATTTCTAAACCATTTCTACTAATGTTTTTTCTTGATTAGCATGAAGTAGAAGATTAAGCATTTGTAAGAATAGAGTGTTGCAGAATCAGTAAGAGAAAGTCATGCGAATGGAACAGATCAAATTATTTTAAATTCACTTTCTGCCAGTGGTGGCTCTCAGTGATATTTTCAGGGTAGACATTGTGAATACAATAAACAAATTACAGATCCAACAGAAATGTTTTGCTTAACTATTTGTAAAGTAGATTAATGCATTGATCCTTCATGCTGGCATATCACTTGATGACATCATCATCCATGTCTTCTATATTTCCAGTGAATGAAGAAGTTCGCATTCAATATATTCTGTCACTAAAGCTGTGATCCTGTATTGTCCCATATTGCTCCTTAAGTAAGATTTCATT
This sequence comes from Hymenopus coronatus, assembly GCA_030762935.1. Lineage (NCBI taxonomy): Eukaryota > Metazoa > Arthropoda > Insecta > Mantodea > Hymenopodidae > Hymenopus > Hymenopus coronatus. Next base: position 150,367,741 of record CM060882.1, on the reverse strand, counting down.
CTGTTCAAGCAAGAGAAGCTTCTCTCAACACTGTAACTTGTGGAAGGAATTGTTGCAGCAAAGGTAAACCGTATGTAAGCTTCTGGCAACACACAACAAACAGTTTTATAACTTCAGTTACAGATTGTCAGAGCAGATAAACTCAAGCTCTTTTCTCAATCTTCAAAAGACCAAATACATGGCGGTTTTATTTTGTAATGAAACTAGCTCCTTGACGAGAACATATTTTCTAAAGGCAGTTGGAATATTATTGCACAATGTAATGCAGTAATTATTAGACCTAACAATGTGTATTTCTATTTAATAGGTACTTTAAAAAGGAACCACCTGTAATTCTGTATTCCTTCAAAACATATGATTGTTAGTGTAGCAATACATTTTTTGCGCACAACGTTGCGCATGCATTCTAATTGACTTTCGAAGTGCTCATCAACAATCGAACAGGGCAGACAAATTTACTGCTGTAGGTCTTGATGTACAGCACATGTGCTACTCCAGCATTTGTAACATTTTCCATAAGGCTTACTACCAAGCACCAACCCGGAACTGTGAACTTGACATTAAAAGACAGGCTAGCTCAGGATTTCCTGCCCTTCACAGACAAGCAACAATTGCGGTTACATTGTTCCGGTATCTAGTGTATTCTCATTTAAAAGATCACCCTTTCCTTCCTGAAGAAAGCGTGCCTGCCAAAGTTTCAAGAATCCTGTCATTTAAGTACTTCTAACTACATGGAATGTAATATTATATATTGATTTTGTTTTGTTAAGTGAAACATTTCATTTAATCTTAACTCATACATTTCATTATGAAGTTTCTATTAGGGTAGGCTTAGCCTATCAGAGGAGTCGCCTCTGCTTCCTGCTCATGCTGTCATGGGTAGGAAATTAAAATTCCATCTATTTTACATTTTTACTGCAGATTTTAACAAAATCTATTTAATTATCTACAATATTTATTGTTGCAAACATGCAATGAAATCATATTTGTTGAGGTTTTATCATTTAAAGCTTCTATTTATTTCTCTTCATTTATTGAAGTTTGCTCATGATTTAATTTGTGCAACATTTAAACCTAACTGTTGGAGTAAGCAGCTGTCTTACCTTCAGTTGATTTGGTTAACACTATCAGGTACAACTAACCAATAACCGGATAACAAAGGCTATTACACTCAACATTTCTTTTTATATTTTATGTGTTAATGACATCAATAGCTAAAAACTTATCAGTGCCACTGTGTGTCAGAATTTCATCCCACATCATTTTACATTCAATAAATCTACTGATTATGTATGGACTGTCACTTTAAGCACACTTTAAAACCATTGGTCTAGGCTGGGCTTGAACTTGCAACCTTGGGATCAGAAGGCTGTACTTCGTACTTGGCCTTGATAGTGCTTTTGAAAAGAGAACAGTGATTAATTTTATTCTTGCATAACATTTCAATTATTCACTATCATCAATAAAACAGTATGGAAAGCAAATCCATTAAATGCTTTATAGGTACTCAAAAATAAAATACTCAACTTCATTCATTTTTCAGATTTCTTCCTCATTTTGCAAGGATGCACTTAATGGATTTTTCTATCATTAAACTATTGCATTGCATTTTTTCCAGCATTATCAGCTTAGTTTTTACACATGAATTTGTCTGCAGAAAGAAAAACCATAATGGGACTATTTCCCTGTATCATAAAAATTTATATTGATGTTTGTAGACACAGCTATTGATTATAAGATAATTGCTGCACTTTAGAGAATATGCTTCTTAACATTTATATGCTGACTGTGTAAGAATTCATGAAACTAACTTCCAAGAATGGCTGTATAAGGAGCAAGCTTATTAAAAACATTTACTAAATAAGAATGTCAGCCTTGCACACTCAAATTTTTTTATAAACACTTGGTCATTACATGAAAATCGCAATGTGAGAGATCCATTTTTCATTGAGTTAGCTCAACTTGCACAGTCATTTTCATGTTCAAACGTGAAAATCAGTTTAGAAAGAAGAATTCTGTGGTCAAATGAGAATATTGTTTCATGAGGGGAATCAGATTGTTGATTGATTGTCTTCAAGGACTAAAGCATATGAACACAGTTCCTTCTGCAAAGGTATTCGCTTACTGACATAGCATACTATAATAATAATAAAAAAAAATATAATTTTCCAGAAGATGGATCGGAAAGTAGTGCACAGTAAAACAGTTACCATTACGAACAAATGCACAACTGAAGGGACATCTTCTGTGTAGTTTCCTATATAGTTGCCAATTTTCTCAACACATCTGATACCAGTTTTAAAATAGTGTGTTCATAGATGTCCGTTCAGTTATAGTAGAGCATCTGCGGACTGTTGTTTTCACCTCTGCATCTGACACAAAGTGTTAATCAACCAGGAATTTTTTCATAGGACCAAACATACTGATAGTGCCAGATCTAAACTGTAAGGAGGATGCTGAAACACTCCCCAACAAAATTTATTTGATTTTCTCACTAAGAGCTGCAGCATCGTGGGAGCAAGCATTGGATGAAGTTTAATACCATTAACATGAATGTTAAGGCATTTTCGCAAAGTGCATGGTGTAACTTTACCAATGTTTTAGTGTAGGCTGCAACATTCACAATGGCCCTGTGTTCAGCAAAGTCCATCAATACCATACCAAATATCCCAGAATACTGTCACAAACACTTTACAAGCAGATTGAGTCACTCCATAGAGGCCTGCTTTGTTTCAGTGATGATTCCTTTCGGAAAGTCATGCCCTTCTGCAGCATAACTCTATAAGTGATGCAAGCTTGTCATCATTCGCTGGCCGTTGTGGTTGTCTGTCAGGTTCTTAGACACCCAGCAATCACTAACTTAATGAAACTGCAATATGTCATGCTCTATATCTTACACCACAACGTGGAAAAATGTTGAAGTGCTGAGTTAAGGTTTGCAGTTGGATCAGCCAGTCATTCAAAATTGCTGCCTCGATGGCTCTAACATTCTCTGTGATTGCAGTTGTTGCCGGCCGAAACATGGTGCATCATGATGGTTATCACAGCTGTCTTCAAAGAGTGCACACCACCTGAAGACATTGCTGTAGCCGATACATGTACCCTGTATGTCATGCATGTATGTGAATTTCACTTGGTTTATGACCTTTAGTGCCTAAAAATCACATTATACCTCGCAGCTCTCCACAATCGGATGATAGTAACATGCACGCCATCATTGTGGCATAGTTCACACTTCTCTCGCTAGAACTATACATGAGAAAGAAACAGCATCCTTAGTGGAAGCTTTAAAATATATCTAGGTGAAATTTCAACATCCTAGCTGCAATACCAATACAGAAAAAAATAATTATGCGATGCTTTCAATTCACCCTCGTTTATTTTGTCATCTATAAGTAATAGTATAAAATATTTATTTCTAAATATATTAAATATGTGCATTTATTTCTGGAAATAACATAGTCCAGCCTTTTATTTTTACTTTTTGTAGCATGTACTTATGTATAACATACATAGTATTCTATTCCACTCAAAAATTTTATACTGAGACTTTACCGTAAATATAAGTTTTGAGACCCCCTGAATAAAAAAAAAAACATTTTTAGAAAAAGATGTGTGCATATTTTTTTTTTTTTTTTATAGTGTTCAATATCCACTTTAACACTACTGTGGCACCACAGGCAATGACACTGGTGATATATAGAATTTAGATGGAGCACAGGTAGAATATGATAGCGCGGGGAAACCAGAGAACCCGGGGATCACCCCCTGCGCCACTTTATCCATCCTAAATCCCACATGCCTTGTCTGGGTTCCATTGTCTTGGTGAGAAGTGAGTGGTCTAACCACTCTGCCATGTGTGTGTGTTTGTGTGTGTGTGCTTTATGTGGTATGAGCGAAATATATACCAAACTGGGTTTTTAAGTTTAGCATCTCCCAAGGATGCGACACAAATGTTTTCAAAAACAAATTTCTCAAAATTAGCTGTAATGATTTTGATTAAAATAATGTGTATTAAAAATATTTGCAGTGCAAATAAATGTATATCTTGAATTTCCTAGGAATAGCTTCTGAAGTCCTCATTCTGAAAGACTTTTGCATAACTGGTAAATTGTAAAAGAAAGACAAATTCTTACTACACAAAAAAATGTAGATCTTGTCAAAACATACAATTTATGTCCTTGCCATTTTTGTTGTGGAGCTAATCATTTCCTTGTTGGTTGCAATTTTAAAATATACTTTTCTCAAAGAGGAAGTGAGTGATTCATTTGTTATACTCCTAGCCATGCAAAGAAGCAAATTTTAAAGACAATAGCATGGTGACAAATTTTAATTCTGTTAATGCTTATCTTGATTAGCATAGGGTAGAAAGAAGAACGATCTTCTGTAAGAATTTGTTTGTAGAACAAGCAGAGAAAGCCATGTGAATGGAATATATCAAATGTTTATAACATAATTTGTATTGAAATCTGTGATGGTTATAAACAATATTGCCCATGAAATTTATTCAGCAAATAAGTTTTACTGAGTTTTACACATACTATGTACATAGCATTGTTTTGCACCCAAGAATTCGATACAGAAATTTCAACGGAAATACATGTTTTGAGATCCCCTGAATAAAAAAAAGACATTTTTACAAAAAGGTCTGTGTATCTCTATGGGCAGCATAGTTCAAAAATGAAGTAGTGTTTTAGAGTTCAGAGTATTATATAGTAATAATTAGAGCTCAGATTTTTATGTAATTACATATTTTAAATCCTGCATAATATTTGAATGAGACATAAAAATGTTGGCGAATTACATAATTTGGGACTCCCTTACAAATTTTTATATTACATTTGTTTACATAATTTGCACATTTCTACTATTTTAATGATGTTACATAAAACGTACATATTTTCTGGATTTCGTCACAATTTTATTGTTGTTTGGTTTTGATTTAAAATACTAAAACTTTTCTCACACAGAAAGTTGTAAATTCCTGGCCCTGCATAGAAACTTATCTCATCCACATGACAACTAGTTCTTAAAAGATTTGACTATCGTTTTAGCCTAGTGTATTCCCTTATTTTCCTTCAACTTACAAGGAAGCAAGTAATTAAGACAATTTCTGCTAATGTTTATCTCGATTATCATCGGATAGAAGAACATGCATTCTAACAAGAATTTGTTACAGCGATGTAGAGAAAGTCATGTGAATGGAACACGTAATTATCAAGTTCATGCAAATATAATTGGATTTCACAGCATCACATAGCGGCTACCATCGAAAACATTTATCTATCGCTTATGTGGAATTAAAATGTATCTGTACTAATAAGAAACAGAAGAATAAGCTGCCGCATAAATAATTTGTAGGAGAGCAAGCAGAGAAAGTCATATGTATGCCACACATCAGATTTTTATTACATATGTTGGTGATTTATTATTTTAAACGTTATAATTTGCTTAAAATCGTATGTAACAAACAGCTTTCGCTTTGCGTTTACTAGGTCACAATATGGCGTCTAGCGCAGTGCTTAGCTGCATGCACATCAAAGGAGCCACCCTAGAGTTTCCTTTCTGTATACTCTCTATTCTGTGGTTCCATGAAATCCAAATTGGAACAACGTATCAAGACTGCTCTTCACATATGCAACAAACACCTACAATCTTCTAGAAAGCAAGTTCTGTTGACAGAAATGCAACAGGAACCGTCCGGAAATTATTGTTTTAAAGACCTGTGCAGTGCAATGGTTGCAGCTAATATTCCGTGGCATAAACTTCAAATTCCTCAATTTCGCTCCTTTCTAGAAAAATATTGCAAGAAGGTTATTCCTGACGAATCTACTCTGAGGAAAAAATATCATCATGTGTGTTATAAAGAAGCAGTTGTTCATATACGAAATGAAATTGGAGACTCCTGTATTTGGTTTGCCGTCGAAACTACAGATGAGTAGGGTCGGTACTTAGCAAATTTAGTAGTAGGAAAACTAGATCCCGAAAGTCCAGCAAAACCATTTCTAATCTGTTGCAATATATCTCGTATATCTACGACACGGGACGAACGGCCTTGCTTCCCTTTTGAAGGAAGCCAAACTAAAGATTTTAAATCCGAAAAAAATTCATCGTCCTCGACGGGTTTGAACCCGCTACTGTTTTAGGGCACAAGAATCGGCAAAATGGGAATTGACACGAGCAGTTGGTCGAGGGCGGCCTGACTTTGTGGTAGACGTGTACCCATTCTTGCTAGAATTTAACCACGCACTGGCGGGAATGTGGGTTGTGTAGGATGGCGGGTGAAAATGAGGTTGGGAAATAGGTTGTGTAAATTTAAGGAAATTGCAAGGCAAGTTGGATTGGGCAAGCTAGCCAATCATTACCATACACTACAAAAAAAAAAAAAAAAAAAAAAAAATTCAAATTCACTCTCCTCTAACCACAATCTCTCTTTTCTGCTGAGTTTATTCCCATTCTTACAAACCATACTTGTTTATTTACTTTTATTTGTTTTAAACCCCATTTCTGCAGTATTTTTTGTTGCTTATATTGGTTTCTTTAAACCTCCGCTTGTGATTGCTGCTACTTGATCATCCGCAAACAGGAAATCCGAAATATCTTCATTTTTGAATGCTGGGGATTATGAATTTTCTTTTGCTATTTCTTGGAGTATGTCATCGATAAACAAATTGAATAGAATGAGAATTAACAACTCTCTTAGACCAATTGTATTTGGTACCCAATCCGTTATTTTGTTGTTGGCAAGCCTAATGCAGGATTTATTATTTGAGTAGAACCTCTCACGTTCACTCCCTACCAAAGCAAATTCCTTTGAATGGTATCAAAGACACTTTCTAGATCTGCTAAAAATAAATACACCTTACCTCTTTTCTTATTTAGATATTTATCTGTTATTATTCTTATTATAAAAGCATTGTCAATTATCGATTTTCCTTTTTAAATCCCCCTTGTAGATCAGATAATTTACTCTCTCTCTCTCTCTCTCTCTCTCTCTCTCTCTCTCTCTCTGCCCATTCTTGTAGTCACTTTGCGAGTACTCCTGTATACACTTTACCTGTCACTGATAATAGACTAATGCTTCCATAGTTACTTGGGTTATTTACCTCCCCCTTACCTTTAAAATTTGCCATTATTACTCCCCGCTTCCAATTTTGTGGAAAGTTTCTTCCCCCGAGAAGCACATTGAACAGTTTCCCTAGCATTACTCATCTTTCGGTATCTTCATACTATACCCTCCGAAATTCCTTGGTGTTCCACCTATTCCATTAGCTTTCTCACGTTTTAATTTTTAAACCTGTTCTGTTAACTCGTACAATATTTCCTGGTGTAGTGTTTCAACACATTTATAGAATTCCCTAATACTTGTCTGCATTAGCACATTTCTTCCACCTAATAGTTTCTCGAAATACTCCTTCCATTTATTAGGACCAATTTTATTCTGCAATGCCCTATTCTTAGATACTTTTTTATCGCTCCCATATCGTTTTGCTATCACCCTCTCTTCTGCCTCAAGGATCTTTTGTCCAGTTTTATCAATGCACTCTTTTCTCCTCAAACACCTGTAGCCCACGTTATTAGAACATTTTATTTTTCGATCAGTTCTCCTGATTGTTTCCATCTTCTAAGCTCTTTTTCTACCCTGTTTCTTTCTGCAGTGCAATCCTCACCATACCATCCCTTTTTATATTTTCCCTTTGATTCCTAATTTATCATTTCTGCTAACTTCACTTCCCCTTCTAGGTATAACATTGCTTCTTAAACTTTTCCCTTCTCAATAAGTTGGGTAATCTCACCTTGAGATTTCTCTCCTCTACTTGAGTTTAAATTCCCAATAAATACCTCACAAGACTTCCATCTCGTTCTCTAACTTATAAAACTTGGATAATAAAAGTCTGACATCCCTGACGGATTATATACGACACCCAAACCTAAGTTTTGGCACTTGCTTGTCACACTTGTAAAATGGCCCATAACACTCCCTCAGCACCTATGCCCTTTATTTCCTTTGCTCTGAAATGGCTTTCCTTTCTTACAAACTTCACTGTTCCCCCTGAGACCCTAGCTTTCGTTTTCTTTTTCACTAAATTTTCCCGAAATATTCATAACCCTCCATATTTATCACTTCCTCTTCTTTTCTTTTTCTTTTTTATTTATTTATTTTTTTTTTTTTAATTTTTTTAGATATAAATGTTTCCACGACTGCTATCATATCGCCCCACTTCAACACCCTTGATAATTCTCCTTTGTGGATTTTGTCTATTAGTCCTTCCACATTCCAGCATAAAAGTGCCAGTGTTGACCCATCCTATACCGAACCCGTCTTATTTTGTCTAAATTGTTGCAGCTTTGCTCTTGTCCTGGTTAATTTCTCTTTTCTAAAGTCTCCCATTGCCTTCGATTGTCAGGATGCTCCCTCCTGGTGTTGAAACAACCATATCTCTTCTCCGTCTTTCCATGCGTCTATTCCCGCTGTCGTTACTAATCCGTCCCTTCTCGCGTCGTCAATCAGCTGTTTGTGAGCGCTGACCTCCCTCGTTGGATGAACTGTGGTTACTTGCCTTCTCTCTCTGAGGCGCAAGTGTCCCTTTACCCCTCCAATATTCTCCATTGATCTGGATTCTTTCCGCTGTTTGTTGAGATCTAAAAATTCCGTCCACGTGTAACTGCAAGTCTCACATATATGCATATATGCTCTCCTACTTGACTATTTGCATCTTTTAGTAGTTCGTATCTTATTTCTCTGCTTTTTCGTTATACCGTAATCATTTTCAATAAATATTCTCGTGCCTTTCAGGTTTCTTTTATTGCTTAATATTCTCCGTTTAACATTCATAATAGTCAATTTAACTAGAATTAGTCTTATTTCCATCTCTATCGTCAACATCTAAAGAAGTCTATAATCTCCCAGTCTGCGGGTATAATGCCCAGTTTCCCTTCTATAATTTCTTCCCATGTTTTTCTAATCCAAAGATCATTATATTCAGCTCCCTATTGGCGTGCGCTGATTTCTCCAATAGGGTTATTCTATTTTTGCACTCCACTAATTCTTTTATTGTTTCTTGTTCCATCTGATTTATGCTTTTTATTTATTCCATATTTTTTGCCATTTTTCTTCCATACTCTTCTCTCTTCGTTTAATATCTTTAATGTCGTCTGCTATGTTTATCAACATTGCTATCACTTCATCCATTCCCCGCCCTGGATTGAGTTCTACCCTCCTATCACATAGGACTGCCTGCACTATCGCGATCCAAACTTAGTATCCTTAATGTATTTTCTTTGTTTCCATTCGGATTGCTTATATCTGTATATAAGCTGGCATACAGTCCGATGCGTGTTCTATACAGCTGTACCGCTGTAGCCATGTTTCTGATTAAGAGCGTTCAACTCATACGTCCGATCTCTTGGAGCCAACGCAAGCAATTCCAGTATCGTAAGTATGTTGTGCCACCGCGGACTTTTCTGGGTAGCCCAACATGAAGCAGCATTAGTGTTCTTTGATGTGCTCCTCCACAGGCCTCCCCGCCTGGATGTACATTTTTCTACATTCGCACGGTATTTTGTACAGGTGTTTGATTTTGGCAGGGGGCTTAAAACTGTTCATGCTTCGTTTAGACAGTATTCTTGCTATTTTGTGGGACACTGCACCCACATACGGAATAATGGCTGTAGCTAAGTTCTCTTTTTACTCTCTCCGTCGATTGATTTGTGGTGGGGTTTCCTGAAAGCTTTGTTGTCAACTCGGATGGTATGCTGGTAGGTGTACTTTACGTAGGTGTTGGATCTCTTCCGGAAGGTTATGTTTATCACAGACTGTTATCGCTCGGTGTATAAGTATAGTAGGTGCTGTGTTTTCTGTGCGGGGTGGTGAGGGCTTGTACAGTCGGTGTGCGTAGCTTTTCTGTATACTGTGTGTCCTAGCAGGCCATTTTCCTTTACTGGCCATAAGATCAATATAAAGAACAAAATGATGGGAAAATTTACCGGAAATCATGACAGAGTGATAAAAGAAGCATTATAAACAAACAAAAATAATTGGAACAGAGATGGACAGGCTACTTATAATTCATAATCGCTTGCCCCACCCTCCTCAATCCCCGTTGGCAGCTCCGACCAATGACAGCGCGCAAGGTTTCAGCCTTCCCCTCCAGGTAATAAATTCCACCACCAGAGCAACTTGTCTCCCATTCGGCAGACGTATCAGCAGTTACGGCTCTACTCCTGACATCATCAACCGGCGTTTTTAAGCGCCGTTAGCAGAAGACCGCATAACCACATATTTCGTCAACTGAGTAGCGCAAGCTTCTAGCACTAGTTTCTGCACACCGCAGCCTCTGAATGGTCGGCCACCACACCCTATCGCTTCAATTAAAGAGCAAAAGCACAGCGTACTTCCAGACCATCTGAAATACACTCAGGCAGCGGGTAGTCGAACAAGGCCACAGCCACCTGACCTTTTTAGGTAGGGTAAGGCGACCTTTTTGTGTCCGGTCCTCTGTTTCGGCCTGCTTCTAAACCTCTGCTCCTTTGGGTGCAGGACAGTGTTCCTATTCTTGATAGTTTCCATAATGGCCAAATCCAAACAATCCTCCAAAGGTAAAGCCCAAAGTGGGCCTGCTATTCAAGATCCAAAAGCCGTTGCCATTACAAACACAGGTGCGCCAACTTGCCCTCCAGTGGCTCATCTACTGTAGAAGGTAATAATAAGCTATCTTGTCAGGAACGCCAAGGAGGTAAGCGCAAGATCCGAGTCTGGACTCGTCCGAACATACTACCAACGAGGTCCTCCCGCGCGAATCTGATTCTCGCATTGGACAAATTCCGGATCATGCCTCCGATGACGACTGTGCCAGTGTGCGCACAGACATTTCGCAGCAGAGCGGCACGACTTTGGTCCTGTCGTACCACTCGCTCTTCATGATGGAGGATTATGAGGAATCCTCTTCCGGCGACCCACAGACGAAGAGGACGATTTTCGTGTGGTGGCCTCTAGGGAGAAGAGGCGAACTCGATTAGCTGCAGAGCGCATGCCCTCTGACCAATCATCAACATCCCTGGGTCGAGAAGGCATGTTCCTCCTGTTATCGTGGATGACTTCAAGGGGTCGGTAGGCTTCCTTAAGGATGTCATGCCGGCCCTTTCTAGTCAATGCACGGTAAGGAGGAACAAGAATCGCTTCGTCTTTCAGGACAATATTCCGGAGGCCTATAAGCTCTTTCTGCAATCCCTCAAGCAGGAAGGCATTTTTCATTTTACCTTCGGGCTGGACATGTCCCGAGACATTCGCAGGGTCATTCGTGGTATGCCAACCGATACCTCGGTGGAAGACATTGCGACAGACCCCATCCACCAGGGCATTACCCCTTGACTGGTGAAGCAGCTCACCACGTCCGTTTCAGATGGGCAAGGACCAAAAACCCCCCTCCCTCGTAGTAGTGGAGCGGGCCAACGACCCAGAGGCCAAGCTATATGGTGCCATCGCCATCTGTTACCTCCGGGTAAAAATAGAACTATCTAAGGGCTCTGGCTGGCCCCCTCAAAACCACCGGTACCTGGGTTTTAACCACTCCAGTAACTTCCGCAACCTGCGCTGCTTAAGGTGCGGAGCCCCCACCCAAAATAGGTCTATTAGATAGCTTACACCGAAAAGCCGAAGTGTGCTATGGTGGCGACCATATCGCGTGTTACGGTGGTTGTCATGTGAGGAGAGCTGTCATCGCGGCCAGGAGGCTGCCACCAAAAGCTCAGCAGGACACAACAGCTGCACCTGCTCCAACGATGTCAACAACTGAACCTACACCAACTCCACCTGCTCCAAGAGTAAGGCTGCCGGCGCAAGGAAGGATCACCACCAATGCCACAACGGCGCAAAGGGCTGCGCGCGGGCCTGCAGTGTCTCGGAATAGTACTAACATACGACAACCCCAAACCAAACCTACCTAAGCTAGGGTACACTGGCCTGAAAGGCAGCCGAACGTCACCCTCAGGGCTCCGCAAGGGCATGGCACTCCCATGCCCGAGCGACAGCCAGGAGAGGAAGACACTATAGGTGGACCTGCGCCCCAATACATTTCTCCCACACCACTACAAGAACCACCTCCACTACTAAAGAGGGGGAGGCCTCTGTCCTGCAACTATCAGATGTGATGGTGTGGCTTCTGCTGAACCACGGTCAGGGCAGTGTGGTCTGCTCGTCAGATTCCTTTCCGTCACCGGCCGCAAAAATGGCTGATGCCATGGAGCAACTCGCCCGCGGAGGCTAACACACGGTTTTCCAGTCATGAGGTCTCGGTTCATCATCACTGGGAATTCGTCAGGGTTTGCCTCAATCCAGACGATTCTTGGAGGCTGCGATCTCATCCTTTACTTCCACTGTGATGCGAACTCTCCATAAGATTACTCTTCACACCCCAGTTCCCCTTTTCCTGGACGGCTTTCCCCTGGAACTCCATCTTCTCATCCGCCGATCCTGGGTTGTCAGCGTCACCGCAAGCTCTACAGTCGAGCTTTCCGGACCCGCCTATGCGAGTAAAGGGTGCCAGCGTGGGAGGAAACGATGGACCGCTTGAGGCTCGATGGCGACGTGTAGAGGATTAGCAAAACTCTCCGACAACGCGGAGGTTAAATTACGCCCCCAATCCAAGGCACCCACACTTATGAACCCCAAGCCAAAGCTGATGTGTTCGCTGACTGTCTCGAAAGGTATATGAGGCCGCGAGATGACCTCCAGGACGTAGACTTCTCGGACCGCGCTCGTCGGGAGGTGCATCGATACCTTAGACGTCCCCCTGATGAGGCGAACCGACTTCCTGTCATCCGACCTAGTGAGCTCCAGGGCGCACTCCGACGTCTCATTCCCAAAAAGGCATAGGACCTGACGGGCTAAACCCTATCAGGCTTCGCTGCCTTCCCATAGGGGCTGTGCTCTTTCTGACCAAGGTCTTCAACATGTGCCTCACCTTGTACCACATTCCACGCGAGTTGAGGAAGGCCCGGGTGATATGTATTTTGAAACCGGGGAAAGGTCCACTCCATCCTTCAAACTACCGATCCATCAGTCACCTATCAGTTCTCTCGCAAGTCTTCGAGTGGCTATTGCTAAATTGCGACATTCAAGCCATCCCAGACCATCAGTTCGGTTTACGTCCTGGTCATTCTATACCCCAGCAACTACTGAGAGTGGTGAAAGGCCATTTCTCTGGGTTTCCGGGACATGCGGCGGTGTTGCTGGACGTGGAGAAGACTTTCCCAACGATCTGGCACGCGGGTCTTCTCCTAAAACTCATTCGTCTGGAGCTCCCATTACATGTACATCTTCTACATACATACTTAAAACACCGACCATTTGTAGTTTCAGTAGCGGGTCACAAATCTACACTAAGGCCAATAAGAGGCAAAGTCCCAGAAGACTATACTATCCCAGAGCAGCACGTCAACATAGCTCAATATGCTGATAACGTGCTGTTATTCTGTACAAAAAAAACACACAGAGCCTTCAACCCCATTCAAAGACACCTCAGCCTCCTCCAAGAACGGTGCGAGCGTTGGCGGTTGTCCATCAACCCGGAAAAAAGCCAGGCTTTCCTCTTCACCAAGCGCCGCTTTCCTGCAAACTTCCCTTCATTCATGTACCTCGGATGAAGGATTGAATGGACGAACACCAGCTTAAAAAGGGCGTCACTTTTGGGGAGCATATAAGGGAACGTGATTGTTGGAGCACTGGGGCTGCGGCCTACTTGTACCCAATGCTGAAATCCACGATGCCGATTCCCCTTAAATTGCCCCTTTTGATGCCTCTCGTAGTCCCCATGCTAATCTACCCGATCGAGATCTGGAACATGGAGGCAGACTCCAGTCTGTTGTTGCTTCAACGGATAAAGAATAGATAGATACATTTTGGCCATCTATTCTGTGTCTCAAGGATTTCCTACGAGACTCCTGCAGGAAGCCTCTGGTCTACCATACCTGGAAGATGAGATTAGGCGTCGGGCAATAAAACTCGACGAAGGTTTACCATCCCATCAGGGAACGTACTTGTCGGGGCACTGGGGCTGCGGCCTTCTTGTACCCGATGCAAAATCCACGATGCCAATTCCCGTTAAGTTGCCCCTTTTGAGGTCTCTCATAGTCCCCGTGCTAATCTACGCGATCGAGATCTGGGACATGGCGGCAGAATCCAGTCTGTTGTTGCTTCAACGGGTAAAGAATAGATAGATACCTTTGGGCAATCTATTCTGTGTCTCAAGGATTTTCTACGAGACTCCTGCAGGAAGCCTCTGGTCTGTCATACCTGGAGGACGAGATTAGGCGTCGGGCTTTAAAATTCGACGAAGGTTTACCATCCCATCAGAGCGCCCTCGTTAGGTTTCTTGGAGATTATAACAATCCAGAAACCACCGCTTCAGGCGATCCTGGCTTCCCCGTATGGCTTGCGGCAACCTGGTCTACGAAGGAGCACTTCCAACAGCTGCTACGGCTAAGTTCCTTACAATCATTTCAAGAGTTGCTTGGACTTCAAAATTGTAACCTCAAAATAAATATTTTGTGAATTAATTATACCAGCGGTGCACAAGGGCCGTTACATCATGACTGGCATCCTTTGAGGAAAACACTTGCTGCCTCCTTTCACTCCTCAGCCGTATTTTCACCCGCCATCCTGTAAACCTCACATTCCCGTCATACATGGTTAAATTCTAGCAAGAACGGGAACACGTCTATCACACCGTCGGGCTGCCCTCAGATTGCATTTGCTCGAGTCGTGTCGTGACTTGCCTCCAGATCCCTGATGATAGCGACAGAGTACGTCGTTGAAAGCTTGGAAGTTAATGCGAAACTTACCTGCCTGACATCCCGAGATGGAATGAGTTAAGTATGATGCATAAATCTGTAAGTCATGTGCCAGTTTCATTTTTGAAAAATATTTAAATTTGAAACCCTACACACATTAATATAAATTGGTAACCAAAGAAACTGTTTGGCTAAGTGCTCACAATATTAATAAAAACAACAACAATATTAATAATGGTAATAAACAGTAGCAACAACACCAACACTAATAATAATGTAGGATTCACAATGGAAGCGATACTGGAGACACGATATGGGTCTCATGTGGACACCACATTGGACATGGAAACTAGTGTTTAAATAGGGCGGTATAACTTGACATTACTGAGCGGTGCCGATACATAGCACACTAGAAGCAGATTTAAAACAATTTCTTGCTCTGTATCTTCTAAAAAGAAGAAATGACAGAAACAGACGACAAAGAAGACAGCAGAAGCTCCGTTGTTGTTAGGTTCGACCTATATTCAAGGAGCGTAGCGAATTTGGGGATTTTCATACCCCAATCCCAAATATGATGACGGATCATATTGCAATTACATGCTAATGACCCATCACAATGTGATGATCTTTTTGCACATCATTGGTCCTCATATAGAAAAACAGTCATTTTGAAAGCCAATATCCTCAGCAGAGCGCCTTTGAGTATCTTTGAGGTTAATATGAGCTTATTTATTATTCAGCCGACAGCATAGACGTGGTTTTAATTAGGTTGCAAGATTATTCTGGAATGAAGGAATACTTTTGGTTGTCCAAGACAGTTTCGGGATGCAGCCTCACCATTTCAATAAGGATTTCTTCTGAAAATGAAAGACCTTCTCTTGATATTGACGCCATCTTTAACAAGTTTAACTAGAACCACAGAATGTCTAACAACAGGAATTCTGTGGACGACGCGCGATAAAAGTTAAATCCAATTCAACTTTCTTCGCACGGTTTCGTCGCGTCAATTCTGAATTCCGCGTCGCGAATATCGGTCCGTTGTGAATCTGGTATACTAAAAATCTGATGTGTTTCATTCACATGACTTTCTGTACATCGCTGTAACAAATTATTGTTAAAAGCATATTCTTCTGTCTACTGTATGATAATCGAAATAAACGTTAGCAGAAATTGCCCTTATTACTTGCTTCCTTGGAAGCAGAAGGAAAATAAGGGAATACACTAGGTTAAAACGGTAGTTAAATCTTTTAAAAGCCTGTTGCCATGTGGATCAAATCTATTTCTATGCAGGGCCAAGAGTTTACAACTTTTCGTGTGAAAAGTGTTTAAGAATTTTAAATCTGAAACAAATAACAAGAAATATCTCAGAAATGGCCAATTCAACGAAAATAAACAAACATAAAAAAAAAAAAAAAAAAAGCATGTGACATAAATTGTGTGTTTTAACGTGATCTATATTTTTTTTGTATAGTAAGTATTTGTCTCTTACGGTTTACCAGTTACGCAAAATTCAGCAAAATTAATCGAGAATAAAGAGGTATATAGAGGCTATTCCCAGAAAATTCAAAATATGCATTTTATTTGCCATATAAATATCTTTAATATACGGTTAGAGCAATTTTTCAGAAAATAAAATGTTTCGAAATGTTTCCTATGTAGTTTGGGGTGGGAGGATTTTTCTCAAAATCTCCACGTCGCATCCCTGGAAGATACTTAACTGAAATACCAAGTTTGGTATTTTACCGAATTTTCGTTTTTAAGTTATTGTGTTCATAGACACACTCACACACGCGCGCGCACGATCACGCACGCACTGACGCACAGTTTTTATGAAAATACTTTTTTGTTACAGGATACCTTAAAACGACTATTTCCGAAGAATTTTGGGTAGAATCCAATACTTTCTCTATACACTACGTACATTGTACGTGTAGAGAAAGTAAAAATAAACATACTTGACATATTAAATCCGACATCTTTCTTTGTAACCGACATGAAAAAGAAAATTTATAAGTTGTATTTATTCAGCTATTAATAGAAATCACAACATATGTGACAGCATAATTTGCATTGAGTTAAATGTGCTTTAAAACATTACGTTAATTATTGGATTCGACATGTGTACATGGCCAAAATTTCCAGTACTGCCAATTGCAGTATATACTGGTACTGAAATGTGTGTGGTCTCTTCATTTCTGTGCTATGGTTATAGTTTTCGGTAAATTTGGTGTTTGCATATTACGTTGGGTTTCCTGATACTTTCGCTGCGTTTATGTCTAATGGAATGTTAAATATAGACCTTTCAAATGAGGGCAAATCAGTAGAGGTAATTATTAAGGTATATTAGAATGTGTAAAAAAGGAATGTTTTCTCTCCATGTGATTATAAAATCGACCGCTTTAGGCTGGTATGAAAAAGAAGTGTCAACCTTGAAGATTTGTTGCAAAATGAAATTAGGTTAAGCTGCCGTAAACTTCTGCTAGTGAGGCTATTTTATGATCTTATGTTCAAATGATATGTGACATTTTTACATTTCACCTAAACAGGCCTTGTGTCTTTTGAGAATAAGATGATTGCATTCTTTCATTCTTGGTATTAGCCCAGCCCCTAAGCAAAAATGTATCGAATTTATGTGTAATTGAGGTTATGTGATAATTATTGTATGTTCCACCATATGATACTTCAATTATGTTTAAAATTAGAAAATTATATATTTCTAATTACTATGAAGTGGACATGCTTTTAGATTTAATAGAGCTTTTTTTTATAGTTTATTTCACCCATCTATGAACATTATGATCATTTATTTTTTATGGAAATAGTTTCATAATAGAGTTAACATTATTTCTTTTATGTCTTAGATCAAAAACATGAGAAGAATATAGTCCTTGGTTGAATTTGAAGTATTAAAACATGTCAGACGACAGTTCGTGTGTAAGTGAAGTCACCACGGCTCTAAGTCGCTTCAGAATGCAGAAAACTTCAAAAGAAGGAACACCTTCCAGTGATAGGACAACATTAGACTCTCCAGGCTCACCTGGTGGTGACTCCCCAGATAGCCCAGTTGTGAACTCAATTAAGTAAGACCATAGCGTTTATTAAAACAAGTGATTTGTTTTTGATATGAGGTGCAGTTTGAAGTGAAACAGATATGGTTATTTTTCTTTTAACCCTTAGTTGGTAACATCTATTTCATTTAGTTGGTAGATGTGCATGATTGTTCAATCTAATATTTCAACTATCTATATGTCAGTTGCAAATGGAACTTAATACTGTCATGATCATTGTTTATTCTGCAATAGTATTGTTTTACATGTGTTGAAGGAGACATCACATTCTCATAGGCCTATATTACTAAAGGTAGAGTTTTTTTTTTCCGTCTGATAGATATTATCTTAAATAACTTTTTGGTGTTATACTTATTACTGTTCAAATATTTCATTATTTATAGATGGCTACTAGTGGTAGTATACCTTACATGTCAAAGTAGCAGTTGGCTTTAGAACAGTTTTATGAGAGTGATGCTTATCATTCAAAAATTCTTATGCCGGCATGTTGGCATGGTAGCTCACTGGTAGAGCAACTGGCTAGAGACCGGGAGATCCGTGGTTCAAATGAATGAATGGCATTGACTTTTTCAGTTTGACTGTACCTATCCAACCCCTGTCTTACACACAGCTTGTGTGAAAAAACAATTAATCCAATACCAATTGACCATAATAGTTGGTTATACTATGAATCCTGGGATTGAAAATACATACAACATTGTAAGTCGCCATTGGGGTTGTCATCTCAAAATAATTTGAGATCACCGTGTGGTTTAGCGGGAAACATGCAAGTCAGTTGAGATTCAATGCTATGCTGGATGTAGCCATAATAGCTCAGTGGTAGAGCAACCGGCTAGAGACTGGGAGATCCATGGTTCAAATCCTTGTTATGGCATTTAATTTTTCAGTCTGACTCTACCTATCTACACACGGCTTGTGAAAAAACAATTAATCCAGAAATTCTTATGTTCCAGATCATCTATCAGATTCATTGGATGATAGTGATTTTGGAATAGATGTAATGAATGATATTTTCAGCACAGAATAGGTAAAGTGATGATATTGAAATCAATAGAACTTTTCAGGCAAGATGAATAGTTTCACAGCATCAAATAATGATACCAAAGTTCCACGGCACCAAATTAACACCAGACAAAAACATAATACAAATTAAACTGTCTTCTTGATTAGGGCCTGCTAACCAGTTAGACAATGATCCAGACTCATAAGAAATATGTTGCATGATTTTCATCTCTTAGATTTTGGATGAGATTGTAGCACATACCACATTTTACTTTGTAGCTTTTGCATATTTTTATGCAAATATGATGAAAATAGCATCAGAGTATTAGTATTAATAAGTTATCAAGCTTCTAAATTGTTATTTATTTTCAAGATTCTCTAAAATTAACAAAATAAAATGCCAATTTTGGTCATCCTAGTCTCTTAGGGAGATGTCATTGTTAGTTCCAATTTTCCACGTGTTACAAACTAAGGTTTAATCTGAAAACTGTAATATGTTTTATGATTGGAATTTTGTTTTTCTTAAATTAGTGAGTGAACAATGCTTTGGCTATGGTCTTTCATCTATACACAAGTTTAGAAGGTCTTTTTAAAACTAAATATTTCTTAATATGTAAGTATGCCTAATTACTTTTCAAAATCACTTTGTATTAAACAAATTTCTTCTGAATGTAGTGGTAGAAGTAATACTCAGAGTTAGGAAAATACATCTGAAATGTATTTTAAATACAAAATACAATGGCAAAAGTATTTTACATACAAAATACTTTTGAAGTATTATATTTGAAATACAAAACAGTATTTAAAATACAAAATGCAATGAGCTACTACCATTACTGCAATATTAAATTATACTCATTACTATCAAGCATAATATTTAATTAACAATAGTACATATTAAGTAATTGTCTTCCCATAAATATATAGATCAGAACTAGTTTTCAGAATCAGCATAAAAGAAAACAGTTAAAACGTGCAGAGACAAAAACCAGCAGCTATATCCCTAATTCCCTTAAAAAAAAACTAACTTCTCAAAACCTCATCAGCTCCTTGGAATATGCATAAGTCCTGCAAAAGAAAGTAGCTACTCCACATTGGAAGTAATACATGCTACTTTGACATGTAAGGTATACTCCACATTGGAAGTGTTGCTTCTTAGGAAGAGGACATTAGGTGCTTGAACCTATCTTGAAAGAGCTGCAATATTTCCATCTCCTGTTTTGTTATTGCTCAAATTGCTGAAAACTCCAGCCGACCACGGCTGCTCAGCCTGGAAAATTCTTCTAGTTATAATTAATTCATATATTGTCGGTATCTGTTCTCAGTTTAAAAAATGGATGCATACATGCAGCTATGATCATATAATTTATTTTGGAATTGAATGAAAAGTGATTATGGAATTGTGCCTCCAAATTCATCTTGATTCCTCACAGGAGAGGACCACACCACCTTAAATTTGTTTCTAGCTCTCTCAACGTAATTCTTAAAGTAAATAGGCTTGGTAGCATCTGGCCATAATACAAGTTATCCCCCTGCAGCCGGTCTAGCATTATAGCAGTGGTTTAAAAATAGCTACATATTCTTTTAAGCAATCAATTTCTGTTTCCTTGAAATTTTCAAACTTATATTTCAAAAATGTCAATAGCTGTGTGTGTGAATTTTATAACTAGCTCTAGGGGTTATCAAGGATACAGAAACATTGACCTAAGACATACACAATTCTTCATGATACTTTGGCCTTCCTTAGGCATTCCATTGGGCAGAATATTTGACCATGACAGGGTGGCAAATTTGTCCAATGGATGGTGTGCTGGTTATAATTTTATTTGTATCTGAAGTGGCAATCAAATTCAAGGTGAATATAATGTGACAGCTCCAGCAATGCTGTACATGCAACACTGATTGCCAGAAACTCAACCTTATCATTTCCACTCTCATCTGAAACACATTTTAAGCTTCAATTAGTACTTTTTAATTTACTTGCTTTTAGGCTTATAAGGAGAAGCTGTTACCAGTTCATGCTTGTGTGTGTGTGTGGGGGGAGGGCTGGTGTGGGTGTTAAAGAGCATTCATAAATAAATATGGATTATAATTGTATAACAGGTGCTATTCTTAAGGTTAACTTGTCCATTTTCTGTATATATCAGGCACATGCTCCATGTATGCCAGAAATGCTCTAAATATAAGTAATAATAATTATTTCTATTTAAAACACTGACATCTGGTAAAAAAAAAACCACTCTGTACATTTATAGCTCCCAGGATTAGTGATAGATATTCAAACTGTTCTTTACCAATGTATTGTTTACCAAGAATCAGCTTAAGGATAAGTTGCCAATTGAGGAACGATACCAGATGCATCTTGTGGCATTTTCCACAAGAGTTCTAGTTATCCTCAGTCAACATTCATAAGGTAAAGCTGATGTATAATTATTGCATGTGATCACTGTAATTTTAACTCGCAAAATAATAATTCACTGAATAATTATATTGTTTAATGTTGCCTACCACCAGGTTCCTGTATTGAGACTCCAAAAGTCTGTAAAAGTTTTCACAAAGTTAGAACTATTATCTGTCACAGGACACACATGTTTGTCATGTGCGAGGGCAAAACAACTATTCATGTCATCCAATATCTCTGTTATTGTAACTATTGTAATGGTTCCATAAAACCATTTACAGGCCAGTACTGCAGAATGCTCTCAAATATTTCCTCAATCTGTAACAAAAGTATTAAACATCATGTGTCCAATTAAATTAACACCAGCTTATAGGGGCAGCTTCTAGTATATAGATATTCACTACTTTTAGCCAGAAATGTCTGGTATTTATACATTTATTGGATGTGTTAAGCATGGTGATGAAGATTAATATGAAGGTTTTGGACACCTGATTGAGGAAAATATTTCTTTAACACAATTAGTATCTGAGAGAATAATAATAAAGTAATCTCATTCACCCAATGTGCAGTAGTCCTTAAAAAATTTCATGCCTTTGTAGACCACACATCAGCTGTGGTGTATACATAACTAGCATCTGTTTGCTGCTGCTTAACATCATATGTAACTTTACTTTGCAGTTCATCAATGCTTCAGCCCAGAGTTCATCAAGACATGAATGTAATGCCAAATTCCATTACTGTAATTAACAATAACACATTAAACTTGTTCGTATTGCTACAATATGCATATATTTACTCGCTAATCTATATGAACTTTCTATTAGAGTTGATCAAATTGTGTTTACTACCATAGCAGAATTCATAATTACAGTTGTAAATGACCCCATAAGTTACTGCATAATGGGAACGTTTTAGTACAAAGTTGTGCAACTTGTACATTTTTTTTTTTTTTTTGGTAGGTTTAATGCCCGCTTTAACTTCTTGTGGCACTGCAGGCGATGACACTGGTGATACATGAATGAAGATGGAGCACCGGTGGAATGCGATGGCAGGGGAACTGGAGAAAACCCGCCCCTGCGCCGCTTTTGTCCACCACAAATCTCGCATGCGGTCACTTGGGATCAAACCTGGACCGTCTAGGTGAGAGGCAAGTGGTCTAACCACTCGGCCACGGCGCAGCCATAACTTGTACATTGAATTTAAGAGAATGATACAGTAGTATAACCTAATAATTATAATATCCATACCTTCAAATAAATTCATGAAATCAGAATCACAAATGGACAATGGTCTCATTTCATCTATATATATAAATGAATCTCTGAAATGTATGTATGCATATCACTTCCGAATGACTGCATCAAATTGAACAATTCTTTTTTCGTTGTGTTTGTTATTGTCATGACAAGGTTTATGGGAAAGAAAATGTTTAAAAATAGTACAGAAAAGTATTTAAAATCTCATAATATGAATAAAAACTGTGCCAAGTGAATGCATTTCAGTTAATAGCCAACAGATGGCAGTGGTATCATAGATATTTGTTGCTAAATGGTCGTAGTACTGCTATATTTTTCCCTCCCCATTTAATGTTAAGGCAACGCACCAGTTTATTGACACAATGAAGCAATGCAGCAGTGAAATTCAAATACATTTTTATATATTAACTGTCCTTTCCTTACTCCTGTTGTTTAAAATAAAGCAGAAAAGAAGCTTTCCTGGCGACTAACACCTAGAGTAAATACTTATTTATTTGCCGCTAGATGGCCAAAGTAGTAGTTTTCCTCCTCATTCAATGCTAAGGTAGTGCAACAGTTTATTGAGATAGTGACACAACGCAGCAGTGAAATTCAAATACATTGTAAGTATTAACTGTCCTTTTCTTACTCCTATCGTCTAAAATAAAGAAGCAAAGAAGGTTTCCTAATGATGAACCCTAGAGTAAGTACTTATCTGTTTGCAGCTAGATAGCCATACTAGTATTTTTCCTCCCCCATCCAATGTTAAGGTAACACAACCATTTATCGAAATACACAACGCAGCAGTGAAACTCGAATACATTTTTATGTATTAACTGTCCTTTCCTCACTCCTATCGTTTAAAATAAAGAAGCTTTCCTGGTGACGAACACCTAAAATACATACTTATTATTTGCCACCCTCTATTTTTCTTCTTCAATGCTAAGGAAATACACCTGGTAATGGAGACAATGATGCAAGATAACTGTGAAAATCAAATACATTTTTTATGTATGAACTATAATTCCCTTAGTCACATCGTTTAAATAAAAAAATAAGTATATTTTTGTTGTAATTCTTTAAAATGAACAAGTTATAAATAATGCACATAACCATTAGCCCTTCTTGGAATCTGAAAATGGCAGAGAAATAACGGGATCCGTTTTAGTTTAACTTCCTATTGCAGATGTTGGTTATTTGACGTTAGTGGTACACGAGCTAGCTAAAGAACATGAAGATACCCGCTTCACCATCACACTACAATTGCGGTGCTCTTAATACATTTGATCAAGTATATTTTAGGTTAAATGGAGAAATTTAATACACAAAGCTATCAAATAAAAGCTTATCAGTTGCCCAACCAGATCTACTTGTTGTATAGTTACATCATTGTTAGCCTTAGAAATGACTGTTTTGACATAGAAGAAAATAAAGAAAGAGGTGGAAAACAGGAGTAAAGGAAAGAAAGAGATTTGGAAGAAGCATGAATGTTATTTTGTGACTTTCTCCTTAATCTAATTCATTACCTATGCCAGCATATACCGCCACACTATGGATGTACTGCCATTATTATTATTATTATTATTATTATTATTATTATTTTATTATTATTTTATTATTTTTTTTTTTTATTTTTTTTTAACCTGGTCTGGTCATATCGGACGATGAATGAAATTGGTGAAATGATGCTCAAATGATCTCGGTGTCCATGAAGCTTAAAGTTATTTGACATTCCTTTTCTCAGGATAAGGGGAAATCCCAAAAAAAACCTTAGCCGGGTAACTCACCCTAAGCGAGATTCGAACTCATGACCTTTTGAATATGAGGCAGACACGCTACCACCACACTACCCAGGCGGGTTAACTATTATTATTATTATTATTATTATTATTATTACTACTACTATTATTATTATTATTATTATTATTATTATTATTATTATTATTATGCCAATGACATCTTGGTTGCCCACACTGTTAACTGCATATGTCATCATCCTTTCCACACTACTTTATGGGTGCTCTGACTTTGTCCTTTTCGCAATATCAACTATATATGCCACATTGCGCAGATCGCTGCACTTCATTGCACTTTTCAGATGCAAAGGCATTATTAGACATTGGCAATGGGAAAATTCCTATTGACACTTCTACTGTCCTCATTTCGTTTTCATCAAAATTTTGTCACTTCACAACGTCAAAGGAAGAATTAATATCGAAAGTGTTTCCAAATATTGGTGCAAATTACAAAAACTATGCTTGGTTGAGCGAATGAGCCATTTTAGCAGCAACTTATAAGAATGTAAAAATTCAGGGTAAAATTGATGGACAAATGCATTCATTTAAGTTGATCAATTCCATTACCAATCCAAATGAAGTCATCAATCATCTAACTGAATTCCTAAATTCATTGGATTTGCCAGGATTACCGCCACACAATTTACAGCTCAAGGTTGACTCGGTGATAATTATACTACGCAATATCAATCAGCCAAAATTATGCAGCAGAACATAACTCACTGTTAAAAAAAATCATGAAAAATTGGATTTAAGTTACTATAACATAGGAAAGTTCAAAGGCGAGGATATACTTATTCCAATGTGTGTGAATTGTGTTTTTTGCATGCTGTATGTTGCATGCGCGAGAGTCTGCAAACTATCTGCGTTGTTATTTTCTCTCCGTAAGGAAAATTGTACATTACAAGGCATTACAATAAAGTGTTATAAATTATTTAATTGTAATTTTATTTCATTGCATGGTCATACTGTAAACAGAAGATTTTGTCTTGAGTTTTTTTCATTAGGTACACCACCTCTGCAAAGCTGGAGCGGGCAGCTAGTTTACTATAAATTGTGCCAACTAGTTGTTGAATTTGCATTGCTGACTCTCAGCGTTGTTGCCTAGTTCTCAACATAAGTGATAGATTTGTATAATTATTTGCCTTTGTTCATTTTCTGTACTTTTCCTAAATCCTGAAGACCAATCAATTTTGTACTGTAATGCTTTTATCTCCCAAGGATGAACACACTGAGAATTCAGAATTGTTTCCACCATAAGCCTCAACTTTTTATCATATAATTTGTTATTATTTACTTATTTATTTATTTATTTATTAGAGAAAGGGTAATTTATCTTATTTCACTGTAGTGGAGTATTCTTATGGTATCTACATACATACCATGCAATATCAGTATACAGAATAAAATGATGTTTGCACCTCTGACTTTTCATTTGATCCTTTCTTTAAATTTAAAATTTTTAAAGCATTTTCTTAAGTAAAAACATTTTAATAATATAGTATTGGCATAAATTCTGGACATTTTCTTTTATTAAGTTAATCAAATTTGAATATTGTATTCAACTCTTATTCAAGATCATTACAGCCAGGAAGTATCACCATAATACAGTATTGAATCTTTAATAATAAACTGGGGCTAATTTGGTCCTTAATGAGGTACTTTGAAAATATATTATTTTACACATACTCTCCAGTATCTCTATTGTAATTCTATGATTGCAATTTAATTAAATTTATAAAATTGACATGGTTTTGACCTTTGAAGTTATAATCATTGTACATATATAGGGTGGTCCATATAAAGTATTACAGATGAATGAATATATTTTAAATAGACTGAAGAAACCAAATGCCAGGAATTCCAAATCTTTAGGAGCAAGGGGCCTTCCAAATTGTGATATGGAAAAAAGGCAGTCTGGGCATGCTTCTCAGCCTATGCGGGAAGAGGAGCAGTGTTGAGCTGCTGATTCCTGGAACAAAAGAGCTCAGTCAAGTAGGCTACTTGCTGGAGGAGAACCTGATTTAGGTGCTTGGCAGTGCTATCCAGAAGGATAGATCAGCTGCAGTTGACTAAAGTGCGATGGTGGAAGCTTGCAGGTCCTGATGATGCTGCTGAACGCCTCTTCCAGGTCAGCTAAATGAGCACTTATGTTCATGATGTTCATGATCTCCACATGGAGGTCCTGTGTTGCTGTGCTTATTGAAAGTGTAGGTGGTGTGGTGACGATGATTGCAGTCTGCAGAGGTGTAGTCCGGGCATGTGATGGTGATGACTGCCCGCTCCTCGGGTATAGAGAGCACTAGGCCTGCCCGGTGAAATGTCCTGTGCCACAGAACTGGTGGCAGCATCAAAGACCTTGCACTTGGATGTGGCAGAGTCGGAACCACAGTAGTGGCACCGCAGTGGCAAGTGGAATGGTAAGGAACAGGCGTCTGCTGTGTGCCCAAAGGCAGGGCCATTGGCTCCAATCTTACCAATGGTGTTGGTCCCTGGTCGCAGAAAATGCGAGTGGTCCTCAAACAAGAAGGCCACCACGACTATATGGCGGTGTGGTAGTGGCTGGCAGCAAAGCAAAGCTTGCCCCAGCCGGTGGATCTGGTGGTGCTACTTCCTCAGCAGCTGACAAGCAGCGGTGGGTCTGCGTTGTTCCATGCTATCTAAGTAGAGTCGAAAGAAGAAGTCCTGTGAGTGTGCTCATAGAATTTTTTTTTTTTTTTTTTTGGAAAGGTGAGACAGGTAGAGAGCTGGAAATGTAACAAAATAGCTTATTTTGCCATTGGGTGAAGTGCGGGGATTGAGAGTGAAGTCGGGAATTAAGGAGATGAGAACAGGGTGGCGAGGTTCCACTTAGCACCCTCATTAGTGTAGTGGAATTTTCTCTGCCAGCTGAAAACTAGCCCAGCAGAAGGGTGACAGACGTTATGGGTGACAGGCATGACCTAGGCCTGACTGCCATCCAGGGAGTGAAGGATGGTGCGAAGAAGTTTCAAGTGACTTTATTTTGCATTTGTTATGGTCTGGTGGCCTCAAAAGAGACGTTGGGTTTCGTGTTTCGAAGTTGCCAATGATTTCTGCACAGTTGAGCATATACTGCAAGAAAGCGTTGTTCTAGTAATCTTCCCTGCTTGCAACATAGGATAAGTTGCTGATGTTGCCTGCGTCGAGTTATGTGTTGCAATTGTTGTTCTTGTGGTGTGTCTGCTGGTCAATACGGTTGAAGTGGTGTTGTGTGCAGTGACTAACAGTGAATGTTGGAGATGCAGGCTGCTGATGTTGTGCTTGTTCTGGTTCTGGTTCATATAATGTTTGGGTGGTGTTATCTTGGAAATGGCGTTGTGGTGTGAGCTGCCCTAAGCCTTCACTCAGGGCCCTGACAGTAGTGTTGATGGCGTTGACTGCTCTAGGCATGCAGTGTTGAAGGCCCGCAGGATCTATGTGGTGGCTGCTTGAAGGTCCTGGATTCCAGCTTCAAGGCCACTAAGGCTGCTAGAGTTGCTTCTGGTGAAATGTGGATGGCTGCGGAGATGGTTGCGAGGACGAAGCCAGTCGGGAGCTGATATGCAGGACCTCAGAGTAGAGGTTGTGGCTTCCCTCATGGTGCTGTCAGTCATGGCTTCTGGTGCTGGCGGCAGTTGAGTGGTGGCGAAAACACGAAAAGCTCATGCTCAGTCTGCAGAAATGTTCTTCGTAGAAATTGCAGCTACTCTGGCACCTGCTTAATTTGTTTGATATCTGTGCTTTCTGTTCCAGTCAATTTCGAACAAGAACTTTTCGCGTTTTCTACGAAGTTTGTGTTAACAAGTGCAGTGGACAGTACATAAACTGGCCATTTCACTTGGCTAAGCGATTGATCATCTTGATGGTGGGAGAGATACATGCTCCCGAACCATCGATGGCTCCACAATCCTTCACCTAGATTGAATGTTTAGTGTATAGTGTTCATCAGAAAAGCTTCAGCTTATATATCATAATTTCCAAATTAACTCCAGTTTATGATAAAGGGTTCAAGTACTGTAGTATGGTAACACTTCCTGGCTATAATTTATCAGGTAATAATGACCCTGAATGAGAGTTGAACGCAATAATAAAATGTGAAAGTTACTTAAAATAAGTCCACAACTAATGCCACTACAATACTTTGCAAGTAGGAATTTGAATTGATTTTAAATGGAAAGATTTGAGTCGGTTTTTGTAACACAAAACATTACTTGTTAATTACTTACTGGGACCGGTTTCGGGAACACTTGTTCCCATTTTCAATCCTTTATTCCAACTGAATCTTGTTTTATTGGCATCAACAATGAAGATGGAAGTGCGACACTTTTGGAGGCATCTGGTACCAAATCTATGAATTTCCAAAGGTTGCTGTATTGTGGTAAATCAAAATTCATAGTATGGTTCTTTTTCTTCATGATGTAGATCTCACAGGCATCCAATTCTGCTTGTTTATAAGCTGGTTTTAACAATTTAATAATAGGTGATTTCATGTCCTGATGACCAGAAATGATGGGCAACTGCTGATTTTTCTGTTTGTTTGTATATTAGATTTCTTATATGTTCTTTTAATCTGGTTTATAGACTTCTTTTTTGTCCTATGTATTTCTAAATTACGGTCTGAGCATTTAAATTCATAAATTCCTGGTTTTTTGATGTTAACTGGAATAGGAACCTTTAATTTTCTGCAAAGCAGTTTTTGAATGCTGTAGTTGGTTTTTGGGGCTAAGATGGTGTTATAACTCTTGAAGATCTGAAATTTGTTGTGTGCCCAAGGATTTTAGGTGAATTTTCTGAACTGTGGTTGGTCACATTAGTTCTGTAGAGTGGTTGTGTGTGAGTTATGATTCAATTTTTTGTATTTGCATATTCTTTTTTTATTGCACTTGTGGAAACCATTGTTGGTAGCTATCTGGAGTATCAGTTGATATTCATTATTTTCCATGGAGATGTGCACTAATCTGTATGTTAAGACTATTCAGAATTGCATATTTGTGTGCTAGGGATTTAGCTATCATACTTAATGTAGTTAATCTGTATTTGTGGGTTTTCTGTGTATTCCAAATGTTAGGTTTTTCTTTCTTGTTCTGATTATTTTGATGTGCAGAAATGGTAGACAGCTGTCCCATTCGATTTCTATGGTGAACTGAATTGATTTGTTTTGCATGTTGAATTTGAGTGTGTCGTCCATGAGTTTTTCTAGAACTATGACTATATAATCTACATATCTGTACCACTGTTTGTATAGATGTGGAAATGCCTCACTGATGTCTTTTTCAAAATTGATAATGAATAAGTCGGTTAGAGATGGTGACAGAGGATTCCCCATTGCTAGTCCTGTTGTCTGTTAGTAGCATATATCTTTGAGGGTCTGTCTGAAGTTTTGTCTGATACAAAAATTGGTTAGCCATTCAAGATGATCTACTTCCTCTGCCAGTCAAACTCCACTCAGACACGTAGAATTGGATGTCTGGGAGAAGATCTATATCATGAAGAAAAGAACTATACCACTGTTTGTATAGATGTGGAAATGCCTCACTGATGTCTTTTTCAAAATTGATAATGAATAAGTCGGTTAGAGATGGTGACAGAGGATTCCCCATTGCTAGTCCTGTTGTCTGTTATAGCATATATCTTTGAGGGTCTGTCTGAAGTTTTGTCTGATACAAAAATTGGTTAGCCATTCAAGATGATCTACTTCCTCTGCCAGTCAAACTCCACTCAGACAAGTAGAATTGGATGTCTGGGAGAAGATCTACATCATGAAGAAAAGAACTATACTATGAATTTTGATTTGCCACCATACAGCAACCTTTGGAAGTTCTAAGATCCAGCACCAGATGCCTCCAAAAGTGCTGCACTTCCAACCTCATCATTGATGCCAATGAAATGAGATTCAATTCAAATTAAGGGTTGAAAATGGGAACAAGTGTTCCTGAAACAGATCTCAGTAAGTAATTACCAAATGATGTTTTGTGTTACAAAAACCAACTCAAATTCTTTCCATTTAATATTAATCACATCACTGTCATCTTAAGTGGCTTTGCACATTTGCAATTTTTAAAATTGAATTGATTTGTTTCACCTGGTACATTTCATGCAGTAAAAAAAATAATTTGAGTACAAATAGTACAATACAGAATTTAGTATACTTACATGAAGTATTGAAATACAGTAGAACTTTAATATATTTGTGTCTTCGTGGAAATTTCAAAACAGGTTAATACAGATTATGGAAAAATTGAAATAACAATATTGACAGAATTTGATACCAGCCTTCCACAGATGTATCAGGAAAACCATTATTATTGTGAAGGAATTTGCATATGCTTAGATAATAGCACCTCATTAAACTGCAATGTATTGCTGCAGTGAAACTTTATCAATATTAATTCAAAATCTTCTCGGGCTTCTAGCCAGGTAAAAACTTGGCTTGACACCAACGTTTCAAAGAAGTGCATCTTCCTCGTCTTCAGGGTGAACTGAGACGAGGAAGATGCACTTCTTCGAAACGTTGGTGTCAAGCCAAGTTTTTACCTAGCTAGAAGCCCGAGAAGATTTTGAATTAACACGTCGCCAGGAAAGCTTTAGTTCTTATTTTATCAATATTATTCTTAATTAACATTAAAAGTTGTATCTAAATTCTAAAGCTTGCCTTTAAACAAGTATTGAAGTTTGTTGTTGCATTGTAAGATCTGCTAAGTAATAATCTTTCCTAGGAAACAAAACTGGCAATTTGCTTTCACTTTTCCATAATTTCCTGCCTTACCAAAAAGTATTTTCCATCCAAAATTGCACATTTTGCTTCACTTTCATTCATTTTCTGATGAAATTATAGATGGTACACGGAAGAATAAGTCCATAATAATAAGAACACATGTTCAACTTAATTTCAATCAAGCATGTTCTTTGCCATCTCAAAACACACAATTCATGTCAACTACATTCTTTTCAAATAATAGGAAGACCGTGTTATATAAAATGTGTTACTTTTGTTAAAAACTTTGCTAACTCCATACAGTAATTTCTAGCTGCCAAAATGCGCTAAAATACAAAAAAATGAATGTAAATAAAGGTACATAATTGAAAATTTCCCTATTTATCTATTATTTATTAAATAGAATCAAAAATATACTCTCTGTAGTTTGGATCTGGTCCTAAAGTTCCAGGGTTAATTTATAACAATCTTTTTGTTTTCCCTCTTACGTTATTTACTTTTGTTAGGTAGTAGATTTACTCTCTAAGTTGATGTTATATTTCAAACCTTAAAACAGGGGATGAATAAGAGCAATAGCAAGCACATGCTACAAAATTTTCATTGCATACATTTTCCTTCACAAAATGCATATTAGCAAAATATGTTTTTAGGTTGAAGACCATTACAACTCCTGTTACTTCCACATCAAATACTTCAAATTACAAGATTCCTATAGTGGGTTATGAGATTATGGAGGAACGAGCGCGCTTCACGGTAAGAAAGAATTCAGATCAATTTAAGGGCATGAAAAGTTATTATTATTATTATTATTGTTGTTGTTGTTGTTGCAGTAAAACCTGTCTTCAGCGTAATCAAACAGGACTATCAAAAATGTCCATTAAAGACAGATTTACGTTT
Source organism: Hymenopus coronatus (assembly GCA_030762935.1). Lineage (NCBI taxonomy): Eukaryota > Metazoa > Arthropoda > Insecta > Mantodea > Hymenopodidae > Hymenopus > Hymenopus coronatus. Next base: position 150,335,837 of record CM060882.1, on the reverse strand, counting down.
AATTAAGATAGGCCTAGGCTATTAACAAAATTAAACCATGAACATATATAAATGGACAGAATGAGATAAAAAAAATGTATGTACCTTATTCAATTTCTGTGCAATACATTTGTGTGAGTACACCACAACATATAATGAACAAAAAAATGGTTGTATATACAATTCATTTATTTTTTCCAGTAGTCAAGTTTTTTGCACACATTGCTGCTTAGCTGCTTGACTTTCCACAAACACTTTGGCTTGAGAAATCACACCACACTTATCCGAGTCATTTTGGTATAGGGTGAATTGCTGCAGTTCCTTTAAACTTTTAACTGCATCCCAGTAATTCTTTAGCCTACACTCTTCTTCAAACTTGGGACATATTCATCTTCTTCTGCCTTCTCTTCTTCTTTCCAACTTTGCATATTCTAAATTAAGGCACCTACCATTTCAGTTTGCACATTACTGTCTATGTTAACGTATTCCATGACATTGCAATTGAAAGCACCTTTATTGATGTAGTTTTGCAACTTTTGTTTCTCATCCTTATTTTCTTCACTGTCAATTACTTGACCCATTGGAAACCCTGCTTTTCCAAAACACTTTGTCACTGTTTTGGTAGCAATTTATTTACTGCTTGGCTTATCCAAATTACAGCAATTGTTTTGGCTAGCAGTTCAATGATGTGGAATCCATATTAGCAAGGAAAGCCTGCTTTAACAGTTTACGACAATGTACTTTAACATTCTGAATGATGCCTTGGTCCAATGGTTGAGTAACACTTATGGTGTTTGGAGGGAACCAAGCAAGTCATTGAAAAGATTGATGTGTGGGTGACATGTTGCCTTATCCAAAAGTAGTAGAACGTGCCGGTTTTGTCTCCTCATTCTTCCATTAAATGCCATTAACCATTCTTCCATGATGACGTCATCCATGTTTTTTTTGGTTTAATGTCCGTTAACATGGTTGATTATATCAGACAATGAATGAATGAAATTGGTGAAATGATGCTCAAATGATCTCGGGGTCCATGGAGCTTAAAGTTACTCGACATTCGTCTTTTCAGGATAAGGCAAAACTCCGAAAAAAATCTTAACCGGGTAATTCACCCTAAGTGAGATTCGAACTCACGACCTTTTGAATGTGAGGCAGACACGTTGCCACCACACTACCCAGATGGGCCCATACCTTTTTATTGGATCTCCAATCAACAGGCAGGTTCTGAAAGGTCAATGTTTTTGAAGCATCTCAGCTTAGCAGCCTTACCAATCATTAGGGAAACAGTCAATCTTTCCTTGGGCAATTTTCCTCCCGAAAATTTCTCACCTTTTAAACACAATGACTTATTCGGGAACACACAAAAGAATAATAGCGTCTCGTTGCCGTTTGCTATGTTTTCAGGTTTGTATCCTTCAATTATTGAAGGTAGTTGAGCAATCCAATCAGCGATGGTTTCAGTGTTAACATCATTCGATTCATCACAAAGTTCGTTAAAATCTGATGTCTTTTGTGGAAGCACTCCAACCATCCATTAAATGCTTTGAATTCAGTCTTGCCAGTCTTTCAGCTACCTTTTCGGCATATTCTTGTAATATAGGCCCCAATATGCAGTGATTTTTTACACGAACAATAACAAACCACTCCCACAATATTTCATTAATGTCCTGGTTTTCAGTTTTCTTAGGTTCTCTCTTTATTTTCCCATTAGCAAAATTTTCCAACCACTTCAGAATTTCTGTTTTCTTCTTTAGAATCTCGTAAACTTGCCTATGTTGAACATCTTCATGATCTGCCTTATGCTCAATTTATCTCTTTCACTAGCATAAATCACTTTCACTCTTGTGTTAAGATCTATAGCTATGGTGCCTATAGAAAATAAACCACCACCTTTGTCTAAATTTAGAGGTGTACTGTTATGAGCACTGTATTCTATGCTGTCTGACAACTCTCTGGAGGGGGAATTGGAAAGGAAATAGACAATCAGCTGATTGATAACTATGCAGTAAAGAATGACTGTGACAGATTTCTCAGTATTTGTACTGTCATTAGCACACCTCCCTCCTAGATAGGCCAGGTAGCAGCAATATGGGTTTGTATATCAAGTACTTAAGAGCAGACAATGCACATTCTTACCAGGTGCCTGAAAATTTTCTAAACTCTGCATTCCAGAACTGGAAATTTTCCGTTCAAATGCATTCTTTGATTTCTGTTGTCTGCGTAAGACAGTTTCCATTTAATAAAGGGAATTTAGCATGCTTTTCATCACTAAGTTTATGGGACCATCAAATATTTCTGTTTAAGACAGATTTTCACTTAACATGGGGTCCATTGAAGGCAGATTTTACTGCATTATATTTGCATAGTTCTGAAAATGTATTATGTAAAGGTCAGGCGGTAGGCTTTGGCCCAACTTCTGGCTATAGTGCTGCAGAGTTTTAATCGGTTTTCTATGTGTGCCACATAAAAAGTTGCAGAATAGAGCCCCTCCACATCTTTCCTTGAAGGGTTAGTACTGGAAAAAATTAGTGATTATGTATTCATTTAAAAGCATAGTATAAAGATTTTAAAATTAGGACCATTTGATCTCTTGGTGGATTAGTTTAAGCTCAGTAGAGTTCAAAACATTGATGTTTTTACACCCATAACCATGATTAGTTTCCTCACTAGATACTAAAATGCATACTCTTGATTACTTTTGGTGTTATTGTGTACACTTTTTAGAATTCCTTTTGCACAGGTTTCAAAGGATGAAGAAAATATATTGCAAAATCAACAGAGGAGCTTATTTAGGAATCCCACAGTTAAAAATGTATTCAAGTAACAATATTCATAGTGCTGTATATGTTAATTGGAATCCAGGACTTTTGTGTCTCTCTCCCTCTCACACTTTCTAAGGTTTTAGCACAATAATTATTTAAATCCTGAATAAAAGATTTAACATCATGTAGACTTGTTCTTCTTCCCTATGAATCTAATGCTATTGTAACTAAGCTGTTTCTTATGGTAATCAGTTTAGATACTTACAATTTGAATAATAGCAATGAAACATTTGCATAACAAAACTTGTTGGAAGATTATACCTATAAACTTTTGTAATGTCATTTATTTCATTATACATAACAAGCAATGTATTTGAATATTTTATTTTGTACCCCATTAGAATTTCCCTAAGGCAATAGGCACATAGACAGCCATTTTCTATATGCGACTTGTGTGTTTCATATCTAGTTTCATAACTTTAGATTTGGCCTTTCTTACATTTAAAGGTAATAAAAAACAACACAGATATTTTTGCTTCAGAGTAAACCATTAGCATCGATCACTGATTGATCCAAAATTGAAAACTATCAGAAAATTTTTGATTATGGAAGTTGTGTTTATTATATGTTTGGATTTTAATAAAAGGAAGCATATCTAAATTAATGCAGTGAAGCCCCTTTAGATAGCACCAATGTAAATGTCTAGGAAATCAACATTCTTGAATATAAATTTTTGTGCTAAATGTTTCACTTAATTAGTTAACTCCAATATTAATGTATTCCTTTACAGGTGTACAAATTACGCATTGAGAATTGTATCTCAGGAGATTGTTGGTTTGTCTTCCGTAGATACACAGATTTTGTAAGATTATTTTCAAAGGTGAGTCAAAGCATATATTAAAATGTAAAACCTTGCTTAATTGTTTACACTTGAGCTTAAAGCAGAATTTAGGAGCATTTTGTTTATTGTCCAATGGCAAAAGAACCTTAAGGGATTCAAAGCAGTTAAGTCTAAAACTATGTACATGACATTTTGCATATTTATATGAACTGTAATATAATGCAAGACATTGAGGAAGGCCAGGAACAGCATTTTGTATTTTTATACAGATTGTGGTCTGCTTGTAATTCTTGAATAACAAATAACTATTTTAATTAGAAATAGATCTGTGATTTAGTTGTAAGTATGAGAAATTCCAACTGAAGAAATTTTGAGGGCTGCAGGTCTGGCAAAGTCAGTTAGGTGGGCTGTGTAACAGGATTAAGGTTGTTTTAAGAAATAGTGCAAGAATAAACATGTTACAAAAATCTCTAAAGCTGTAAATGAAGATTATTTTAATGAAAAACTGAAATCCCTGAAATTTTCTAAATTTAGTTGTAATTTTAGGTTGTATTTTTCATCATATTGAAAACTTTCACATAGTATGTGAAAGTATTGACTATTATTAAATATCTGAATATTATTAAATATCTGAAGTAAATCGCCGGAATTTAAGGTGTATTCCAGCCATAAACGTAGGTATAGTTTTGAGTGTGCTCGTGAGAAATTTCCTGAATTGGAGCTGAGTAACAGGTTCTCTGTTTTGGTGGCGGTAGAGGCGGAATCTTCCCTGGCTATGCCAGAAGAAGTGCCTACTCCGTTGTCGTTGGAGATGAGGCCTGCTACCAGGTCCAAGCCAGGAAAGGGGTCCTCTGATGCCAAACATAAGGTGTTAGTTTTAGGGAGTAGTCATGCTAGGGGCATCAGAGAAAGACTCCAGGTGATATTGGGGGAGGAATATGCTGATACCAGTATTTTCAACCCCAATGCTGGTCTAAGCCATGTGGTGGGGAATGTAGAAACTTTTACAAAGGATCTTGATAAAGCAGATCATGTAGTAATAGTGGCGGGACCTGGAAATAGTCTAGATAGGAATCTCAATTACTCAATCGAGATGGACATGAACCGCATTGCCAAGGCCAATAGCCACACTATTGTGAGCTTTGTGAATCTCTTCTGGAGATATGACAAGCCTTGGATTAACAGGAGGGTGAGGGCAGTTATTCACCGGCTTGATATCAATTTCTTAGTCGAGAGGGAACAGGCCACAGTAGTATCGTTGACGTGTCATCCATTGAAATGTATGGTTACACTAAACATGACTTGCATCTGAACTCTCGAGGCAAGGACATGCTGATGCATTCCATTGCTGAGAGTCTCTCATGTACAACCATGAATAGTCCCAGCAATATTCCTGCTTTTGTCACTAGTAATGTTGCTCCTTTTTTAGAGTAAATCAGATAAATAGAGCAGTAAATATTTTAGAAGTAAAACAGAAACCAGATAATCATTTTTCCAAGTTATTAAAAAAAGAGAAATTACTCACAGTATTTCACCAAACCATTCAAAGTTTAAGATATAAAGTAAATGAACTGTTAATTCATTTCAAATCTGAAAAGTTAAGTTCGGATATTTTATATATTACAGAAAATCATTTAGAAAAACAGGAAATATTACATTTTTCAGTGGATGGTTAATAAAACAGCATCTTGGTACTGTAGACAAAAACTCTCTAAAGGAGGTGTGAGTATCTTTGTTAAGAATAGTATAAGCTTCAACGTAATTGATCTTGAAAATTACTGTATGGAACAAACCTTTGAATGTTGCACTGTTCATATTAACACTGTAAAGCAACTAATTATATTAGCAGTATATAGAGCACCCACAGAAAATCTGACAACTTTCTACTTAGACGTTATTCTAAAAGTGCTCTTCAAGCCAATAATTCAATTTATTTTGTGTGATGACTTGAAAACAAAGATAGATTTCTTGATAGACAGCAATCAAAAGATGCAAATTTGTTCACTATTAAGATCATGCAATCTTATGCATACAGTCAATTTTTCAACTAGAATTCAAAATAATTCCAAAACGGCTATCAACAATATTTTTATAGATACGTCTAAAAAGGAGTACCATGAAATACAATCCTTTGTTAATGGACTTTCAGACAATGATGGACAACTCATCAAAATTGATTATTACATACCTAATTCCAAAAAAACAAACCTCATAACCAGCTTTAGAATTATAAATAAAGAAAACATAGTGTTTTAAAGCTAAACTCTCCGAGGAATCATGGGAAGAAATGCATAAACTAAATAATGTAAATGATAAATTTAACCCCTTCTTAAACACTTTCGTAAGAATTCATAGTTCTAGTTTTCCACTCCATGTAAAAAAAATTAATAACAATTCTAAAAATGACTGGCTTACTCAAGGTATAAAAATATCATGTAGAGAACTTTATTTAGCAACTAGAGAAAGTAAGTGTGGTAGACGTAGACAACACTATAAAATGTACTGCAGAATTCTAAAAAGGGTTATAAATGCAGCTAAAAAACTTTGTTATGAAAAACAAATACAGTCCTCTTACAATAAGCTTAGCACTATATGGAACATTTAAAAAAGAGACTGAAAAATGATATAAATGAAATTAAAGCAAACCAAGTGACCATAAACATTCCCCAGCAGATAGCAAATGCATTTAATAAATATTTCAGTCAGGTGGCAGAAAATTTACTGACAAAGAAACAGCCTAAGAGAAATCCAAATTCGTACCTTCAGAAATCCTGTATGGAAAATTTTATATCCTTAGAGATAGTACCCACAAGTGCAACCGAAATAAAAAAAATAATACAATCCCAGAAAAGCAAGAATTCATCAGGATACGATGAAATAAGCACAAAAACACTAAAGATATGTGCTGAGATTATTTGCAAACCTTTAAGTCATATATGTAACATATCCATGTTAACAGGAACATTTCCAGACAGATTAAAATATTCAGTCGTTAAGCCATTATACAAGAAAGGGCAAATCTCAGAAATGTCAAACTATAGACCCAGTATCTTTACTTACAGCTTTTTCGAACATCTTTGAAAAAATTATGTTTAAAAGAATTCATCACCATCTAGATAAATATAATATTTTAGCAAAAGAGCAGTTTGGATTCAGGAAGAGCATATCAACTAGTGGTGCCATCTTCAATTTAACAAATGAAGTTCTCAAGTCATTGGATGGCAAACTTAACACACTAGGAATATTCTGTGATCTATCAAAGGCATTTGACTGCGTTAATCATGAAATACTTCTATCAAAATTATTACACTATGGAATTAGGGGCAAAGGGTATCAATGGATTACATCTTACTTATCAAAAAGAAAGCAAAAGGTTATAATAAATACTTCAAATAACAGCAATGCATATTCTGAATGGTGTGAAATAAAGCATGGTATCCCACAAGGATCTATTCTGGGTCCCTTATTATTTTTAGTTTATATAAATGATTTACCTGCAGTAATAAACAACAACGCCTATCCAGTTCTTTTTGCGGATGACACAAGTATTATAATTAAAGAACACAATGTCAGTCAATTCCCAAATTCATCTAATACAATTTTCAAAACACTAAATGATTGGTTTGAAAGTAATAAAATCCACATAAACTTTGAAAAAACTAACTCTGTTAATTTTCGCACAAAGCATAAAAACATGGCAGACCTAAGGATAGAATATGAAAATAATCAGATTGCAGAAGCCTGTAATACAAAATTCCTAGGTCTTATGATTGATTGTAACATGAATTGGAAACACCATATTGATTATATCTTACCAAAACTGAGTTCTGCATGTTTTGCAATTTGATCTTTAATTCAGCTTATAAATAAGAGCATACTAAAAACAGCTTATTATACATATTTTCATTCATTGATGACCTATGGAATAATATTTTGAGGAAATTCAGTAAATGCTAAAAAAGTATTCATTATGCAAAAAAAGATAATAAGAATAATGGCAGGGGAAAGACAATCAACTCACTGCAAGCTACTCTTCAAAATGTTTGGAATTTTACCATTAGCCTGTGAATATATTCTAGCCATATTGTCTTTTGTAATAAATAACCCAGAAAAGTTTACAAAAAATACAGATATTCATAACAAAAAGACCAGACATAGGCAGGACTTACATAGACCAACAAATAATTTGCAGTTATTCCAAAAAGGGGTTTACTACAAAGGAATAGTTTTGTTTAATTCCTTCTCTCTTCTATAAAAGAATTGCAAATGAACAAAAACAAGTTTAGATCAGAATTAAAAGGATACCTTATTACTCACACCTTCTATACAGAGAAGGATTTCATTCAATCAAAACATACTGGTAATAATGTAACATTGTAAATATAATAAACATGAGTATTCTAAGAATACAAGTGTATGGGGGGACTTTTGGAAACAGCATGTAATTGAAAATTATGCAAAACTGACACCTCTGAAAATTCATTGTCAGAGTTATTATTTGTAAATAAATGTATTAATAAGTATGAATAAATGTAATTATTGACATGATCTGCATCCTAGAGTTTGGGCTTTGAGTCTTAGCTCATAATAGGATCTACAGATTGCAATGTTATGTATGTATTGTAATGTTATGTTATGGTGTAGGGTAGGGCAGGGCAGGGCAGGGCAGGGTAATTGTCATACTTAGATAAGCACCAATAGTAATCAAGACAAGGAATTGTTTATAAAAGTTAATGTTGTAGATTTTCAAAACCAGTAAATCATAATCTTTGACACAAAATAATTTTGTGACACCCTTCACTTAGCTTCTTAAATATATTAAAATGAAGATCATGTTTTGTATTCCTTTGGATACATCTTTGCTTCCATTGACTGGTGCTCAAATTCCGGTGTTACGGTTACTGTCGCTAAGTGATGGATTATTTGTACCTGTATTGCCATCTGATGAAAGTAAAAAAGATTTGGCAACAGTCAATTGGCGGTACATCAATATATAATCAGTATTACACTAATGAATGATTTTTTATACTGATTTTATAAATAAAAAGATTGAGAAATTTAAACTCATAACAGACCATGGGTGGAAAAATCTCTAACATCCAGTTCTTATCAGTTGGGATTTTCATACTTGTAATATTGGATGCTCAGATACTAAAATATGTGAAATATTTTTGGAAGTTTTGTGTGAATGAAAACATTCTTGTACTAAACGGGCAACTAAAGGAATGACACTATTTTCAGCTTAAGAGCACCTTCCCATCAATCAAGCTTTCACTGCCAAGAAAACGTTGGTTTGGAGACAATTTTGACTCAGCCTTTTTGGAGGAAAGAATTAAAGGCCTACAGGAATTTGTGGACACAATACTACAACACCAAGAGCTCTGCTCTACCCCATTTGTTCAAGATTTCTTTTGCTTAAATGAGCCTCCATCTTATGCTGAAACCATTGAAGAATCAAGGGTGAGCTTAGCAATGTATGTTTAGTGTAAGAATTGGCAGAAGACATGTTTAATTAATTGGTAATTGTTACCTTTATTTTTATTATTTCTACCTTTTATATTAGCTAGATGAAGTGTTGCAGTATAACTAAGAATCTTATACAAATTTTACATTGGAAATATGCATTTTGAAGCCTAAAGAAAGAAAAAAAAGCGGGGGAACATTTTTTTTCTGTAGCATTTATCCAAAACAATAACTATTGCATTTAATTAGTTTGTGAGAAAAAAATAACAAGAGTCATAAAAAAACAAAGGCTTTCACGGCCGGTGTCCATGGTTACTGTGCAAGTTTCCGGGCTTGTTGGCCGTGGTCCAATAGAATCCATCTTCGAACTTCCATATGTTTCGTTCGAATCTGGGTCGAACATCTTCAGTGGTGTTGGCTTGGAACTCCCAGCTGCGACTGATTCAGGGCCTGCCAGGGGATATAAGAAGCGGGTCACCGGCAGGCCCTGAATCAGTCGCAGCTGGGAGTTCCAAGCCAACACCACTGAAGATGTTCGATGCAGATTCGAACGAAACATATGGAAGTTCGGAGATGGATTCCATTGGACCACGGCCAACAAGCCCGGAAACTTGCACAGTAACCAAAGAACAAGAGTGCCTATCCAAATTATGTTGCTCTTCTCCAAAATGGTTTATATATCTTGAATTTTAGATAAAAATGAAATGATAACTTCTTTTATAGTTTCTCTCAAATTAATTGCATATCTAGGTTATCTGTGTTCATGCAGATAACTAATGCATTATGTTCAGAATTGCCTGGTTTAAGGCACATTCACTTTTTATTTAGTAATTTCTATTCAAAATATAATAAATTCTATTGCAAGTCTTTCCCAATTATTTAAGAATAATAATAGAAAGAAGGTGACTGTAGAGGAAGTTATTGATACAATTAAGATTAAGTATGTCATAAACAGACTCTCATGCATCAAAATTTCAGAAGAAACCATTACAACATCAAGGATAGTCATACAAAATTAAGTTGTATGTGCAGTATCCATAAGAGTATTATAAAATCATCATTGAACAGTGTATCTACTTTTATTTGGAAAACTTGCAGGCAATTTTTGAGGCACTGGAAGAAACAATTTATCATCTACGCTGTCAGATAAGAGAAAAGGATATAGAAATGACAAAGATGAAGACCCAGCTTGTTGCAGAAATTAAAAAAAAGGAAAAACTGGCTCAGCTCTTAAGGTAATTTTAAGATCCTACTTTACATAATCAAAATAATATATAGTTATATATCATATATGTAAAACAGAGCTTTAGCAGATAAATCTAGAGCCTCATTGCATCAAAAGATTCTGCTAAAGCTTTTTGTGTACTTGGTACACATGCATGTTTTGGGTATTCCTAAATTACCTTAATTTTATTTGATAATATATTTCAGTAGGCTAAAGCAAAGTTTAGGTTATTTATAAAGTTGTGTTCAGAAATAGGTTTAGTTGGTTTGGTAATAGCTTTATTTATTTTTTCAATAATATTCAAAATGTTAAAATTCCAGATGCAATAAAAGCAAAAGTGAAATATATTAAAACTATCTGTAACATTTACCATGGTAATAAACATGGGCTAGGCATTTAGAGACTCATTTTAGGAACTGTCTGTCCTTAAGGAAAGCATTTTTGTGTTGTGTACCAAAATAGTAATTTAATACATACAATATAGTTATAATAATTTAAAGTGCTAATTATATACAGGGGATGATCAGAAACAAGGTTACAAGGCCCATACTCTTGGGCAATTGACAGCTTATTAACAAACAAATAATTTAATTGGAAACTGTGCAGAGTTTCAGCCAGTTGTCACCTACATCGCTACTGCAAGGTAAACATAAATGGTGGCTTGTTTTGAAAACTGGTCTCACAAAATCCACTCAGTTATTTAATTTCTGTGGGGAAAACATGTAACCTCGACTGACATTCACGACAGCTGGTGGAGGTTTAAAGAGAGACTATAATGTCTTTCCAGTATGTCACAGAATGGTGTTGAAAGTTTATAGAAAAAATGCCACCAATTAGGATATGGTGGCCAACTCAGCATGTCATGCACAGATTTGAATACACGTCGCATGGAGGAGCTGATTCAGGACAACAGAGGACCATATGACATATGTTGGTAGAACTGTTAATGTCTTTTAGAAGTATTCATCACATGCAGTGCTGGAAAGTTTATTCCCAATGGGTTCCATGAAATCTGTCCAACCAAACCAAGGAGAAACGCAGGGGGGCAACTCTTCTCCACATAAGGCAACGTTTTTTTTTTTACTGCATTGTTATAGTGATGAAATATGATTTTACCACTACACCCCCAGCAGTAAGTGGTCATCAATGGAGTGGAAACACCCTTCTTCTCTAAAGACAAAGAAGTTTAAGGTGGGGCCATCTGCCGGTAAGATGATGGCCACAGTGTTTAGGACAATGCAGGTGTCATACTTGTGAAGTTTTTGGAAAGGGGTATGCAATGATTGCGAAGCAATCAGGAGAAAAGGAATAGGACTCCTCACCTAGGGTGTCATCTTCCTTCACAAACAGCATGGATCTTATACAGCCCAGCAGACCAAAATGCTGTTGAAGCAGTTTTGCTAGGATATCATCGACCAATCTGCCTACAGCCCACATCTCACTCCAAGCAATTTTCACCTCTTTTCTCACTTGAAGGAACACCTAGGAGGTCAATGATTTACATCAGATAAGTAAAGGCAACACTGTATGACAGTGTGGCTGAACATTCAGGATAAGATTTTTACCAGGAGGGAATATTCAACTCATCCCATGAAGTGACAAGTGCCTCAACCAATATGAAGACTATGTGGAAAAAATAACCTAATGTATGTAGTATCCAAAGACCTTGGAATTATATTACCTAGACTCACCGCTGGCAATGATATGCTATCGCTTAGTGAAACCTGTCGTGCATCGGTAGGTGAAGGGTAAACATGCTTTTTGCCGTATGCTCATTATGCTTAATAGGCTTTAAAATTGAGGTGGTTGAAGGATATTAGAGTTTAATAATGAACATGGTGCACTTCTATGCTGCATAACTGTACCAACCATTGGAAAAATGACTCCGAGATCACTTTCTATCAGTAAGAATAAATTGTAACATTTGTGTTCCAAATTCATTCAGATTTATTCTCGTGGGTTTCCTTGGTCACTAAGCGAATGATAATGCATAAACTAGAATTATTGAGTAAGTTGTCAGCTACTCTGAGACGTAACAAATTTGTGCCATTGAAATATCACAGGCTATACACAGTGCATTTTGCAAAAAATTGTTTCCATGAGAACAAAGGCAAAAAAAAAAAAAAAAATACCCAAAATCTCGATTAAGTTAATTTTTCAAAGATGTAATTTCAAACTGAAACACGACCCCACAGGATGCAAAAAGGAACTTTGCAAAAGTGTTAGAACATGAAGAATGTTAAATAATAATTCTAATTGTAGATTTGTTTATAAATTATTTCAGGAAGCATAGACCATACTCTCCTGTTGTGCACATATTAATATGCCTATCTTTTGTAACTCAAATATACCGCAAACACTGATAGAAAATGTTAACTTAACGTCTTGAATATTGTTTACTGAAGAGAAATACAGTACCTAATTTCACGTTTATTTTATTTTTATACTGTACATACCATCTCTGAAAATCTAGTATCGCATATGTTTTTTTTTCTTTTCTGCTAAATCATTTTATTTATTCGTTTGTTTTTATTTAGGTAATATTATCATATTACCACTTTGACCTTCTATAACGACTGCTTAAATTTGAGGTGCACATTAAAACTGTACTTCTTGATTAACTTAACCACATTCAGTATCTCAGTCATATTTCCAGGCTCTTGAGGGTGGGGAATAAGAATAGCTTCATCAGCCTAGAATCGAACCGAGCATATTTTTAATTCAGCATTTTGACCACTTTACTGCAGAGACACTCTTAACAAATTCTCTTTATAATTCTTGTTGACGACTTTGTGCATTAAAGTAAAAAGGAGAGAAAGTATACATGGAATCACTGAGAAGAAACTGAGAAAATGGAATTAAAGCTGAATTTTGCTCTCTGTGATGCTTACATCCTGTTTGTAAAACACTTTAAATGCAGGTATGGGATATTCAAGTTCAATGATAATATTTACTTCTGTTTTGTTCAGTTATGGGATGAAATTCCATCTAGTCAATGAAGTGATTTTGTTCAACTTCCAACAGGACATTCAAGGTTTAATCTCTGTGCATAGATGCTGACGACCATAAAGACCGTGTTGTTGCAATTATTTCCTACTTAGGTATCCTTATGACGTAATTATAGCTGTTTTAAATTTCACTGTTTTCCCATTACAACCAATGTATTACGTGCGACTTAGGGGGTCTCTTGCCCTCCACCAGACTTCTTCATTTTATGACACTTTATATGGTCTGCACAGTTAGATGTGTAGGGGCTTGGTACTATCGATGGCTGTTTGGTTGTACAAAGTAAAATATACTCGTTTCACTGCAGGCTTTGTAGCCTTAGTTTCTGATCATCCTTCATAGAATGTTATGACTCAGTCCTCACCCTAGTTATTTAGCCAGTGTCATTTCAAAACACTATAGCATACATGCTGACTTTTACAGTTTGACCATAAATATTCAATAGTGGAAGCATTTTTATAGCTTTGTGACAGTGTAGGCACTTTTATAGCTTCATGGGCAGATTTAAGTGAAATATTAACCCAGTTAATGAAGGCCATAAATGAGTAATGTTTGAAGAAATTATTAACAAGCTGAATTATGTACCAATTTTAGTACTCATTTAGAGGTACCATTTGTCAAAAGTCCCCTGAATCTCCCTGGTGCTTATCCTGCTAGCCTCCCTTAAATGCCCCTGCAAGCCTATACAAGATCATTCATCTGCATTACCACAGTTCTTCCTTTTTTTTTTTTTGTTTGTTTCCGAGATCAAGTTGTACAAAAAAGATCCAATGCTAAGTTTAGTTAGCAATAACAGTATACTAGATGTTTGCAAATGTTTGTGAAATCATAACTTTGTATTTTCCCTTTTTTTCCTTTGTAAAACTTTTGCTTCTATATTTTCCCCAAAATATTTGAAATAAAAGTTGTAGAACAGAATCTCAGATTTGTTTTTATCAATAAGTTTATATTATTTCTGTGAACAATATATGGGGAGGTGATGATAGTAGGCTTGTGCACTGATTTGCACTGGCTGATGCAGTTGGGCTGCATAGCACCTGCTCCATTATCCCTCTTCTGCTTGTGTCTCCTGTAATCACTAGTTGTTTTAGTTTTAAAATTATTGTTTTATAGCATTTAAATATATTAAAATAGTATATATTTGTAAAGTCTAAAACAATAGGCTATCTGTGTACTACATCATGCAGTAATGTGAGCACGTCATCTGGCTGTTGACTGGTAGGTGAGAGAATAGAAATTAAAAGTTATATTATGTGAGGTGAATTTTCAGCCAAGAGAAGTGTTTCTTCTCAGAATTCTCTCCCAGGGGAGGCAAATCCACTATCCAGGTCATAGAAAGGACTGACCTTTGGTTTCTTTCAGTCTGGTGATAATTCTGTTAATTAACTTGAAGTTGTCAGAAAGAGAACTAGAACTCTCTACCAAAAACATTACATTAAGGATGACAGGTAAATATTGGTCTGAGTTGGACATCTACATCAAGCAGTGACTTGTGCACCTCAAAAAGTCTGTGGGAGTCCTTATTTATGGTCGAGATGATTCCCTTTTCTGAACAACAGTTGAACTAAGACAATCCAGGAAAAAGAGAGACCCTGTCCATTGTGGCTCAATGAATGCAATATCATTCATTTCTTTATCTTGTTATGTTTCTGTTGAATCAGTTAACTGTGCAAGGCTTATATTATTGGGATCAAAGTGACAGAGAATATAAAGGGACAAACTGCTGGAAATAATAAGTTGCAAATAAAAGACGTCATAAAGACTCAAGGAATATTCAAAAGGAATCAGTCAGTAAGTTTTCAGTATATTATTGGGGATTTGCAATAGTTCTAATAGACGTAAGGAGTATTTAGCATTTCAGCTGGCCGCTAAGATCTCACGTTCTGTTAACTGTCATCTCAGTTAGAAAAGACACTGAGTCATCTTTGAAGAAAGATTCAAAAATGGGCTGGAATAAGATGTCTGTCCCACCAAAGTGACATATGGGTTTGATGAGTACTGATATATACGTACTGTAATTTCATCAATGAACTCAATTATTTCCATATATTAAGTTGCTATGAAAACTTTATTAATACATACTTGAACTACTAAATCACAAAAATGACACACATAAGAAGAAAGTAAGAAAAGTTAATATTTCTAAACCAGAGCTTCTGGCCTGTGAAGAGAGCTTTATGCACATTTGATATGGAATGAGTTGATATGCCAACTTATATGAACCCTGATGTTTCAAATTTTCTCTCACAAAGATTTAATTCTGACCTACATTGCCTCCGAAGACATGTGTGCAAGCATCTATCTTGTGAGTATACTTACAAGTATAGATATAGCTTGGAAATTTGCTGGTAATTGAATGGAGATGTTTGAACATAGAAACCAGTACTAGAAAACAGAGGGAAAGAACTTTGTAACCAATACAAATTTTTAATCCTTTTGCCCCAATCAATTTTTTGTATATAGTGTCCTGTTTCTGCAAATCAGGATGTAGTAATTGATCAGAATCTAATGTTACAAAGCCCATATTCTTAATGTTTTGTCTTTCACAGTAAACTTAGAAGTGTGTGGTAATTCTTACATGCAGTTGGCAACTATGAAGAAGATAGACAACACAAAATGCAAAAAAATTACCTCTCATCCAAAGTTATTTCCATTGTTCAAAATTTTGTTTGTACCTAATAACAGATTTGAAAAATATGTTAAATAAACCACTCAGTAAATCTGTAGCTATGCTAAATAAATCAAATTATCAAATAAGTTGCTACGATTGTGAAAAGAGTGGTAGTTCTAAAAATAATTTAAAGACACGTTTAAAAGAACATCAAAGAAATATCAAGTTTAAGCAGCTGGAAAGACCAGCAGTAGGTAACCATTTTTTGAATTCAAGCCATGAAATAGGGCAGGAAATCAAATTATTAAAAGCCATACTACACCAAAAGAGTTAGATATCTGGGAAAAAAATCTTCTTGCATAACAGTAACAATGTTGTCAATTTTGAAATACTGCCTATGTCATTTTGCAGTTAATACAATCTGAAAATCAAGCTAAAGACTTTAAACAAGCAAACACTTCCGAGATATCCAACCAGAGGTCACCAAGATCTCGCCGAAGAAGGCAGATGTCGCAGAAGTCCAACCACTACTGCCAGAGGTTGCCTATATTAGAATTCGAGGAATGACAACACCTCAGATGTCCACCAACCTGCTACGGGAAGACAATGGATGAATTGTCGAAATGTATTCAGGCAACTTCCAACAACATTTCAGCAAAAAAGTATCCAGAATGGGTGTCCATAAATGTGAGAGTGCTACCCTATGCTCCTGCAGTTGCTCTCTGCCTCTTCTGACCATGAGTAAGGTTGGTGTTCTTCTAACAGACAAGTGAGAGGTTTCACAATGTTGAAGAAACTTCTGACAAACCTCTGGTAGTAGCTGCATAGGCCCAGGAAGCTTCACAGCTCTCGTTTATCTTTCAGGCAAGACCAGTCTCTCCTGCTTGAGTCTTGTCTCAGATGGTGAGTCCAAATAGTTAATTTCCTTGCAGAAGAATTGGCACTTCTTTGCATTCAACTTCAGGTTAACTTGCCTGCAGCTGTTGCAGTATGTTGCTGAAGTTCTCAGGATGGTCTTCCAAGTTGTGGCTTACGACGATGTCATCCAGTTATAGCTGGCAGGCATTGCAAGTCAACCCTCTCATCATAGATTCCATGAAGCTCTGGAAGATGGCTGGTGCATTGCAGAGGCCAAAGGGCATAACTGTAAATTGCCAAAACCCTTGGCCAACCAGGAGGTATCCTATCTTCTTTTTGTCTCTGGAATCTAAGGCTATTTCCAGTATCCTGATTTCAAGTCCAAATCAAGAACTGCTGGCACCAGCAAGTAAGTCCAGGGTGTCATCAATCAAGTATAAGGGGAAACAGGCCTTTCTGGTGAGAGCATTCAACTTTCTGTAGTCCATGCAGAAGCATAGCTCATCATTCTTATTCTTCACCAAGGGACTATAGGGAAGCAACAAGGGCTGTCACACTCTTCAGTGATTTCCCTAGATCTAATGTCTTCCAGCATGTCTCATACCTCTGCCTGTTTTGCCAGAGGAACATGTCTTTATAGTTACCAGGTGGGTCACGTGCCTCTAGTGTCGATGTTATGGTGTACTTGGCCAGTGCCATAATCACTATTCCTTCGCAGAAGTTACCTTTGGTATCTGCTAAGTAGATGCCAGACTTTCTCCAGTTGTGGAGACTCCTTCCTGGCCTGGATGTCCCGGTTGGTGTCCAGTGGGTTCAGCAGCCTCACTGGCACTTCCTCCCAACAAGGCAACAATTACCAGGTAACACATAACCCATTCAATGGGGTTTTCAGTCCAGTACCAGGTTCCGTGACAGTTGACCCTCCAGGTGCACCTTCATCGCTACCTTGCTTCTTACAAGCACAACTACATCGTCTCTCAGGTTCACCCTGCAGATTCCCGGAAGTTTGTGGGGGCTCTGGAGCAGCACTTCATCTTGGCTGAGTTGCAAGATCTTTTGGCCAACATCGACCATTGACCTGTGGCTCCTGAGGATCACATCTTCGCCTACCTTTGGTCATGGGAAAAGTGAGCTCCATCCTAGTGTCAACTCCAGTAGGGCCAACTGGGTGTTCATGTCAGCAAGCCCTTTGCCACATCTACTTCTACCTATGTCTACTACTATCTGGCACAGCCTTCCTTGTATCCAGACAGCTGCGATGAGACTCATCTGTCTAGGGCACGCAACATCACTAGCGGTGTTGATGATAAGGGCCCCAACATGCCCCTTCATTGTCTTTCACCTGCTAGTCGGCTTTGTTGTATACAATCTCTCACTAGGTATCCTGGTTGGTTACACCCCCAGTGCACACCACTGAAAGACTCTGGATTGTCTCTGTCGTAGCAAATACTCCGCCTCTTCGAGTTCAGCAAAGCTGTTTTCTTAGCTGCCTCCATTCTTAGTGATGCTGTTAATGCCTCGTGGATGGTATTGTACTTGCGAAGCATAAGGTGCTACTGTATCTCAATATCATACACCCATCAACAAGGAGTAGATGGACTCCTGGGACATGTAAATAGGGTTTTGTTCACCAACTGTTCAATCACCAGGATGTACTCCTGTATTATCTCCCCTGGCTGTTTAAGCTGATTGCGGTAGTCTGCAGCCAGATGGTGGTTCCCAAAACAATTCTCGAGGGCCTCCCAGATCTCTCTGGATATTACCAACTTAGGAATTGCATTCAGTATTTTTGCCGCCTTTCCCTGGAGATTTGTTATCAGTTGTGCAGCGTCCTCTTCTACAGACCATTGGTTGGGGGGCTGATATTCTATCGAACTTGGGTGGTTTGATGTGTGCCAATATTCTATAAAATTTGGGTGGTTTGATGTATGCTGATATTCTATCGAGCTTGGGTGGTTTGATGTGTGCTGATATTCTATAAAATTTGGGTGGTTATGTATGTTGATATTCTATCAAACTTGGGTGGTTTGATGTGTGCTGATATTCTATTGAACTTGGTCATTCCCCAGCATTGGTCTTGGTCTTTCATCCTTCCACCAAGTTCTTCTACATCCATCTCCACGCCAGTCATTCGCTCATCAATTTTGTTCGCTATCTCCTTCTTAAGGTTCTCCATTCTGCATTTCTGCCTGCATCTTCTCCATTCCTAATTTCACTTTCTCTTCCATCATGTCCATGCTGGATTCTATTTTTTCCTTCATCTTATCCATCACATAGTTCATAGTCATAATCACGTTTCTCATCTTCTCTATTCCAGATTCCATCTTCTCTTGGATCCTCTCCAATTTTAATTTCATTTCATTCATGTGGAGTTGCACTTTTTTTTTATAGACTTCATTTCTGTATTCATTTCGTCCATTCCAGTATTCATATTCTTTATTTCCGTGATTAAACTTTTCATCATATCCTCCATCGTGATGTTAAACCCCCCTCCTGACACCAGTGTAATAAAATTCTCTTTTTCTGCAACAACAAATCTTTATTTTTTCCACAACTGATTACAATCAGAATTTTCTCATAAATAACTGTCTTTCATAACAATTTTACTGTATAGTTTCTTTTTGACATTTGCTGCGGCGACGATACTGCTACGAAATTCCCGTCACACTTACTTGACTGTTGTGAAAACTGAATGCTGGGCAGAGCTTAGTTGCCCTTCTTATACCTGTTGGTCACGTCACTGGAAACTTCTAAAAACAGTTGTACATGCAAAATTACTGCAGCTGTCACAGACTCGCTGCATAATATGAACACATGTGTCATGCAAAGACAAGAGTTAAATGCTTTAAGTCAGTTTTTGTTTCGAGCTAAGGAAAAATGATGGGATCACTTAGGTACAGACTTTCATAAAGTACAATCTAGCTAATGCTAAAAAGTTACTTGACATAAATTGATTACGTATTTCATCATCAGATTCTCTTTTAGTGTCAGAATCTCTAAGGTATGTGCGTAGTAGGGTAGATTTATAGCTCAAAATTATCAATTTCACTGTTAAAATACCAAGAAAATTCACATAAACATACTCTGAAACAGACAAGCACTGATTCGGTAGGAACCATATAACATGATATTTACAGAATTTTTTCTACTTGCCCAACCATCACCTTCATTTGTGACTGAGACTCACTACCTTGCCTGCTATATGCTCCACATAGGTTAAACAAAAATACAGGAGTATATATCAAATAATAAGTATTTTATACAGTAGTGCACCATAGTTTAAATAAATTGAGCCACCCTTTTTATTATACCTTTTGCTCTACTTCCCCTTTGATTGAGAAGAGGCTTGGATCTAAAGATAGGGTGAAGGTACCCTGAAACCAGTCTTCCCAAACAAAGGAAAGTGAAGCAAAAAGGGTGACTCAATTTATTAAAATTTCTTAAATTATTGAATTACAATTCAATAATATAAGACAAATTGAAGTGCCCATGAATACCCTTACTTTGGCATATTGCATTTGAGCCTTGGAGTGTAGTTATATCCAAGCTCCACTTAAATAAATCAGCAGCAATAAAACTTGTAAGCATTTATGGATACAATAAAAAAATTTAGATTCCTAAAACAGAATACTCTCCCTTAAGGAAATAGTGTTTATAAGCAACAAGAGGGAGCTAAATGAGCAATGCATATGCACAGGCTCTTTGGGCTGTATTTCCAGGTATTGCAATTTCTGAAGCATTTGTAGAGGGTTAATGATTTGGATCATAAAATCACAAGTGTAAAGGAACGAACTATGTTTAGGAACAGTGTGGTACAGTAATATATTTCTCTTTCTCATTGTTATCTAACTGATGTGTAATGCTTCCTCCCTTTGCTCTATACTCCTGATTTTATGATGAATAAGGAACAAAGCTAACATTAGTTTCTGTTTTACATCCAGGGAGAAGACTTGTCCACATTGTGGAAAAGAAATCATAACAACACCTAGTTCTACATCCACACCAAAAAAAAATGACAGCATAGGTGCTGGAGATCCCATGTTAACTAATACAGATGTTTCCCCGGTGAAATTGGACTCCAGTTTACAGCCCCTTGTGATCTGATTTTCAGTTATGTTAATTTCTATTTTGTTTATAAGACTATTTTTACTTCCATATTTGCCTAAAGTTTATATCACTCTAAGTGCCTGTTATATTTAAGCTCTCAACATTTAAAGGAAAATCTTCCAAAGATATGAAAGTATTGAATGACTTAATCGCTGTAAACCTATAATGGCTGTGAGTAGCAATTTAATAGATTTTAGCCTTAGGATTGGCATCAGCTCTTCTCTGCCTAGTCTGTATTATCTGGTGTGGATAACTATATTGCAAGTATATTTTTAGATATGCATAACCATTTTAATACATTCCACATAATTTCTCTAGAAATACAGCCAGATTGCATATATTTTTCATTATATTTTTTAAATGGTAGATAAATGTATTCTGGCCAGCTCTTTATTTCTTTTGGTCTTGACATTCACTCTTGTTTAATTTAAATGAACAATACATCCATGGATTTAAAGTGTTGAAAGTTTTAAGTGAGACATGTATAAAATATCTTGTCTTTTAGTGCAAGAGCTAGATGACTTGTCAGCAAACTTTTCTCGTAGAATGTGTAAAGTTTTCCAGTTTTACAAAGTATACCATTAACTAATGCTGTTTGACACAACAAAAAGCATAATATCCACATAAGAGAAAAGTGAAACCTGTTTCAAGAGTACATCACTTATTGCTTATTATAATTTTCTTACGGATAAATCAAATTTAATCTGTTGGTCAAAAACAGCCTAAACAGTAGCCCAGTGATTTTATGTTAGAAAATAAATGCTGTTTAGGGATGGAAATACTTCTTGTTCAAGAAATTTGAACTAAAATCTCTCATCCATTCTTTGAATTCAAATGTGTATGTGTGTGAATCAAAACATTTTTTATGTTGATTTTAAAGAATAAATATTGAAAATATTTCTTAGAATATGCATTAGCTTGTTTTAGAATATATAATTCTTCTTGGGCTTAACTTGCAAATTAATATTATCACAATTGATGTTCAAAAATGGAATGACAAAGAACAAAACTCAGTTTTAAAACTTTTCAAAAACAAGTCAACAAACACTAATTGCAATCAAACTCTAATTCAATGGTTCCTTAAATTTTATGTTTCCTGTGCTTTTTTAAATAATTTTTCACATTATTTGAGGCTGAGTTTAAAATTATAGCTTCCTGTTTTCAAAATAGGAAAAAATAAAATCAAAAACATTTTATGTATATTTGTAGCTCCTGAAAACAATACTGAAACACTGTTTGCATTTATAAGAAATACTTGCAATCTAATTGATTTTTTTAAGATTAGGTGATTTAGAAACAGTTTCTCCACCTTGCTTATGTAACTAGCCAGACTATTTGCTGAAATAGAAGACAAAATCTCTCCTAAATACTCATTCTATTGGCTGAGACATTATCACTCATGACATTAAGAAGTGTGCATAGATCAATTGAGGCACAAAATATCTGTTTCTTGTTTAAGGTACTTGGTGGTTTTAAGAGTTCTCTCAGACCTGTTTCTTATGCAAGATACTTGGATGTTTTCAGGTTTCTCAAATCATAATTTTCATGTTTCCTAGAATCAGCATCATATTGCATTGGTCTTGCTTCAGCCAGCCATCTTAAAATGATGCTCATTTTAACATTATTAAATATAATTATGCTCATTTATGAGATATTTTTATTGAAAATCTTACATAGAATCCAAAAATATCACCAGTAAGTAAAATTACAAATGCTAAATATAATTAAATTACAAATCTGCAAAGATGTCATGCAGGCAATAATGCATCCTTATTGGTCTGATGTCACTCTCTATTAGTGCAACTAGCATAAAGAATGATATAGATAACTTTGTTCAGTTCCATTTTATTTTAGTGTATGGTATAATTAAAGTGTGCTTTTTGTACAGCATATGTAGCAAAACATTTTCATTTTGGGATCAACATAAATTCCAGCAAGATGTTGAAGCATACAGGTTATAAACCAACAGTGTAAGGTTTCTCTGTTCACCCATATACCACAAATCTCCAGCAAACTGTGTATTCACATGCCAAAAACATTTTTCTGTTTGTATGTTTAATTTTTCTCTAATGTCCTTTGAAATCATACATTTGCTGCGGGTTAATCTCTTTAAGAACTGCATTACACTGGCAGTGCTGATATGCTCCTGTAAATTGATACGTGTTAACATTTTTTTCCATGCCTAATTAAGAAAATATAGGGCAAAAATCAAAACATCTGATCATTCTGTGCTAAGCAATTAACATACTGTTATCATTACATTCACCACAGAATAGAATCTTAATGCTTTATTTGTGTTTTCCTTTCCCTTATCCCAAAATGAAAGATGCTTGTGTTTCTTAGTGTCAAGTTGCAGCTATTTTCATTCTCTCTCAATATCCCTATGGCATTCTATGTTTATGAAACACAAATTAATAAGCAAAAAGTCTGCTAGTCTACTGTACAACAAAGTTTTAATCCAGAAGTTTTGCAAATACTTTGTTGTGAATGAAAAACATGATTACCATGCTTGACTATTAGCTTCTGAAAATTAATTAATATTATATTTTTTAATATAATCGTTAGATTTGTTGCAACTTACATAATCAGGTTGTAATAAGTGAGTATGCTTCTGAACAATATTCTTTTATCCATGAATTTTGACAATTGTAAAACAATCTTAATTTCAGAAAAATTGTGCTACAATTAATGCATCTGCATATGGTAGATTATCCAAATGTGCCTTTTTTAAAGCCTTCTTCTATCATTTTAAGAAGAAAGAAAGAAAGAAAAAAGTAAAACTAAAGCTCTCTTAACTATCAGTGCAAGCATATGGCATATCTTTGTATGTTACCAGATGGTGATGTCACCATTGTGCTTACTTGAGCAGTGTTTTCAAGAAAAGGATTCTAAAATATGTTTTCCTTGCTTTCAAAAGAAAATAACATTAAAGTGCTGTTTTGTTCCTAGTTAATCTTAGGATGAAGTGTTCATTAAAACATTTTTGGTACTCCTGCATCTGCATTAGTACAATATGAAAATGCACACCTTATTGCTGTTTGATCATCTGCATTAAATAATTTATTCTTTCCTGGTAATATTAAGTGCTACAACTTCATAAATAACCTCAGATACTGAGTACATCTATACTATAGGTTTGTGTGAAGTGAGATTCTGCAGCTAAGCCTGGGATGGAACCCAAGCCTAAAAACATGTTATAGTACTCTATAGTCTTTTCATACAAAGTCTTATATAAAGTATGTTTTTTGGAAAATTAGCAATTGCTCAAATCTATACAAATGAATGTAGGTGCACATACAACATAAATATAAACAAATTAGTTTTCATTAGCATATCTATTTCATGTTAAACTTAGACTAAGTTGCACAATTTTTTTTACGCAAACCTTCACTTGCTGCTATTTAAATGAAAAACATTTTCAAGAACATTTCAGATTTAAAAACTTGGTAAGTGAGGTTTGTGTAAAAGAAAATAAATAAATAAAAAATAAAACAGTGTGACTCATTCTAAATATTCATGAAGTAAACTTCACTGTACAAAATGCTTTTGTGTTTTAATGAGTATGAATTTCATCTTTTTAATGATGTAAATTGCTGTGAAGAAAGAGAACTGTTTGGCTAGAAAATTTTGAATCATCAGTCCACTGTACTAATTTTTTTTTTCATGTGGGTATACATAACATTGTCTAGTGAAGACATAAAGGAAATTCGTTTGTCTGTCATCATATATACATTGCTTTCAAATATCTCCTCCAATTTTTATTTTGTTGTGTTAATTAGTATGCATATGTTTAATGTATGTTCTGTATTGTTATGCAGGCTTTGTGGCTATTTAATATTTCTTAATTTAAATTTTGTCTTTCTTGTCACTATGTTTTTATCTTGAAGAGATACTTTAAATCAAACATTTAAATTTCATTATTCAGTACTTTTTAAAAATATGTTCTTCATTTACTTCACAGTAGATAATTGCTCAAAATGGAAATTGTAATTTTCTTATTACAATTTATCAATTCATTCATCTGTACTAAAACAAAACAAAAATGAGGCATTGCTGAACTTCTTTGTGTACTTTTTTTAAATTGATGACTATGTATGACATAATCAGCTATTACATTATTATAATTATTATTTCCCTTTGTGTGTGATAGATCTAAGACTATGGTTAATGTGTTAATATGATATTGTTACAACCAATAGGGTGTTTGTATAAAATATTTAAATGGTGCAAATTTTGTGTTCACTGGATTTGTAAAGATATGTTTATTTTATAAAAATAAGCATTTATACAAGCATATATGTATATTTGACAATAGCATTACAAGAAGTAAGAATAATGGCTAGCATCTTATATAAGTTGATTTTATATGTTTGTAAGACCTTGGCTGAATTAATTCTGATTATGGTGAAATATATCACATTAACAGTATAGCATATCTGAGAAGATTCGATCTCGTCACAAATTGAAATGTACTCAATTACTCTTTTCTTAATATACAAGCACAAAACAAGGCATATAGTCACTTTCAGAAATAGGATATAGTGTTTACAGGAATTAGAATGTCATAGAGAGTGCACGTTATTCTTAGAATGCCAGAAAATCTTCTCAAATATTTCTTCAAATTCAGTTAATGAGTTACCTTGCTTTAAATTTTGATATTTTTTTATCAGGTTCATTAGATGCAACCTGAGAATTTCCTGTTTTATTACAAAATTTAAATATGCTTGTGAATAGCATAATCAAATGTTATTGTATTGCATATTATTGTTGTATATTACTATTAATTAAAAATTATTGCTGATTTAAATTGTTTACTACGTTTTAAAATGGAATAGCTTCAAAAGTAAATATAATGCTTACCAGTGATAATTAATGAAAGTGCAAAATTTAATTTTTGTGTGGGTTTCCTTGTGATACACTATCTGCATAATGTATCTTAAAAACAAAATGTAAAAATATTTCTTTTTTGTTCAAAGAACTGTAATGATACATGTGTTGTTTCTATAATTGCAAGAGAGTTGGGCAGCTTTATATTTTGGTAAAATTGAAAACTTTATTCTTGGAGTATAGGAACAAAAATTGTTAAAAATGTACATAATTTTCACCAGTGTTACAAAATAAAAAATGTAATACAGAGAAACTCATTGTCAAATTAAAAAGATAGACAGAGATTAAAATAAAATTAGAAAGTGATTGACAGATAAGGTTTTGTCTTAATGTCAGATTAGTATTGCAATGGCATATAGATGTACTGGTATGTAAAAGAAATTCCAGCACACCAGTAATACTGATATGATCCTGATAATTGACAATGTTGTTAACAAACATATATTTTGTAGTGCTTGCTCTTTAGAGATAATCAGCTCACTACCAACCATTGTCAGGAGATGATCTTCAAATACATAGTGATATATGTTCATGAGTGCCAATAAAATTCTTTGCATTTTTTGAGCCCTGCATTATATATTTTTAAGAGGAGCAGGGATTACAATTACATTGTTTAAGACGAAAATTGCCAATGCTAACCATACCTTGAAAAGGAGATGAACAAGTGAGTAAATATGGAAATGCAGTTACATCATCACAATGAAATTTTGAGACAGATAATTTACAGTCTGTTTCTAAAGTTAATTTGGGTATATATTTAATAAGCTTTAGCCTTTGGACTATTTTGCTGTGGTTGCTGGTTTAGTCTAACAGAAGTCAGCACCTTCAGTGGCATGCATCT
The DNA here is from genome assembly GCA_030762935.1 of Hymenopus coronatus. Lineage (NCBI taxonomy): Eukaryota > Metazoa > Arthropoda > Insecta > Mantodea > Hymenopodidae > Hymenopus > Hymenopus coronatus. The sequence goes on along the minus strand of CM060882.1, from coordinate 150,309,257 downwards.
TTAATTATACCAACTGAGAAACAATTTTCTGGAAAGATGTTAAATAGTTCTTGGTTTAAGTGAAGACTCCTACTATTTTTATAGGCTGTTATTCTGATATGTTTATGCTTCTAGAAAGATACTGGTAAAGTGATACAAGATCGTTAACTCTTTCAGTGTTAACTAATGTATAGGCTGCACAGCAGCCAACTTACAGCAACACCAGCTGCTGTAGATAGTGCTACACCTAAAGGTACAAACTCTTTTTTGATCCCAACATCTAATACAAATGAACACAACAGATTAGACAGATTGGTTGCAATGAAAGATTTGTTATCAGTTTCACAGTTGGATTATTTTCTATTGTGGTGTAGTCAGATGACTTGATACTTCTGAGTTTGAAAAGCAAGCAAATGGTTTTTAAATCTCCCAAAAAACTGAGAATGATTGTTTGGCAGAGCAGTTTGTAGCTGCTGTGCGCAAATAAATCTGAGAAGCAATTCTGATATTTAGAAAAGCATAGAAAAATATTTGTCTCTTGGGCCCATTTTTACAATGTTCATCTGGAAGTAAACATTAACTGACAGTTTTCTTTATGTCAGAGTAAAATTCTAGTAAAAATTTCTTAATCATTTCCAAATTAAAATTTACTACCAAAATACAATTATTTGTAATAATTGGCAGAAATGTTTCAATCAATGCTGTGTTTATGTTATACGTAAAGCTGAGAATGAAATATGCAGTGGTAAAATGTTTTGTTTTCACTGTTATTGTGAATTATGAATTTATATATCTGAAAAAAGAAAAGAATGAGTTATTTCTTATTAAAGGAGAAAGACATTTTTATTTTTCATGTAGAGGGTAACGGGGGGATTTTCTTGAAAATTTTTGTGCCGCATCCTTGGATGATACTGCACTTAAATATTAAGTTTGGTGTTTAGCGAAATTTTCATTTTTGAGCTATGCTACCCCTTACCCCCCTCACTTATGAACTGGTAAAGGAGCAAACCTGACTTAAAATTGGACATTATCTGTAAAATACAGTTAAATCTGATAGGAACTGAGGTTGTTGGGCTAATAGTCTTTGATGTTGATTAGTAGTTAAGTTGTTGGATAGGTAGAGTCAGACTGAGAAATTCAATGCAATAGCCGGAATTTGAACCACGGATCTCCCGATCTCTAGTCGGTTGCTCTACCACTGAGCTACAATGGCAACATTCAATTTCTCAATTTGTTTCCCAGCAAATCACAAGGTGTTCTCAAATTATTTTGAAATGACATTCCCCTATGGCGACTTACAATGGTGTAAGTACTTTAAATCCCAGGATTCATAGTATAGCCAGCTATTATTGTCAAATATTGATTTAATATTTTTTTTTTTAACTATAATAGTTGGCTATAATATGAATCCTGGGATTTAAAGTACTTACAACATTGTAAGTCACCATAGGGGTATGTCATCTCAAAATAATTTGAGATACCTTGTGGTTTGCCGGAAAAAATACAAGTCAGTTGAGAAATTTAATGCTATGCCAGCATGATGCCATGGTAGCTCAGTGGTAGAACAACTGGTTAGAGATCGAGAGATCCATGGTTCAAATCCTGGCTATAGCATTGAATTTTTCAGCCTGACTCTACCTATCCAACTGCTGTCCTACACAGGCTTGTGTGGAAAGAAAGCAATTAAATCAATAGGTAAGTTTTATGATCATAAAATTGCAAGAGAAGCTAGTCACTGTTGTATGCATTCAGCTTGAAAGCTTAACACAATGAAAATATGAACATATCAGAATGTTTTTTGATAACCTCACACTGTTTAAAAATAGTAGCCTAATTTAAATAAACCTGTAGGAGTATTGTTGTTATAAAATATGAAATGTAAAGCAAACATAAATAGTAGGATTGTATTTTGTAACCTTACAAGTAAACTGAATTTTATAAGTTCCTCTCCAAAATGTTTATTTTTATAAGCAAATTAATTATTCAGATTAGTTCATACAGCATTTATATCCATATTGCTTTCATTTGTGACATATTACTCCGCTAATTCCAATGCATTAAAGAACAAGGAAAGCAAGCTTATTTTCACACAAACTGAAAATAACAATAGGTTACATTAAGTCAGATTGCTGTGGGTTGGTTGAAATTAGTGAAAATAAACTGTTATAATATTAAAACATGTTCTTAGTTTTTTGCGCTTGAGTGTAAAACCAGTATCATTAAGTACTGGCTGAACTAATCGGAAATTTTGCAGCATTATCAAACATATGTACTATTTAGTTTTTAACTGCAAGGTATTCATATATATTGCCACTGACCTTATATGCATCATTTCGGATGCAAATATGCCTACTGAATCCACCATGACACTATGGTGATTTTATACAAAGCAAGGGCTAGTTCGGAAACTGTGCTAATACCCAATGGAAAGGGAACCAGTTCAGAAAATGCGATAAGACTGCTATGAAAAACCATACTTGGAAGAAATATAAATTTTATGTTCAGATAGTTTATCATCAATAAATGCATTCTAGCATATGTATTATTGTCCCAGGATCAGAATTTCAATGTGTCGTGGTGGTCATTCTGGACACCTGCATTATTAAGATTGGCTAAAATTAAGAACTAACTTCACATACAAAAAGAAAAAAAAAAAAAAAAAAAAGTAATTTGGATGCAGGAGATTATAGAAAAGATGATGTATTGAAAAAGAAAACTGTGCTAAAAAGAGGCCAAGGAGAAGAGCTTAAAAAGAACATGCAACTCAACCTAAAAATTAAATTGTATGAACAATTTTTATAATTTTTTAATGAAAAAGTAGATTATTTTATTGTATGAAAACTTGATTGTTTTATGGGGAACCAAAGTAGTCTTGAGATCATGTCTGGCCATACAGTTTGAAAATTTTCATCCATAGCAGCCAGAACATTTACTTTTTAAGTTTCCAAGGTAGTACTCCTTTCTGAAGGAGGTTTATATTCTCCTTGTTTCTGAGTGATATTGTGTCATACTGCACACACAACAATAATTTCCATGGTGGTTTGTGATTTTACCCTGAGACCTAACAATAGCCTTGGAAATCTTCTCTACCAAATAACTAAGCATTTTTCTGTTACGTTTCTGGTCTGATGCAAGATTCATTGTACAATCTTTCTGCTCTATTGTTGGTAATGTCAAAGGGTGTTAATGTTTACTTTTTGTAACCTCCCCTTTCTAAACATGCCTTTATTGACTATTCACGTAACTACGATGTGTGTCTAGAAAGTAAAAACATTTCATTCTACCACCTCTGCAACCTAGTGTTACAGTTCCATGCTTACATACTCATCTCTCTGGTTCATTGTCTATGCACTGATGCCGTTACAGCTGAATTATATTGAGTTTATAGTGGTCATTCAAAATGTTTAAGGTAATTACTGATCCTGCTGACTGTGAAGTGCATTGTGTAATACGGTTCTTGAATGCCAGGAATGGTATATCCCACATAGATATAGGGATGACAGCATACCGGAAATGTTTGTCTAGTATTTAGAATTTTTGTCAAATTACAATGGCCGAATTTGTGCATACACTGATGGAAGTATACACCGACGGATGTGCCTTTGTTTATGAAACCAATCGATGTACTCGGTTTTCATAGTAGCACATCTATCGATAATGCAGAGCTCTGTGCCATATACCGAGCTACTCTGCTTGTTCGCCGTCGAAATTTAAGTGACTGCCTCATGAGCATTTCAGAGGCTTAATGTGCTATACAACTGCCATCCTATCATGCAGCGAGGATCCCTCCACATTTTACACGCTTCTGGAGCTAATGTGGAGTACCTGCCGAGGTACGAACTGGCGGAGTTGGCAGCAAAGACGGCAATCACAGAACCCAGTACTGCAATGGTGGTTGTGAGTAGAGCAGTAATTTCGTGCTGGGATGAATAGTCGGCGTTCCGTAGAAACAAGCTTTAGAGCAGTGAAGGGCCTTCCAATAAACTGGGTAACTTCCTCTCGTTTAACTCCACGCGAGGAAGTGATATTGCCTCGATTGCGTATGGGCCACTACACTTTCATACATAGTTACCTACTCTGTCCGCTATGTAGAAGATTTGTCGGTCGGGCATGATTTGTATGGTGTTTAATGCACGCTTTTGCTACGATGGCATTGGTGATACATAGAATGAAGGTGGAGCGCCGGTGGATGCGATGGCGAAGGAAAGCAGAAAAACCGGAAAAACACTCCTCTGTGCCGCTTTGTCCACCACAAATTCCACCTGGGACCTAGCCTGGGCTGTCATGTGTTGCTAGAGTGCGTTCATCTAGCGCATATTCGAGAATCTTGCAGAGACTGCCGGCTAGTCTTGCAGAGGTCCTGGAGGAGAATAACCGAGCAGTAGATAAGTGGTTTTTTTTTTTTTTTTTTTTAACGTTTATCAAAGGTAACCTTCCAATTGAGGATTTAGTTACTTTTACTCCTTTTTTCGTGACATACTTTGAAATAATTTTATAAATTCCCTTTGCTATTATTAGCTTTATATACATTCGTCATCTTCCGTGTGGGTTCAAACCCGGCGGAGAAAACAACGGATTTGCTTTTTTAAATCCTTAGCATGGCTTCCTTCGGAAAGGAAGTAAAGCCGTTGGTCCTGTGTCAAATTATGACAGTAAAATAATCTCAGTGCTGATAAAGAGGCCTCTGAGCAAAATTAAGCGGTCTTTCACGCCCAGCATATAAAGAGACGCTGAGAACCACAGCAGTTAAAGAGCGTTCATAAATAAAACTTTTTTCATTTTATATAGAATTCGGTGGCAGAGTTAAATGTACAAAATTCACTTACAATAATAATCTTAAGTTAAATTGAGAATAGTAATACAACTAGCAGTATAACATATAGATGTTTTTTTTTTAAATGCCTAACTACTTATTATTCAGTATAGTAATACTTATGCCAACTACCAGCTAAGTTATAAACAGTTATTATGAAGCCTCAACATTAATAATGTTAATAATATACACTAAAACAGTTTTTGAGATCTTTAATTACTTCACAATATTTACTCAAATTAACTAACAGTTATTCTCTTTAAATTATTCCTAAACTTCTTTAAGATCAGAGGGCAGCCCTGAAAGGCTGCTACATGCAATTCATTCCATTCTTCAATGGTCCTATTAACAAAAGAAAATTTTCCTACGTCGGTTCTGTACCTTCTACCCTTAATTTTATACAAATGATCGTCTCGTCCGTAGTTTGCTGGGTTTTCTAACGTCCACCCATGCATTTAAACCAATATACGCTTTAAATAGTGCGACTAACCTAACTTTTAGCGGCTCCCATTTATTCTCTTCGCCTTTCGTAAGTCCAAAATCTTTACCTCTCTTTATGAATTTAACAGCCCGTCTCTGTACCTTTTCCAGCGAATCAGTTTAACTCTGTATGGGTCCCAGCATGCTACTCCATATTCCATAACTAAGCACTTGTAGGCAATTTCCTTGGACTTTGCGCTCCCCTTCTTCAGTGTCCTTATTACGAAGTGCAAGGTCTTCCTCGCTTTCGAAGATGTAGAATTTATCTGATCCTCCCATCCGGCATTACTTGACAAGTACACTCCCAAAAATTTGCAGATGTCCACCTGTGGAATTTGTTCCCTGCTCATATGATAGCTATGTAGAACTTTCCCCTTAGTACGACTAAAACAATTGACTTACTTTTCCTAGCATTAATTGTCATTTTGTTTATGGCGACTCACCCACGTATTTAATTTAGGTCATCCTGAAGAGCGATCTCATGCATGATATTTCGAATTTTATTCTAAATAATACAATCATCTGCGAACAATCTAATCTGACATTTAATGTGTATAGTTATATCATTAACAAAGATAAGAAAAAGTAACGGACCCAGTACCGAGCCTTGGGATACGCCTGAACTCACAAAACCCTTTTCAGATAGTTCTTTACCAATTCTTTTCTCTGTGTCCTTAAGTTCAAAAAATGTTCTATCCACGATATTACGCGATTATCGATTCCTGTTTTTGCTAACTTTCCGATGGGTAAATTATGCGGCACTACGTCAAAAGTTTTAGAAAAGCCTATCACCATTACAACAATCCTTCCCCCTGCATCCACCTCATCTGCTAAATCCTGAAATGATGAGGTTATTTGACTTTCACACGAATACCCAGATCTAAACCCATGTTGTGCTTCTTTGAACCATTTTTTTTTCTAACTCCTCCCGTAAGTATTCCGTAATTAAATGTTCCATTACTTTACACACTACTGAAGTTAGGCTAACAGGTCGGTAATTGTTTATTCCGTTTTATTACCCCCTTTATATATTGGAACTACAATAGCGGATTTCCAGTACTCCGGTATAGCACAGTTGTTAACCGACACATTAAACAAGAGCATTAGATAGGGAATTATGGCTTCTGCCCTTTTTAAAATTTCTGTAGGTATATTATCCGGTCCTCTCAATTTCCATTATGTAACAGCTTGATTCTTTTCCGTAATTTGGATGTCATTATTTGAAAAATCGATTCTCCACCATCCCCAAAATCCTGTTCAGAACTACTATCCAATTTATGAAAAACCGATACAAAATGCGAATTTAATATGTTGGCTTTGTCCTTATCATTTCTGCAGCAGTACCATTAACTTTAAAGTCCGGTGTGTCCTCTTCATTACCCCTGCGTCTTCTCACGTAATTGTAAAAAGCTTTCCGACCATTATTTTCCCCGTTAAGGATTTCTTCTAAGAACCGTTCCTGTGCTTGCAACTTTTCGTCTTGTAATTGCTTGGTTAGTTCTTTAAATTTATTAAAATGCCATTCTGATTTCCTCCTTTTGTGATATGCGTGCCTTGTCTTCCTTTTAAGTGACCTAATACGTTTTCTATACAATTCTGGATCGGCGTTATTTTTTAAAACTTTAAATGGCACTGTTTAATTATTGCTTCCGAGGTAAGAGTTTTGAAATTAGTTCAGGCTTCATTTACACTAGTGGTAGATTGTACAAATTTCCCATATTGTTGGTGCAGAAAGGTTTGGATAGCAGCCCTGCCCGCTCTTTGGAATTTCCAGCTAATTGTCAATTGTTCTGTTTCAAACCGGTTTGTTCGTCCCTTCCAGTTTACTTCTAATTGCATACTATGACAGTCACTGATACCTGGTAAAACCTCGCATGCAGAAAACAAAGACTCAGGCCTGCATAAGAATACATCCAGCAAGGCTGATTTCCTCGTACCTGATTTAAGAACTTGCAACATTCCCTGCTCCCGGACCAGACAATTCACTAGATTTTAAGCTGCGCCTCCTATTAGCTGACCGTCCCAGTTTACATTTGGCAGATTCAAATCTGCTACGATAACATTTTTTTCTCCTTAAGGCAGAGATTTTTTCTGTTAATTTATACAATGTTTTATAATCAGTTTTGCCAGGTGGTCGGTAGCAAGCTATTATTGTATTATTATTATTATTCCCTTCGTTTTCCTGATCAATAAATTCAATTGTCATAATTACTGCATCCTCTTCTACCCACAGTAATTTTCTGTTTTGGTGCAAATAAAAATTCCCCCTCCATTTCCGCCCGTCCCTCCTGAACACACTGTAATCTGATCGGAAAACTTCCGCGTCGTTTCTCTTAATATTTAGCTATGACTCCGTACCTACAATTATATTCGGATTGCATATTTCAATTAAATTCAAAATTCTACAATTTTATTTATAATACTACGGCAATTTACCTGTAACAGCCGCTTCTTGTTTATACTTGCGAATAACTGGCAAGTTCGCTCTGCTCAAGGTCTCAGGAACTAAGTAATAGGAGCCTTGCTGGAACTAATCCAAGTCCTTTTGATTTTACTGAAGGAGAATCTGAATTCGTTTCAGCTTTAATGTGAGGATGTTAGAGGGGGATTTGCACCAATTAAGGTGAATATTCTAGAACTGTGTTTATTATAAGAATACTAACATGTGTAATTTTCCTTGGTTCTAATTTAATCCTTTATGTTTTATTTCACATTATTTTATTAATTTTTTTTTTTTTTTTTTTTTTTTTTTTTTTTTTTTTTTTGCACGTTTGGGTACACGGGACATTCCCTCGATGACGTAATTAATATTCGTGTTAATGTTTTTATTGCGCAAAGTTGTTTATCTACTTCAAGAAGTCGGATAAGAATCTAGCTAAATTTGAGAAAGTATATATTAATCAAATTCAGTAGCATAAAATCTGAATATTCAGAACTTCTTTCGAAATTGTCTTCCATCCAAAAGTCACCAAATATGCATCACGCACAACAGCAAAGCTTGAACAATAATTGCATACGCTTTGGGTGATAGTGCAGTAATACGTGAAGTCAATATTATTAGAGCCTCTACTTCAAGGAATTGTGGCCCCCAATTAAAATTAGTATAGGCATTGTCATAAATCCCAGTAGCCGATATAAGCAGGTATTTCATGTTGCTTTATTCATATTGCCTCCCTTATATTAAATGTATTATAACATCAACGTTTTTGTCAATGAAGTCATATTTTAAGACCATATAAGGAAAATATTATGACAGTGCCGTATGCGGTCTCTCTCACGTTCACTTTGGTATGTGGCCCTGGGGCTGGAATGCAGTAAACACGGAAGCGACGCACCAGTAACCGAAAGCCTTGGAATGCGAGACCAAAAGCTTCCAAAAATTTCTTTGACGTCAAACTTAGCTATAAAAAGAAGGAAGAATAGCACCCCAATTTAGTGAGCATGAGTGACTGGAGTGTCAGCGCGCAGTAGCGTGCCAGCAGCGACATGAGAAAGGTCAACTGTCTGCGCAATGAAGCGTCGCACGAAGTGTTTGCAGCAGTTATTTACATATGTTATTTGTAGCCAATTTTTGAGCCAATACACACATTTGATACACTATTCAGAATAGACGAAAATGTCTGAAAGTATTTCACTTATATTTCGCTAGTTTGTTGTACTACAGTATTAGGTTGTCTACATATAAATTATTTTACTCTCATTCCTCCTCTTGTATGTTTTCAGCTGCATAGATGCCTACTTGATGCAGAGGAGATATTGCAGTATACTAAAGTTTGTTAATACTATTTCATTGAGAGAATGCATGTGTTTCCTATTGCGTTTGTCGGGTGTTTAATCAATATACTCAAGTACAATAAGTATTCATCTAACCGTTTTATTCTGGATTGTTCACAGACATGCATGCGCGTGCATACCTTTCTCTAAAAATCACTTTGAGGGTGTTACGAATTCAAGGAATTAAAACACCATAATCATATCAAGTAAAACCATTCTAAATTGGGATAAAGGGAAAGAAACCTAGCGACTGGTGTCCTATCTCAGAGGGTGTGCAAAGTCTTTTGATAGAGGCATTGAATTCGTAGCAGCCCTCTCTTTATAGTTATAAGAACTAATTCGACGATAATGGCCTGCCTTTCTGTTTGAGTTGCAACTTTTCTTCTGGAATGTTTGTTATTTTTAGTTCCTCTACTCTGTTCATTTTCAGTTCACCACAGCTCAAATTTACTGGACTGCAAAGACTGTGGTCTTATGCTTCCAGCAGGCTTACAAACATAAGAGAAGCAGAAAAGGCAAATGTAAATAAACATGGCTATCGTATCTAGTAATTCATGTGTAATTAAATCGGATGGACCTATTGCCACATAGTCTAACCATAACCAAATAACTTTCGGTACCAATGCAGGAGATTTAATGTGTGAACAATTGGCCAGACACGTAGGGGCCTGGGCTACACATGACAGCAGATTTAGCTAAATGGAAATTATGTTATGACGCAGGCGTTACTTTTATTAACAGCCAAATGAATACATGAATTTATGCATTTTCCTTTTAATGCAGGTCACAAATAAGGGTGCAGCATTTTATATTTCAAGTGCAGATTGGCTTAACCTTACAGGAAACATAATTGTTTACATTGACCTTCATGAGCATGAGCATGTGTGTGAGTCTCTTCGACACGGTTGTACAGTTTTTAGGTTAGTTGCGGCTAGTTCCTTGAGTAGAGAGTGTTGGTCGTATTTAGACCGACTCTTTTAGTCGTTAACTATTATTCTATATAATAATAATAATAATAATAATAATATAGCCAAATATATATATAATTTAGTAATCTTGTATAACTGTATTCGTTTCTCTCTGTAAGCCAAACTTTACACCAGGTTTTGCGTTTTCGCTTTTCTTTACACTTCATGACCACTAACAAGCCAACTAAAAGCGATCGCGTCATTTTTTCACTTTTTCTACACGTACTATAGAGAAGATATTGCATTCTAACCAAAAATCCGATGCCAATATTTTACGGAAATAGAAGTTTCGGGTTCTCCTGTATAAAAAAAAGGAGTTTTAGAAAAAGGTCCATGTGTGTAAGATAAAATACAAAACTTGGTGTGTTGTAAGTTTAGCATCTTCCAAAGATGCGACACGAAGATTTTGGGGAAAATCCCCCACCCCAACTTACCCTTTACATGGACAAATTTTCGAAAATTTTGATTTTCTTAAAAATGGCTCTAATGGTTTTGATTAAAATACAGCATATTAAAGACATTTACACGACAAATAAAATATATATCTTGAATTTTCTGGGAATAGCCTCTGAAGACGTCTTTATTCTGGATGAATTTTGCTGCGTTTTGCATAATTAGTAAACTATAAGAGATAGCAAAACCTTACTACACAAAAAATGTAGATCTAATTTAAACACACAATTTATGTCATATACATTTTTTTTTTTTTTTCGTAGAGTTGGCCTTTTTTGGGGATATTCTTTATTATTGGTTTCAATTTCAAAACACTTAAACTTTTCACATACGTACATTTGGCAACTCCTGGCAATGTAAAGAAAGGATTTCCTGGCAAAGGATTTCATTCACATGGCAACCAGCGTTTAAAAGAGTTTACTATCGTTTTAGCTAGTGTATTTCATTATTTCCCTTCTATTTACAAAAAAGCATTTATGCTAATTGTTATCTCGATTAGATAAAGTAGACAGAAGAATAAGCTTTTTAACAATAAGTTGTTACAGAGATGTAGAGAAAGTCATGCGAATGGTTCACAGTTGTTTTTGTTCGTTTTATTTTATTTTTGTTTGCTCGCCATCTCTCGATTGAGTTAAAATCTTACGCCTTACCGTAGCGTGCGTGCGTGCGTGCGTGCGCGGCTGCGCGCGTGTGTGTGTGTGCGCACAGGTATACTTTTCCGTTTATCTGTGCAGGTTTACCTGACAGGTATATCGTAACGTGCGTACCGGGCATAGGATATGTTTTTAAGCTCAGTAGCGTCTGTAGCTTACATTTCGAAATTGGGTACCTCTAAACTAAGACAAACACTGCAAGCAAATACATAATTTGACTACAATCACATACAAATGCTAAAACAAATTTAAAACAACCGCAATTTTCCTTTTGTACTTCATTAGCTTTAATTGCAAAGAGTACTGCAAATTATTTTAAGATGTAATTGAATTTGTGGTGCACCAAATTCTTTTTATGTACCTACCACTGTTGCGGTCGGCAACTACAATGGGGAGTAATCAATTAATTTTATTTCTCAGGATCTGTTTTGACATATAGCTATATAACTTTAGCTCCAGTAATCATTGAAATATGTTTCTGAATAGTTAAAAGTTTTGAACCTCAGGCTCTGTGCCACCCTATAGCAGAGATTAAACTTTATTTTCTGTCAATTAAGAAGGTTACAAATTGATTGAACAAGCAAACATAATTAATATAATACCTCTTTAATTGTCAGTACAAAGTTTCGCTTGATGTGGGATTTTTCTTTCATTAATGATGTTATGTGCGCATTGTTTTTCACATTTTTGGTATTTTTATAATGTACCCAAATATCTTTAACTTTAATGAAACCGAATCTCGTGGAATGGTACTGGCAAATGGTGATATGCTTTAAAACAATGTTTAATAGTTTTTACCTCAGGAAATCGAAACAAAGAAACTGCATTATTTTCCAACTACATTATTTTATGCTGAAACATATCGTACAGATTTCCCCCCTTGAAGGCTGTCATTGATTAAAATTCGACAGAGAAAAACTTAACGCCAAATATAGTGAATGGTATTTGTCTAACTCGCAGAAAATTTTATGCGTATGATTAGAAAAGTCAAGCTGGCTAACCGCGTAAAAGGCATTTACCCTCTTTTACATAAAAAAAAGGGAGGGACGGGTGTGCCGTGTGATAGTAGCAAGGAAAAAGGCATAGATCATAGAATTATAATAAGACAGAGATCGAAGGTCAACATCGAATTTGAAAGTCACGTGACTTGGTTGTGTGAATGCTGTGTGCATTGAAATATATGTGATTGTGTGGACCTTGATGTAAGAAACGGCGTATATTGTGATGTTTTAAGATTTGTTTCAAACAATTGGAAACAAGTGAAATTGTGTGTTGTGCTGTTGCTTTAGCTGCAATGGGAAATGCGTGAAAGGAAAAAAAATTGTGTTTTATTTATGGATGCTCTTAACTGCTGAGGTTTTCAGCGTGCTATTCTATACTGAAAGACTGCTTAATTTAATGACTTTTTTTCAGTCATTTTGCAATGAACTCCTTTTAAAACCTTTACAAAACCGCTCGCTCTATCCACAAATTGTACTGCGCATCTCTGTTAGCTCTCTATTCTATTGTAACTCTATGCTTTGCACATATTATGCATAATGTAGTGCGTCTGCGCGATAGGAATCGCATAATTATTTCGAGCTTATTTATACTAACCACCAACATAACTCTACATGCGGAATATATGCCATCTCCTCCTTTTAGTTAGGAATGTTTGAGATGAGCATTGTGTCAGTGGACAGTTATTAGCAGAGCCCGAATTTGTATGCAAAAACAAATGCCAAAATATACATGTAAATATGCACTAAAAACTCGTAAAATATGTATAAACGACATGCAAAATAAAAATGGTATGCTTGATAACTATTCTCATAAGTTCACCATTTAATTATAGTTTAAAGTATTAATCATTATTAATTATTTAAGTTATTAATTATTATTAATTAATTATAATAACTGATAGTAATTACATGTAATTATTACTACTTATTTGTATTGCGCTGTTTTAATTTTAAGAAAGAATGAAAGAATGTGTTATACTAGCGACTCACCCGCTGTTGCAATAGACGAGAAATATCATCCTGAGGTTCTCTGCAATTTGTCACTAAAGAAGGTTTTGTAGAATGAAAAAGATCTCTCTACATCACAAGATGTCACCGGTGCATGAGAGAAATTACAAATCTCTTCTTTAGCGAGTGCTTCTTGTACTTCACACGTTTCCCTGGCCAGCTGTTTTGCAATTCCACAAATTGTTTTATAGCCTGTGTTTTTTTTTTTTTTTTTTTTTTTTTTTTTTTTTTACCAAGAACTGCGTTCATCTTATTAAAAGCAATTTTTGCAACTCCGTGTGTTTCGAAGGACAGTGCTTGTTATACCTGATTCTCTAGGAAAAATGAGTGTTGTAATGAATTATTCTTAGCCTGCAGTTCGTTTAAGGTTTCTGGTAGCACTGAAAAGTGGCTACATATCTTCAATTTATTTTCTATAGTAACTGAGTTGAAGCATTCTTGAGCTATCTTTATAGAATCTGCATCTTCCGGATCTAAACTATCTACTATTATTTTCACATCATTGAAATATTTAGTATAGTAACATGCAACCTCCAACCACGAACTCCATCGTATAAAACAGGCTGAGGAGGTAATGCTAACTGTGGAGCTAATTCCCTGAAAATTGAAATTCTAGCAGGTGCTTTAATGAAAATTTTCTTGACATTGGAAACAAGACGATCAACCTGGATACTAGGATCTAATTGTCTCTGCTACGCGGTGCAGCTCATGGACTAAACATGTCAAATGTACTAGTTTGTGATAGTGAACTTTTAATGAATTTGCTGCATTTACAATGAATGAAGCGGCATCTGTAAGAAATAACAGGACGCTGCCGTATTTTATTCCATCTGGTCACAAAAAGACTAGGGAATCGTTGAAGAAGTTTGCAATTGTAGAATGGTTTAACCTTTCTAATACCTGTACATTTAATAGGTAAGTGTTACTTCCCGGTTTCATTGTACTCACTGCTGCACTACACACACGGTGGCCTGCAGCGTTTGTGGTCTCGTCCATCGAAATACAAATCTTTTCATGTTTTAACACTTCCCGAATTTCTCGAATAAGTTTGTTGAAACTCTCGGGCACACACTTTTGCAAAGGGTAGATTCGTCAGGCACTATTTTATTAGTGTGCTGTTCTAAAAAAGTTTTAATATGGATATTATTTGTTTTCCAAAGAGGAATGTTTGCACTTATCAATGCTAAACACAATTCCTTGGCGAATGAGTCACGTGTACGTTGAGCTGTTCACTAAATGGAGTACTTACAAATGTTTACGAAAAGCAGATTTTCTGACTGTAATTTTTTTTGTGTTTCACAGTGTTAAAATGCTGTACTACTTGGAAATTTTTGCCAGAAGCAATACTTAGTTCACATGACAAACAAAATAATACTTGTCCATCCTCACTAAAATTATTACTCCCGAACTCCGTATTATATTTACGTAACACAGGCGAACGTGGCAATTTTACCGGCGGCAAAACGAACCAGTGTTTTTTACCCTTTACTGTTACTTCTGAACTGGGATTGCAACTGCAAGTAAACGTGACCAAACACATCTGGCAGATATGATATTACAGCATACCTCAGATGACATCACGCTATGAAGGGGAACGTTAGCTTCTGTTGCAACACGAGTAAACAATAGCTGATACAACGAAATCGCATAACTACAGTCACCAGTCGTCATTTCAAGAAAATAAAAAAAAAATATTGCGTGTATGAACCAACAGGAAATTTTATTTAGGCTTGAAATAGAAAAAATATGCCATTACATGTTAAACTTTAAGAAATATGCATGCAAAATCAAAAAATATTTTTTCCCAAAGTATGCAATTATATGACATGTCGTAATCCTTCAACCATTTGCAAAATTTACATGCTATTTCGCCAGCATGGACACCAAGTTGTGAGACATATAGCTTATCAATGGGATTTAAATCCGATCGAGTGCATATAGAACATCGTCAAGATGAGAGTAGCTGAGAAAAACGTGCCACGCAGTACTAGTGAAATAGAAAACCTCACAGTGGATGCTATAAATTCAGTTATACAGAGGCGTGAACAGCTTCGTGTGAAATGTGCAAAACACCAATAGGATTTCTGGCTTAACTCTTTGTGAGTGACGATATTGGAGAGACCGGGGGAAAATCGACACCCTGTGTTGTGGCCGTGTTTTCAACTCTTAATTGCAGTTGGACATTGTTGCTACATTGCGGACAATGCAACAATTAGTACACACTGCGTTTCTATCCTTGAAGCACATCAGTTTTCACGTGGTGTAAAAAAATTAATTTCTACTGACTTTGAAGTAAATTTAGGGTTACAGATAAAGAGAGGTAAACTTTTAACCACTTTGTTTATGTGTATAACTAATACATCACCATAAACTACACTCCCTTGCGAATGTTTTAGTATACATATATATAGTGTTAGAGCTTAACGTACTACTTTCACACCAGATTTTTGTGTCCGCCACATTGTCTTTCCGGCGTAATACCGATATTTCACTGCGGGGAAATATCAACAGGGTGTCGATATTACCCTAACCCATTATTTTTTCAAATGGGTATCTCAAAGTCTAAAGGTTGGCCTGTATTTCCTTTCAGATGGTTAGATCGAGAAAGATGGCAATGGAGAGGGGTAAATTGAGCAAGGAAACCCTTATAAAAGCCATTAAGTTAGTACAAAGTAGTGGATCCGTAAAAAGTGTAACAGCTGTGGGGAAAAAAAAAAAAAAAAAAAAAAAAAACAGCCTTAGGGAGAAGGTCTGTGTTCACAGCCGATCAAAAAGCTGTATTGGCTAATCACGTTAAACAATTAGCCAATAAGTTCTATGGCATAACTTTAATTGAGCTACGTCGACTTGTACATGATTTTGCCAAACAGTTACAATTAAAACACAGTTTTAATAAAGAAAAACGAATGGCTGGAGAGGATTGGGTTGCCGGATTCAAGAAAAGAAATCCTACCATTAGCTTAAGGCAGCCTTCAGCAACAAGTGTGAATAGAGCTATTGGGTTCAATAAGTTAGAAGTAGATTCATTTTATTTCAACTTGGCAGAGGTTAATGAAAAACACACCCTTTCGGGCTATAAGAATGTATAATATGGATAAAACAGTTAGGTATGTCAACCGTGCAAAGGCCGGGCAAAATACTAGTTGCAAAAGGTCAAAAACAGGTGGGCTCTGTAACAAGTTGGAAGTATATAAGTGTTCCCACAACGGTTGGTCCAATGAAGAATTATTCAATGACTGACTGAAACATTTTAAGAACAATACTAAACCTACATATCATATCATCATATCATCTTAGAAAGTTACGAGTTGTGTAGAGTCAATCATATACATGCCGTTTCCATACCACCACACACATCACATAGGCTGCAACTTCTGGATCTGACTTTTATGGACCTCTTAAGAAGGCATTTAACACAGAGTGTGACAGGGTTTTAAAGGATAACCGTCTATGATATAGCGTCAAATTTTAATGTAGCATGCATGAAAGTAGCCACAATGGAGAAAGGAGTTTCCGGGTTCAGAAAAGCAGAAATTCTTCTACTAAACCCTGAGAAATTTGCTAAAAATATTTTATACCTGAAGGGCAGATTCAGCCTTCAATCATCATCGATTAGGAAATTATAAATGAAACAGTAACTGACGAAATTTGTGACCTAGGTAGTAATGCTGACATTCGGGAGTCTGTAGGTCAAAATGTTGAAGCCTCACAGCCTTCTGGACACGTTAGTTCTAAAGAAACTACTGAGAAAAGTCCCAACAATGTAAACTCTAAGCCAACAATCACAGATGAAAGTGGTCCTAGTGCAGAAAATTTTCAAGAAAAACTTCAACCTATATCTCCTCTGCAATCAACAGAAAAGTACATTCAACTCAAATCAAATGGTAACAAAACTCAGTAATTTTGACTGCTACTCCTGTGAAAGCTGCACTGGAGGAAACAAAGAAGAAAAAGATGAAAAAGCTAAGTTGAGCTAGCTTCGTCAAAAAAATTAGGAGAATTAAAAAAGAAAAGAACTCCAAGAAGCTTCAGATTAGAAAGAACGAAGAAAAATGGAAAATGCGAACATGCGAGTCAGTTGAAGGATTCAATGCTATGCCGGCATATTGCCATGGTAACCCAGTGGCAGAGCAACCGGCTAGAGATCAGGAGATCCGTGATTCAAATCCCGGCTATGGCATTGAATTTTTCAGTCTGACTCTACCTATTCAACTCCTGTCCTACACATGGCTTGTGTGAAAAAAAACAATTAATCCAATGGAGGAAAGAAATTCAAGTTGAAAAGCTAAGAAAGTGAAGGGGGGGGGATACGCCGCAGAAATTATCCTTTGAAGAAACTTCTAAAGAAGATGTAGATGAAGCTGAGTCATGTGACGATAGTGATTCAGATGACAATGTTCAGAGGTGTGCTTAGTTTGTGATGAGTTTGGTGCAACAGAGCTGTGGTTTAGATGTGTGGCTTGTGGACCATGCTGAATGTAATGAATTTGATACTGCCAAGAATTATACATGTGACTTTTGTTGTATGGGTTCTTCCTCTTTGAGAATTTGAGATGTAGGCGTGTTTACATTTTAAACCACAAATCACCTCAATTATTCATATTGTTCCTATGCTTTGTATAATGCTTTAGTTGATGTGTTAATAAAACAAAATTCATGTTCTACTCTAACTAGTTCATTTCTCAATCTTCGAGCAATGTCTGTGTTGCCCGGAAACGGTATGCGGGGCAATACAGATATTGTAGCAACGACAATAAACGTGTGAAACACATTTAACTTTATGGTAATATATCAGCATCATATACGCAATGCATTGGTTATATTCCAAGCTACTTTGAACTCTAATATGCAGAAGGTAACTATCATAGCAAAAAATACAACAATTAAAATGTGTTAAGGTGTCAGTACTCCCCTGGTCTATCCTTCTGGAAGCTAAGTTTATAGATTTAAGGAATCTATAAAGTCAGAAAGTAATTTGTCAGCTCTGATTAAAGTTTCCCCAAAGTTAAACCACAAAACAGTGTTTCCAAACAGCATTGAAAGGCAAAAGCTAAACCTAGGTAATAATGTTTTCCATGAAACAACAATGGCTGCTTTGACATGCTTGAGGCAAAAGGTGAGGGTACTAAAGAATTTCTGAAAATCATAATTGAGTGGTGGAAAATATTTGCAATGCACGTGAAGGTGTTGTTAAAGAAGATCAAAGATTGACTTATCTTGAAAGCTTTGTACAGTGATTGTTAAGATGGGGTTGCAAGAAAAAGTCTCTTTTCTTTCAAGAAAAACATACAAAGCTTCACTGCGTAGCACTAAGGTGCTTAACAATTGATGAAGTTTTGTCATGCTAATTATGATATCCAATACATGCTAACAGTAATTTCTTGAAGCAGATTTGGTTAATACAGGCATTTATCAGGAATCAACTGTCATGTTTCATATACACAGATACTGAAATCTGAAAGAAAGATCCGTGTGAAAAGTCTGCTAGGCCTCTTTTTTTCTCCTTATGGCAATGTTAGTTCTATCCACAGGTTTTGAATGATGCCAGTGAAATCTTGAGTAGTGACCAGGAAGGTGAACAATATAGATTTATAGAAAACGGTAATTCTGTATAACTATATACTAAACTGTTGAAAATGATGTGACTAATGAAATACCAGCAATTCTCTGTGTATTGTTGCTGTTAAGGCAGAGCGGAAATTATCTTGTGATCACTGCATTACTATTGTGAATTCAAACACATGTGAAAGTTTGAACTTTGAAATTCTAACTAGAGACGGGTTGACTATTCCCTCATCTTCTGTTGTAAGACTTTGCCACATAGCATGGGGCATTGTGCCAGTTCTTGTGTCAGTTGAGTTTGAGAATGATTTTTGATGGCAGGGAATCAGAAAAGGCTTTCCGTTAAAATGTTATAACATTTTGCAGATCTTTCATATTACACCATGCTTATTTGACAATTTCTTTATTAATATTTATAATCCAATAGTTGAAACCATAGATAACTATAAACGAATAGATGGTTAACTCAATGTTAAAAAGTTGGACTTTCATTCCACTTCCTCCTACGAGTCCAATTCGTTCAATGGCTTTGGACGGGGATGGTTGAAACTGTTGCTAATGTACTGTTAAACACAAGAATGATGTACTGCGTTGTGACCATTTGAGCAAAAACAAAAGGAAATTGTCAGTGTTTCAAGGAAAATAAAACAATTGTTAACAGCATAAGTATTAGTTGAAGTGTCATTATTCCATATCTTACTTCATTTTTTTTAATGTAATTCTCTTCATTTTTATAATTATTTATCTTTATTTTCACTTTTATGGGTAATTAATTTCATCATATGTCCAGCTATTATTTATATATTAGAAAAATGGTACAGCAATAGTTATATAATTACAATAGTGCAACCTTTTTCACAATTCAGCAAGTGTTCTGCTAGTTAAGTACATAAGAAATATCTTGTACGTGCATAATCTTAATCTTTTATTCCGCAGTTTGACCATGATATAATTTCATTTTCATCAAATTAATTAGCTCTAAAACGCAAGGAAGTGTTATATGGATGTAAATATGTAATTTCGAATAAGTGATGCAAGTCATTTTCAGTTGTCCTATAAACGTATTTTACGATCTAGGTGTAAACCTTTTTCGTATATCCTAACCAATTTCGAATTCTCCCTCTTGCGTGTTATGCCGGCCGAGCAGCTTTGCGTAGTTGCCAAAGCTATCGCTCCGGCTTCCTTGAAGCCGGCTGTGTTCCGAACCAAGCAATTGCGTTTCGAGATTGTACGCCATCTACTGTATAAGCATGGTACTTTTCCACGTGGCCATGCCTTTGAAAGCTGATGATCTGATGTTTGATTGATATAGCTTTATGTCCTATCAAGATCAGAGAAAATTTCAGGGGAGGCTACATAACTAGATCTAAACTTAACAGTACTCTATACAATTAACATGTACCTTTTCTAGCAGTGACCTACCGCTAAACAGAACTTTCTCATGTTGGTTTGACATAACTTTAAATAAAACACATCAAAAGTTTTGAAGGGGGGTGTTGTTGAACCATAAGCACCTCCTTTAAATGTGGCCCGTGTTTTACTTATTTAAAAAGATTAGATGCATTTTCATATTATTGGTTATTTTATTCAATTTGAAACTTACGTTACCTTGGTAGTTTTCGCGTGCGATTTATGGAGCTATAAGCCCAGGCCAATAATTTGCGTTACGCCTACGGCTACATTGTTAATGGTCTTTCCTCGCGCTTGCGCTTACGTTAGCGCTACGTCTTCCTTAAACAGATCGCGGTGAGTTTGATTATGTGAATGTCAGTCATATTAATCTGTCAGTCGGTTAACGTAGTGCTAGCAGAATGGACGACCAAGTCTAGCTTCTCTACTTTTTTGGTAAGTAATAACTCACTCTTATCATTGTAGAAAGACTTGGCACGCCTTCATATCGCAAAAAAACAACCGTTGATGTTAGCTTGGTGAAGTTGTGAATAAAAAGCCATAAAAATAAAAACAAAATTCGATTACTGAACGGAGAATTCACTGCTATGCCCCCCCCCACTTATAGACTAATTACATTCTTTTGTGCAATTTTAATTCGATCCTCTGCTCTGAGTAACATGTGCATAAAATTCGAATTAAAACATTGGTTAAACAAATACACTAAATTAAAACGTTTCCCGAACATTCCATTAACTAGGTAAAGAAAAAAAAATGATGTACCACATTCACATGAAGTGCTATCGTTTATTTTTACATAACTTCTATAAACTGGTCTCACGAAAACTTTCTTCTTCTTCTTCTTCTTCTTCTTCTTCTTCTTCTTCTTCTTCTTCTTCTTCTTCCCAGAAACACTTTCAACAAATTTATTGTAGGTTCAAGATGGATAGAAGAAACCAACTTGATAGTCACTTCTACTCTCACGAAAGGTTTTTTTTTATTTATTTATTTATTTTTTTCAGAAATGGTTTCATTACACATTACGTTGTAGATGAAAGCTGGATTAAGGAAACCAAAATAGATTGAGTTTAAAAGTCGGTACGGAATGCTAGCCTTGAAATTCTATACTACTTCCATGACATCACTAGAAACAACTGAATAGCGATAGCACTTGAAATAATTGATATAAACATTTTCAGAATTTGTCATGGCCTTAAAATTTCACGTTCTTTCCACGACATTGCGAGAAAGAATTGAATAGCGGCACATTAAAACAAATTCTCTACTTACTATTTTCGTTGAAACTACAAGATTGATAGAAGAAACAGAATCGATAGATGCGTGTTTATAAGGCAGTTAGCTATAGGTATGATGGCGTAGGAATACACTTTCCTGACATCGCGAGAAACAACTGAACAGCGATAGTGTATAGAGAAGGTATTGTAATGCACCCAAAAACTCGATACCGAGATTTCACCGTAATACATATTTTGGGTTCCCTTGAATCCAAAAAAAAGTTTATGGAAAAAGGTCCGTGCGTGTGCGTGTGTGTGTATGTGTCTGTAGACAGCATAGCTCAAAAAACGAAAAGACTGTTAAATACCAAACTTGGTATTTAAGCATAGTATCTTCCAAGGATACGACACGCAGATTTTCAAGAAAATCCCCCACCCCAACTACCCTTACATGGAAAAAAAATTAGAAATTTTTGATTTTCTCAAAAATGGTTCTAATGGTGTTGATTAAAATATAAAGATTAAGGATAATATCTATATCTGACAAATAATATGTATATCTTGAATTTTCTAGGACTAGTCTCTGAAGACTACTTTATTCTGTGTGAATTTTATGGAATTTTGCATAAATGCTAAACCGTAAGAGATGGACAAAAACCTACCAAACAAAACATATAGAGCACATTAAAACACACAATTTATGTTATATAGCTTTTTCGGGGAAGTTGATCGTTTTTAAGATATTCCTTGTTTCTGGTTTCACAGGAATTTGTCAACTCCTGTCCATACAAACAAAGGAACTTCAGCCACATAGCAACCAGTTTTTGACTGTCACTTTAACCAATGGTACTCTCTTATTTCGCTTCTACATACAAGGAAGCAAATAATTAGACTATTTCTGCTAATTTTTTTTCTCGATTAGCATGATGTAGTTAGAAGAATAAGCTTTTTAACTATAACTTGTAGCAGAGATGTAGAGAAAGTCATGTGAGTGTAACACATCATATTTTTAAAAATGCATCACGTGTCTCATTTTTATTAGAAAAAATATCACTATTATTGGGTGCAATAGCTATTCAGTACAGTGTTCCCAGGTACCAATACAAAAATATTTGTACTTATGCCGTTATACCCTTAACATCCTTACATCAATCAACGAACGTTCTTTCTCCCTGTATGTTCTTTCTTGTTTCAGTGTAAGCTGTATCAAACAAACGCACCCCTGGCAATTTAGTGAGTGGTGATTATAAACATCCCCATTGTCTCCTTCAGGTTGAAACCCCGTTTCCTCTTCCTACCAAGCTCAAGGATCCAGGCAAATGTTAATATTGAGCTGACGCAATAGGGAACAGATTGTAAGATGATAAAGAAAATAAATTTAGGATTTTATGAAATGGAGTTTCATTTATGTATACTATACATTTTAATAGAGCTAATAAAAGCATTAAAAATCTGATGTGATACGTTCACACGACTTTTGTCTGTCTATTCTTCAGCAGAATATTCGTACAAAAATGCTAATTGACACAAGCATTTGCATAAGCGGTTTTATTATATAGTTTCCTGTAGGCATAATGGAAACAAGGGAATAAAAGAAGTTGAAGCGATAATCAAATCGTTGAAAGCTCGCTGTCGTGTAATGGCTTTGAAACTCTGTTCTCTTTTCAAGATCAGGTGAAAAAATTCATTTGATAAAAATCCAAAAATTTAAAGAAACTACTGAGAATGCTTCCCAAATGGTTATCTCCAAACAAAAATTATATGACATAAATTTTATGCTTTAACGAGATCTACATTTTAGGTGAAATAAGTATTTCTCCATCTCTTGCATTTTATCGGTTATGTAAAAGTCATTCAGAATGAGGAAGATTTCAGAAGCTGTTCTCAAAATATTCAAGATTCACATTTTATTTGTCATAAAATATTTGGTGTTATAACCAAAATAGCTTCGTCCGATTTTGAGAAAATCTAAAATGTCGAAAAATGTTCCATATAAAGGGGTTTTTGGTTTTTGAGTTATGCTGTGCATAACGCGCGTATTCACACACACACACACACACACACACACACACACACACAATATTGTGTCTGTTCTAAAAACTTATTTTTATATATATATATTATATTTTTTATTATTTTTATTTAGGAGGCCTCAAAATATACATCTCCGGTGAGATGTCAACATCTTATTTTTGGGTGGAATACAAAATTTTCTTACAAAAATTATTTTTCTTCCTACTTCATTTTAATCGAGATTTACCTTTGTAGAAATAGCTACGGTACTTGCTTCGTTATGCACACAAATGGAAATATAATTTTAAGAACTGGACATTGGATATACTGGGCGTATTCTTTCCGTACATTCAGCGAGAAAAAGTCGAGTAACTTTAAGCTCCATAGACCTCGAGATCATTTGAACATCATTTCACCAATGTCATTCATCGTCCGATACGACCTACCAGGTTAAATGACGTTAAGCTATTACCGAAAAAACAAAAACAAAAACACAACAACAAAAAACAAACGTGTTTAGCACCGAGCGATATACGACTGTGGCCCAAATTCGGGAGGTCCTGGGTTCAAATCCTCTGGCTCCACCAAATGGCTGGGCTTTCTTCGTGGTTTCCCTCAGTCTCCAAGGTAAATACCATGATCCAAAGTGTCATTTTCAAAGTGTCTAAAACAAAGAGCTGTGAGCTAAACTGAAACTAGATGGTAATTGCAATTGCGCTGCCATCTATCCACAGATAGTGCAAGTAGTAGACTGAACCGGACCTAACCCCATCTGTCTGTCGCGGAGCTAAGTGGTAAGAATGGTGTGAAGAGATGATACCTTAGAAGGCTAGATATAACTACACTACAACATTGATAATGCAGAGACCCTAACATCACCTGCTTGGCGCTAAGCGAAGATCGTATGAAACAGAAACGAAACCTTAAAAGATTACTGTCCACTACATACCGTAAACGAAGTCGTTACCGAACAATTCAATTCGGTCGCGATATGACCGACTTGTGTTTAGCAAATCAAATTATTATTTCATTGATAAAATATGTCTCGAAAATGGCCGATGTCAAAAAAATCTGATGTGTACCATTCACATGACTTTCTCCATATCCCTGCAACAAATAATTCTTAAAAAGCTTATACTTCTATTTACTTTATGCTAATCAGAAAAAATTACCAGAAATAGTCTTATTACTCGCTTCCTTATAAGTAGAAGTGAAATAAGGGACAACCGTAGGTTAAAGTGATAGTCAAAAGCTGGTTGATATGTCAATGAAGTTCCTTTGTTTATATGGATAGGAGTTGACAAGTTCCTGTATGAGAAAAGTATACGTTTTTCACAGCGGAAACCAAAAATAAGGAATGTCACAAAAACGACGAACTCCATGAAAAAGATGTATATAAAATAAATTGTGTGTTTTAAAGTGCTCTACATTTTTTGTGTAGTAAGTTTTTGTCCATCTCTTACGGTTTAGCAGTCATTCAAAATTTAGTAAAATTCATCCAGAATAAACTACTCTTCAGAGGCTATTCCCAGAAAATTCAAGATATACATTTCATTTGTCAGGTAAATATGTTTAATATCCGAAATTTTAATCAAAATCGTTAGAGCCATTTTTGAGAAAATCAAAATTGTCGAAAAAAGTTCCATGTAAAGGGTAGTTGGGGGTGGGGGGATTTTTCTCAAAATCTTCGTGTCGCAACCCTGGAAGATACTAAACTTAAATACCAAGTTTGGTATTTTACCGACTTTTCGTTTTTGAGTTATCGTGTTCACAGAAACGGACACACGGACACACACACACACACACACACACACACACACACACACACACACACACACACGGGCCTTTTTGTGAAAATGCTTTTTTTGGATATTGGGGACCCTAAAACATATTTCCAGTGAAATCTCGGTATCGAATTTTTGGTGGAGTGCAATACTTTCTCTATACACTATGTACATAGTGCGTATGGAGAAAGTAAAAAAGTTATTTGAAATAAATTTTGTGTTTTAAAGAGAGTTACCGTTTTGTGCTGTAATTTCAATTATCGCTTAACATTTATCAATTTTGCAAGACTATACAAAATCCCTTCGAAGAGGACTTGACAGGCAATTCCCAGAAAATTTAAGATATAAATTTTATTTTTCATATCTTGTTTGAAGTCAGTGGATTATCTATAAAAATCTTCGTGTTACATGCTCGGAAGATGTTGAACTGAAGTAGTTTCATAATTAACCGACTTTTCATTGTTAATTTATTATGCTCATAGAAACGTGATATGCTTAATTTATTCACAGTTGAGAAAACTTAGATCAATAAGTTCTTTAAACTACTTGCTTCAATTTTCGTAATTATTTATTACCAGAAATCTTGTGCATCTCGATTTATATTTCAATATATTTCGCTCGGTAACTTGCTGATTTTTGTTTCCTTATGAGATGCGTTAACCAAAATTTGAGTATCCTACGTTAGTAATTTCCGTAGAAATCATAGCTAGCTTTTCACTTGTTTGTTCTTTAAGTCTTAGTTCAAATGTTCATGAAGCAGGAACATGAGTGAAACACGCCCTACTTCAGCGAGGCTCTGAATGTTAACAAAGAAGTTCTGATAACAAAATGACTGTTGATTATTAATAACCTCCAAAAAGTTGCTCACCGTGACGATAAGATTATTATGCAAATGTTTCCCTAACTTAGGTTGCCAGCATAATTCTTTTGTGTAAACCACCAAGTTTTATATCACTTCTGAGAACAGAGCTGTTGGTTTTGCTTTTGACTTGAGTTTCACAAAATAAAGCACTGATAAATAATAATTAATTTACAAATTCATTCTATAAATGCGCTGCTGATCACTTCAGATGTGGTTTACAATAATATTTGGCGAATATCTGTCCTTTCAGCATTTATATAAGAACTCTTTGTGCGTACGTGCGAGCGTGAGAGTTTGTAAACCTATATTCAAAACGTTTTGTGTCATTTAGGGATTATTATTCATGGTTGTTTCAGCGGCGTTACGTCTTCAGCCAAATTAATAATTTTATTAGCTATTTTGCGGTAAGACGGTTCTTTCTCCTGAACAGGCAGACACACATGTTTATTACTTTCTCCACAGGTTCTATGTACATAGTCTATAGAGAAGGTATTGCATTCCACCCAAAAATTCGATACCTTTATTTCAACGGAAATATACGTTTTAGGGTCCCCCAAAAAATTTGATGTTCCATTCACATGACTTTCTCTACGTCTCTTCAACAAATTATTGTTAAAAAGCTTGTGCTTCTATTTAGTTCATGGTAATCAGAAAAAATTGTCAGAAAAAGTCTTATTACTTGCTTCCTTGTAAGTAGAAGGGAAATAAGGCAGTACCATAGGTTAAAGTGATAGTCAAAAGCTGGTTGCTATGTGACTGAAGTTCCTTTGTTTTATAGACAGGAGCTGACAAATTCCTGTATGAGAAAGGTATAAGATTTTTAAAGCTGAAACCAACAACAAGGAATATATCTAAAACGGCAAACTCCACGAAAGAAAAGTATATGACATAAATTGTGTGTTTTATCGTGATCTACGTTTTTGTGTAATAAAAGTTTGTCTATCTCTTGCGGTTTTCCAGTTATGGCAATATTTCGCAAAATTCATCCAGAATAAACATGTCTTCAGAGGATATTCCCAGAAAATTCAAGATATACGTTTTATTTATGTTATAAATGTCTTAAATATAAGAGATTTTAATCAAAATCGTTAGAGCCATTTTTGACAAAATTAAAATTTTCGAAAAAAGTTCCAGTAAAATAAAGGGTGGTTGGGGTGGGGAGATATTTTTTAAAATCTTCGAGTCGCATCCTTGGAAGATTCCAAACTTAAATACCAAGTTTGGTATTTAACGGTCTTTTCGTTTTTGAGCTATGCTGTCCACACA
Organism: Hymenopus coronatus; assembly: GCA_030762935.1. Lineage (NCBI taxonomy): Eukaryota > Metazoa > Arthropoda > Insecta > Mantodea > Hymenopodidae > Hymenopus > Hymenopus coronatus. Next base: position 150,282,017 of record CM060882.1, on the reverse strand, counting down.
CACACACACACACACACACACACACACACACGGACCCAAAACATATATTTCCGATGAAATCTCGGTATCGAATTTTTGAGTGTATTGCAATACCTTCTCTATTCTCTGTGCATAGTACGTGTAGAGAAAGTAAAAAGTATATTCAAAAACAGGTGCGTATGTGTTAGTGTGTCCGTGTGTCTGTGAACACGATAACTCAAAAACGAAAAGACGGTAAAATACCAAACTTGGGGATGCGACACGAAGCTTTTGTGAAAGTTCCCCCCACCACAAACTACCCTTTACACGGAAAAAATTTGATTTTCTCAAAAATGGCTCTAACGATTTTGATTAAAATGTATAACTTCAATTTTCTGGGAGTAGCCTCTGAAGACATGTTTATACTGGATGAATTTTGCGGAAACTTGTATAACTGGTAAACCGTAAGAGATAGACAAAAACTTACCATACATGTAGACCTCGCTAAAACATAAGTTTATGTTACACACATTTTTTTCGTGGAGTTGAACATTTTTTAGATACTCCTTGTTATTAGTTTCAGCTTTAAAATACTTATACTTTTCTCATCAGAAATTTGTCAACTCCTGTCCATACAAACAAAGGAACTTCTATCACATAATAACCAACTTTTAAAAGATTTAACTATCGCTTTAGCCTAGTGTTTTCCCTTATTTCCCTTCTACTTACGAGGTAGCAGGTAATAAGAATCTTACTGTCCAGTTTTTCTCGGTTAGCAATGTAAACAAAGAATAAACTTTTTAATAATAATTTGTTGTAGAGATGTAGAGAAAGTCATGTGAATGGAATACATCAGATTTTTATTTTATATTCAGGTGGTCCCAAAACATGTATTTCCAAAGAAATCTTGAAACTGATAATTTCTGGGTGGAATACAATACTTCACATTGTCTTGACTATGAGAAGATGGCAAGCAAGAGGAATCCTCTGTACAAACATTTTATGACCTGGCGATGAAGTTTTTGTATTCTCACACCGATAAACATAAAATTGTTGTCTCGCGCGCTAGCAATGAGGACCTAGAAATGAATAATAATGTCTATAGCCGCAGTTCGATGTGGCAGCATGGGCCATATTTACATACATACATTTCGTATACAAAATCGACTACGCAGTAACTAGTCCCTTCTCTTATCTTAGACCCCAGACGCCTTCTTCTCATGGTCTGACACTACGGTGGCAGAGAAAGTAAAATTCTGAAGTTACATTCACATGATTTTCTGTGCCAGCTATCATTCATCATTATATGACTTCTAGAAACGGGTTCTATCATCTAGTCTGTATAATATATAGTGGATAGAGAAAATTCGATGTCGAGATTTCATCAGAAATATATGTTTTGAAGTCCCCTGAGTCCGATAAAAGCATTTTAGAAAAATATCCGTGTGAGTATGTGGACAGCGTAGTTCGTAAACGAAAATACCGTAAAATGATAAATTTATTGTTTATGTTTGATAGGTATCTTACAAGAATGGGATACAAGATTTTCAAGAAAATCCCTCCACTACAAACTACCCTTTACATGGACATATTTTTGAAAATGTTGTTCTCAAAAATGACTCTAATGATTTTAATTAAAATATCGTATATTAAACTACATAACAATTAAAAAGTATATTTTGAATTTTCTGGGAATAGCTTCTGGAGACGTATTTATTCTGCATGAGTTTTGCAGAATTTTGCATAACGATTAAATCGTAAATGATAGATAACAAGTTACTAGACGAAAACAACATTTATATCATATTTATTTTTCTAGTAGAGTGACCGTTTTGGAGATATTCTTTATTATTGATTTCAATTTTAAACTATTTAACTTTTCTCAAACGGCACAATGCAAAGCGATTATTTCACGTAGCGACCAGCTTTTAAAAGGTTTGACTATCACTTTATACTAGTGTATCCCCTTATTTCCTTTTAAATTGCAAGGAATCATGTAATAAGAGCATTTCTGCCAATATTATCTTGATTAGCATGATGTAGATAAAATAATAATCTTTGGTAAAAATATATATATATAGATGTATGGATGGATAGTGTAGTGGTTACCATGCTAACTTCATATACCCAAGGTCGCAGGTTCAAACCCAGCGTAGGACGATGGATTTTTTCGGGTGTAAATGGCTTCCTTCGGAAGGGAATTAAAGTCGTTGGTCCCGTGTCATAGATTTACGGCACGTAAAAGAACCTCAAGCCTGATAGAGAAGCCTCTGAGCAAAATTAAGCGGTCTTTCATACCCAATTTAGAATGGGACGCTGAGGACCACAGCAGTTAAAAAGCGTCCATAAATAACACGCCATTTCTCTGGCCTTAAATTTTCACACTTTTTCCATAACCGCGAGAAATAATTGAATATCGAATGCATTGCCAAAAACATTGTAAATTATAACCAATAATAACGGATATTTTGGAAATGGGTTGTCTTACAAAGTAGCTGTAATAAAATAAATGTATGAGACAAAGAATTCATTTTTGACGCAGTACGTTTTTGTTCCTCCCTTAAGATTTACTGGTTGTGCCAATGCTTCCGAATTACATTTATTTTTCAACTGGCAAGTTTCGTTAATGAAATCCGAGATATTTTTACTTTCTCTACACAGTGTACATAGCGTGTAGAAGAGTTGTTGTATTCCACCCAAAATTGATAACAGGATTTCGTCAGAAATATATGTTTTGAGGTTCCCTAAGTCCAAAAACATTTTTAAAGAGGTGCGCGTGTGTGTGTATGATATTGTGCTGTATACTTTAACATGCCAGAAGAATGTTTTAGTATTTAGCAATGACACAAAGGTCTGTAAAGCCAGATCCAATGATATTTTGCACTGTTGTACATTTAATTAGTACATAATTCTAAATTTTTGCATTTTTCAATGTAAATACTGTAACATACGTATTTGTAAATATTTATTGTAAATTGTGAAATGTATGCACTTAGTAGTGTACAAAATACAATAATCATATTTTACTTTTATATAATTACTAGTAGTAACAATTATATTGATAGCCAGAAAACAATCAACTGACATTACATCAGTGTTACATAATGAAATTATATTTATTTATACATTTTAACACTAATTTTCGATACTCTTTGTTTATATGTGCATGCAAACAAGGAAGTACATATGCTTTTATGGAGCTCATTAAGTATAGTACAATGATGTGATTATGCGTGTATTCTGCTGTTTTTGCAACCAGTATTTGTAGCACTAGAGCTTTATATAGGTACACTGTTTTTTTCATAGTATATAAACATACGTTACACGTATATTGCCTTGACAAGTTCTATGTTCAGTGGCTTGCTGGCCAAAACAAACCTACGGAATGCTATCTAATCTAATATGCTAATTTTCTAGGAATAGCTTCTGAGGACCTGTTTATTCAGGATGAATTTGCTGATTTTTGCGTAACTGGTAAACTGTAAGAAATAGACAAAAACTTACCGCACAAAAATGTAGATCTCATTAAAACACATAATTTATATCACATACAACATTTTTTGTTGTTGAGTTGGCCATTTCGGAGATATTCTGTTTTATGGTTTTAATTTTAAACTATGTAACTTTTCTCAAACGGGGTAACCTTTCGTTTCATCACCCTTTTGATTTACTGCAAAACAAACCGAACTTCAATTGTTCACATATCGATCAGCTTTTAAAAGATTTGACTATCACTTTAGCCTAGTGTATTCCCTTATTTCCCTTGTGCTTGGAAGGAAGCAAATAATAAGACAATTTCTGCTAATATTTATCTCGGTTAGTATGGTATTTATTAGCAGAACAGGTACAGAAAGTCATGTGAGTAAAACTTATCGGATTTGTTGTTATTATTTTACATTTTCAAAAACATATACTTTATCAATTGGGGAGTCGCTAGTCATTTTTCTCTCAGTCATTCGTACTGCTCATGAAAAACCTTATATATTATATTCACACAACTTTCGCTACTCACTATCGTTTGATTTTTATATAACAATAGAAAACTATTCTTGCATAAGTTTATGCTACGATCTACTTCAAATTAACTAGTTAAAATTTTGCATAAATAGGTTTATTTACATTTCAGTACAGACACCTATAAAGGGAATAGAGGTTGTTAAAATTGGGTGCTATATATTGGCCTTGAAATTTCATGTTTTCATGACAATGAGAGAAACATCTGAATAGCGACAACACCTGAAAAATCGGTGTTGCTTACATAGCTTTATCTACTCTGTTTTCTTCAACTCTCGTTACAAAAGCTTTTTTACTTTCTCTAGCAATGTACACAGCAGATAAAAAAGGTATTTTTTCCCGCAAAAATTCGATTCCGAGATTTTACCGGAAACTTATGTTTTGAGACCCTTGTATTAAAAAAATACATTTTTAGAAAAAGGTCAGTGTATATGTATGTGTCTGTGTGTGTGTCTGTGGACAGCATAACTAAAAAACGAAAAGTTCGTTAAATACCAAATTTGTTATTTAAGATTAGTATCTGCCTAGAACGCGACTCGAAGATTTTCAGAAAATCCCTCAACCCAAACCACCCTTTACATAGAAAAATGTTAGAACATTTTGATATTATTGAAAAAGACTTTGATTAAAATCCGTACATTAAAGATATATACATGACAAATAAAATGTATATATTGAATTTCCTGAATAGCCTCTGAAGTCCTCTTCATTCTGGATGACATTTGCATAACTGGTAAACGTAAGAGATAAACAAAAACAACAGATCTTGTTAAAACACACAATTTATGTTGTATACAGTTTTTTCGTGGAGTTGGCCGATGTTATTGGTTTTCAGTTTTAAAATAAGCTTTTCTCACACAGGAATTGTCAACTCCTGCCTATGCAAAAAACGAATTTCAGTCTCATAGCAACCAGCTTTTAAAAGATTTGACTATCGCTAGTCTAGTATATTCCCTTATTTTCCTTCTATTTATCAGGAAGCAAGCAATAAGACCATTTCTGCTAATGTTTATCTCGATTAGCTGAAGTACGTAAAAGAATAAGCGTTTTAAGAAGTTACAGAAATGAGGAGAATTAATTACATGACAAGGTTTTCAAATAATAGCAATTAGTGCGGAAACAAATGTAAGTCGGAAGAACACCGCTAGAGGAAATAGAATAACATCACATAAATGGAATAGTGCTGTGAAAAGAATGGATTATTGTCGCTGGACAAGAAGCCATTGAATTAAGAAAATGACACCTGTAGGATGGCTTAATCCAATAGAAAGAAATAAGAAGTGCATTTAAGAGAAGTGGAGAAAATGACACAAATTCATGAGGAAATTAATTAGATAGGCCATAGGTCTGTGACAGCTACTCTCTTAGCCTTTTTAGAAGCGAAATGGCGTTTTATTTATGTACGCTCTTTAACTGCAGTGGTTCTCAGCGTCCCATCTATACAGGGCGTGAATGACAAGCTAATTTTGCTCAGAGACCTCTTTATCAGGCTTGAGGTTCTTTTACGAGCCGTAAATCTACGACACGGGACCAGCAGCTTTACTTCCCCCTCGAAGGTAGCCATGCTGAGGATTTTTATGCCCGAAAAACCCATCGACCTCCGTGGGTTAACCCTTTTAGAGGTATTTATTTTCAACCAAAATCAAGACATCAATGTCTGAGGTCAAGTTTGAGATAAAGGATGTGTTGGACCAGATAAAATAAACGGTGATTGACATGGATAGAGGTTGACGGGATTTCAATAAAACTACGGTTAAACACCTGTTATATATATTTAATTTTTGAAGCAAAAATTGACACGTGACATTCGCATGTCTTGTTCCACTCAGTGTCGTTTATCTTTATGTAGCCCCTAGAAACTATTCCTACAATTCTTTATGATCATTTCCTATTTTTACGTCTAGTAGGCACTCGACATAAGTATGAGCATAAATAATTACACATTTTGCTGTAGATACAAGGGGGAGTTTGGATTTCAAAATGAAACCCCATCAGGAGATACAAAATTATGAGGCACTGATACTTACAATCGAAGCGTTAGTTTCACGTGAATTTCTCTGTCCACTCTTCTGCAAAAAAATCTTACAAAAGCTTATTCTTTAGTCCTTTTCTTATTAATAGCAATAATTTGCATTTAATATTTACATATTAATTGCAGGTATGAGAAGGAAAAGTAGCTAAAGCGATAGCTAGGGTTTACTTTCTCTCACATATAAATAATATATGTACATAGTAGGTAGGGAAAATATTGCATTCCACCTAAAAATTCAATACCGAGATGTCATCGGAAGTAAATGTCTTGAAGTCACCGGAATCGAAAAAAAACATTTTTTACTTTCTCTACTTCATACATAGTACATAAGCAGAGATATTGCATTCCACCCAAAAATACGATACTGAAATTTCACCAGAAATACATTTTTAAGTCTCCTGAATATCCAAACAAATAAACATTTAAGAAAAAAAATACGTGTGAATATCTGTGTGTGTGTGTGTGTGTGTGTGTGTGTGTATGTGTGTGTGTTTTATGAACAGCATAATTTAAAAACGAAAAGTCGGGGTTAAATATCAAATATTTCTGTTAAATACCAAACATTTATATTAAATACCAAATATTTAATTTGATCAGCGGAAACAAAACAAAATACAATTTTAGTATTATTCATTTAAAACTGTATAAGTTATTAACATCTTGAAGGATAACATCAGACTGAAAATTTCAATGCTATAGCGAATTTGTACCACAGGTCTTCCGCTTTCCGTACAGTTACTCCAATCAGCTGAACTAGATTGGCAAATTCCGGTACGACATGTAATTCTCCAATTTACTCTTCCTGGTAAACCACAAGGAAATCTCAAATAGTTTCTTAGATAACTTACCCCAATGGAGACTTACAATATCCTAATTACTTTAAGACTTGGGTTTACAATTTAACCTTTAATAGATCAATCAAATAATTTAAATATTCTTTTCATACAAGGTCGTTGAAAGGTAGAAACTCCTGTCATTCAAATCCCGGCTACGGCAATTCATTTTTCAGATTCTAGTTTTCAACCCTTGTTACACGCATGGCCTTGTGAGAAAGACAATTAACTGTTATAAACACCTTATTTGATATTTCTCATGAAATCCTATACTTCGAAGGGCAGCTTGTAAATTCCCAGAAGTGCATATCGTTTCCAAATATTTAAACATGCAAATATAGATGTTGAACGGTGTTTCTTCTGATTGGTAATAAGAAGGTAAAGGTTAAAATGCAATTTGAGGTATTAGTACTACGTTCTCCATTAGAAGATAGAGAAAAAATGCACGACGACTGCTCAGAAAGTATCGTTTGGAATGAAGACGCCAATTTTTAATACACAAATTATTTATTTCTCAACATAGTCCCCTTTTAGGGATATACACTTCTCCGAACGTTCCTGTAATTTTTAACCCCTCAAAACAAAACAAACATGTAAACCTACATATATCAATTGCCAAGATCTGCAAAATCCGTTCTGGATTGATGATGACCTTATTTGATCTAAACTTTGTTTCTGCGAGCCATTTCTTCGTGACTGAGAACAAGAAGAAATAGCAAGGAGCCAGGTCGGGCAAATATGGGGAGATGCGGCAGCAGTTCATTGAATTTTGTGACAATTACAGATGGTTATTCTGGTATAAAATTTTCTTCTTCGCCATTCTCATTCAACTTAATGTCGAATCGGACTACTCTCTGTAGTCATGCCGTAATCGGGTTTCCTGTTTCTAAGAAGTCAAAGAGTATGACACCCTTCGCATTCAAAAAAGTCCTTCGGATTTACTTAAATAGCTCCAAACATATCTTCGAAGTTGAAAGTCTCACCCGCTTATTGTCGACTCTGATTTTCCGTTTCTGACGAAACACCTATGGCTTCTGCCACTTTGCGAACTTTCGTTCGACCATCAGAGATAATCACAAGAATATCTAACTATTGTCATAGATGGCGAAAGATCCTTATAAAATCCAATTTCTTTTTTATATCTTTGCAATTTTTCCCACCAAAAGTAAAAAGTAAATCATTGAACGATACTGCATCTGTTCATTTTAGGGAAAACACGTTGTACGACTGACTGAAATGCCTGGCAAATCCAAACTAAAATATGAATCAGTACCAAATTTGTTTGGGCCAAGTGTAATAAATGACACTACCAACGATGGTATCACCAATTTGTCTTAGCATCACCATCTATTTTGAAACACGGATACTTATTGAACCGCCCTCGTATTCAACCCAAACAATTGATGTCGAGATTTCACGGAAATGCATTGTTGAGGCAATCTGTATCCAAAGAAAATAATCTGATGTGTTCCATTCACATGACTTTCTCTATATCTCTATAAATTATTATTGTTAATAAGCTTATCTTTTATTCATTTCATGCTAATCGAGAAAAATTAGCAGAAATAGTCTTATTTCTTGCGTTATTGTAAGCAGAAGCGAAATAAGGGAGTACCACAGGTTAAAGTGAAAGCCAAAATCTGGTTGCTATGTGACTGATGTTCCTTTGTTTGTATTAACAGGAGTTGACAAATTCCTGTATGAGAAAATTATAAGTTTTTCAAATATGAAACCAAGAAAAAGGAATATCTCAAAAACGATCAACTCCACGAAAAAAAATGTATATAACATAAATTGTGAGTTTTAACCTGCTCTACATTTTTTGTATATTAAATTTTTGTCCATCTCTTACGGTTTAGCAGCTATGGAAAATTCCGTAAAATTCATCCAAAATAAAGTAATTTTCAGAGGCTATTCCCAGAAAATTCAAGATATACATTTTATTTGTGAGGTGAATATCTTTAGTAGATGAAATTTTAATCAAAATCGTTAGAGCCATTTTTGAGAAAATCAAAATTTTCGAAAAAAGTTCTATGTAAAGTTTGGTATTTTACCGACTTTTCGTTTTTGAGCTATCGTGTTCACAGACGCACGGACCACGGACACACACGGACTTTTTTCTGAAAATGCTTTTTTTTTTATAAAGGGGACCCTAAAACATATATTTCCGGTGAAATCTCGATATCGAATTTTTACACTATTTACATACACATGTATACACACCAAATTGTGTGTTTTAAGGAGATCTGCATATTTCGCGCAATTCGTTTTTTGTCTATCTCTTACGGTTTACTAGTTATGCAAAATTCATCAAAATCCATCCAGAATAAAGAGGTCTTCAAAGGCTATTTTCAGAAAATTCAAGATATACATTTTATTTTGATGTAAATATCTTTATTATTCAGTATCTTAATAAAAATCGTTAGTCATTTTTGAGAAAATTAAAATTTTCGAAAATTTTTCCATGTAAAGGATAGTTTGGGTGAGAGGGGAGAATCCTCAAAATCTTCGTGTCGTATCCTTGGAAGACACTAAACTTAAATACCAAGTTTGGTATTCTGCGGACTCCTTGTTTTTGAGTTATCGTGTTCATAGACATATGCACACACTGACACTCGAACCTTTTTCTAGAATGCTTTGTTTATACAGGGATGCTAAAACGTGTAGGTATTTACGGTGAAATATCGGTATCGAATTTTTAGGTGGGATGCATTATCTTTCTATATACTATCTACGAGTACGTGTAGAGAAAGTAAAACTGTATTTGGATGCAGGGGACCCTAAAACGTGTATTTCCGGTGAGATCTCGGTATAGGATTTTTGGGTGGAATTCAATCCCTTCTCTATACACTATGTACATAGTATGCGTAGAGAAAGTAAAAACAGACTATGATGCATCCACTGTAAAGATGTAAATAAAATAATGCATGTACAGAACAGTCTTGATTAATTTAAGAAAATTATACTGTTAAAATTACGTGATTTAATGCAAAAATAGTATATAGTATTACGTTGCATAATGGAGCGCACTAATATATGTATTTACTACTTTTAAAAAATCTTATGTGTACCATTCACATGAATTTCTCTGCATCGCTGTAACAAATTATTGCTAAAAGATATTCTTCTATCTACTTCATGATAATCGAGATACACATTACCAGAAATTGTCTTAGTCACTTGCTTCCCTGTAAGTATGATGAAAATAAGGGAATACACTATGCTAAAACGATAGTCAAATCTTTTAAAAGCCGGTTGTCATGTGGTTGAAATCCGTTTCTGTGCCACGAGTTAAAACTCTCCATGTGAGAAAAGTAAGTTGTTTTTTTTAATCTGAAACAAATAACAAGTAATATCTCAGAAATGGTCAATTGCATGAAATAAACATTAATGACATAAATTGCGTGTTTTAACGCGATCTATATTTTATGTAGTAAGGTTTTGTCTATCTCTTACGTTTATAGTTACGCAAAATTCATTCAGAATAAAGAGGTCTTTAGAGGATATTCCTAGAAAATTCAAGGTATACATTTTATTTGCTATATAAATATATTTAACATAAGGTATTTTACTCAAAATCGTTAGAGCCATTTTTGAGAAAATTAAAAAAAAAATCGGTGTAAAGAGTAGTTTGAGGTGGGGGAATTTTCTTCAAAATCTTCGTGTCGCATCCTTGGAAAATACTATCTCAAATACCAAGTTTGGTATTTTACCGACTTTTCGTTTACAGATACACGGACACACAAACAGACGTTTTTCTGAAAATACTTTTTTTTTATTCAGGGGACCCTAAAACATGTATTTCCAGTGAAATCTCGGTATCAAATTTTGGAATGCCATACTTTCTCTATACACTATATGCAGAGCACGTGTAAGAAAGTAAAAATGGGATAAATACAAAACCTGGAATTTAAGACGAACTCTGTTAAGAGTAATATTGACGTCTAGTCTATGCGGCAAGTGGTCCACCGGTGACCTTAACATTTCTAGATAATTACCCTCACTCAACAGCCTCAATATAACACTCAGCTGCTTTGTGATATGTCTACTGGAAAGAAGTATATTGACACAGCTTGCCTTGAAATAGCTTTAGTTTAATTTATTTCCTATCCTACGTACTTACAGCAAGTAGAAGTATTGTATTCCATTCAACATTTGCTACCAATATATCACCAGAGATACATGTTTTCAGGTACCCGAGCCTCAAAATTGGAGCAAAAAAGTGAGTGAACAGCAGAACTTATAAACGAAAAGTCGCTTAAATACCAAACTTGGGAATCAAGTTCAGCAACTTCCAAGGGTGCGACACATAGTTTTCAAGATCCCTCCAACACAAACCCACGTACTTACCCACTATATAGAATATATTTTCGAAAATGTTTAAGTTCTCAAAAATTGCTAACAAACTGTATTTAAATACTATGGAGTAAAGATATTTCATGACAAATGAAATGTGCGTCCTAAATTTTTCTGGGAATAGCCTTTGAAATTAATTATCTTCATTCTGTAAGACATTTTTAGATATAACTCATAAACCTAACTGCTAAACTGCAGGAGATTATAAAATGCTATTTCGCACAAAGACGTCTCTCCCCCCCCCCTCTCTATCTCTCTCTCTCTCTCTCTCTGCATGCACATATTTTTTTTTTAATGACAACTTCCGAATATTCGTTTAATAAAAAAAAAAAAAAAAAAAAAAAAAGAATGCTGATTTTCAAATACTTAAATGGGAAGTATTATTATTATTGTTGTTGTTTTCCTGGTCATTCAAGGGGATGAAAGCAATCCCATTGCGTTTTAAGCGTTTGATTATTGCCTAACTGTCCTGTAAGTACTACACAAACATACGTAAATGTGAATTGAAAGTTTATCTAAATTAACAAAACATAAAAATAAAATTGTATATAACATAAATGGTGTGTTTTAATGAGATTTACATTTTTGTGTATCACTTACGGTTTGTCAGATATACAATCCAGAATGAAGAGGTTTTCAGAGGCTATTCCTAGAAAACGCAAGATATACATTTCGTTTGTCATAAAAATATATTAAACATACGGTATTTTAATCAAAATCGTTAGAGCCATTTTTGAGAAAATCAAAAATTTCCAAAAACATTCCATGTAAAGGGTAGTTGGGGTGGGGGGATTTTCTTGAAAATCTTCGTGCCGCATTCTTGCAAGATACCAAACTTAAATACCAAATGTATTATTTAACGGGTCTTTACGTTTTTCAGTTATGCTGCCCACAGACACGCACATGGATGTTTTTTCTAAAAATGCTGTTTTTGGATTCAGGGGGTCTCATAACATGTATTTCCGGTGAAATATCGGTATCGAATTTTTGGTTGCAATACAATACGTTCTCTACACATAGCCCTGCAGAGAAATTAATAATTTAAAAGGAAACATATACCCAACTCCTGTCCTACAGACGGCTTATGTGAAAAAACAATTATTCCATACAAATTGACCATAATAGTTGGCCATACTATGACCTGGGTCTAAAGTACTTACCACATTGTAAGCCGCCATTAGGATTGTCATCTCAAAAGGAATTTGAGAGCACCTTGTGGTTTACCAGGAAAATATACGAGTCAGTTGAACAATTCTAATCCGGCTATGGCATTGAATTTTTCAGTCTGACTCTACCTATCCAACTCCTGTCCTACACACAGCTTGTGTGAAAAAACAATTATTCCATACAAGGACCATATACAATAGCAAAAGTCAGATATAAATTGCGCTCTATATAAAAGTAATCGAGCTAAAACTAGAGACACATAATTTACAAAAGTATGCCCAAATGTTCCAAAAGTAGTACAATTAAATCGTCATTTAAAAGGTTACCTTTGGTAGTGATCTAAAAACCTTATCCACATTCGGCCATCTCCGACTTAAGGCAGTTGCAGAGATTTCTGAATATGTGCGCTACTCTAGCAACACGTGACTGACTAAGGCATCTTCTCTACAGAGCGGACAGATAGTTGCAGGTTCCTTCTTAAAAAGGAAACTGTGAGTAAAACTGCAGTGGTCAATCGCAAACGAACCAAAATCATCTGCTCACTAAGGACGAGTTTATTTGCAGGTCCATCACAGCTCTAAGCTTGTTTCCGCGGAGAGCTGACTATTTTTCATGCACGCACAAAAGCCTGAAGACTTCCGATATTACACAAAAACTTGCAACACTGGGTTATGTGGTTGCCATCTTTGCTTCCAAATCCGCAGGTCCATTCTCCGCAAGCCAACATGATTAGATTCCGATATGCAGTCATCCCGAGATCTATGTGGGATGTCACACGTACCCAAGAAGGGTGCAGCCTATTTCGCATTGGAAACATGTTCTATTTCAATATCGAGCTTCATAAGAAGTTCTCAGAAAGGAAAATCTTCAAGCATCAGACTAAGTGACATGTTTCTATCCAGCACAATGTTGAAAAATCTGAAGTGTTCCATTCACATGACTTTCTCTACATCTCTGCAACAAATTAATGTTAAAAATGTTATGCATCTATTTATTTCATGCTAACCGCGAAAAAATTAGCAGAAATAGTCTTAATGCTTGCTTCCTTGTAAGTAGAAGCGAAATAAGGGAGTACCATATGTTAAAGTGATAGTCAAAAGCTGATTGCTATGTGACTGAGGTTCCTTGTTTGTATGGACAGGAGTCGACAAATTCCTGTAAGAAAAAAGTTAAGTTTTTCAAAGTTGAAACCAAAAACAAGGAATATCTAAAAAACGATCAACTCCACGAAAAAAAGTATACAACATAAATTGTGTTTTTAGGTGCTCTACATTTTTTGTGTGGTAAGTTTTTGTCCATTTCTTACAGTTTAGCAGTTTTGCAAAATTCCGTAAAATTCACCCAGAATAAAGTGGTCTTCAGAGGCTATTCCCAGAAAATTTCATATATACATTTTATTTGTCAGGTAAATATCTTTAATATACGATATTTTAATCAAAATCGTTAGAGCCATTTTTGAGAAAATCAAACTTTTCGAAAAAGGTTTCATGTAAAGGGTAGTTTGGGATGGGGAGATTTTTCTCAAAATCTTCGTGTCGCATCCCTGGAAGATATTAAACTTAAATACCAAGTTTGGTATTTTACCAACTTTTCGTTTTGAGTTATCGTGTTTACAGACACACGGACACGTGAACCCACTAACACACGGACACATACACGGACCTTTTTCTGAAAATACTTCTTTTGGATAGAGGGGACCCTATACCATATATTTCCAGTGAAATCTCGGTATCGAATTTTTGGTGGAGTGCAATACCTTCTCTATACACTATGTACATAGTACGTGTAGAGAAAGTAAAAAAGGAGTGAACGTTGGATGCATAGGCATGCACTTAAGTCCACAGCTATAATTCACTAATAGAACATCACGCCGATATTTCATAGGGGGTTCTGCCGATTTGACGTAAAGGTTCACAACTAGACTTGTTGCTGGAAAGGCCACAACAGCTACATGGATGCTCCGATTATAGGCAGTGCCTAATCTTCTCGGCACGGAAGGCCATGCTGAAGAATACATGATGCATCGGTAATCTAACTTGGATTGGATAGCGTGCAATAATGCCGCAGTAAGTCTACCCAATACGCTCGCCAATATTTGTCACTTAGTACCTCTAAAATATTCTGAGATGGTCACATCGGAATGTCAGCTATATGTGGTGACTAGCATAGTTTCTTATCGAATATCAACACAAAGAATCTCGTCTCATCTGTAAATGGTAATGAATCTGCACCAAATTGAAGCAACGAAGCTAATCGTCTTCTACGACACTAGAAGTTAAAGCAGATAGACTTATCAGTTGAGAAATGAAAGCCGTTTTTTTTTTTAATTTCATTTTGAAAGGCTGTCTAAACATTGCTGCAGATATCGCTCCAAAAACGGCGTATGCTGAGAAGCACAATAATGAAAATGTAAGACGATACGCTAGGGGGAACATATTTCGAAATAGGTTTAATAACATAGCAATTAACGCAATGCTTAGTACCGTTATGAGGCAATCCATACTCTTGAACAAAGAAATTCTAAAATCAGAGTCGACTCTTATTCGGAAAATGAACAAAGATAGCTGTCCACATATTATCCAACTGAGTAATGAAGGCAATGACCCTGTTTGCCAACACATATGATAAGCTTCCTCGAGGTAAAACATATTCCAACCTTTTGACAGTTATGCATGGCTCCGTTCATGATCTGTGCTACTACAGATTCAAGGTGGTTAATATTTGAACTACATTGCCTAAAACCGCACTGGGTGTTGGTCAGTAGGTTGCGGATTTCCAGCCACCATACCATTTGTCAATTGGTAGTGCGTTCCATCATTTTGCAAACACAACTGGTGTGCGGAATAGGGTGGTAACTGGACGAAATACTGCGGTACCTTCCAGCTTTCAAGAATAGTAGAATAGTATCAACCCAAACACGAATATAGACCACGAGCAGGAAAGCCTTGCCTTAAGGAGAGAGATGTTGCAAAATTTGGGCATGGATACTATCTGGTACCGATTCAGAGAGTCGCGAAGATGTAAATAAATGATATAACTCCACCATAGTGAAAATGAGATTGTAATCCTTAAGGTTTCCAGAACGAAAGGCGCAACCTTGTGATTCCACCTGTGCCTTAACTGGAAGCATTTTAGGCAGGTGAATAGAAATGGGAACTGAGTTTTATTTATGGACGCTCTTTATGTTATGGTTCTCAGGTCTTATTCTATACTGGACGTGAAAGACCGTTTAAGTTTACTCAGATGCCTTTTTTTTTAGGCTTGAGGTAAATCTACGACACGGGGGAAGGCGGATAGTTATCTGAGATAGATACCTCAGCAAAAGCACTGCATAAGGTATTAGCCGCGTCAAACATATCAGTAACAGCTCCTGCAGCTATTCTTTGACCATCGATTGGCATATGAGTCGATTTTACGTCCACACATCTTAAATTATCCCATACGGCACAGGAAGGCGAATGTCGATTAAATGAAACTAGCTCCAGGATGTCTTTTTGCTATCCTTGATAACTTGACTAGATTTTGCACGCATCATTTCGTGCTGTATCACGCTATCCATCGCAGCAAACGTTGGAAAGCTCTGAGAACACACCTACGAGCACGAATTTCATGCAGGCATTCATCGTCCTTCGAGTTGCCAGAAATCAAAGTGGTTGGCCAGTTGACTGTTGAGTAGATTGCTCAGCAATAAAAGAATTCTCGCTGCGAGATGATTGCCTAAGACATTCACCAAGTCGAGCTCGTTGCAGTGGCGGCCGGTGAAGTTTTACCTTGGGTGTTGCACACATTGACGCGGGTCGGCAGTTTTGCACATAGTTTTATATCATGTTACAACATTTCCACATACTTCCACACGTGATCCGGATTTGCTTGTTTTGTTATACTGACATTAGAGCTGCATTGTTGTTACTTACTGACTTGTTATAAACTTTTTGGTCCCTAAGCCACAAAGCGCAGCCGAGTGGTCTCTAAGACTAAAACCCGAACGATTCCAAGAAGAAGTAAAAATCTCGGCAATCCAGCGGATTTCAAATCTGGACATGTCAATATTTTCAATTATTTCAAATTCAAATCGCCTATTGAAGTTTTACCCAACATTTTAACGTTATGTATTAAAACTATTTAAATCTATTATAATTATAACTAGTGCAATGACCTCATTTAAACAGAAAATCCATTCTTCTCTCTTTGATTACTGCAAACTTAACAATCACGCGTTGGTTGAAGTCTGGTATTCCTGCAACCAAGTCCTTCTCAATTGACAGAATAGCTAAAGCCGTCAATCTTTCCTGAGAAATTGAGTTTCTCAAAAGTGTTTTCACCCTCTTTAGTGTAGAGAAACATCGGCTTCCACTCTGTCATGATCACAGCTAACACCAATTTTAAAAGTTTTGTTGATTCACTAAATGTATTTTCTGAATTACTGTATTCGATAAATTCCAACTGCCCCGGACAGTGACTGAAACCCCTGCTGAATAGGTGGATGCGAGTTCATGCGTACGTTTCACTTTATTAAAAAAACTGTATATTGAGCACACTTTTTTTACTGCATCCTCTGGAAATTTTGAACTGTATTGCCTAAACATATCTGGAGAGAAGAGGCATAATGTCATAAGATGCCCCGAGCAAGCAAAGCAGGTTTAGCTTCACACAGTATAACATCACATACCGCATTTGCTTCCCTATTCCATTCTGTATCGTCAGCCTTCCTCTTTTTTTATGACCTGCAACTGCAGAGTTGCCCAACTCAACATCAATTTCTTCTCGAATTAATTTTATGTTCTGTTCAAAATTAGAAATAGCCGTTTGAGCAGTAAGAGGATCCATGTCCTTCTTTTGAAGTTTTCCAAACAAAATATCCACAAGTGCCATTATTTTACTAAAAAAAGACAACCAAAATTGAATTCATAGCTAGTAACTGTTTATACTCAGACGCTTATCAATTGTTGGCCCCTTCAGAATTTCGTCCATACACTCGATAATATATTTTTTATAGTCAAACACAGAGTTCACACTTCTAGAAAGAAAGTTTCAGTGAGTGTTATTGGCCGGGGCAGTCTTCTGTGCACCATAGAGTTCAGAATTGCAGTTCGCTGCGAGCTAACAAAAAAGAACGTACAAATACCTTGGAGACTAGCAAAGAAGAACCTAACATTTGTATTTATGGATGCAGCCTTTCCCATGACGAGATTTACTTGATGTGCATAACAGTGGACATATTCAGCATTGGGATATACCTGCTTAATTAGTGTTTGCACACTCCACAAGAACCAGATATTACGGAAGTTCCGTCGTAAGTCTATGCAATCAGTTTTGAAGCATTTTCATGCGTATCTAAGTCATTCTTGTGCAGCTCTTCAAGCAGACAAGAAGCTAAAGTTTTTGCATAATGCTGTGCAGATGAAATCAATCTGCAGAATCCTTTAACCGGCTTCACCTTTACTACATAGCAGTAAACAATGACCATTTGAAATATAGTGGAAACATCAGTGGTTTTATCTGCTATCATTGCTAGAAAATCGTCCTCGTGCATCTCTTTGGCTCTTTCCTCTTGGCAAATTCTGGCATGTCTAGAAGCAATTCAGTTTGGATCGTCTTAGACGTTCCCCTAAATACTGTTGCTTTTTGTAGGTGACCTTTTAGGGCTGAATTTAACTCTGCACTGAAATTAATTAATCATCTAAAATACCAGGATTTAATGGTGGCTCTGTTGCATCGTGCCCTCCTAATGCCAATTCGATTACACCACAAATTCTTATACAATTTATTAATATGTTCTGGAGGTATCTACACTGCTTAACTTTTTCATTTTCCACAGCAATCCTACATCTGTATGCGTTATCTGCAAAGCCACGTTTGACTTTCCAAAAACGTTAGTTTCAACACATTTTTCAAGTAAATAGAGAAGGACTCATGATTTTTTATGTATGAACTTAAATGGTTTATATCCTAACGTCGGTTTTTGTCCAGCTTTGTTCACCACCAAACAAAATACAAGGAAAACAAAACAGCGCATTCTTGATTCCACAGCCACATAGCCTATCGTGTCTATTATATCTTGTCGAAACCTCGTTTATATTGTCTTTTATTTGTAGTAATGCTCTGAACAATATTGTGGCCTGCCTAGTTCTTTGATTTTTTAACTGTTCTTCATGAGAAAACTTAGAAAAATCCCTGTTCTGTAAATTACTCACCGAATTCATTGCGGAAACTTAAACACACGTTAAATTACAAGGAAAATGCAGTAAAGGTTGCCGTAAATGAAGTTTACTACACTTGTCTCTTGCTTAATGTTAACTAAAATATAACATTCACCATAAAATTGAAGGGATAATAACTGTAAAAGAAAAGCAACTAGTTAACTTAAACACGGCGAAGGTGCAAGACGCTTAGATAATCGAGAAGCCGGAAACAAATTTTTTCTACTGCTCGGAAGAACTCGGTTAGTCAAGCATCTGAGCTCGTGTATTTTTGGATAAAAAGATAGGTGATGCTATCTGTTGCACTTTAGAAAACAATACGAGGCAAGTCCTCTTGATACCAGGCAATGATTGCATTAGCTGTGCAAATGGGATAGGGAAGTCTGAAGCGAAACTCTATACCATATTACACACTGTAGCAATCTGGTCGTGGCACCTCCCGAACAACATTACTGTTGATCTCTCTACGCTTTCCGCACTGATTGCTCAACTCCCCAAGCCATTTATGTTACTAGGTGACTTTATCAGCCGCAATCCAGTGTGGGGTAAAATGTTTGAAGCCCTGCTACATACTTCAGATTTAACACTTCTAAACATTCCAACACCAACTCATAATATTTACCACAGCACCTACAGTTGCATTGATCTCACTATGTATTCTTCCAGCATAACTTCTTTATTCCAATGGTCCGTTTACTCATCACCTCAGAGTAGTGACCACTTTCCAATGACCATCACTACTCAAAAATGTGTTCCTACGTTACAAATGAGACGTCCTACTTGGAAATTTAACAAAGTCAATTGGAACCTTTAGAAAGAGTTTTTCGAAAACGCTTTGCAAAACCTTCCACCTCCAGAATTGTTTCCACAAATAGACATCGATGAAATCGTTTCTAAACTTACTACCACTATAATTAGGACTGCAGAGAATGCTATACCTACCACTAGAACTGGTACATATCATCCGACAGTGGAATGAAAAGTGTCAAGAAGCTATTAAGCTAAACCATAGGACCTATTATAAATACAAGTGAAATCCTACCGCAGCTACAAAAACTGAATTTCAACGTCTTCGAGTACTCAGCGGATTACGAAACAATCTAGCCCGAAATAAGAAGCATTAACGGCAACAAACCCTGAAGAAAACCAAAAACGAGCAAAAATCAGACAAAACAGAAGTAGAAGTCTCTGTCATGACAGAAAAAAGCACACAACGCGGGCGAAAGCGTCGATTATAGCCTCTAGTTACGCGAATACTATGGAAACGGACCAATGTAATTAAATAATAATAATAATAATAATAATAATAATAATAATAATAATAATAACATAAACCAAAATCTTTTACGGCATGATGCACAATGGCAGATTTCAATAAACCCAAGCCGGTTTAAACGCAAATGTTAGTGGAACGTACAAATACGAAAATCCTCCTCACATATTACGCACACGAAATGCAGTTTAATGTTTTCTTTTGTCTTGTAAAGTTTCAAGTAGGCACCAATCGGAGACGTGTGAAAATAGTCCAGAACAAACAGAACCAACGCCCTAGATAACAAAATGCACTTCTGGTTTATCATTGGCAACATAGAGCACGCGCTCATATCTGTGTCGTTGTAAAAGATATACAAAGTTTCATTTAAAAGACAAAAGTTGGGACTTATAGCTAGGCTACAGTCATTCACGAGGAATTGTCATTTAGTGTGAATAGAGTACTACTTATTCCATTATATATATTAAAAAGTTGCGGGCCACTATCGATTCTTGTCAACGCCATATTACCAGTAAAAAAGATTATCTGAAACATTCTGTATATCATTGGCTTAATATGTATAACCAAATCTGTTATCATCGAAAGTTTTAAGTGTGCCTTATTTTAAACAAGAAAAGATAATGCCTAAACTCAAAAGCACTTTCAATAGTGAACTAGAGGAGAAATATTTCTTGCCATCTTGCTCCTAACTTCGCTGGGAGAAGGTTTGGTCAGGAAAGAAATCGTGGAAGAAATTGAATTGCAATAACTGTTTATGAAAAATGTGTTGACTATTATATACATATATATAGTGTAATCACTTCAAAGACTGAGCAATTTTCTTGTGGGCTTCTCTGAATCAGGTTTCTGTGAGGCTGATGGGGAAGAGTACCGAATTAATTCTAAGTAAGGACTCTTGAGAAGATGCAGGACTATTTACTGAGCAGTTTTCCACCTAACCAAATACGTAACTATAGAACAAGTAGCTTTGCGGAGTAGTTCATTAGTTTCTGTAGACAATAGTTAGACAAAAATCTTTGTTCACTTCCAGGAGAACAAATTCTGATACCACATCTGTCATCAATAATTCTATTGATAAAAATATAAATGGCGTGTTATTTATGGACGCTCTTTAACTACTATGGTTCTCAGCGTCCCATTCGCCCTCCGTGGTGTAGTGGTTACCATGTTAACTTCATATACCCAAGGTTGCGGGTTCAAATCCGGCGGAGGTGATGGATTTTTTCGGGTGTAAAAATCCTTAGCTTAGCTTTCTTCGGAAGGGAAGTAAAGCCGTGTCGTAGATTTACGGCACGTAAAAGAACATCAAGCCTGATAGAGAGGCCTCTGAGCGAAATTAAGTGGTCTTTCATGCCCAATATAGAATGGGACGCTGAGAACCACAAGAGTTAAAGAGCGTCCATAAATAACACGCCATTTACATTTTATTCTAAATGGGTAGTACGTACCCGAAACGATGCAAAATATCTGTTGATTCTGTTACACCAGCGAGAGAGGATGCCCGCGCACCTGAAAACTTTCAAGAGACACTCGCTTACATTATGCTGCTTGCGAAGCAAGCTTGGAACGATTCAATCAGTTTCTGTTAAGGTGGCAAGGCACTGAAATATCGTGTAAAAGGTGAATTTTTAACAGTGGCGTGTTACTCAGTTTGAAGTTTTGCAGTCTGTAGAGACGAGTAGGTAAAAATTTGTTTTAACAGTATAATTATTATACAATGATGCCTCAGCCTAAATATATCCATTTTGCGGACGTCCAATCTCGTAAAAATTACAAATAATTAAAAATGGAAAACCAACACCGTAACTACCAAAATAGGTTCAGTATACAAATAAACGCTCTAGACATTTTCAGTCAAATATATTTTACAAATGTGAGTGGCTAGTCGGTAGCGCTGAATTAAATGCATTGTTTTGCTGGTATTGTCTTTTCTAAGGTAGTGAGAGAAATACTGTACTAGAGGGAGTTTGAGAACCCAGTCCCCGGATAGATGTGCCTTCAAAGCTGGCGATGCCAGCGTTCAATTTTTGTTATTGGCCGCTGGGGTTATGCTGTGGTTTTTATATGTTTTGTGCCTAATGCAGTGTTAAAACACTGGAAAAGTTGACATTCAAATTGTTTTCCGCGGTCGGCAGTAATGACTTCAGGCTTTTCAAAACGACATATCCATGTGAATAGAAATGCTTATGCAACTGTTACAGCTTAATATCTGTAAGAGGCAGGTACAGCTCTTGGCCAACGGGTGAAACAGTTAATAACTGTAAGCAGGTAGCGAAACCCTTGTGAAGGTGGTAAGGGTCCAACTAAATCGATGTTAATGTGACTAGACCTTGCTGTTATTTATGGATGCTTCCCAACTTTGTAGTGGTGTGTCTCTAAAACTTGCTCCTTTGACAAGGTATACATGTTGATACCCAGGATTAACGTCTTACTTGAGAGATGCCCAAACAAAATGTTTTTTTTTTTTTATTAGGTTGATGGACCCTTTAATACCAGGATGTGCCAGGTTGTGCAGAGCGTTGAATAACAATAGTCTATAGTGTTGAGGAGTGACATCAGCTGATGTCGCTGAGTGCAGATTTTGTAGCGGTGAAAACTCTATGATTTAATCTGCCGCTATTGCTAAAGAATCGAGACCATCTTTGCTGGTGGCTAGTTTGGAGCGTGCTGTGACGGGAAGCCTCTGGATAAAATACACTGCTGATTGTAATAATTGCAAGGAAGAAACGCACGAATACTATGATTTACATAACACAACTTTGGTACACGACAATAAACAAACGAACATTTTAAAATCTGCACATTACCTTTGAGACTGAACATTCAGTATCTGATGTAACCTTCATGTGCTGCAATTAGAGTTACTCTATGCTGTGGCATCAAAAAGGTTTTGAATGAGCTCCTGGAGGATCTCTCTCTCCATGCAGTGTGTGTGCAAGCCCATAAACCTATGTCACTGGATACCGGAGGACAATGACGAATGAGTTGTCTACCAACCATATCCCAGACATATTCATGGGCGACAGGTCAGGTGAACGTGGAGGCCAGGGAAGCAATAGTACCCGTCGTTTTTCGAAGAAGACTTGTACATTCCTCAGAATGACCAGGCATTGTCCTACTGAAATGTAATCTGTGGAAAAACATGTAGCAGGGGGAGTACTTCGGGCTCTACAGTCTCCCTCAGGTATCTGCTGCTGTTCAAAGTGCTCTCAATTCGTAGTAGCGGAGATCATTGTTGAAACCAATGGAACCCAAAACCATCACACCTGAGGTTAGTCCGCTATGCCGCTCAACAATGCAGGCCTCCAGGTTGCGCTCACCGCGGTACCGCCGGGCACGTTTGCGGCCACCATTGAAGGACAGATTGAAGCGGGACTTGTCCGAAAAAACTACATTTTTACCATTAATAACGCTAGTGACGGTGTCCATGTACCCATTGCAGTGTTTTCTGGACATTAGAACTGGTGTAATGGCATGTGTGCAACCAGTCCAATCCGCAGTAGGCGGCGAAGAATTGTTGATGTAGACAATTTCATACCTGTTGCAGTGCTCCAGCGTCTAGCCAACACTGTATGTAGTTAATACTTTGTAGCCCATTATGGTCATGCGGACAAGACGGCGGTCATCCCGTGCTGGGTCATCTTGCATGGTCCAATACCCGCTCTTCGCTACGTACGCTCTTCTTCTACCCACTGCTTCTTCAGGCGCGTCTTCGAACTCACACACATGCTGATATGGATCACTTTGACGTCGACGAGGCATACTGGCACTCAATTTAACGTTTCCACTTTATTTAACAGCTCTGCAACTACTACACTTGGCGAAACACTATCGCCCTCCTTGGTGTAATGGTTACCTTACTAACTATATATTCCTAAGATCGCGGGTTCAAATCCGGCGGGGGCCGATTTCCTTTTTCGGGTGTAAAAATCCTAGCATGGCTTCCTTTGGAATGGAAGTAAAGCCGTTGGTCCCGTGTCTACATTTGCAGCACGTAAAAGAACAATAAGCTGACAAAGAGGCCTCTGAGCAAAATTAAGCGGTCTTTCACGCCCAATATGGAATGGGACACTGAGAACCACAATAGTTAAAGAGCCTCCATAAATAAAACACCATTCCATTTAGCGCAACACTGATCTTGTCGGACAAATACGTGTACCCCATTGCTCTGCAATCCTAATCACATATTGCTTACACGCTCTTCTATACAATTCTTTCATGGTGTTGAAATTTTTATACACGATTGTGTAGTTTTTAGAAAATCTTCTTAACTTGAGGGCCCGCTAACGATCACATCTCTCTAAACCAACGGTTCCCAACCGGTGTGCGCCGGCACCCTAGGGTGCCGTGTGATTGGCTAAGGGGTGCCGCGAGATATTGAGATAAACAAAAAAAAAATGCCTTAAATCTTGTAAGGTCTTGAAATAAAATAAGTCAAATCAATTACTCTCAAGCACGGCAGATAGTGATAGTGGTCGATTCATTTCAATAATTCAGTTATACTAGTATCCCACAGATGACATTACAGCTATACCCTGCCGAACATTCCCGAGACTACTCGCTTCCTCACGAACATTCCCGAGTCTTCGACAGATGAATATATAAAAGTGTACGCCGCTTGGCGCTTTCAGTTTTCTTCCTCGCGTTGATTCACAGTGTTTAGTTATGGATAAGTTCATTGTTAAACGTAAACGCCAGGACAGTGAAAGTGAACAGTCGGCTCCTACTGCTTGCTTTAAGAAACCAAATCTTACAGTTTCTCCCGGACCGTCGAATTCACCACATAAAGAAGACAAACGAAAGAAAAGAACATACCAGGACAGTTACTTAGCGTATGGATTTAAGTGGAATAACAACGAGGAAAACCCTATCCCTGTGTGTTTAGTTTGTGGCGAAACACTTAGCAACGAGGCCATGGTACCTAGCAAACTGAAGCGGCATCTTACAACAAAGCATCCTAGTGTGTCACAGAAAAGTGTAATGTATTTTTCACATATATTAGAAGGGGAGAAGTGCGAATGGTAAAGAGAATGACCATAGGTGATACTGCTCTTGAAGCCTCATTTAAAGTAGTAGAACTGATAGCTAAAAAAAAAAAAAAAAAAAAGAAACCTCATACTCTTGGAGAGGAAATCATTGGCCCTGCATGTCAAGTTATAGTTTCAACAATACTTGGCGAAGGAGCAGCTAATCAAATTTCGAAAGTTCCTCTGTCCAACAACACAATCAGCCGCAGGATATCTGAAATGTCATGCAATATCAACGAACAAGTCACGGAGAAAATAAAAACTTATAGAACATTTGCTTTGCAAGTAGATGAGAGTCTCGATATTAGTGACAAACCGCAACTCCTTGGTTTTATCAGATATATTGACGAAAAAGATATTAGTGAACAGTTTCTGTTCTGTAGACCGCTGGAGACTACAACCACAGGCCATGATATTTTCGTTTCTATTAATTCCTATCTCAATGACCATGATCTTTCATGGAAAGACTGTTGTGGTATATGTACAGATGGTGCACCATCTATGTCTGGGAAAATTAAAGGTTTTACTGCCAGAGCTCTCAATGAAAATTCATCCATTATTATAACTCACTGTTTTCTGCATAGAGAGGCATTAGTCGTGAAAGCGTGTAATGAAGATTTTGCTGAAGTGTTTAACCAAGTTGTGAAAATGGTGAACTATATGAAGTCTCGACTTTTAAAGTGCAGAATTTTTGAACAGTTATGTCGCGCAACGGATGCAGCTCATACCTCTTTGTTACTTCACACAGAAGTAAGGTGGTTGTCGCGGGGTCGTGTATTGAACCGGTTTCTCGAACTTAAAGAACAGCTAAAAACTTTTTTTAAGGGTGAAAATCAAGACACATTTCATGAGCTTTTACTAAGTGATTCTTGGTGTTTTGAACTGTCGTATCTGGCAGATATTTTTCATAAGCTGAATGAACTGAATGTTTCGATGCAGGGTCGACATGAAACAATAATCTCCTCAACCAATAAAATGAAAGGTTTTAAAAGAAAACTTAGTTCTTGGAAGTCTGCAGTTCAAAAAGGAGATTTGTCGAACTTTCCATCTCTTCTTAATGTGGCAGGAGATAAAGATCTGGGTAAGCTGATAAGACCGCATTTGTGATCACTTATCAAGATTGCAAGATGCAACAGATGCGTACTTTCCAACCATTTCCACTACGAATCTCGACTGGGTTGTCTCACCATTTGATTTCGTAGATAGTGCAGAGGAAATAGATTTCACTGCTTGCGAACGAGATGAATTTATTGATCTTTGCGCTGATTCCACACTTAAAGGTAAGTTCACCAAGAGTGAGGCGTCGGTGGCTAGTTTTTGGCTTCAACGGAGAGAGGAGTACCCTAACCTAATGAAGAAAGCAGTTAACGCACTTTTGCCCTTTTCAACAGCCTATCTATGTGAGCAAGCCTTCTCTGCTATGGTGACAATAAAATGCAAAGCAAGAAATAGACTGAATAACCTTGAGAATGATTTGCGTGTTTCACTGTCAACTGTAAGACCCGACATCACATATCTGTGCTCTAAGCATCAATCACAAGTTTCACATTAATCATTAATCGAACAAAAAAGTTTACTGTATTATGTTATGATGTACGTTATTATTATATAATATTTCAAAAATTAACATATTAAGCTTAATTTTCTTTTAATTCAAGGAAGGGTGCCCCTGGTGTTTAATTTTATTCCCAAGGGTGCCGTGAACTTCAAAAGGTTGGGAAACACTGCTCTAAACAATTGAGATGGTTTTTTGTCACCCAAATTCTAATTCTGTCAATAATCTGGTAACTTTTTTGCCCTCGGACTCTTCAATTCCTGTATTAACCTATTTTAAGGTATGGGTACGGAATAGTGGTTGTAGGTTGCGTCAAAAATCTGAAACTACCTCGGCAACATCGATTTCCAATGATGCGACAACATAGTTATATGTTTTGGTTTCATTTTAATTTCTGCAGTGATGAATTATGCTTCAATCCGCAGAAACCATACCTGAATGTTTTTCCTACATGTAGAGGGCATTTTTACCGAAATTTGCGCAAATTCTGCCGTATTTGGTATCGGCTTTTCTTCGCCACTTTATTCTGTAATCTTCATTTTTACTTTCTCCATACGCACTATGTACATAGTGTATAGAGAAAGTATTGCACTCCACCAAAAATTCGATACCGAGATTTCACCGGAAATATATATCCAAAAAAAGCATTTTCACAAAAAGGTCCGTGTGTGTGTGTGTGTGTGTGTGTGTGTGTGTGTGTGTGTCCGTGTGTCTGTGAACACGATAACTCAAAAACGAAAAGTAGGTAAAATACCAAACTTGGTATTTAAGTTTAGTATCTTCCAGTGATGCGACACGAAGATTTTGAGAAAAATCCCCCCGCCCCCAATTACCCTTTACATGGAACTTTTTTCAAAAATTTTGATTTTCTCAAAAATGGCTCTAACGATTTTGATTAAAATTTCGTATATTAAAGATATTTACCCGACAAATAAAATGTATATCTTGAATTTTCTGGGAATATCCTCTGAAGAGTAGTTTATTCTGGATGAATTTTATTAAATTTTGAATGACTGCTAAACCGTAAGAGATGGACAAAAACTTACTACATAAAAAATATAGAACACATTAAAACACACAATTTATGTTATATACATTTTTTTCGTGGAGTTCGTCGTTTTTGTGACATTCCTTATTTTTGGTTTCTGCTATGAAAAACGTGTACTTTTCTCATATAGAGAAAGGAACTTCATTGACACAGCAACCATCTTTTGACTATCACTTTAACCTACGGTTGTCCCTTATTTCGCTTCTACTTACAAGGAAGCGAGTAATTAGACTATTTCTACTATTTTTTTCTGATTAGCATAAAGTAAATAGAAGTATAAGCCTTTTAAGAATTATTTGTTGCAGGGACATGAAGAAAGTCATGTGAATGGCGGGAGACCTGGGTTCGATCCCCAGTACCGGCGTGGGGATTTTTCCCCCGCTGGGAGACCTGGATCGGGGTGCACTCAGCCTCGTGAGGTCCCTGGGGGGCCAATTGAGGAGCTACTTGATGGAGAAGTAGCGGCTCCAGGTCGCGAGGACCGCATTAACCGGCCGGGAGGGGCTCGAGGCGCTGACCACGTCTCACCCTCCAATACTGCATCCCATCCATGACGTCTGTAGTGGACCGAGATGGGGGACGCAGCGGCCGGGCGGTAGGCCAAGGTTCCCCGTGAGCTGTCGTGCCATGGAGCTATCTCTCAATGAGAAATTGTCCACTGATGGCCCCCTTCCGATTAGGCTTCTTTTTCATATTAAATGAGATTAGCTGAGTCCTTAAGCCGCTTACTGGATGCCGTTTTTTTCGTGAAAAACAATACACAATGAGATGAAAACAAAATTATTTATTTTTGACCTCACATTCCACAAATTCAAAGACCACTTTCATAACTATTTCTACTGAAATGGCAAACACGTTACTGCAGTTGTGTAGCCACGTTCAAAGTCTGTCTAATAAATTTACTTTTTTCCGTAAAATAAAGTTTACGAAAAGGATTCAATAAGTCCTTAGAAAAAGATAGAAAAACAAATTATTTTTGGTAAATTTGTTTTTTATTTTTCAATATCATTTTAGCTCAATACACTTTTCCCATCGTTTCTTCAACTACTTTAAACCTTCCAAAAAGTAGGATTTCGGAAGCTCCTCGAAGTAGGCATCTTTTGGGAGATGACCTCTTCGTTAGACGTGAATCGTTTTCCACCGAGCCACTTTTTCAAATGTATAAATTAAAAAAAGTCACTGGGGGCCAAATCTGGTGAATACGGTGGATGTTGAAGTAAATTGAACCATAATTCTACAATTTTTGCCATAGAAACCGCGCAGGTGTTCATCCTTGCATTGTCTTGATGGAAGAGAATCTATGTTTTTGTTGTTGCCAGATGAGGGCGTATTTTCTTGATTTATCCATCAAACCGGTTCAATAACCTCCTTTCTGCAAGTAATCAATGTAGATGATTTTGCGTGCATCCCAGACAATCGAGGCCATATATTGTCTGCAGATTTCACCATCTTTGTCTGCTTAGGAGTCGGTTCGCCTTTAAAACCCCACTGTTTCGACTGTACTTTTGTCTCTGGAGTGAAGTAGTACATCTGGGTTTCACCTACAGTTGTGCATTGACGCAGAAATTTGTCAGGATTGCGACCGAAAAATGCCAAACCAGCTTCCGAATCATTGCATTTATTCCCCATTGAGAGCAAACCTATCTTAGTCAGAACTTTTATCAGATCTAATTTTTGGTCAAAATTGAGAACACTGTACCTTGTGATACGCCTGTGCCCTCTACTATTTCGCGAACTTTGAATCGTCGATCACTCAAAAACATATTCTGGATTCTGTCAATCATTTCGGAGGTAGTCATTTCTATTGGACATCCGGAACGATGTTCATCATATGTGGATGTACGGCTACGTTTAAATTCATTTATCCCATGATAAATTGTTTTATCCCTTTCGATGTTAAGCTTTTTAATTAAAAGTATTTAATCACAACACGAAACTCGACCCGTTCCCCCATCTTTCTAAATAAGCACGAGATTAAAGTAAAAGCTGAAGTTATCCTTATTAACTCTTAAGTGTTCTCGAGCTTCTAGCCAGTTAAGTTCATGGATTGACTCCAAAGTTTCGAATATGTACATCATCTTCGTCTTCAGTGTAAACTGAGCACAACATTGTTGATTCAATCGTCTTAGGCAACGAACCCACGTGATGGATATAGCTGAAACTTTAACTGCCATCTAATAAGCGACGATGGTTTCTAAATACACAGTTTTTCCATGGTATGGATACGAGTGTAATTT
The DNA here is from genome assembly GCA_030762935.1 of Hymenopus coronatus. Lineage (NCBI taxonomy): Eukaryota > Metazoa > Arthropoda > Insecta > Mantodea > Hymenopodidae > Hymenopus > Hymenopus coronatus. Next base: position 150,252,317 of record CM060882.1, on the reverse strand, counting down.
TTTGGATTTTCTAAGGACTTATTGAATACTCCTGGTACTTAAAGGTTGCCCTAACAAATGGTTGTCAGACTTCGAAGTTGGCTGAAGTGCAGGCCCTATAATATCCACATCCGAACTGCACGTGATGTAATTTTAAAATCGCATAATTTACATATTTTAATGTTGTCTTATTTACTCTTCACAAACATGAAGAGCTGTGCATTGGCAATCATGTGAAGCTATTTATACTTTCTATACTTACGATACCTTCTAAGCTCATTTACAAGCGTATACTTTAGTATTTCGTTCAACAATTATCAAGTACTAAACCGATACAATGGTCAACATTGCTCTGGTCATTTAGTGCTGGCTTAAGGCGGCTGCGACAAACCGTTCCGTATTCCCATGTACGAAAATGTTATTTTTCTTTAAATTTCTTTAAAGAAGAAAAAGCGGTGGATGTAACTGAAACTAACTGCTGTTAGTGCCATATTTAGTAATCCTTACAAATTATTAGCAACCGCTGACGAGAGCTCAATTTGACGACTTTGAACGATTATCAAAGCTAGGTAGTTCTAAATAAAACTAGTAATGAAAAATATAACAAACAATACTTGTTATTGGGGATGCGAACATAAAAAATCGTACCAATGGTATAGTTGCCACTTGTATTAGTATAGATGTCACTGGTTCTTTGTGTTGAAATTAATTACAATATTTTTCAAAACCAAAATAATAATAATAATAATAATAGTAATAATAATAACTATTATAAATGAATAAATAATAATTAATAAATAATACTAATACCAATAACAGCAACAATAATAATAATAACAATAATAATAATAGTAATAATAATAATAATAATAATAATAATAATAATAATAATAATAATAATAATGTGTCCCTCGAAACACAAGCGTCACATAATGGAATAGGAGCAAACTAAAAAACAAGATTCATTGAAAGTGGAAGCGTGACGTTACTTTGTTACTTAGTGAGGAAGTCCGTTTCGACGAGACATTAACCTTTTGATTAAGTAGGACCTTGAACCTTGATACGCTACATTCCTCAACGTGCAGGCTTTGCACAGAAAATTTTCTATTGTCAACGCCATCTTCACTGGCTCATCTACTGCAGCAATGTGTTTATGAACATTTTCAAGAAGCACAGCTAGGCCCGAACTTGAATCTTTAAATACTTAAGCTTGCAGAAACCAAGGGATCGCAGTTTAGAATCTCTCAAAGTTTTCTTGATCGGTTTACCTAAGCTTCTTATATAAACATTTATTTTATTGAATATACTGTTAAAGCACAATATTACTTTTTGAGTTTGCTGAAATAAAAGGTGGAACATACTTAAATAATACTCCTGATGAAGCCGCATTCTTGTATGGTGTATAGTTTTCTCCAAAACATGATGGCCTTCAAACGGGACCGCTCCCCCTGCCACTGTACACTATCCATTAGCAAACAAAAGACAAACCTGTACTAGGGGTGAGGGGCAACATAGTAAAAGTTCTGTTTCCTGGAGACTCGAAGACTCTGCTTGCAAATCGAGATGCGCGCCTCAGTTAGGGGACCAGTAAGTGGAAGACTTGGCAACTGCGAGGGTTGGTTTCCAACCGCACACCACCTAAACCCAAACTTCAAAGTCACGCCAAGGGCTATTATGTTCTGAAAAATTATTTACAACTTATTTCTTACACCCAGCACTCACAGAATGTCAACAGAAACTGTGAGGGTATTAGCATCTTTATAGCAAATATAAAACGAGCGCACAATCCGATATCACGAGATAAACATTCAGCAAAGTCCACCTTTGTGTGTGGTGGTAGGGTATCTGACTCACAATCAAGAGATCCCGAGTTCGAATCTCGGTTAGGGTGAGTTACCTGGATAAGGTTTTTCCTTCCGGAGTTTTCCGTTATTCTGAGAAGACGAATATCGAGTAATTTTAAGTTCTATGTACTCCGGGCTCATTAGAGCAGCATTTCACCCATTTCAGTCATCGTTCAATATGACCTACAGGTTAAAAGACTTAAAAAAAAAAAAAAACCTGATGGTTACTAAGTAGAGACATAAATCAGCAAAAGCCAATGCTGATAGGCGATAATATGCTTGCTGGTATTTAACATATCGGGAGGAAATAATCATAATCATGTCATTTATACAGACCAATGAAAATCACCACATTCCTTTGGCGAATTCTTCTTAATGACAGACTTTAGTAGCAAACATATATTTAACAGTTTGATTGTTTTGCAACCAAAGTTTTTATTTAATATACCATATCTCGCGAGTTTCAAGTACAGCTGAAATTATCTATCAGAAAAAATTAATGCGTTTGTGAATTATTTATTATCAACCGGTGCGAATTATTTGCAGCGTATTACATTTGAAGGCAATTAGAAAGCATTTATGGATGTTAGCAGAGATTTCTTAGCTATCGCAATACAAGCTGCATCTTTTGGGTTTAAGAAATCTAATAAGTTTTTTTATTCGTTCAGGAGAGGCAGTCTACTGTGAACCAAATCCAGCTCAATGGATAGAGGCAAACTTGGAAATAATGCATAAAGATTTTAAACCCCAAAAGTTGCATTAATAAATCTATCCTCTATGGAGATAAGGTTTATTCATGTCTCATGTTTCCCTATAGTAAATTCAGCAACACTGTGATTAGGTGATTTAATTAAGAAAATAATTTTCATTTCAGCGCGAGCTATGAAATGGTTACTATAGTCAGCATTACTATATAGTCACATGTACTATCACGTTAAATGTACCTAGGGATATAAGCGAAATAAGGCTCATCCTTTAAACAGATCATATCAAAACACATTTTCACAATTTTTGTTAATATTTTCATCTTTCTTAAAATGCATTAATAAAAATCTGACGTGTTCCATTCACATAACTTTCTCTATATCTCTGCAACAAATTATTGTTAAAAAGCTTATGCTTCTATTTACTTCATACTAATCGAGAAAAAATCAGCCGAAATAGTCCTATTACTTGCTTCCTTGTAAGTAGAAGCGAAATAAGGGAGTACTGTTGGTTAAAGTAATGGTCAAAAGTTGGTTGCTATGTGACTGAAGTTCCTTTGTTTTTGTGGACCTGAATTGTTAAATTCCTGTATGAGAAAAGTATGTTTTTAAAGCTGAAACCAAAAAACAAGGAGTACCTCAAAAGTGATCAACTCCACGAAAAAATGTATATAAAATAAATTGCGTGTTTTAAGGTGCTCTACATTTTTTGTGTTGTAAGTTTTTGTCCATCTCTTACGGTTTAGCAGTTATGCAAAATACCGTAAAATTCATCCAGTATGAAGTAGTCTTCAGAGGCTATTCCCAGAAAATTCAAGATATAAATTTTATTTGCCAGGTAAATATCTTTAATATACGAAATTGTAATCAAAATCGTTACAGCCATTTTTGAGAAAATAAAAAAAAAATCGAAAAAGTTCCATGTATAGGGTAGTTTGGGGTGGAGGGATTTTTCTCAAAATCTTGGTGTTGCATCCCTGGAAGATACTAAACTTAAATACCAAGTTTGGTATTTTACCGACTTTTCGTTTTTGAGCTATCGTGTTCACAGACACACGGACACACACACGGACCTTTTTCTGAAAATGATTTTTTTTTTTTGGATACAGGGGACCCTAAAACATATATTTTCGGTAAAATCTCGGTATCGAATTTTTGGGTGGAGTGCAATATCTTCTCTATACACTATGTACATAGTATGTATAGAGAAAGTAAGAAACACATGCTTTCAAGCTGAACAGATGGACGTAAGTCGTTCTACAATGTGAGGTGTTCTTTACACCATTAATGTCCTCGACGTTGGGCTATGAATGCTTGTTTGGATAATGACCTAGCTCAAGTTAACAAGACTGAGACAAGCTGGTAATTCTAGTTTTCGTTTCTTGCAGTTTTCGTTTCTTGTACTTAGTGATTATGACAGTAAAATCGCTGTATGAAGCAAGGGTATCCTTCAGTAAAGCTCAGCGCAAGATCACGTGACCTATCATTTCGTCAAATAGCACTATCAAATCTATTCGGTATGCACATAAAGTGCAAAATTTTCTAAGACTTATCCTTAGAGAAAATACTGGATTTCAACAAAAACAAAATAAATAAATACATAAATAAATAACATGTGATAGTGATATTTTAATAGAAACACGCGTTTTGAGATTCACTGAACGAAACAATGTCATGGGAGCCCAGGTTGCTAAGTCACGGAATAGTGAACGGAAAATCAATAATAGTTTTTTTTGCGGGAGTTTGTCAATTCCTGGCAATGCATAGAAGCGGATTTCAACCACATGGCAGCCAGCTTTTAAAAGATTTGTCTACCGCTTTAGCCTAGCGTATTCCATTATTTCCCTTCTATTTTCAAAACGCAAGCAATAAGACCATTTCTACTAATGTTTATCTTGATTGGCTGAATTAGAAGAATAAGCTTTTTAACAATTAAAATTGTTACAGAGATGTAGAGAAGCTATGTGATCGGAGCACATAGGATTTTTTTTCGAAGTGACTTAATTTTGATCGAAGTAGCATATTTTAAGATATTTACGCATGTATTAATATTATCGTCTTTAACACCGGTGCACCAACGCCCTATTATGAGCGCCTTTCATATTAGGATGTGTGCGTACAGGTACTCGTATGTACCCTCCCGCTCTGCAACAGGACAACTCGGAGGCATCGATTCACAATTTGGAATACAAGAGAGAAGAAAAGACGAAGTCTCTTAGTTCTTTTGGGGGGCCCGGGTGTCGAATAAAATATGAATATGGAATATACATATATCCATCATGTTTGTGCACTTTTAAGCAAACTAGGTTGCCTTGAAAACACAAAAACTTTCTTCGGAGAGAGCATATTATTTATTGCGGCATGTAGCAATTGCAAATAAAAGGAGTCTACGTAAGAAATTAGAAAACTTAATTTAGTTGGAAATAAATCAGTTATTCCCACGGCATATGTCGCCAAGAGTATATTTTATGTAGGGCACTCATCAGACAGCTGTCGCTTAATATAGAGCAGTAGTAGCCGGTAACTGTCTTGAGTGGCTTAATGAAGACACATCTAACCAATACCTGCATCACAATGGCACAATTGAGTCTCTCTTCTCCCGGCGAATCTTCTGCAAGTCATCCCATCAACATCCTGTGTTCCCAAGTAACTAGCTACTTACTTAGCTTACATAATTTTAGCTATACAGCGCACGTCTTTTGAATCCCATATCAGCACAACAATTATCTACTAAAGCTTTCGATTGCATTAATCAGTAAAAATCTGATGTGTTCCATTCACATGACTTTCTCTATATCTCTGTAACAAATTATTGTTGATAAGCTTATCTTTTACTTATTTCATGCTAATCGAGAAAAAATAGCAGAAATATTCTTATTTCTTGCTTTATTGTAAGTAGAAGCGAAATAAGGGACAACCGTAGGTTAAAGTGATAGTCAAAAGCTGGTTGCTATGTCAGTGAAGTTCCTTTGTTTATATGGATAGGAGTTGACTAGTTCCTGTATGAGAAAAGTATACGTTTTTCATAGCAGAAACCAAAAATAAGGAATGTCACAAAAATGACGAACTCCACAAAAAAATGTATATAACATAAATTGTGTGTTTTAAAGTGCTCTACATTTTTTGTGCAGTAAGTTTTTGTCCATCTCTTACGGTTTAGCAGTCATTCAAAATTTAGTAAAATGCATCCAGAATAAACTACTCTTCAGAGGCTATTCCCAGAAAATTCAAGATAAACATTTCATTTTTCAGTAAATATGTTTAATATCCGAAATTTTAATCAAAATCGTTAGAGCCATTTTTGAGAAAATCAAAATTGTCGAAAAAAGTTCCATGTAAAGGGTAGTTGGGGGTGGGGGGATTTTTCTCAAAATCTTCGTGTCGCATCCCTGGAAGATACTAAACTTAAATACCAAGTTTGGTATTTTACCGACTTTTCGTTTTTGAGTTATCGTGTTCACAGACACACGGACACACACACGGACCTTTTTGTGAAAATGCTTTTTTGGATATTGGGGACCCTAAAACATATATTTCCGGTGAAATCTTGGTATCGATTTTTTCGTGGAGTGCAATGCTTTCTCTATACACTATGTACATAGTGCGTATGGAGAAAGTAAAAATGAAATGAAAACGAGCATCAAAAGGCACGAACTATCGTATCAGCATTCAGAGCATAATATCACACGAAAACGATCCTCTGACATAGCAATCATTGGACTGCACCAACAGATTAGTACTTTATATAATAAAAATGAAAATACGGGATAGAAAGCTACTGACACACCAAGCAAAAAATTGTGTATAGTACTGTTAATCTCTATAACTATTAAATTAAAACGACAGGAGTGTAGTTATGGGACTCTGCACCTCCATCCGAAATTTCTTCTTTCCTGGTATAAAAGCAGTGAAATTAATTTGATAAGGAAACGCAAACACTTTACTAAAACCAGTACAAGAAGGAAGTATTTCTTCACAGAAAATATATTTTGAAAGAAAAAGTTGTATAAGATATTCTGACAATATGGGAAGTTTCTTTGGTTGTCAATGTTCTTCTCAACATAATACGGTTGCGAGTCTCCACCACTTCTGCTGAAAAACTTTTTCCACACTAAGACAAATACATACTTAATAAGCTCAGATAGACTTGACCAATTCTACCGTGTGAATCATGTATCTGACTACAGTGTTCCAAGATTCATGAATTTGCATTATGAGTATGTTTGTACTTTCAAACCCCGTATAATTATAATATTGCACTGTATACTTCGCCGTTCGCGAAAAAACAAATAAAACAACAACTCATTTCTGCGATTATCTATTTAGAAACACGGTGACTGGTGCACAGGTGAAAGTCTTCCTCCACACAGCAAGCCTAAGCGTAGAAACAACATGGAAAGGACCTGAGAAAATAAGAGAGATATAAGGTCATGAGGCGAGGCATGAACAAATCTTGCACATAGGGGAAGTTGCTTTCCTTCCCTCCCTCTCTACAACGGCTGAGAGTGGTAATAGAGATGCCAGCTTGGCGCGAATAACACAACCACAACAGCGTGCAGCGTTAAACAATTATTGCAGCTCATATAAAAGTAATTGTTGGCACATCTCCATTAAAGAGAAATAATTTTGTTTGTTATAAAGTTAATTTTATACATTATAATATATCACTAACAATATGCAGAGCCCACGTGTTTCTACAGCTCCTCAATCCCACTCACCTTCAGCCTCATAACCAGCATCGCTATTGATATCGTCAGCATCACTGTCTTCTTCCAAGTTAACAATAATCTGTAGTGTTTATTTGCATAAACACTATTTCACTCCTTCGTGGACAGACACGTTATGACTTCTGCGTATACAGGTTGGCTCGACATGAGCCCTTCAGGTTAAGAGTTGCCACTCCGCAACTTAATGTTTTGCCCTTATCTCGCCTCACACCTCTACAAATATTCAATACCCTTGTTGCCCCCTTGAAACTAGATTGAAGCCAGTTGTGCCACAACTGGCAAAAAGGCACTATGTATTTCAGTACTACATAGTATGGAGTGAACCACTACAATTTTGCAAACTCCCTGTAAGATGATACGAGGAGACCGAACACTTTTAGAAAATCAAACAATGATTAATTTACAAAGTAAATAATTTCATTGTTTATCAAAATATTACCTTTAAGCATCAATATAATTTACTTCGTCTAGCATGTATGTACATACAATGCACAAAGCAACTATTGTATTGTAACCAAAAATAACGACAAATTCACCGGAAATATGTTTTAATGACCCCTGAGTCCGTAAAAAAACAATTTTAGAAAAAGGCCTATGTGTGTGTGTGTCTGTGGGCAACAAAGCTCAAAAACGAAAATACCCTTAAATACCAAAGTTGGTATCTATGGTTAGTATATTCCAAGTAAGCGACATATATATATATATAAATAATTTTCTGGGAACAGCCTCTGAAGAACTCTTTATTCTAGATGCATTTTGCTGAATTTTGCATAACTGATTGGCCGTAAGAGATAGAAAAATCTGATGTGTACCATTCACATGACTTTCTCCATATCCCTGCAACAAATAATTCTTAAAAAGCTTATACTCTATTTACTTTATGCTAATCAGAAAAAAATAGCAGACATAGTCTAATTACTCGCTTCCTTGTAAGTAGAAGCGAAATAAGGTACAACCGTAGGTTAAAGTGATAGTCAAAAGCTGGTTGCTATGTCAATGAAGTTCCTTTGTTTATATGGATAGGAGTTGACAAGTTCCTGTATGAGAAAAGTATACGTTTTTCATAGCAGAAACCAAAAATAAGGAATGTCACAAAAACCACGAACTCCACGAAAAAAATCTGATGTGTACCATTCACATGACTTTCTCTATATCCCTGCAAAAAATAATTCTTAAAAAGCTTATACTTCTATTTACTTTATGCTAATCAGAAAAAATTAGCAGAAATAGTCTTATTACTCGCATCCTTGTAAGTAGAAGCAAAATAAGGGACAACCGTACGTTAAAGTGATAGTCAAAAGCTGGTTGCTATGTCAGTGAAGTTCCTTTGTTTATATGGATAGGAGTTAACAAGTTCCAGTATGAGAAAAGTATACGTTTTTCATAGCAGAAACCAAAAATAAGGAATGTCACAAAAACGACGAACTCCACGAAAAAAATGTATATAACATAAATTGTGTGCTTTAATGTGCTCTACACTTTTTGTGTAGTAAGTTTTTGTCCATCTCTTACGGTTTAGCAGTTATTCAAAATTTAGTAAAATTCATTCAGAATAAACTACTCTTCAGAGGCTATTCCCAGAAAATTCGAGATATACATTTCATTTTTCAGGTAAATATGTTTAATATCCGAAATTTTAATCAAAATCATTAGAGCCATTTTTTAGAAAATCAAAATTTTCGAAAAAAAGTTCCATGTAAAGGGGATTTTTCTCAAAATCTTCGTGTCGCATCCCTAGAAGATACTAAACTTAAATACCAAGTTTGGTATTTTACTGACTTTTCGTTTTTGAGTTATCGTGTTCACAGACACACACACGGACCTTTTTGTGAAAATGCTTTTTTTGGATATTCGGGGCCCTAAAACATATATTTCCGGTGAAATCTCGGTATCGAATTTTTGGGTGGAGTGCAATACTTTCTCTATACACTATGTACATAGTGCGTATGGAGAAAGTAAAAATACCTACTACACAAAAAATGAAGATTTCGTTAAAACGCATAACTTATGTCATATTCGCTCTAATAAAGTATTAGGATATATTCATCTTCGTTTCTTGTAGAGTTGACCGCTTTCGAAATATTCCTTTTTGCTAGTTTCAATAATGTAAACTACGATAACTCTTCTCAAACAGAAAGCCTCCTTTCATTTCGTCTCTCTAGTTTCACTGCTGGTCATGCAACGCAAAGCGACCTGAACTCATATTGTTTCACATAACAATTAGCTATTTTCTTTCTACTCACAAAGAAGCAAGTAATAAGACAAATTCTGCTAATCTTTATCTCAAGTAGCATGGTGTAGATAAAAGAATAATCTTTTTAAAGAATAGTTTATATTGGAATAGCTAGAGAAAGTCATGTGAATGGAATACAGCAGATTTTTTTCATTCGATGAGGTCGGTACTTAAAATATGATGCCACTCTTCCTGAAACACTTAAGAAACCAAGTTTTTATGCTTTTCTACTGCTTCATCTGATGAAAAATTGATTTCACGCATTTTATTTTTAATTTTTGGAAACAAAATGAAATCACAAGGTGCCAGATCTATTGTGCTCTGCAACGGTCTATGATGCTGATTATTGAGCATCCGGAACTCAGTTTGTTTTGCTATATGCGACGATGCGTTGTCATGTAACATTTTTCCTTGTTACTTTCTCTATACGCATTATGTAGATATATAGTGTATAGAGAAGGTATTGCACTCCACCCCAAAATTCGATACCGAGATTCCACTGTAAATATACGTTTTAGGGTCCCCTTTATATATATATATATATATATATATATATATATATATATATATATATATATAAAGCATTTGCGGAAAAAGGTCCATGTGTGTATGTGTGTCTCCGTGTGTTTGTGAACACGATAACTCAAAGAGTAAAATACCAAACTTGGTATTTAAGATTAGTATCTTGTAGGGATGCGACACGAAGATTTTGAGAAAAATCTCCCACCCCCAACTACCCTTTATGTGGAACAGTTTTTGAAAATTTTGATTTTCTCAAGAATGGCTCTAATGATTTTGATTAAAATGTCGTATATTAAAGCTATTTACCTGACAAATAAAATGTATATCTTGAATTTTCTGGGAATAGCCTCTGAAGAGTACTTTATTCTGGATGAATTTTACGGAACTTTGAATAACTGCTAAACCGTAAGGGATGAAAAAAAAAATTAATATATGAAAAATGTAGAGCACGTTAAAACACACAATTTATGTTATATACTTTTTTTTTCGTGGAGTTCATTGTTTTTGAGATATTCCCTGTTTTGGTTTCTGCTTTGAAAAACTTATACTTTTCTCATACAGGAAATTGTTAACTGCTGTCCTTACAAAGGAACTTCAGTGACATAGCAACTACCTTTGACTATCACTTTAACCTTATTTCGCTTCTACTTACAAGAAAGCAAGTAATAAGATCATTTCTGCTAATTTTTTACTGAAGTAAATAGAAGTAGATAGAAGCATAAGCTTTTCAACAATAATGTGTTGCAGAAATAAGGGAAAGTCATGTGAATGGTACACATCAGATTTTGGGTGATTTTCTAGCTTTTTGAAAAATTTACGGTAAAAATACATTTATGTACCAATTGGAAGCCTTAATGCTATTGTAGCAAAAGACTCATTTTAGAGAGAGAGAGAGAGAGAGAGAGAGAGAGGGAGAGAGAGGGGGGGGGGCTAGCAACCATCTTGTTACCAGCATTGCAACTTTATTGAACTTTTGTAAGTTTAGGCTCTGTTCGAAAGACTCATTGAGCCGACTGACTTTATTTTTGGAATCGTAATTCCAAAGCAAATTTTGAAGTAGGTATAGCCTTGGAGCGTTGCCAGAGTTTTTCTGCACCAATCAATGCGTTGTTTTTGATTGGGAGTCAGTTTATGTGAACTCTATTGAGAACAGTTTCCTCACGTTCTAACCAAAGTAATTAGAGTTATTAGGTACAGTCTGAATACGCATTGGTTATCTGGACAGTGAGCGAGCCACAGTTCTCGGGCATTCGCAGTAAATGAAATCAGCTCAGTCCAGCAATAGCAGTCGTCCGAGTAACATCTCCCTCCGCCATTTTGCTTTTCTGAACTCTGTGTGCACTAAATTAGTTTTATACGCTTCTGTGATTAATTAAGGAATGTATAATTCGTGTGCTTTGATGTGTTTATTGGGGTTCTTTTTTTTCGAAAGTGGCTCCAGTTTTATCAAAGCTTGGAACAAAAACTTTACACGGCCAAATTGGTGAAATTGTGAATAATGTCCATGCATTCACGAAACTTGATTCCGTTGAAAAAAATGGAAGAAAGAGTAAGTGCTGCAACTAAAGTGCCTGAAAAAACTATACGAAACATTGTCAAGGAAGGGAAACAATACGAAGAACAGGGTACTTCTTTTGGAACTCCTGGCAAAATGCATCGGATCAAAGCGCGTAACCGATATAGACGACTTTGACAAATGTGTCATCCGGCGTACTACAATTGCTATATTGTTGAGAAAGCGCTGTCCGCCATTAATAAACTTCTACTTAAAATTAGGGAAGCACAAATTTTAATAGGTATAGCATCAGCTTGAATCTAAGTTTGAGGAATATGGGATTCAAGTGGGGTAAAACAAGAAAAAACACAAGAATATTACAAGAAAGGCACGGCATTCGAACTCTTTCATTTTTGCGGACAATTGCACAATATAAGGAAAAAGGGAGGTCCTTAATATAGGAGGATGAAACTTACATCCTTAGCACTCATACGGTACCTAACAGTTGGGGTGACGATAACACCCCAGGTTCCCATGTGCCTGCTGTGAAAGGGCCAAGGGCAATCATGAGGTAAAATTGATTTATACCTCCGGTATTTTTTAATGTACAGATCACACACACACACAAAGAAAATTCCATGAAATAAATGGGTTAATTATAAAACATGGTTCATGGAAAAATTAATTCCTATTTGCCTCCCATAATCTGTTTTAGTAATTGATAAAGCACCGTATCATAATTTGCAGGTGGAAAAGGCCCCAATAACTTCAATAACCAAGAGCAAAATGCAGAATTTGTTTGCAGCAAATAGCGTATCACTTCATGAAAAGATGCTAAATTTGTAGCTTTACAACCTAATTAAACTCTTCAAAAGAATTTTTCTATTAACAGTGTATTGGCCATGCATGAAAGCAGTGTCTTCACATTACCGAGCTATTCACCAGCTCTTAACCCAATAGAATCATCTGAGCTGATGTCAAACAATAGCAGATGACCATAACACAACTTTTAAATTAGACTATGTCACCAGCGAGAAGATAACATTAGCGTGGAAAAGTGGAACAACCTGTCAGCACGTTATAAAGTTGGAAGAAAAATATATATTGAAGAAGGCCTGTTTGAAAATGTTATAATCCAAGGTGAAGGTTATAGTGATAGTGAAGGAGAAGAAAATATGAAGTCGACGAAAGGTAAATGTCTAAGGTAGATGAAAGAGAAAACTGACCTGAAGAAGAAAACGATGGTGATATTTCTGGTATGGAGTGGTTATAAGATTAACAAAATCCCTGCTATTCTCAAAATGAGGTATTTGCGTGACGAGGTTTATGCACATGTGTGTAACGAATCACACAGTAAGTTGAACGTAGTGACCATGAATCAGCCAGGAGCCAGGAGCAGGAACTAGTCGCCCGAGTGTACTCGGGCGGGGCGAATCACCACGGTACCTATCCGCTTTTCTCGCGGATTTACCCGTGTGATATAAAAGACTTAGACGATTGAACATACATTCACACATACTTACATACTACACATGCACGCTGGTATCAAAACTGCTCTATCACCGAGAAAGGAACATGTGATCTTCCTAAGAAACACGCTTATATAATCAAAAAACAAAAAAGACTTACACGGCTGAATATATATTCACTCATACTTACATACATACACATGCACGCTGATATAAAAAATACTCCATCACCGGGAAACGAACCCGCGACCCTGCTAAGGAGCATACATATATATTCAAAAAAGCAAAATACTTACACGAATGAACATACATTCACTCATACTCACATACACATATGTACGCTGATATAAAAATACACTTATCACCGGAAAACGAACCGGCGAAACTCCTAAGGAACACACTCATATTACATATATAGAAACAGACATCACACTTGTTCACATGCACACAAATGAACAATTATGCGCAAGAAAATTTACATTCATACACCAACACAAACAACATACAGACACTGATGTTAATAACAGGAGATAAAATAAAAAAAATAGCCTATCACAGAAAAAGTATCAAAACTACGAGCTCCCCTTTCAGACTATACGCGAAATATAAAATAATATACACAAACAAGCATTTTTTACTATATTAAGATGGTGTGAATACATTAGCAATCTTTACCTCCCACATGCATACAAGTATAACCACAGAGTCTAACTTATAACGTATCCGTTCCTAACCAACGTCAGGAAGGCTCTAAACAAAAATACAGGGATAGTGTTAGTATACCTGCCACCAAATAGGGGGAGGCAGCGACAGACCAGCATTCCATTTCATCCACGCCCTCCCCCAAGCTAACGCATTAACAATAATGGTTTCTCTCCGATTGTAGCAATAAAATATCATGATAGATAATCACTATCCAACCAATTCCACAATTATGAGATAAAAATGACAACTTTCAACCAAAAGGCTACTTTACATCTTAGCAAAATATATCTTAAATTAATAGCATACAAGTTTCACAGCTTTAGTGATAACTCCTAGATTTAATAACTAATATGTATAAGCTACTTTATGCGGGTAAAAATGCTGAACATTTCTTAACAAGTAAGTTATTTCCAACACGAATACATCTTTGCGATGAACAGTTATTAAAACTAATACATTCATGTAATACTTAATCTTCATATTATCAATTCATATGAGCAGTACATTCCCTAGGTACAGCCCAAAAATTAAAAACTTACAATTTTGCAGTTGCAAAATGCATTATTAGTTTTCAGTGTAGAACCTACTACATGCTCATATATATATATATATTTTTTTAAGACATTTTTCAAAAATCTTTACAACTACAAACGTCACTAAAGTGCCAATTAAAAAAAAAAAAAAAAAAAAAAAAAAAAAAAAAAAAAAAAAAAAAAACTCTACGCTTTTGCTGAAATTCAAAATGTATAACAAGTTTTCAGTGCAGAACCTAAGTATAATTTTGATTTAGGACATAAAAAAAACTCAGAATAACAAAAACACACAAGTACCAACAAATTAAAAACTCTACAATTTTGGTCAAATTCAAAACGTATTAATAGTTTTCACTGCAGAACCTTACTACACATTCATATTTTACAATAATGGAGAACAGCCCACAAACTGTGCAGAATACAATACACGAGTTTAATAATACTGAATTTAGTTGTCCTTGCAGCGATAGATTTACATTTGAGTATGTGGTATTTTTATATTTCTCTGAGCACAGAACACAGATACAGGTATAACTAGGATCCATGAAAACTTTCTTGGAGCACACCTTATGGTGGAAAACATGAACTGGCGGTCTCGTAGTCAAATGGCGCATTTCATAGTTCGCCTGTGTCCATCCTCTCTCTTGCATCGTACACGTTGTATAGAACTCCATTGCCATGTCGTTTTTCTTTTCTCGCAAGTCGTGTAGAAGTGCTTTGTAAGTTTCACTAGAAGGCAGTTCCAATGTCGTTTGCAGATCCTCTATTAGGAAGGTATCTTTGGTGAGTTCATAGATCAGCCTCGATCTCGTGCTCTGTGATAGTCATTGAACTTTTTTGAGGTATCTGACTTTTTTCTATATTTTCTAATTATGTATACGTATGATGTCCACACACTATTTGGATTTCATACAAAAGTACAGGCAATATCTTTAACCTTAACAGGTCCATAGCTATCTCGATTGATAACATTCTAATGTACCCGATCTAATTCATGGCCCCAACTGCGGCCACCGTTCTTGTTCTGATGTGTAGTCTGAAGCTCTCCCCTGTGGTCTGTATTGTAATTCCTAGATATTTGAAATTGTTTCTACGTTCCAAGGGAGAAGTTTAACTCCTATTTGTCGGGTCCCCGTATTTCAACGGTTGACGAAAGTACCGGCAGAATACATCGGGTGGCCAAAACTCACCACTGTGTACTAGTTCCAAATATTGCATTGGTATGTCTATTTTAAAGGCTCCGTTCCCTATTTTTTTCATTTATCAAATCGCAATGAATTCTACCATCAACTCTATTTTCTTTCAGGTAGTCTTTAACATTATCTTCTGTTGTGTATAGATTTAACTTGCTGATATATAACCAGACGTTCCTTTCCGCCTCATTTAGGCTGTTTATGCCTTCTCTTATTGCCTTTGTTATTACTCGCGAATCTTTTACTCCTTCGGTCTTTGCACGCTCACCTGTCTGTTTCTACCCATCCTCACTGTTATGCATTTACTCTCATTTCCGTCCATATAATGTATTGTCCTGGGTCGTGTTTGTGGTCTCTGGATGTGGCCATCACTTCTTCTGTAGTTTCGTCTGCGTTCCTAACTGCGTCACGCCGTACATTCCAGTCGACCTCTGTGCCTTTATCTCTGCGGTCTAATATTGGGATCGAACTTGTTCTCTGAGTTCATTCCTAGGACTTTGATATGATTCTAGTGATTGTTGTTTGGATTTTACTTCTTCCTTTATCGTCTTTAATATTTTCTTTGAAAGAATGTCCACCATGAATCTCATGTGTTGGCTCACTTTTTCAGATATTTTCTCTTCCAGATTTTGCAGTTGTCTTCCGAGTTAGATCAATAGATAATATTAGTTGTTACACTCATATTTAAGATTTAAGACATTTTTCAAAAACCTTTACAACAACGAAACGACACTAAGTACTAATAAATTAACGACCTTTACAATTTGGATCAAATTCAAAACGTATTACTAGTTTTCAGTGAAGAATCTAACATCATACTAATAATTTAAGTTTTTTTAAAAAAAAAAAAAAAACCTTCACAACAAAAAGTCAAAAAGTAGCAAAAAAAAATGAAAAACTACTTTTGCTCAAATTCAAAATGTATTCATTTTCAGTGCGGAATCTAACTATATACTCATATTTTTTATTTAAGGCATTTTTCAAAAACGTTCACATCAACAAAAAGACAGTAAGTACAACAACAAAAAAATCTATTACTAGTTTTCAGTGCAGAACCTATCTACATACTCATAATTTTGATTTAATACATTTTTCAAAAACCTTCACAACAAAAAGATACAAGGTACCTAAAAATTAAAATCTCTACAATTTTGCTTAAATTCAAAATATATTACTACCTTTCACTGCAAAACCTAACTCCATAGTCATATTTTTTATTTTAAGACATTTTTCAAAAACCTTCACAAAAAAAAACAGCTAAGTACAAAAAAAAAAAAACACAATTTTGCTCAAATTCAAAATATATAACCAGTTTACTGTGCAGAATCTAACTAAATACTCATATGCTTTATTTAAGACATTTTCCAAAAATCTTACAACAGAAAGATATACTAAGTACCAGAAAATTTAAAACTTTCCAATTTGCTCAAATTTAAAATATATTACTAGTTTTCACTGCAGAACCTAACTACATATTATTTTTGATTTGGTACATTTTCAAAAAAAAAAAAAAAATCACAACAAAATGACTCTGTACAAAAAAATTAAGAACTCTGCGAATTGCTAAAATTTAAAATGTACTACTACTTTTCACTGCAGAACGTATCTACATACTTATATTTTTTATTCAAGACATTTTTAAAATAACCTCCACAACAACAAAAACGACCTAAGTACCAAAAAAAACTGTACGATTTTGTTGAAACTAAAAATATATTACTGGTTTTCATTGCATAAACTAACTACAGACTCATAAATTAAAGAACTCCCGAGGGATGAAATTCATTAAGAAACAAAATATTCTTCCTCCTCCTATGAAATATGTTTCTATCTCTTTCCTCCAAATGACAAAGAGTCTATAGGAATGGAGACAACAGCAGATTCGACAATACAGATTTACAATTATGATAGATTCTTTTTTTGTATATTAAACGATTAAAGGATATTTAAAAAATTAGAATTTAATACCAATTTTGTAATGAATTAGTCAAACAAGATGCCTTCGATTACTACATTCATGATGGCACAATACCAATATATAATGTTCTTTCATACAAGCCATGTGTAGAACAAGATTGGAAAGGTAGAATCAGACTGAAAGATTCAAGCATGGCCATGGCATTGAATGTTTGAGTCTGATTCTATCCTCCCAAGAAT
The DNA here is from genome assembly GCA_030762935.1 of Hymenopus coronatus. Lineage (NCBI taxonomy): Eukaryota > Metazoa > Arthropoda > Insecta > Mantodea > Hymenopodidae > Hymenopus > Hymenopus coronatus. Next base: position 150,234,756 of record CM060882.1, on the reverse strand, counting down.
TATTTAGTTAAGCCTCTAACAATTCATTATTTTCATCAATATATTTTCCTTAATATTAGTTGAGACTTCTGCTACAGAAATTTAATAATCAATCACAAGAAATCCTTCTACCAAATTAATTATGTTGATTATCTTATAAAACAGAAAGTTATATTTAAATGATAGTTAACATTAACATGTTTATCCATTTATATGGATGTGAGCAATTTTAATATACATAAAATGTATTAAGTCCACCTCTAGGCAAAATCAAGTGTTACATGAATTCACTAGTTTCTAATGCTTTTTCATGCTGTAAACTCTGTACAAAACCATATTTTGTCCCTGTATAATTGAAGGGCTTGTTTCCAAAGTGACTCATCTCCATGAAATCACATTTTTCACAAAAGACAAATTTATATAATTCCTTGTCATGTTAAGGTAGAAGCCTAATTTTTGGCATGTGGAATTCAGTAGGAATGCTGGAACTGGGATCACATGACAGGGAGTTAAGTCATTTTGGCAGTAAACTAAAGCTTTATATAGATGTCCACTGTAATATGAAGAAGTTGATATGTATTATTGATAAAATAAAAGTGCTATAGCTATCGGTCTTACGTTTATTATCATTTAAACACCACAACATCTTAATGGTAAACCAAATGCCTTCAAAATGTTAGTTTAATACCATATCAGATGAGATAATTGATTAAATATTTAAACTTCACACACTATAAAGATAGCCAATACCAAACTACTTCTTCCAACTGGAAATGATATTACTAGCTAAGAATTAATTGTAACCTGACTTTATGTTCTTAAATTATTCAAGTTTTCAGTTTATAAACCTTAAAAACAAACAAAATTAATATTACAGCCAATGTCAATCATTTTACTATCACTAGAAATAATAGTATGGGCCAAAGCATCACTGTTATAACTGATTTCTACATGACTGCAAGAAAATACCTGCTTATAAAATGACAGTATGATCATCAGAAATATATAATTTTTTTTGGTAAGTAACTTGAAGCAATCCTATTGACTATGAGGAGATGAGACGTTTTGGAAATAAACACAGCTGGGAGATGCATCACATTGGAAATAACATCAACTTTCAAAGGCTCCTGACACTGGCATTTACGTCATTTTGGATATTTAATACAACTTACATCTTCACAGAAAGTATTCTTAATGCTCTGGTATGCTCAGCTCCAATTCTTTTAAAATTGGAGATATGTCACTTTGGAAATAAGCCCTTCAATTGGCATGTGAAAATTGGCTTTTGTTGCAAACTGTATTAAGTCCACATTTGTGATAGCTGCAAACCATATTATATCCACATCCATTTTTCTCAGGATGGTTATACTGAAGGCTATTAGTTGATTAAACTAATGTCTTAATCAATGTTAACTGCTAGTTTATATTGTGTACTCTGTTCATTTTTGCAATGGATGAAAATTGTCCAGAAGAAGCCGAAGGAAACAAAAACAGCAAATGTAGGTAAAGTGATTGCAATCTGAAGAAAGGTAAACTGAATATGACAATATTAATAATCTTTTGGTCTTAATATTTTTTAAAGAATCATCACCACCAATGTATTATGGAACCAGAAATACATCTAAGCAGCTGTGCACTGTAGCAAATAGCAATAGCATGTGAGATGAAACCAAGGCTTATCCAGAACTTGTAAACCATCATGCAAGTGGCATTTGATTTCAGTTACTCATTATTATATTATTGCTTTTACTATACTAACACAAAGCTTTCTTATAACACAATAGCAATAGTGCAGAGCGAATATTCTTCAGGTATTTTGATAAAACTCTGACTGGATTAACTTTAAAGCTCTATGCCAAAGAGGATCACTTTTATTGGTGCAGTATACTTACATTCTTTTCTTCTCAAGACCAAAAAAAGGTGTGTGAAGTAAAAACAAAGCAGAACAAGATTGTGAACTTTCCCTAGTAATTTCTGTATCCACTCAATAAGTCGTAGATCTAGGGGAGAGTAGAAAAATCACACACATCAATAGTTATACAGTAACAGATATTCTTCTTATTGCTATCATCTTTAATTTTTATTAAATATCTTTAAAACATTAGAAGGTCGTTTCTTGAGTTAGACAAATTTCTTGTTTATAGTACTGCAAACATCTAAACTTTTTTTTTACAAGAAACGCACATTTTTAATGCAATAAAATGTTATTAGTCAAGGCTAAACATGAATGTAACTTATGTTACCTATTCAAGTGTACCTGTATCATGCTTTATACAATACCAACTAATTATATAAAGTTTTATAGTTTGAAGTTGTTGCTTTCTTATTCACAAATCTGTAGATGACGGTAACAATCAAGATTAGGCTCAATATTAATTCTCCAATTTCAAAGGCTTGAATTTTGAAAAACTATTTTGTTTGTAATACATTTCATTTGGGACGTGTAGAGACAAGATTTAGTTCTGAAATGCCTCCTAAAATTTAAGTATAACTCATTTTTGGCTTTTCCTGTAAAATTTTCATTTTTAGATACAATACCTTGCAACAATACTCCCCATATTTAATCACAGTTTGTAAAATGTACACACACAATATAAGTATTTTTCTCCAAATGTTTATAAGAAGTTACGTTTCATAATTTTTACTTTTTCTAGCACGTATGTAGATATAATGTACATAGTAGTAAGAGAAGGTATTGTATTCCAACAAAAATGTTGAATTTTCTTGGAATAGCCTCTGAAGACTTCTTTATTCCGGATGAGTTTTGCATAATGGTTCAACCATATGACATAGACAAAAACTACACACAAAAAATGTAGATCTCGTTAAAACACACAAAAATGTCATACGTTTTTCATGTAGAGTTGACCATTTTTGAGATATTCCTTGTCGCTGTTTTCAATTTTAAACTGCCTTCTCTTAAACGGGACTATACTAAGCGAACCAAACCTCAATTCTTTCACATAGCAACCAGCTTTTAAAAAATTTGACTATCACTTAGCCTTAACATATCCCCTTATTTCCCTTCTGCTTACAAGGAAGCATGTAATAAGACCAATTCTGCTAATGTTTATCTCGATTATAGATAAAATATTATGTACAAATAGTTTGTGTATGGAACAGCTAGAGAAAGTTTTGTGAAGGAATACACCAAATTTTTAAGGTATGGAATGCTATTTGGCCTATTCTCACTTTAAATCAAGAATCAAACTTAACCTATTAGCAGGTGGTCACAGTAAATTGCAGCAACTGAGACCTTAGTTTTCAAGTCAGATTCTGATTCACCTTTCCATCTGAAACACCATACAATCTGAAGTTGGAAAAAGTAAATATATCTTTATTATTAGCAGAACATTTTTTTTTTTAAATACATACACTTAAGAGTGATAGAAATATATTTATAAAATAATTCATACATATCTATTCTGAAACACACATGCATTAATACTATGGTTCTCAATTGAGAGAATTTCGTTTCCGCGTTATATTATCTGCAGAAAATGTGCATTCAATAGCTGAGGAGATTACTAACCATCTGTGAACCATTACTCCCATGTCAGACATGTTTTCTCCACATCTATTACAGAATCTTAAATTAGCACACAGTTAAGCTTCTGCCAAGTATCTGTTAAGCTGTTTAGAGAACTATTATGTTGCAGCTACTGATACAAATGTCACAAAGTCATGTTGGTGACAATATTACTGCTAGATCATATATTTTTTGCTCCCCATGGTGGCTATTAACCCACTACTCAAACTTCGACTGATAGTAAGAGTAAATGCTCTTGAAAACTGCTTTGGATTAAAAAAAAAAACTGAATGAGGGGTTTTGAGGATAAAGTTTGTAAGTCTAACTTTTGGGAAAACTGAGGAAACCTCATTATCGGCTTCTACATTGTTTTCTATCATTGCTTTCTGTCATTGGAAAGCTTAGAAATTATCTTTCTACTAGCATCTTTACCATTTTATGGAGGAAGGAGGCGATAACTTTCTCAATTATCTCAAAAAATATTCTGTTTGGATTATCAAACTCATGATGCAGAAGGGAGCTTATTCAAACTTAACTTTGATAGTTTACCAAAGCACCAATATCATATGGTATTGTGTATGAAGTTGCATGCATGACAACCTGGGCTCTGGAGAGCTCCTGCAAAAATGTACAAGAATTAACACACAGCAAATTTTTTGATTCCTCTTCAAACCTATGTTAGGGAAACATTTCTGCAGCAAATCCATACATGCATCCTAGACATAGAAGTATACACATTTAGCATAAGGAAGAAACTCTAGAGCAATGTCTACCAGAGAAGTTATGTTCAACTCTGATAGAACTTGATTTTACTGTTGGTGTTGGTATTATTTATACCATCAATAAATGCAATTATACATAGTAAGAAACTGCAGTGACTCGGAACAATAGCCTGACTTCTGTGTAGAAGTAATTCTTCTTGACAATAGTACTACAGAACATACCTTGAATAAGAGAGAAAAATATACTAGGGGCATATCAAATTCCAAGTTAAGTATAGTTGAAATTGATGCAATGGTGTGGATTTGTATTCCATATATACAGAAATCTCCAGAGACTGCTTTTGCTGTTTAGAGGCCAGCATTCTTGTCCCTCAACTTAGTGTCCCACATTAATTCCTGGCTACAGGGGTATTTCTATTTTCTCTACTTAGTACATAGGTAGAGAATGTATTGCATTCTAAACAAAATTTCAATACTGAGATTTCACCAGAAATATACATTTTAAGGCCCCTGTAACCAAAAATAGCCTTATTAGAAAAATCTTATGTTACACTCACATGACTTTCTCTAGATACTCTACAAACTTCTTACAAAAGATAATTCCTCTTTCAACACCATGCTAATCGAGATAAACATTAGCAGAATTGTATTACTTAGTTCCTTATAAGTAGACTGGAACTAAGGGAATGCACTAGGGTTATGTGATAGGCAAATGTTTTAAAAGCTGTCATTAAGCGATTGTCATTGCAAATTGCTTCTTTGCTTGACCAGAAGTAGAGCAAAAGAGAAACAGACACTCCCGTCAGAGAAAAGAATAAGTACTTCACAATTGAAACTAATGACAAGGAACACCTAAAAAAACGGTAAGCTCCATGAAAAAAAAGTATTTGACATGACTTGTGAATTTTAACAAGATCTACATTTTTTGTATAGTAAGTTTTTGCCTATTTTTTATTGTTTAGTAGTTATGCCAAATTAAGCAAAATTCATCCAGAATAAACAGATCTTTAGAAGCTATTCCCAAAAAAATTCAAGATATACATTTTATTTGTGATAGAAATGGCTTTAATATGCGGCACTTTAATCAAAATTGTTAAGATCCATTTTTAAGAAAAACAAAATTTTCGAAAAATTTTTCCATGTAAAGGGTAGTTAGGGGTGGGAGGATTTTATTGAAAATCTTCGTGTCTCATCCTTGGAAGATACCAAACTTAAATACCAAGTTAAATATTTAACATTTTCGTTTTTGAGCTATGCTATCTACAGACCTGTTTCTGAAAATGCTATTTTTTGGACTCAGAGGGTCCTAAAACATGTATTCCTGGTGAAATCTTGACATTAAATTTTTGGGTGGAATACAATACTTCTCTATCCCTATGCACATTGTACATTTTTACACCGTAAAAATCCTTCATCCTCCGCCAGGTTTGAACCCACAACCTTGGGTAATGAAGTTAGCATGGTAACCATTACACCACGGAGGGCGATTAGATTTGCTTGTGTGAAAAATAGGTACAGAGGCACCGTGCTTCACCTTGGAACATTTCACAGTGAGGAAGAAACAGTGGACAAGGTGAAGAAGAGCAAGACAGGCCGAGTACGAGACAAGCATAAGAAACAGAGACAGCACTATTGCTCAACATCTAGGGCTTTGGACTCTGGTCCAACTAGCAAATAGTCTTTTGCACCTTGTACCATGCAATGCATTAACATATGCACCCTGAGAGACCTTGGTCTACAAGTATGAATGTGAGCATATTTCTTCACAAAAAGCTAAAAACTTACATCAAATGAAAATGTCATCAGTAGCTTCCAGAGTCAAAGCCTCTGAACGTGACCAAAGAAGTGATACAAAATTACACAAAAATCACTCTAAAAGTTTTGAAAATGGGCAACAATGAGCTATGGTAAGCCAAAACAGCTCTTCCAACTTTATATTGAACTTCAGATAGTAACATGCAACCCAGGTTGCACTCCAGCAATGTAGCACCACACTGTCATGCAAGCATTGCTATGCCATACATGGGTGGATCTTAAGCAAGAGCATTTCCATTGTATGGTTTTCTATAGCTTTAAAGTCGGTTTATGGGAGAGAGAATCTCTAGAAAGACTGCATCAGGTGTTGGGGATCTTTGACCTAAACTCTTGATTTAGAGATGGTTTACAGAATTTAAACAGAAACAGATTTTCTTGAAGATGTAGGCTATGCAGGATGAAAATGTCATGAGCCCATGTTGCAGGAAGATAATTACCGCACACAATATCATGCTATAAAAGTTCTGAGTATGGGATTGGCAGTAATGAACAAACTTCACTTCAGGAAGCTCTGCATCATTGTAAGATCTCCGAATGATCAGAAACGGGGATGTGTGCAATAGTGCCAGGAAATTATAGAAACATTTCATGGAGGAATATTCAAAAACATATTTAACATCCTAGTAGGTTATACAACCTGGATATACCAGAATGATCCAGATACTGAATAAGTCACCACTCTGGGTTTTCCCAAGAGAGGATCCCCTAATAAAACTGAGGTGAACAAGAATTATTTGCAAGATCTGTTAGTTCTTCTCAGCTAGTGGCAACATTATGACAATTTTGCCTGAGCAATAAAAGATTTTCAGTGCTAGATGCTACACCACAAAATCTGTATTACAGGTTTTCAATGAACTCAGAACAAAGGGTCCTATACTGGTCTGCATGGAATTTTGTTGCACCTGACAATGCCTCTACCCACATTGCACTAGAAACAATCAAATTTCTGCAAGAATCAGGAGTCAAAATATTTGTCCCATCTTCCCCACAGTCCAGTTCTGATCCCATGCAACTTTTTTCTATACCCGAAAATAAAAGAAGAAATTTGAGGTCGATATAAATCACCTAAAGCTGCTTATGAAGATCATATAAGCTAGAGGCAATCAAAACCTGTGCCACTCTTGCTCATTACTCGTAAGCCATACCACTTCTCGAGAGTGTGGCAACAAGAATCTTGATATCGAGAACTAGTGCTCATGAGTGAGGCAACTCAACAGTATTCTCGTAACAGATGAAGTAGATTCCGAAGTATAAACTGGTTACATAATAATTAGGATTTTTAGGTTTCAACCTATTTTTTCCCTTATAAGTAAGTTAGAAAGTTACAAAGTACCTTTATATTTTAAGCCATTTGGATGTTAGTGTGAATCTTATTCAACCAAAAAAAAAAAAAAGTTAAATGGGACTTAAGGCTTAAAAACTCTCTAAACTTGGAAGTTTTATTCTATTTCTTTTTAATATTGGTAGAATATGTATTAATTTTTTCTTCAATTCATTTGAATTACAATTTTTGTTTAACAATTTGTTTAGTTTTGTTTTGAGTGTACATGTGGGGTTAGCCATGGAAAGAATTTGTTACAATTTTTATTTTGGTATAGAAATTGTGTGTATGAAATATATGCAGACATCTGCATATTGTGTGATATTACATTTCATTTTTTACCCTTTCCCTTGTGTGATTATTTAAATATCATCTTTATCCTGGTAAGCTATTTAAATCTTAAATCATTTAAACAGATTAAATAATACAACTTGCAGCATTGATTATACAAGTTTCGGAGCATTACACTGCAGTCTTACTATTAACATATTAACAAGATTTATGAGTTTTGCGGGAATTGAGACTCCCACATGCTCGTTGGCCAACTCTCTTGTGCCAGCCATGAATTTAGCTGCATCTACTGGCTGCGAGAGGCGTGCTAAGCGGCAGCGAGAAATGAGCAAGACTGAAAGCTGACTTGACCGGCTCTAGTATAAGCACTCTCTCCAAAGAAGAATAGCATTCAGCATTTGAAAGGATGAGATAATGTATAGAACACAATGGGGAATACTTTGAAAAGATTCAATGTTCAGATCCAAATTTTTAAAATGTCATTGCATTCATTCTCAAAACTTTAAGTGGCCCTCACACAAAAATGAGAAGTCCTGTGATGGGTTTTGGGTAGGCTTACCATCCATCTGGAATTTGACCAGACAGTGCTGGTTTTTGTATACTCTGGGGTAAAGTCCAAGGTTTCAAATATAAAAAAGATTATTGCAATCATGATAAATATTAAAAGTTTGTCTTTGACAAAAAACAAATGGGTAGAAGTAAACTGTGAAAAATATGAGCATGTTGAAAGCTATAACAGTTCAGTTGCTTTAAGACAAGTGAACTGCTGTGTTCAGTTTTCACATTCCACAAATTGTATCCAAATAGTATTGCTTGTGTTTCTGACATTCCAATGTGAGAAAGAACATTCACAGTAGTGAAAAACTACAAAATGAATAAGTTTTGGAAAACTGTGTTGATTGTAATGATTGCGAGCAGATTTCAGAGTTATGGAATATTTTCTGTTGTTTACAAAAGGTAGGGCAGACACTGAAGATCACCTAAAATAAGGATACAATTAAGAAAGCTGTGTAGGCTGCTTCAAAAATAATATTACAGCTTACTACAAAACTACAGATTAGTGTTCTAAAATTTCCCGGTCCTTGTATTACTCAATTATATGCAACCAATGAATACATGGTTATTTGCTTTCATTTAGATTTAGGAGAGTCTTTATTTCACATTTATATCTACTCACTTGCTACCAGAAAAGATATTTAGTCATATAAAAATGAACATTATGTTCAAATAATATAAAGCATGTAATCAGTTATTTCTGGGAAATACAAAAATGGTAACCAGTGGAAAATTAACATTCCAGCAACAAGTGCTGTGGGTTTCCAGCATTTGGTCTTCAAAGATTGCTAAGCCTAGTTTTGGGTGAATTGTGTTTCAACTTCCAGCAGCATGTTTTGAGCATGATCCTTTGAATAAATTACTTAACAAGTCAGTGGTTTCACTGATTGAGGATCTGAGAACGCTATGAAGCTGCTTAGAAGAGAGTACCATTATTGTTATCACCAGGTGAAAATTTGCAATAAAAGCCTTGCAAGATTATGCTTACAAGCAGTATAGAGCAACTTTTCATAAGTCATCTGTGTATATCATCTGTACTTACTGGAATTTCCTAGATTTGCACTATCTTACAATCCATCCTGGAGGTGCAAAGTTTCAGGACATCCTGTCAAAATGTCTTAACTTGCTGTTTAACTTGAATGGGAGCACTAATTGTTTACAGCATTGAATTGCAAGGCATATATGTGTATCAGCAATTTAAACAAACATTCCAATTCAGCTTTCTATTTACGAACCAAAGATTAGTTATTGTCTAGCTATGCAGACAGTGACTTAGTAACTTCAACAGTTAAGCATGGAATGGGAATTGTAATGATATAGGATTCAGTATGCATGGAGAACTGAGAACATTAAAGGAATACTTGACAAAATGGGTATTTTGTATTAAAACCTTAACCATTAAAACAATTATATTAAAACCTTATTTTCTTACATCAAAATGTTAAATTTAATAATTATATGCTAGCGTACATGCTTATTTGCACCTGACAACTCACTGTTGCAATTGGTACAAGTTGAACGGTTGTTGGAGTGTGGCTAGGCATGCTGGATACACTGTGGATTTGGATGGAGTGGATTCATGTTAACTAACAGGAGTTGTAGTATGAAGAAGGGGCATCTGGTAAATTTGTTAAAATATTACATACTTTTTAACTATTATTGCATTCTGAGCCTGAACAGTGATTTTGGATTTTATCCGTTATAAACAACTTGTAACAAGCATATAATTTGTCTCCAAGCCTCTGGAATGTCCAGAAACTTTTGTCCTGCAGTGATCATATAACAGAATTTGAAATCACTATGCTACAATAGTCCAGGCTGGCCAATATGACTGTGCATTCTTTGGCTTCCATCTGCAGCTAAAGTGATGGAGCAGAAGGTGGTAGAAGAGGGAGGAGTCACCCTAGCTATTTTCATGCAGTTCTTGAGCCTAAGAAGTCCTAAATTGGTTACCAAGGATCTCTGAAATGAGTGTACCCCAAACCAGAACTCCCTGGATGAGAATTCCACATTGCTACTTGAGATTGAATTTGAGTCTCCCAATGCAACCGCATCATAATTCAAGTTGGAGCTTTGATTCGTTGATAACTACAGTTTGATATTGTAGTGGTGGCCAGTATATACAATACTGGAGTAAGAGCAGATATCTATTGTCATTACTGTAAAGTATTAGCTTTTGAGGTGCAACACTGCTCAAGAACATTATCTTAGGCTTCCTGTTCAGGCTAAGAGTAATAAATTATGCACATGATATTTCTCCTATCAGAGGATTCCTGTAGAAAGTGACACTGGAAAACCAAAACTAAAACTTAAAACAATGTGGTAACAAAAACTTAATTTCAAAGCACTTTTCATTATTGCTTAATTTACTTTAGCTACATACTCTAAACAACTCATAGTTTTTAGAGAATATGTAAGATAAGCTAATCTAATTAACAATAGTCCTAATAATAAATAGTCCTAGTAAAAACATTTAAAAAAAAATTGCAGCAGCAATAACAATAGAACTCACATTCCAATTCCTATGGCTTATTATACTACACAATTATAATGGTATTATATGAATGTAAATGGATTATACTTTCAAATATAAAGCACTTATAACTAGAAATAAAGTTCGAAAAACAACAGTATATTGTTCTTAATTCCGAAATCCTCAACGTTACAAAAGTTGTGTATAACTGCTTCACAAATTACACAAGAAGTTGTATTTTCCCTAAAAATTAACTGTGTAATTTCACTTACTCTGAGCATAAGATCAAAGAACAGTTGAAAAATATTACACAAAAATATGTCTAACACATTTTCAATTGCAGCATTTACATTTTATTAAAAAAGTAACTAGTTTACCTATATTTCCTTTTATACTAGCTCAAGTTTCTAATTTAATTTTTTTTGTGTGTTATGTGCAACAGGCCTAAAGGCAGGTTTCCACTCCCAACAATCAAGTTGATTTAACATGAATAGTTCGAGTGTCTCCATTGCTCAACAAGTCTTACAAAATATCTTGGCTAAACAAAATTGTTTTCTGCATGTAGAGAATGCTATAAATTCACCAAACTTCCTGCAGACCCAACTAACTTCGGTCTGACATATAGATAACTGACCCATTCTTACTCCTTGTTTACTAGCAAGGAAAATCAGTGGATGATAGAATCAACAATACAACTGTTAATGTGATTCATGCAATACCTTATCTGAAATCAAGAAAACTGAGTATTTATGTGAGCTTGCCCTTTTTTAATGTATACAGAGGTTTGATAAGTGTGATAAAAAGGTAAGAAAAACTGTTTTTTTTTTTTTTTCATAAACAGTTCGCCTTACTTCTTAACATATTCTCCTTTGAGGGATATACACTTGGTCCAGTGATTCTCCAGCTTTTTCATGTTGTCAGAAATAAGATTCTATCAAACTCTGCAAAATATTCATTGACTGCGACCATCACTTCCTCATTTGATAAAAATTTCTCTCCAGTAAGCCAAAGTTTCAAGTTAGGGAACAGGAAGAAGTCACTTGGGGACAAGTCTGGTGATAGGGTGGATGAGGAACCAATTCAAAACCCAAAACTTGCACTTTTGCCATTGTTATTGTTGATGGTGGGATGGAGCATTATCCTGGTGAAAGAGTATTTTCGTGTGCCAACTTTGGTGTTTTTTCAGACAGTACAAGTTTCAAACAATCCAGCAATGAAGCATATTAGGGTCCAGTCAAGGTTCTGCATTTTTCCAAGTAATCTATAAAGATTGCTCCTTGGGAATCCCAAAAACAGTGGCCATTACCCTACCAGCCAACAAAATGGTCTTTGCTTTCTTCAGTGCACTTTCATCCGCCTTTGCTTTCACTGCCATTTTGACCCTGGTATGTAATGATGGATCCAGATTTCATCAAGTCACAAATCAGCGCATAGTCTTGTGGATTACGATTAAACATCGCCAGACATATTGAAATGTTCTGGATGTGCTTTTGAGCGACTATGAGTAATCATGGCTCCCACTTAGCACACAGCTTCTTCAAAGCCAATTCTCTGTGTAAGGTATTATGCAATCTCTCAGTTGAGATGCCTACAGCTTCAATAACCTCACAAAATTTTAATCAGCAATCTTGCATTACCATATCATGGATTTTGTCAATGGTTTCCTGTGTAACCTTCACTGGATGGCCGGAGTGCTTCTCCAACCACATTTAAATTCATTTATCCAAAAGTCTTCAATGATGGTGCAGTCTGCACCATCCAATTCTGTTTTGTTTTGTGTGGCACTCCAATCATTCAAATGAAAATGTTTAATAACAGCACAAAACTCAGGATTCCTCCTTTTTCAATCACAATGGACACATGACCAATTCAGACAGTTTCAACAATGAACTGTATTCTATACAATGTTGAAATTTTTATACAATCCTTTAAATAATCGAGCTTATCAATCATGAAGCCACAATAAAATGTTTCATTCATTCTTGTAAGTTTACCACTTATCAAAACACCAGATAAAAGAGAGAGCAAGAGAGAAGAAAAAGAAGTTAAGCCTAACCTCAGTTCAGCTCATATAAAAATGGCTGCTCTAAAATCATGTTTTGCAATGTTGGTGAAATCATTTTCCCAAAAATGTCTGATTTTTATTCAAATAGTATTCATTAAACATATTTATATGACAAATAAAATGCATATCTTGAATTTTCTGGGAATAGCCTGAGAAGACCATTTAGAAGGAAGTTTGTAAAATCTTTTAGGTTAACTGGCAGGTTAAGCTATAGAAAAAAAAACCCACTACACAAAACATGCAGAGATCTTTAAAACACAATTTATGCCAATATCCTTATTGTGAGATGAGCCATGTTCAAAGATATCTATTAGTAATGGTTCAAATTGTTCAATACTTTATCATTATCTAAGGTCATGCTGATTTTCAATTGTTTCTCGCAAATGTATGAAAAGAGAATGAAATTTTAAGGCAAACCTATAGTGTCCAGTTCTTAAACATTTGACTTCCTATTTGCTTTGTTTTTATAATGAATGTGTTGTAGCTATTTCTGTAAAAGTTTATTTTGATTAAAATGAAGTAAATAAAGTTTTCATATGAATAGTATTTATCTATAACGATACAGGGTAGAGAAAGTTAAATGAATGTAAAGACACCAGATTTTTTTTCTCTTATTCTTGCATGCCTTTCACAAAGCTCACATTGTTTTTACAAGGCTGACACTTGACTATCTGGATCCATGCAATTATTGATGTTAAGTTGAACATGTTTAGCATCATTTATTTATGCTGTGGAGACAGAATGTTGATAGGAATTTCAGCTATATGTATGACTCCACATGTTCCACATTACATTTTTTTCCAAGTTGTATATGTCTAGTATTGGAGACCCGGTTTTAGGAAAAGAATGCAGTACATAGTAGGAAATATTATTCAGGGTGTATCAGGTAATGTATCTACCAATTTCCTTTGAAAAATAAAACTAAGTAAAAGAGAAACTACTTTATTTGTGAAAAAGTGAAACAATATACATTTGCATTTATGGATGTTGCACTTACATCAACACTTCTTGAATATGTCAATTCAGGCCCCATCTGCATTTATGCATTGCATTGCCAATGCCTCCATGGCACGTCACATCATCTGCTGTGGAATGGCATTGATTTCGTGGCATATGGCATTTTTCATCTTCTCAGTGATGTGCAAATGGTCCGAGAATACTTTTTCCCTCAAGTATTCCCATAGAAAGTAGTTTTAAGCTGTTAATCAATTCTCCAAATTGAGAACTCATTCATTGGAAATAAGCTTCGAAGTGCAGTATGTGACATAACACCGTCTTGTTGAAACCAAATGCTGCTCAAATGTCGTTCCTAGAGTTCTGACATGACAAAATTTTGCAAAATTTAAACATAGTAGTTGGAATTTACGGTTAGTGTGCAACTAGCATAATCCTTGAAAAAATATGCAGAATTAATCCCAAGCATTCCAATTACATCATGCCACTGAGTTTTTCATAAACAATGCAAGGATTTTGGCTTGCTCAGTATCACAGTTTTGTTTCTACACAACCCCATTGAGAAAGAAGTTTGTTTCATCTGACTTGAGCAGTTGGTTATGCAGTCGTCTTTGCCTAAATGTTCATACACACAGAGCTGCATTTCAATTAGGGAACTCGTAAAATTGAAGGTTTTCACAGCTGTATGGCTCAACAATACTTGACAAACCAATTGCAGTCTTTAGAGCCGCATAACCATATCTGATTTATGCTAAACCCTTTTCACTGGATGAATTTGCCCTCATGTAAACGAAGCCCAAAAGGTACACCTCTGCTTTCCTGCTCTGATTGGAGGGGTAACAGCACTACTTTCATAACCATGTGGCACCAAGGGAGATAACCACATGGAATGTCATCTCTTCCTTCTATCCATCAACTTCTTCATGGGATAGTTTAGAAACATGCTATTGATTAGATAGCAATTGTGTATGCCACTACAAACTAAAAATAAAAGAAATATAAAAATCACTGTACAAAAATATGAAAAAAATACCTAAATTAAATCTAAAAGAGGTTGTATTCCATCCAGATCAGAGTTCTGTTCTGCCTATCACCCTTCATTTGCTTGTATTTACTTTTAATGATGGTATTTACCCATACCTGGGAAATTGTGTGGCCTTCATTTACCCAGGTTCTGCTGAGAAAATACAGCTTCCGGCCTTCCTGTCTGTACATCCTCATGGCCAACAATGAATGATATTCTTACAGTTTCTTTTCCGGAATTTTAAATGAATGTCAAGTGGCTGCTTATAAAAAGATGTTTGCTTGAACGTAGGAAAGTCAGAGCCACCATTCACAAATGCACACATTTCTTGATTGTGGCCCATTAATATGGAAGAAATGATAAACTTTTTGATGAACTGCACTCCCAATAAATTTGTCATATTGGCTTTTTACGTTTCCTAGATTTTCCAGGTATGGTTAAATTGTGTTTTATTTACCTTTCGCTGCACGCAGAATTTATATCTATGCACACACACATGCACCTGTTAACACTGCTGTCACATTACATGGGATATTTTTTACATCTTTTGTGAAATAATTCAAAATCACAATTTTCTTACCACTCGTTAAAGGCTACCTCTACAATGTTTTACAAGCTGCATTTGTTCAGCCATGATGGTTTAAGTACTCTCACTCTTATCTTCCAGCTTCCAAAGCTTACATGCAAAAGGCAGTTCTATGCAAGCTGTTTGTTCATATTCTAGTTAAATCCAATTTGATTGCTCACTAGACTCATTTTGCTGCAGCTCTACATAATAACACATTAAACATATTGCTGTTACGTATTAGAGGAGACTCAGTAATTTTGTTAGGACTCAGCAAACTACTTTGTAACTGATATAACTTGTGATATGCGATATCAGACAATGAATACACAATTGATTCACTTTTATACACATGTCTCTGATTACATGAGTACCTATTCATTCAGTGCAACTGATTTAGTAGTTTTAATTTAATTTATTTTACGAGTTGATGTTCGCACTTAACTTTATGTCAAGTTGTTTTAATTTTAAAAGTAAATTAAATTAAAATGAAATAATTCATTCAATATGCTTTTGTTATTAACTTACTAATAAAAGAGCTAGTAGTCTTGTCAGAAAATGTAAAGAAGCTAAGGAAATGTAGGGTTTCAAAACATGGAAAACATTCAACATGGAGAAAACTGGCAACATGAAGTATATTGCAGCAAAAGGTAAAATTCCATATACAGGAGCATGGTCCAACTCAAGGTTTCTACTTACAGAGTCAGTTTCCAAAATCATGTACAATTTACTATGTATGCAAGTTTTCTTGGGTACTCAGCTCCTTAGTCTTCATTCAATAGGTTTTGTGAACTTTGGAAGCAGAGCAGAGGAACAACATTCAGACATCACATACATTATACACCCTTATATATAGATGTACCAGAATTCAACTGCACAGATTGGCAGGATTGTAGTGGAGTCCTAGATAAACATTTTGGGATAGGGAACCTATGTCCCTTTTGCCAAATGCCAAAGTTATGGCATGTTTTTTGGATCGCACATCAATGGCCATAAATTAAAAGAATGTGGATGTGTGTGTTCCATTTTCATTCAGGATGCCTCATTTGTGTGCCAGAAATCTAAGGATTGCAGTATTAGTGCACAATCGATACAATATTTAAAATTATTGTACTAGCAACTTTGGCAAAATTGACTCTTGAGGGTGTGCACCCCACAATTAATAGTTTGGTAGATTTTAGACTGCATGTAATTAGCTGGAGCTCTCTGCTGTAACATACTGATGGGTGAGTCAGTATAGCACTGGGCATTGTATCACATGATACAAAGATTGCACCACATACTGAAGTTTACATTTTTTAGTTTTTTAAATTTCTTGTTTCTCTTAAAGAGGTACACAATTTGAGAGCACTAATATACTTAGTTTACATTTCTGAAACCAAGACAATAAACTCTCCAGTACAAATTATTTTCAAAAGACTATGAATTATATCTATGTAGCATTCAACATTAAACCCATAATAGTCAAGGAATGTGTACAGATTAATGCAATAAAACAATTAGGTTTGTTGAAAACATTTATGTAATGTGTGATCTTTGAAACATGTAACTGAACCATGATTTTAATAGTGGGATAAAAAATACCAGCTGCTGCTATAATTCAAACAGCAATATAAACCCATTTACATCTTAATTTATTTATATAGTTTAAATAAAACATTACATTTTCATATAATCATAATTTTAATTGCATCATATCTATTTTTAACTTTAATTGCAGTTGTTAAAATTATTATTATGATGATTTTTATTATCTTCTTGTAATACCTATGTAGGTATTATGTAGTTTTAACCACTTCAACTATTGTGGTACTGCAAAACTATGTTTCTGAAAATTTGTCTAATGGCTACACGTGACTACTGAGAGAACAATAAATTGCTAAACATTGTGTGTATATTTACACATCATGTGTAAGGAAACTGTTTCAATGAGGTGTGAAATGGAGATGACATAGACCAATATCCTAGGATAACATAACCTACGAACTTCCAAGCTCATGTGCTTTTTTCTGCTACATGGAACTACAGAGTGATTTATGTAGAACTGACACATTTCTTTCTTTAATTATTACGTTGGAAATTCTTTCAATGTCCCAATTTTAGCACCAAATTAAGTAGAATGTTCTGAAGTTTTGATTCCTTGTCACTAGATGTGCAGATGTTTATGTTTTATTCCTAATTGCATTGTTGGCAGCTGTTTCGACATTTTGTTATTTTAGTCAACGTGAAAATGCAGTACGATGTAGAGCTGAGTCAAGGATATTTCAGCAAGATGGCGCTACATGCCATACATCAAATGAATCCATGAACCTAATTGCAAGTTTCTTTGACGACCGGATAATTTCCAGGAACCTGTGGCCACCCAGATCTCCAGATTTGACATCTCCAGACTTCTTTCTAAGGGGTTACTTAAAAGACAGGGTTTATGCCACACGTTCCCAGACTTGGACGATCTGAAGCATTACATCACAAAGGAGATTCAAGCTATTGATATCAGAGTCCTTCGAGTGGCCAGTAACATGGAACGACATGTTGAGTTGTGCCTTATGCAGGTTGGAGGACATTTTCAACATTTGCTATAGAGGTCAATAATCTCCCAAAATTCCTCTACAATTTAGGTATGATAAGTTGTCGCTAGCATAATGTGTTTTGAAACAATGAAAGAAATGTATCAGCTCTATATAAATCACCCTGTATTATGCATGCTTAAGAACCTTGCCTAGCAGATGTCTGTGAATCAAATGAAGAATTACTGATACAAACTTTTGCTGCTTGTGGCGAGGTTCACAACACTTTTTTTTGTAGATACAATATTTGCAGGGATGTTGCAGGTCATCACATCCAACAGAGATGAAAAGGTAGAATGTACTTTCCTGACTATTACATAGCTCTTAATTAGTTTTATGTAGGTATTTGTTTAACTACAGAGACATTGTTCATTTTTATTTCATTTGACACAATGATGTTAATTTCGTAAATTATGAATGTAATGCATACTTACATGACACATCAGTGTCTTTTAGAAACTCCTTCAAGGTTATGGAGAAGTATATCCCTTTAGGGGTTAAATGCAACTGTTATTGAAACATTCTCCATTGCACCGAGATGCTAATCTTATGTTACATTTATTTGTCAGTACGAATAAATATTTTGTGTAACACAGCAAAATATGAACGGCTCATTGTAAATTGCATACAAAGGAGGAAACATAAAAATAAATGTATTTATGGAAACGTGAACCTTCAACTCCCTCAATATCTAAACTTGATGCCCACATGCAAACTATAGCGCTAGATAATTCCACCATATCTGCATTCCAGATGTTCACTTCATGGTGGTTTGATCAATGGCATGCTAACTCCTAATACATTTTGTGCTGTAGCAAAGAAACTATAGCCCTTAGGTTCCCTATTTCAAACTGTTTATCTTGGATCCCTCTACAATCCTGCAAATTTGTGTGGTTGAATTCTGGGACACCGGGTATAGTGGCTTCAGGGACACTGTTTATAGTGGCTTCAATTCTAAGGTTTCATTCTGTGTGTAGATACCAGAGGTCACGAGCACGCGCCCGCCCACACACACACACACACACAGTGTTTTGTTTAATAATTCAGCTAGTTCATGGTAATTAGATAACCTATTCACCATAATGAATGAGGGCCTCAAAGAAAGAAACTTTATTTGGTTGACAACACTGCAGAAAGAGAGGCAGAACCTTGCTTCCTCATAAAAATAATGCCCAAGAAAAAGTGTGTGCCGAGTATGCATGCACTATTGCAGTTCCTTCTCTTGTCTTTTTCTATGTCCTTTATTCTTAAAGTGGCATTGATAGCAATACTAACTTGCTTCACAGCTTCTTAGGTGCTTAGATTTATTTTTAAGAGTTTGTGCTATTCATAGTATGAAAACTGATTCTTCTGCACAAACATTTTTAAATTTTAGTCTTTTAGTCCAGGAGCTGAGTCCATACACAGAATGAGCCATCTCTTAACCACTAAATTCTACTGTCAATTGTCAAATTAAGCTAATTAAGCAACGGTGGAAATCTTGACCAGTGAAGGACATCTAACAAGCATGGCAGAACTAGCTTGTTGGTGACTCATTGTAGCTGTGTCCTGGCTTTAATCTGTACATTGTAAAGGTATGAGAAGTTTACAATATCAACAGAAAATTTTTCAGAGAACATATGCGTTACAGAATGGTGGCAATATGATCAAAATCATGAGGACATATAAGAGATTCTTGCAATAAACGTTTCATAATACCCAGCCACAATGCAGGCAAGCTATCAGTAAATTTGATATAAGGTTCTAGGATAAATTTCTTACTTATAATTTAGTGCGAGTGATATGTGAACCAAAGTGAACATGAAAAATAAGTATTAATATAAAAATAATAGTTGCAATAAATCTTCACTTATCTTTTGGAATCCTTGCTTTGGACTAGTTTCGCCATCAATTTATTGCATTATCAAATATTTTCAAAGAACATGGCATAATATTGGTTCTTCAAAATAAATACAGTATAAAAAATTTGTTAGGCTTTTCTAAAAAGGATGAAATTACAAAAAATAAAAAATCTGGCGTTTATCAATTAAATTGCTTAAATTGTGACCTTTATTATATTGGTAAGACTAAACGTCATTTGGAAACCAGAGTAAAAGAACACTTTAGGGATATTAAATACAAACAAATTGATAAATCAGCTGTAGCAGAACATTTTTGGAAATTTAATCATGAAATAAATCCAGATGTTAAATTATTAAAACACTTAAATGGGCCCATAGATTTAATGGTTTCGGAGAAAACATTTATATTAAAGTATGGAAATAATGCAATGAATTTTGATATACCTCCAATTGACTCTCTTACCAAATTTGTTTTGATTCCAGTAGTTAGCAATGCATTAGTATACAATACACCTAGTAGCAGTAACCATAACAGTGTAAATAAACAACATCAAAAACCAGACCAAAACTGAGACCAAAGGAAATTTATGTTGATAATGTAATAAATTGATTGCGAAACTAGTCCAAAGCAAGGATTCCAAAAGATAAGTGAAGATTTGTTGCAACTATTATTTTTATATTAATATTTGTGTTATTACTTCACTGTTACTAGCTTCTTTTTACATTTATGAAAAATAAGGTTTTACAAAACCAGTTTGAGGTCTGATGAAGCGCATTTTGAATTAAATGTATGTACAAGAGTTTTGAAAATCCATGGATTGTAACTAACGAGGAATGAAATATACATAGAGTAATGATATAATCAATGAAGGAGTGATAGGCCTTTATTCTTTCATTGTGGAAGTAACCTTAAAATGCCCTGACAAATTATGGTAAAATTACACAAAGTCCAGCACCTCAAGCAGTAAGAAATAACCTATTTGGCAAAAGATGTTGCTCCAGAAAACTGAAAACATGTGAACAACATATATGCAAGGTAGAATCCCTGAATATGTAATTTCTGATATACTTTCAAAAGTTAGTCATTTCTTGTAAATGCATAGAAAGAGTATGAGATGTTAAAGTCAGCATGTAGTATCCATTTCTTAGACATTTGATTGTTAGCTTTCCCTTTTATCTCTAACAAAATGATATTATTTATGAACTATATGAAACCATTTTCTTATTAATACCACCTCTGCTGAGATAGCAGCTAAGAGACACCACAGAATCTTTCAGACTTAGTGTGTTTTAACAATGTCTTAAAATGTTTAGCACACAACAAAACTGACTTTGAATTCTAACCTGTTTCTGAATAAACCATTTATGTTGCACTGCATTATGCCCCTATAAATGAGAAAACTGAATTATTTAAATATGCCTATAAGATTAATGTTGCAATAAATATACAGTACCAAATGTTTTAAATACAGATGCGTTTCACCTAACATGAATACTGTACTCTCACTGCTGGTGGAACTTGCTATGCAAATGCATTGGCAGTTTTTTTGTGATCATCCATCACCACAAGACTTGATCTTATGCATTTCTTTTTCTTTTTTCTAGAGGTTTCTTCATCAGAACTAGAACTCAATGTGTCACTGTCTTCAACTATCTGATTTAAACTATGAGTTTCTTCATGAGGCACCAAAGAGGCATAGCGAGTAAATTTCATATCGCAATGAGAACAAGCATATATTCCCTCTGCTGATCCGCTTTCATCAGCTTCGTTACTTGAAATATTCTTCATTTTTTTACAATCATTATGACAGCAAGCAAGACTTCTGGATGTGAACGTTCTTTCACATAGGCTACAGGTGAAAATGGAGCACACATTTGGAATGCTAGTCTTTATTATATGAGGAGGCAATGGTTTCTCAGAATCTGTAGGAGGCTTGGGCAGTTCCAAAGAAGTCACTTTTTGGTGGTTTCTAGGATTAATTTTGGAGGAAACTGTTGCAGTTGGTTTTTCTGCTCTAACTTGACTTGCAGTGTGATTTGATGGTTCTTTTGATGAAGTCTGTGGTAATAATGGTGCACTTTCTGCTACATTTAGCTTGGGTTTCTGTACTTTAGCGGACTTTATAGTTTTTTCTGGCAATGGGGTTTTACTAGGAGAAACTTTTTGAACCTCCAGATTAGGAGTGACCTGTAATGTTTTTACGTGAGAAGTTGTAAGAGATATATTCTCTGGCAAAGCAGGAGAGGTAACAGCTGTTCTAAGAGCACTCTTCCTTCTATCACTCTTTGTCTCATTTTTTAAGCTATTCTTTTTCTCATTCTTTTTATGTTTAAGGTCCTTGGGTGGACTGGTAGCTTTTTTTCGACCAGGCTTTTTTCGCTGTTTTGCCAGTGGAGGTGTAACATCTGTATTTGCTGTATTGTTCTGAAGTACTGCTTTCCCAGGATCTTCACATTTACTGAAAAAAGGAAAAAAGAATATTATCTAAAATGTTTTGTATATAACTCAATGAGGGATAGTCATAAAGTAAGATTTATGTTTCTTTTCCATTGAACCTGCAAACATACCAGGTTAATAAACACCCTCTTGTTCTGGCACAAAATATTTTTTTAAGAAAGAAGGAGTCACGATTTGCCTAAGGCACAGAGAACAATGTGTGACACTATTGCATACACATCAGGAACCTTGAACTGCTGTTTGGTATTATTGGACATACAAGACTTGTGCATGTTTAAGCCAATCGGTGGAAGTATATAAACCTGGTATAATATGAAGTGCATGTATGTGTTTGAAAAATGTTTCGAAAAGTGGACCACTTAGGCTAGTAAGAGCTTTTGTAGATGAGAATGCAACCAGAGGAGTTGATGAGATAATTAAATGGGGTGGCCATTTGATTGTGAATGAACATTAATGCTGAACTCTGTAACAATTTACACATTGCAGTACTATAAAAAGGCAAAAAAGTGGGTTCTCTCTGGCTTGCTCTTATGCACAAGCATGAAAGATTGGGATGCCTGCAGCATCTTCTAACTTAATGATTTTCAAACCATGGAATGTGGCCCCCCTCACTGCAAACATTTTGATAACATTGCCACTATGTTAGCAATGATAGCAGATGTTAACAAATTGGGTTTACATTCCCACATATTGTGCTACCTTTCAGTTGTGCAAGGGAGCTGGCTGAGAACAGATGTATTTGCACTTGCTCTGATTGCAGTAAACAGAGTGTTGGCAAAAGTTTATATGCCTGAATTGGCCTTTTTCATAGAAAGCAGATAAAAAGTAACAAAAGTGTCTCTAATGAGCACCTAATTATCAGAAAATTAAAAATTGACAATGACTGAAACTAAACAGTATTTGGGAAAAGTTGTTGATAGGGATTATAGTGAAATTCAATTGTTTAGGAAAATAAGCAATGTGAAAAGCAGAATAAAACAAAATATCTGAAGTGTTCCACTCTCACTTCACGTTTTAAAAAACTATTTAATAAAATTACAGTTATCAGAAAATTAAAAATTGACAATGACTGGAATTAAACAATATTTTGGAAAAGTTGTTGATAGGGATTATAATGAAATTCAATTGTTTAGAAAAAAATCTGATGTGTTCCATTCACATGACTTTCTCTATCTCTCTGTAACAAATTATTGTTAAAAAGCTTATCTTTTATTTATTTCATGTTAATCGAGGAAAATTGGCAGAAATAGTCTTATTCCTTGCTTTATTGCAAATACAAGCGAAATAAGGGAGTACCATAAGTTAAAGTGAAAGCCAAAAGCTGGTTGCTATGTGACTGATGTTCCTTTGTTTGTGTGGACAGGAGTTGACAAATTCCTGTATGAGAAAAGTATAAGTTTTTCAAAGCTGAATCCAATATCAAGGAATATCTCAAAAATGATCAACTCCACGAAAAAAATGTATATAACATAAATTGTGTGTAAAATAAGAACTATAGCTTTCCTGGCGACGTGTTAATTCAAAATCTTCTCGGGCTTCTAGCCAGGTAATAACTTGGCTTGACACCAACGTTTCGAAGAAGTGCATCTTCCTCGTCTTCAGGGTGAACTGATTTTGAATAAATTGTGTGTTTTACCGTGCTCTACATTTTTTGTGTGTTAAGTTTTTGTCCATCTCTTACAGTTTAGTAGTTATGCAAAATTCATCCAGAATAAACTAGTCTACAGAGGCTATTCCCAGAAAATTCAAAATATACATTTTATTTGTCAGGTAAATATCTTTAATATATGATATTTTAATCAAAATCGTTAATCATTTTTCAGAAAATCAAAATTTTTGAAAAAAGTTCCATGTAAAGGGTAGTTTGGGGTGGGGGGATTTTTCTCAAAATCTTCGTGTCGCATCCCTGGAAGATACCAAACTTAAATACCAAGTTTGGTATTTTACCGACTTCTCGTTTTTGAGTTATCGTGTTCACAGACACACGGACCTTTTTGTGAAAATGCTTTTTTTAGATAAAGGGGACCCTAAAACATATATTTCCGGTGAAATCTCGGTATCAAATTTTTTGGTGGAGTGCAATACTTTCTCTATTCACTATGTACATAGTGTGTATAGAGAAAGTAATAAGCAATGTGAAAAGTAGAATAAAACAAAATATCTGACGTATTCCACTTACTTCATGTTTTAAAAAACTATTTAATAAAATTGCAATTATCAGAAAATTAAAAATTGACAATGACTGGAATTAAACAATATTTGGGAAAAGTTGTTGATAGGGTTTATAATGAAATTCAATTATTTAGGAAAATAAGGAATGTGAAAAGCAGAATAAAACAAAATATGACGTGTTCCACTCACATGGCTTTCTCTAGCTGTTCCACATAAAACTATTTTTACAAAACATTATTTTATCTACTTCATGCTAATCAAGATAAACATTAGCAAAAATGGTCTTATTACTTGCTTCTTTGTAAATAGAAGGGAAATAAGGGAAAACACTGGGCTAAGGAGAGTCAAATCTTTAAAAATCTGATCGTTATGTGAAATAGAAGTTTGGTTTGCTCTGCATGGTCAATAGTAAAACGAAACAAAAGGAGGCATCCTGTTTAAGAAGAGCTAATGTAGTATAAAGGTGTAACCAATAGAAAGGAATATCTAAAAAGCAGCCAACAGCGTATATGACATAAATAATGTATTCTCTCTGGCTCAACCTCTCGTCGCATATGCCTCCAACATATGGGGTTCAGCTAGCAAAACGCATATTCATAAAATTCAGGTTATTCAAAATAAATTTCTTCTAGTCATAACTAATTCTCCTTGGTTCAGCAGAAACATTAAACTGCCTCAAGAGTTTGGTATCCTGCCCATTAAACAATACATCAGATCTCTCTCAAAGATCTTCTACTCTAAGTTACCTAGCGTTTCAGGAGCTCTGATGTACATATTGGGAGAAAGAAGCCCTCAACAGCCAAGACTGAAGAGAAAGTTACCTCAAGACTTCTTATTATCGGACACCGAAATTGAACAAGACTGATTCAACCTAATCTGTAATAATTATACCTTCTTTCTTCATGTTAATATTGTTAATAATGCAGATTCATTTTTCAACTGCTATTTTAAAAACTTGTTAATATTATTTTTATTTTAATTTTTGAGTTTACCTGAAATTTATATTTCTAAGTTGTTATAAACTTCATCATAGTCATTGTAATTTCTTTTAACCTCTATTCTTTTCATAAAATGTACATATGTTAATGGTGCCATATGACCCATATCAATGTTATTTACTTATTTTATGTTAAATTAATATAAATAGCCTGTATAGCTTTTAGCTGGTTGGCCAAAAAAAAAAAAAAGTCTATCTCTTACGGTTTGTCAGTTATGGAAAATTCATCCAGAATAAAGAGGTCTTCAGAGGCTATTCTCAGAATATTCAAGATATACTTTTTATTTGCAAGGTAATATAATATGATATGGGTATAATCCAAAGCTCCAATTACATCAGAGATTGTATCACACTTTTATCCTATTGCTTTAGTTATTTGAAATGCAACATCATTTACCAGAAATTTGATCCTATCAAACACTCATACCCTTGTGTAGTTGCAGCAGACTAACTTTCCAAAAAGTTTTGGATACTGAATTCTGAGAGGCCTTTGTATCTTCTACGATGTCACACTGAAACCCAGGGTTTACTTCCTGCGGTTGAATGGTCACCATCTGGCTTATCACCCAAAGGTCCTGGGTTCGATTTTCACCAGGGAATTCTTTTTTAACTAGAATCATCTTCTATCCCCATAGAATCTCTAACTGTGTGTGTGTGTGTGTGTGTTTGTATTTAATAGTGTAAAACTGAAAAAAATATGTTATTGAACCTTACAGTTCAGCAAGAAATCACTAGCAGTTGTATCTAAAGTAAACCCCTGATATGACTACAGAAATTAAAGGGGGCTATATAAATGAAAAATAAAGATAATAACCAGACTATAATCCCATTGAAATGGTCTGGATGAAGTGGACAGACATATCAGGGAAATTCATATAACTAGCAAGGAACACATCTGGAACACTTTAAGGATGTGTGGAATCATATAAATTCAGAATAGCTACAAAAACTGATTGACTACATGCCTTGAGTTTGTGTAGCAATCATTAAATCCAAAGGAGGATGCTTTGATGAAAGTAAAGTATAATTATTCTGTTTGTATTATATATGTGTAGGTGTATATAATTATATTTTTTTAGAAATAAAGTTTGATTTGTGCTCATAACTGAAATACCATTTAAGAGTCATAGTTTATTGAAATTAATGAGTGGTAGTGTATAATATTGCATTTATGCTGTGAGTGATTGCTTATGCTAAAGAGCATGGAAACAGGGCTGCAAAAAGGTATTTTGTATCATCAAAACCAAAAAAAAATATTATAAAACTTGGCAGAATCAGGAAGATGTTTTAAAGAAAACACCTCACAGTAAACATAAACTGAAAAGTAAAACTGTTAAATTGCGAAAACTTGAAGCAGAATTTAATACTAGGATTTTACAGAACAAATAGGAACTTCAGTTTCTACGAAATTGACCATTCATCACGCAAAAGCAATATCCACAAACAAAGGAATCGCCAACTTTACTGGATCAACTTCATAGTATTCAATATTTACGAAGAGGTATGAAGACTAAGACAAACATTTCACAGAAGATGCCACACAAGTACAAAGATCAAATTGTTGAATTTCATTGATTTATCATTAATGCAAGGAAAAGAGAGAAGTTTGAACTTCACAAATTGGAAACTTGGACGAATTGTGGACTCCAAGGTCACAAAAAGCATTACTGCTAAAACTTCAGGGTACGAAAAGACTCATTGCACAATTGTTTTACCCTGTTGTGCTGATTGGACAAATTTGTTGCCTCTTTTGATTTTTAAAACAAAAACGCTTCCTAAGAAAAATTACTGAATATTTGTTCATGTACACAATACACACAAAACACAGGATGGATGGAGGACAAAAACTGCGGAGAGATAAAATTTGGTCTAGGTAGCCTGGAGTCCTACTGAAAAAACCTGCCATGTTAGTATGGATCAGTTACGTTCTCAAAGAACGAAGACTCATTAGCTGTATTTTCAGGAGGGACTTGAACCATTAGATATGTGTATCAACAATCATTTAAGGGGCTTATGAAGGGGGAGTGAAATAGATGGGTGCAATCTACAGATTTTGAAACTACACCATCAGGAAGGTGGAAGAAACCTACCATTTCTCAAGTTTGTGAATGGGTCAAAGCTTCATGGGACTCTATAAAAAATGAAACAGTGATTAAATCGTTTAAGTGTGGAATCAGTAATGCACTAGATGATACAGAGGATAATTTACTGTATGAGGATTCAGATTCTGACACGGTAGCTTCAAGTATTTTTTCTTATAGCTTTAAGGAAAAAAATTAAAAGGTGAGCACTATTTCTTACATTTATGCCTAAATATTTGATGTACACGCACATAAAAGTTATGATTGCTTTGCAGTAGGTGTATTAAGTGAGAAATTTGTTTCCTAAAACAAAAAAAGTAGTCTTGTATGCTTGTGCATGTTATACGCCAGCAAATATAGTAAATTATTATATAATATATAAACAATAATTATATCACAATGTTTTGAAAATATGATTAAACTTAAGAAAACTTTTTTTTTAATATTTGGATTAAAGGTGGTAAGAAAAATATTTGGCAGAAGTTAACACATTCTAAATTCTCTCTCTTTAAACCATGTATAGGACAATCAAAAAGTAAATGGATGACATTATGACAAGAATTTAGACAGAAACATAATCTTCATCTGAATTAATTATTTTGAAATGTGCAAAGTATGATTTGAATTTTCCATATCCAGTTGTAAACCGAATTAAGCTCACAGTACTTAAGTCTCTCTTCAGTTAATGGAAAAAATCTAATTTTCTGAGCTGGCTGTTGGTACTATTTGTCCACAACATGTTCAATTTTTTTTAGCATCTGGTCTATCAAGTTCCCTTACATTTACCATTTGACAATGAAAAACACATTTCTGGGCTTCAAGCCTCTTTAAAAACCACAGATAAAATTGAAAGGAAAATTTTGACCATTTTAATTGACATTTCCCTTTACAGAAGTTATGAATTGTTATTGTTTCTCAGCATTTAATTACAGGCAATTATCAGCACGGTCATAAGAACACAGAAACCACATTAATACATGTGTAAATTCATGACTGGAAAGAACTGGTTATTAAAAGTGATTTTCATAATTTTTCTTGTTACATTAACTCACTATTTTCTATATGCAGTCATATAGTCCTTAAATTTTACACCATTTTTAAGTGTCCTCCATGGAAGTGCAAAATAGGGGTTTCACTATTGCTGCTATTCCAGGGATCCCAGATTAATCTTACACGAAAATCTGTTCTAGATAAAAATTATTGCCAAGGTGATTATGATGTGAGTTAACATTTAGAACATAGAATTTCCACATTCAGACTGGCAGGGACTTGTTTCACAATATTGACAATGATGTCCATGTATGTGACTGCTCTCAGAATCACAGCAAGAGTTGGAATGTGAACCATCACAGTTGGGATGTGTAGATGACATGGAAAAGAATGTAACAAGAACCTTTGGGAATGCCACCCTCGGTTGTTCTTCAAGCTTTGGTTTCTACAACCTTCTAGAAGCTTCAAAAAACTCTGTGACGTCATTTTCCTGCTATAAAAAGGAGCAAGAATTGCAGTTGTGCTATGATTTGTACTGAGTCGTGAGGGATTCGAGTGTTATCATGCAGCAGCACATGAGCCATAATGGCATGCAGTCATAAACTGTCTTACATCGAGTGAACTATTTGCAGCAATGAACTTAATTGATTATTTGTAAATAATCGAGTCGATAAAGACATTTCTTACAAATATTTACTATGTATATATCAACAATTTACAAATAAGGGAAAGATCACAAATGCTTGTAAATTCTATTTACAATAAAACCTTTGTTAACTTGTAAAATTTGAGAAACTTGCTCCATTCTGCCTTTTGCATGCTGAATATGATGTTCTATATCTTGCAATAACAATTTTATTACAAAGGGAGGCATCTGAAACACTCATTATATTCATAAAGAGATATAAAATCATTAATTCTGATGTTTACAACTTCTATCTTCCAATTGCATGAACATTAATTATTATCTGAATCAAGGATCTGCTCCAAATAGCATTTTATAGCATTTACAGATATATTGCTGTGTTCTTAATTGTATACTTTTCTATGCGTATTTTGCCCACAAATATTAAAATAAAGGTTACTGTATAAACCAGGCCATTTGCAGACAAACTGCTTATTTTACAGATACAAATTATACATATGAGGCATTATTATTTGACTATGAAACAAAATCCTTGTAAACTCTATAAAATTTCACTTGTGCATACTTAAGTTTCTTTGTAAAGTTTAACTTTACAAACTTACATTGTGAAACAGATTTACGTAAATTACAAAGTTTATATACATTGTGAAACAGGCCCCAGGACTGCTGGATTTCAATCATGATAAGGGAGCACACCATGACATTCAGAATAAATGTGGATACAAGATAAAAGAAAAGAAAAATCTTTTATTGCAGATATTCATGAAGATGCAATTTTAAGCCTTGACTGTTTCGACTTATCTTATTGGGCTTTTCTCCCATTCATTTTCACGTCATTTTCTCTCGGCTTTACTATTTCCAAAAACCTGCTTCCTTTTATTATGGGCCAAACAAATTAGAATTAGCTATCACGATCAAGGTTGATAGTTTTGAATGCAGTGACGTCAATATCGACTAGAAGTTTTCCAGCCATCAAATTGAATTTTACTATTGAGCTCATGCATTATGTTTATATCCATCTTAAGAATAAGGACTCTCCATTTGCAACAATGGAATTTCATGTGAGTAAGGCTATTCTTATAACTGTCATAAAACAACACAAATTTTGCATGTATTTTGGTCCAAAAGAACAGCTTTGTTTTGCATCTCATCAGAATTTCAACTAGATGTGCCATTTTGTCATAATGGCATTGGTAGTACATTTTGACCAGTTTCTGCTTATATGAGCATCTACATAATACCTATTGACTATATTTGTATAGAGGATTCAGGTGTTTCAGGTTTCAACAAACTTCTGAAGCAAAGTTGTCAGAATTAGTACACTCCAAATGCCCATGGTTTACAGATATGCTTTCCTTAAATAAGGCCACTACAAAACCAATAAGTACTGCTTCCTAGAAATACATAAGCAAAATTTAGTACTGCTCCAAAACAACCTTTGAACATGTGATATGCAACAGCCATGATAGTGACCAATCTTAGCATGCAAATTAATACTTTGCAACAAATGCCACACCTTTTCTGTGGATAATTTAGAGAAAGTTCTTGTTATCTAATGTGAAGCCAATTATGGCTATGTCGTTTAATGTTAATATGCCATTGTAGATACCTTATCGTTCATTGAGAAATCTATTTGGTTTGTTTTAAAGTAACATTGCATGTTTAAGCATGTAAAATCATTAAATCACTTACATTGATGTATGTGCTTTTACTTTCGCTATACATACTATGGACATAGTGTATAGAGAAGGTATTGTAATGCACCCAAAAATTTGATACCAAGAGTTCACCATAAATATATGTTTTGAGAACCCCTGAATCCAAAAAAGCATTTTTAGAAAAATATCCATGCATGTATGTGGGCAATATAGCTCAAAACAAAGTCTGTTACTTGGTATTAAGTTCAGTTACTTCCAAAGATACGGCACGAAGATTTTCAAGAAAATCCCTCCAACCCCCAACTACCCTTTATTTGGAAAAATTTTCGAAAATTTTTCTCAAAAATGGCTCCAACGGTTTTGATTAAAAAATTGTATATTAAAGTTATTTACATGACAAATAAGATGTATATCTTGAATTTTCTGGGACTAGCCCCTGAAGTCTCTTTATTCTGGATGAATTTTGCTTAGCTAGTAAACAAAATAGACAAAACTTACTTAACAAAAAATATAAAGATTGTTAAAACACAATTTATGTTATATACATTTTTTTGTGGAGTTGACTGTTTTTGAAATATTCCTTGTTATTGGTTTCAATTTTAAAATACTTATACTTTTCTCATATGGGAATTTGTCAACTCCTGGCCATGCAAACAAATAAATTTCTATCACATAGCAATCAGCATTTAAAAAATTTGACTACCGCTTTAGTCTATGGTACTCCCTTATTTCCATTCTACTTACAAGGAAGCAAGTAATAAGATCATTTCTGCTAATTAGCAAGGAGTAAATAGAAGATAAGCTTTTTAACAATAATTTGTTGCAGAGATGTAGAGAAAGTTATGTGAATGGAACACATCAGATTTTTTAAATATCTGCCTATTTTTAATTCCATAGAGCCAAAATACAACAGTTAAGAAGCTTGTATTATGCACCTAAAACATTACCTTTTAGTGCCTTTAGTTCCACTCTATAGTAATCACACTAAGCTGGAATTGGATAACAGAAACAAAAGAAGGAACTGAAATTTTATATAAACCCCATTTTCCTTTTGTTATATGCTACTTACCTTTTATCCTCTTCAATGCTAACAGCAACTACTGCCTTCTTCTCTTCCTGCTTTTCTGGCATAACAGTTGCAATGACAGCTCCATATTTGGGAAGATCACTCTCTGAAGTATAAGACCAACCACAGTTTGCAGCCGAAGAAGTGTTTTCACTTATTATTTCAATTGGTGAATCTGGAGGTTCAATTTTTATCGCCTGAAAATAATATATTAAATTACTCAATTTAGTAATCACTAATACCCAAATACTTTTGGAACTCCTTTATACTCTTAACTATAAAAAAAATGACTTTCTATTATGGTGGGCCATTGGAAACTATGCAGTAATAGAATGTAATAAATTTTACAGTAGAGTACATTCTTAAGACTTAAAATTAATTAACCTATATGTAAAAATGTTAGATGAATATTATTATAGGAAAAGAATACAGTTTCAACTAGTTTATAGTAGGAATATTAACAATTTACTTTCACTCAGAACATGTTTCCAAGAAGCTCATCTCCATTATCAGCTGTATGTCTACTGGTGTTTAAAATGGCTGCATTACTAAAGCATCATTTAAATTGCCATCTATCTGTCTAAAGGAGAACTTCATTGTATTATTAATTGGGGGATTTCAAAGTTCTTGATTCTACGTGCACTTTTGGCGATGTGTATTTTCTACCATACTGTGAGTTTTGCTAATGTTAGCAGAACTTTGATATCCTGCTGACTGATGACATAGTGAAATTTTCCATTAGACAGCATTAAAATGATACTAGTGATGAATCCCCTTCCAGATGCCAGTGAACATACAGTTGACAATGAAGATGAAAATCTTTGAAACATGTATTAAGTGAAATCTAATGTCATCAATCCATTTAAATTCCATTATATTCAAGAGTTTTAAAGCTTATAATCACTTAAAACAACTTAACATAGAATAATGCAGGACCATTATTTTTGTGTTATGCTGGTATTGTGCATGCAAACAGACGAGAGCAATCAAGTTGTGCAGTTCAAGGAGTGGGGGAAAAGGTGGAGTCTTCAAACGATAGCCATACTGTAGGTAAAAGCACAAGGATATCGGCTGCCGGCCAATTGCAGCAGTCAGATCATGCCACTGCTCTCATCTATTTGTATGGACAATAACATAAAAACTAGCTGGTATTTATGGGAGCATATATCAATAACATGTTTCTATGGCTTTTAGTTCCTGGGTAATAGTACAAGAGCCAGTTGGAACTTAAAGCTCATGAATTTCATAATTTACAAGAATAAACCACAAACATTAGAAGAACTGAAAAACAAAAAACAAAATTCATTACAGCGACAGTACTTTAACTACGGCATTAACAAATGTAATTATTTAAATTATCACATTATTGCCCATCAAACTTGAATAGTGTGAACCTCTATACATTTTAATTTTCTACATGTAAGAAACTTAATATCTATACATAGTGACCCAATTCGAATACTAGCCCATCCAGTTCTTTTAGTGGATGACACATCAACTTTGAAAAACACTATACTATATTAATTTTTGGACAAAGCATAAAACATGGCAGATCTAAGGATAGAATATCCAGTGAAAAGATATATTTGAATGAAAATTGGTATGAATACTGCCAGTAATGTCTGTACAAATAAATTAAAGCTCTAACTTTAATAATTTATCACTTTGTACCTTAAGACAAATTAAGATATGCTGGAAATATAATTTATATAATGAACTCAACCTTTGAAAGAAAAGTGTTGCATAGCATCTGAAGACAGCATAAAACATGGGTGAAGGATTATATATCACTGAGGATAGCATTTAGTTGTCATATCTCTATGTAGAGCTGAAATACGGTGATGTTAAACTATTTAAAGATATTTAATATTATATTCACATGAACTTTTTCTGCCCATTCATCAAACTAAAAATGCCTTTTCTTCTATCTACTACACTGTCTTACTGCAATATCTTTGTAGGTAGTTACAAGAGAGGGGGAATACAGTATGCTTTAAGCGAGTCAAATTTATTAAAAGTAGGCTATGAGATAGCTTTGAAATTTAATTTTCTTTGCGAGAGAGAGAGAGAGAGATAGAATGATTTCCTCTAGATAATAGTAGTATTTGAAAATTTATACCAATAAGAAAGAATATCTCAGATAACATCTTCATGAGTAAACTTCACAGCTTGTAGGCAATGTGGTAGTCCTGCACTACATTGTTGGGACTAGTTAAAGGAATGATGCCCCCCCCCATGTCTACCAATTGAGGCAAGGACAGTCATGTACCTGCCATGTAGAACATGCTAACCTCACTGTACCCAACTATGGTGATTAAATGAAGCAATGATACTTTCTATAGTTTGACAACTGAGAAAAGAATATTCAGAGGGGAAGTTACAGTTTACTGCTTGAAAAACTGCTTCCCCCATTCCTGCCTTTTATGTCTTCCCTTTCTCTTCCTCCATGTTGCCCACCAGCCATTTACTCCATCAGTTATCATCACTACAGAGGAAACATACTCACTCTTTTGTGCACGCCTATTGGAGAAAGAAAGTATGTAGTGGGGTAAGCATTCTCCTACTTTGGGTGCACCTGTGCAGAATATTCTTTTCTCTGGTGCTCACCAATAGGTTATGACGTCTCTTCCTCCTTAAGGATATTCTATCCCCTTTGTTACCGTTTGGCTGGTCCTAACATTTTTCTTATTAATCCAGATGCTCTCAATTTCTTCTATATCAGAACTAATCTCTTCCAACTACATAGAAATACAAATGTTTTAAGTCTTTAACAATAAAGTTCATTTCAAAGTTAAAAAGCAGATCTTATAGCCCAATTCAGATTTCATTTTCTTTCACTTTGTTCTTCAATTCTGTTTTTATACTTTTCTTTTCAGTCTCCATCTTCTCTATTCCAATTTCATGAACATCAACAAACATCTTCTTTATGGCATCAAGTTTTGCTCCTGTTATGTGACTTTATCCACTCTTTCTCTAGTCACTATTTTTTTCTGCACTCAGCAGTTGTGCAAATCAGTATCTTCTCTCACTTCCAGATGTATATTGGCACATCACAATAGGAATTCCATTCAGTTGGGAAAATCTGATGGTTCCATTCACATGACTCTCTAGCTATTCCAAATACTAAGTACTCTTAAAAATGATAATTCTTTTATCTACACCATGCTAATCAAGATAAATATTAGCATAATTGGTATTATTGCTTGCTTCCTTTAAGCAGAAGGGAAATACATTAGCCTAATGCAAGCAAAATCCTTTAAAATCTTGTCGCTATGTGAAACAATTGAGGTGAGGTTCACTTGGTATGATCCCATTTGAGAAAAGTGAGTATTTTAAAGCTGAAACCAATAGCAATATTCAGAAATGGCCAGTTCTACAAAAAAGTGTACATGACAAATTATTTTTAATAAGATTTACATTTTTTGTTTTGTCTATTTCTTATAGTTACCAGTTATGCAAAATTCATCCAGAATAAAGAGATTTACAGATGCTATTCCCAGAAAACTCAAAACATAATATTATTTGTTATATAAATATCTTTAATATATGACATTTTAATCAAAATTGTTACACTCATTTTTCAGAAAATCAACATTTTCGAATATTTTTCAATGTAAAGAGTAGTTGGGGGGGGGATTTTCTTGAAAATTGTGCTGCATCCTTGGAGATATTAAATTTTAGTATCTAGTTCGGTATTAACAACTTTTAGTTTAAGCTATGCTATCCACAGACACACACACACAATGATCTTTTTCCAAATTTTTTTTTTCGGATTCAGGGGACCTCAAAAATATATTTTTGGTGAAATCTCCACATCAAATTTTTGGGTGGAATACAATACCTTCTCTGTCCATTATGTACATTATACATATGGGCTAGAGAAAGTAAAATTAAGTGAATTTCCCATATTCTCCTCTTCAAAGGTGTGGTACTGAAACTATTTTTTTTTGTGGCTTAACATCTTTTAATCTGGTTGGTCATGTCGGATGATGAATGAAATTGGTGAAGTGATGCTTAAATGATTTCGGGGTCCATGGAGCTTAAAGTTACTCAATATTTGTCTTATCAGGATAAGGGATAACCCTGAAAAAAAACCTTATCCGGGTAACTCACCCTAAGCAAGATTCGAACTCACGACCTGTTGCATGTGAGGCAGACACGCTACCCAGGCAAGCTAAACTATTGCTTAGATGTAATTATGTTGGGATGGTTTCCTGTACAATCCAAAACTGATGTTATCTCTTAATATTATTATATTCAAATCAAGTCACAGAGCTAACAGATGATGCTCTGAAACTTCTGAACTTTATAAGAACAAGCCATATAGTTCACAACAGCAGTAGAGAGGGTATAACACTCTTCCCAGACATAGATAAATAGAAACAATGACAACCCCAGTTTTGGAATATACAGGAAACCATCCCCAAATATTACATACTAAACCAGCTTTAATCCCAAATTTCAACAACTTGTAATTTCTTATACTTTGACAAACATACTGGTCAACATTCCCCCTTAGGTAAAGTAGAAGTACCAGCAGATCCTATTTTCAGAAACTCACAATGGCTTTAAATCAGCAGTAGCCAAACAACTCCATAGGCATAACTCTAAGTCATTAGGATATATATAAAATAAAAAAAAGCAGGAAATATACATGTTAAAGAACCAAGGTTGCACAGAAAAGACCAGCTTAGAAAATTTATCACACCACTACTTCTACGAATTACCAATTAAATTTATCCATGTCTACACAAATTGTTACCCAATATCTTTTACCATTCTGACCCTGCTGAGGATGGAAGAAAATGCTGCTACAACACAAAGTGAAGTGCAATGTTATGACCAACTATACCTATAATTTTTTTCATGTTATTCATGCACTTCACAGCACACAACTTCTAGTATTCATTGGTGTTTACCTGACATTTCATCCCCAAGTTATGACTCTCTCACACATCTTTTTTCTAACAATGCAGTGTCTGTTTTTGATTCCGTTGACTTAAGACAATGGCATTCTGATGAACTTGCAAAATCAAATTTTTGAACAGAATGCAAACTTCTCTACCTACTATGGCACCCGGAAGTGAAGTCTAGTGTGAAAATCAAAAGTATCTGCTAACTTACGCTCATACAGCAAAAACCATCTACATTCATTTTCAAGAAATAAATATTATAAATAAAAAAAGCTGATGTGTTACATTCACATGATTTTCTCTAGCCACTAACATTTTTTTCATATCTACTTCAAGTTGTCAAGATTAACTTTTGTACAAACACTTTCATTAAACATTCTGTGGTAGGTAAAAAGAAAAAATCAAATCGGTCGTTTCATTGCAAGTTGGTAGCATCATATTTTCATACCCTTTGCATGACACTGGCCAATCACAATCACATCTTGAGTTGTATTGCAGCACGTCTTCATATGGAATTAAAAAAACTGATGTGCTGCATTCACATTAACTTTCTCTAGTTGTTCCATATATAACCTATTCTTACTAAAGAGTATTATTCTATGTAGATCATGCTAATCAAGATAAACATTAAACATGCTTTTCCAAAAAAATTCCAGATATTCAGTTTATCTGTGATGTAAATATCTTTAATATGCAATATTTTAATCAAAATCATTACAACCAATTTTGTTAAAAACAAAATTAACATTTTTCCATGTAAAGGGTGGTTCGGGATGGGGAGATTTTTTTTTTTAACTTTGTATCACATTCTTGAAAGATACTAAACTTAAATACCAAGTTTGTTTGTCAATGGTCTTTTCATTTTTGAGATACGCTGCCCACAGACAACACACATTTCTTTTTCTAAAAATGCTTTTATCAGACTTAGGGACCTCAAAACATATTTTTGGTGAAATCTTGACATCAAATTTTTGGGTGGAATACAATACCTTAAAAATAACTGCATGACAGGAAGTGAACCCTTGGGACATCAGCTTTTAATGTTAAAGCTACATGGGCAGTCAAAGAAACTCATTTACTGTAGGGGATACATTCAAAAAGAAAGTGTTGGATGACAAGTGATTAGTTCTGAGATTTGAGAGATTTTTATGACATTACATCTTCAGAACACTAATAACAAGCTGCCAAAAATTATATATCTACACCTGTGCAGCAGTTTTAAAAAAACAAGTTTTTTCTAGCTTTTCTTTAACAGACTTATCAGCATCTAATACCAATATGATTAACAGCCTATTTAGCCATGGACCATACACTGTCTATCTCAAACTGCTTATATTATACATTACTACAATGTCCGAAACTGTTTCAATGTAGCTCAATAACACATATATAGAAAACTGTTATACCTTTGTGTACTACAAGTTGTGGCCATTAAATTCCAGGACTGATCCCATAAATGGAAATAAAATTACCCTTCAGCTTCAATTTCATTTTGGAGAACAACGCTGCAGGGGGCCAAATCTGGTGAATAGAATGGATGAGGAAGGAGGACCGTGTTGTTATGAACACAAAACTGATGTGTTTCAAGTTTTCACTGACTACAGCTGTGGGAGTTTCCAGCAAACATCCTTCCTCAAACGTTTCCAAAGTGTCACAGTAAAAAACAGCAGTCACTGTTTGGACTCGCAAAAACAAATTTACAGTGCACAACTCTGGGATTGAAACCCGGCATAGGCCAATGGACTTTTTCAGGTGTAAGATGCTTAGCATGACTTCTTTCGGAAGGGAAATAAAGCTGTTGGTACTGTGTCATAAATTTATTGCACATAAAAGAATCCCAAGCCTGTTAAAGAGGCCTCTGAGCAAAATTAAATGGTCTTCCACGCCCAACATAGAATAGGTCGCTGAGAACCACAGTAGTTAAAGAGTGTCCATAAATAAAACTTTATTTCATTTTCTGTGAATGTCAAAAAATAAAAACAATGATCATGCTCTTGATTTCTCAACTTCTTCAGCAGAAATGTGAATGCATTCAAAACATCTCACCTGACCACTGGTTCATTTGCATAAGCTTGTACCAACATTTCATGGGTTTTGGCTGCTGATTTCCTAAGCTTCCCACAGAATTTGATGCAGTTTCAAGTCCATCATGATTTCGCCAAGATAAGCATGCACGTGCTAAGTACAAACTTATGTAACATAGATAACAATGGCAATTTCACTCTGAAATTTTGCATGTTACACATCTGAGCTGCACATGCATGTCAATTATGTGATCCATTCGGTTACAAGATATACAGCCCTGGAATTTAATGATCGCACCTCTTATCTTTCACAAAAGTAAATACCCAAATTCTGTCTGACTACATGAAGAGTCACATAATTTTCAGGTGTTTCTGCATAGATAAAATTTATGTAAGTGAAATTTTGTCATATGCTTATCTTGCTGTTCAAGAGGACATTGTCACCATCTGTTCAGCTTGCAGTTTTGAAAAGCAACATTTCAGCAATCATTGTATCCAATGGACAAATTTTGCAAATTCAACTTCAATAAACTTATAGAAATTGAGTTACGCTATTTCAATGACATAGTGGACCAGAGGTAAAACTGATTCTAGTGCTAAACCAGTTTCAACGAATGATTAAGCACTCACGTAAACAAAGACATGTGTACAAAAGTGAATCAAGCGTATGTTCATTGGTTGATGCCCATATCACAAAGTACATTGGTTAGCAAGCAGTTCGCTGAGTGCTAACTGAGTACTACTGGATCTGCTCTGTAATACAATACAACAGTATGTTTAATGTGTTATTATGTAGAGTTGCAGCAAAATGGATCTAAAGTAAGCAATCAAATTATGCTTAATTATAAAATGAGCAAACAGCATAAGCAGATTGCCTTCTGCTGATGAGCTTTGTTAGTGGGAAGGTAAATCCATTAGTAAACCATAATGGCAAACAAATGCAGTTTGTAAAATATTGCAAAGGCAAGTCTTTTAATGAGTGGTGAGAAAGTTGTAGTTTTGAATTTTTTCACAAACTATATAAGAAACATTCCAAGTTGACCATCAAGGATGTTAACAGTGGAGTTTACAGGTGTAGGCATGTGTGTGTGTGTTAATTAATCCATGCGCATGTTAACGTGACTGGAGTTTACAGGTGTAGGTGTGTGTGTGTGTGTTTATTAATCCATGTGCATGTTAACGTGACTGGAGTTTACAGGTGTAGGTGAGTGTGTGTGTGTGTTTATTAATCCATGCGCATGTTAACGTGACTGGAGTTTACAGGTGTAGGCGTGTGTGTTTATTAATCCATGCGCATGTTAACGTGACAGTGGAGTTTACAGGTGTAGGTGTGTGTGTGTGTGATTATTAATCCATGCGCAGTGAACGGTTAATAACACCCAAAGTTAACCTCACCTGGAAAATCAAGGAAGCGTAAAAGCCAGTGCTAGAAGTTCAGTGTGACAAATTTCTTAGGAGTGCAGTGCATCAAAAAGTTCATAATTTATTCTATATCATCAATGAGCTCTTTTGAATTCTAGAAAAGAAATGACAAGAATATCATTGTTGACTATGAGAATGTATTGTTAAACTCCAGCTTACAGATAGACATGAAGGACAGAAGCTCTATTTTCTTGACAAACATGGGTAATCAGTAGCATGTTTCTACACCATCCTGCGAAGAGGTTAACAGGTAGAGGGAAAACGATGATAGTTCCAAGGTGCCACGTGGTTACGAAAGTAATTCTGTTACCCCTCCAATCTAAGCAAGAAATTGGAGGTGTACATTTTGCTTTATTAACAGGACAAATTATTTGCTGAAAATTGTATAGGTGCTTTGCTAACAAATGTAACCTTAATAAGCAACAATGAGTCTCTCCTTAGGATAGCTGAACTCAAAGTACAGTGCAAAGCAACAGAGGTCTCAGAACATGGATTCAGTCCCTGTAATGTCATTCTTTATTATGCACAAATAAAACAGGGAGGGAAATAGCCTGCCAATTGTCAATCATTCCTCCCAAAATTAATATTTTCCTTCAGATACCCACATTCAAAAGCATCTCTCTCTAAATCTCAAATACTATTACCATGTTCAAAAATTTATTTCAGTCATGCATTCTTAATGTCTACATTAGTTTAAAAGGGATATGAGAAAGCATATCTCCATGTTAGATAAGAAGGAAATTAAAATCTTTCAGGTACAAGAAACGAAAATAATTATTTAAAAATGTTAAGTGGACTTTGCATGATTCTTTTATAGTTAATTATGCAGTAATGAAACACAAGCACAATGCTATGTAAAATAGGACCTAAAAGTGTCAAAAGAAAATTAATTTAATGGATTACACACTGTAGGAAAGCATGGTCAGCAAAATACATTGTTAAAAGTACCCGATGCCAGTGAATAAAGCAATAAAATTAGTGGTATATTAAACAGAACTCAATCAGTTTGTTGACTAAGTGAAGTAACCTTTGCACCTACAAGTGTTGCCATTTTGTTTTAATTCCAAGCACTATACAATGTTACCATGTCCGCATTAATTGATGTCTAGAAGTGTGCCTTTATCCCTATAATAATAAATAACCTCTAAATTAAAGATGTTTGTTAAAGTTCCATATCAGTAAATAAGCACACTAGAGGCTAGAACGAAACCATAAACAGCTGGGCTCTCTTGAAATTCTATGGATAACAAAGCAATGACCTGACTATCCCTCAGTTGGGTAATTCATACTCTATTCATGATATTAAGCTTTATTCTGTTGCTAGCACTTTGCAATAAATTTCATTGCAAGGGAGTTTATAGCACTCTGAGAAATGAAGTAAATATTGTTTCTAGATATTCATTTATATTTATTTAGGGGATGAAAAATGATTGTCTTGAACATACATGAGTATCATAGTATTCAGAATGGAATATAACCTGTTTCTTTAGTTGTTTTTATTAATGACAGACAAATGAAGATGAAATACTTAAAATGAATAATTCTTACAGTCCCTATTGATAGACATTTAATAAGACTGTCCTTCCAATTGATCAAGGAAGATTGAATACTGAATATTTACCGGCACCACAGGTGTTATAAACCTAAAATATGCTCTAATATAATAATAAAAACACAAGATTTAATACCACAGATTAAATTCATGACAAGTAACAAATGATACATTTTTCAAATCTATAGACGACTATTGAGCCCTCATATTAAGTATTTGGAGTGATCTCCATGCGCTGCAAATAGAGCTGCTATATGCCATGACATTGAATCAAAAAGATTTTGAATAAGTTCCTGAAGGATTTCGCTCCACGCAGTTTGTATTTGAGCCCACAATTCCATGTCACTGGTTATTGGAGGACCATGATGCACTAGGTGTCGACCAACCATATTCCTGACATGGACAACATGACAGGCGAATGTGCAGGCTAGAGAAGCAATGGTATCTGCTGCTCTTTGAAGAAGATTTGTACATTCCTCACAATATATGATCAGGCATTGTTCTGCTGAAGTGCGACCTTTGGAGATGCCTGAAGCAGGGGAAGTACTTCGGGCTCTACAACCACCTTTAAGTATCTGCTGCTGTTCAAAGTGCCCTCAATTCAAAGGAGGCGAGATTGGTTGTTCTAACCAATGGCGCCCCAAACTACCACATGTGGTGTTTGTGTTATGCCTCTCATCAATGCAGCCCTCCAGGTTGTGCTCACCATGGTACTGCCGGACACATATGTGGCCATCATTGTAGGACACTCTGAAGTGGGACTAGTCCAAAAAGACTACATATTTCCACTCAGCAACCCAGTGACTGTGTTCACGTGTCCTTTGCAGTCCAAGGAGCTTGCGATTTCTGGACAATGGAAACAAACATAATGGCATGTGTGCAACTTGCAGCAGATGCCAACGAACCTTTGTTGCAGACAAGTTCACACCTGTTGATGTGCTCCAGCATTGAGCCAACATTATGAATGAAGCTGTACTGTCCATTATGGCCATGCAGATAAGATGGCGATCATCCTGTGCTGTGGTCATCTTCCATGATCCAGTGCCTGCTCTTTGCTGCATAAAACATTCATTATCCACTGCTTCCAAGCACATGTCACTGTTGTAACAGCATGCCCTGTACAAGCCAAAATGTCACGATATAACAAACCCACTTCCTGGAGACAAATCATTCTGCCCAGTTCGAACTCATTCACATGCCGATATGGCATACTGGCACTCACTTTATTGTTTCTACCCTGTATGACAGTTCTGCACTGACTACACTTGGTGCATCTCTGACCATGTCAGACCAACATGACAGGGCTCTGCAAAGCCTTTGTGTATCCCATCTCTCTGCAAACCTAATCACTTATTGCTTGCACACTCTTCTACACTTCCACCAAGTTTGGAGTTATTCAGAAAATTCTTTTTTGGTGTTACAATTTTTAGCAACAGCAGTGTATAAAGACAAGACTGCATTCTCGACTGGCCAAGGCTTTGCCAATTTACAGTTGTGCTCTTTGGCCCCTGCAATGCATCAGCACCTTCCAGTGCCTCATGGAATCAAGTGATGAAAAGGCTGATTTACAATGCCTGACTGACAATGTGGATGTCATCAATTTCACAGGTCACAACTTTGAAGACCATCTCGAGAACCTAACAAAGATGTTGCAAAGGCTGCAGAAGCTAATTTGAAGTTGAATGCAAAGTAATGCCAACACTTCTGAAAGGAAGTGGTGACCACAGACCCAAATCCTGCTTCAACCGCGAGATTAGTCACGCCCAAAGACAAAAGAGAGTTGCTAAGTTTCTTGGGCCTTTGCAGCTACTACCTCTGGTTCTTCAGAGATTTCTCCAAAATCACGAATGCCCTCACTCATCTGACAGAAGAGCACCAGCCCTTCTCGTGGTCAGAAGCAGAGCGCGCATTCTAGACACTTAAACCTGCACCTTGCAGTGCCTCTATTTTAGAATTTCCACAACTTGGTAGTGGCTTTATTGTGGACTCCCACGCCAGTGATACTGGCATTGGAGGCAATCTATCCCAGAACCAGGATGACCAGGAGCGAGTTATAGCCTACTACAACAAGATGCTCTCCAAGGCAGAAAAGAACTACGATACACAGCAACAGTTCCTGGCAGTAGTAAAGATGCTGAAGCACTTTCATGAGCACCTGTACAGTTAGCCATTCCACCTGAGGTCTAACCACTCTGCACCCTCACCTGGCTGTTGAGCATCAAGAACTTGGAGGGTCAGAAGCCCATTGGGTCCAGAGGCTCCAAGAGTACAACTTCACATCATAAAATCAGAAAGGAAGGAGCCATAATAATGAATGAGGTGCCATGTCATGACCATCCTATTCAGAGGAGTGTGGCCACTTCACCAAGGTTGAGGAGAAAGAGCGTGCTACAACTGTGTCATTTTGGCAGTGCCTGCAGCTGGATGAGGTAGCTCAGATATGAGGAGGGAGCAGCTGGCAGATGCTGACTTGAAGCCACTCCTAAGAGAAGTGGAGGCAGGGAAAAACTGAG
Organism: Hymenopus coronatus; assembly: GCA_030762935.1. NCBI lineage: Eukaryota > Metazoa > Arthropoda > Insecta > Mantodea > Hymenopodidae > Hymenopus > Hymenopus coronatus. Next base: position 150,190,563 of record CM060882.1, on the reverse strand, counting down.
CTGGGAGGAGATTGCACCCAGGAATCTACTGGACCCAATGCAGCTCATTGAAGATCAAGGAAGGAGTACTGTTCCAGGTACAGGAGTCACCTGATGGGAAGAACCAGAGAGAGCAGCTGATCCTCTTGGAGTAAGGTTGCAGAAGTTCTGGAGAAAGTACATGCAGGAACTTAGGGGGACATTTGGAGCCCAACCAAATCATTGACAATGGTACTACTGTCTGAGACTATGGGCAGATGTTGAAAGATGCTGCCACCAATGTCAGGTGTATATGGCAAGTCACAGCCCAGGAGATGGTGTCACATGCAGCAGTATAATGTGGGAGAATCTTTTGAATGCATAACCAGTGCTATAGCTGGGCCACTCCATGTGTCAATCAGGAACAATAAGTATCTGTTGATTGCTATTGGGTTACTTCACCAAGTGGCTGGATGTAAATATATGCCATCCCTAACCAGAAGGCCAAGGACATTGCAAACTGCCTCGTAGAAGATTTGTTTGTCACTATGGTTACCATTGGAGCTACACAGTGATCAAGGCACAAACTTTGATCTAACCTAAGGAGAGAGATACTGATTTGGAGTGTACAAGAGATGCACAACACCTCTCCAACCACAGACAACATGGTTGAGCGGTACATTAAGACTCTAGAAGAACATTTGTGGCAGGTTGTGGCCAATCACCAGAGAGACTAGGATGTGAGGGTGCCACTTTTTTGCTGACCTATCGATCTTCAACCCTGGAGACACAGAGTTTGGTATTTGGCAGGAAGCTACATCTGCCATGTGACCTGATGTTTGGAAGCCCTCCTGGTGTAGAATACCCAGCAGTATCTAGTAGTGAAGAGGATATATGATGCCTACTGCATTTAGAAGCTGCCCTGAGGAGGGAGCAGTGTGGCTATGCCCTGCAGTTGGAATCACTGCATGTGTTTGAATGACTGGCTTCAGAAGTCATAGCTGATTGCTGCCATCACCTGCATTAGTGAACACATGGGCTGTCAACAAAATTTATTGATATCGAAGCTGCAATTGTTACACCTGTGTGAGTGGACACATGTACTGTTGGCAAGTTCTTTGACTCTGAACTGTGCATTGTTTCACTTGAGTCAGTTTGTGACACCTGCAGTAGTTTGCACCTATGAATGCTTATGGAATTTTCCTGCCGACTGGTATAAAAAGAACAACCCTGTCCACAGTTCAGTTCCAACTGGGAATGCATAAAGCAGCAGTTGGTTAGTTTTGATGGGAAATTTGGAGCATGCAATAGAGGTCACAGCACCAAGAGTCAAAAGACAATTGTTGCAAAAGTTTCAAAAAACAGGATTTTTTGTTATACTATTATGCCACTTTCCTCCCAAGATTCAATGCATAGTTTCACTTAGCTAGAAAATAATTGCTACAGGGCAATTCAAAATCCAAAACTATATCAAAGTCCATTACACGATTCTAAGTATTTGGCATGCTATGGGTGCAGCTAAAATAATGTTTCCTATTTGCTTTCATGAATCAGTTAATGGTGCATGTACCAGCATTAATTTTGGAGCAATTTTTCGCTCGAATGACAGATGAAGAAGCACTACATATTTCATCAAGACGAGCTACAGCTTGGGTACTTGGTGATCAGAATTGGAACATTTAGTTTTGTAATTTGTGAAATAATAGTTGACTAGTCTGTTCATCCCATTTGTTTAGATAAGCAGGTATGAAGTGTCATCTGGCAAATAGTGAACGCTTGTGACCCATGTACCTCTAAAAATGCTGGCACTTAATCTGATAACCCTATATATAGGCCAGTTTATTTTATGTTGCATTATGATTGAGACAGTAAAGTCAGTGTTGTCACTTTTGGAAACCCAGAGCTGTAGTTCCCACATTCCTGTATGGTTAGTGCTTTTATGTATTACAAGCTTAATCTGATTTTTATCATTCAGACTTTTATCAAGTAAGGATACAGAACATTTTATACAAGGAATGCGTATTAGGAGTTCAATTTAGAATGACATTTCAGAAAATTACAAGGATTATGACAAGAAGAAGCAATATCCTATAGGTTCCTAAATGCAATGTCAACGAAATCTTGCCTTGTTTGAAACAATAATGCAACAAATGTGAATCCATACAAGCCTTAAAACCAACTGGAAATCAGCTGGTGCTGGTAATATTAATATCCTGAAGGACACAGCTGATCTGATGTTTAATTTGTACAACCAGTTCTAGTGAAGATATATGGAAATACTTATGAAATTATTATATAGAATAGAAAAAATAGAAACGAAAATAAAGGTAAATCCTTTATTAATTTTTTTTTCCAATTAAAAGTTTAAATTCTTCAAGAGTTTATTAATAATTAAATTTCATGTTTGATTGGTACAACCCTTTTTATGTTCAATGTATTGATAAAGACTGGATGAATTTTCATTTTTGACATTATTGGTTAAGCTATGAGGTACGTCCAGAAAGTAAGTTCCGTTTGGTAATAAAATTAAATTGTGTACAGATACAGAATAATTATTTATTGCACAAAATTCTACAACTCTTAAAACTACTTTTCCACATAACTGCCAAAATTTTGCAGGTATTTGTCATAGCGTGGCACAGTTTTTGTATACCTTCTTCATAGAAGTTTGCCGCCTGTGTCTTCAAAAAGTTGGAAACATTTTCTTTCAGCTCTTCGTCATTGTTGAAGTGTTGACCGCCAAGGAAAGACTTGAGATGTAAGAACAGATGAAAGTTGCTAGGAGCGAGGTCATGACTGAGCCAAATCCCTGTAGGAGGTTTTTCGTCACATTTGCAGTGTGTGGTCGTGCGTTGTCGTGAAGAAAAACAACACCTTTTGACAGCAATCCTCGGCGCTTATTCTGTATTGCGCGGCGCAATTTCCTAAGTGTCTCGCAATAAGCATCTGCTTTTGATTGTTTGACTATGCGGTAAGAAATCAATGAGTAAGATGCCTTTCCAGTCCCAGAACACTGTGCACATCATTTTTCGAGATGTCAAGATTTGTTTTGGCTTAACCTTTGCTGGGGATGAAGTGTGCCTCCATTCCATTGATTGCCGCTTACTTTCATGGGTGTCATAAGAAACCCAAGTCTCATCTCCTATGACTATCTGTGTCAGAAATTCTTCGCCGTCTTCATCATAACGGGAGTGCACTACCCATCCGTTTTGTTTTGTGTTGCTCAGTAAGAATCTTTGGTACCCAACGTGAGCAAAGTTTACGAAATTTCAGTTTTTCGGTAACAATTTCATGAATTAGTGATCGTGAGCTTTGGGGAAATTCCATAGCGACAGCACTAATTGTAAACTTGTGGTTTTCCCGGATCTTGTCATCAATCGCGTGAACAAGTTCTTCTGTAACTAAAGATGGACGCCCACTTCGTTCTTCATCGTGCACTTCACTACATCCTTCATTGAACTGCCGGACCCATCTTCTCACCATTGAATCACTCATCACATTTTGTCCGTAAACTTCGCAAATTTGCCGATAACTTTCAATTGGTTTTACTTTCCTAGCATTCAGAAAATGAATCAAAGATCTGATTTCACAAGCGGCGGGATTTTCAATCAACACCGACATTGTAAACATGCACAACAAAGCGTATGTGACTGACAGCGATCTCAAAATGGCGCACATTTCTTCTCCTTGATACAGAGCGTCTACCGTGCATGTGTGGAACTGTGATCGCAGCGCTGCAGCGGAGATAAATTGAAACGGAACTTACTTTCTGGACATACCTTGTATTAAATTTTAAACTGGTGTTCATCTGTATTTAATTTAAAGTCCTAGGAGCTTGTGCCTGGCAACTTCTTGCATTATGACTACAGCTGCATTGTGAATGGTCTTCCCTCACACCTGCACTTATGCTGTGTAATGTTAGTGTTACATCTTCATTTAAATGGAATCTTACAGTGTAACTCAATTGCATGGCATGGTGATAACTCAACTGCAAATGAAACTAGCAAAGTCAAATGATCAAAGTGATATGCAATCTTAGCACTATACTTTGATACATATAGGATGACAAAGAAGAGAATTTGCATTACCTTTATGTCTAACAAGCCTAAATATGTTACTTTTAGGTACTTTTGTTGCCAAAAGGGGAAATTTGTTACTTTCATTACCAGTAGACACAATGGAAACTGAAGTCATGTAAGAATAATTGCAAAGGTGAACAATTACCATGGCAAGGACTACTTAAATATCTTTCAGCATTTGAAGAAGAAAAATAAAAGTTTTAACTAAAATTAAGACCTATAATGGTAGTCATCAATCTGGCTTTTCATCCAGAGGTCCTGGGTTAAATTCCAGGCAGTTACAGTTCATTACAGTTACAATCCCATTCCCCATCAGCATGCAGTACTCAACAGCCTTACATACAGATTGATAAATGTACCAATGGGCAAAAAAGAATACAACTGTGATTACACCATCAAAACATATTAAATTCTAAATTAAAAGCTGATATCCCACAAGAAAACAAACAAGGAATATATCAGTTCAGCTGCAATGACTGTAGAAAAAATCTACAATGGCCAAACAAAAAGAAACATAAAAACAAGAGCAAAAGAACACCACAGAAACATTAAACTTAAACAAGAAAATCTGCAGTAGCTTGCAGTATTTTTGGAAAGAGCTACACACCATAAATATCAGCCCGAAAATACTCAAAAATATCACAAGGAAGACAGAATTAAAAGTTTAGGAAACTTATATATTTGGAAAAACAAGAACCATGTTTTCAACTTTGAAATCCCGCCAGGTGACCTACTGATGCAGAGGTTCATCAAACCACCACCAGGGACAATGCTGACAGTCAACTAAAGGAACTGACAATGGAAGCACATGGCTTCTGAAACATGTTAATAAAAGTAAGTGATGTAGTGTTACAAAATCAACTCAACTAATTACTTTCAATTGATAGAACACATCACTGTCACAAAGTCCACCATACATCAGTAATAAAACAGATGCTGTGACTTCTTTTGATAGGTTAGGAGTAAAAACGAATCCTGTGCTAATACACCAGTTTACAGTATCCTTCCATTTCTGTGCTAAAAACAGCTAATGCACTTAAACTTGTTTCTGTAAGTAATTCCTTAAAATACTTATTTATTCAAATTTTAAAATTACATTTTACATGTTACTAATATCACTGTCAACTTAAGATTAAGAAGTACCCATACAATTTCCTAATCAGGTATTGTTAACCAACAGAAATATTAGTAATTATGTAAAATAGCTTGCATTTTGCTGAAGGCAGTGCTTAATGCAACAGCTAGAAACTCTCAACCAACCAATAATATTGAGAACATTATATTTTACTGAAGGTATTCTCTGCTCAACCATTTTTTTTTTTTTTTTAGCTTAACGTCCTTTAACCTGGTTGGTCATATCGGACGATGAATGAAATTAGTGAAATGATGCTCAAATGATCTCGGGGTCCATGGAGCTTAAAGTTACTCGACATTTGTCTTTTCAGGATAAGGGAAAACCCCGAAAAAAACCTTATCTGTGCAACTCACCCTAAGCAAGATTCGAACTCACGACCTTTTAAATGTGAAGCAGACTTGCTACCACCACACTACCCATCAACCAAAATTATTTCTAGTGCAATAAACCTACAGAGTATAATATGCAAAACGTATGTATTTACACTACAATAATTCAAATTTTGATCAGATTTCTCAGCTCCGAAGGCACCTTCTAATCTGTGCATCTCTTCCTTACATCACAAAGCATGTGATGTTTTAAACTTACACATAAACTCCAAAATCTGAATATCACACAGAATGTCATTAACATTCACATTTGTGGCTATGTTATGCTATGAAACATATTGCCTTACAAAGTAACCAAACCTTTATCAATAAAATTTAACCGCACTCTTTACATTGCTATGCAGAGTACTGGTGCATTGCTACACTACACTATTTTATATTTATCTTGGGTAGTATTAAACTTCACGGTTTCCATAAAAAATATATGTATTTTGGTGGTAATTTTCAAAGTAGTGCTGTTTTAAAAATGAAACCTTATTTTATCTAATTTCTTGTCATATGTTTTAAATAACCATCAAATTATCTCAGTGCAATACCCTTTCTCAACTTTAATCTGATTATTGAAGTGTTCATTTATCAGACTACCTCTAAAACATATGATATATAGCTTTCTGGTTCTCAAAAAATATATACAGAAATGAATTGTTAAATTTGTGTCCATTATCCAAGCAGCTACTCTCCTTTTTATATTCTATTCTCAGATTAACAGTTTATTCCTGCAAGGAATCATGGAATAAGTTATTCCATGTTTATTCCATTGATAGATATTTTAGTGTCATACAATACAATTTAGCACCTAACCATGGAATAACATATATACAAAGGTTTATTCCAAGTTCATACAACTGGCCCTCAGGGATGAATCTACTCCATAGTTACCGCATTCCACAAAGACACTGTGCTAATAAATTTTAATAAATAATATGAAGCACATTAGAGTTGTAAAGTTTGTTTATACAAGGGACTTTTTTTTTTCCAACATCCAATATGCTATAAATAAAAGACAACTTCATAGAAAACATTATTACTAAAAGTTTTGTATACTTATGGTTACTCTTCAATGTAATCACAAAAGATTGAGACATTCATTACACCTGTTCACAGGCTTTGCAATATCCGCTTCAAAAAATGTTGCAGCCAATGACTTCAAATGAGCATTGTCGTTGTTTTGAAGATCTTCATTGGTTTGAAAGTGCTGCCCTCCTATCCACGTCTTCAGTCCAGGGAAAAGGTTGAAAGTCACTGGGTGCCAGGTCAGGACTGTACGGCGGAAGATCGAAAATGTCCCATTGAAATTATTCAAGGAGCCGATGGGTTGTGCCAGCAGTGTGTAGACAAGTGTTATCATGGATCATACAATTCCTCAAGTCAGCATTCTTCTTTGTTTGTTTAGAATGGTTCTCGTAAAGTACAAAGATCGTACCTGTGCTTGTGCACAAGCACAATAAATGTCTCAATCTTTATGGTGATTATGTTGAAAAGTAACCATAAGTGAACAAAACTTTTAGTAATAAAATAATTGTTTTCTGTGAACTTGACCTTTATTTATAGCCTATCAGAGGTTGAAAAAAAATGGCCCTTGTAGTTTCAGAAAAAAGTTTATGCTTCAATATGCCATTACAAAACATTTGGTAAGTGTAGGCTCCTGTGCTTGTCATGTCTATATGGATATGGTGTGTGAATGCCATGGTCATGTTTTGCAGTCAAACAAGTCATATTTTAGAAATGACTAATCTTAAGGAACAATTAGGAATGTTACAAAGCCAAGTGGTGCAACAAAATAAGTAATCAAATCAACATAACACAAATATATACATAAATATGAAAACTAGTTTTAATGGCTTGCATTTATATATTAATTAGATATCCCATTTCTAATGCATTTGTACAAATTTTTTTAATAATGCCAAATTATGACGCAAATGTATTTTCACCAAATCCACTAGATCCATGAGCGATTCACAATATAAACATTCTAAAAAAGTTATAAATATGATCTCCATTATTACCTACTTTGGGAAACATATATATATTTTTTAAACCAAACATGCTTAAAAGTCTACAATATAAATTAGTTCAACTACAACATTAATAAATAATAATAATAACGATAATTTGCAATTTGACAAGCATTATTACTACTTTGGGAAACATATATTTTTTTTTAACCAAATATGCTAAAAAGTCTACAATATAAATAAAGCTACTCCTGTGCAAATGAGTTCAATTGTAACATTAATAAATAATAACCATAATTTGTTTACAATTTGACAAGAATTATAGTAAGTTTTACATTTATTTTGCAAAAAATATCTAGGCTTGCAACTAGCTTTATTATAAGCTTGATTTTCCCGCACCATATTTGAATGCATTTCAAATTATTTTCGCTTTGCTCCGTAATTCAATTTTCAAAATTATTAATCCCATTTAATGGATGCACAATTCTTGCTCAATGAAAGTGGCAGTGAAAGAAAACATTGTCTGCAGAATATCCGACAATATTATTACATATCTCTAACATTGGCGCTGCTTATTTTTATCTAGTGACTATCTCCTGTTGGTAACAATTCTCTCCACTGACTATAGAATCAGATACATATGCAACAGCACATCAGCTGCAGGCCAGGTAAAGGAGTTCTACACTTGGCTATTAGTTTCAGCATGCCCTCTGTTTAAATCAATTAGGTGTTCCCATACCCCAAAAAGCAAATATTTTGGCACAGTTGAAAGTATGTTAATGAGCACCATGATGTAAACTAAGATGTAATAGTATATCTTATATAATAGTAATAGTAATGCAACATTAAACAAAAAAACAAAAAACATATTTAGGGTAATTCAAAATCTTCTCGGGCTTCTAGCCAGGTAATAACTTGGCTTGACACCAACGTTTCGAAGAAGTGCATCTTCCTCGTCTTCAGGGTGAACTGATGGCAAGCTCAAACCATCAGTTCACCCTGAAGACGAGGAAGATGCACTTCTTCGAAACGTTGGTGTCAAGCCAAGTTATTACCTGGCTAGAAGCCCGAGAAGATTTTGAATTAACACGTCGCCAGGAAAGCTATAGTTCTTATTTTATATTTAGGGTAATTATAGAGAACTTGGGCCCCTCTAGAAATTAAACAAATTGTGGTTTGACTGATAGTTTGGTTTATACTTGTTACGTTTTCACCAATTTTTTTTATCGGAAAAGCTCCGTAATTAAGTTAGATGCTAATTTATTATGTGCGCGTAGTGATCCTTTTTTGTGAATATTTATGAAGTATGCTGCCTAGAAGGAGTGGAATATAAATAAAGAAGTCTTGTAGTACTTTTGCAATGTAAATATATAATAATACCACACGCTAAAATGTCTAAAACCTGAGTTTCATTGTCGGCGGCAGGCAAACAGTCTCGTGGAATGCAATACCGGCATATGTCGCTAGACACTGTGCTGATGTATGACGAGTATGTTTCACGCAGATACAGCTGTTCAGTGAATTTTATTATGCAGAACTTCGGCCACTCTAAAATCGAATAAAACTAAGTGTGATTGATTGACTCTGTATTTATGATGACAATTTCAAAGCCTGTGGATTTCAAATTTAGCACGAGGTTAGGTTCCAATCCGTTTAGGTTAGTGTGTGTATATAAATTTATGTTTCTAATTTTATATTGTGGTAGTACCTCATAACGATATTTCCAACAACTCCTAACAGCGCAATGGATAGAACATTAGTTTTTTAAACCACCTCCCCACCCATAATCCCTCTCTAACCACACCGGTCCCGTTAGAGCGCAAAATTGGCATAAGTCGCAGCGGGGAGAGTTAGCGGCCCAACTTGTAAATAATTACCATATTTAGAATTGACTGCAAAGATTTATTACTGCTTACACAAACTTACCACAGAGGGTTCTGGAGCATATGTGCTATTACTGTCTAATATTATCAACCTTGCTCTCCATTTAAGGTCCATTGAAAGACATTTCCTGCGAAACTCATAAAATGCATCGATTGAATGCATACATCTGTGGCACATAAATTTCGGCATACCTTCCTCACTGGCTACCATCTGAAACAAAAAATCTAATAGTTTTAACATTTCTGCGAATATCCATTCCTAGTGAGAACACGGGAATTACATTTGTAATTATGTAATGACTGAACGAATAAGCCTTTAACCTTCAACTGTAACTTTAATATCTATGTTATTGGATTTTGAAGACATAAAAGAAGCACTCAAGTTACAAGATTACAATATAACCACCTGTAAAGGCAATAACATCTCTATTTTGGAAACATGATCAGCAGCCGCGTCGAAGATATCAATCTTTATTCCTTCATTTGCGCCACAAAAACGACAGTCCCCCATTTTGAAGAGCACCATATAATATAGTTTTACTGGTGGTTTTTATATACGTATAAGATATACTACACGACCATATTCCTTACAGAAATATCGTTCGCAAACTTCACTAAAATTGGTGCTTATAGCAGAAACAGAAAAATCACACCAAAACTTGCTGCGGTATGGAAAAAGCTTTAATAATATAATCACTAAAATCCATTTTCCTCCTAATGTTTCACAAAACAACGAAACTAGTCTTCTTCTATTAGCGCGCTCCACGATTCATTACAAACAAAGTTACAAACTTAAACCAAACATGGACATAACAATAGATTACCAAACCAAGTACCAACATGCCATGAACGCACACTTCAGAAGAAAGTGAAGCTGCACGCTTCATACGTTATGAGCAGTGGCACGTATACAGTTCTCCGCTTGGATCGCTACTAGTCATCCTCATTTGAATCAAGAAAAATAAATATCAATTTTTTCACTAGTTATTACTTTCTCTACACATACTATGTAGATAGTATATAGAGAAGGTATTGTAATGCACCAAAAAAAATAAATATCAAGTTTTTCACTAGTTATTATTTTCTCTACACATACTATGTAAATAGTGTTTAGAGAATGTATTGTAATGCACCCAAAAATTCGATACCCAGATTTCACCGGAAATACATGTTTTGGGTCCCCTGAATCCAAAAAAAGCATTTCTGGAAAAAGGTGCGTGTGCATGCGCGCGTGTGTTGTGTGTGTGTGTGTGTGTGTGTGTGTGTGTGTATGTGGACAGCATAGCTCAAAAACGAAAAGACCGTTAAATACCAAACTTGGTATATAAGTTTGGTATTTTCCAAGGATGCGACACGAAGATTTTCAAGAAAACCATTCACCCCAACTACCCTTTACATTGAACTTTTTTCGAAAATTTTGATTTCTCAAAAATGGCTCTAACGATTTTGATTAAAATACGGCATATTAAAGATATTTACCTGACAAATAATATGCATATCTCGAATTTTCTGGGAATAGCCTCTGAAGACAACTTTATTCTGATGAATTTTAAGGATTTTGCATAACTGCTAACCCAGGCAGCCTCAACTCATGTAAATACGGATAACGGGTAAGGTCAGCATATCTGTGCGTGCAAGCGGGCATTGTGTTACAGTTGTTTATCTGAATACAGCAGCAACGGACGTGTGCAACTAGTGTACTGTAGTGGTTCATGAAGTACAGACATGGCAACATCTCTAAGTGTGACTATCTCATCTAATACTCGTCCATTTTCCTCATTTACTTTTTCCTCTGTTTGGGAAGAACCGTATCTGTTTATAAACCTAGGGGTTGCAGCGAAATGTTTAGTGTGTGGCAAGATTGTTCAAACAATTATAAAATACAACCTACAAAGACATTACGCTACTCATAGCAGTGAATACGACGGCTATAAAAGAGTGGAACGTGACATGATGATTGAGAAACTCAAAGACACTGTGGCTACTGACAATGATGCGGACCATAAAATAAGTGAATCGGCTGTACGTCTTAGCTATAAAATATCACTTGAAATTGCTAAGCAACTTACACCATTTAAAGAATGCTAAAATTTGTCTACGTATGATGGCCAATGAAGTTTGCCCTGAACGTATACCACAATGTGAATCCATTAGTTTATCTTTCTCTACTGTTATGCGGCGTATTGCAGATCTCGCCAACAATGTTGAAGGGCAGTTGATGGAGAGATGTAAATCATTTATTTGTTACTCTCTGACGTTAGATGAAAGCCAAGATATTTGTGACACAGCGCAGTACTTTTTGAGAGGTGTGGATATAAATCTCCAGATCACAGAAGAAATGTTGGATTTAGTACCAATGAGGGATACTACAACCGGTGCAGATATTTTCCGATGTGTTGAGGAAGCTTTTAATCGGCTTCAACTGCCATGTAATAAACGATATCTATAGCTACAGATGGAGCCTCTGGTATGATCGGTGATAGACTTGGTCTAATAGACCGTGTTAGAGGTAAAGTAAAGGACCTTGGTACTAATCAAAACATCATATCGGTTCACTGCATAATTTAACAGAAAACTGTATGTGCAAAACGTATTAAACTGAATAATGTGATGAGTGTTGTGAAAACCACTAATTTCATTTGATCAAAAGAACTATGTCATCCCAGTTTAAAGTGTTTCTCGACGAATGCAATGGTGAATTTGGCGACTTACCTTATTATTGTGAAGTGAGGTGGTTAAGCCGGGGTGCGTTACTGGAAAGGTACTGCGAGTTAAGGGAAGAAATAGCGTTGTTCTTAGAAGAAAAAGGTATGCCTGTTCCCGAACTTAGTGATTCAAAGTGGATTTGCGATTTGGCATTCCTAGCAGATCTAACAGGACACCTCGATGTTCTTAATCGTTCTCTCCAAGGCAAGGGACAAATTATTACTCAACTAATTGACTCCGTACTGGCCTTCAAACGCAAATAAGCATTATGGGAACAACAATTAATCAACAAGAATACATCTCACTTTCCAAAACTTTCATCAGCTTCTCAACATTTGGAATTCGCAGCGCTTGAGCAATATGCAAGCGTACTAAATGATTTACACTGGGAATTCCGAGTGCGATCCAAGAACTAGAAACTATGGAATCTACATATTTTCCATTATTTGTCATTCCTTTCACCGTATACCTCAAAAAACGATTCTTTTCGCTAATGAAACACTGTAAACCGGGTCAAAGAAGCCAATTATCTGCCAAATTGAAATGCAGTCTTCGTCTTTTTACTACAAAGACAATCATACCAAGTATTGAAAAGATAATTAGGGGGAAAAGGACACAAAAAGTTGAAATTGAACTCAGTTGGAAGTATTAAATGTAATATAAGTGACAGATAAGCTATGAAATGGTATATTAAATTTGCTCTATTAAGCATCTAGGTAAATATATGTTTATTTCTCTTTGTATACTCAGTCAACACTCAATAAATGTTCAAAGCTCCAGATGTTGCAAATCTTAGTTATTCCGCCACTGACTGTTTTTCTATCTCTGTTGACCGTCATTTCTGCTCGCTTCCACACGCTCGGACATCGGGTTAAAGGATATGATGTAACGGTGCATTGAGTTGAGGCTGAATGCGATACACAACGAGAGATAGACTAAAACTTACCACACAATAAATGTAGAGCACATTAAAACACACAATTAATGTTATATAATTGTTTTTCGTGGAGTTGATCATTTTATATATTCCTTGTTTTTGGTTTCAGCTTTAAAAAACTTATACTTTTCTCATACAGGAATTTGTCAACTCATGTTTATACAAACAAAGGAACTGCAGTCACATAGCAACCAGCTTTTGACTATCACTTTAACCTATGGTACTCCCTTATTTCGCTTCTACTTACAAGGACGCAAGTAATAAGACTATTTCTACTAATTTTTCTCGATTAGCATGAAGTAAATAGAAGCATTGGGTTTTTAACAATAATTTGTTGCAGAGATGTAGAGAAAGTCATGTGAATGGCACATATCAGATTTTTGTTTATTTGTCTGTTTATTTTATTTTTATTTATTTATTTATTTGTTTATTTATTTTTTTCTTTGCACAAACGTGAAACATGTTATGTTTGTGATATTATAGACTCAAAAATCAGCTGAGTCGAGGTTGTTATAGAAGCGCTAACCTAACTGTTTCTCTTTTTTGATTTAGGAAGACAGCTTCTTCTTGATATCCCCCCCCCCTTTTTAGAATTTATATTACCTGTGAAATTTATCTTCAAGCCGCAAAGAAAGTTATTTGATATGCTCTCAGTGACTTAAGGATACCTGCACCACATCAAGATATCGTTAACTACCAAACGACTGTTTATAGAAACAATAATAGTTTGGTCCAATTCATAAATTAAACTACTCAATGCTCGCAAAGGCTGTGCTAATTGTTTTGAACCTCTTCGAACTCTAAAAAACCTAGAGCACGAAGTAATACAGAATGTATCACGGTAAATTCGTATATATATATATATATATATATATATATATATATATATATATATATATATATATATATATATATATATATATTTCATTTTAAATAAGGAATCTCCAGCAGCATGTGACAGCTGCACGTAGGCGAATTTAGGAAGTGCCCACAGGGGATGTGAGCCCCCCCCCCCAGATGCTTAAAAATAGACCAAGTGTTTAATGCGATCCCGCTATAATTACGTTTGTTTTGTCTTGTTTTGTGTACTTTGGAGTAAATAACCTTCATCACAGTACATACTTATTATAGGAAACTCTAATTATTGCAAAATTCTCAAATTGTCAAAACAGATAAATATTACCAGAAAGTATGCGAGTGAAACTCATTTTCCGTTTCAGCTGACTATGTGAATCTTATTCGCTGTACCCATATCTTGCGCTTGCGATTGAAATAGATGAATAAACACAGACGTAAAGCGGGTATACCTTGCATCATTTTAGAGAAGATAAGCAAAATGTAGTTTTAATGTAATTGTTTTTCATATAAGCCATGTGTAGGACAGGAGTACTTACGACATTGTAAATCGCTATTGCAGTATGACTTCTAAAAATAATTTGAGATCTATTTGTGGTTTACCGGGAAACATGCAAGTCAGTTGAGAAAATTAGTGCCATTGTGGTTCAGAATTAGAGCAATCGGCTGGAAACAGGAAGATCCATAGTTCAAATCCCGGCTGTGGGTTTGAATTTTTCAGTCTGACTCTATCTATTGAGAAATGATAATGTATACAATTATTTAAAAACTCTGATTACAGATTAAATGAGTCCTAATAAGACACCTGTATGCATAATTTTGAGTAACAGCTAGATAATATTGTTCTATTGCGGTTGAAATATTGATGCAAAGTATATATATATATATATATATATATATATATATATATATATATATATATATATATATAACGTTAACTATGGAAATGTAACCATTTAATAGAAAAGCATTTTACACATAATTTTGACCCTAAATTAATATATTTTAAATTTAAAATAGTCATTTTTAATAACAGTAAATACTAAACGATTCTTACAAATCTTATGGAGTTACGAGAGAGCTCTGGCAGGAGTAAGACGTGTATACGAGAGCTCCGCGAGGCGGGGCATTCCAATAGAAATTTACCCTGAGCAGAATCGGGCTATTTAATTGCATGAAGTTGGAGACAAAAAGTGGGATCAATAGAGACGGTGACTTAATGGGATATTGGGTTTTTCTGGTGTTAATGTACCTATTGATGATAGGCGGAATTAAAATGAATCCGGGTCTGGAAACAGAGGAAGTGATGGCAATGTTATAAGATTTAGCGGAAGACATGGTGCAAGTAAAACACATGAGGAAAAAATGAATGGAGTAAAGAGTAATACGGAAGAAATAAAAAATATGATTAAGATGACAGGAAGTTACAGGGACAAGGTTTACGGAAATATACAGGAGAGTGACATTTCTTGAGAATATGGGCCGGAGGAAAAATATAATTATCTCCGGGTGCAGAGAAGCAAGGGGAGTAAGAGCAGGACAACAGGTTGAAGAAATTCTAAAGGATAAATTAGGATTGGATCTACAGGAATGGGAGATAACGGAATGCTTCGGAATTGGAAGGAGGACTGAAAACCGGCCGATATTAGTGAAATTGGCAACGACGAACTTTGATGGAAGGTGCTGAAAATACTTTAAACTAAAGGGAATCAGAATTTTCATTGAGCAAAGTTATGGAAAGAAAGAAAGAAAGAAAGGGAATTAAGAAATGAACTTTTGGTAGATATGAGAAAAGCAAAGGAATTGGGAAAGAAGGCCTATGTGAGGGGACTCATATTGTGGATAACGGAAAGAAGCAGGAAACGGATCAGCACTTCGTGACACTGGAGTCAGCAGAGAGAAAGAAGAGTCTGAAGGGACGACCCAGTAATATAGTTCATAATGTATGGACGGATAGTGACGGCAGAGAGGTGAGAAGCCAAATACATCACAGTGACGAAACGGAACCGATGACATCGCCTACGAGACGTGTTGTGCCGCCCGCCCATTTGAGCGAAGATTCGAGGAGACTGGCGAGAGGTACAATAGTTGGAAATGGAGTTTTATTTATTGACGATCTTTAACTGCTTTGATTCTCAGCGTCCCATTCTATAGTGGGCGTGAAAGGCCGCTTAATTTTGCTCAGAGGCCTCTTGGGGTTCTTTTACGTGCCGTAAATATATGACACGGGACAAATGCCTTTACTTCCGAAAGAAGCCATGCTTAGGATTTTTACTCCCGAAAAAAAATCCATCATCCTCCGCCAGTTTGAACCCGAGACCTCGACGAGAGATGCAATCGCAGGAAATAGACGTATGGAAAAATCAAAGTTTGAGCATAATTTCAACGCCAGGTGCAAGTGTATTGAAATAGAAGAGGGGAGACAACAGGGAGCAGAAGCTGGGCAAAAAAAAAAAAAAAAAAAAAAAGTTACGAGAAGCAGAGCAAAATTGGAAACTTTTAGATTTAAAAGGAAAGGGTTAGTATAGTGTAAAGGTTTGGGTCTGCTGTGCTGGAATGTTGAGGGTTTATGGGGGGAAATTAACTAATGAGGAAATTGCAAAACTAGCGAATTTTGCGGACAGCAGATACATGAATGGGGGGGGGGATTGGTTTTGACTACTACGGAAGCTTGGCAATGAAAGAATGAGTAAAAGGTAGATCATCAAGTGGAATATGGGTCTTCGTAAGGGAGGAGAAGGCGTTAAAAGTAAAAATGGATCACAAGAGGGGTGATAAGAACGTGATGTGGTTAATGATTCAAGAGCTTCTAGTTGAAAGAAATACAGTGGGAGTGGGGCTATCTATAATCCACTTCTATAACCAACGTTTATTTAAGCAGTTAAGTAAGGATATAGACGAGTTGAGCAATATTTGAATTCTGAGGTTATTACTATGGGAAATCTTAATGCTATAAGTGGAGGAGCAAATCCAAACCGTAATGATAGGGGAGTTGGAAGAAAAGATGGAGATAGTGAAGAGAAAGAGTGAAGACAAGTCATGTAACAAGGAGGTTTTCAGACTAATAGGTTTTCGTGAAGAAAACAATCTATTGATATGCAATGGTGTGAAGGGGAATGATTCTCTAGTAGATACATTTGTAAACAAAAATGGCAAAGTGTAGTGGTTTATACTCGAATGTTGTGCTCAAGGAATATAGAGGATATGTATGATTGTTCAACTTCAAATAATGAACATGTGATTGATTAGTAGTCATTTCCCTGAGTAGGCAAAGTTAAAAAGGGGTAGTGAGCTAGAGTTGGCTCAGCAGAAAAACTCAGGAAAAAAATATTGGTGGATAAAAGAAGAGCAGTTATTTAGGCATAAGTTAGAATGGAATACAATAAGAAGTAATTTTGATAAAGGGGTTACAGAGGGAATAATAGAGAAAAACATAAGTAAAAAAATGCAGGAAATAAAATGGCAGCAAAGGTAAAGGCTATAAAAGGCCAGGAGAGATAATATGATGAGAAATGTGCAATAGCAAGAAAGAGGGTAGAGCGTAATTAAGGCGATGGGGGCAGGAAGGCGATGAGGAGTCAAAAACATATTTCTTGGTGGAGAGATGTTTATTAGAATTCAAGAAAGAGGAATGGGGGCAGACGATTAGTAACAGATTAAGAGACGCAATATATACACAGAACAACCGAAAAATTAGGGAAATTATAAGAAAATGTTAAATGTAGGGTCATCAAAAATAATATAGCAGAACATACTTGGGGTAAAAAATTTAATAATTGTATTTATAGACGCTCTTTAACAGCTGTGGTTCTCAGCGTGGCTATTCTCGGGCGTAAAATCCTTAACATGGCTTCCTTCGAAAGGGAAGTAAAGGCCGTTGGTCTTGTGTCGTAGATTTATCCCGCGTAAAAGAACCTCAAGCCTGATAAAGATACCTCTGAACAAAAGTAAGCGGACTTTCAGTCCAATATGGAAACACAGCAGTTAAAGAGCGTGCATAGATAAAACTCAATTTTAATGAGCACAGCAGTTCAGTTATTGCAGATGAGGAAAGGTACCAGTGGTTGAACAATACTTGGCAAACTACAACACACTTTAACTTCCTACTGGTGCTTGAGGGGGAAAGACCGGGTATTTTCGGATGAGCTGGTTAAAGGGACATGAATATCTAGCTTACCGCAAAATTGCTGTGGTGGATTGTGCAAAATGTAAACTGTCCTTGGCATACGACAAATGATGTGAAGCTGGGAAAGTTGGTGTTGTTAATCAAACCCCATGAGAGCACGACAAATCACCAAGCGAACATAGTAGATCTAGAAAAATAGTAATGGAGGGAAAATAATCGACTTTCTTGTCCAGGGCATGACAACCATTGAAAATAATCGTAATATACACATACCATTATAAAAACAATTATATTATGTGGGGTAAAAAAATCCATTAATAGGTCACACATATGATGGTAATTTATAGAACTCGGATTTCAATGCAAAATAAAATAGTAAAATATAGTGCAAATATACATGGATATTATTAAAATATGCACCATAATATGTAAAATACATTTATAAACGCCTAATAAGCCATATCTTATGGGATAGTCTTGCCTTATTCGCGGCTATTGTAGTAGGTAAGGAAAGCTTCCCTGAGGTTGTTGTTGTAGTTTTTTTTTTCTTTCTTTCTTGAAGCTCCTACGTCTGTCAGTGAAGAAAGGTGTTATGCAATGAGAATGTCCTTTCTGCACCACATGATGTCACAGGTGCATGTGAACAACACCACAGATTATTTTATAACCAACATTTTTATTTGACACCTGACTAAGCTTATCAAATGTCATTTTAGCAACACAGCGAATTTTTGCAGACAGCACATTTGAAACTTGATCTATCAGAGAAAGTGAATATTCCAAAGAATTATTTAGAGCCTTCAACTATGTTATAATTTCAGGTAATTTGGAGAACCGGCTATGAATATACTGGATCTTTTTCTTAAAGCCATCTCCAGAAAAACGTTCCTGAGTTATCGCAATGCTAACTGCATCTTCCGCATTTAAATAATCTATTAATTATCGTTTTCACTTCTCTGAAACGTTCCGCGTAGTCTGATACAACCTGTAACCAAATTCTCCTGCGAGTTAATACTGGCTCTGGGGGTAATGGCTGATTTGGAAATAGTTTATTAAATGTTTGAACTATTAGTGGCGCCTTCATGCACGTTTTTTTTAACATAGGAGACAAGTAAGTCCACTTCTTTATATTTTGCTCTAATATTTTCAGTGAAAAAACGTAAACCGTCAGCAAGGCAAGTCAGCTGAATTAATTTGGGATATATAGTTTTCGATCCAGCTCCTGCTTTTCCAGATATGGAGCACCATCGGTGAGAAATAAAAATACATTGTATCATACTGTATTCCAGCTGGTCACATGAAAACTAAGGATTCATTGAAAAAATTGCAACCGTGCTGTGATTTACCGTAAAGAACTTGAGTGTTCAAGAGGAACGATTTTCTACCCGCTTTCATTGCACCAACTATCACTAGCAACAAAACTGTCCTGCAGGGTCTGGCTCCTCGTCTATTGAAATCTAGATGCTACAGATGAATTACAGAAATTACGTTCCGCATAATTATCGGCCGTCAAACAAATATGTTGAATATACAAGCTCAGTCTACTAAAAAGTATTGCCGACTTACAATAAACTCCTTTTCTAGAGTATTTGTTAAATGAAATATTATCCGATTCCGTAACCCACAGCTGCAAAGAATTGGATTGTTGTAAAAGCAGTTCCATAACTTTAATGACGACGATAATGAAGATGTTTTGCAACGTACTGAAGTATATAAAAAGGGTCTTCCTTGTTTTCAGTTTTGAAGGGAGAGCTACAAATTAGGCAAGAGATGAGAAAATACGTTATGCTAAAGTCTCCAGCAGATGTCTACAAAACAGTATCGGCGCTGCCAAATATTAGAACTCTGTGTAAACTGTCGTGTGCGTTTCCGGTGGTTACTAGCACTACCGAGCGATTTTTCTCCACTTTGTGCTGTTTAAAAACATATCTTCAAAGAATGACAGAAGATGGTTTGAATAGACTGGTTTCCATCAATAAACTGTGTCAAAAATGAACTTTAGCAAAGTACTGGATATCTTCAGCAGGAAACAAAAGAAAACCTTCGCTATTAGATATTATGACAATACCGTTCGTTTTTGTGACCACTCTTGCGTTCGCTCTGGTATACGACAGTGGAGCTGCAATGTGAGACATCGCAGTTGGAACCTTGTGAAACCAAACCTTGCGCAAAAAAGATCAGATAGTGCACCACGGCTGTAACTGAAACCATCTGGAACGCGACTCTCGGTCCTTCTCGAATGGTCGGCTTCTAGAAGCTTCCAAGAAGCTCTGTGACGTACTTTCTAGCTATAAAAACGAGGAAGAATTGCAGGGGGTTGTTGAGTGCTCGGCGGGAGGTGCGTCGATACCTTCGACGTCCCCCCGACGAGGCGGATCAACTTCCCTTCATCCGACCCAGTGAACTCCAGGGCGCACTCCGGCGTCTCAACCCCAAAAAGGCAGCGGGTCCTGACGGTCTAACCCCCGCCATGCTCCGATGCCTTCCCATCAAGGCGGTACTCTTTCTAACCAAGGTTTTCAACATGTGCCTCACCTTGTGCCACTTTCCACGCGAGTGGAGGGAGGCCCGGGTGATATGCATCTTGAAGCCGGGGAAAGACCCGTTACACCCATCCAGCTACCGATCCATCAGTCTCCTATCAGTTCTCTCGAAGGTTTTCGAGAGGCTAATACTAGTCCGCTTGTCCCCTCTCTTGGGCGACATTCAAGCCATCCCAGATCACCAGTTTGGTTTTCGTTCTGGGCATTCTACACCCCAGCAACTACTGAGAGTGGTGGAGGCCGCTGCCCTGTGTTTCCAGGACAGAGCCTACACTGCGGCGGTGTCGCTGGACGTGGAGAAAGCCTTCTCTACGACCTGGCACGCGGGTCTGCTCCTCAAACTCATCCGACTGGAGCTCCCGACACATCATACACCTACTACACTCATACCTTAAACACAGATATTTTGTAGTTTCAGTTGCGGGACACAAATCAACACCTAGGCCAATAAGAGGCGGAGTCCCCGAAGGCTCTGTACTTTCCCCCTCGCTCTTTAGCGTCTACATGGCCGACCTACCAACAGTGCAGCAAGTCAACATAGCCCAGTATGATGACGTGCTGTTATACTGTACAAACAAACATCCACGCAGAGCCTTCAAACCCATTCAGAGACACCTCTGCCTCATCCAAGAGTGGTGCGAGCGCTGGCGATTGTCCATAAATCCGGAGAAAAGCCACGCTATTCTCTTCACCAAGCGCCGCTTTCCCGCAAACTTCCCCACATTCACGTACCTCAGACGAAGGATACAATGGACCAACACCATCACCTACTTGGGGGTGAAGCTTGACAGGGGCGTCACTTTTAGGGAGCACATCAGGGGGCTGTGGTGCCGGGGTAATGGGGCTGCGGCCTCACTGTACCCGATGCTGAGGTCCTTGATGACTGTTCCCCTTAAGTTGCGCCTTTTGAGGGCTCTCATAATCCCCTTGTTAATCTACGCCTGTGAGATCTGGGGCATGGCGGCAGACTCCAGTCTGCTGTTGCTTCAGCGGATACAGAATAGGTGTCTTCGGGCTATCTATTCTGTGCCTCGAGGCTTTCCAACGAGACTCCTGCACGAAGCCTCTGGTCTACCATACCTGGAGGACGAGATTAGGCGTCGGGCAACAAAATTCAACGAAGGGTTACCATTCCATCGGAGCGTCCTCGTTAGGTCTCTTGGGGATTACGATCCCACAAACCGCCGCTTCAGGCGATACCGGCTTCCCCGCATGGCTTGCGGGCATCCCCGGTAACGAAGGAGCACCACCAACAGCTGCTACGGCTAAGCTCCTTATAATCCTTCAAGAGTTGCTTGGATTCAAAATTAAAACCTCAAAACTAACATTTTGATTAATACACACCAGCGGTGCACAAGGGCCGTTGCACCATCAAGGCAACCGTCGAGGAGCAATATTTGCCTCCTCCTGTCACTCCACAACCCCAAAACACACCCGCCATCCTGCAAAACCCACAATCCCGTCAGAACGTGGTTAAGTTCTCTCCGAGAACAGGGACACGTCTAGCAGACCTCGGGCTGCCCTCAGTCTGCCAATTGCACTGGACTGGGGTTGTTGAGTTGTGAATTGTACTGTGTCTTGAGTGACTAGAGTGTTAGCGCGCAGTGGTGTGCTACCCATGGATGGCGTACAGCCATAAACTGTCTCCGCGTAAACATTTAATGAAGTATTTGCAGCTGTGAATTATATGTCATTTGTAAACTTTTTGAGCCAATGAAGACATTTTTATTGTTCTATTAGTTATTTTCATATAAAAGCATTTCTATTAAAGTTACAGGTATATTTCTTACAGTTATTTTTGTATATTGTTAATCCCAAATATGAGAATACTTTTTGCCTGTCTGACTCTTGTGCCCCTCACAGCGAAAAAATCTGAATCCGCCCCTGCAGCTGCACATAGGTACTTCTCAGTGTAAAATATATTGTGTATGTCCAAAGTTCACAAAAATGGAGACTGTAGATTGGCATCAGTGTTATTTCAAATTCTCCCAACAATAAACGCACAGTAAAAAAGTCGTTAACATATCCTATAAAATGTAACGGTTATAACCAATTTGTAATTGCATAGCATTGTCAACTGCATGTTAATACAACTCTGTAGCATATAATATCTCATACTATTATGTAAGCTCACGTATGGTCACGATGTGACCAAGGTGTTAAAGCGACCATACAAATAAACTTGAAAAAAAAAAAACAACAAAAAACTATGAAATATGCAAGTCATAATTTACAGCATACAACCTAAGCACAAACCTTCAAAATAAAATATTAGCAACTATTAGTTTTTAAAAGTTTCTACTGATGCCTCTGAACAGTTGTCATTTACTACTTTGGTGGTTAAAAGGCACTAGTTTATTCAATATTAAATCAGCTGATCTCTGTCCTACATCGTTTAGCGATATCATTTATCGCTCATGGTGGTTTCTGGAGGCTATTGACCTTTCGATTTGCCACTGTTATATCTCTCGGTTTTCTTTGCATTTTAAACCTACGTTCAACAGTAAACAAAACAGAAAACAATATTTTTTTTTTTTTACTTTGTCCAACACCTATGTACAATGTATATTGGTTAGAGAAGGTATTGATTCCACCCAAAGTTTTCAAAAAGAGATTTCACCGGAAAATTCAAACTCCGTGAATAATATGAACTTTAAGAAACATGTCCTCGCGCATGTGTGTGTGTGTGTGTCTGAGGTAGTACAGATAGCACAAAATCGATGTCGGTTAAATGCCAAACTTAGTATTTAAATTCAATTGTTTCGAAGGATGCGACACGAATATTTGCAACAAAATCGCCCTATCCCTAATTACCCTTTACGTAGAAAAAATTGTTTACGGGACAGCTATAGAAAGTCATGTGAATGGAACACATCATATATTTTCCAATCACAAATAATTTATTTCTCAATAGGTATCCGTTTTAGGGATACACACTTCTCCTGACGTTCCTGCCATTTTTACTTTCTATACATATTACTATAGTACATAGGTACAGAAAGTTCTGCATTCTACCCAAAAATTCGATACCGAAATACATTGGAATTACACGTTTTAGGGTTCCCTGAATAAAAAAGAAATATTTTTAGAAAAAATGTCCATGTGTGTATGTCCGTGTCCTTGTGAATAGGAAATTTAAAAAATGCAAAGTCGGCTAATTACCAAACTTGATATTGAAGTTCAACATCTTCCAAGATGTGACACGAAGATTTTCTAGAAATTCCTCCCAACTTTGTTACCTTTTTCATGGAATGTTTTTCGAAAATTTTGATTTTCTCAAAAATGGCTTTAACGATTTTGAATAAAATGCCG
Organism: Hymenopus coronatus; assembly: GCA_030762935.1. Taxonomy (NCBI): domain Eukaryota; kingdom Metazoa; phylum Arthropoda; class Insecta; order Mantodea; family Hymenopodidae; genus Hymenopus; species Hymenopus coronatus. The sequence continues at coordinate 150,166,682 of CM060882.1, read as the reverse complement.
CACATTAATGATATTGAGATGACAAAATGTATTTCTCGAATTTTCTGGGAATATCCTATTAGATTATTCTGGGAATAGACATTGTGAATGACTTTTTCATAATTGGTAGACTTAAGAGGTAGACAAAAAGTGATTATACAACAATGTAGAGTTCTTTAAAGCACATAATTCATGTCATATACCTTTTCCGTTTGGTTAACCATTTCCAAGATATTTCTTATTTTTGGTTTCAGTTGTAAAATACTTAAAACTTTTCTCATACAGGAATTTGTCATTTTCTTTCTTGTTGCAAAGAGAACGAATTTCAATGACATAGCAACCAGCTTTTGAAATATTTGACTATCGCTTTAGCCTATTGTGTTCACTAATTTCTCTTCATCTTGTAAGGAATTAAGTAATGAGACGATTTTACTAATGTTTATCTCTATAAGTATGAAGTAAATAGAAGAATAAACTTTTAAAGAATAATTTATTACAGAGATGTAGAGAAAGCAAAGTGAATGGAAACCACTCAACGAAAAAAAAATTACCAAGTTCTGCAATATACCCCTCTGTCTCGATGCTGACCCCTTCATTTGATCTAAATGTTATTTCCGCGAGCCTTTTCTTCATGTTTGAGAACAAGAAAAAATCGCAGCGAGCAAGTTCAGAAGAATATGTGGGGTGCGGCAGTAATTCATGCAGTTTGGCGGTGACAACTCCAGATGAATGTTCTGGTACCTTGTCGTAGAGAAACAGCACTTTGATTTTTGCCAAATGGAACTGTGTCCTCTTCGACTTCTTGTCGAACTGGGCAATAAATCTCTGTCCGATAATAGTGTTGCCCGATAACAGTATGAGTATGACACCCTTTGTATTAAAAAAAAATAATTGGCGCCATCATTTTTCCACAGATGGAACCATCCTTGCCTTACATAGAGCAAATTCACCGGAAATAATCCATTAAATTGATTGTTGCTTTGTAATCTGTTTTATAAAGATGGATCCAGGTGTGACAAGACGAAGCAAAAAGTCCTCCGGATTTCGCTTAAATAGCTCCAAACGCAGTTTCGAAGTCGAAAATCTCACTTGCTTGTTGTCAACTGTGATTCATTGCGGCACCCGAGGGATCGAACTCTTTAGTCTCCAACTTATGTAAAATATGAATTGCCGTTACCATCTACACACCTGTAGTCTCTGCCACTTCGACGATCAGCGAAAATCATATCCTGGACTATTTCAATGCTCTCCTCGTTAGCTTCATTTGCCAGGAGGCGAATTTCACATGTCATGCAAATCGCAACGTGGGAGGAGTCAATTGACAGTCCAATAGTAGACGCGTAATGAAAATAGAAGGAAGACGCGGTAATACAAACATATGTTGGAGTAGATATTTTTAATACAATTAATAATCACTGACGAACCATTTAAAATATACAATTAGAAATAAAGATGTACATATATTTTCAATTTAAAAACTAATAATGTATTTATAATTATAATATGTATAAAGTGGGTATACATATGCTATTAAGTCCTCCTGTAAAGTTTACGTCATGTATAAGTGATCAGCTATATACCCATTGCGTCGAATTACTTAATTAGACATGCAGTTACTTTAACCTAGGCCTAAAAAAGAGAAACTGTACATGAAGTCCACTATTATTGATGACCGAAGGCATCGTAACAACCGATATATAATTATTTGCCATGTTTGCGGAGTGAGAGGTTTTACTCCAAAATGCACTGCACGTTCACATTTGCCATTTAGAAATGTATAATATGTTTTATATTATTCATTAAATTCATATGTTTGTGTTCAGGTGCTCATATTAATAAGTTTATACACTATCAGCTTTCTGTAACGTTGAATTGCAAAATAAAGCTTTGTTATCCCTGCCAAAGTAAAGGAAGGTGTTATATTTTCAACTTAAAATCTAAAAATATAAATAATGGTACTTATAAAATAATTATAATAAGTAGCATTTTGTTATCCTACACCTACTGCGTCGAATTGCAAAGCAAATAGATATTATGCAATTAGGTGTCTTCAAGGAGAAATTGAACGTCAATGCCACTATATTGCTGCCAAAGACCTCGTAACGACAATTATTTGCCGTAATGGCGGAGTCAGAGTTCGTCGTTTTTGTGACATTCCTTATTTTTGATTTCTGCTATGAATACTTTTCCTATACAGGAACTTGTCAACTCCTACCCATATAAACAAAGGAACTTCATTGACATAGCAACCAGCTTTTGGCTATCACTTTAACCTACGGTTGTCCTTTATTTCGCTTATACTTACAAGGAAGCGAGTAATTAGACTATTTATGCTAATTTTTTCTGATTAGCATAAAGTAAATAGAAGTATAATCTTTTTAAGAATGATTTGTTGCAGGGATATGGAGAAAGTCATGTGAATGGTACACATAAGATTTTTAGAAAAATGTCCGTGTGTGTCTGCCTGTCTGTGTGTATGTGCGCGTCTGTGTGTGTGTGTGTGTGTGTGTGTGTGTGTGTGTGTAGCTCAAAAATGAAGGTCTGTTAAAAACCAAACTTGGTATTTAGGTTTGGTATCTTCCAAGGATGCGACACGAAGATTTTCAAGAAAATCTCCCCAGCCCCAACTACTCTTTATGTGGAACTTACTTTGAAAATTTTGACTTCCTAAAAAATGGCTCTAACGATTTTGATTAAAATATCGTACTTTAAAGATATTTACATGACAAATGAAATGTATATCTTGAATTTTCTGCATGACTTTTACGGAAACTTACGTAACTGCCAAGCCGTAAGAGATGGACAAAAACTTACCGCACAAAAAATGTAGAGTACGTCAAAATACACAATGTATGTTATATAATTTTTTTTCGTGGAGTTGATTGTTTTTGAGATATTCCTTGTTATTGGTTTCAGCTTTGAAAAACTTATACTTTTCTCATACAGGAATTTATCAACTCGTATCCATACAAACAAAGGAACTTCAGTCACATAGCAACCAGCTTGACTTCACTTTAATCTATGGTAATCCCTTATTTCGCTTCTACTTACAAGTAAACAAGTAATAAAGTCTATTTCTGCTATTTTTCTCGATTAGCATGAAGTATATAGAAACATAAGCTTTTTAACAATAAGTTGTTGCAGAGATGTAGAGAAAGTCATGTAAATGAATCACATAAGATTTTTTACTTTCTCTATACGTACTATGTACATAGTGTATAAAGAAGGTATTGCACTTCACCCAAAAATTCGATACCGAGATTTCACCGGAAATATATGTTTTAGGGTCCCCTGTATCCAAAAAAAGCATTTTCAGAAAAAGGTGTGTCCGTGTGTCATGTGTCCGTGAGCACGATAATTCAAAAACGAAAAGTCGGTAAAGGACCAAACTTTGTATATAAGTTTAGTATCTTCCAGGGATGCGTCCGAAGATTTTGAGAAAAATACCTCCACCCCAAACTATCCTTTACATGGAACTTTTCTTAAATACCAAGTTTGGTATTTTACCGACTTTTCGTTTTTGAGTTAAGGTGTTCACAGACACATGGACACACACACCTTTTTCTGAAAATACTTTTTTTGGATACAGGGGACCCTAAAACACATATTTCCGGTGAAATCTCGGTATAGAATTTTTTGGTGGAGTGCAATACCTTCTCTATACACTATTTACATAGTACATATAGAGAAAGTAAAAAGTGCTAAACAGTCAATGTTAAATATTAATAAGGGTATTCCAAATGAAGCAACTTGTTCAACTTCAGGCCCCCAGGTGTCAAACTTTAATAAGGACCTTTGTGAAACTTTCATTTTTGCTGACATTCCGCTCTATAAATTAGAACATCCTAAATTACGTGCATTCTTAGAAACAGGCTATACCACATGAGTCTACTCTTCACAAGCATTATGTTCCATTACTTTATGAAAAAGCTGATGTGTTCCATTCACATGGCTTTCTACACATCTCTGCAACAAATTATTGTTAAAAAGTTTATGCTTCTATTTACCTCATGGTAATCGAGATAAAAATAGCAGAATTAGTCTTATTACTTGCTTCCTTGTAAGCAGAAGCGAAATAAGGGTGTACCATGGGTTAAAGTGATAGTCAAAAGCTGGTTGCTATGTGACTGAAGTTCCTTTGTTTGATGAACAGCACTTGACAAATTCCTGTATGAGAAAAGTATAGTTTTTCACAGCTGAAACCAAAAATAAGAAATACCTCAAAAACGAACAACTCGACGAAAAAAATGTATACAACATAAATTGTGTGTTTTAACGTGCTCTACATTTTTTGTTGTAAGTTTTTATCCATCTCTTATACTTTAGAGTTATGCAACATTTCGTAAAATTCATACAGAATAAAGTAATCTTCAGAGGCTATTCCCAGAAAATTCAAAATGTACATTTTATTTGTCAGGTAAATATCTTTAAAATATGATATTTTAATCAAAATCGTTAGAGCCATTTTCCAAAAAACCAAAATGTTCGAAAAAAAGCCCATGTAAAGGGTAGTTTCAGGTGGGAGGGATTTTTCTCAAAATCTTCGTGTCGCATCTCTGGAAGATACTAAACTTAAATACCAACTTTGGTATTTTACCGACTTTTCGTTTTTGAGCTATCGTGTTCACAGACACACGGACCTTTTTCTGAAAATGCTTTTTTTGGATACAGGGGGTCTTAAAACATATATTTCCGGTGAAATCTAGGTATCGAATTTTTGGGCGGAGTGCAATACCTTCTCTATACACTATGTACATAGTACGTATAGAGAAAGTAAAAAATAATACAAGAAATCCGCGATTCTATTAAGGATAACCTAATCTGGGTTTGCATGGATAAAACTCCAGATGTGTGTAAACGATCTATATGTAATGTAACTGTCGGTACGCTCGGTGAAAATGAACTGTCAAAGATTTATCGTCCAACAATGGAAGAAATAGCAACGACAAATCATTCAGCATTTGCGAAAATATCCGATAATGAAATGTTGCCATTATGGCCTGAGGGAATTTGGTATGAAAATGTAGTTTTGTTTTACCAAGTTTGGTATCTTCCAGGGATGCGACACGATGATTTTGAGTAAAATGCCCCTACCCCAAACTATCCTTTACATGGAACTTTTTTCGAAAATTTTGAATTTCTAAAAATGGCTCTAACGATTTTGATTAAAATATATTATACTAAAGATATTTACCTGACAAATAAAATGTATATTTTTAATTTTCTGGGAATAGCCTCTGGGTCAATTTTACGGAATTTTGCATAACTGCTAAACTGTAAGAGATGGACAAAAAACTTACCACACAACAAATGTAGAGCACTTTGAAACACACAATTTATGTTACATACATTTTTTCGTGGAGTTGATCGTTTTTGAGATATTCCTTGTTTTTGTTTTCAGGTTCGAAAAACTTAACTTTTCTCATACAGGACTTTGTGAACTCGTGTCCATATAAACGAAGGAACTTCAGTCACATAGCAGCCAGCTTTTAGCTATCACTTTAAACTATAATACCCCTTTATTTCGCTTCTACTAACAAGGAATCAAGTAATAGCACTATTTCTGCTAATTTTTGCTCGATTAGATGATGTAAATAGAATGACTTGTTACAGAGACGTAGAGAAAGTCATGTGAATGGAACACATCAGATTTTTTAGTAATACATTTTTAACACAAAATAAAACTAGTCCATTTGTAGTAAGCACACCTTCGTTTTCACGTACAAATATATATTTAGTAGAGAGATAAACTCGATTTACTGGCCGCATTTTATCTGCTATAACTAGAGAACGCTGGAGATTAACGCAATCACTCTATACGCACAAACAAAACAAAACTGCATCTGTATTATCGTCCTACTGAATAAGTTTACAACAATAGTTCTTTGATATAATACTCGCCGCGTTAACAATCGGGAACTCTTTGAAAATGCGATACCTACCGCTCGCCGTTTATTGTTTCAGGCTTTATTTTACTTTATTAATTTCTTTTGAAATACATAACGATTACACTGTTTTAAAAAACTTCCTGTGCAAAATAAAAAATGTGTATAATTGTAACGATATTCTCTAAATATTATGCAATTACGAAAAATCGAAAATATGGAAAAACATGTACAATCAAATTTACATTTTCGGACTCAGAAAACATTGTTTCGTGCACATTCAACATTATTCACATGTTTTAACCAAATAAAAACTTGTTTTACACAATTATCGTAACATTAATTATTATTATTATTATTATTATTATTATTATTATTATTTTGATAACCAAGTGTAAACAAGAGGGATGCAGCAGGCTAAAGGATGGCCAAGTTTAAAAATGGAGTTGCAAAAACCTTTGGATTTTAACTGTCTGCATAACCATGGCAGGGAGGGGGGGAGAGGAATTTTGTATTTTACATCTCTACGACCATCTCTACGTTCTTCTGCAAACTATTCTTTCAAAAGTTTATTATTCTGCCTAAGATGTCAGTCGAGATAAACGTTTGCAGAAATGTTTTAGGCATAATTGGTCGAAGGAGCGTGAGTGATATTTAAGAAGTAGTTCGGGTATGTCATAGTTTTTGTTTTATTTATTTAGTTATCATTCAACATTACAAGCTTTACAGATTTCAGTTATCAGTGAAATAGCACATAGTAACATGTAAGGAAGGTCAATAATAATAATAATAATAATAATAATAATAATAATAATAATAATAATAATAATAATAAATATTATATACTAAAGCGATAGTCAAACCCTTTAAAAGGTGGTTGCTATGTGATTGAAATCCGTTTCTTTTATGGTCAGTTGACAAATTCCCGTATGAGAAAAGTTTAAATATTTTTAAAACTGAAATTAACAACAAGAAATATCTCCAAGGTCAACTCCACGAATTTATATATATAAATTGTATGTTATAACGAGATCTACATTTTTGTAGTAAGTTTCTGTCTATCTCTTACGGTTTACTAATTATGCAAAATTCAGAAAAAATCATCCAGAATAAAGAGGTCATCAGAGACTGTTCCAAGAAAATTCGAGATATACAGTTTATTGTCTAAATAAACATTCATTTTTACTTTCCCTACATAGTACATGGTAGAGAAGGAATTGCACTCCACCCAAAAATTGGTTACTGATATTTCACGTTTTAGGGTCCCATGTATGCAAAAAAGAATCCATTCTGTGTTCGTGTGTCTGTGAACACGATAACTCAAAAACGAAAAATCGGTAAATTGGTATTTAAGTTTAGATCTTGCAAGGATGCGACACAAAGATTTTGAGAAAAATCTCCCCACCCTAAACTACACTTTACATGGAAAAAATTTCGAAAATTTTGATTTTCTCAAAAAGGGCTGTAACATTTTTGATTAAAATATCGTATATTAAAGGTGTTTACAATGTTTTTGGTGAAATATCGTATATTAAAGATATTTACATGACAAATGAAATTTGAATTTCCTGAGATTAGCCTCTGAAGAGCTCTTCATTCCGGATGAATTTTGCTGAATTTTGTATAACTGGTATATCGCATGAAATAGACAAAAACTTACTACATAACAAATGCAGATCTTGTTAAACACACAATTTATATCATATACCTTTCTTTCGAGGAGATGACCATTTTTTAGACATTCCTTGTTATTGGTTACATTCTTAAAATACTTAAAACGTTTCTCATTCGGGAATTTGTCAACTCCTAGCAATCAAAGAAACGGATTTCAATCATGTAGTGACCAGCTTTTAAAATATTTGATTAGATATCGCTATATCGTAGTGCATTCCCTTATTTCCCTTCTGTTTACAAGAAAGCAAGTAATAAGACCGACTAATGTTTATCTGGATTAGCACGAAATAGGTATATGAATACGCTGTTTAAGAAAAATTTGTTACAGAGATGTAGAGAAACTCATGTGAATGGAACATATGAGATTTTTTTGGGATAGGGCGACACCAAAACGTGTATTTCCGGTGAAATGTTGGTATCAAATGTTTGGGTGGAGTGTAATACCTTCTCTATTTATGTACTAAGTAGAGACAGCAAAAATGAAATCCGACAGAAATCTGCAGACAGTGAAGAATACCAGTTCTGTAGTTTAAGCCGTCGTGACAACTTTATCGGAAGCACAATTCTTACCACTCAGAATCTAAGTCCTACGCATCCTTTAATAAGTGACATATTGCACCTATATTCCATCACTCAGCGCTCTGGAAAACAAGTAACCATCACTTGGGTACCGTCACGTGCAAATATCGATGAAATGAAAACGCAGATAAAGCTGCAAAGGAAGCCACCCGACATCCTATCAGTGACCACGGAATATCTCCTACACATCAAGACGTCATTAGATACACCAAACAACTGTTTATAGAAAACTGGAAAAAACGACATGGTCAACATCTCACAGCAAACTGCTTGATGCCCGTGCTGGATCTACAAATTTCTTCGAGCCCCTCTGGAAATTAGAACGTCGTGAGCAAACAGTAATTACTCGCCTCAGAATTGGTCACTGCAAACTTACATATTCCTTCATCATTAATAAAGACCCAGAATCAAAATGTGAGTCCTGCAACACACCGCTTACTGTCCTACATATTCTGCTGTAGTGTCCGAAATACGCCAAACAGAGACTTCAGGCCGGCTTCAATGATTTACCCAGGGCTCTACATAACCATCAGACAATTAAAAAGACTTTAATGTTTATAAGACAATGTAAACTTTTTGATTTATTGTGAAGCATAAATGTAACCATTTTGTATTTTACTAATGGGCAAATAACTATTTTATGTACAATTTGAAAGGTAGCGATATGACCATGCTGTTAAAGTGATCCAAAATAAATTATTTTGCAAAAAAAAAACTTTATCGGAAGCGTATGTTACGTCTAGGGAGATGTATGTTGATGGTGGTTAAAAATCAAGAGTAACTTTCTGAGTGAGAACAACATGTGACACGAAGCAGAAAGCTTGTATCGGAATCGAATTATAAGCATGAGTGTAGTCTATCGTCTATAAACGCGAGACCAAATAGGTGAGCACCAATTTCAGTATCAACTAACCTGCTCATTCATTTGTTACTTACGTTTACTTTCTCAACCATGTACATAGTAGATAAAGAAGGTATTGCATTCCATCCAAAAGTTGATAACGTGATTTCACCGGAAATACTTATTTTGAGGACCCATGAATAAAAACCTATTTAGAAAAATCTAATGTGTTCCATTCACATAACTTTCTCTGCATCTCTGTAACAAATGATTTTAATAAGCTTATTCTTCCATTTCATGCCATTTAGATAAACATTAACAGAAACGGTCTTATTACTTAGTCCCATGTAAGTAGAAAGGAAATAAGGGAATAATCTAGGCTAAACCAACTTTTTTAAATGTGGTTGCTATGGGATTGAAATCCGTTTTTTTTTTTTTTTTTTTTTTTTTTTTTACGTGGCCACCAGGTGTTGGCAGGTTCTAAGAGAAAAGTATTTTAAAACTGAAACCAATAACAAGGAATATCTCTAAAACAATTAACTCCACGCAAAAAATATATATTACTTAAATTGTGAGATCTACATTTTTTGCCTATCTCTTATGGTTTACCAGTTATACAAAATTCAGCAAAATTTATCTAGATGAACAAGTCTTTAGAAGCCATTACTAGAACATTCAAGATATACATTTTATTTGTGATGTAAATAATTGTAATATGCGGTATTTCAATCAAAATCGATAGAACCGTATTTAAGAAGATTAAAATTTTCGAAAAATGCTCCCTGTGAAGGGTAGTTGAGGTGGGGGGATTTTCCTGAAAATCTTCGTGTCGCATCCTTGGAAGGTACTGAACTTAAATACCAAGTTCGGTATTTAACAGACTTTTCGTTTTGAGCTATGCTGCGCCCCCCCCCACACACACACACACAGCCATTTTACTTTCTCCACACGTAATAGGTACATAGTGTATAGAGAAGGTATTGTAATGCACCCACAAATTCGATACCAAGATTTCACTGGAAATACAGGTTTTGGGTCCCCTGAAACCAAGAAAAACCGTTTTAGGAAAAGGTCCGTGTGTGTCTGTGGACAGCATAGTTCAAAAACGAAAACATCGTTAAATACCAAACTTGATATTTAAGTTTAGTATCTTCCAAGGATGCGAGAAGAAGATTTTTAAGAAAATCCCCCACCCTAACTATGCTTTACATGAAACTTTTTTCGAAAATTTTGATTTTCTCAAAAAAAGCTCTAACGATTTTGATTAAAATATCACATTAAAGATATCTACCTGACAAACAATATATATATATATATATATATATATATATATATATATATCGAGCTTTCTGAGAATAGCCTCTGAAGACTACTTTATTTTGGATGACTTTTACGGAATTTTGCTGATAAACTGTAAGAGATAGACAAAAGCTAAGTTAACAGAAGATGTAGAGCTCCTTAAAACACACAACTTCAGTCTGACTCTACCTATCCAACTCCTGTCCTACTCACGGCTTGTGTGAAAAAACAATTAATCCAATACCAATTGACCATAATAGTTGGCTATGCTATGATTCCTGGGACTTAAGTACTTACAACATTGTAAGTTGCCATTGGGGTTGTCATCTCAAAATAATTTGAGAACACCTTGTGGTTTACCGGGAAACATTCGAGTCAGTTGAGAAATGCAGTGCTATGCCGGCATGTTGCCATGGTAGCTCAGAGGCAGAGCAACCGGCTAGAGATCGGGAGATCCGTGATTCTAATCCCGGCTATGGCATTGGATGTTTCAGTCTGACTCTACCTATCCAACTCCTGTCCTACACACGCTTGTGTGAAAAACAATTAATCCACACAATTTATGTTATGCTCATTTTTTTCGTGGACTTGATCGTTTTTGAGATATTCCTTGTTATTGGTTCTAGTTTTAAAAAAGCTTATATTTTTCTCATAGAGGCATTTGTCAACTTTGTCTAAAGGAACTTCAATCACATAGCAACTAGTTTTTTTTTTTTTTTTTTTTTAATAAGCTTAACGTCCTTTAATCTGGTTGGTCATATCGAACCACGAATGAATGAAATTGGTGAAATGATGCTCAAATGATCTCGGTGGCCAAACAGCTCAAAGTAACTCGACATTCGTCTTCTCAGGATAATGGAAAACCCCGAAGAAACCCTTATCCGGGTAACTCACCCTAAGCGAGATTCGAACTCACGACCTGTTGAATATGAGGCAGACACGCTACCACCACACTACCCAGGTGGGCTTAAACCAGCTTTGGGTATCACTATAACCTATGGTACTCCCTTATTTCGCTTCTACGTACAAGAAAGCAAGTAATAAGACTATTTCTGCTAATTTTTTCTCGATTAGCATAAAGTAAATAGAAGCATAAACTTTTTAACAATACTTTTTTTTAGAGATGTAGAGAGTCATGTGAATGGAACACATCAGTTTGTTTTAAAATGCCTTTTCGGACTCAGGGACCTCAAAAAACTTTTTAACAATACTTTTTTTTAGAGATGTAGAGAGTCATGTGTATGGAACACATCAGTTTGTTTTAAAATGCCTTTTCGGACTCAGGGACCTCAAAACATTTTGCGTGAAATCTCGGTATCGAATTTTTAGGTGGAAACAATACTTCCTCTATTCACTATGTACATAGTACGTGTAGAGAAAGTAAAAAGGCGCGCGCGCGCGTGTGTGTGTGTGTGTCCGTATATGTGTCTATGAACAGCATAACTCAAAAATGAAAAGTTCGCTGAATGTCAAATTTGGAATTTATGATAAGTATCTTCCAAATATGCGATTTCAACAAAGAAGATTTTCAACAAAATCCCTCCAACCCAGCTACCCTTCACATGGAAATGTTTTTCGAAATGTTTTATTTTCCCAAAAATTGCTCTAACGATTTTGATTGAAATACCGCGTGTTTAAGGTATTTTGATGACTAATGAAATGTATATCTTGAATTTTCTGGGAATAGCCTCTGAAGTCCCCTTCATTTTGGTTGATTTTTGCATAATTGGTACACCGAAAGAGGTATACAAATTCTTGCTAAACAAAAAATGATATAGTTAAAATACACAATTTATGTCATTTTTTTAGGAAACCATTTCTGAGGTACTCCTCGTTATTGGTACAAATTTTTCAATACCTTTTCCAAATGGAAAATCGTCATTATTTTCTTTATTCCTTCCTTTTGTATTTAATTATTACTTTATCTACACATACTATGTACATAGTGTATAGAGGAAGTATTGTATTATACCCAAAAAATACACCGGAAATACATGTTTTAGGGCCCCCTGAATCCAAAAAAGTATGTCCGTGTGTGAGTTTGTCAGTGTATCTGTGTGTATGTGTGTGTGTGTGTGTGTGTGTGTGTGTGTGTGTGTCAGTGGGCAGCACAGCTCAAAAACGAAAAGTCTCTTAAATATCAAACTTGGTATTTTAAGTTCAGCATCTTCCAAGGATGCGACACGAATATTTTAAGAAAATCCCGCCACCCCCAACTACTCTTCACATGGAAAAATTTGCGAAAATGTTGATTTTCTCAAAAATGGATCTAACTATTTTGATTAAAATATCGTATATTTAAGATATTTACCTGACAAATAAAATGTGTATCTTGAATTTTCTGGGAATAGCTTCTGAAGACTTCTTTTTTCAGGATGAATTTTACGGGATTTTTTCATAACTAATAAACCGTAAGAGATAAAACTTACTGCACAAAAAATGTGGAGCACGAAAAAACACACTTTTTTTCGTGGAGTTGGCCGTTTTCGAGATATTCCTTGTTATTGATTTCAGTTTTACAGTACTTAAACTTTTCTAATACAGAAACTTGTCAACGTTTGGCCACGCAAAGAAACGGATTTCAGTCCCATAGCAACCACATTTTAAAACATTTGACTGTCCATTTAGTCTAGTGTATTCCCTTATTTCTCTCCTACTTATAAGGAACTAAGTAATAAGACCGTTTCTGCTAATATTTTAGCATTAAATAGATAGAATAAGAGTATTAACAATACTTTGTTACAGAATGGAAGAGAAAGTCATGTGAATGGAGCACATCAGATTTTTGTTTCTTTTTATTCCTGGCTATGCAAGAGAACTAATCGATTATCGCTCTAGTCAAGTGTTTTCCCTTATTTCTGGTGTAGGTATAAGAAAATAAATAAAACCATATATATGAGTTGGAATCTCGCTTAGGATGAGTTACCCGGATAAGGTTTTCTTTTCGGGCTTTTCCCTTATCCTGAGAAGACAAATGTCGAGTAACTTTAAGCTCCATTGACCCCGAGATCATTTGAGTATCATTTCATTCATCGTCCGATATGATCACCATTAAAGGACATTAAAACTACAAAAAAAAAAAAAAAAATACATGTTAATGCTTACCTCGATTAGCATGAAGTAGATAGTAGAACTAGCTTTTTAAAGAATATTTTGTTACAGAATAGTATAGAAGGTGTTGTGAATGGAACACAGCAGATTCTTTACCTTATTTATTGTCAAAGGTAATGCGTATTTATCTCTGGGAAGTGTCAAATGTTCGGAATAGGCATCTCTAGCGATGTGTCCAAAAATGACTTAACCGCTTATCTATACCAAAATGTTGTGATTGCTAACCTAAATATAATTAATGGCAGGCAAGTCGGTGTGTATACACAAAATGCCAAATTATTTAATCACTGCCTCTCTTTAACTTGTGTGGCCTTCCTTCATAATGACAGTGTCTTCTACCAAGCACTTTACAACACGGCTGTCGTTTCTCTTACAAGTACAGAAGAAAGTAGGTCACTAAGGAAACCAGAAAACAAGCGCCGTGCAGTGGCAGAATAATGTACATAATGGACAAAGTACCTATTGTATTCCACCCAAAAATTCAATACTGAGATTTTCACCGGAAATAAAGATTTGGGGTCCCATGAATCCAAAAGAAGCATTTTTAGAAGAAGGTCCGTGTACAGCATAGCTTAAAAACTACAAGACTGTTAAATATCAAACATGGTATTTAAGTTTAACATATTCCAAGGGTGTGATATGTAGATTTTCAAGAAAATCCTCCACCCCCAAACTTCCCTTTATATGAATGCATTTTTTGAAAATCCTGTTTTTCTCTATAATAATTCTAACGCTGTCGATTAAACTGTCCTATATTAAAGATATTTACATCGCAAATAAAATGTAGATATATAATTTTCTGAGAATAGCATCTGAAGACCTGTTCATTCTGGATGAATTTAGCTGAATTTTGCATAATAGTAACCCTTAAGAAATAGCCAAGAAACTTACTACAAAATATGTAGATATCGTTTAAACACACAATTTATATAATATACATTTTTGTTGTATACCTGGCCGTTTCCGAGATATTCCTGGTTACTGGTTTCAATTTTAAACTATATAACTTTTCTCAAACGGTGTCATTTTTGTAATGTTTTACTGGTAATGCAAAGCGAACCGATGCAGATAAAAGAATCTCTTTTAAGAATAGTTTGCAGAACAGGTAGCGAAAGTCACGTGAATGGAACATATCAGAATTTTTCTTGAAGGAGTATGGGTGGAAGAGAAAGGAATCACACTATGTTTTATCCTATGTAAACAGTATTAACGAATTACAAATACTTAAAAGGATCTGGGTAAGACATCTAAGCGGAATTTGAACCGCGGACCTTTTAATCCCGAGTCCGTAACTTGAAGGCCTGCTGTCCAACGGGAACCGAATCCCTAATCTCCGAATTGAATCTAGAGCTATCGCTATGCGCATGACACTCGGAACAGTGGCGGATGGCCATCAGCCCGCAGAAGAGCTCAGCTAAACCTAAAACTACGGCTGTACCGCGCAGTCATCCCGCCCCTGATGCTGTACGGCTGTGAGGTCTGGGGTTCGGTGGCTCGTTCCACCATCCGCAGGCTGCAGGCCGTGCAGAACAGGGCATTGAGGATGATATACGGCACAGACCGCAGATTCCCGTCCCACATTCTCCATTCCCACTCCGGAATCCCTTACATAGTGGACGTTGTGCGAGAAAGAGCTCGCACAATATACACTAAACTTGCTCCCCACCCAAATCCCCAGGTGAACACTCTCGGTCTTTACGACCACACGCTACCAAGGAGACGCGTAAGCTACCGCCTTCCCAAGGACGCCTTGGGATGGTAGTTTTCCGGCCGCCTCTCCCTTTATTGTTCTACCCGCCAAGTTAAGCAGCATCGGGCATGGTCACGACTCGGACGGGTGACCATCCAGTTGTACTCTGACCAGATCTGCAACACTGGCTTCCCCCACCCCGTACCTATATCCCTTCAGGTCCCCCGCTAGCCGGCACTGCTTTCCTTGACAGCCCGCAAGCGGCTGGCCAAGGTAAGCAGCATCGGGCCTGGTCCCTCTCTGGGTGGGTGGCCACTCAGATAGGTAAACCAGCCCGCGCCGGCTGCACAGAGGGAATACCCTGCCCAATTACTTTGACATTGACAAAAACGCTTGCATAAGACTACATCTTTTATATCACACGGGTAAATCCGCAAGAAAAGCGGATAGGTACCGTGGTGATTTGCCCCCGCCCGAGTACACTCGGGTGACTAGTTCCTGCTCCTGGCTCCTGGCTCATGACACTCGGTCGTCTGGGTTGCGAAAGGGAATGGATAACGTGACCTATCTTGTTAATAGCGCACAATTGTTTATCAGTTCCGTAGGCCTAATTTAATGTTTGCTTTTAATGTAACTCGTTTCATAAAAGCTCGTTTCAAATAGTTTTACAAATTACCGATTCAATCGTGACATTTACAGGAATATTAAAAATCTGATGTGTACCATTCACATGGCCTTTCTCCATATCCCTGCAACAAATAGTTCTTAAAAAGCTTATACTTCTATTTACTTTATGCTAATCAGAAAAAAAAAATAGCAGAAATAGTCTAATTACTCGCTTCCTTGTAAGTAGGAGCGAAATAAGGGACAATCGTAGGTTAAAGTGATAGTCAAAAGCTTGTTGCTATGTCAATGAAGTTCCTTTGTTTATATGGATAGGAGTTGACAAGTTCCTGTATGAGAAAAGTATACGTTTTTCATAGCAGAAACCAAAAATAAGGAATGTCACAAAAACGACGAACTCCACGAAAAAAATGTATATAACATAAATTGTGTGTTTTAATGTGCTCTACATTTTTTGTGTAGTAAGTTTTTGTCCAGCTCTTACGGTTTAGCAGTTATTCAAAATTTAGTAAAATTCATCCAGAATAAACTACTCTTCAGAGGCTATTCCCAGAAAATTCAATATATACATTTTATTTGTCAGGTAAATATGTTTAATATACGAAATTTTAATCAAAATCGTTAGAGCCATTTTTGAGAAAATCAAAAATTTCGAAAAAAGTTCCATGTAGGGGGATTTTTCTCAAAATCTTCGTGTCGCATCCCTGGAAGATACTAAACTTAAATACCAAATTTGGTACTTTACCGACTTTTCGTTTTTGAGTTATCGTGTTCACAGGTACACAGACACACGGACACACGGACACACACACACACACACACACACACACACACACATACAGACACACACGCGCGCGAGCGCGCGCGGACCTTTTTGTGAAAATGCTTTTTTTGGATATTGGGGACCCTAAAACATATATTTCCAGTGAAATCTCGGTATCCAATTTTTGGGTGGAGTGCAATACTTTCTCTATACACTATGTACATAGTGCGTATGGAGAAAGTAAAAATAGTTTGTTATTGTAGTTAAGATGCGAAAATAATTTATTTTCTTCCAAACGAAGAACAGCAAAGATAGTTGTTATTAAATTTGTCACTCTTCAGGAGTATCGAGTCACATTTCGAAATGTGAACATACACAAGGACACAAGGTCAGATGGAAACTTACTATTTACTATTGATCTTGAGGATGAGTGGGAAATGCATAATTATGACTTCTTGTAAACAAACAAAATCGCATCTCATTATCTTCTAAACAGAGTCCTCATTATACTGAAATTTCAAATGCCTGTAGATGTCGATGCCTTTCCTTTGGACCCATTATCACCAAGTATTTTAGGGTAAGAGTGGGGATGAGGGGAAGATAGCATGTATTCATAATAGAGAGACAAACATTTGAGGCTGAGGATGAGTGATACATATTGTGTTTCAGTGTGGCCGAGTACGGCGGATATAGTAAATACTGTGATAACTGATTGCGAAAGATGGCGGGGCAAGGAAAATCCGGATGTGAGTATTTCTGTGATCATTTTGCTTCCTAGAACTTTGATCATTGAAATATTCGTGTAGGGTCTGTAAGATACTTGAAGCTGCAGATATGAAGTACCTAGATTAATGCAGCAATTCTTTAGAAGGAAAAACATTTTATGTGTTCCATTCACATGACTTTCGCTACATGTTTTGCAACAAGTTATTATGAGAGCTCATTCTTTTATGCACTTCATTCTAATCCAGATAAGCATTGGCAGAAATGGTCTTATTACTTACTTCCTTGTAAGTAGAAGGGAAAAGTGGGAATACCCTTGGCTAAAGCGATAATTAATCAAATCTTTTAAAAGCTGGTCGCTGTGTGAAACAATTGAAATTGGGCTCTCTTTGTATGAACAGGACTAATACAAGAGATATGAAACAAATGAGAAAAATTTACGCATTTTAAAATCGAAACCAATAACAAGGAATAACTCGGAAATTGTTTAGAAAAAATCTGATGTGTACCATTCACATGACTTTCTCCATATCCCTGCAACAAATAATTCTTAAAAAGCTTATACTTCTATTTACTTTATGCTAATCAGAAGAAATTAGCAGAAATAGTCTTATTACTCGCATCCTGTAAGTAGAAGCGAAATAAGGGACAACCGTAGGTTAAAGTGATAGTTAAAAGCTGGTTGCTATGTCAATGAAGTTCCTTTGTTTATATGGATAGGAGTTGACAAGTTCCAGTATGAGAAAAGTATACGTTTTTCATAGCGGAAACCAAAAATAAGGAATGTCACAAAAACGACGAACTCCAAGAAAAAAATGCATATAACATAAATTATGTGTTTTAATGTGCTCTACATTTTTTGTGTAGTAAATTTTTGTCCATCTCTTACGGTTTAGCAGTTATTCAAAATTTAGTAAAATTCATCCAGAATAAACTACTCTTCAGAGGCTATTCCCAGAAAATTCAGGATATACATTTCATTTGCCAGGTAAATATGTTTAATATCCGAAATATTAATCAAAATCGTTAGAGCCATTTTTGAGAAAATAAAAATTTTCGAAAAAAGTTCCATGTAAAGGGTAGTTGGGGGTGGGGGGATTTTTCTCAAAATCTTCGTGTCGCATCCCTGAAAGATACTAAACTTAAATACCAAGTTTGGTATTTTACCGACTTTTCGTTTTTGAGTTATCGTGTTCACAGACACATGGACACACGGACACACACACACACACACACAAGGACCTTTTTGTGAAAATGCTTTTTTTGGGTATTGGGGACCCTAAAACATATATTTCCGGTGAAATCTCGGTATCTAATTTTTGGTGGAGTGCAATACTTTCTCTATACACTATGTACATGGTGCGTATGGAGAAAGTAAAAATCTGATGTGTACCATTCACATGACTTTCTCCATATCCCTGCAACAAATTATTCTTAAAAAGCTTATACTTTTATTTACTTTCTGCTAATGTACATAACAGATATCGATTTTTTGTGTGGAATGCAATATCTTCTGTATACACTATGTACATAGTACCTATGTGTAGAGAAAGTAAAAATGTTTTTTTTTTGGATAGGGGGTCATCAAAGCATGTATTTCCCATGAAATTTCGGTGTCAAATTTTTGGGCAGAATACAATACCTTCTCTACCTACTATGTATGTACGTAGTATCGGCAGATAAAGTAAAAACGACTGCATCCGATTTTAATATATAGGAAGTTGACAATTAAATCTGCATAAGTACATTTTATGTAGGTATCTGGTTTCTTTAAATGTATGATTTCGCGGAATTTCTAGAGTTTATATTACCTACTCTTCAAATAAATATGTATTTCAAACTTTTATTGTTATAGCCAGCGAAAGTAGAAAAGGAATATTTTGTCCACGCAGAAGTGTAAAAAATGCATTTTCTGTTTATACAGTTTCTTAACTAAAACTAGAGGATAACGAAGGAAGGAAAAAAAGATTTGGAATAAAAAGCAGCAGGATTCACTTTATATGTTGTTATGATGTCGCTGGAGGGTTCCGATTCAATTGCGATAAAACAGGGACATGCAGAAATGTGAATTCCTATTATTTCACTTATTTCATTAAGCCCCTATGTAGTCATCTCTACGTGAAGGTCGATCCAGCAACAAAAATAATTAAATATTGCCTGTAAACACGATTCCATTGAACGCGGATGAAAATCGAAACACAAGAAAGAGTTTCCCATTTAAGGAGAAGCTAAACAGAAAGTTTTATTTTAAAGTTTTATGTAGGTTTTTTATTAAGTTTTTATTTAAGTTTTATTTTAAAAATCCGATTCAATCACATGACTGTCTCTACATCTCTGTAATAAATTATTGTTAAAATGCTTATTCCCTAGGGAAATAAGAAAGTGTACTAGGATAAAACAATAGGCAAATATTTTAAATCTGGTTGCTGTGTAGTGAAATCTGTAAATGTGTTTCCTTGATGGCCAGGAGTTGACAAAGTCCCATATCAGAAAAATTTCAAGTATTTTAAAACCGAAACCAATGAAATGAAATGGAGTTTTATTTAAGGACGTTATTTAACTACAGGAAGCGTCCCATTCTGTAATGGGCATGAAAGACCGCTTATTTTGCTCAGAGGCCTCTTTATCAGACTTGAGGTTCGACACCGGACCATCGTCTTTACTTCCCTTCCGAAGAAAGCCATGCTAAGGATTTTTACACCCGAAAAATTCCATCGTCCTCCGCCGGGGTATATGAGGCTACATGGTAACCACTACACCACGGAGGGCAACTGAAACCAATAACAAGGAATATCTCGGAAATGATCAGCTTCACGAAAAAAAATGTACATGACATAAATTGTGTGTTTTATCGAGATCTACGTTTTTTTGTGTAGTTAAGTTTTTTGTCTATTTCTTACGCTTTACCAATTACGCAAAATTCATCCAGATTGAAGAGGTCTTCAGAGGCTAGTTCCAGAAAATCCAAGATATGCATTTTATTTGTTATGTAAATATCTTTAACATACGATATTTTAATCAAAACCGTTACACCATTTTTGGGGAAAATAAAAAATGCTTTTTTTTTTATTCAGGGGACCCTAAAACATGTATTTCCGGTGAAATGTTGGTATTGAATTTTTGAGTGGAATTATACTATGTACGTGCTAAAGAAAATGAAGTTATAAGGTTATAAATCTAACATTTAGTATTAGTGTTTAGACGTTTTTACCGTCCTATACATATGAGCTTGTGAGGTCAAAAAGGACCCAACTCCATTACACTAAAATGTTTGAGGAGAAAGAACAAAAATCTGATGTGTTTCATTCACACGACTTTCTGTACCAAAATATTCTTTAAAAAGCTTTCTCTACATCGCAGTAACAAATTATTGGTAATAAGCATATTCTTCTGTCTATGATAATCGAGATAAACTTTAGTAGAAATAGTCTTATTACTTGCTTCCGTATAAGCAGAAAGAAAATAATGGAATACTCTAGACTAAAACAAACGTTATATCTTTTAAAAACTGGTTGTCATGTGGTTGAAATCCGTTTCTATGCAGGGCCAGGGGCTTAAAACTTTCCATGTGAGAAAAGTTAAAGTGTTTTGAATCTGAAACAAATAACAAGGAATATATCAGAATTCTACGAAAAAAAACTTATATGATATGATCTTTAAACTTAAAGAATTTGACGGTATTATAGTCTATTTAGAGGAATCTGTTATGTACCTAACATTTTAATAAAAAACTAAATAAAAATTAAAAATGAAAACAAAACAAGAATTACATTTTAACATTCTTAACACAATAACAAATTCTAAATTCATACAATCCTAAACGTTATCTACATCTTTTGTGTAATAAGTTTTTGTCTATTTCTTACGGTTTACCAGTTATGCAAAATTCAGCAAAATTCATTAAGAATGAAGAGGTCTTTAGAGGCTATTCTCAGAGAATTCAAAATATAAATTTTATTTACCATATAAATAACTTTAATTTACAGTGTTTTAATCAAAATCGTTAGAGCCATTTTGAGAAAATCGAAATCTTGAATTTTTGTTACATGTAAAGGGTAGTTTGGGTTGGGGGGATTTTTCTAAAAATCTTCGTGTCGCACCCACTGAAGATACTAAACTTAAATACCAAGTTTGGTATTTTAATGACTTTTCGTTTTTGAGTTATCGTGTTCACAGACACATGGACACACAAGAATATTTTCTAAATTTTTTTTTTTGATAGAGAAGACCCTAAAACGTATACTTCCGGTGAAATCTCGGTATTGAATTTTTGGGTGGAATGCTCTACCTTTTCTATACACTAGTACATATTACGTGTAGAGAAAGTAAAAACTGTTAATTGCTAATATGAGCTGCATACAATTTATATATGCAATGGAGCAGTACCATATAAATGCATCTGTAAGGGTAAGGTGTTCAACTTATCTACAGTGCCTTATTTTCGAGGTTGATCCGGGCTCCGCCCATCGCTAGATTCTCTCTCAGTTGGCAGCCCAGCTCATCGAAAATAAAGCACTGTATGATTTAGCTATTATGAATATTGGGTGGAGTTGGAGCACTTTTCTTAGTACAATAAAATACAGAAACAACTTATTAATTACTATTTATTTCCAGCACCTATTTTTACTTTCTCCATACGCACTATGTACATAGTGTATAGAGAAAGTATTGCACTCCACCAAAAAATTCGATACCGAGCTTTCACCGGAAATATATGTTTTAGGGTCCCCAATATCCAAAAAAAGGATTTTCACAAAAAGGTCCGTGTGTGTGTGTGTGTGTGTGTGTGTGTGTGTGTGTGTGTGTGTGTGTATCCGTGTGTCCGTGTGTCCATGTGTCTGTGAACACGATAACTCAAAAACGAAAAGTCCGTAAAATACCAAACTTGGTATTTAAGTTTAGTATCTTCCAGGGATGCGACATGAAGATTTTGAGAAAAATCCCCCCACCCCCAACTACCCTTTACATGGAACTTTTTTCGAAAATTTTGATTTTCTCAAAAATGGCTCCAACGATTTTGATTAAAATTTCGTATATTAAACACATTTACCTGGGAAATAAAATGTATATCTTGAATTTTCTGGGAATAGCCTCTGAAGAGTAGTTTATTCTGGATGAATTTTACTAAATTTTGAATAACTGCTAAACCGTAAGAGATGGACAAAAATTTACTACACAAAAAATGTAGAGCACATTAAAACACATAATTTATGTTATATGCATTTTTTCTTGGAGTTCGTCGTTTTTGTGACATTCCTTATTTTTGGTTTCCGCTATGAAAAACGTATACTTTTCTCATACTGGAACTTGTCAACTCCTATCCATATAAACAAAGGAACTTCATTGACATAGCAACCAGCTTTTAACTATCACTTTAACCTACGGTTGTCCCTTATTTCGCTTCTACTTACAGGATGCGAGTAATAAGACTATTTCTGCTAATTTCTTCTGATTAGCATAAAGTAAATAGAAGTATAAGCTTTTTAAGAATTATTTGTTGCAAGGATATGGAGAAAGTCATGTGAATGGTACACATCAAATTTTTACAATTTCATTCCAAATCATCATATTCTGTAATATCTGTGTTTTTTTTTTCCTTCAATTTATTGATAAAGGGTACTTTATAAGGAGCTAAAAACCCTCAACTTCTTTAGATTTCTTAGCTTCTCTGGCTTCACTGGTATTTGGACATCATAAAATGTAACTAGAAAAGTGAAGTTCTGGAATATTCTTTAGCAAAGGAAACATGTGTGGGAGCAATGGGAGACATACCTGCAGTAACCGATATATCATGCTTATGCAACTTTTGAAATATGAATGTTTTGTATTCACTCACTTAGAACTTCTGATTATTCTTGGTTATAGAGTTTTTAAATGTGATTTTAAAGTCTAAAATCACGTGTGCAATCATCCTAACAATATTAAATTTTGTTTCTACAAGTTGCATTAATCCTTCATACATCTCCATCCGTTCCACCTTTCGTTTCATTTGCTCAATTATTCCAAATTTGTGGTCACAGGGGAGAAATCTGTCATCTTTCACTGGTACCTTGTACACAATGTTAGTTTCCCAATCGTAAGTATTAAGGTAAACAAGAACCTAATCATTGTATTATTCTGGGTTTGACCCCTGCAGCTATATGAGAAAAGCTTCAGTATTTTCACATCCTCACACAGGTGGCTTTTGAGATAGTGAAGCAAGCATGACGAAACTTCATTTATACCCCGGTGTGTTTATAATTAAACCACATATACATAGCTGAACTCTTTGCCTTACTTTCATTGTTTCCATTCTTGCTTTATTTGTATATGCTGCACAAAAAATGTAGATCTCGTTAAAACACCGAATTTATGTCATATGCGGTTTGCTCGTGGAGTGGAACATTTCTGGGTTATTCCTTCTTATTGGTTTCAGTTTTAAAGAACTTATATGTAAACGTTTCTCATACGAGAATTGCAAACTCCAGGCAATGCAAAGAAACACATTTCAATAACATAGCAACCAGCTTTTAAAATATCGCTTTAGCTATGTGCTCCCTTATTTCCCTTCAAATTACAATGAAGCAAGTAATTGACCATTTATGCTAATGTTTAACTCAATTAGCATGAAGTACGAGATAGAAGAATAAGCTTTTTAATAATAATTTGTTATAGAGATGTAGAAGAAGTCATGTGATCGGAACACATCCGATTTTTCAAATGTTTACTTTCTCTGCATGTACTATTTATATTGTGTGGGGAGAAGGTATTGCATTACACCTACAAACTATATATCGAGATTCCACCGGAAATATACGTTTTAGCGTACCCCAAAATCACTTTAAAAAAATGTGTCCATGTGTTCGGGTTTCTGTTAACACGATAATTCAAAAACGAAAACTCGGTAAAATACCGCACTTGGTAGTTGAGTTTAGTATCTTCCATGGATGTGACATGAAGATTTTGAGGAAAATCCCCCCCCCAAACTGCCCTTTACATGGAAAATTTTTCGATAATTTTGATTTGCTCAAAAATGACTAACGATTTTATTTAAAATACCGTATATTAAAGATATTTACATCACAAATAAAAAAATATATATATATATATATATATTAAATTTCCTGGCAATAACCTCTGAAGACATGTTTATTCTGGGTGAATTTTGCATAACTGGTAAACCGTAAGAGATAGACAAAAACTTACTACACAAAACATGTAGATCTCGTTAAAACACACAATTTATGTTATATATGTGTGTGTATGTATATATACATTTAAGGTGGAGACTTCCACTATATTTTTCATTCTAAAACAAAACACTACAGCTTTTAATGCAAATATTTCATGTTTATAATGTAAAAATAACCCTGCATATTTGTATTTTATTGTTGATGGCTGGTATAATCAGAAAACATACACCAACATCATTATAAAAATTAAAACCTTAACAAAACACATTTGTGTAAAACGCGATTGCGGACACTAAGGGGTTAATATCTTATTTGCTACCAGGAGCTAATATCATATTTGCTTTCAATCTATGCTATTAAATGGTCAAAAAACATCCACTGTACCAGTTTCTGTATTTCTTTACCCCCCCCCCACGGTAACACACACACCCACACACATACAAATACCATAGGAGATTATTTATAACAGTGGTTTGATTATATTCCCTCGACTGCTGATGCTTTCACTGCGTTAGGGAGCACTTCATTTATTATGTCAAGACTACTTTTATCCAGTTTTAAAGCCCCTCTCGCGAGCCACTTATCACATTTTCAGCACATTTTGGTTTGTTTTTTTTTTATTCATCACCCTTAAAGCGTCCGTTATGTAAATTTTTAAGGGCAACAAAATTACCATTAATTTTTATTTAAATAAAATGTTCTTTATGTTATTTCTACATCGATGCTATTAGATTAAACATTTTGATTTAGCAATTTGAAGTTCAAGCGAAACTTTTAATCTACATTTTAAGATAGGGAAGAAAGAAAGTAATACGTCCATATCATACATTCCATTTTATTCATGTCATATCCTTTTTGTTTTATTTAATTTAATTTATTAAACATGCTTTACATACATGAACACACTTTGACACATACATGAATATGACTTTTCAACATAAAAATGTCTCAATCCAACAGTTTTTACATTTATGATTAACAATAAACATCTATATACACATTTAACAGACGTTTATATCAACTATGTAAAAAGTTTGGCATCAAATAGTATACTGCCATTTGCATTTTCGTCTACAGATTAATACGAGTATATAGACTATCCAAATATGCTTACATACAGATTGATATTAATTACGTATAAAAGTATACATCAACACGGCGCATTGTTATACACATACTGATCTACAGAATAACATACGTGATTAGTTAAAACTCCCACACACCCGTATAACTTTTGACGTATGCGGCTGATTAACACGAGACTTGATATCAGGAAATATTTATGTCCCGGGAACAATAGTATAAAAATAATAAATAAAATTAAAATAATAAATTCAAAACTTAATATCTTTATTAATAAATGCTTACGTTTAGAAGAAAATGCCCACTAACCGAAAAAATATAAAATGAAATATTATTAACACTAAATATTTTAATACATTAAATACAAAAATTAAAATATATTAATGCTTTTTTGCTAATTTTATGTTAACCGTGTCTGCAACTTTCTTATTTTAAATGGAACATCCATTTTTTCAGGTTTGGATAGTAGTCTTGAGTATCTTTTCAACACGTGCCCACAATAGAAAAACAAATAAAAATAAAATAGGAAAACAGATAATTCCATACTCAAATTCATAACTCTCAGCTAGTTGACAATATTGATCACAGAAACCGTTTATGAAATGACTTAGAATTTAGAAATGTCTCTGGTATTCGATGCTCCGGATCTTTTAAGTTGTTGGGTCTGTCTCGATATAATCCCACAAAAAGAAGTCCAATGTGACATACCTGGGGATCTTGCTTGCTAACCTCTCCTGCTAATTCAAGGTGTGGAAATATTGGTGTATGAAGTGGCGAACATTCTATCCAAAATGATCTGGAACCCCATATTGTTGAAACAAGATGTTTGGCGGCACTGGTAGTCATGGTCGTTGGCGCGTTTGGCGTAGACGTACTGCCGCAAAAGCGTCGCGTGTTCGAATCCCGCTATGGGTATGGATGTTTAGTGTTATGTGTTTCTGTGTTTGTATACGTCTAAGTCATTCTATCCTCCTGATGACCAATGCCAATTACACCTAAAGACCAATGAAAGTAAAAAGAAAGAAAATAAAACAACATATCATCTTTGTGTAGCCGATGGTCTGACTGAGTGTGGAAACAAGTTTGTGATGATCAGAACTGCTTGATTCCGAAGCAACTCCAAGTATCTATTAACGTTTATTGTTTCTCTAAAGAAGAAAGTAGCAGTAGTAGTAGTAATAATAATATGGCTACCAACAGTAACGACTAAATATTACATTTCTGCGGATATTGCATTTGGTTCTCATCCTCTATTATAGATTTACGCTTGATCAATATCAGCAGTTGCATCTGTTGACAAGTCCATCCAGGGAGAGCGTGGATAACACAATAAGTGCATTGTCGTTAATACGTTCTTTTGTCAGGATTGTCCACTGAAAGCTCATGTAAAATTTAATTTTACGAGTATAAGGACGTTGCTTGCCATTTTAAAGGATTTTCATCACGGAGTTTTTGGCTTATACTGGATTGCCAAATTTGAGGAACACACTTTTGGATTTTCTCGTTCACCGAGGAGAAAATTCAATCAAGTATTCTCAGTTGCAGCTTTCGGAAGGTGTGATCTTAGCAAGTTCTTCATGCTTCTGGTGTCAGTAGATTTTCTTACAGCCCTTGTGTCTGTTGTATGTGGAATTGAAGCCGAACTAGGTACTTATCATTAAATATATTGATCGCTTCGCAATAAGACGGTTGTCTGCCTCCTAGCCGACCATCATTTAAATTAGAATCGTCCTTTGTGGTGTAATTGTGTCGTACCTAAGGTTGCGGTTTTAAACCCGGTGGAGGGCAATGGATTTTTTTGGGCGTAAAAATCCTTAGCATGGCTTCCTTC
The DNA here is from genome assembly GCA_030762935.1 of Hymenopus coronatus. Taxonomy (NCBI): domain Eukaryota; kingdom Metazoa; phylum Arthropoda; class Insecta; order Mantodea; family Hymenopodidae; genus Hymenopus; species Hymenopus coronatus. The sequence goes on along the minus strand of CM060882.1, from coordinate 150,139,428 downwards.
GGAAGGGAAGTAAAGCCGTTGGTCCCGTGTTGTAGATTTACAGCACGTAAAAGAATCGCAAGCCTGATAAAGGTGCCTCTGAGCAAAATTAAGTGGTCTTTCAAGCCCGATATAAAATGGGACGCTGAGAACTACAGCAGTTAAAAAAAGTCTTAAAAAAAAAAAAAATTACAATCCTTTCCTTTTCACTCAACAACAGGTGGAATACCTAGATGCCAAATTAAATCTGACATCTAGTTATTCTATCTATTAAATCTGTAAATCAGATCGTATCAATAAACATGTTCCATGGTTAAAAAACAAAGGACAGTCAAATACGCATGTTTCCATTGATGTAAAGAAAGGGCACACAAATAAACGTGTTTTATTAAAGAGTATAGCCAAATCACAGGAAGAAGGAAATGTTTACTCCATAAAATAATTCTGGTTTTTAAAATTGCTTTTTACTCAGCAATTTTCGGTTAACTCGGAAATAGAAAAAATCGTTAATATGTATCATTTTTGAATTCTATGCAAAACACTATCTCTGTACAATACAATTGTGCTGGTACAATATACATATGTGTAAATACACAAGCAACGTGTTTTGAGGTAGCAGTCCTATGCCTGTCCCCAAGCATAAACAATAATATAATTTACAAGTAGATAGATGTCCACAAAGTCTGTGTGTCTTTTTTTTTTAATCGTCATAAATGCCGAGGTGGTGCAAGTTGAGCTGGGATGCAGTTGAACAGATTATTGGGGTGGAAAAGACTGGAGCTCAGTGTTGCATCAACGGTTGGTACGTTTAAATCTTTATGCAGGTTGTCATGGCCGCGATGAGCCGGTGTGCCCGTTGTTTGAACTCGTTTTATCTGGGATTTTGATGCAGATCCCCATATTGGGCAACCATACATCCACGTAGATCTAATCAATGACAAGTATATTATACTTTTCAAATGAAGTGGCAAGGGAGAAGATTCTTTGATTACATTTTTAACTTTATGCAGCTGTTACAAAGGCTTCGAATTAGTTTATTTATTTGCATCTCCCATGTTAGTTTTGTGTACAAATGTAGGCCAAGATATCTCACTAAATCATTGGCTTCCTCGGCTTGTAGAGTAATATTATTATGCTGAATCTTAAGTACCAATAGTTAATTTAATAACGTAATCGCAGCATTTAACCAATTAAATGCATTTAAAACTGGTTGTATTAATTTTGATTTGCTTCTTTGTTAAGAACAACTTTGTGTAATTCTTGAGCAGCTAATCCATGGTGGACAACGTAACAAACTAGATGTAATAGCGATGAAAACAAAATATGAGTATTACCACGTTTTCTGTGAAAAGTTCCTTCAGGGCCTTTGGCTAGCAATATAAAATGCTGATAGCAAGGAATTTTACTCTAGGTATTACTTAGGTAGTTATTACAGATAGAAGGACAACTATCAAAAACAAAAAAATTGTTGACTCATATATTGATTTGAAATAAAATGTTTTGAATGTGGAAATCGAGGGTTTTACCATTACTGTTACTTTATAGTTTACCTGTTGATTTTCACTTGTCATGTGATTAGTCACTAGTTCTATCCGAAAATGGCCACGAAATTAATGTGGATTTATGTAGAATATTCAATATAAGCGCCACCAATTAAAACTAATAAAGGCATTTTAAGACTATTTTCAACGCAATATCTTGCTTCCGAGCATTGCTTAAGTTGGTGTGATATTATACAAGTGCTGATATGGATTTCAATCTGAAGCAATGGTATCAAATATACAAGTGCGTGTGAAAGATATTTTTTCAAAAATGTTTATGGAGTTTGCTGCACCAAGGCAGAACTCTGACTCTTTTAGGCTAAAATCCTATCCTGTTTCATATTTTGCGACTTTCAATTGCTACAGAGTTAACCAAATACCTACCTGCAAATATTTTAACGATAAAACTCGGGTAGAGTATATTTTTAGTTAATAATTCCAAAACAACAAAACATTTTGATTAACACCTAACTACTGACTGCATAGCTTTTTGTTTTAATTCTGTAAAATCTTGAACCATTAGTGAATAATTATAAAGAAGCTGATAAGATACATACATACATACATACATACATACATACATACATACATACATACATACATACATACATACATACATACATACATACATACATACATACATACATACATACATACATACATGCATACATGCATACATGCATACATGCATACATGCATACATACACACATACATACACACATACACACATACACACATACATACACACATACATACACACATACATACATACTTACATACATACATACATACTTACATACATACATACATACATACACACATACATACATACATACATACATACATACATACATACATACATACATACATACATACATACATACATACATACATACATACATACATACATACATACATACATACACACATACATACACATACATACACACTTACACACATACATACATACATACATACATACATACATACATACATACATACATACATACATACATACATACATACATACATACATACATACATACATACACACACACACATACATACATACATACATACATACATACATACATACATACATACATACATACATACATACATACATACATACATACATACATACATACATACATACATACATACATACATACATACATACATACAAATACACACACACATACATACAGCCTCCCCTCGTCGCATCTATGTAACCCGCAGTTTATAGCCTAATGTGTAAAAAGTGTCCCTTTTAGTAAACAAACTTATTATAACTCTGCCCTTCTATTCCGCAATATAGCAACCATCATTTATGATTAAAGGCCTAAATGAGAACCAAAGATCTGCGAAAGGCTTAAAAAAAGACGGCTTTTCATTGATATAGTGCTGGCAAGGTGGTAGTTCGGAATGCTTCCCCGAAGAAAGGACTGATTACGTGGGTTCTGGCCGGGTGGATTAACTGCCGGAATGTGGTAAAGCAAAGTTTACTGTCGGAGTTTCGTATCTAATGCTTACATCAAACTTTTACCTTTTCTATTTGTGTTCATTTCCAATATTTTAGTATACTTATTTGTTTAATGTTGTTTTTGGCTCTTCTGTGAGCTAAAAAACACAAGGATTACAATCAGAAAATTGTGTGTCATATTTACCCCTATAAGTTTTATCGCATCTAGTGTTGCAAACCGTTTTACGTAGTTAGTTTTCATTCCTTTGGGCGCAGGTCGAAATTATCAAATCTAACAATTTTTATTTCATGTTTAAACTTTATGTTTCACTCCTTCTACTGACAAAGGAGATGTAAACGTGCAAGATTTACGGGTAAACAGAATAATAAATTGCGTGATTTTCATCAAGGAAGTAAATGTTCAAAATGACGACCCCCTACATCAATGCACATTTGGGTACGTAGCCGGAGAAACCTTCTTGCATGCTGTAACATGCGTGATGTAATCTGCCTGCATTCTTCACTTATGAGTGCCCGTAAATGATTTGGGCTTTGAGGTTCTTGAGCGTAGACCCGATCCTTTAAATGACCCCACAGAAAGAAATCCAGTGGGGTGAGATTAGGTGATCTAGGAGATCATGCGATTGAGCCCCCTCGATCAATCCATTTTTGTGGATATGTTCTAGTAAGGGATTCCTTACAATCAGTGGCCAGTGAGTTGGAGCTACATCCTGCTGGAACCACATTGCTGCCCTTTTCACTAGTGGCACATTTTCCAGTAGCAATGATAGCTCTTCTTGCAGAAATGTAGGGTACCATGGTCCTGTAAGGTTGCCTTCAAAAAGTGCGGTCCAATTACCTGGTCACCTGTTATGCCGTACCAGATATTGATGCTCCACTGTACCTGGAATGCAGCTTCTCTCATCCAGTGAGGATTACCTGTGCATATTATGGCGGTTAACAGTTCCGTTATTGTGGTACGTGGCTTCATCACTGAAGAGATCGCTCCCCAAAAATTCTGCATCCATTTACGCTCGCTGCTGTAGCTACTGTGCGTACATCACTCGCGTTTGAAAGTCACGTCCGAGGAGAGCCTGATATAGTTGTAGATGGTACGGATGATATTTATTGCGGTGCAACATTAGCATCACTAAGGACTGACTTATGTGCATATGTTGTGCTATAGCCCTTGAACTGGTATGTGGATTGTGTTCTATTGTGTTTCGCACGGTTTCTTCATTACCTCCAGAGGTTACTGAAGCATCGCGACCAGGTGGTGTTCTTCCAATTGATCCTGTTTCAGAAGGTGGCTTTCAACCCTTCACAAAGTGTCTGCAGTAGGTGCCCTTCTTCCTGGAAACTGTATACATTATGACAGCAGCCGTGTCTCATAGAAATGTTTCAAATACTGAGTAGATAATGCAGAGTTTATTCACGCCAAGTATTGACGCATGCGCAAATACCCAAAGACACTTTGCATGTATGAAGTGTTTTAAACTTGGATGAATGGGTCAAGCATACCGACACAATAAATTACCTACTAAGAAGTATATCTATAAATTATCCACCTGGAAAACATAGGAATTATTCTATTTTGTACACCTTATAATGCTATCAAAAAGTTGATTGTATCATAATATCAAATTATATGCCCAAAGGTATATAACAAAATGTAATACAATTTTTGAGTTTAAGATCAAGGATTAGAAATCGAACTAAAGTGGATGGCACAGTGATAAAGCCACCATGAAAATACCATTCGGCCAATGCTACCTTGAAAACTAATGGTCAGATATACGAATAAATAATATCAGAATCTTTGCACGTGTTTAGAACTTTATTACAGCGTTTAGTGCTCTTTTTGGTAGTTTTAACTTAAATAAACTGCATAGCCATTACAACCATGTTGAGATGAAGTATGCCATAGTTTGTAGCATAAGTGAAATTATCAATATTTAGCAGTTTTTGGCAAAGCTGTGCAACGAACATTTACTGGCTGACGCGTTAAATCCAATTGGTACACTGCGTAGACCTGCCATTTTGTTTTCAAATGGTTTTGTCAACCGATGCATGTTATAGATTGTTCCTTCAGGGTTTTCAAAGGTGTATGAACGTATGCTAAGGAATAAGAGTTTGTAAAACCGGCTAAATGAACTACTACAGATACCAATGTCAGGGTACAATATTTTTCGTATCGACATGCATAGCGATTGCATTCTGTTTTGTAAAACACTTATGCACTGGTTATCCATCCCTCCTCTGTAAAGTGTTATGCAAATCAGTCATTAGAAGGCATTCAAGAAAGGCGTAAGTCACATATTTCGCGTAGCAGGTTGCATAAATTCCAAAATAAATAAGGGCAGCTGACACACTTTATATATATAAAATAGATTTTCGTTCATAAGACCGTCTATATAAATTCTCGGATTTCCAGTTACATAATTCGTCTGTTAATTCCCACGTAAAATCAGTACAATAATGGCAAGATGGTCGGTCCAATATGAGTAGGGGAGAAGTGCATAAAACGACGACATAACAATAAATTGACATACAACTCAGATTGGAATTTTGTCAAAAATATTCTAAGGCGTCTGCACTGCTTATGAATCGGTATCATAAGAGTTTACGGTGTTTGTTTACTCACCATATTAAAGATCCCAACAAATGAAGGGGTACAACAGAAAATTTGGTTAAATGTAATTGTAAGGCCATCGGTCCAAACAAAGTCCATAACTAGCCTTAATGAATGCTATCGTCTAAGGCGTTATCTCTCCCGTTCAGTAGACTTTTCCATAGAGCATGAAGGCCCAACTACGTATATCTATAGTGGTTATCTATTTAAATACAGGGAGCAACTGAATCAGTTTTTTTTTTTTTAAATTTATCCCTGACGCTTTGAAGAGTTGTCTTCTTTTGACTGGTCTTTTGATGGTAATCATTTAGGTATAGCCGATGTATAGCTGCTGTATTGATTCACTTTAATGGTTATTTTCCTATCATTCAATGAGAATCGAACATATAATCCGAACAAGAACCTCAGCAATCAGCTAATATTGTTTTTATTGCTTTTCAAAAAGAATGAATTGTATTTCTAAAGATCAAGATAAATTGAAGTAACATTTGGAAGGTGGAAAGGCTTTCATTAAAGAAATTCACTGAAAACAAATGCTTTTTGTAAATAACAGCTCTTGAGTTTGAAAATCTTGTTTACTGTTAACAATAATTGCTTCTTTAAAATTACTTCCGAGGTTTGCAGAAGCCAATAAAAGGATGAAAATGTTGATGATGATGCTTATTATTATTATTATTATTATTATTATTATTATTGATAAACTGATCATGTTTGTTTTCCTCTGCATTATAATGCCTTACAAAATACAGTGATTGTGTTTGTATAGGTAAAATAATGAAATTAAATTCAGTTTTATTTATGGTCATTCTTTAACTGTTGACGTTCTCAGCGTCCCATTCTACATATATAGGGCAAGAAATATAGGTTAATTTTGCTAGAGGTTTTTTTTCAGACTTGAGGTTCTTTTACGTGTCATAAATTTACTTCAACGGGCAACCGGCTTTATTCGCTTCCGAAGGAAGCCATGCTATGGTATTTTACGAACGATAAAATCCATCGCCCTCCACCGTGTTTGAACAACAACAACAACAACAATAATAATAATAATATGACGAATGATTTTCAAATTGTCGAAAAATCCGTGAGTCACGAGCCAATAAGAGGATTTATCTAGATCATTTGAAACATACAAGTAACAATTGCCAGGACTATTTTCCGAATAATATGAGTTAATAATGTCCATAATGATACTTCATATGTTTACAACAAATGATAAAATAATTTCAAAACGCTGGTTACTGCAGCTATGATTTTAATACCAAAATACTGACGAGTTATCCTAAACAGTGTTTTTAATTTGTGGTAGTTTTAATAATAGGACAATATTTCAAATAGTTCATGACTTTTCATCACCATTAGGTATATTATAGCATATATATATATATATAGTTACGCACACCTCATACCATTCACTTTAGATAATAGTGCATAGCATAGCTGTGACCACTGTTAAATCATTTAGGTCATACCTATGTTTTATTTAGTTAACAAAGAGTAACATACCGCAACATTGGCAAAATATGTTATTATTATTATTATTATTAAGTTGGTAACAGAAGGGCAAGAATCTCATCGAAATACAGTTTAACTATAGAAATCGATTACTGTAATTGTAGATAATTCTTAGTACCATGCACGCTTCTGTTACTATTGTCAACAGTGAAAAGAAAATGACGAAACCATAAGCTTTACATCTAATGGTGTTTGGTGCTGAGTTAGTTCACCAGATAGATGTCTAGGCTATACACAGTCATGTGTGCTTCTCGGGGATGGCCAGTACATTAATAATAATTTGGAAAAGATACGCACTTGATTTAGAAGATTCATAAAACATGTACAAATTGGCAAAGTATCAGTGGCAGGAATTTCATCTTAGGAACTTCATGCTTCATTTATGGAAGGAGGAGTCGTGCATTTCCAAATCTAGAGAATGTTTTGATGATAAACGAAGAAAGGTCAACAGTCTCATAAACGCGAGTGAGGTGCAAAGTTGTAAATTGTGCAGGGAACAAAAATTTTGACGTGTGTATGTGGCATCCAACAAGTCTGCGTGTGAAAAATGCACAGCCATAACAAAGATGTGATATTCAAAATGAGTTTACACCCCTCTTAATTCCTCTTTTATTTTCTCTGCCATCTAAATAGAAGTTAGAGAACTATTTTTTTTTTATGTAGCTTAACATCCTTTAACCTGGTTAGTCATATCGGAGGATGAATGCAATTGGTGAAATGATGCTCAAATGATCTCGAGGTCTATGGAGCTTAAAGTTATTCGACATTCATCATCAAGGGAAAACCCCGAGAAAAACTTATCTTTCACCCTAAGCGAGATTCGAACTTACGACCTTTTGAATGTGAGGCAGACACGCAGAGAACTATTGAACTTCAAAATTCGATGCCGTGATTTCACCGGAAATGCATGTTTTAAGAACCTCGGAATCCAAAGGAAGCATTTTTAGAAAAACGTCCGTGTGTGACTGTGAACAACTAAATTCAAAAACCAAAAATAGGTAAACTTGATATCTAAAAACAGAATCGTCCACGGAAGTGACACGAAGATTTTCAAGAGAAATACTCACCCAAAACTACCCTTTACCTGGGACATTTTTCGAAAATGTTGTTTTCCACAAAAATATCTCTAACGATTTTTATTAAATACTATATGTTTAACATATTTTCATGGCATATGAAGTGTATATTTTGCGAAATAGCCTCTCAAGTCCTAATCATTCAGGAGGACTTTAGCATAATTGAAAAACCGTAAGCGAGAGACAGAAACTTACTACACAAAAATATATGCATTTTGTTAAAATACACATTTTATTTCAAATGCATCTGTATATAACAAACCATTTTGGATATAGGCCATGTATTACATGTTATTGATTTCAGTTTTTCAGTACTTATATTTTTCATAAACGGACCGTCGTTATTTGTTTTCCTTTCTCCTGGCCAAGCAAAATCAACGGTTTCAAAGACATTACATAGTGACTACTTTTAAAATATTTGACTATCGCTTTAGCCAGTGTATTCCCCAATTCCCGTTATTTCTACTAGAAAATATGGAATAAAAGCATTTCCACAAAGTTTATCCTGATTAAGGTACAAATAAATCTAAGAAAGAGCATTTTTAAGAATAGATTGTGAATGAATGGTAGAGAAACTCATGTGAATGCAACACATCATCTTTTTACTTTATCTCCACCTACAACTGTTAAACTATAAGAGAGACAAATACTTGCTACACAAGAAATGTAAATCTCGTTAAAACACAATTTATGCCAAATATCTACATTGCTCTTACGCAGTAAACTATTTTGGAGATAATGAAGAAACGAGTCATCAATTCATATTAGAGCAAGAAAACTTTACAGGAAAATTGCCCCTAGAACCTGCTGCATTAGCATATATGCTGTACCTTCCAATGCTGCAATCTTAAGAACTGTTCCTTCATACAAAACTGTGTTATGTGATAATAGAAAATCGTTTACGTCGTTATCTATTGGCATCAGCAAATAATCTTCGTGTTTTCTATAAATATCTTTACAATCTAGACTGTTGTGAAAAAAAGTTCTTAAGTGCATCTCCCAAAACTAAAACATTTTGGTGCCTATACTGATCCACGAATGAAAATCTCAATAAGCACACATAAAACCTAAAATAAAGGTTTATGTCGATTAAAAATCCAGGCCCTGATTAACACTTTCATGCCACAAAATTGTTCCGAAATTCTTGGAAGTTGGCCCCAAGTTTATACACCTATGGAGGAACTTTTTTCTAAAGAGCCCCCTCCTCAGTGATAACGATCAAATATCTATATTTCGTTTTACCCTTACGGAGACGCAACCTTCAACATGGCTGACACGCCGATTTTCCTAGTCAAGCCTAGCTTCTACCTTTGATTTTTCCTATCGTCTCTCTAATTCTGAAATTTTTAATATTTTACCTTGCATCCTCTTGGTTACTTTAAATTTTTACCAGATGTGGTCCTTTTGTGGAGCCAGTCTCTTTCTTAGCTAAAAGAAAAATCTGATGTGTTCCATTCACATGACTTTCTACACATCTCCGCAACAAATTATTGTTAAAAAGCTTATGCTTCTATTTACCTAACTCTACTCGCGAAAAAAGTAGTAGAAATGGTCTTATTACTTGCTTCCTAGTAAGTAGAAACGAAATAAGGGAGTACCATAGGTTAAATTGACAGTCAAAAGCTGGTTGCTTTGTGACTGAAGTTCCTTTGTTTGTATGGACAGGAGTTGACAATTTCTGTATGAGAAAAGTATGTTTTTCAAAGCTGAAATTAAAAACAAGAAATATCTCAAAAGCGATCAACTCCACGAAAAAAACGTACATGACATAAATTGTGTGTTTTATCCTGATATACATTTTTTGTGTAGTAAGCCTTGTCTATCTCTTACGGTTTACCAGTTATGCAAAATTCAATAAAATTCATCCAGAACAAAGTAGCCTTCAGAGGCTATTCCCAGAAAATTCAAGATATACATTATATTTGTCAGGTAGATAGATATCTTTAATATACGATATTTTAATCAAAATCGTTAGAGCCATTTTTGATAAAATCAAAACTTTCGAAAATGTTTCCATATAAAGGGTAGTTAGGGGTGGGGGGATTTTCTTGAAAATCTTCGTGTCGCATCCTTGGAAGATACTGAACTTAAATACCAAAATTTGTATTTAACGGACTTTTCGTTTTTGAGCTATGCTATCCACACACACATACACACACACGTACACACGGACCTTTTTCCAATTGTTACTTTCTCTACGCGTACTAAGTACATAGTGTATAGAGAAGGTATTGTAATGCACCCAAAAATTCGATACCAAGATTTCACCAGAAATACATGTTTTGGGTCCCCTAAATCCAAAAAAAAGCATTTTTGGAAAAAGATCCGTGTGTGTGTGCATATGTGTGTGTGTCTGTGTGTCTGTGGACAGCATAGCTCAAAAACGAAAACATCATTAAATACCAAACTTGTATTTAAGTTTGGTATCTTTCATGGATGCGACACGAAAATTTTTAAGAAAAAACCCCCACCCCAACTACCCTTTACATGGAACTTTTTTCAAAACTTTTGATTTTCGCAAAACTGGCTCTAACTATTTTGGTTAAATTATCGTATATTAAAGATATTTACCTGACAAATAATATGTATATCTTGAATTTTCTGGGAATAGCCTCTGAAGACTACTTTATTCTGGATGAATTTTACGAAATTTTACATAACTGCTAAACCGTAAGAAATAGACAAAAAATTACCACACAAAAAATGTAGACAACATTAAAACCCACATTTTAAGTTATATAAATTTTTTTCGAGGAGCTGATCGTTTTTGAGATATTCCTTGTTTTTGGTTTCAGGTTTAAAAAACTTTTCTCATACAGAAATTTGTCAACTCGTGTCTATACAAACAAAGGAACTTCGGGCACCTAGTAACCAGGTTTTGACTTCATTTTAATCTATGATATATTGCTTCTACTTATAAGGAAGCAAGTAATAAACTATTTCTACTAATTTTTTCTCAATTAGCTTGAAATAAATAGAAGAATAAGCTTATTAACAATAATTTGTTACACAGAAATAGAGAAAGTCATGTGAATGAAACACATCAGATTTTTTTTTTATTCAGGTGGGCACCATGTATTACCGGAGAAATCTTGGTATCGAATTTTTGGGTGGAACACAATACCTTCTCCATACACTATGTACATAGTACGTGTAGAGAGAGTAAAAATCTGATGTGTTTCATTCACATGACTTTCTCTATATCTCTGCAACAAACTACTGTTAAAAAGCTTATGCTTCTATTTACATCAGCTAATCGAGAAAAAATTAGCAGAAATAGCCTTATTACTTGCTTCCTTCTAAGTAGAAGCGAAATAAGGGAGTATTATAGGTTAAAGTGATAAGCAAAAGCTGGTGGCTATGTCACTGAAGTTTCTTTGTTTGTATGGACAGCAGTTGACAAATTCCAGTATGAGAAAAGTATAAGGTTTTTATAGCAGAAACCAAAAATAAGGAATGTCTCAAAATCGATATATTCAACGAAAAAAATGTATATAACATAAATTGTGTGTTTTAACGTGATATACATATTTTGTGTAGTGTTTTTGTCCATTTCTTACGGTTTAGCAGTTATTCAAAATTCTCCGTAAAATTCATCCAGAATAAAGTAGTCTTCAGAGGCTATTCCCAGAAAATTCAAGATATACATTTTATTTGTGAGATAAATGTCTTAATATATGACATTTAAATCGTTAGAGCCATTTTTGAGAAAATCGAAATTTTCGAAAAAAATTCCATGTAAAGGGTAGTTTGGGGTGGGAGGGTTTTTCTGAAAATCTTCGTGTCACATCCCTGGAAACTAATAAACTTAAATATCAAGTTTGGTATTTTACCGACTTTTCGGTTTTGAGTCATCGTGTTCACAGACACTTTTGTATTTTATTTGACTCTCTTTCATATTATTGTCAAAATGTGATCTTTCCATTTATTGATTTTAAAATGAAATGCCGTATATTTTTCCTTGTACGGGTAAGTATAACGCTTGGTTGCAACAGTAAGTTAAATAAGATCGAGTGCAGTTTTAAATAATTGACATAAGTATACTTAAGAATGAGCATTGTTCAAAATGTCCTCCGTGGAGTAGGGGTAACGAGCTAGCCCAGGCGTGTCCAAATTGAAGCAGCTGAGGGGAACTCATTCCTCTCTGGCGAAGCATTGGGGCATGCCGCTATGCAACGAAATGGAATGCTTGTAAACACGAGGCTTTATTCCTGTGCATGTATTTGTCTTTTTTTTTTTTTTTTTTTTTTTTTTACTTCGGTGCTATGTTTTGTTTATTATGAGTGTATCAATATCTGCTACTAAGAATGATGTATAGAGCCTTAATAGATAAACCTAGAGTATTTTGGCTTGTAAATGTATGTGGAGCCAAAGATTTACATTAAATGTGATGGAAATAATCGCAATTTGGAAAATAAGTCTTATTTAGGTGACGTTTTAAATAAATCCCATCCTCTTTTTTTCGAATGTTTTATTTTCGTACACTTTTGTAGAGCAAGTAATTCCATTTGCAGTTCTTGTGGAGCCTCTGCAAATGATACAAAAATGATATTTCCGCGTTTCGAAACTGACATTCTGTTTTTTGCTTACAAACACCACACTTGCTACCGAGCATTATGTGTATGTATAACAAACGTGTGACTCACCAACATTTCCGATTCTTGCTGGCTGGAGTCGGAGAAAGAGTTCTGTCAGTACCTCGCAAGCGTAGCTAACGAGAGCTAGAGTGTATCTCATTAGCTACCTCGCGAGTTAACTTTGGATATGCCTATGTTAGCCTCTAGCTCCCAAACGCAGCGGAGGGCGATAGATTGGCATGCCTTCCTTCGGAAGAGAAGTAAATCGAGTGGTTCCTACTCGTAAATTTACGGCACGTAGAAAACCTCAAGCATGATAAAGAGGCCGCTGATCAAAATTAAGCTGTCTTTCCTACCTAATAAAGAATGAGACGATGAAATCCACAGCATTTAAAGAGCGTTCATAAATAAAACTATCTCATTTAGTTCTAAATGCTTACTTTTTATACACATTTAAATTTTATAACCTCTTAGTCTGTGTAGTGAGTAAACATTTATACTAAAATGCTTATATGTCTCTCCTGAAAGTTTTCTTAAGGTTTGTTGCACGATTTTGTTTTGTTGTGTTATTCACGTTTTTAATCAGCTGCAAAAAGTTTTAACCTTATCGAAGAAAGCACTATCCCTAACATTTTATGCCTCCCCTCCCGCACAAAACTGATGAGCTACCCCTGGGTCTCCTTAACATCACAGCCATAGGATTTTTTTTTTTTATAAGTTTAATTGCCCTTTAACCTGGGAGATCTCATTTGGGACGATGAATGAAAATGTGAAATGATGCTCAAATAAACTGGGGCCCACAGAGCCTAAGGTTACCGGTCAGTTGACAAAATATGTGGTTTCGTCGTTATAGGTTAAATTTCTTGGAGAAGTTGCTCCTAGTGAATTGAGCATAGAGCATATTTGCACAGGTAAAACCATTACAGCTACATGTGTTATGTGTTTGGATTGTTACAGATGGGTTGCAGAATCGAAGTGTAAGCAGTAGCACAGAGTTGGAAGAAGTTCCTGATACGGTAAATAAAGTTGCCAGCAAAATGCAACTCAAACGAGAATTGGGCCTCTTCAGCGCTGTCAACCTTATTGTCGGCGTTATGATCGGCAAGTACATCATTATAATCAACAACAACAATAACAATAATTTAGGCTTACTATCTAGGATTTTAGCCATTCTAACAACTCTTACTCTGGCAGTCCTAGAATTCTGCAGGATACTGGCGTTATGGTGTTTGGTACAGAAACATGACTTTATGGAAATGTATGTTCCCGTGCTACACATAGATACCACAATTTCACATCAAGTACTCAAAACGCGTATTTCTTTTGGGTGACACTACAGTAAAAATATTAATACTCTCGGTTAATTGAAACCATATTTAACGTATTAATAGGCATTACTTAGGTGAAGATTTCTAATGTTAAAAACAAAATTCTAATCTGACTGCTACGCACCTTCACGCTCTATAGCAACTATAACGTGGTTATGTGTGAGCGTATGTAATCACTTGGTGATCAGCATGGATATGATACGGTTCCGGTGAAATCTTTACAGTTCTTGAAATTCAATGGATTTGACTTTACAATGTTTCACATTTATACTGGTTATTAAAAGAGGATAGGTAAGGGCCCATCCAAATAATAAAGTATTTACACAGTGAAGCACTGGATAATAAAACAAAATATAGTTTATAAACAAATTAAAAAAAGTATGTATGAGGTGTGGTCAATAAATAACGGGAACTTTTTAATTTCGTGGGCTATATACAACCGATTTTCAAAACTCTTTCTTATCTTGTAGGTACACATGTTCCTAGTATATGTTTGCATTTTCAGTTGTTTTGAATACTTACTTATTTTTTTTATTTTTATTATTATTATTTTTTATTATATATATATTTTTTTTTTGAGCTTAACATCCTTTAACCTGGTTGGTCATATCGGACGATGACTGACATTGGTGAAATGATTCTCAAATGATCTCGAGGTCCATAGAGCTTAAAGTTACACGACATTTTCGTCTTCTCAGGATAAGGGAAAACCCTGAAAAAGCCTTATCTGGGTAATTCACCCTAAGCATGATTCGAACTTCACGATCTGTTGAATGTGAGGCAGACACGCTACCACCACACTACCCAGGCGGGCTTCTTAGTTTATTGTTGACAGTTAAAACGGTTATACGGGTTTTTGAAGGGTCAGCGAATTTGCATTAAATTTTGCTTGAAAATGGATTAAAATGTTCGAAATGTTAGCTGTGGTTTTTAGCAAATCTACTATGAGTAAGACAAGAGGTTTCGAGTGGTATTGACGTATCAAAGAGGCTCGAGAAGACTCTGAAGACGACGATCCCCTGGACGTCCTAACACATCAATTACTGACGACAATGTGGAAGATGCAACAAATGGTTCTGCCATATGGTTATACAGTCCATAAGGAATACTACCTAGAAGCTATGCGCCGCTTGCATGAAGTAATCCAAAGAAAACGACCAGAATTTTCGCAAAAATATTTGCGAATAATGCTCCTGCTCACACTTCAACGCTTTTCGTGATTTTTGTTGTTTTTTTTTTTTTGGCAAAAACCAGAAACGTTATGTTGCCTCAGCCACCTTTTTCACCGATATGGCTTCCTGCGACTTCTTTCTATTCCCGAGGCTTAAGAGGACGTCATTTAGCCACTATTGGTGAGCTAAAACAGAATCGCTGAAGTAGCTGAACACTATAAGGGAAAGTGAGTTCCAGAATTGCTTCAAGATTGGAAAAACTGCTGGCACAAGTGTATTATATCTGAGGGAGTTTATTTTGAAGAGCATAAAGTTGATGTTGATGCATAAATAAATATTGTTTAAGAAAAACAAAAATTCCTATTATTTTTTATCTCACCTCGTACATTATCTTGACTTCAACTTAGACGTTCAGTTTGTGTAATGGGAGCGAAAGATTATATTCCTGAGCTATAGAAAATGAATATGAATAGCAACTTTGTGCAGAATTGTACTTACTTGCAATTTAAGCAAATATGTGTATTACTGAAGGAACACTTTCAAATTTATTACTAGGCAACTTCCAGAGTGCCAGACTCTCTATTTTAAGTTTGCCTTAGTTAACTTGTGACTTACTCCAAATGGTTAAAAGAACCAAATGGATATTACCCCATTAAAAGTTCCATTCCCCAATTGTGCTAAGACTCCCTAATATGTCGACGTCTTGTGATGGCATCGATGCAACCCAATCTAAACAGCTCGTCGGAACAGCGCTGAATGTGACGTAGCCCTTCCTTAGGTGATGGGTTGGTGAAGACCCGACTAGCTGCCGGCAGAGTTTCTGCCATGGTGACTCAGGACTGACTTACCAGCAACTGGCGATGAACTGACAATTTGGCCATGATTTGGCCTGAATGCAAGCCCATCATATACGACTCATTCATGGAGCAGAGGAAGTCCCGAAGCATATGGAAAGACATTGCCTTAATGCGCATACTCCAGGCGCATTCCTATTCTCCCTTCGAAGCAACTGCCAGCCTTTGGCCATATCACATTTATGCTGAGCAGGCGCCAAATTTCCAATAACATACGTCCCCAGCCATGAAATTGCCTGATAAGCAATCCCATATGGCTGAAGCCTCTCCACACTAACATTCCAACTTCTCATCACAAGCACGACAGCACTAGTGCTGCCATATGGCAGGTAGGCTGACAAGTTTGGAAAAGTATTAACATAATTCATATTCTATTTTCAAAATGGCTAAAATCATGAACATGAAAATATTTGACACAAACTGTGTATTTTTTGAGCATGTACACTTATGTGAAATTGGGTTTTCCGCCACTTATACAACATTATTTAGACTGGCTCGCTAACTCAGTTGTTAGTGCACCTTCCTGCTGTGCGACAGGTCCCCGATTCGGTTCCTAGCTGGGGTGGGAACTTTTCTCTAGCCAAGATAGAGGAATTAAACAATAATTTGTTTTCAACTGCCTCCCTGGTCGAGTGGTCAGCGAGCTGACTTCTCACCCGGAGGTCCCGACTGGGGCGGGGAATTTTTCTTTACCCAGAATTATTCCCTATCCGTGCGTGCGTTTGATAATATAAATATTATTAACTTAATGTTCTGAACCTACAGTTTCACAAGTCAAAGCCCCCGATATGATCATTGAAGTTAAAGGGAGCTATACAAATAATAATAATAATAAAAAAAATCCGGAATATCTCAAAAACGGTTAACTCTACAAAAAAAAAAAAAAAAAAAAAAAATGAATACGACATAAATTGTGAGTTTTAAAGAGATCTCATTTTTTACGTAGTAAGTTTTTGTGTATCTCTTAGGGTTTGGGAATTATCCAAAAGTCTTCAGAGGCTATTCCCAAAAAATTCAAGATATACATTTCGTTTATTATAAAACTAATTTAAACATAAGGTATTTTAATCAAAGTCGTTAGTGCCATTTTTGAGAAAATCAAAATTTTCGCTAACTGTTCCATGTAAAGAGCATGGGGTGTAGGATTTACTTGGAAATCTTCATGTCGCATGTCATGACTTAATACCAAGTTTGGTATTTAAAGGTCTTTTCGTTTTTGAGCTATGCCGTCCACAGACACACATACAGGACCTTTTTTCAAAAGTGCTTTTTTTGGATTTAGGGGGACTCATAACATGTATTTCCGGTGAGATCTCGGTATAGAATTATTGGTGCATTACAATACCTTCTATATACACTATGTACATGGTACGCATAGAGAAAGTAAAAATGAATACATAAATTGTGTGTTTTAATAAGATCTACATTTTTTGTGTAGTAAGTGTTTGTACATTTCTTATGGTTTGCCAGTTATATAAAAGTCATCCAGAATGAAGAGGTCTTTGGAGGCTATTCTCAGAAAAATCAAGCTATACATTTCGATTATCGTAAAAATATTTGTTTACATAAGGTATTTCATTCAAAATCGTTAAGAGCTATTTTGGAGAAAATCAAAATTTTCGAAAAATGCTCAACGTAAATGCTAGTTTTGGTGGATTTTCTTGAAATATTCGTATCGCATCCTTGGAAGATACCAAACTTAAATATCAAGTTCGGTATTTAAGGTTCTTTTCGTTTTTGAGCTATGATGTCCACAGACACAGTCACACACACACACACACACACACACACACACACACACACACACCACACGGACATTTGTCTAATAATGCTTTTTTTGGTTTCAGGGAGTCCCAAATAGGTATGTATATCCGGTAAAATCTCGGTATCGAATTTTTGGGTGCATTACAATACCTTCTCTATGCTTATTTCACTGTAAATACATAATTTAAGACGCCCTGAGTCCAAAAGTCTGATGTGTACCATTCACATGACTTTCTCTACATCTCTCCTACAAACTATTATTAGGAGCTTATTCTTCTATTTACTTCAGCTTAATTCATTTTTTTATACCATAAATTATATTTTTACTTCCTTCCTTAAGCAGAAGGGAAATAAGGGAATATACTAGGCTAAAGTGATAGTCATATCTTTAAAAAGCTGGTTGCTATATGATTGAACTTCCTTTGTTTGTACCACCAGAAGTTGACAAATTTCCGTATGAGAAAGTATAAGTATTTTAAAACAGAAATCAACGGCAAGGAATATCCCAAATAGGTAAACTTCACGAAAACAATGTATATAACAGAAATTTTGTGTCTTAACAAACTCTATGTTTTTTGTTAAGTAAGTTTTTGTTTATCTCTTACGGTTTGCCAGTTATGGAAAATATGAAAAAATTCATCCAGAATAAAAATGTCTTCAGAGGCTCTTCCCAGAAAATTCAAGATATACATTTTATTTGTCGTGCAAAAATCTTTAATATGCGGTATTTTAATCAAAATCGTTAGATCCATTTTTGAGAAAATCAAAATTTTCTAAAATTTGTCCATGTAAAGGATAGCGGTAGGAGATTTTCTTGAAAATCTTACTGTCATATAGTTAGAAGATACTGAACTTAAAAACCAAGTTTGGTATTTAACGGACTTTTCGTTTTTGAGCTATGTTGCCCACCCCCCCCCACACACACACACACAGAAAAACGAAACTTTTTCTAAAAATGCTTTTTTTGGATTCAGGGTTTTCAAAACATATATTTACGGTGAAATCTTGGTATCGAATTTCTGGGTGCAATACAATACCTTCTCTATACACTATATGTACATAGTACGTATAGAGAAAGTATTGATGTGTTCCATTCACACGACTTCCTCTACATTTCTCTGCTTTCTCTACAAATTATTATTATTATTATTATTATTATTATTATTATTTTTATTTTTGCAATATAATTTATTTTGGGTCGCTTTAACAGCATAGTCATATCGCGACGTTACAAATTGTACATAAAATAGTTATTTTCACATTGGTAAAAAACAAAATGATTACATTTATACTTTACATTAATTCAAAAAGTTTACACTGTCTTATAAATATTATTGTCTTTTTGATTTTCTGGTGGTTATGTAGAGCACTTGGTAGGTCATTGAAGCCGGCCTGAAGTCTCTGTTTGGCGTATCTCTGACACTACAGTAGGATATGTAGGACAGTAAGTGGTGTGTTGCAGGTCTCATATTTTGATTCTGGATCTTTATTAATAATGAAGGAATGTGTCAGTTTGCAGTGTCCAATTCTGAGGCGGGTAATTATTGTTTGCTCACGACGCTCTAATTTTCGGAGGGGTTCGAAGAAATTGTAGATCCGGCTCGGGCATGATGCAGTTTGCTGTGGGGTGTTGACCATGTCGTTTTCCAGTTTTCTATAAACAGCTGTTTGGTGTATCTATTAACGTCTTGATGTGTAGAAGTTATTCCGCGGTCTCTGATAGGATATCGGGTGGCTTCCTTTGCAGCTTTATCGGCGTTTTCATTTCCATCGATGTTTGCATGTGACAGTACCCAAGTGAGGATTACTTGTTTTCCAGAGCGCTGAATGATAGAATATGGGTGAAGTATGTCATTTATTAAAGGATGCGTAGGACTTAGATTCTGAGTGGCAAGAATTGTGGTTAGTGAATCAGTGTAAATTACATATTCTGTCTGATTGGCATTTTGAATGATGTGCTGCAATGCTTCCTTAACTGCAAAATCTTCACAGGAGAAAATGGAAAAATATTTCGTTAGTGCGTAGAGCATGGTGTGTGTATGATATATAACCGCACAACCACGACGTCCATCATTTGTTGCTGATCCATCTGTGAAGATTTCCATAACATCTCAATGACTCTCTCGTAGAGCACTGTACATTTGTTTGCAGATGAAATTCGGTGTTTTAGTTTTTGTGTAACAATGAAGTTGAATGTTGATTGTTGGTCGCAGAAGGTGCCAGGGGGACATGTTCGTTTCATAAAGTTGGGGATGAATATTTGGCATTTTAAAGCCTACTTCCTTGCTGTTTATTGTTAAAAAGCTTATTCTTCTATCCACTTCATGCTAATCGAGATAAACATTAGCAGAAATGCCTTCTCGTAAAATGTAGGGAAATAATGGAATATACTAGGCTAAAACGATAGTCAAATCTTTTAAATGCTGGTTGCCACGTGGATGAAATCATTTCTTTGCATTGCCAGGAGTTGACAAATTCCCGTATGTGAAGGTGGAAAAGAAAAAAAAAAAAAAAGAAAAAAAAAAAAAGTATTTTAAAACTGAAATCAATAACAAGGAATACCTCCAAAACGGTCAACTCCACGAAAAAAATGTATATGACTTAAATTGTGTGTTTAAACGATGGCTACATTTTTTGTAAAGCAAGTTTGTCTATCTCTTACGGTTTAGCTACTTATGCAAAATTCAGCAAAATTCATCCTGAATAAGAGGTCTTCAGAGGCTATTCCCAAAAAAATCAAGGTATACATTTTATTTGTCGTGTAAATATCTTTAATGTATAATATTTTAATCAAAATCGTTAGAGCCATTTATAAGAAAATCAAGATTTTCCAAATGTTGTTTCAAATAAAGAGTATTTTGGGGTGGGGGATTTTCCTCAACATCTTCGTGTCACATCCTTGGAAGATATTTAACTTATATACCAAGTTTGGTATTTCTGCCAGGTTTCGTTTTTGAGTTATCGTGTTCCAGACACACAGGACACACGGACACACTCACACACAGATACACACACGGACCTCTTTCTAACAAGGAACCTCTCAAAAACGATGAACTCCACGAAAAAAATGTACGAGGTACGTCCAGAAAGTAAGTTCCGTTTCAATTTATCTACGCTGCACCGCTGCGTCTACCGCACATGCGCACGTGCGCGGTAGACGCTCTGTATCAAGGAGAAGAAACGTGCGCCATTTTGAGATCGCTGTCAGCCACATACGCTTTGTTGTGCTTGTTTACAATGTCGGTGTTGATTGAAAATCCCGCCGCTTGTGAAATCAGATCCGTGATTCGTTTTCTGAATGCTAGGAAAGTGAAACCAATTGAAATTTATCGGTAAATTTGCGAAGTTTACGGACAAAATGCAATGAGAGATTCAATGGTGAGAAGATAGGTCCGACAGTTCAATGAAGGACGTAGTGAAGTGCACGATGAAGAACGAAGTGGGCGTCCATCTTTGGTTCACGCGATTGATGACAAGATCCAGGAAAACCGCAAGTTTATAATTAGTGCTCTCGCTATGGAAGTTCCCCAAAGCTCACGATCACTAATTCATGAAATTGTTACCGAAAAACTGAAATTTCGTAAACTTTGCTCACGTTGAGTACCAACGATTCTTACTGAGCAACACAAAACAAAACGGATGGGTAGTGCACTTCAGTTTTTAACCCGTTTTGATGAAGACGGCGAAGAATTTCTGACACAGGAGATGATACTTGGGTTTCTTACGACACCCCTGAAAGTAAGCGGCAATCAATGGAACGGAGGCACACTTCATTCCCAGCAAAGGTTAAGCCGAAACTCGATGTGACACCTAGAAAAATGATGTGCACAGTGTTCTGGGACTGGAAAGGCATCTTACTCATTGATTTTTCACCGCGTGGCAAAACAATCAAAGCAGATGTTTATTGCGAGACACTTAGGTAATTGCGCCGCGCAATACAGAATAAGCGCCGAGGATTGCTGTCAAAAGGTGTTGTTTTTCTTCACGACAACGCACGACCACACACTGCAAATGTGACGAAAAACCTCCTACAGGGATTTGGCTGGGACGTGTTTGAACATCCTCCGTACACCCCTGACCTTGCTCCTAGCGACTTTCATCTGTTCTTACATCTCAAGTCTTTCCTTGGCGGTCAACACTTCAACAATGACGAAGAGCTGAAAGAAAGACACAGGGGGCAAACTTCTATGAAGAAGGTATACAAAAACTTGTGCCACGCTATGACAAATGCCTGCAAAATTTCGGCAGTTATGTGGAAAAGTAGTTTAAGAGTTCTAGAATTGTGTGCAATAAATAATTATTCTGTATCTGTACACAATTTAATTTTATTACCAAACGGAACTTACTTTCTGGACGTACCTCGTATATAACATAAATTGTGTGTTTTAATGTGCTCTACATTTTTTGTGTAGTAAGTTTTTGTCCATCTCTTATGCTTTAGCAGTTATTCAAAATTCCGTAAAATTCATCCAGAATAAAGTAGTTTTCAGAGGCTATTCCCAAAAAATTCAAGATATACATTTTTACTTTCTCTAGCCCCGTATGTACAATGTACATAGGGATAGAGAAGTTTTATATTCCACCCAAAATTCGATACCGAGATTTCACCGGAAATATATGTTTTATGGTCCCCTATATCCAAAAAAAGCACTTTCACAAAAAGGTCCGTGTGTGTGTGTGTGTGTGTGTGTCCGTGTGTCTGTGAACACGATAACCCAAAAACGAAAAGTCAGTAAAATACCAAACTTGGTATTTAAGTTTAGTATCTTCCAGGGATGCAACACGAAGATTTTGAGGGAATTTCTCCTACCCCAAACTACCCTTTACATAGAAAAATTTTCGAAAATCTTAATTTTCTCAAAAATGGCTCTAATGACTTTGATTAAAATACCGTAAATCAAAGATATTTTTTACACGACAAATAAAATGTAGATATTTTTTTAATTTTCTAGGAATAGCCTCTGAAGTCCTCTTTAGTCTGGATGAATTTTGCGGAATTTAACATAACTGGTAAACCGTAAGAAATTTAATATTCATTGGTATATATTATAATTTTTATGGAAAAAAAATGTTTGGTAGTCTTAGGTAAAAATTACTGCACAAAAAATGTAGAGCTTCTTAAAACACACAATTTATATCAACTCCTATTTCTAAGGCTAATTTTTATGATGACAGTCTGCCGAGTTGAGATCATGACAGCCAGGGCGCTTTCTGTCCTGTTTTGTCGGTAACCATGGAAACGGCATAATTTTAAGGTAGTCCCACTCCCTTTTAAAGGACGAGATTATCGCTTTAGCCTGTGCATTTTTATTTCCCCTTGAAAGGTTTGTTTGCTGAACAGCTAGAGGACATCATGTGAATGTCATTTAGATTTTTTCCCTTCTACTTACAAGGGACCAAGTAAAAAGGACAATATCTGCTAATGTTAACTCGACTAGCATGATGTAGATAGAAGAATAAGCTTTTTACAGAGATGTAGAGAAAGTCATGTGAATGGAACACATCAGATGTTTCTTCCTTGCAAGTAGAAGGGAACCAAGAGAATACACTAGACTAAAACCATAGTCAAATCTTCCAAAACTGGTCGCTATGTGAAACAGCTGAAATTCGATTTTCTTTGCGTGACCAGGAGTAGAGCAATTAATTCTACAAGTCACGTATTATGTGTTTAAACGTGATCTATATTTTTCGTGTAGTAAGCAGAGACAATTCCCAGAAAATTATAGATATATATTTCGTTTGCCATGAAAATATCTTAAACATATAGCTTAATAGAAATCATTAGACTTTTTTATAAAATCATAATTTTCGAAAAATGTTCCATAAAGGTAAGTTGGGTGTGGGGAGATTTTCCTAAAAATCTTCGCGTTACATCTTTGAAAGATACTAAACTTAAATATTAAATCTGGTATTTAACCGACTTTTCGTTTTTGAGTTATGCACGCCCGCGGACCTTTTTCTAAAAATCTAATGTTTTTCATATACATGACTTTCTCTACCTGCTATACAAACAAACTTCTTATAAAAGATTATTTCTTTTTTCTACCTAATCTTAATCGAGATATCCATTAACAGTATGCGCTTATCGCTTAGTTCCTTATAAATAGAAGGGAAGTGAGAGAATGCACTAGACTAAAGTGATAGTCAAAGGTATTAAAATCTGTCGCTATGAGATTGTCCTTGAAATTAATTTCTTGCATGCCCAGCAGTAAAACAAAAGAAACGCCAGCGACTTGTTTAAGAAAATTATGTGAATTTTAGAATTGAAACCAATAACAAGGAACATATCGAAAATAGCTCCACAACAAAAATTTATTAGATATAACTTGTGAGTTTTGACGAGATCTACATTTTTTGTGCAGTAAGTCTTTATCCTTTTCCAGTTATGTAAAAGTCAATCAGAATGAGGAGAACTTCAGAGGCTATTCCCCGGAAATTAAAAATATACATTTTATTTGCTATGTAAATATCTAAAATACACAGTCTTTTAATCAAAACTGTTAGAATAAATTTTCAGAAAATCAAATTTGTCAAAAAGTTTTCCCTATATAAAGGGTAGTTTGGGATGGGCTTTGTTGAAAATCTTCTTGTCGCATCCTTGGGAGATACATACTAAACTTTAACAGCAAGTTTGCTATTTAACGGATTTTTCGTTTTTGTGTTATGCTGCCCACACATACACGCGCGCGCTCACTAAATGGACCTTTTACTAAAATGCCCTTTAAGGATTCAGGAACCTCAAAACATGTATCTTCCTGGAATCTCGATATCGAATTTTTAGGTGGAATGCAATACCTACCTTACTATTTGATTGTTAACGACGCTGTCAATTGCCGCCATCATATCTGCGCCGCTGGTGTGTCGGCATTTCGTCCCGCAGGAATACTTTTACATCGCTTTTAAGTACATTTAAAAGCCATCGGTCTGAGGTGGGTTTGAACTCGCGATCTTGAGATCAGAAGGCCAGCGCCTAAGCCCCTCCCCCCAGATAGACACAATACCTTACCTATCTACTATGTACATTGTGCATACGAGTTAGAGAAAGTATTATGCCTTATTTTTCTGGAAATTGGGGACCTCAAAATATGTGTTTTCGGAGAAATCTCGGTATCTAATTTTTAATGGAAAATAATACCTTCTCCACCTACTAAATACGAGGGTCAGTCAATAACTAATGCCTCCTATTTTTTTTTTTTTTTTTTCTCCTTAACTAGTTACCGATGTGAACAATTTGAATTTGGCGCAATTCCTCAAACCTTCAACTCTAATCCACTGCATTAGCAACTTCCTAAGTCAACAGGTGGCAGCACTGCTGCCTTTTGCAAAATGGCTGACATCGATGTAGTAATTAGACAGCGTTCCGTAATTAAATTCCTGCATGCGGAAGGTGAAACGCCCATTCGCATTTATGAAAGGATGAAAAATGTGTATGGTGATGCAGCACTGTTAGAAGATGGGTCCGTGGCTGTAAAGAAGCAGAAGGGCAAATACCGTTGTCTGATGAAAATCAGAGCGGTAGACCGGTGACTGCAGTGACTCCACGCACCATTGAGTGAGTGGATGAGATCAATCGCACTGACCGTCGGGTAACAGTGGATGAACTGTGTTGCATTATATTGCTTAGTAAAGGCAGTGTGATGACGATTATTCAACAACTGGTGTACTCAAAAGTTTGTTCACGGTTGGTACCAAGAATGTTAGCCGACAAGAAAAACAGTAGCCGCCGAGCTCTTGCAGCGCTTCAATTTGGGGGGAGAGGAGTTACTGGAAATCATTATGACTGGAGACGAAACAAGGGTTCACTTTTTTTAACCTGAACCAAAAAGACAGTCAATGGAATGGCATCACACAACCTCATCGAAGAAGAAAATATTCAAAACTGTGCCATCGGTAGGGGAAGTGATGGCGACAATGTTCTGAGATGCACAGGGTGTGATTCTGGTTGAATTTTTGGAGCAGGGATGTACAATCAATTCTGTCCGATACGTCAGCACCCTCAAAAATCTTAAGCACGTCTTCGGCGAGTTCGCCCAACAAAAACCATGGCGGATGTTCTTTTACATGACAATGCAAAACCACACGCAGTCATCACACCATTGAAGCGATTGTGAAAATTGGATGGGAAGTACCCCACACAGCCCTGTCTTAGCAGCATCAGATTACCATCTGTTTCGGCCGCTAAAGAAAGCTCAACGTGGGATTCATTTTGAAGATGCAGAAGCCGTGAAAACATTTGTGCGTCAATGACTGGGAAGCAAGTATTTTACCACACTGTAATACATGCCCTTGTTAAAAGGTGGAATAAAACTGTAGAAAAGGACGGGAAAGATGTGTTCAGCACACCATACCTAGGGTTCGATCCCAAGCGACCCGCAAAGGGCGGGTTTTCTCCGGGTTCTCAGGTTTCCCCCGCCATCGCATTCCACCGGTACCCCATCTTCATTTCATATATCACCAGTGTCATCGCCTGCGGTGCCACAAGTAGTAAAAGCGGGCGTTAAACACTACAAAAAAGCACACCATGCAACAAAAGCAAACATTTCAACATGACAATGCTTCGTTTGTGATACATGTGAGTAAAAATGCCAGTTATAGCGGGGAAGGCGAAAACACAGCATACTTGTAAGTAGAAAAAATGGTTAAATATTATTAGCTCTGTGTGAAGATACAGCGTACTGTAAGTACAAAGGTAGTTAGATATTATTAGCTCTGAGTAGTTGCATTTAATAAGAATCTTGCTAATGTTATTATTCACTTGGTACTCGCAAAATATATGTCCATGCGGGTAATAACGAGTGTTTACTTGGAGAGAAAGCGTTATTGAATGCCTGCAATCTTATCGCAGCCTTTGATGCCGTGCATGTTAACGTTTTCAGTAGCACTATAATACCCTTCCCTGTCTATCTCGACACGAGGAAGTGTAATTGGTTCAATTGTGCATTGGACATTGTAACTTTACACATACATAGTTACCCTCTTAAGCGGTAACCTGCTCCGATCTGTCCGCTATGTAAAGAAGTCATGTGTTGCTAGAATGTGTCTCATTTAGTACATATTCCGGAGTCTCTGCAAATGTCGGCCAGTTTGCAGAGTTCCTTTTGGACAATAACCAAGCGGTAGGTAAGTTTTTACATTTTTATCAAAGGTAACCTTTCAACTGAGGATTTAGTATGTTTACCCCTTGTTTTTCGTGTCATTTTTACAAATGATTTTAAATCCACTTTTTCTGGCTTTTTTATGATTAGTTTTATTTTTATTGAATTATATTTAACTTTCGATACTTTTTATTTTTATGGTTTATTTTTTACTTTCTCTACACGTACTATGCACAGTGTACACAGAAGGTATTGTTTATATCCAACAATTCAATACTGAGTTTTCACCTGAAATATATATTTTGAGATCCCCTTATCCAAAAAAAAAGTAATTTTAGAAAAATATCTGTGTGTTTCTGTCAGTCTGTCTGTGTGTGTGTGTGTGTGTGTGTGTGTGTGTGTGTGTGTGTGGCAGTCGTCTGCTTGGCTTGTTCGGGAGTTGACTTGACCGTATGTCAACGGTGGAATAAATTTTGTTTGCCAACCCTGACTTCCACTTGTACGCAAGAATATGATTTTTTTTCCACATGACACAGGGGCTGGAAGGCAGCAAGAGGAACTGCCGTCATCCCAATCTTTTCTAACATCATGAGAGTATCGTACGAAGATTCATCTAAGTAAACTATGTGATACCCTTCCTGCCTGAAACAGTTATGTCTACTCACTACTGATATCTCCATGCCACGATCCTTGCTGATTATGTAATCACGCGCCTCTTATTTTAAAGTGTGAAAGCGGAGCCCTAACCTCACAAACAACTGTCTAAGCGAATTCCTTTTGTAAGGAAAACCGCACACGATTGAAGTTCATGCAGCAATTCTAGAACTGTTAGTGCCTGCCCTTGATATACACCTTTCTATGGACTATATCACAGGTGAAAGCATCAACCTTCCCTAACTTTGGTTTCCTATTGCCCTTTTTTTTTTGTCGTAATGGGAAGTCTCTGTGCACTTTACTAACCGTCTGTCTGCTTTAGCAGTTTCAATGATATTTTATTGGCTTCCATGTACTGAAACATATTACATGGGACTATTTAATTAATGTTCCTAAAGGCGGCTTGCTTCCTTTTCCTCTTCCTTCACTTGCTGCCCAACTAGGGAGACTAGAAGTAGAAGCAGCATCATTACTGATACTACTAGTGTTATCACTACACGAAAAAATAGCTGGATTATTGACATTATCACTATTATTTCTGGCATTAAACTAGATAGTCCCAATGCCTCCACATATTTAAGAATACACAGTAAACACCACTGGCAACTGCGAAGTTTCCAAGCAAACTACACGATTGAGATGAGAAAGAGAGAAACGGCGAAGACATTGCGCAGCTGTGTTTTACTGCAAAACATCAGCGACTTCCAGAATAACCTGTGCGTTATCTGAGAGGTTTTGTTAGCAAAGATAAAGTGCACGATTTTTTCAGCAGCACCACAAAAAGGAATCCAGGCTCAGGACACTGGGTGCGCCAAACCCGTACCTACCGTAGTAGACCCTGGAGGGAAGGTACATCCTGCTGTGATGTATACTTTTCAGTGAAATTGTTAATAGAAAAGCAGAGAGTTTAATGTAGAAATACAACTTAATGTTATACATTTCAAAAAAGTCTTCGACAGAGGCAATAGAAATAAATTATTGGAAATATTTGCCAAGAGAAACTCTAACAGAACAACATATTTTAAATATATATAATATCTACAGATCAAATTTTTTTTTGGTTCGAAGCAACAATTTTTATAGTGTTTAATGCCTGCTTTTACTACATAGGCAACGACACTGATAAATTTATGACCCATGGAATGAAGAAGCAGCACCGGTGGAATCCGAGGGCGGGAGAAACCAGAGAACCTGGAGAAAACCCACCCCTGCTCCGCTATGTCCACCACAAATACCACATGCGGTCACCTGAGATCGAACTCGGTCCGCCTTGATGAGAGGTGAGAAGTTTAAGCACTTGACCACGGCATGGCCTGAAGTAATATTAGCAAACACTGATCAATATAAACACTGAAGTAAGATAAGTTGTGGTATTTCCCCTAACGCTCATAATATACGTACATGGATAGAGTTACTCATGAATAGCGACAGATGAGACATAGTTATTTTCAGATGAATAGAATATTGAAAACAGACTCCATGTTTGTGCAAATTATTTGGTATTAATAGTATCCAGAAACACGGATTTACAGTATTCTAATCGCAATTGTTATGAAAAGGATTCTTTATGCGAGATGCGTTCTTCTTTTGTTTGTACAGTAGTGTTTTTTTTATTGATTGTTGCTGTTATGTGTGCCCGTGTTAAGTTTTACTGGTTAATACTAAATTCTGTAAGTTTAGTCTCTTAACGCAACAAAAATGAATGTAACTGGAATAAGGAAGAAATCAATATAAAAATCAAGAGTGTTTTGTGAAAAAATCCCATAAATAGTAACATTGTTTTACACAATCATATTTTAGAAAGGGTAAATCAATTAAAATATTTGGCTTATAATTTGACCTTTGAGGACGAATCAGATTGAGCAAAACAGTTACGAGATTTACAAAAACAGTGGGAATAATTAGAAATAATACGAAACCAGCTTTAGTACAAAACAACACAAGACTATATAAGATTGTCGCAAGTCAGTATTAAGTTGTGGTAGTAAAATTTGGACATTACGAAGAAGAGCTGCATTAACAACATTCCAAAACACTTTGTAGAATGTGTAGCTAATTCCATCTGGGCCTCGCACGAAATGTTAATCGTTTAAAAACTACTTGCCTCAGTTCATCCATAGCAATTGGAGCCACCAATATATTCTGATCATCTTTATCAATAGTTCTGTAGGTAGCGTCTTAGAGGACTTCTTTTAGAGGAACCAATTCTCCATATTGCCTTTGGAAGTGCTCCTCGCCCCCTCTGAGAATCTCAACCATAGCGTGCAGAGGAGGATCATGATTAATGAGAATGTCACACTTGAATTTACGTTAATGTCGGTTCTTCTCTGAAGCTACACGATACAGAGCTTCTGTAATAGAGAATGCACGGTATTGCAGCTATATAACATCCAAAATGGAGTGCTGGATTTTGCGATTTTTTTGTTGAATTGCTGTTAGTCTAGCAGTGACGCAATTGACGGTAAGCTGTGCTCAATCAAATCATGCGACAATCATAGTTATTATTATTATTATTATTATTATTATTATTTAGCATAGTAGATCGTTCTCTTACCTTTGCTTTGCCATCAAGACTATATGGTAGGTTTGTAAATCAAAAGCAATTACACAATATCACTTTGTCGAGCGCTGGCCTCTCCTAGGGCAAGTCTATCCCAAGTCGCACGGAATTGTTGCACGACATCAAAATATAAGAGGGTATTAATGAAGTTCCAGTAGCTTCTACCAAAGATGGGAATATGCAGTTTGCTACCATCTTAACAATTAAAGCAGGCACAACAGATCAAATCCGGAACTTATTTCGATGTAGTGAATTTACACACAGGCTATCAAATCGTGACGCAGAATTATGACGACATGAGGGTAACAGACTGCACTACCCAGTAGAAACTTCCCTGTATCAGTCAACTTAATTCATTATAAAGTCAGTGAAGAGGGATTACACTTTCCTCGTTGATCCTTGTTATGTAACGCCCAGTTAAATTCACCGCCCAGAAACAAGAAAGTATTACAGGAAGAGTATGGCATATGATTGGCAATAAGAATTTTAGGTACGTTAATGATTTTAAGTTTATTGTAGCCGGAAGGCAAGTAAATATTAACTACCAATATGCCGTTATCGGGAATAATAACTAAAATGCGTCCAATAGGATGCGTTTCGTGGTGAGTTACGTTCAAGCCAGTTCTGCATATTATTGCAGCGCCCTTATTCTCATTACCCACGTTATAAAATATAATTATACTGAGGGCCAAGGAAATTAAAATTGTCAAGATTTACTTCTTGCAAAGACAGTAAGTATATCTCTATCATAGTAATAAATAAAACTTCTCAAGCGCAGCAGTGCGCATACCGTTAATATTAAAGGCATCATAAGACACGAAGAGGAAGAGGTGCAGAACAGGACAAGGAAAGGAGGGGGTATTATGACTGTGAAATGTTTTCATCTGACTCATTTTTTAAGGATGCGTGACTTTTTCTTTCTACTACCAGATGTGGGTATATCATTAATACCCCTGTGTGTATCTGTTTCACGCGGGGTTCTCGGCTTCTAATAGTGGCTGCCAAAGTTTCTATATCAGTATTGCATTGAGGTAGTGCACTCTTATTAGGTGCAAAAGTCGAGGCGTCCGTATGGTCACTCCTTCCCCGCGATCGGTTTCGGTTGCCCGTCGAACACTCTCATACCTTTATATCTTCCAGGAGTCTGACGCACAATAAGCCCATGACAATTCGTCTGAGATTCAAATATATACGTATCCTTCTCTGAAGATGCGGGCATTTATTTGTTTCTTGGTCTTGTTCAGCATCTCCGCTGAGTGCAAAATTGATTCCCTTCCCATTTCTACTGGTATCCGTCTAACAGGTTGCCGGTCCCAATGGCCACACTCGCTAAAGCGTCTCGCTTTGGTGCTGCGTGGACAGGGGATCGTGGGTTCGAGTCCCGCCTTGGGCATGGTCGTTAATGTTTGTGCAATGTGTATATGTGTGTTTATGTGAACAGCAAAGAACAGTAATCGTACAGTAAACACGGTAAATTTAGGGGGGGGGGATGTAAACAGGGATATACAGCGCCGGAGTCCTGACCAGACTCCGGATTAAAAAAAAAAGACAAAAACAAAAAAACAAGGAAATTCACTCTGTACTGATATCTCGTGGGCGGGTCCGTCGTGCGTGGTGTCCTGACGATGACCCTTTGTCGGGGACATGCTGTACGTAACTGTTCCATGTCGTTACACAATGCACACTTTGGTTGTCCTGCATAGCTTACAAATCTTTTAGTACCACTAATTTTTTTTTTGTTAGTGTTTAACGCCCGCTTTAACTACTAATGGCACCGCAGGCGGTGACACTGATGATACACGAATGATGATGGAGCACCGGTGGAATGCGATGGCGGGGGAAACCGGAGTACCCGGAGAAAACCCGCCCCAGCGCCGCTTTGTCCACCACAAATCTCACATGCGGTCGCTTGGTATCGAACCCCGGCCATCTAGGTGAGAGGCTAGTGGTCTAACCACTCGGCCACGGCGCGGCCATAGTACCACTAATATCCATGCAGAATGACTGTATATATATATATAATGTTCTTTATCGTCTGCTAATTTGTTTGAATCTATTACCTCAATTCAGCGAGGGCACTCTCGCTAGTCTACCACTGCTGTGTTTTTCCAGCGGGGCAGCGAATATGTGCGCGGTTAGCTGGACTTGGCTCTGGAGCCATGGTCTAAGGCAGGCGTCCCCATCAGGCCGCAAGCTCGGCGGCAGTAAAAACCCTCAAGCCCTGACCATCCGGTTGCCGGCATGAAATGGAGGTGCTACAGTGGCGGAACTACGATCGTGTAAATTAGCTTACACTTTCACTGTCAATTACATAGTAATAATAGCAGTATTTTATAAACTTTAATATTGATAACCAATATAATACAAAATAAAATCTAATTTGCAGGAAATGCAATTAATGAAATACAAACACTCGCATAAAACTAACAAATTAAATAAATAATGTAATTAGACATAGACCTTTCTTCTTGTTGGTACTATGTAATTCAATAAAGTAAACAATACTAATAAAAACCATATTCTTCAAATAAATGTCTCTGTGAAAACTACTCTTTCTTAGCCATCCGACAATCGCCGTGATTTTTGCAGTTGTCTGTTTTCAACCAGCTGTACAATTAGTAGGACTATTGTTTGCAAGCTACTCAATCGTAAACATGCTTTCAAGTGTTCGTCACTTAATTGGCTTCTGTGACGTGACTTTGTACACTTCATTAAAGAAAACAGTGATTCACAAACATAGGTTGTCCGAACATGCACAAAATTCTTCCTGCTAGATTGTGGAGTTTAGGAAATCTTTCGCGTCTTATAGTGGTGTAGAAATACTTTATACTTTTTCTATTTTTCTATTTATCTTTTAACTCAATATCATTTTGCATATCTATTACTTCCAACTGCAGTTCAACAGGACTATCGAGGATATCCACTGAAAATAGTGTTGCAAATAACTTAAATTGTTTCTCAAGTGGTATAATGTCCTGGAATCTACGTTGGAATTCTTCGCGCAATTGTCGCAGTATGGTTATATATCCATCAAAGTCCAAGGTTCCTACACACTGAATCACTGAGGTTGAGGTCGGAAGACGTACCGTCACCGCATGCTAAACTGGTGCTCCCAAAGACACAACTTTTGTTTAAATGCCTCTATGGTACAAAACAAGTCAGTGATAATGCGCTCTCTACCCTAAAGTGTGGTATTCAGTTCTTTAATATAACGGATTAAATGTACAAGGAAAGCCAAATTATTTACTGGAACAGGCTTACCATATACAACTTCATTCCTGAGAGCGAAAAAACGTTACAGAACGTTTCCGCGACTTAACCACCTTACCGCCGTGTGGCAAAGCATATCAACAAGTAGTTACCGGAACTCTCGGTGATTAAGCCCTTTAGATCTGATGAAGTTAATTGTTCGCACAACATCCATTACATTGCTCAGACTAATGATTTTAGCACATAAGTTTTCTTGGAGTAAAATGCAATGCACCGGTGTAAGTTCCATTTGTATGTTTAATTATTTCCTTCTTTGTTGTACTAATGCCACAACACCCTGTTTCTTTCCACACATAGCCGATGCTCCGTCAGTAGCTAACGAGACCATTTTATGCCATGGAAGTTCAAACTGTTCCATCGTTCCCTCGATGCAACTAAAGATATCGGCTCAGTAGCTGTATGCTTCATCGGCACAATATCCAACTCTTCCTTTATTTCAAGATCTTTATTCACTCCCCTGATGTAGATGACAAGTTGTGCAGTGTCGGTTATATCATTGCTCTCATCTATATCAAGAGAAAACACAATGAATGTTGTTATCTCAGACAACTGACTCCGAATATCGTCTGCAAGGCCCTCCACACAACGTGTTATCGCGGAGGCGGCTAAACTGACTGATTGATAATCGTGTACATAGTCTGGGCTCAATTCTTCAGCTGCACCAATTAAATGTTGTTTTACCATCTCACTTCACTGAAGGATCGCATGTTCCTGACAATACGTGACGTTATTTTGTAACTCACTCTAACAACTCTACATGTTCTAAAGTATTTACATCCTCCTTGTTCATTTTACGTTTCAGATCTGCAACAATACAGTGCGTTCAGTATCTTTGTAGTTATCATAATCGTGTGCGTGACATAGCCATTGCAAATTATATTTAGTTATTTTGTTTAGAAGTTTGTAACACACTAAACATTTTGCCGCGTCATTTTCTTCCACAAACAGAAAGTTTTCTTCCCATTCTGCTCGAAACACCACAGGTGTGGACGACCGTCTTCCCAACCCGGGTGTACCAGCCATCGTAAGTAGGACACCACAGTACTAAAATGTAGCGTTACACCGCCACTGCACGAATATACTGGACTGTGTAAATGCGTGGCCTGCAGTGAGTGTAATGTTCAGCCCCGCGCGCCCTCAAGCAACCTTGACTCGACTTGGCATATCTAACGTATTGCCTACCGTTGTCTGCCGCTATGCTTATGTTCTGCTGGATGTATTTCATCGCGCGCACATTTATCTCTCCGATCCTTGGATAATTACTTATGAATTGTGCAGTATGAGAGCTACAGCGAGTAACTTTTAAGCAAAGTATGCCCTCCCTGTTACCAAGTGAATTACTTGTAGGTGACCACACAGACATTTGTGTTCCTATACACTTTTTTACTTTCTTTACTCGTACTATGTATATAGTGTATAGAGAAGGTATTGTATTCCACACAAAAATTCGATACCGAGAATTCTCCGAAATACATGTTTTGGGTCCCCCTGAATCCAAAAAAGCATTTCTGGAAAAAGGTCCATGTGTGTGCTTGTGTGAGTCTGTGTGCGTGTGTGTGTGTCCGTGTGTGCCTGTGTGTGGGTCTGTGCACAGCATAGCTCAAAAACGAAAAGACCGTTAAATACCAAACTTGGTATTTAAGTTTGCCATCTTCCAAGGATGCGACATGAAGACTTTCAAGAAAATCCCCCCACCCCAACTACCCTTTAGATGGAACATTTTTCGAAAACTTTGATTTTCTTAAAAGATTTTCTAACGATTTTGATCAAAATGTCAAATATTAAAGATATTTACTCGACAAATAAACTGTATATCTTGAACGTTCTGGGAATAGCCTCTGAAGTCTACTTTATTCTGGATGAATTTTCGGAATTTTGCATAACTACTAAACCATAAGAGATGGACAAAAACTTATCACACAAAACATGTAGAGCTCATTAAAACATACGATTTATACCATATACATATTTTGATCGTTTTTAGATATTCCTTGTTTTGGTTTCAGCTTTGAAAAACATACTTTTCTCATACGGAATTTGTCAACTCCTGTCCATACAAACAAAGGAACTTCAGTCACATAGCAACCAGCTTTTGCTGTCACTTTAACCTATTTGCCCTTATTTGCCTTCTATTCGCAAGGAAGCAAATAATAGGACCATTTCTGCTAATTTGTCTAATTTAGCAAGAAGTAAATAGAAGAATAAGCTTTTTAACTATAATTTGTTGCAGAGATGTAGAGAAAGTCATGTGAATGGAACACATAAGATTTTTTTACTTTCTCTACACGTACTACGTATGTACATAGTGTATAGAGAAGGTATTGTATTCCACCCAAAATTCGATACCGAGATTTCACCGGAAATACATGTTTTGGGTCCCCCTGAATCCAAAAAAGCATTTCTGGAAAAAGATCTATTTGTGTGTGTATGTGCACAGCATAGATCAAAAACGAAAAGACCATTAAATACCAAACTTGGCATTTAAGTTTGGTATCTTGCAAGGATGCGTCACGAAGATTTTCAAGAAAATCCTCCCACACCCAACTATCCTTTACATGGAACGTTTTACGAACATTTTAATTTTCTCAAAGATGGCTCCAACGATTTTGATTAAAATATCGCATGTTAAAGATATTTACCTGACAAATAATATGTATATCTTGGATTCTCTGGGAATAGCCTCTGGAGACTACTTTATTCTGGATGAATTTTATGGAAATTTGCGTAACTGCTAAACGTAAGACAGGGCCAAAAACAGGAACAAAAATGTAGAGACATTAAAACACACAATTTATGCTGTATACATTTTTTTCGTGGAGTTGATCGTTTTGAGATATTCCTTGTTTTTTGTTTCAGCTTTAAAAAACTTATATTTTTCTCATACAGGAATTTGTCAACTCCTGTCCATAGAAACAAAGGAACTTCAGTCACATAGCAACCAGATTTTGTCTATCACTTCAACCTATGGTACTCCCTTATTTCGCTTCTACTTACAAGGAAGCAAGCAATAAGACTATTTCTGCTAATTTTTTCTCCGTTAGCATCAAGTAAATGGAAGCATAAGCTTTTTAAAAATAATTTATTGCAGAGATGTAGGGAAAGTCATGTGAATGGAACACATCAGATTTTTCTTGTATAATTTGGTACCTCTACAGTTTCCTTGTGCCATCCATACTGCGGGGAGGTTTTTTAGATGGGAGGAAGAAGAACTTGTGCTGATCGCACATATTGATTGTTTCGTTGCGCTTGCTTTGCATTCATTTCGGGATCACGTGCCGCGCTACGTTCGCATGGTTTTGCCCTGCCCGGGCGGCTGCTTGTGATTTCTTACAAGGAGGTTTTGGGCAGTGTCAGGACGCAGAGTTTGAAACAATTATTATAGTCTCGCGCGCATTACGTCACCACAGGAGCATGCCGGTTCACCACGTGGTGTACTAGCCGTATTTTGCAGTGTACAGAAAAAAATGTTTCTTGGTTTTAAAATAAATGTAACATTACTGATTAGATTGTTGTTCGTCCATAATCAGAGGTTGTTTATGTTCTAAGTTATGCGTAGATTGTTGTTTGTTAATAATTATCAGAGGCAGTTATACTTTAAGTACTACGTTCTTTGTTTATTCTTATGTGGTTATACATCGACAGCTTATAACGAATGAACCTTTTTTCCAGATTGTATTGAGAATCTTGTTTTCCATAGCAGGTAAATATGCACCTAGACCTTTTTAGTACTTAAACAAGCATAATATAGGTACTCTATCAACACAACAATATCTGCAACAGAGTGTGTTCGTATAATGTGGCATTAATAATGTGATTTTGTAAATGCCTTGTAATTTTAAGCTTGCTTATTTCCATTTTCGCCCGAAAAAGATAATGTATTAACAGAATGCAGCACCCTTTTATAAAGTTTTGTTCGGTGTAACTGAAAATGTAATCACAATTTATTAACGACAGCATTTAGAGTTTCGATGTCATTTCGATAACTTCTGTAACTTCTTTCTTTAAAAATGGAAGTTATGGACTTATGCCAAAATATGTTGCAACGATGGAATTTAAAATTAATTTTCATTTAAGTTACCACATCATTCTTTGATTGCTCACTAAACTATCTTGATGCTGACTCTAAAGTGTGACTTTAACGTCTATCTCACATTCAAGAGGTCCCAAGTTCGAATCTTGGTTAGGGTGAGATACCAGGATAGGATTTTTTGCGGGGTTGCTCTTATCCTGAGAAGACGAATGTTGAGTAACTTTAAGATCCATGGGCCCGGGGCTCATGATGCAATATAGGTTTCCGCAGAAACTGTAAAATTTGTGTGTGAGATGAAGGATATTAATTATACGCCTAAATGCAATTAAATCGAATGTACGATGGCAAAAGCTAGCAGCAGCCCAGAAGAGAAAGTCTCGTCAGGTTTAGGCATACTCTGCGCTGCCGCAAAATAAGGAACAGAGGAAATGCACATGCTATATGGATATGCGTGTGTGGTGTGTTTATATATATATATATATATATATAGCTACAGAGCATTATGCTCTGTTATAAGTAGATCATAATATTAAATGCATTATTCTCACGCCGTGATGATTATGATATTCCTAGGAAATAAACATATTATATTATCAGAAACCTGCACATTATTACCTTCTCTATACGTACCATGTACATAGCGTATAGAGAATGCATTCTATTGCACCCAAAAATTCGATACCGAGATTTCAACGGAAAAACATGTTTTGAGGCCTTCTAAATTCAAAAAATCTTATGTGTTCCATTCACATGACTTTCTCTACATCTCTGCAACAAATTATAGTTAAAAAGCTTATTCTTCTATTTACTTCTTGCTAATTTAGAAAAATTAGCAGAAATTGTCTTATTATTTGCTTCCTTACAAATAGAAAGCAAATAAGGGAGTACCATAAGTTAAAGTGACAGTCAAAAGCTGGTTGCTATGTGACTGAAGTTTCTTTGTTTGTATGGACAGGAGTTGACAAATTCCGTATGGGAAAATTATAAGTTTTTCAAAGCTGAAACCAAAAACAAGGAATATCTAAAAAACAATCAACTCCACGAAAAAAATTTATATAAGATAAATTGTATGTTTTAATGTGCTCTACATTTTTTGTGTGCTAAGCTTTTGTCCATCTCTTATGGTTTAGCAGTTATGCAAAATTCCGAAAATTCATCCAGAATAAAGTAGTCTTCAGAGGCTATTCCCAGAACATTCAAGATATACATTTTATTTGTCGAGTAAATATCTTTAATATTTGACATTTTGATCAAAATCGTTAGAAACATTTTTAAGAAAATCAAAGTTTTCGAAAAATGTTCCATGTAAAGGGTAGTTGGGGTGGGGGGATTTTCTTGAAAAGTTTCGTGTCGCATCCTTGGAAGATGGTAAACTTAAATACCAAGTGTGTGTGTGTGTGTATATATATATACATGTATATATATATATATATATATATATATACATATGTGTGTGTGTGTGTACATTTTCAGAAAGCTATATGTTATTTTTTATTTTCCTAGTTATTGAAATAATTTACAATGCAAAATATTTTCATGGGTTGAAAATTTGTATATTTAAAATTGCGCTGCCTGTGTTAGACTGTGTTAGTTGCAATCATCCTCTCTCATGCTCCTTTGGTGACGTCCGCTAGCAGCCAATGGCAGGCCGCTTCTATTCTTTCCCAACCTTTAGTAATTAGAGAAATCTTGGGCAGTGCTTACGGCCAGATGTGTTATGGAGAGTACTATCTATGGGTCAGCATACTTTATTACAGTGGGAGCTTGAGGCTTTTCTGATCGGTGTATCGCGTTTGGTTTTGCCCGTGTTACACGAGCCTTTAAGTCGCATGTACTTTTTTTTATTATTGTTTTTTTAATAGCTTTAAGCTGGTTGTCATATCGGACGATGATTGAAACTTCTGAAATTATGCTCAAATGTACCCGGGTCCATGGAGTTTAAAGTTACTTGACATTCGTCTTCTTAGAATACGGGAAAACCCCGAGAAAAATCTTTTCGGGTAACTCACCCTAGGTGAGATTCGAACTCGCGACCTGGGTAAATGTGGCAGACACGTTACCACTATACTACCCAGGTGGGTTCGCATGTATATTTGATCAACATGTAAATTGCACGCGGTGCCAGAAGCATATTCCATTGTGTCCTTTAAATTCAATTTTGATATTTGTGTATTTTGTTATTATTTTGTCAGTATGAAACCTACGTTATTTTTATAAGTGGGAAATTGGGCAAGTCTATTGCACTCCCTTAGTAAGTTTAGCGTGACCTCGTTTTACCATCGGAAAGAATGTATTCCATCATAGATGAGATGTTTAATAAAGTAAATAAGAAAATAAGTAGTGCAAAAGGGGGCAGTGCTGTTTCTTTCTCTGTCTCTCTCTCTCTCTTGAACATTGTCAATAGAGAAACAGTGATTTCGCACATTATCCGTTGATCTCCTCTGAGTCTCTGAGACCAATCATGGGGTAATAAACACAATCAAATGAATAATTAAAGCTTTCAAATATATAATTGTAATTACAATGCCACCTATAAAGGTGGCACTTCTTTGAGAAATTACAAATTTTGAATCGGTAATATGTTAGGTTATAACGAAACAACCTCAAAAACAGACTAAATAAAACTTTTCTTCTTCTTCTTTGCCTATTAATTTTGGCCTTTCTTTTATTTTGTATTTTAAGTGTGTATATTGGCCTTACTTAAACTGCTATTATTTCTTCCCAACTGAAATGTTGTCTATGAAGAGCGACGAGGCAGCCCGATATGGCAATGTGGAAATCAGTTGCATTCATGTGAAATCACCATTAAAAATATGGTATTTTTGGTTGTTCAGCAGTTTTTTTGCATACATACGAGGGTCGGCTGATAAGTCCCGGCCTCTAAATGAAAACAGCATTTAAGTTTTTTTGTTTTTGTTTGTTTAGTTCTCAACATACTCTCCAGAAAGGCTAATACATTTGTCGCATTGGTGTTCTAATTTAATTAAACCATCTCTGTAGTGCGATTTATAAAGGTCCTCAAAATAACCTTTTACCACATCAATGACCTCGTTACAGTGAAATTTTCATCCTCCAAGAAATTGTTTGTGGTTTGGAAACAGGTGGTAGTCTCTGGACGAATAGAGTAGATATTCAAGGAATTCGAACTCAAATTTGCACATTTTCCCCATTGCAATGACTGAACAATGGGCCGGAGCATTGTCGTGATGAAACAAGATTTTTTTTTTGTTTGCCAAATGAGGTATTTTTCTTTTCAACTCATCACTCAAACGTTGCAGTAGGCTTGCGTAGTAATCAGTGTACTTTTAACCTTTTCGAAGTAATTAATAAGAATAATTCCCTGTGCATCCCAGTAAACATTCGCCATAACCTTGTTAGCTGACAAAATTGACTTTGTCTTTTATGGAATTGGTTCACCTGGCGCAATCCATTGTTTTGACTGTGATTTACTTTCTGGAGCGTAGTGATGTATCCATGTTTCATCCATGGTAATAAGCCGAATCAAAAATTTACTGGGATTTTTACGGTAGAGCTCCACATTCTTAACAGAAACTGTTTTTCTTAGCAACTTTTGATCAGGTGTCAACAAACGCGCACCCGTATTGCACAGACCTTGTGAAATTCCAAAATATTACTTAAAATATTACCTGCGCGGATTTTTTTTTTATATGTTTATAGCCTCTGCTATCTCAAACAACTTTAATCTCGGTCTTTCGGAACTAAACGATGGGTTTTTTCAATGATCTCTGGAGTGTCTCAGGGCGTCCAGAGCGAGGCTCATCACTAGTGCTCGTAATCCCACTTTACACTCTGCAACCCACCTTTTAATCATTGAATATGAAGGGGCAGAGACTTTCAATGTACTGTCCATTTCCTTCTTGATTTCTTTAGGCGCCAAGCCTTTCAAATGGAGGTATTTCATCACTGCTCGTTTTTCCAAATCCTCCATTTTCGTGAAAACTCTAAAGTTGTCTTATTTAAAATGCTGTCATTTGAAAACTAAACAAGCTATTGACCTATAACTATGGATACGAGCTAGTCTAGTTAAAGTATACGATACTACCCTCTAACTGGCCTAGTGGTGCCATATCTGTGTGAGGCCCGAGATTATCAGCGGACCATCGTATAATTTTGAAAACAGTCTAGGGACATATGTAGCAGCATCTTTGCATCTGAGCTGAGAAACTATTGTAGCTTCTTTTTATTAAATCTTAGAGATTTAATTAAGTTTCTTTTAAGTTCTTGTGTAATAATTACTTCTCTACTAGGTACAGTTGGGGAACTATTGTATTCCACCCAAAAGTTTGATGTCGAGTTTTCACTGGAATTATGTATGGAAAAATATATTTGTTCGTTAGCGACACTGCCAATTGCCAGGATCAAGTCAGCGCCACCGATGTGCGGGAATTTCACCCCACAGGAGTTCTTTTGCATGCCAGTAAATGTACTAGTATGGGGCTGTTGCTTTTAAGCGCACTTAAAAAACATAGATATGGGCCGTGTTTGAACTCGCGACTTTGGGGACTGAAGGCCTAACAACTCAGTCACCCAGAACAACTATATGTTTTGAGGTTCTCTGTATTGAATTAAAGCATTTTTAAAACGGATCCGTGTGTGTGTATGTGTGTGTGTGTGTGTGTGAGTGAGTGTGAGTGTCGTGAACAGCATAGCTCAAAAGTGGAAGTACCTAAATTGGTATTTAAGTTCAGTATCTTCCAATGATGTGACACGAAGATTTTAAAGAAAATGCCATAACGCCCAGTTACCTGTTACACGAACCTTTTGATTTCGTGAAAAATGACAAATGAAAAATGATGATTTTGATTAAAACACCATTATAAGGTATTTTCATGGCAAATAAAATGTAGGTGTATCTTGGATTTTTTTTTTTTTTTGAACTGCTTATGAAATTTGCTTCATTTGGAAAAAAAGTTGTAATCTTGTATAAGCTGTGACTGTTAAGTGATTCATCAAAACGTCTAAAACTACACAAAAATGTACCTATGTGTTGTTTGGTTTGTTAACTGCTTTATCAAATCGAGTTGGTGATGTTGCTTTATTAGTAGCTATTGCGTGAGTATTACATTTTGGTAGATGAAATTATATCTTTTATTTGGAATGTGTAATTAATAAAAATGAAATATATTTAATTTAATTTTTGGTTGTTTGACCAATTCTTGGCAACATTCTCTTGATATTTTCTAGAATAATTGACATGTGGCTGCGAACCTTGTCAATAACTCGATACATTTACTCCTTATTTTTCAAACGGTTATTTTTTGTTTCTTTGATTTCTGCTTGACTTGCCTACTCTAGATGTATATCAACTGACTTATCGTTCAAAATACTTCCAACCAAGATCACCTGAAATATGTATTTGGTTGTTAAGTATTTTTACGCTATTGTCAACCGTACACCACCAAGTAAATTCAGATTTGATGAAAGTGTCCTCGATCGAACCGGTGTTAAACTACCGTTTATCATAAAAACAACCCTCATAGGCAAAAGTTTGTTAAAATATATTCAAACAAATAAACCATGGAAACACATTTAGCCGTGGATTGAAATCTATTTTAATAAATACCCATTCTTAGAACAATATAATTGCTATATATACAACTACAGGTATAAACATTACGCACACTTACTCACCTGTGTCGTTTGTGCTGTTATTAATATTACCCAACCCCAACTGTCGCCTTAGAGTTATTATTCACCATTTTTATAGCAGCGAGCATGTATAATTTGGATTCAAGGTACCTCAAAACATATATTTCAGTGAAACCTCGACATCGAAGTTTTGGGTGCAATACAATACCTTATCTACCTGCTATGTGCATTGTACGTGTAGAGAGTGTAAAAATACTAAGTACTGGAAAACAGTTATAAAATATTTGAAAATTCGGACAAAGAACAATTAATCTATCAAAAATGGCAAATGTTACAAGAAGTTTAACATAAATGCTCTGTTTTAACATGATCATTTTTATACTGTGAGTTTTATTCCAGCCCTTTCGGTTTTCAAGTTATACCGACAAAATGATACAAAAAATTCAATAACAATGAAGAGGCAAGTCATTTAAATACATTAAACATGTGGTATTTCAATTGAAGTGGTTAGTCAATTTTGTGAAAATAATTTACATTTTTACAATGTAAATGGTAGATTGCGACAGAAAACTTTACTTGAAACTCCGCGTGCGGCATTCTTAGAAGATGATGAACAAAAATACCAATTATATAACATTTTATTTCGAGTTCTTCTGTTCACACACACACACACACACACACACACACACACACACACACACACACACAATAGAATCTTGTTTTAAAAAACTGTTTTCCTGAATTCAGGATGTTTAAAACGCGTATTTAAGATGATATCTCAATATAGATGAAATATATGACTTCTTCTTCCTCCGCCTCCTCATTCTTCTTCTTCTTTCTTCTAGACAAGCAGAAGAACTTATTGGGCGATAGTCTTAAGGAAAGAGAGAATTTAACTGTGAATGTTGCGACTAAATCCGCTGTAAAGAAAATATGGAAGTCCAAAGGACGTTTCTCCGAAGCTTACGTAAATAATTCGGATGACGTAATTAAAACTCTCAATTACTTACCACTATGAGCGTTACAATGGAATATCTCTTTATCAGTGAATTCAGAGATGAACTTTGTCGTGATCCCAATAATTGTTCTGAAAAATATCCAAAAA
The DNA here is from genome assembly GCA_030762935.1 of Hymenopus coronatus. Classification (NCBI taxonomy): domain Eukaryota; kingdom Metazoa; phylum Arthropoda; class Insecta; order Mantodea; family Hymenopodidae; genus Hymenopus; species Hymenopus coronatus. The sequence goes on along the minus strand of CM060882.1, from coordinate 150,095,206 downwards.
TCTTCAGGCACTGCAAATTCGTCACGTTATCTCTTAACAAGAATAAATCAGAATGGCGACAGCTCATGACTTATAGAGTGTACTAAAGTTACTTTCAGCTATCATGTGCTACCAAAAGGGCCGTTAAAAGGAACTTGATTGAATTTTCAAATTATTCGAATATGCGTAAAATACTGATTTGAAATCGAATAGTTCTACTAAGAGGACCAACCAGTGAAATTTTCAAATTTAATGTTTCCTAAGCAATCACGTTCATTTTTAATTTCTCTACACGTACTATGTACATAGTTTATAGAGAAGACATTGATTGCACCCAAAAATTCGATACCGAGGTTTCACTGAAAATACACAGTTTCCCCTGAATTCAAAAAACGGTTTTTTTTTTAAAAAGTTCCATGTGTGTGTGTATGTGTATGTGTGTGTGCGCGCGCGCGTGTCTGTGGACAGCATAGCTTTATAAACCAAAAGTCCTTAAATACCAAACTTGATATTTAAGTTCAGTATCTCCCAAGGACGCGACACGAAGATTTTCAAGAAAATCCCACCACCCCCAACTACTCTTTACATGGAAAAAATTTCGAAAAAGTTGATTTTTTCAAAAATGCCTCTAAGAATTTTGATTACACTCTGTTATATTTCAGATATTTACATGACAAATAGAATGTATATCTTGAATCTTCTGGGAATAGCCTCTAAAGACCCCTTTATTCTGGATGCATTTTTTGAATTTTGCATAACTGGCAAACCGTAAGAGATAGACAAAAACTGTAGATCTCCTTAAAACACGCAATTGTTTTTTTTTTTTTTTTTGCCTGGAGTTGACCATTTTCGATTCCTTGTTTTTTTTTTAATTGTTTCATTTTTTAACTTCAATGGTCATATCGGGGGCTTTGACTTGTGAAACAACTCGTATTACATTAGGTTAATCATTATTATATTACTAATACACACGCACATCCACTCTCACATTCATACTTCCAGACTCTGTGGGGGATAGGGAATAAATCTGGTTAAAGAAAAATTCCCCGACCCAGCCGGGAATCGAACCCGGAACCTCCGGGTGAGAAATCAGCTCGCTGACCACTCGACCATGGAGGCAGTCAAGATATTCCTTGTTATTGGTTTCAGTTTTAAAATATTGTTCTCATACAGCAACTTGTCAACTCTTGGCCATGGATTTCAATTCCATAGCAACCACATTTTGAAACATTAGATTGTCGATTTAGCCTAGTGTATCCCTTTTACCTATAAGTAGATAACTATGTAATAAAACCGTTTCTGCTATGGCTTATCTCAATTAGCATGAAGTGGATAGAGAATAAACGTATTAACAATAATTTGTTACAGAGAGGAACAGAAAGTTATGTGAATGCAGCACATCAGATTTTTTTTTTTCTTTTTTCGTTACTCTACATCTTTGATTATTCCGCGAGTTGTTTTTGTAGCGATAGAATTTTGTAGCGCTTTTGTTCCTCGTCATTCGGTTTTTACTTTCTCTATACGTACTATGTACATATGTAGTGTATAGAGAAGGTATTGCACTCCATCCAAAAATTCGATACCGAGATTTCACCGGAAATATATGTTTAGGGTCCCCTGTGTTAAAAAAAAAAGCATTTTCAGAAAAAGGTCCGTGTGTGTGTGTGCCTGTGAACACGATAGCTCAAAAACGAAAAGTTGGTAAAAGTTCCAGGGATGCGACACAACATTTTGAGAAAAATCCTCCCATCCCAAACTACCCTTTACATGAAACTTTTTTCGAAAATTTTGATTTTCTCAAAAATGGCTCTAACGATTTTGAATAAAATTTCGTATATTAAAGATATTTACACGACAAATAAAATGTATATCTTGAATTTTCTGGGAACAGCCTCTGAAGACTACTTTATTCTGGATGAATTTTACAGGATTTTGCATAACTGCTAAACCGTAAGAGATGGACAAAAACTTGCAATACAAAAAATGTAGAGCACCTTAAAACACACAATTTATCTTATATACATTTTTTTCGTGGAGTTGATCGTTTTTTAGACACTTCTTTCAGCTTTAAAAAACATACTTTTCTCATACAGGAATTTAACAATTCCAGTCCATACAAACAAGGAACTTCAGTCAAATAGCAACCAATTTTTGACCATCACTTTAACAATAGTACTCCCATTATCGTTTACCTTCTACTTACTAGGAAGCAAGTAATTAAGACAATTTATGCTGATGTTTATCTCGATTATCATAAAGTAGATAGAAGAATATGCCTTTTAATAATTTTCTACAGCGATGTAGAGAAAGTCATGTGAATGTAGCACATAAGATTTTTAGAAAAGGTCCATCTATATGTGAGTCGTGTGTCAGTGTGTCCGTATGACAGTGTGTCTGTGAACACGATAACTCAAAAACGAAAAGTCGGTAAAATATCAAACTTGGTATATAAGTTTAATATTTTCCAAGGATGCGACACGAAGATTTTGAGGAAAATCCCCCAACCGAAACTACCCTTTACATGAACAAATTTGCGAACATTTTGGTTTTCTCAAAAATGGCTCTAACGATTTTGATTATAATACCGTGTATTAAAGACATACAGGCAAATAAAGCGTATATCTTGAATTTTCGGGAATAGCCTTTGAAGGCCTCTTTATTCTGGACGTATTTTGCTGGATTTACCATAATTACTAAACCGAAAGAGATAGACAAAATTTGCTACAAAAAATATTGATCTCGTGAAAACACACAATTTATGTCATTTACATTTATTTAGTATAGTTGACCAGTTTTTAGACATTCCTTGATATTGGTTTCAATTTTAAAATACCAAACATTTTTCATATACGGCAATTTGTCAACTCCTGGCAATGCATAGAAACGGATTTCAACCAAATGACAACCAGCTTTTAAAAGATTTGACTATCGTTTTAATCCTAGTGTAGTCTCTTGTTTTCTTTCTGCTTACAAGAGAGGATTTTTGCTAATGATTATCGCGTTTAGCATGAAGTAGATAGAAGCATAAGCTTTTTAACAATAACAGAGATGTGAATGGAACACATCAGATTTTTTAAATACTCTACCAGAAAGCTCCTTGCGCTTCAGTTTTCAAAATGTTGAAACAAAACCTCAAATTTTCATTTTGAGAATATAACTTTTAAAAATTATCCGATGAGTTTCAAATTAATTAATGTTACTGCAGAAAAAGGCATGATAAATTATTCGTTCATACTTTTTAAATTATTTTTGTGGATTAATTAATTTTGTTAATACAAATATATAATTTTACTTATTTAGAAAATTAATTACATAATTATTTTCGCTACACGTACTATGTACATAGTGTAAAGAGAAGGTATTGCACTCCACCCAAAAATTCATACCGAGATTCCACCGCAAAATACATATTTTATATCCCCAGTGTCCGAAAAAAATCAGAAAAAGGTCCACGTGTGTGTGTGTGTGTGTGTGTGTGTCAGTGTGTCCGTGTGTCTGGGAACACGATAACTCAAAAACGAAAAGTTGGTAAAATATCAAATTTGACATTTAAGTATAGTTATCTTCTAGAGACGCGGCACGAAGGTTTTGAGAAAAATCCTCCCACCCCAAACAACCCTTTACATGGAAAAAATTTAGAAAGTTTCATTTTCTCAAAAATGACTTGATTAAAATACCGTATATTAAAAATATTTATATGGCAAATAAAATGTATATCTTGAATTGTCTGGGAATAGCCTCTAAAGACCTCTTTATTCTGAATGAATTTTGCTGATTTTGCGTAATGGTAAACTGTAAGAGATAGACAAAACTTACAACATAAAAATGTAGATCTCGTTAAAACATACAATTTATGTCATATAGGGTTTTAAGTGGAATTGATCATTTTTTAAATATTCCTTGTTATTTGCTTCAGGTTTAAAATACTTAAATTTTTCTCACACAGAAAGTAGTAATTTTCTGGTCCTGGGTAGAAACGTATTTCAACCAAATGCCAATCAGCTGTTAAAAGATTTTACTATCGTTTTAGCCTATGTATTCTTTTATTTCCTTTTTGCTTACAAGAAAGTATTTCTGCTAAAGCATTTATCGCGTTTAGATAAAGTAGATAGAAGCATAAGCTTTTTAACAATAATAGAGAAGTAGAAAAAGGCATGTGAATGGAACACATCAGATTTTTTAACTATTCTACCAAAAAAGCTCCTTGCTCTTCAGTTTTCAAAATGTTGAAACAAAACCTCATATTTTCATTTCGAGAATATAATTTTTAAAAATTATCGGATGAGTTTCAAATTAAATTAAATGTTACTGCAGAAAAAGGCATGATAAATTATTCGCTCATACTTTTAAATTATTTTTGTGGATTAACTAATTGTGTTAATACAAACATATAATTAATTTTACTTATTTATAAAATTAATTCGATAAATTTTATTTATTATGCTATGAAGGTTCTCGATAGAAAAATCAAGCTGGTTGGTTGAAATGTGCACCGCAAGCAACATTTTGATTATTAAATGAATTGGATAATGCACTTAGAGAAACACTTTGTAATATCTGAAGTGCCATTTGTTACCCTTAAAATTTCCAATTAGAATATCACGCGACAAGTGTTTAAATTGTAAGTGGCTGTATTAACTTCGGAAGATTAATCTACAAGGACTACGGTATATTATTGTGCTAAAGTCCAAAGAGCAACATTTTCAAGAAGTTTTCCAATGTTCACAGGTTGGTCCTCTTAATCGAAAGCAGCGCATAATTTGACAAATTCGAATGTATACTCCACTTTGAAATAATTCGCGTATCTATTATGTCGAATTTGGATATGTCAATATCAGCTTATTTTCATTGGGGATATTTATGCAAGAATATATAATTTCAACAACATTTTATTTCTTTGTGCAAATCATAAAAGATACTTGGCTTTATATAACAGTTGCTTATACATTTTGTTGAAATTAAAATGCTTTCTTTAGAAGTTATATTTACCTTAGCCATTTAAGCAATAAATTTTATCTAATATCTTGCAAAGTGCGAATTTCTGTACGTGTTGCACTCGTACTTAAGTTTTTTGGTTACCAGCAATTTCATAACCCTACAAAGCATCAAAATATTCGAGATTGGCTCCGTTGCTGACACAGAGTAAACAAATGTTTGTTTCTCCGTCATTAATATCTTCGCGAAAAGAAGTTTAAATCAGTATATTAATCAAACTTAATGATAAAAGCGATGAAAAAATTGCATTCCAAAACCAGATACTATAAAAGAGAGGGTAAACAATTTCCCGACCAAAGTGGTAGTTCTTCCTAGCCTCTCAGGACTTTTTAATAAGAGTAAAGCAGCATGAATTGCATTTTAATGTATGTAGATATGTCCGTTTTCGAGCCTAAGACGTGTGTTTATGTAAAAATGAAATTATTATTATTATTATTATTATTATTATTATTAATAATAATAATAATAATAATAATAATAATAATAATAATAATAATAATAATAATAATAATAATAATAGAAGAACTACCTGAGCATAGGCCGGATTGGAATACTGCTAAATATTATGGATAAAACTTTATTGACAGCTCTTTTCTATATATTTTAGTTCTTTTGTATTTTCATTTAAATCCACCCAGCTCAAGTTCAACAAAAAAAAAAAAAAAAACAAACAAAAAAAAACCATAATTTGTGATTTGTAGCAAAAAATGGTAAGTTGTCTTACAGACCCTAGGAGGTTGGTCACCACTTATCACGCCAGCAATAATTGTAGAGCCAATTTCTTCTGATCAATCGGAAAGCTGAGTGGCGGCCGCTGAGGCATGCTACTGGCGGTGCCAAGAAAATATTATCATAATAAAACTCTTCAAATGCCTGTTTATTCTTGCAGTATCATCCATATATTGTGTAATTTTGCGCATAATCGATATATTTCATAATGCGTTGTTTTGATAAGATTAAAGCGTGCAAAACGGAAAATACAACAATGCTTTTGTATTCAAGTTGTTGACAAAGAATCAGAGCAAATCAATACCTAGTAATTCCTGGTGAACTTTTTAAGAGGCGATTGTGTACGATTCCACGAAACAGAAAGAAACATGGAAAGAATGCTAGCAATTTAGCGATCTACTACCGAACATTCCTAGATGTGCATTAGAGAGTAAAAGGAACAACAACTCAGAAAATCACACGTAATTGCGGATATGTGCGCTCGCGCTTGTGTTTTTAAAAGTCACTAATATTTAAAACAAAGCAAATATTGAAATAATGTTCCAAAATTTTAAAACCTAGTGGCATTATTATGTTTAAAGCATGTATATTTGTTTATGAGGATATTTTGGCGTCTATTTCTGCACTGGATTTGACTAAACCACAAAATACTATTTACAGGAGGATTTAATGCGAACAGTGGATTCCTTCGATGTTGCCTGCAAGGTATTGTGCTTTACAGCGCTCTGAAGGGTGGAAGGAAGACCGTGCGCCGGATCAGCCTTGGCATCACTTCCATCCATTAGCAGCCACTGAAAACGAGCGCTCTAGCCTTATACAAAGGGCTTATGAGCTCAAATGGTGCCCAGCTGGAACTGACGAAAGCTTCAGAAAATTATTACCTACTACCATATCGCGCGGCGTTTAACGTGCTAGAACAATGTTAAATCAATAATCACAAAGGCACTTCGTTTTTATTTAATAGTGGTGCCACGGCACAACGCATTGCCCCAGGGGCCGCCCCTTCCATATTGAAATAAACTTAAAATTAAAATTTCGCAAAGCATGCGTTCCCTTCCATTTATCCCCCATGTATTACGCAAGAAGAATCTGTAATTTGATCTGGTTCAAGCTCCTCTTGAGCCAAAATGTCGGATGATTATACCCCCTTTTTATAGTATTGTCATCAGCAGCGGCATCACCACCATCTTCATCCTGCAAGTATTAAGCCACGTGGACTCAAAAAGGAATTTTCCTTCCAACTTTGGATATACTACGCACCTTAATGATGGCAATGAAGCATCGCTCTTGGAATTCTATGAGTTGACATCCATTGAAAATGGATCATCCAGTTGTTATGGTGCTTTTACATATGATGGAAAATAGGATATAGAACTCAGCTTTTTCAGGACTTCATTTGCTTTGTGGTCCCACTCATGGGCGTGCCTGGCTAAAAATCCCTGCGATTTTCAAAAGTATGTGTGGTGAGAAATATATGTTAGGTATTACTTTACATTTAATGTTTACTATTCATACATTTAAGATACTATACTTTACTTAAACAGGACAAAAATACTATTACAAATGCAGTCGATATGAAAAGGAAAGAAAGAAAAGGCGTGACTCAGATTGATTGAAAATAAAAATGCCGTGGCTTTCTCTCCCATAGGCCCAAGTTTGACAAGGGGAAAAACATTACAGATTAGAATTATTAACTAATGTGCGACAGTATATTAACACGCTGTGTATCTTATTAGTTTAATTATTTGTTTTGTACAGGTTTAATATAAGAAATAGCTGCTTCAGTAAAACGCAGAACCATAGGGTATAGAAGCTTCTATTATGCTCGCCAAATTTTACTTGCTTTGTTCATGCTACAGACACAATTGCCATTGTAGAGCAAGATTTTTAGAGCATCAGAGACATAAGTAACAGGCTGAAGGTTAAAGGAAGGTTTATCCCCTAATATTCTGGAAACCGGTACTTTCTCATTGTAAAGAATGGTCACGTGGGTGGAATACAAAGAAATTACCCAGTTAGTCACGCGACAACGCTATTTTCTCGTTTCTTTTTAGCCAATCAGAAAGGAGTGCAATATTGGAGGTTTTGGGTATTTAAGCGATGCGTGTACAAGAAATCGGGCTACTTTGTTACTTATTACTTGGCTCTTGTTACTTGGTTTTCGATATTGTGATTGTTACTTGTTATTGTGAATTCACGGGGTAAATGTTACTCTGACGGCAAGTCTTATCGTAAATGTTACGCGGACGACGAAGCTTAACGTTACTGTTACTGCAATAAGACAATAAGAACTCAGCAAGAGCGGAAACTAGCACTCAGAATAATTATGTCATCATTTTCACGAAGTTTTATGTCGGGAGTCGCTCGCAGGGTTAGTGCCTCAACCAGCAACAAAGAAGAATAACATTATTCATTTAGTGAAATTAAGTGAAATATCTCTTTTCTTGAGTGTACCACGTGCTACATATCCCAGTCATTCTTTTGCCCCCTGAGCAAGAGACAACTTGCGTTCTACAGGAACGAGCATAGCTGGCGCAACAATGGACTCTCCATAGGTATGTACACGTTTGTTTATAGAGAATTTCACGGGTGCTAATTCTTGACCGACTCCAAGGTAGACCAACAGGACAGTGGCATATTGGCGACACACACCAAAATAGCGACAAATGATATTCAATTCCTTGCATATATTAGTGTTTAACAGTTATAAAACGAAAATTCTTACATGTGCAATATTTATCTCTTCAGTGTTTTTCTTAGAGGCACCCATCACTGGGAAACAATGGAACGTAGCTAATTGTGTACGGTTTTGTCTTCGCGACAGGGACTCTTGACTGCAAGTTCTATTTAGTGCGGAAGAAGAAGAAGAAGAAGAAGAAGAAGAAGGAGGAGGAGGAGGAGGAGGAGGAGGAGGAGGAGGAGATGATGGTGATGAATAGAGCTTAAGGGCGCTCAACTGCATGGTTATTAGCGCCCTTAAAATGTATATAAGCGTCATTAAAAACATTATAAAAGAAAATCATGAATAAAATATGCCACAAATAAAACTCCAGAATAAATAAAGGAATATCGGGCAAAGGCCATAGAGGGATCTAAAAGCCAGGCCGAGCATTAAGACTAAAAAGAAAAGAGATCTAAAACTAAACCCCATCACTAAGAGATACATCTAAAAAAAAAAAAAAAAAAAAAAAAAAAAAAAAAAAAAAAAAAAAAAAAAAAAAAACGCTGCTTTGAATAAAAAGCGAAAACCCTATCTACTGCGTGGTTGTCATCCCCGAGGATCTCGGAAAGAGAGACCGGAAGCTGAAGAGTTGCTCGAAGGGCGAATAGAGCAACACACTCCAGCAGCACGTGGGAAACAGACGTGCTCTATGTACATCGGACAGATTTGAGTAGGTTCCCCGTTGAGTAGGCAGTTGTGTGCAAAAACAGCGACCAATACGCAGACGAGCCAAAACCACTTCATCACGATGAGATCCACGAAAGGAAGTTGGCCAGTATACTGGAAGATCCTTCACTACTCGTAGCTTGTTGCCGCGGAGAACCAACCACTTTGCACGAAAGCACCGCTCTCAGCACAAAAAGCCTAAAACTTTGGCTGTCGAAAAAACAACATAAAACTGGGTTCCCTTGATGCCGACTTTGCCGCCACATCCACCAATTCATTCAGGATCCATGCACAATCCAAATTAAACCAAAGGCGTGTAAAATGTGGAGGACATCCTGGATGTACTGCACTAAAGGATGCAGCTGTACAGCTCACGAATTCTCTGAAATACGCCAAAGAAATCACTTAGAATAAGGCAGTCACCAAAATGGCGACGACAAATAGGTATACAGAATGACTCGGTAAGTAGCAGTATAAATGGATGTGGGACTAGGCAGACCGAAAGTATGTGGGTCGGTTCCAGTAATGAAGGCACATCCAACACGGTGCATTTACTTCCATCAGTGCATATACAAATGCGGTCACTGTAAAGGGATAACAATTCTAAAAGATAAGTACGGATACTACACGCAGGCATCGTAAACTTCCCGAATACCATCATCCCGATATCGACCTGGGATACAGCACGTAACCTCCGTGAGATACACCCTCTCTCCCTTGGGAAACACGCTAGGCACTGCAACCGTAGTTCCAAATAACTCTCAGAAACGAAAACCTGCAGGCTTTGGGCAAAGTGATGTGGCGATAACGTTCGTCCAGCTCAGTGGAATTAAAAGGGGTAAACGTTGGATGCGTAGGCATGCACTTAAGTCCACACCCATAATTTGCTAGCAGAACATCACGCCGAAATCGTAGAGGGGGTTCTGCCGATTCGGTGTAGAGGCTCACAACTGGGCTGGTTGGAAAGGCTCCAACAGCTACACGAATGCCCTGATTATGGGCAGGATCTAACCTTCTCAGCACAGAGGATCGTCCGTATTTGCGCTCAGAGTCTTGTCACCTCGGTGCGGGCGAAGTTCATTATGATCAGCGCCTGGCATATTACAAGGCAACTGGACGTTGGACGGAACGCTGGTCTAAACACACCCGTTACAATGTAAAACTGCATATTTTTTCCGCCAGTTAGGGACCCTACAACAGAGAAAGCCGATACACGGTTGTTTTTGTTTGATATGTATTTTCAATCTAAAAGTCACAGCTCAATCTGCGACAGCAATATGCCAATGGCCGCTTGTCAGTGTAGCCAACAATTTTGTCATGAAGCGCGCCTTTCCAATAGAGGCCCAGAATTCAATATATGAATAAAAAGTAATAATTTGAAATTGGAGTTGGCAAAAACTTCGAGCTAAGAATTGGAGGGATCCAAATCCCCCAACCCACCACCAGGCAAGCCCGTTGTGTAGCCTGCTGTATGGCACATAAATCGCATCTCATTAGCTGTAATCTTAAACACCGTTTGTAACAGTTGATGATTGTCATTTTTGGGATGCGCTGAAGCCTATCAGCCATCAAATTCTAATTTCAAAATGCATTAGGTCCGAAACTATACCAGTTACCTCCGCGAACATTAATTTTAAAATTCTTAAGAAAATTTTAGTCAAAAGATGTGCCCTGTACTACCACCGTTGATTGGTCATGAAAAACTTGTGGAATTCAGCACAGAAAATTAACCCACAGTTTGATACAACCACTCGGGGAAGTTATATACTTATATTAAAGAAGATCCCGATGAAGAGACTGCGCATCTGTCATTGGACCTTGAGAAAGCGTTTCATAATGTTAATCATACTATAAATTTGGTGTGTTACAATCCATGAATATTCCTGGTGGCATGCTCACGACCGTTAAATTATATTTGCGTCCTCCAGGTTTCACATAGACGAGTACTTTACTAGGCCCGTTCCCATTTTAACGGTATACTTTAAGTACCTATGTCCCTCGTCCATGTCACTGCTTACCTTTGCACCGTTAGTTTGCCTGATGATGAAACATTTATTTTCGACTGATATATCAAGGTTTACTCTTTACTCATCACAAGCCAGGCGGGATGGCTCGGGTGGCTTCACCTGTGACCCGCATTCGGGAGGTTGCGGGTTCTATAGGCGTTAGGCGAGACTCTTGTAGGTTGATGACTCTTTACCTGAAGGACTGATGGTGGGAGAAGTTGCGCAAATACGTATGGCAGAAGTTATAACGTTTCTGACCACGAAGGAGAGAAGTACGCACTCGCTAGTTTTAGTGCGGCATTCTTTAGTGTTTATGCAAATAATACTATAAGATTATTGTTAACTTGGAAGAGGACAGTGTCAAGGACGATGTCAATATCGATGATGGTTATGAGGACGAACATGCAATGATTGTGATAGAGGAGCTGTAGAACAGCTGGCTATGTTTGGCTATGTTTATGGCTGCCAACTTGCTGTGTGATAAGCTGGATCACAACCAAAAATAAACATATCAACATTCCTAAGCAAAATACCCCGTCTCATGCTCTACATATTGCTAATGACAGATTGTATATGATTAAAAATTAGCTTATAAACAACAAAGTGATTTCGTTGTAACTATGGATATGTGCCAACAATTATTTTCATGTGAACTATAATTGTTTCATACGCTGTTGTGGTTGTGTTTAGTCATTCGTGGTAAGCTTGCACCTCTATACCCCCTCTCAGCCATTGCAAAGAGAGAGGGAAGGAAAGCAACTTTCCCTATATGCAATATTTGTTCATGTCTCACCTCACAGCCTATATCCCCGTGGATGATCTACCTGATCCTTGGGTTTTTCATAGGCTTCCCCGTGTTGCCAGGAGAATACTGGATAGGTTTCTTTGGAAAGAAAAAAATTAATAAAATGTCTACATTCATTTTCATTTTTTTTCCCATTATTTTATATATCACAGAAGTTTTTAACTCCCCATGTTGTTTCCATTCTCACCCGTTGGATGAAGGTTGGAAGTATAGGGTTGTTTCAGAGTTGGAAGTATAAGCGATGGTGCTCGGTGCGGCGTGGCAGGGAAAATGGATGCTCATTGTGACTCTCCCTGTCCCCCTACTTCAGCTGGCAGTCGGAATGAGTACCCCTCTGGTGGGGGCATTTGACACTGTGTGGGACAGGGTCCCTGGTCTGCCTGTCGGGATACTTCAATCTGGAAACTGTAGGGACCCTGATATTGTTGTGCTGTAGCTTCTGGTTCCAGCCGCCTGGTCTCATCTCACCTCATCCCTCCCTTAGGGGTGCCCCTTCATGGTGTATAAATACAATAACCGAATTGGTTTGGTGCCAAGTACCCTCCATCCGAATCCTGATCATTATAAATACTTATGCTGATTTTTTCACCATCAGCAATTGTTTTTACTCCCTCATATACTGAAGATTTGAGCAAGCATCTTCTGCAAAGATTAACTATCAGAAATCCTCCTTGATCCCTCTTGTGACCTTGAACATTTACTTGACTGATGTTCCTGTTAAGAACCACATTATTGTTACTACCATTACTGCCATTAAGTTATGGTATTTAGAACAATTTTTATCACATCTGCCAGAAATATCCCAATATATTGACTTAACATTATAACATTATTTGTATAATGACCATGTGTACAAGGTGGCATAGTCTCAACTCTAGCATCGCATCATGAGTAGGGGTCTCGGACTTATGGCAGTTTCTGAACAGTGTTCAACTGTTCAGCTATATTCATGAAAACCTTGTTCGCTCTGGGACACCTCAAGGACAATAGGCAGCTTCAGTCCAGTAATGGGACACTTGGGTACTGTGCTATTTTTCACCCAACGGTAAATGGATTGTCATTTAATCACAGTGTTTTTTTCTCTGGGGATCTACTTCCTATTATGAAGGATCCTAAAATCTTCTCTTGGAATATTTTCCAAAATGATTAATTCACAATAAAAAAACAAAAACAAAAAGAAACAAAAAAAAAACGTTTGTTCTAACAAAATCTAGATTTGTTGTGTAGTAAACTTTTGTCAATCTCTTACAGTTTACCAGTTATGCAAAAGTCCTCTAAAATGAACAGGGCTCAGAGGTATTCCCAAATAATTCAAGATAAATATTTTATTTGCCACATGAACATATTTAACATATGACATTTTAATCAACATTGTTAGTGTCATTTTTAAGAAAATGTTCCATATAAAAAGTAGTTTGGGGTTTTTTGATTTTCCTTAAAATATTTCCTTACAGCCTTGGAAGACATTAAACTTAAGTATGAAATTTAGTATTTAACCAACTTTTTGTTGTTGAGTTATAGGTTCACAGACACACATGTGGATGGATGCTGTTCTAAAAATGCTTTCTACTTTCTTTTCCACTTATGTCCAATATACATAGAAGGTAGAGAAGGTATTGCATTAATATGGAGTTTTTGCCAGAAATACATGTTTTGAGGTCAATCAAACATTATAAAAAGGTCTGTGTGTGCGTGCTTGTGTGCCTGTGAACAGCAAAAATTGTAGATCTTGTTAAAATACACAATTTATGTTTTACCTTTCTTTTCTTCTTTTTTTAACTAATTCTGTGATATTCTTATTCATTTTGTTTTAAAATAATAACACTTTTCTTAAACAGGAAGTCATTCATTATTTCATATTTCTTTTGTTTTACAAAAAATGTCAATATCATTGCATAATGACAGCTTTAAAAATATTGATTATTCGCTTTAATCTTATGTATACCCTTATTTCTATTGTACCTATAATCTTTTGTTAGAATAGTTTGTTTGTGGAACAGGCAGAAAAAATCATGTGAATGAAACACATCAAATTTCCTTGGATTCAAATTCCTCAAAACATGTACACCATTGTATCTATTTTTATTTTGTGAGAATATTAGTGCATGTGGAAAATGTGAAATTCACACATGTTAGGAGAGGGTATGAATAGTATGGACAGTGAGCAACAACTCAGAATTGTGCTTCACTTAATATTTACTCTTAGTTAGTTGACATGGCATTAATGGTTTTGTGTTTCATACCCATTACAACACATCTTACATAGCAGTTTTAAAGGCCCTCAAAGTAGTCCTCTGTAATATTCACAACACGCTGCCAATATTGTGGGAAATATTGAATACCATCTGCATCACTATTTTCCTCCCAAGGGAAAATCGGGTCATATGTAACAGCTCAGCATTTGCAATATCCTCACATGTTGCAAATTGCACTACATAATGATTCTTTTACCTTGCCTCTCAACATAACATGGAGACAGATCAGGAGGGTGGGTGCTCCAATTCTTCCTATCCCCAGTGATGCAGTAGTCGTCTGACAACTCTATTTTACCTACTCACCTCGCAACTGTCCAGTATGGCAGGACATTTTGTCCAACAGCTTCCACTAATTCACTGTGCCATTCTCAAATGGCTGTTTTGATATACAATCACTGTCCCACATAAGTTACATTCATTTGGCAGTCGCCAGACAACCAATTCACATTGCTCACTGCACTCCTACAGGCCATTCCAGCTCCATTTGATATTGTTAACACACATTAGGATTACCTTTGTTGCCCATGACACATACCATTTTGTGCTCTGATAACAGATCTTCACAAAATAAAATAGTTGCCATACTTATGTACCAACTCTTGTATTTATGGTGAAATTTTAGTATCGAAATCTATTTTCAACCTACTCAGTCCATCATATGTGGCAGAGAAAGTAAAAATCAGTCTCAGTCTTTACTGATCAGCCTCATAATTTATTTTATGCATTCATCTGGTCAATAATCCAAATGGATACATGTAGTAGCTGGGCAATTTTTACTGTACCATAAATTACTAGCCAATTCTTAAGCAAAAATAAAAAACAAGTGTAACAAATGAAACATATAAGATTTAGATGAATGACCAAAGATTTCATACCTGCATAACCCAGCTTCCTTACGTTGTAATTATCTTAATATTTACTTCAAGATACCTTAATAAAAGCAACCAATGCTGTACCTAACAAAAATGATTTTGTTGTCTGGATACCAGTTCCAAGCTTAGATTTTGAAACAATTTTCAAATTAATTTATTTGAAATGCACTGTGCTTTAGTTTAAAATTAATCACTACACCTAGAAGTTAATATGATATTTTTAACTATAAGATGGAAAGCTTAGTATGGATTCCGATGGATGGAATAAAATAATGCTTGTTTGTTACAGGTTCTGGCATTTTTGTGTCTCCAGCAAGTGCCTTAGAGAGATCTGGTTCAGTAGGTGTCTGCCTTGTCATCTGGGCTATGTGTGGCTGTGTATCACTTTTAGGTAATTTAATTCACCGATGCATTTTGTCATAAACTAAATCATTCTACCCAAACAATATTTCATAAATAAGAATGTGTTTTGCTATCGGCAACAATAAGGAAGTGATATGCAATATTTTTGCAGGTGCAGGGTCTTCACCTTGTTATTCCAAATTTCTTACATTTAATTTTGCTTTGACACTTAATCTAGTTCATTCTCTTCCACCATCAATGCTGTATTTCCTTCAATGATTTCAAACCTTTGTTACATGCTACAAATTCATTCTAAACAGTTGGGCATTAATAAGCAAAAGGTATACAGATACTATTCTGACCTGAACATCAAATTTAAGTTGAAAGAAAGAAAGGAGGAAAAAAAAAATACATTAAATCTTTGATAACTAGAGGCTATAACTGTCATTAACTTTAAAATAAATTCTAAATAATTATTTTTGAAGGAACTCAAAGAATAATATTCAACATTTAAAATATTAAACTATGTTGTGTTAAAACTAGTTCTTATGCCTATCTTTTACGTTCAGTTTTAACATTTAAGTGCACAGTTTTTCTACAGAAAAAAATTAAATACTTCCATATATTTATCTTATTTCAAAGCATATTTCAACTGATTAAATTTGTATTATGAAACTGAATAAACAGATACTTTGGGAGTCAAATAGTGTTATAACATAACAAAGTGAATAAAAACTAAAAGTATTTTTTATTTTTGATTAGCAATTTATTGGGAGTTAGACTTACTTTGTCAGGAGGGATTATTTTGGAACTTTTATACATAAAATACTTGGTATTTAGGATTTGGAATATAAAAGAGAGTGAAAATCTGAATGTAACAATTACATCACCTTTTCTACCAATTATGATTTATTTTCATAGTTATTCCATAAATTATTCCTAATGCAGTCATTTTTCTAGCCATTTCCAATTAAGCATAATAAATGTTCACTAATAATGGTTTCAGTATAATTACTGTTGTAGGTTTAATAAGCATACCATAATTGAGATTTTCTATAGTTCACTTTATATTACATACTCTTTTAATGGACATTTGACAAGCAAAAAACAAGTCTGGGTACAACAATGAGGAAGACATTAGAAGGAACAACGATTTTCCTGTAGTAGCTTTCTTCTCTCTCATTTGATTTCCAAGATTTAATAAGAATGAAAAATTTTCATTTGTTATTTGCATAAAATTATAATAGATATTTTTCTTGTCATATTAATATCTCAAATGGTTTTTATGGCAATCTCCCCTCTGAATTGCTCCAAACACCTTTTCCCTTGCCTACAAACTGAACTTTGAAAGTAACATATTGGCATATTATACTGCATTAAAGCATGTGCTTTGATATGACTTATGCACTACCGTTGATCCAGCTTTACTCTGTAGAACCACTTATATAAACAACATATGTTATAACCTTTGCCATTAAGTTCATGTTCACATCAGCTGTAAACAGTTAAAACAACAAAAACCAAGGCCGCACCATGGCCAGTGGTTACACTACTCCCCTCTCACCTCTATTGCCCAGGTTCGATCCCAAGTGACCATGTGTGAGATTTGCGGTGGACAAAGTGGTACAGGGGCGGGTTTTCTCCGGTTTCTCCAGTTTCCCCCACAATTGCATTCTACCAGTGCTCCATTTTCTTTCCATGTATCATTAGTGTCATTGCCTGCGGTGCCACAAGTAGTAAAAGCGGGCGTTAAAACTACCAAAAAAAAACCAACAAAAACCACATGGACTCATGACTCGTGTTTATAATGCATTAGAACAATTATTTGAATATAATTATAATAATATTAACAACAATATAATAAAGATAAACACACTAATATAAAACCATCAGGAAATAATAAAATAATAATTCAAATAAAACTCATGTTAATTTGTATTGCATCTCTATTGGAAGAGGTGTAACATCTGGGTCTCCATCTCATGACATCCTCTCTGTCAATAACCACACTTTATTTTTCTTCACAAATATTAATGCAATTTATGAAAGAAAAAATTCAAATGAAGGGTCATTGTTGACAAAATTTAAGAATTTATATAACAACAATCTTTATTAAGGAAAAACATTTACCCACAAATAGAACCTTTGCTAGTCTTCTGCTTTCTCAAATTCTGACTTACAACTGGTTATTTTCTTCCTTGGGTTTGCAAAATTCTTTACTTGTACACACAATGCTCCACTCAGAAACATCAGTATAAACTAAGCATTGTGGATAAGACTCCTCGCTGCAGCCTACACGGGCTTATTGTGCATCACATTCTAGGAAGGTAGGATAAAATGAGAGTATTATTGATGGACAGCCAAAATTGCACAGCATGGAGGGTCACTAATACAATCCAAGCAATTCTTCATCTCAAAGCGGGGAGCACTAAGAGCTCATGCCCCAGTCTCACTGAATCTCTTGGGTCCTACAGACCACTCCAATGTCACCATGGTGCCAAGAGCTATATTTCCAAAGCACATTCACCACCACAAAAGGACCAGCGCAATCCTTGCCAACACCTATAACCCTGAAACAGACTGCTTGAATAAAATGGAGATAAAATGAAGGACAGGAAGTTAAAGGGAATGAAGAAACTTCTCAAAATGTCCTAGTGATCCAAGAAACCCCCCCCCCTCCAAAAAAAAACATGGATTAGAGAGGTCAGCTGCAGGAATCAATCTCAGATCTCCTTAATGCTAGTCAGTTCCAGACAAAACACCTGAGCCACCTGGCTTGGTTTGACCAGTGGTACATCATAGAGCGTCAATAATTCCTTCTAAGCAAGAATTTACAGTCGTTAGTAAAATTATATCTCTGGCTAAGAGGCTGGAACAACTTGGATATTCTATTAAATTTTAGGAATTTTCTGATATAATCTCAAAACAATGTTTTGTGGACAGAAAACAAGCTGAAAGCGAAATATAAAAATTAAAATGTTGACTATTTTAATTGACATTTCCCTTTCACTACAAATGTTTCAATGATTTGTTCACTCTTTGTACACACATTAAATAATTACTAATTCATCATCAAATGTTGGTTTCTCATACTTTGTATTCAAATTTTTCATCAGGTGCACTGGCTTTTGCTGAACTGGGAACAGTCGTACCTCGTTCTGGTGCAGAATATGCCTACTTTTTGGAGGCCTTCTCAGGTCTACATAAGTTCTGGGGACCTCTCCCCTCATTCATCTGTGTGTGGATCTATGTGCTCATTCTGAGACCTGCAGAAGTGGCAGTGATTGTCCTCACATTTTCTGAGTATATCTGTCAGCCCTTTGCCTATCATTTAGTGTCTGAATCACGAGATACCATCAACAAGCTTGTTGCCATACTTGGTCTGGGTAAGTAGTATCCCTTTTAAAATGGAGAATTTCAATAATTTTATATAAATTGAGGTTTTAAAAGAAAAAAAGTGAGGTCATATAGGTTTTGTAACTCTAAATAAAAAGTTGACAATGAAACCCCCCAACTTGCCTTCTATTAATATGAAGGCAAATATAGTTGCCAATATTGTGTGCTCTTTATAGGTAGCTTCATTTCCATAACCCTTTTCATCCCAAATTTTTAAAATCAAGAACTATCTTTCAAACTTGATGCATATTGTCATTACTTGTCCCTCTAAAACCAGTCCCCCCCCCCCCCCCCCCCGCTGTGTAAGCTCAGACAGCTATCACAGTGAATATCATTGGCCAGGATTTCAATATGGCAGATTAGCTAGGTTTGAATCCTTACTGTAAGCAACCAAGCCATTGCAAGGAATGGGGTGGAACCACGTAAAATAACTGAGGATTGGTATATATACATAGATGTTTATGGAACTTTGTTATATTTTAAAATAAAGAATAGTAATTGATGTCCCAGTAATCTTATACACAATGGAACATGTTACAGGGCTTATGACGTACATAAACTTTGTAAGTGTTAAGCTGTTTGTGAAAGTGCAAAATGTATTCACAGCCTGCAAACTACTTGCTTGCCTGATTGTCATCATTGGAGGACTTTATGAAATATGTATAGGTAGGAAAACCTTTATTTACTCTGTACTTCAGTAAGCAATAAATTAAGCAATAATTTAAATGAAATTATACATCAACAAATTTCAATGTGGTGGTGGTGTTAGTGGTGGTGGCAGTGATGGATTTCAATAATAACAAAAGAAATAAGAAAGCTATACTTAAGAGTTGTTGTTCACATTTGCAAAAATCACCCTGAATGATACTCTCAGGATTGTAGAGATTGCAAAGGTAACTATTTAAATAATGAATACCGAATGGCTTTATCAAGATATTTACTTTCCCATACTCACTTAGTTTGGTTCAGAATTAAATTCTCAAATTTTAGCTAAGATCTGGTTCTGGTAGTGTAATGCAGAAACAGAACAGCTGCTTATTTTATGTGATTTCAGAATGTGTTAATCTATAACATTTTTATATTCTTTAGGTAACACTCACAATCTTGACAAAGGTTTTGAAGGCTCATCTACAGATGCCAAAAACTTAGCACTGGCTTTTTACAGTGGGCTCTGGGCATATGATGGGTGGTAAGTATTAAAACATACAAGTAAATATAAGTTTAGGTGATAATATTATGCTTGATACAAAGCAATAATCAAGAAATAATTCTGAAAAAGTCTGAAAGAATATTATAAATTTCATATAAAAAAGGTACCTTGAGCAATATTGAATCACAATGTATCTCATAAACACCACAAATAAGGCTTTTAAAAACTATTTTCTTTTGATAAAGCACTTCTTTTTAGAAAAACTGTGGTGAAGAAATACAGATCTATCATTACCTCTAATCAATTAGAATTTATGATAAATGTTAGTTTTGAGTCCTCTGATTAGTAGTTACTTAATAATGAATAAGACAAAATTAACATGTTTTATGACTGTAGTATTCATACAAAATGAAAGTCGACACTGTATAGGTGCCACTTAATAAATCATTTTTAAGAAAATTTGTATAGTTTTTCTTTTTCCACAGAAGTTTAACATAAAAATTAGTTCATTAAAAAAAAAAAATATATATATATATACTATCACAAGATAAGTATTTCATACTTCTATTTATTATTGTAACACCTGACATTTCAGAGAAGCATAAATATAAAATTAGTGTGTGAGCTAACCATTGGATTGTATTTTAATTATTTTCCTTAAGATGCATACATGGAAATGCAGGTATAAAATTTTGTTACCAGAATTCCACTTCTTGAATTAAATGTGGTGTATGTAACTTCAACAAATTAAATCTCATACATATATAAAGTGTAAACAATACATGAGCCTAAGATTATGCTTTAAAGTGGTAACCTATATGATTATGAAAGCCTATATATATATAATGCTAATGTACATTATATTTTGTTACAAGAATAATAATTATATGTATATACACTTTTATTATTAAATTATGATCAGGGATGTAATGGCAAATACCCTAGATGTGATGATTTTACCACTCCAATTGTACTACCCTCTCTTTTCCTGTTATATATTTGGCTATGTTGTACCAATGTCAGTTAACATACATTATGGAGCATCACTTGCACTTCGTGAGCTATACCTAATATTTGCACTGTAGAGGCAACCGATGGTTAGGGAATGTGGGTTGAAATAATCAGCTGATTTTAAGAATGGAAATAGAAGAAAGAACAATTTCACTTCTTACGTGTAAAGTATAGCAGCCTAGCATAATGAGGCAACAAGCTATATCCATGCCAATGAATAAAAATAGATTAAATTGTTAAGTGTAAATGATCCTATAAAACAGTCTGATGTGAATAACAGTCTAATTTGCAAGAGTATACTATTACTACTATAAAAGTATGTTATTATTTTTAAAAACAAAATACCTAACTGGATCTTACTTTTGAGAGAAAAGATTTCATGTATCTGAAAAGGACTATGCATTTTGTATAGGTACCCATATTATGTATATTAGGCTGGCTGTTTAAATTTAGTTTATTTATAGTTTACACTTTGAATATATTTGTTTTTTCAATCTTTAAATGGTATGTAATGTGATATTTATTGTAAAATATGTAGATTATTTTTATTTTAACATGTATAATATGTAAATAATTTTTATTCTAAATGCATAATTAATTAGAAATAGGCAACCTCATGAAACATTGGGTTTTTAAAATTCTTAGGTGATCTGCTGCATTATATTTTTCCATTCTTGTGCTTCTTGCATAACTATAAATATTGAGAATGAATATGTCAATGGACTGCAATGTTAACAAAGTGAAATATTTAGCATGCATTAATCATTACAGGTCTGCCTGTACTTCAGTGACAGAAGAAGTTAAGCGGCCAGAAGTGTAAGCTGTTATTTATTGCTATGCATGCTAGTTTTATAATAGGAAATGAAAGAAAGACATTTACACAAAACTGGTGCCACATAACAGTAGCGCAGTCTTCTTGCCTATGAAACATACCATATTGGACTGAAAATAAGCTATACTCTTGGTCTGAATTTCAGCATAAAAACCTGGGATACATTTATTACCTTTGCTTTTTAATCAATATTTGCTGTTAAAAATCTATGCTCATTTGCCACAATACAGATAACACGTGGAATCAAAATTGGTGAAATTTTATAACACAACAATGCAAACTTTTAATTACAGGCTGACACTAACATTGTATATGTATATTCTTTTGTTGGCTTCTATCTAATATGCTGGTTGATGGTGAGGATGATGGATTATAGGAGCAAAATGAAGCAAACATGAGAATAAGAGTGATAAAGTGAATATTGCTATTGATCATAGTGGCAATGTGTTTGGTGTGAATAAGTATGTTCCACATGCTAGAGAAAATATTACATACATGTACATAAGTATAAATAAATAAGCATTTATTCTCATTTATCCTGCATTAATCCAGTTGCAGCTTATTTTTGTCACAACCTTTTCTTCTTCTTTTCCCTCCACAAATTTGAAAAGTTTGGCTTATATGCTAGAATAGCTTATTTTTGGAACAATATATAAGTACTTAAATGAAGACAAATAATAAATAAAATAAAATTTAACGAAATCAATCTTTTAGCAATGTATTTCTCATTAAAGTGAGACATTGTATTCACTGTGCTTCTAAAGGCTGCTGGCTACACCTGGCATTGCATGCCTGCTATACATGGCAATACCAGCATATATGAATGTCTGTATGGCCATGCAAAATCACAATATCTACAAAAATCATTTTATTGATAAAATGTTGTTCTGAGTTTTGACGGTTTTTAACTTTCAGTTTACAGTAATAAATATAAGTGGAAAAAATGTGCTTTTGGGACATATTTTGTATTACAAGGTGTGTTATTATTTATTAACAAAAATAAAAAAAATTATATATATATAATCTCCTAAATTAAGTCACTTTTAAATTACATGATTTTGCATGGACATTTTTGCCAGAATTATGTAAATATTTTTGCATTTTCATCAATAACAAAGTTTATTTTAGAGTTACAGTATAAAAATAAATATATTTATAAAAAGTGTCCATAAATGTTCCATTATCTAATTCACGTATTGCAAAAACAAATTCAAGATAAAGTTAGCACATACGTTTTTTCCTTGTTTTTTCTTTAGCTTAAGTAATTATTTTATTAATTTGTTTCTAAACTGTAATAGAAGCAATAATACATATTTGATATGAGTTTCAGAGTACAAAGCAAATCAGTTCCTTTTTTTTACTAGCCACTATCTTGGATCCCTTCCAATAAGATGACTTCTGTTTAACAGTTTGAATGTATTATGTGCAGACAATTTTTAAAATAATCTTAACGATGCTACCAATTGTCAGGTCATATCAGTGTGCTGGAATTTTTTTACCCTACCAAAGTTTATGGTGGCACAGAAGTCACACCTGTGTTTGAATAGTGTGTAGCTTTGTTATTTGGAAATGTATTTAATTATTCCTTTCTCAGGTATGAAGTAAATGGCTAGGAAATGTGAGAACACTAGGTGTGAAAAATTATCTTTCAAATGACTGTCATTTGCAGCTTCAAAAAGAGAGGCTCTTCACAACACACTCTTTATAACTTTATAAAGAATTGCTGGCTGTAGTATGAATCTTGGCACTATATTATTTTTGAGCTGCTTGAGGGTTGCTGGTTTGTTGACATATTCATGTTCTTTGAGTAATGCTCAAAGGAATGAAAAAAAAAAAAAAAAAATCTGGGGTTGTTATGTCTGAAAAATAAGATTGGCCAGTGCTGTCTGTGGTTTGACTCTCTGTAGCTCCAAAATTTACATATTATGAATTCAGAAACCTTACTCAATAAATGTAAAATTAACTCCTCTTATGATAAGGATAGTTTACAATGGGGATAATCCTATGTAACAACTGTCATCAATAACTTGAACTTGCAAATTATCATCATCACACAATTTATTGACACTCACAATAACTGTGTCCAAATCAGTAACAACACAGGCAGATTTGTTGTAAATGATCACTACTTCCAATATACTTAGTTAAGAAATTTATCTGAATTTGAATAATTTATGCAACTTTTTACAACTATGAAATGCTGCACACTATTGGCGCCAATGCCAAATTGGGTTGGTGGTTTATATACAGAAAAAAAAATGGAAGAATTAATATCAGAATTAAACCTAATTATTGCAAATAAGGCCAACAACCCCAGCACTTTTGAAAACACTATCAGTGCAAAAAGCAATATAAACCCCATATTATGTAACAATAAAATTAGTAATAAAAATTCAAACTAGTGACCATTGACTATATATTTTAGTTATGTAATAGTGGAATCATTACACATAGGTGTATGAGAAAATACAGGAAAATATGAACTAAAACTGGGAAGAACTTATCTAAAACTTTTCAGGACAGCAATTTGAAATATAAAAGGAACTGTTATGGAGAGGGAGGCAAGGAATTCGGAGTTAACAATAAAAATCGTAATTAGGAACTCCATAACATCATTGAAAACAACAGAATACACCAATTCATGGATAGAGGAACTACGAGAGAGAGAGAGAGAGAGAGAGAGAGAGAGAGAGAGAGAGAGAGAGAGAGAGAGATGTAAATTGAGAGGAATATACAAGAGAAATATTAAAGCAGGAGAACAAGAAATACATTTTAAATATTCTAGAAAGAAGCTTAAAAAAAGTTAAGTATTTATTAGAGGAGTTAAGTGAAAAAACGTGCAAAAATTTTGTTGAAAATAACTCAAACAAACTGCTACCATTAGATGAGAAAGAAACAAATAGAGCCAACTAAGAAATGACCTGAAAGAAGCTTACATTAATAATTATCTACCCTTTTGGGAGCTCAGATATAAAACTAATAATAGCTAATCTTAAAACAAAAAAGCAACAAGATTAGACAATATAAAAAAATAAATATTAAAGATACTAAAGATAGTACACCCTGTTTTTAGCCAAATTGTGTACTGACTGTTTATGGCAAGCAAAGTTTTCCAAGATTTGGAAAAAAGCAAAACTAATTATCTTAAAAAAGAACCTGGATAAGAATCCACAAGAACTCAAATTATAATAGGCCCATTTGTCTATTAAATAATTTGGGAAACATTTTAAAAATGTAATTAACAAAAGAATATTGGAATGTAGATCATTAATTGGAAATAATAATAATAATCAATATAGATTCAGAAATGGAAGATTCACAGAGGAGACTTAATGCTGTTATAGAAACAGTGAACAAATCTCAGCTTAAATATATATTAGCAGCATTTATTGATATTTCTGCAGCATTTCATAGCCTCTGGTGATCTTTTTTTTTTTTTTTTTTTTCACAGACTGAGACTGCTTTAACATGCACAGTCCCTTTACAATTTACTCACAGATTACTGTAATGACAGAGTCATAGAATTCACTGTAATAAATAACAAAGAATATAACTAAAGGGGTTGATCCTAGGACTGAATTTCTGGGGCCTAGTTTTGGAACCCTGTTGGAAACTCTAGATATGGATACAAATGTTGAAATAGTTGCATATATAGATGATGTAATCTTCCAATAGAAGGAGAGAGCTGGCATGAAACAGAAGAAAAAGCAAAAAATTTAATAAACACAATACTGTCATGGTATAAAAAAACCAAAGATGAACATCTCATCCTGCAAGTCTGGCTACATAATTCTAAAATGAAAATTGCAATGAAATCTGGTTATCAAAATTGAAACAATACTAGCAGAAGAAGTAAAGAAATAAAATATCTTGGCCTGTTTATTGATGAAAAGTTAAACTTCAGATATCACACAGAACAAGTAAAGCTGAAAGAGTAATAATGACGTTATCAAGACCACAACAATTTAAGTTAAATTTCTACTAAATACAATATCAATTCATCATGCAAGTAGTTTTGCTTCCTTAGTTATCTGTGGAGTAAGAGTATAGTCACAAAGAATAGACATTAGCATGATAAAAGTTTTTAAGAAAAAGTCAGAGAAAGGTTTTATTAAGATTTTACTAGCACAGTGGGCATGACCATAAACTTTGGTTCTGCTCACAGCAACAGGAATCTGGTTAATTTAATGTTAAGATTGAAAGCAACAACTTTCTGGCAAAAAAAAACGGATTTAATTAAAGTAGGTATAAGAATTAATTAGAATAAATTGGAAAAATATAAGGGAAATAAAACTAAACTTAAGAAAACTTTGGCAGAAAGAGTAAGTGAATGCAATGAAGGAAGAAGAATATATTCAATATTCAGGAAAGATTAAACATGACTCATTTAAAACCAACTAAAGGGCTCCTTTCCTACATCACTGGTCATGGGCCTTATGGGACCTACTGGAAAAAATAAACAAATCCAACAATGATGCTTGTGCATTGTGCAACACCCAGGACTAACCAGAACACATCTCCTTCAAATGCATTTAGATATATGAATATAATGGAGGAAAAACAAACAATACTAGGCAGGAAACAAATAAACCAAATTTAAAAAAAGCATACATTTATTTAAATATCTATAGTCCTTAGCAAATTAAATAAGCAAATTAGCATGGGAAGAAGAAATAATACATGTAATAGAAGACAGAAAGAAGATTTACTTCAAAGAATGGAAGGAGATGAAGATTTAAGACAAGAACATCTATTAATTATAAAACAAGATAAAGATGAAGAAAAAGAGGGAAAGGTAAATATAGATTGAGATATAAATGATGGGAACCAATAAAGAATCTTCAGAAGAATCCTGCAGAGCACACAGAGAAGGAGGGAAGAGAGCAATCTACCTACCCAATTTAATCCACGATGCTAGTGGGTAGCCATCAGGGACAGGAGGGGAGGTGACTAGACAAGGATGACGTGAGAAGATGGAGCAGATGGAGAGAGTGGTAAATTCAACAAAAGGGTGAAATGGGATGTTAGTGATAATGAGTGAATTCTTACATGTTTTATTACACGTAAAAATTTAAATGGCAGCCTTGTCTATTCTTTTTAATATGCATTTGTTTGTTTGTCTTTTCAGGACAGTATGTTTTGCAGAAGATAATACCAGTACATTTTTTTTTCTGTCATTATTCAGTGAAAAAATTCTAATAACTTTTGTCATTTGTCTCTTTTGTCATTTATGGAAAAATTGGTTCCAATCTCATTACATAAATACTTGCACTCTATGAAGTCATTTTTTTTTCTATTTTGCTTATGCTATAAGCTTATATTGTTAGTTTTCTAAGACTTGCAACGCTGTAAAGGAACATAAATGGGACTACCTTTTAATGCCTTTTTCTTCTCATGTTTTACATTAAGTGCATAGAATTGCCCTCATTTTGAGTATACCCCATCTCCAGAAATACATGTTAAACTCTTTACTCCATACAATTACACACATACTATAAATTTGTTTTTGTTCTGCATTGTACACTTATCAAAATATCATATCACCTTCTAATTTCCTTGCTTTTCAGGAATTCCATTACATAGGTGTCAACTTCATGTATAGTTCAACCCTCCTGACCTTCTAGCAACTACCAGCTTTTGAAATAGCTTCTTAAATAATAAAACTATTTAATTGAGTTTTGCTTTATAATAAAACTTGAAATTTCACTGCTTGGAATGGGTAGCAGCTTGAAACTCATGCACATCCACAGCTCCATCCTTTTCTTCAGTAGTCTGGTGAATGTCACCCTTTTACTGCTGTCTTATTTTTTCTTTCTCCCTTATATATTTGCATAATGCATTATGTTGTATTTGTCTTGTTATATTTGCTTTTCTTCTACTGATGAATTCTTATATTGCTCACATACTTTCGGCATACAAAACTCTAGGTTGAATTCTGTGTTAAATAAGGTTTCCTAAACTTTTTTGTTTTTCAGCAGGTTTATTATTTGAATTATGCTTCTCAAAATATGCCATGTGGTAAAAGGTAGATAGTGAATTTAACAAGTACCTTAATAAGGTAATGAAGGATACAGTTTACAATAATTATTATTTTCAGTTTACTCGGTAGATCAATCTGAGAAAAAGATTTTCTTTTCATGAATCAGTCTTTACATCACATGCTTCTTCATTTTAAAACTAAGTAAAGGTAGCTAAAGTAAGCACATGTTATCTGAGCTTGATGGACACAAACTGGCACTGTTCAAACATACTTGTGCTATGTGGCAATGAGACAAATTGTACATGCATGAATGTAAATTGCCTGTGTAGCTGCTTTTACACATAGGCATGCTTTCTATTTGCACTGCAGATTATTTGAGAAAGTAAAAGTCAGGCCCCTAATACTGACAGGAAAAGATAACTAAAGATAAATGCTTCCATGCAAACTGTAAAATATATGAAATTTATGAATGCAAAAATGTTTGTTTACAGAAATATACCACGCAGCATCATGATTGCTGTGCCTCTAGTTACTTCAATCTACTTCATGATGAATGTAGCTTACATGACTGTGCTCACAATCCCAGAAATGATTTCAGCACCAGCAGTAGCTGTGGTGAGTTTTGTTGCCTAATGACTTTTATCCTTCAGCTAACTAAGCTGGTAAGTTTCGATCTCTACCACATTAACTTTTTGTGACTGTGTATACAATTCAAAAAAAAACTAGTCCTGTTCTTTCTTGTGGTGTGTCACTTCCAGTAAGCTCATACAATTTTTAGCAAATATTCATATTAAATTCTTTCTGTAAATAATCTAATCTTCAATATCAGCAATTCCTTAGGTGCTATGATTTTAATTGACAGCTTCTGAGAATGTACTAGATATTATTCACATGCTGAATACATGCCATCGTCATATTACACTTGACCATGATATTCTCTGCAGACAGGGGCAAAACATGCAATGTGCAGTTGTTACAAGAGAAACTACTTTTTCCTTGTGTGTAGAATATTACAATTCATAAATAATTGCAAGCTTGATTTATTTTCTTTCTTTTTTCTTTTGCTTTTTGTTTTCTACTATTACTAATTTATTCACAATCGTAAGTATAACAAAATATACCCGGTAATATGCTAGTGACATTTTTATCCATTAGAAGTAAGTCAACAATATTTGGGAAGATAATTCATTATCTGCAGTTGTTTTCTTTTGTTCTGGCCTGTTGCTTTCAAATGAATTATTTTATGCCAATTTAAGTCATTTACATATAAAACTTTATTAACCCATTCCATAGCCAGCTAAAACCTTTTAGTTTATAGAAACTACAGCATTATTTCAAGTAGAAAATTTATAATATGATGTAATTATACAGGATAGATAAATATTTACTGCTGGATGTTCATTTTGTACTAGTTGTCCCATAATTTGCTCTTGCTCTAATGTCACTATTTTGATACAAGTTTCACCTCCTCATAGTTTGCAAACATTGAATAGGTTTGTATCAAAGAAGTTGGCTAGCTTCGATGACATAACAAAGTCCTACATTATTGTTGGTCAAACAACTGAGTTCAACCCCTGAGATGATTGCCGGTACTAATGAAAAGGGTACTTAAGATTAAATTTTGCAGGGATGAGTCGACTGACACTCAAAATTTCACTTACTTTAAAATATTTGCAGGAACATGTTTTTGCAGGGTTTTGCCTACATTATCAACTACTGTTGACTGGCTTGAGCACCCAGGATGCTTGGGAGTTGGTATATCTCCTGGCAGTGTAGATTGGAATCATTTAGAATAAAAGCTAATGTCGTTCAGAATCTCAAAGTCCATAACTCAACCTTTGTTCCTCTTAATGAGGATCTTCTCCCTAAACTCACACTTCTTAAAATTTCTTGTGGTCTTTTAGAGTTTTATATCTTCACTAATGTTAGGTTGGTTGTCCAAAAATGCTGATTTGTCTGTAAAAAATGTAAATGGCATATTATTTATGGATACTCTTTAACTACTGTGTACTGCTTAATTTTGCTCAGAGGCCTCTCTATTAGGCTTGAGATGCTTTTACATGCCGTAAATCTATGACACGGGATCTATGAAGGAAGCCAGGCTAAGGATTTTTACACCTGAAAAAATCCATTGAACCTGCGAAAATACCTTGGGTATATGAATGATTTGTCTGTCTGTATCTAAAGTTCCTTAGTTATTCTTTTTGTTTAATCTTTAAGCTTCTCTTAGTTTTTCCTATGTAGAACTTGTCACAATTTAAACTTTTACTCTGATTAATCTGAAATACTCCTAATTTTTCGTTTGCTTGCGGTTTATCCAGTTTGTTTAATTTAATTATGCTTTTTATAGAAAATCTATCCTGAGGAACCAAGATGATATGTTTTTTGATAATCTTTGCAATTTATGCATAGCACTGGGATGGAAGGATAACTTCTTGTGTTGTAGTATCTACATCTATGTTTATACTGTCCATTTTGATTGCTGTGTTGGAACAATATGTTTATCTGCATCAAGATGCTTTTAATGAAAGAACAGTCAGTTTTCATTGCTGAATCATACTTCAGAACAGGTGCTCTTATTGAAGGAGAATATAAATATATCAATCAATGTATAACTGATACTATAAAGAAATATTCACAGTTTCAACAGATTTCTCTAAAGAACTTGAAGGGGCTAGTTAAGAGGTGAGTTGGTTTGTAATAAAATTTCCCTGTGTATAATTTATATTATAAGCATAACCATAGGGACCAAGGATAAGAGATTCAGTTGGAATTAGAGGTTGAAAATGGAAACAACATGCATTTCTAAAACTAGTCCCAGGAAGTAATTTATAAGAGATGTTTAGTGTTACAACAACTAACTCAATTCTTACTGTCAAATATTAATCACATCACTGTCAAAAGCTTCTTTGCAAATTTCATAACCTCACAGGTTTCTACAACAGTTTTTTGGAATATTTTAAAGCAGAAGAGGAACAGGTCTAATGAACTCTGGTTCAAACGCAGTGGACATGTAAATATATAGAATTGCCACATGTCAGGTTTAGAGTCACTCATAAAGTTATCCTAATTGGGAAAGCCCCACAGAAGATATAGTATAGGCTGCATTTTCCCATCAGAGAGAACAACATTTGGCCAATATTCTTCAATGGAAATTTAAATGCAAAACAGTAGTCTAATTCATAGCAGAATCATGTACATCACACAATGGCATTTCTTGATTGTCACTTACCTGCCAGGTAATAAATGATGATGATGATGATGATGATGATGATGATGATGATGATGATGATGATAGTGTTAGGGATTAGCTGTTGTAAAGAATAATACAAATGATGTTATAATTATTCATCTTATGGTATAATTAACATAATTATCAGGAATACTTGTTGTCCTCTGAAATCCTCTGATTTGAAACCACCAAATTTTTACTTTCCCTACAAATATTATGTACATAGTGTATAGAGAAGGTACTGTATTCCACCCAAAAATTTGAATCTGAGATTTCACCAGAAATTTACGTTTTGGGTTTCCTGTATCCAAAAAAAGCATTTTTCAGAAAAAGGTCCATATGTGTGTGTGTGTGTGTATGCATGAGTGCATGTGTGTGTGTATGTGTGTGTGTGCTGTATTCCACCCAAAAATTTGAATGTGAGATTTCACCAGAAATTTACGTTTTGGGTCTCCTGTATCCAAAAAAAAGCATTTTTCAGAAAAAGGTCCATATGTGTGTGTGTGTGTGTGTGTGTGTGTGAACATGATAACTCAAAAACAAAAAGTTGGTAAAATACCAAACTTTGTATTCAAGTTTGTATCTTCCAGGGATGCAACACAAAAATTTTGAGAAAGAAACCCCACCCCAAACTACTGTTTACATGGAAAACATTTCAAAAATTTTGATTTTCTCAAAAATGGCTCTAACAATTTTGAATAAAATATTGTATATTAAAGATTTTTATATGGCAAATAAAATGTATATCTTGAATTTGCTAGGAATAGCCTCTGAAGGTCTCTTTATTCTGAATAAATTTTTCGGAATTTTGCACAACTGTAAGAGATAGACAAAAACTTGCTGCACAAAAAATTTAGAGCTTGTTAAAACACACAATCTGTGTTATAAATATTTTTTTCCTGGAGCTGACTGTTTTCACGATATCCCTTGTTATTGATGTCTGTTTTAAAATACTTAGTACTTTACTCATACGGGAACTTGTCAACACATGACCACACAAAGAATTAGATTTCTATACCGTAGCAACCACATTTTAAAGCATTTGAGTAATGGTTTAGCCCAGTGTATCCCCTTATTTCCCTTCTACCTACAAGGAACTAAGTAATAAAACCGTTTCTGCTAACATTTATCTCAATTAGCATGAACCAGATAGAAGAATAAGCTTATTAACAATAACTTACTACAGAGAGGTAGAGAAAGCCATGTAAATGGAGCAGATTAGATTTTTTTCTCTGGTTTTATCTGAAGCACTGAGTATTTGAGAGCCAAACTTGAAAATCCAAACCAGCTCCAGAGCTTCATACTCCAGAAGATGATGATTGTCCCACCTGCAATGCTCAAGGCAGACTTCAATAAAGTGGTGAAGAGAATGCAGATATACCTACATTTGAAGGATAGACATGTTGAATAATTTTTTTTAGTGTTTTTACCTATCTTAATTCTTGGAAGCTGTTTTCAAATTTGTGTTTCTTACAAAAAATGTTTATACAGAATGTGTAAAGAAATTTATTTTGCTATCTTGTATTCCTATCATTCTGTAAATAAAGGCTTCAGAAGACTCAAAAATATTATGTGATAGGCCCAAGTTTTGAAATGCTTCCACCCTATAATCTCTTCATGAGCTGTTGCCACCATCTAGCATATGGATTCACAACATTGTTGCCAGCCAACACTGGCTCACATCCTGTGCAATGTGTTCAAAAATCGATGTGTTCCATTCACATGGCTTTCTCTACATATCTGCAATAAATTATTGTTAAAATGCTTATGCTTCTATTTACTTCATAATAATCGAGAAAAAATCAGCAAAAATAGTCTTATTACTTACTTCCTTGTAAGTAGGAGTGAAATAAGGGAGTACTATTGGTTAAAGTGACATTCAAATGCTGGTTGCTATGTGACTGAAGTTCCTTTGTCTGTATGTTTATGTTTTTTAAAGCTGAAATCATAAACAAGGAGTATTTCAAAAACGATCAACTCCATGAAAAAAATGTATATAAGATAAATTGTGAGTTTTAAGGTGCTCTACATTTTTTGTGTTGTAAGTTTTTGTCCATCTCTTACGGTTTAGCAGTTATTTAAAATTTCGTAATTCTTCCAGAATAAAGTAGTCTTCAGAGACTATTCCTAGAAAATTCAAGATTTTATTTGTCAGGTAAATATCTTTAATATATGAAATTTTAATCAAAAGAAGATACTAAACTTAAATACCAACTTTGGTATTTTACCGACTTTTTGTTTTTGAGTTATCGTGTTCACAGACACAAGGACTCATGGACACACAGACACACACGGACCTTTTTCTTAAAATGCTTTTTTTTGATACAGGTGACCCTAAAACATATATTTTCGGTGAAATCTCAGTATCAAATTTTTGAGTGGAGTGCAATACCTTCTCTATACACTATATACATAGTACATAAAAATGAACAATATAAAATGAACACTAAGTATATATAATGGTGACTGCTCCTATAGTTGGTTGCACATTGCTGCTTACCGAAACAGAAGCTATCTTTGATATCTGTTGTGACGGGTGGTCTGCAGTGCAGATCATTCAGCTTCATGAGGGGCTTGGGATATGCTAGCAAGGAACTAATCACTACACACATATCAAAACTTTTTCTGCCTGCCTACCTGTGGTGGTAGTGTGTTTGCCTCACATTCAAAAGGTTGTGAGTTCGAATCTTGC
This sequence comes from Hymenopus coronatus, assembly GCA_030762935.1. Taxonomy (NCBI): domain Eukaryota; kingdom Metazoa; phylum Arthropoda; class Insecta; order Mantodea; family Hymenopodidae; genus Hymenopus; species Hymenopus coronatus. Next base: position 150,061,542 of record CM060882.1, on the reverse strand, counting down.
TTAGGATGAGTTACCCAGATAAGGTTTTTTTTCGGGGTTTTCCGTTATCCTGAGAAGACAAATGTTGGGTAACTTCAAGCTCCATGGACCCCGAGATCATTTGAGCATCATTTCACCAATTTCAATCATGGCCCAATATGACCAACCAGGTTAAAGGACGTTAAACTACGAAAAAAAAAAAAGAAAACAAAACTTTTTCTGTGCCATCTGTACTATAAAAAGCCCATGATCCACTAGCAAGCACCTGAGATCTAATCTGGAAAATATGAGTCAGAAATGTGAAATGCATTCAACATATGTGGACAGGATACCACCTCTGTTAAGTCCTGGAGCAAAACAAAGGTGACTGGCGTTGATGCACTGATTAAAAATCAAGAGCATAACAAATAATTACATAATTTTTACATTTTTCTTCACATATTCTGATTGTTTGAAGACAGAAATTCAATACATACAATAAGCATGACAGTTGCTCAGTTGCATATTTGCTTGCAAACCATGAAAATTTTATCAAGTCCTGGAACTGCATGACAGAAATTTGTAATGAATAAATGACTGCATTTTAAAAATACTGCCCCAGTAAAATATATTAAAATTAATGTTTTCAGTAGTTGTCAAAATTTCTCTTAGAAAACAGCGAAGAGATTTCCATTGCCAACTTATCCGAAGGTTGAAGTTTCCCTTTGCCTCACTACACCAGGATCTCAACTCATTTTTCCTTTTTCCTGAGTTAGCTATTTTCACAATTTTCTTTTATTTTTTTATTATTTTTTTTTAACACCTGCCTTGAAAGCTCAGGCCTGAAACTGCCTCTATTCTCCTGCATACAACAAATAATTAAAAACATAAATATACCCTACATACTAGCAGCGGGCATAAGAATCTATGAATAGGTCAGCAGATTAATAGACTGTGCAACGAAAGATAAATAACTTTTTTTCTGCTCTCATTTAAATTGAAACCAACCTGATAAGTGTTATAAATACAGGAAGGCGGATAATTTGGCAGTTGCTCTGTAGAGATTCCATAAGCCTTTTTGTTAATTCATAATTTTCTTCTTCTTTTTTGTCTTCATCTTCTTGTTTTAGGAATACTCTATGGAAAGAATTTTATAATTGTCTTGGTTTTAATTTTGTTATTATTCTTGAAATGATACATCCTGGCTGAGGATATACTGAAGTATACTCCTCCAAACAAACAATTTTTTGTAATGTCCAAACCCCAAAGCTTTAAGCCTTTATTGGTTATATTTTTCATCCTTCTTCTTGCTTTTACAAAACAAGCAAAAACTCATCATATATGTATATATTTTTTATGTTCAATGGGTTATATTTTGTTATTTTCCAACTAGGTATATATTTGCCTCATTAACCAAACAATCTGCTGCAAAAATTAGACATAAGATGCTTCCCATCTTTGTTTAACCAGAAAAGTTAGCACTTCTCTTGTATGTGTTGCTAATATTATTATTTTCTCTTGCACATATCTACATATAGTGTGCATAACAGCTATAGAAGGTTTTGTGTTCCACCCAAAATTTTGATGTCAATATTTCACCAGAAATTTTTGTTTTCAGGTTCCCTGAATCTGAAAAAAGCATTTTTAGAAAGGTCTGAGTGTGTGGTGTGTGTGCATGTGTGTGTGTGTGTGTGTGTGTGTGTGTGCACGTGCATGCATGCATGCATGTATGTGTGTGTCTGTGTGTTTATAGACAGCATAACTCAAAAACAAAAAGACCAAACTTGGTATTTATGTTTAGTATCTTCCAAGAATGCAACACAAAGATTTTTAAGAAAATCTCTCCACCACCAACTACCCTTTACACAGAAAAATTTTTGAAAATGTTGTTTTTCTCAAAAATGGTTCTAATGATTTTGATTGAATTACTATATATTAAGATGTTACAAAATGTATATTTTGAATTTTCTGGGAATAGCCTCTGGAGACGTCTTTATTCTGGATGAGCTTTGCAGAATTTCGCATAACGGTTAAACCATAAGAGATAAACTTACTTAAAAAAAAAAAAAAAAAAAAAAGTAGATCTCATTAACACAATTTGTGCAATATACATTTTTGTTGTAGAGTTGACTGTTTTCAAGATATTCCTTGTTATGGGTTTCAATGTTAAAATCCCTAACTTTTCTCAAACAGAATCATGCAAAGCAAACTGAACCTCAGAGTAGACATAGATGGAATTCAGATTTTTCTCAAAAAGCAATTTTGCCTGTTTGTAAAATCTGCAACAAATGTAGATGCAGCATGGGATAGTTTTAAAATACTTATTTCGGAATCAATAAAGAAGTATGTTCCATACAAAGTTATCAAACAAAACAATGATCCAGAATATTATACAAGATCCATCAGAAAACTTAATCGAAAGTCTAGGCGTGCGTTTCATAAACAGAAGAAGTCAGATTGGCATTTTAACAGATATAAAGCATTAGCTAAACAATTGAAAGACGAAACGTTGCAAGCCCAGGAGTGGTTCTTAGAACAAATTCTTAGCGGGACCAATAATAGTTGGAAATATTTTTACAATTATGTAAGTAGATGCAGAGGAAATAAACTTGGCATACCAGAACTTGAGAAAAATGGAATTGCAATACTGAACGATAAGGAAAAAGCAAACGCATTAAATTCACATTTTGTGTCTGTTTTTAACAAAGCGGATTATAATCATAAACTGGAAATTGAGGATAGTAGAAAATCCGTTTTTCAAATAATGGCATCCAAATTGCGCAGAAGGATCAGAATGTTGCAAAATCGAAAGTCGAGGGGGCCTGATAATATACCGACCGAAATACTAAAAATTGGAGGGGAATCCATGATTCCGTACCTAATGCTTTTACTTAATATGTCAATAAATAACTGTGCCTTACCGGAAGACTGGAAAACCGCGATTGTAGTTCCAATTCATAAAGGGGGAAATAAAACAGAATTAAATAATTATCGACCAGTTAGCCTAACTTCAGTAGTGAGCAAATTGATGGAACATTTAATTGTGGAACATATACAGGAGGAATTAGAAAACAAAAAGTGGTTCAATAAAGCGCAACATGGGTTTAGACCTGGATACTCGTGTGAAAGCCAGATAACATCATTATTTCAAGATTTAGCAGAGGAGGTGGATACAGGGGGAAGAACAAATGCAGTGGTGATAGATTTTTCCAAAGCTTTTGATGTTGTATCATATAATTTACTTATCCAAAAGCTAACTGTGACAGGAATTTATAAACGCGTAGTTCTATGGGTTAAAACATTTTTGGAAGGAAGATCGCAAATGGTAAAAGTAGGCAAGGAGCATACCCCAAGGCTCAGTACTGGGGCCGTTACTTTTTATTTTTGTAAATGACATAACTGTTAATATAAAATGCCAGATAAGATTGTTTGCAGATGATTGTATTATTTACAATAAAATTAGAAATGTTGAAGATGAGACTGCTCTTCAGGGTGATTTAAATGAAATAAGTGATTGGGCTGCTGCAAATAAAATGAAAATTAACGCTGGCAAAAGTAAGTCAATTACATTTAATAGATCTAGGGAAAAAATTCTGCAAAACTATCACATGGGTGGGGAAAAAATTCCACAGGTGGACAGCTGCAAATACTTGGGAGTTTACTTGGCGAGTAACGCTGGATGGGACGAGCAGGTAAATTCTGTATCTAAGAAAGCATGGAAAACACTGCACTTCCTAATGAGGATTTCAAAAAAGGGGAGTGCAAAGTGCAGGGAAATCACGTAAAAATCCTTAGTGCGGCCAGTCATGGAATTTGGAGTAACTTGTTGGGACCCGTATAGAGTAAATCAAATTGATTCGTTAGAAAAGATCCAGAGAAGGGCTATAAAATTCATAAAAAGGGGTAAATATTTTGGGCCTACAGACGCTGAGGAGATTAAATGGGAGCCGTTGAAAGTTAGGCGTAAGAAACAGAGGTTGTGCGCTTTATTTAAAGCTTACGCTGGCTTAAACACATGGGAGGACGTTACTGACAAACTGGAAAATCCAACTTACTATGCACGAAACGATCATCCGTTCAAAATTAAGGGTAGAAGATACAAAACTGACGTGGGAAAGTTCTCCTTTGTAAATAAAACCATAAAAGACTGGAATGAATTGCCTGGAGCAGCCTTTCGGGGTTGTCCTCTGTCTCTGAAGAAATTTAGGAAAAATCTTGATATTAATGTTGGATAATTTTTGTAAATATTCCTTAAATGAAATGATTGTGACTTTATATTGTTGTAAATACAAATATTAAATTGGTTGGTGATTATAATTATGAAATTAATTAATCTGAATCGAGAGAAAAATTAATGTTTTCATATTTGTTGTAAGTAACTATTATATCTAGCTTACAAAGCCATAACCTGGCAGCTGTGATTTATTGTTTATATATCTTATATATAACTCTGGCACCGGGTGATACCCTCTTGCAGAGAAATAAATACATACATACAAATGTTTCACGTAGCAATCAGGTTTTAAAAGATTTAACTATCGTTTTAGCCCAATAAATTCCTTTGTTTCCCTTCTACTTATAGGGAAGCAAGTAATAAGACAATTTCTGCTAATGTTTATCTTGATTAGCATGATGTAGATAAAAGAATAATTTTTTTGTAAGAATAGTTTGTGTATGGAACAGCTAGAAAAAGTTATGTGAAGGAGCACACCAGATTTTCTTTTTTCTGAGGACTACAAACAAACTAAAACTAGTGGATTTTGCTGGAGACCTCTCATTATTGTGAGTTTCTAGATTGCAACCAGTGACGAATTCTCCTATATACCGTATACACCACTAGTGTACTAAGCTTGAGAGTGTTCAAAACGACTCTTAATAAAGGTTCAAAATAAATAGAATGTTTTGTATGTCATTTCAACTAAATATGAAATGATCACAAATTTGTGTGATTAAATTTTCCTTTTATATATATATATATATATGTAATGATGTGCGCGTGTACATCTAGCTCACCGTAAGTTAAAACGATAACCATGCTCTCAGCATTCTCCGCTAACTAGGCAAGACCAGCACTGGTGTGCATGCACATCTACTCCATCGCAAGCTATCCTTGAAGCGATAGCCACTATCTCCCACTTCTCCACTAGAGGGGCGAGGGGGAAGGAAGCTTAGATGCCAGCGGTTAGCTGTAGAAATGCACCGCTAAATTTTGCGATTGACAAACGTTTTTACTCTGTACCAGTTGTTTTGCCTTCAGTTTTTGTGAAAATGACTGATGTAACTGTTACTGAAGCTAGTGGTCCTTGTGACTGTGTAGTAGAGCATGTGCTAAAGACTGGATTTCAGAATTTTGAATTTTCTGAAAAACTTAAAATGATAAAAAATGGCAGGCCCACTCCCAGGTCTGATTGACACAAGACACAAAACGAGAGTATAACAGACATTTCTGCATTAGCAATTATTCTAGGTACAAATGGTTAACTGGTAGCCCCAAATTATAGAAATTCTATTGTTGGCCGTCTTCTTTTTAGTAATGACAAAAATATTACCACATGGTCACAAGAAGGATTTGACAATATAGTTTCTCTAACAGGTTCATTAAGTAAGTATGAAAAAACAAAAACTCACATATTTTGTGCACTCACTCTTTGTAATTTTGGCAATACGTGAGTAGACCTGCAACTGAATGCTCAGAAATCATTACAAATTTCAAAGTATAATGAAATGGTAACAAAGAACTGAGAACTATTGAATAGACTCATTGATGTTCATCACTTAGGGAACCAGGAATTAGCTTTAGAGGACATGAGGAGTCAGAAAGTTTCATTACTAGAGGCAATTACACAGAAACACTAGATTTACTCAGTACATATGATCAACTTTTAAATGATCGTTTAAGAAAATGCTACATTTTTCCAGGGCACTTCGTCATCCATTCATAATATTTAATCAAAGCTGATAGGGGTGTTTTGATTAACTGTACAACAAAAGAACCTAATCCGCTAATTTTTTGGCTATTCTTCTAGATGTTGTCTCAGACATAGTGAACAAATCCCAACTCTCTACCATTTTACGCTATGTGGGCAAATCAGGGAAAGTTAAGGAAAGGTTCATAGGCTTTACAGACGTCAGAGCAGACAGATCTGCTGAGGCACTTTACAACCATGTACTTACAACAGTTAAAGAATTTAATATTTGTAAGAAACTTGTCGCTCAGTTATATGATGGTGCAGCCGTAATGTCTGGTCAATTAGGTGGTCTGCAATCTAAAGTAAAAGTGGCATTTTCACAGGGGCATTATTTGTTCACGGTTACTGTCATATCCTGAATTTGGTTCTGCAATAGGCAGAATGTATTGTGATATGTATTGATAAGTGCAGATTTGGTTTTTTTTTTTTTTTTTTTTTTCAAATTCTATCAGGGCATTCTAATTTCTTTTCTCCTTTCACTAAAAGAACAGAAACTTTGCGTGCTTTTATGAATAAAAAGTTACCAAAAGCGGCTCCAACATGCTGGAACTTCAGTTCACGCCTTGTACAAGAGCAATGAGATAACCTTATTTTATTCCTTCAATTCATGACAGAACCAGAAAACAATGTTGATTGGGAACCTGATACATTGGTTAATGCACAAGGTTTTCTTTAGTTTTTGACGATTAGGTACTCCTTTCCTTCTCAAAATGTTTTTGGCAATATTTGCTCATACTGACGTTCTCTTCAACATATTTCAGTATTGCATATTGCCATGCAAAGGTAATCCAGACAAAAACACTTTAGAAGAGCTAAGAAGAAAAGGGTTTCAAAATTTTTGGCAAAGCATTTCTACTGAAATGATAAATGAACATACACAAAAGAAAAAGAAGAACAATGAACCAAGTGAAGTTACTGAAGCTATGTACAGGAGGATATTCTATGAAATTTTGGATAATGTTCTCTATCAAATACAAAATAGGTTTTCCGACTACGAAAGTTTTCATTTCTTTGCTCTCCTTGATTCCTCAAAATTCAAGAATTACAGAACGTCTTTTCCTGATCACTATTGCTCAAAATTGTTGGACACCTATGGCCCAAATTTTGATTTGGTACGTCAGAAAAATGAACTTAGTGCTGTGTACTCTTCTGAAGATTTTGAAGGAAAGTCAGGTGAAATAGTGAAAATGATGAACGAAAAAGATCTGGTGTAGGCTATGCCTGAAGTTTACAAATTAGCTTGTCTAATTCTAACTGTACCAGCACCTGCAGCTTCTGTTGAACGGTCATTTTCCACTTTAAATCGAGTAAAATTTCACTGTAGATCTACAGTGGGCCAAGAAAGATTATCATCTCTGTCAATGATGTCCATAGAAAAGCAGTTACTTTATATGTTTCGGAAGGATGTTGATGAAAATGTCACGCAAGCTGTTATGGAGCTATTTCTGAAGAAATCTCATCAGTTGGAGTAAACTTGCAAGAATGCTACTAAAATAAACAATAATTTACGTATACAGGTATCCCTGGCATTACGCAATCTCATGAATTCCACGTAACACAAAAAATGCATTAAGTGAATGTGATAATGATATGAGCTATTTCAAGTAAACATGAAAATAACATAGTTTTAAATAGATGCATCTATTTATGTCATTTTTACAGTATTAAAATTAGCATTTTTTAAAAATTGCTTTAAGCAAAAATGCGTAAAGTAAGATCGCGTATATCTAGGGATGATTATATTTATAGACTAAGATAAACGATGACAAAGGGAGCTGTGTACCTAATTACTGACCACGAATTGCCACTGATTGCATCACAGAGCTAGAACCTAGTTCCATTATACTCTCGTGATTGGAGGATGTATTTTATCAACCCTTGACAAAATTAATTACAAATGCATAAATTGGATTCATATGAGATATTTTAAAGAAATACACAGCAATGGAACCTAGGTTAATTTCACAATTATATCTGCAGCAAATAGAACCCATTAACTTTTAGCATTTTCTTTGCTAAGCTCATGTAAGAAAAGACTGTCTCCCATTGGAGTTATCCAATTCTCCCTCTACAGTGCTCTGTTATGTTCCTATGTTTGAAGATATTCTCATCTCATTTTCGAATACTTGCAGAAAAAACAAAGATCATTTTTGCAATGGAAGCTATGAGTATAAAAATATACTAAATGTATTGTTAATAGAACAAATGCTTTGATTTCATATACCACAGTGATGACACAGGAAAAAAATGTTTGAGGTATGTTTCATTGTCAGTCTAGAGATTGGTTCCTAAGGAGTGCCTTGTAGGAGAAGCAGTGCCCACCCCCCAATTCCTAATTTCTGTCTTCTTTGTATGATGTCCTCTGTAGATCAATACAAGGCAATAAAAGTTTTTTAAACTTTAGTTTTGGCTTCAGAATAGCCATTATATATTTAATAAGTTATTTATCCAAAATAAGAATACTAATACTAAAAATGTTGTTTACAGTTTGTGTGTAAGTAAAGATTTTCTTCAACAACTTGCATATATTAAATGTTGCAGCTGTTTGGTGAAAGACTCCTTGGAGTAATGAACTTCATCATGCCAATTGGAGTAGCACTATCAACATTTGGCTGTGCACTCAGTGTTCAGTTCGGTGTATCCAGGCTATGTTATGTGGCAGGCAGGGAGGGCCATATGGTGGAGGCCTTTTCTTACATACATATACGAAGATTGACACCAGCTCCTGCTGTGGCCCTTCAGGTATGGAGCTTTGGTAGTACTTTATAATAATACTCTACAGTGGATCTGATTATTATGATAAAATATGGAAGTGTGAAATGGAAACCTATTTATCCAAATGTTCAACTGAAACCTACATAAACCAAAATGTTTTTACTGCACTCCTCCATAAACTGTAGTATAACTATTGATTAATAATTAATATTAAATGCAATTGCTGGTGTTGAAAAGGTAGAATAAGGCTGAAATATTCAAAGGCATAGCCATAGTTCAAGTTCTGTTTTATGATATTGACTTTTTCAGTCTGATTCTATCTTTCCAACTTATCCAGCATTCTCATTCAAACTTAGGTTTTTAGGATATACATCTGTCCAAAGAGCCGCATATTTTTATAAATGCCTGTGGGAAATATTTAAATAGCAACGGTTGAAGCAAAGGATTTCTGTTCACAAAGTAATAAATAAATGTAAAACCCTTTTCACTTAGGAGGTTACAGCCTTGAATATGTAGCATCAATGGTATGAATGGTGCAAGGGCTTATCCAGGATTTCTGTGAGAAGGGGGCACACCAGGTGGTTTAGGGTCCCTCCCTCCCCAGAAAAGTTTTAGCCCTACAATTTAGGTAGACAATATTTGGAGAAACATACCTATCGTAAAAGGGAAAAAATAAACAATAAGATATTTTTATTAAAGATATTTATTACACTTTGAACCTCAAAGTGAAAACTATTAAATAAGGGGAAATAAAATAAAGTCTATAATTAAACCTTTGCAGTAAACATTCAGAGTATTTTTAGTCACATTTTAAAAATTTACTTATCCAAAAAAGACACCCATGTAAAGAGTGAAAAAAATCAACTTCCATTCCAATACATTTTCACTTAAACGCTATAGTCCATCTTAATGTGTTTTTGCCCAAAAAAATCTGTTTAGAGGATGACTGGCAATAACCTCAAATTGTGTAGACTCTTGTACTGAATTGAACATCAGATCATTTGTTACACTTGTGTCAATCTCTTCTTCCTATTTATGCAATGATCAATTTTGTAAAACAAACCACAAAAAAGAAAAAGCAAACTTAATCATCTTAAAATTATGGAATGCCAAAACAATCAGAATTATATTTTTTAGTTGTTACCCTTGCTACAATGTATGTGCCTCACTCCCTACCTATCCCAGCCCAGCAGATACAAGTAAACCAGCAAACATAAAAATACACATCAGATTAAGGAAGCAGACAACTTATTTATTTTTTATTTACTATACGTATATCAATTTTACTTAAGTTCAAGTTTATTTTACTATATAGTGTCTAGTGTTTAAACTCCGAGGTTAATTATGTCCCAACCTGTATTATTTTATTCATATTCTGCATGTTAAGAAGTGGGTGTACACCTCCTGATCCAGAGGGGTGGCTGTGATATTCAGTTTTCACCTAGTTGCTCTAACCACTGAGCTACCATGGCAACAAACTGACATAAAACTAAATTCCTCAATTGACTTGCATTTTTCCTAGAGAGAGAGAGAGAGAGAGAGAGAGAGAGAGAGAGAGAGAGAGAGAGAGAGAGAGAGAGAGAGAGAGAGAGAGTGTGTGCGTGCGTGCGGGTGCGTGTGCGTGCGCATGTGCATGCGCGTGCGTGTGTGTGTGTGTGTGGATAATAAATAACTAAACAATAAGAAACTAAACCTAAGCCATCCCATCCTAATAAAATTCTAATTGTGGGTGTGGGTGTGGGTGTGAGTGAGGGTGAGGGTGAAGGTGAGGGTGTGTGTGTGTGTGTGTGTGTGTGTGAGTGTCACACGCATGGGCCTGGTTGTCATATGTCCTCAATTTGAGAGTAAAACAATTTTGAAAATTCCAAATTTACCTGCAATTTGTTCAATTGAAGCTAAATTAATAATTTTATTGTAATAATTATTTGTATCCATATAAATACAGAGGGATTTAGCTTTTATATATTGACACCGCTCTTTTAAATCTTATAGGTTTGTTAACCTGTCTATTAACATTATTTCCATTTCGGATTCAATTCTGTTTTGTCTTAACCTGCTTATTAACTTTATTAGTAAAAAGTCATGTGAATGGAACACATAAGATTTTTCCATATCTGTCATACGGTATAGAAATATGGAGAAGCTGCCAAGGACAGAGTATTCATCCTGCAGAAAAAGTGTATTAAATTAATGAAATTTTAAAAATTCTGACTCTCGTGTAAATATATTTAAAGAAAACAAAATCTTCATACTTTAATTACTATATATATAAAGCAATTCTCTTTGTTGTAAACAAGCTGAGTAGGAAGAATAATGATGTACATAATTACTGTAGTAGACACAATAATGTTTATTTTCAGAAATGGACTGCCAAAACACTGACTGACAAGGTTGTTTTTGTAATGCAGCAAATATTATACAACAAACTGCCCACAAAAATAAGACATTAAATGATACAAAACAGTTTCAGAGTAAATTAAAAGACTTCTTAATAGAAAATGTTTGTATAAATCTAATGATTTGTAAATATCCTTCTGCATTTACATTATATCCTCTTATTTTATTTATTATTTTCTCTTAGTATATTATGTAAATATTTTACCATTGACATTGTCAGAAACTTGTATAAGTATATTGACAGCAAATAAAGAAATAGAAATAAATTCATGATAAGAAATTATTAATTTACACTATCTATAAATAATTAAGATTACATTTACATTACAAAAAATTGTACACTTAGAGAAAATTTCAAAAATGTAAAGGCTTTGTTTCATTATTTAAGTAGAATAATTAAGTTAACTTAAGTTAATTGAGTTAACTTAAGTATTCTATTTAAAACTGAATATTTTACTGTATATTAAAATGACATCATTATTCTTAAATTATAGTGTTCTTATATATACTTTTTCACAATATATAACCTTATTTATAAAATATTTTTTTTGATTCTTCCTTCTAGAACCTTTAATTCTTGTGGAAGTTTATTGTTTAGGATTATACCTTTAGTAAGTGGATTATTTTCGCTTAACTTTTTATTTGCTCTATTTTGGAAATAGTTTTGTTTATTTCTTGTGTTACGGTGATATAGATTTTCTATTTGACAATTCTTTTTTTCTTAGCTAGAGCAATTTTATTGTTCTATAAATATAGAGAGAATAAGTGTCCATTATCCCTCTCTGAGTAAAATATTCCCTACAAGATTCTATATATTCTATATAATTTATATATATTTGTAGAGCTCGCTTTTGTAATTTTAGAATTTGATCCAATATTCTACTTGCATTTCAACTACACTAATACAGCTTTTGTTTTACAGGGTTTCTTAACATTTATATTTATTGTTGCTGGAGATATTACCTCCCTTATTGATTTTGCTAGTTTCCTCATCTGGATTTTCTATGCAACAGCTATGGTTGCTTTAATTCTCATGCGGAGAACAAAGGCAGACACATCACGGCCTTACAAGGTATGTACAAGCCCTTTTATAAGGGTGAATCACCTAAAACTTGCACAGCAAATATTTCGGAAATGGAAATGCTATTGCAGTAGATCTGCAAATTAGTTCTGGCCCAATTGCATGTGGAAGTGGCATATGTCAGCAAGGTACTTCGCATTCTCCAGCAACATAGGTTCCATCCATATCACATCTCTCTCCATCAAGAACTGCACGAAGATGATTTTGAAAATCATGTTAACTTCTGCATATGGGCATTAAAACATTATACTGCAGATGCATCATGTATCTTGTTTAGTGATGAAGCAATAGTTACTAATCATGGTCAGGTAAATCGCAGAAACATGCACTATTGGTCTGTTGACAATCCCATTGGCTTCATCAAGTGGAATGTCAGCGTCCATGGAGTTTAATCATATGGTGTGAGATACTGAACCATTGCTCATAGGCCCTTTGTTCATACAAGGAACACTGAACTTGCACAAGTATGCAGCGTTCTAACAGACCATCTTCCATAGATGCTATAAAACATTCTCTGCAGATTAAGAGAACCTGTGGTACCAACATGATGGCTGTCCAGCCCATAGTGCATGAATTACTACAGCTTGTCTCCAAATTGTTGAATTGGGCAAAGAGGACCTGTACGTTGCCGCCCATTCACCAGATTTGACTGCTTTAGACTTTTTTCTGTGGGGAAAGCTAAAGACACTGTCTACAAAGACATACCAACTATACCAGATGACATGAAACAACATATTACTGCTGTCTGCTCTCAAATTTCCACTGAAATGCTAGAATATGTGCAGCAGTCTTTCCATAGCAGACTGGAAGCATGTACTGAAGCTGCCAGTGGTCATTTTGAACCCAACCTTTGAAGTTCAATTTTCTCTTTACTTGTTCAGAATCCACAGAAGTACTATATTGCCTTTTATTTTTCTTTAATTTGTGCTACCACTAGTTGTACAAGTGTTGGTTGTAAAAATTTCAAAATAAGACACCATTGACATTCTAATTTATTCTATATCTATTTTTAGTAGACAAACATATAAATAGGCATTGTTCCATTTAAAAACTTGTATGTTTGGTCAAAAAATACACTTTCTAAATATTATTAAAATCTGTTTATGGCTAAAAGTATGAGCCTGCATCAATCAATACTGTGAAAATTGCTTCTCAATAGCACTTTCCATTTCTGAAATATTTGCAGTGCTAGTTTTAGGTGATTCATCTTGTATATTAACTTATGATGAAAACATTCATATTGGGATCTTAAAAAGGGTTGAATCTAAAATAAGAACAAATAATAAAATGACAATACTTTCTGTAAATAACCATTATCTTTTTATTTATATATATATATATATATGTATATATATATATCAAACAACAGAAACAATTTTGTTAGCCATGATAAAGCATTTGTCTTTCAAAACCATCCTTCCACAATGAAACTGTGATATTAATACACCTGTTTCCTTGATGAACTAGAATCTCCAAATGCTTTCTATTGCACTCCAGTGATTGTGTTTTAATTATCATTTTTATTACCTCCTCTCCAAAATAAAAAGAAAAAATGTAGGTGTTTTATCTAAAGTGAAAATGCTCTCTATTGAGCTCCATGGTAGAGGGGCATGCAGCAAGCAAAAGAAGACAATAATGTTATTGCTTCTACAACAAACACATGCTATTTTTGCTATTATTTAGCATTCAGAGCATTCTCTTTTATTCTGTCAGCATAACATTAAATTAGAAATGTTTGTACTGCTACTATTTGAAACATAGGTAGATGTGTGCTCTGTTGCATAAGCAATCTTTGTTGATGTTGAATTATCATTGATACCTTACCTTCACTTAATAAGTTAATAATACTGGAACCTTTTGAACTTCATTCTTCCTAATTGTCAGCAGTTTGGAATCTGAAATTTGCTTTTTCTTCTCCCCTCTTCCTTCTTTCCCTTCTTTGATCCTGCTTTAGTCTTTTTTTGTGGAGTTAACCACTTCCAAGATATTCCTTGCTATTGACTTCAATTTTAAAATACTCAAACTTTTCTCAAATGGGAATTTGTCATTCCTGTTCCTTTGTTTTACTCCTGTCCATGCAAATAGTATCAAATTTCAACTATATAACAACTGACTTTTAAAAAGTTTTCATTTTCACTTTAGCCTGATGTATTTCCTAATTTCCCTTCTACTTATAAGAAACTAAATATTAAGACTATTTCTGCTAATGTTTATGCTAGTTATCATTAAATAGAAAGAAGAATAAGCTTCTATAAGAACAATTTGTTGCAAAATAGGTAGAGAAACTCATGAAAGGAACACATGAGATTTTGACTTTCTTTACATAGTACATGGCACATAGGAAGGTAATGTATTAAATTCCACACAAAAACACAATACCAAGATTTCACCAGAAATACACATTTTAGGGTCCCCTGTATAAAAAAAAAGCATTTTTACTTTCTCTACATATACTATGTACATAGTGTATAGAGAAGGTATTGTATTGCACCCAAAATTTTGATACCAAGATTTTACTGGAAATACATGTTTTAGGCCACCCTGAAAACAAAAAAAAGCATTTTTGGAAAAAGGTCCGTGTGTGTGTGTGTGTGTGTGGGTGTGTGTGTGTGTGTGTGTGTGTGTGGGTGTGTGTGGACAGTATAGCTAATAAATGAAAAGACCGTTAAATACCAAACTTGAAATACCAAGGATGCGACACAAAGATTTTCACGAAAATTCCACCAACCACCAACTACCCTTTACATGGAACTTTTTTCAAAAATTTTGAATTTCTTAAAAATTGCTCTAATGATTTTGATTAAGATATTGTCTATTAAAGATATTTACCTGACAAATAAAATGTATATCTTGAACTTTCTGGGAATAGCCTCTGAAGACTACTATATTCTGGATGAATTTTTGGAATTTTTGCATAACTGCTAAACCGTAAAAGATGGACAAAAACTTACCACACAAAAATGTAGAGCACATTAAAACACACAATTTATGTTATATACATTTTTTTTTTTTTTTTTTTTTTTTGTGGAGTTGTTCATTTTTGAGATATTCCCTGTTTTTTGTTTCAGCTTTAAAAAATCAATACTTTTGTCATTCAAGAATTTGTCAACTCTTGTCCATAGAAACAAAGGAACTCCAGTCACATAGCAACCAGATTTTGACTATCTCTTTAACTTATGTTACTCCCTTATTTTGCTTCTACTTACAAGGAAGTAATAAGACTGTTTGTGCTAATATTTTCTCAATTAGAATGAAGTAAATAGAAGCATAAGCTTTTTAACAATAATTTATTGCAGAGATGTACAGAAATTCATGGAATAGAACACATCAGATTTTTAGAAAAAGGTCCAATTTTATGTGTGTTTGTGTGTTTGTGTGTCGTGTGTTTGTGAACACGATAACACAAAATGAAAAGTCGGTAAAATACCAAACTTGGTATTTAAGTTTAGAGTCTTCCAGGGATGTGACACAAAGATTTTGAAAAAATTTGCCTTTACATGAAAAAAATTTCAACAATTTTGATTTTTTCAAAAATGGCACTAATGATTTTGATTAAAATACTATATATTAAAGATATTTATATGGCAAATAAAATATAGATCTTGAAGTTTTTGGGAATAGGTGCTGAAGAACTCTTCATTCTGGATGAATTTTTCTGGAATTTGCATAATTGGTAAACTGTAAAAGATAGAAAGTTACTACACAAAACATGTAGATCTTGTTAAAAGACACAATTTATGACATATACATTTTTTTTTTTATTGTGGAGCTGACCATTTCCAAGATATTCCTTATAATTGGCTTTCAAATGCATAAGCTTTTCTCATAGTAGAATTTGTCAACTCCTGGCCATGCAAAGAAACAGATTTCAACCACATGGCAACCAGCTTTTAAAAGATTTGACTATTGTCTTAATCTTGTGCATTCCCTTATTTCCCCTTTACTTACAAGGAAGCAAGTAATAATGATAATGTTTATCTCAATTAGCATGAAGTAGATAGAAGAATAAACTTTTAAACAATAATTTGTTACAAAGATGTAGAGAAAGTCTTGTGAATGGAGCATATCAGAGTTTTTAATTAATGTTTCAGGCTGTAAGTTGAAACATACTTTAAAAATTCAGTGTCAATTACAAGATTTAAGCAATGGATGTTTATCTAATCCATCTACCCTAAATTAGGACTATTAGTTAAAAAAAACTCCAGTACTTACCAGAGGTATTATATATATTTCTTTGGTCCTCAAGCTAAGTAAGATCATTAGCACAGATAGTAAAATATCTATAGTTTGAGTCCCCTGGTTTGGGCATTGAATTTTTAAAATCTGATTCAGCTTTCCAACCTATTAAACATACACAGCTTGTATGAAAGAACAATTATAAAAACACAATTTACTTTTAAGTTCTTGTAAGTTGTGAAGCCATTGTAAGTGTACCTTTCTTATTTTGAAGGTGCCAATATGGATTCCTGTGCTTGTCATCTTTGTGGCCATATTTTTGGTTCTGGTTCCCATTATAACAGACCCAACACCCATGTATTTTATTGCATTACTATTCATTGGCATGGGTATTGCTGTTTATATACCACTTGTGCACAGAAAGAAGAGGCCATTTTGGATGGGTAAGTTAGTTTTCTTTCTCAATTTTAGTTAGAAGAAAAGGAGACCCAATAACATGATCAAGCATGCACAATTATCTTGCAAAATATATTTATTTTTGCTGATCCAGAATTGTTACAATTATCTTGAATAAGGTTCAAAGAATTAATAGTTTTGCTAACTAGAAATCAGAAATTAGTGGTATTTACTTTCAGCATTGCAAAGAGACCTTAAAGGTATATATCCCAGAGCAGTTTAGATCATTTTAAAAGTATCCCAGAATGTAAGAATCAAAAAGTGTGATTTAGTGCACTTTGGAGGCCTCATCATGGGTGTTGTAGTAAAATGTCAGCCCAAAAGGTCAAAGAGCTATAGTTCATATCCCAGCTGTGCTACTGAAGAGCCGCTGTGTGAGGAGGAATTCATGGCTAGTATGTGCATGTTCTATAGTAAGGTTAACTAGAAATATATTGAATTACTATTCTATAAGGCATAATATCTTAGAGTAATTAGGTGGTTTAAGTTTTGGTCTTGGTAGTGAATATGATTATACTTTTCAACCTTACCTACACTCTGCTAGTAATATAGAACAATTGTTTTATACAGTAAGACGGCACCGTGGTTGAGTGGTTAGACCACTCACCTTCCATTTAGGTGGCCCGGGTTCGATCCCAATCGCCTGCATGTGGGATTTATGGTGGGTGAAGCGGCATCTAGGAGGGTTTTCTCGGGGTCCTCCAGTTTCTCCCGCCACTCATTCCACCAACTGCTCCATCATCACCTTTCCATTTTGCTTACATTTCATATCATCCACTTCCTCATGTTCATGCCTGGTTACAGGCTGATCCCTCAAAACAGATTCTCCATTCTGTGGCTTCGTGCTGTTGGCTCCCCACTAGGATTCTGACCCCTGGGCATTGGCTTGTAAGTCCTTGGGGAGTGTCAATCCTACAAATATGGGGAGGGTAAGCCGATTCCGAAACGAAAATTATACATTAGCTTTGCTCAGTTGTTGGATTGACAAATATTAGGTCCCTTCTTGATATTGCAGTGATTCAGGAAAATGTATTTAGTGCACCTTAAAAGCAAAACATGAACCAAAAGTTGTTAGCAGACTATAGAAAGTATTTGCTGCAGGACTCTGCAATCATGTAAATTTGAACTTCAACACTTTATTTTACTCTTTTGAAATTTTTCCAGTGAAGATAATTTCTAAAATGCGTATAACTATTTATATTTGATACATTCCTTTTAAAATTTCACTGCAAATTAAAAGAAAAATTCTTACCATGTTCTTTACTTTTAATTACAGATAAAGTAACCTACTGCATCCAAGTACTCATGGAAGTGGTACCAACTGATCAAAACATAGATTGAAAAAGGTGTTAGTAGTGTAGATTAACAAATAAGAATTTCCAGATGGTACATCTGAATTTGTGAACGATAACACATGGATTCATCAAAGCTCATCAAGAAAAGTTCTTACAAGAATGTGTGATACAGTACAAGCACATTTAAAGACTGTGATTAAGCATGAGACATAGTAGACTAATAAATATGTAGCGTTATCTTAATTTACATACAGTGTATCCCCCTTAGAGGGATTGAGGAATATATGATAATTTTAAGCGTAAATAATGTTTTATTAACATAATTTTTTTTATGTAACTTGAAATAAAAGCTCTTCAATTTTCAGAGAACAATCAATGCGACTCAGTGTCTGCACAGTGAGTTGTTCTGCAGACATCTAAATGGTACTTAAACTGCTGCCACATGCACTATAACATTTGTGGAGTCACAAGTATTGCTGCATTTGTGATGTGGTGCCTCAGTTCCTCCAAAGTGTTAGGTCTATCTCTGCGGTCCACAACATCCTTCAAATGCCCATTAAAAAAAAGCAAAAAAAAAACAAGGGTTTCCTCATTTACACACCACTCTGCATGTTTATCTAATTATAATAGCAAAAGATCTATTCTTGGAGAGCTCTGTCCCATTTAAGGATTGTCTTGTGCCCAGTGAATCCACATTCCACGTACAGAGCCAAGAAAATGTTTTCCAATTGATGATAGATTGAAGGGAAGAGGAGTTGAGCTTTCTTATCAGCTAATCGTGCCTGGGTCAGACACTGTAATCTCAAGGGTTATTAACCTTTGCATGTAGTGTTCTTATGTCGGCTGCGAGAGGAACCTTCTGTCAAGGAAACTGGAAGCTAAATAATATTCCATATTAATTCCATCCAAATGAAAAGAATGAGTACATTCTTTCTGCATGTTTAAACAATTAATACTGCATACTTTGTGGTAGTGCTAATAATTTTTAAGGAACACTGATAAAAAAAATTATTATACTTTAAAGAAAGATAATGCATATAATGTATGTTCCACTAACAACAACAATAATAATGACTTTAGCTATCCAACTCCTGTCCTACATGTGGCTTGTGTGAAAAACCAATTAAATGAATACTAATTGACCACAATATGTAGTTGGCTATACTATGAATCCTGGACTTAAAGTACTTGAGATCACCTTGTGGTTTACTGGGAAACATATGAGTCGGTTGAGAAATTTAATGCTGTGTTCGGCATGTTGTCATAGTACCTCAGTGGCAAAGCAACTGGCTAGAGACTGGGAGATCTGTGGTTCAAATCCTGGCTAGGTATTGAATTTTCAGTTTGACTCTATCTATCCAACTCCTGTTCTACACACGACTTAAGTGAAAAAACAATTACATTAATAATAATAATAATAATAATAATAATAATAATAATAATAATAATAACAATAACAACAATAATAACAATAACAATAATAATAATAATATGCTTAGGCTATTTCAGAAATGTAAATTTTGGATGTAAGTATTGTATTTCTGCTACAATGTTTAACATAAAAAATTTTCATATAAACACATTCAAACACTACAATTACATTTAAACTAGAGTTTGAAAATATGTATAAAAATAATATATCATTCCTAAACTTTTCTGCAAATAATGATGATAACAACAACAATAATAATAAAAACCATGCAGTAAGCATAACATAATGGGCTATTTAATAAAATAAAAAGTGAACACTACAAGATGTTTACTTTATTTTTTAGGAGTTCATTTGTTCTTTTCCAGTGTTGTAGTTTTCTTCATTTCTGTGTCAGATTATACAGTATATTGTAGGTGGCAGAGTGGTTAGATTGCTTGCCTCCCAACTAGGCAGCCTGGGTTCAACACCAAGCACCCTCATGTGAGATTTGTGGTGGATGAAACAGTGTCTGGGTGGATTTTCTCTGAGTCCTCTGGTATCCCCTGCCACTCATTCCACCAATTGCTCCATCATCAGCCTATCATCCATTTCACTTTCATTTCATGTCATCCACTTCCTCACACTCATGCCTGGCTAAGGACCGACCATTTGTTATTGGTTCATTCGTGGTTCCCTGATAAGCTTTAGACACTTTGACCAGTGGCGAATTCTCCTATACACAGCATACACCGCCAGTGTACTAAACTTTAGAGTGTTCAAAATGACTTTCAATATACATGCAAATTGATCAGACTTTTTGTATGTCACTTTAAATAAATACAAAATAATTGTAAGTTTCTGCGGTTAAATTATGCATGCATATCTTATCTCACCGCAAGTTAAAATGATAATCATACTCCCAATATTCTCTGCTAGCTAGGCAAGGCCAGCAATGGTGTGCATGTGCATCTACTCCATCGCAAGTTGAAGTGATGGACATGCACTCCCAATTCTCCGCTAGAGAGGTGAGGGGAAAGAAGCTTAGTTGTCAGCCGTTAGCTGTCAAAATGCACCACTAAATTTTGCAATTGACAATCATTTTTAGTCTGTATTAGTGTTGTTTTGCTTGTAAATTTTTGTGAAAATGACAGAGGTAAGTGTCACTGAAACTAATGTTCTTGTGAGTGTGCAATAGAATATGTGTTAAAAACTGGATTTTGGAATTTTTAAGTTTCTGAAAAAAATATTAAAATAAAAAAGCAATGGCAGGCCCACTCCAAACTACCAGGTCTGATTGCAAAACTTAAAGACAGAAAACAAAGTATAACAGACATTTCTCATTAGCTATTATTCTAGGTACAAATGGTTAACTGGTTGCCCCAAATTAAACAAACAAAAAAACTCTATTGTTGGCCATGTCTTCTTTTTAGTAATGACAAAAGCAGCATGGTCTCAAGAAGGATTTGATAATTAGTTTCTCTAACTGGTTCATTAAGTAAGCATGAAAAAACAACAAATCACACATTTTGTGCATTCATGCTTTGTAATTTTGACAATACACGAGTAGACCTGCAGCTTAATGCTCAGAAATCATTACAAATTTCAAAGCATAATGAAATGGTAAAAGGAACAGAGAAATATTGAATAGACTCATTGATGTTATTTGTCACTTAGGGAAGCAGGAATTATCTTTTAGAGGACACGACAAGTCAGAAAGTTCCTTTAATAGAGGTAATTACATACAAATATTGGATTTACTCAGTACATATGTTCAACTTTTAGATGATCATTTAAAAAATGCTACAATTTCCTGGGGCACTTCGTCATCCATTCAGAATGGTTTAATCAAAGCTGTTAGGGGTGTTTTGGTTAACTGTATGACAAAAGAACTTGCATCCGCTAGTTTTTTGGCTATTCTTCTAGACATGCGCCCAGACATAGTGAACAAATCCCAACTCTCTACCATTTTACGCTTATTGGACAAATCAGGAGAAGTTGATGGACTTTACATACATCAGTGCAGACAGATCTGCTGACCCATTTTACAACAGTTAGGGAATTTAATATTTATAAGAAACTTGTCACTCAGACATATGATGGTGTGGCCTTAATGTCTGATCAATTAGGTGGTCTGCAATCTAAAGTAAAAGTGGCATTTCCACAGGGGCATCATTTGTTCACGGTTACTGTCATATCCTGAATTTGGTTCTGCAACAGGCAGCGATGTATATTGATAAGTGCAGAATTTTTCAAACTCTATCAGGGCTCCCTAATTTCTTTTCTCATTCCACTAAAAGAACGGAAACTTTGCATACTTTTATGAATAAAAAGTTACCAAAAGTGGCTCCAACTCACTGGAACTTCAATTCACAGCTTGTCAACACTGTACAAGAGCAATGAGATAACCTGATTTTATTTTTTGAATTCATGACAGAACCAAAAACAATGTTGATTGGGAGCCTGATACATTGGTTAAAGCATAAGATTTCCTTTATTTTGTTGATTCGGATACTGTCTTCCTCCTCAAAACATTTTTGGCAATATTTGCTCATACCGACATTATCTTCAACATGTTACAAGACAGGTCCATGGATATTGCATATTGCCATTCAAAATTAATCCAGACTAAAACACTTTAGAAGAGCTAAGAAGAGAAGGGTTCTAAAATATTTGGCAAAGCATTTCTACTGCAATGATAAATGAACATGCACAAGAAAAAAGAAAGAATAATGAACCAAGTGAAGTTACTGAAGTTATGTTCAGAAGGATATTCAATGAAATTTGAGATGATGTGCCCTATCAAATACAAAATAGGTTTTCCGACTATGAAACTTTTCATTTCTTTGCTCTGCTTGATTCCTCAAAATTCATGAATTACAAAACGTCTTTTCCTGATCACCATTGCTCAAAATTTTTGGACACACATGGCTGAAATTTTGATTCAGTAGTCTGAAAAATGAACTTAGTGTTGTGGACTCTTCTGGAAATAAAGATTTTGAAGGAAAGTCAGTTGGTGAAATAGTGAAAATTATGAACAAAAGAGATCTGATAGGAGCTATGCCTGAAGTTTACAAATTAGCTTGACTAATTCTAACGGTTCCAGCAACTACAGCTTCTGTTGAACGGTCATTTTCCACTTTAAATTGAGTAAAATCTTACTGTAGGTCTACAATGGGCCAAGAAAGATTATCCTTGCTGACAATGATGTCCATAGGAAAACATTTATTTGTGCACTTTGGAAGGATGCTCATGAAAATTTCACGCAAGTTGTTATGGAACTATTTCTGAAGAAATCTCGTCGGTTGGAGCCAGCATTCCAGTAAACTGGCAAGTACTGCTAAAATAAACAATAATTTACGTATACAGGTGTACCTCGCATTACGCAAGTAATTGGTTCTCATGAATTATCATGTAACACAAAAAATGCATAAAGTGAATGTGATAATGATATGAGCCATTTCAAGGTAAACTTGAAATAAAAATTAGTTTTAAACAGATGCATCTATTTATATCATTTGTGCAGTGTTAAAATCAGCATTTTTAAATTTCTTTAAGTGAAAACGCTTTAAATGAGATCGCATATAACGAGGGATGACTATATTTTATAGACTAAGAAAAATGATGATAAAAGGAGCGATAAATTACTGACCACGAATCACCACTGCCCTAGACATATGCCTGCCAGTCCTACACACGGGTAGAGTAAGCACACTATGTAGCACCAAACCTGTGTGTTTAATGAAACTTAGTGGCTCCCTGAAATATGACATTATATTACAGAATTTTTATTTATATCTTCTTCTTTTATTTATTATTGCCATTTATGAATGTTTTGAAACTAAGAATAGTAATATATTCTGTCACATGTACTCACAAAATAAATAAATAAATAAATAAATAAATAAATAAATAAACAAATAAATAAATAAAAATGGCTGTCAAACGTTACTGCGCCCTGCACTTGAAAAATAGGAAAAAAGTGTAACTTATTTCCTGCAACTTGAAGTAATTTTTGGTTAAACTTCTTGTCATGATTAAGGTAAAATGGTCGGAAAGGTAATGCTTTATAAGGACAATATACTAAAAACTTTAAATTAATTGATAGTGGGTAGAAAAATTTGTGAATGTTGGAAACCAATACTTTGTATTTTTTCACATCCTTTATCATCAAGTGATGTGATGCCTCTAATCATGAAAATTTAGTTTGCTCTGAGCTTTTTTCTGGATTAATATCATTATTGTTATAAGAAATATGTATCTTGCAGCCAAATCTAAGGGAAATGTGTTTGAACTATATTTTGTTTAGAACTAAAACTATTTTAAGCTCATCTCGGTAATGTGAGGATAGCATTTACCTCACATTCAAGAGATCCTGATTTCAAGTCTCAGTTAGAGTGAATTACCTGGATAATGTTTGTTTTGGGGTTTTTCATTCTCCTGAGAAGACACATGCTGAGTAACTTTAAGCTCCATGGATCTTGAGATTATTTGAGCATTATTCCAATCATGTCATTCATTATCTGATATGATCTATCAGATTAAAGGGTGTTTGACCTTTAAAATAAATAAATAAAACAAAAAACACCTTACAGCAGGCAAGTTGACCTTTGATACACACTTTTGATAACTTCTCAATAAGATACCTTCCTTCCTGCCAGCAGCTAAACGCACGTGGACCAGAGCACTTTTGAAACCATGAACATGGCTTTGTACCCAAGCAATAGATATTTTTACTGCTAGCCATAGCACATACTGAACTTTCTTATGGTACCCATTTGTTTATCCAACAAATGCTATTCATGCACATGCATATGTTCATGGAGCTGTTTTTAAATGTGGTTCTATAAACTTGGAGGGTTTCCCTATCTTGCGACATGTAAATCTTTATCTGATTTTAAATGGAGAGTATTTGTTTCTCAATGCCTCTCAATGCGGAACACACTGTATAACATAGGTTAAGAAAAAAATTATAAAAATATAAAGGTATTATGAGTAATTTTAATAGTGTAATACTTAATGCTAATGGCAAATTGTGTGTTTTTTTCCAAACTGCCAATGAAACCTTTTGGCATAATTGTCACTGAAAAATTGAAACGCGTGGCATGACTCATAAGAATTGTGTTTAATAAAGCAGGTTTTCTTCAAGATGTAAGTGTAAAGTGTAACATTTACTAAAACTGGCAAATATTATGCATATAAATATGGAAGCAAATAATAAGGAAATTGTTGCAATATATTTGAATTGCTTCAATAAAATCTATTTCATTTGTTATTGTCACATGTCCCACTTAGTTGCTTAGTGTTTTCTTTTATTCCACTTTATAAGATTATAATTTATTCACTTTGTGTTTTTATATTTGGGGTATTAGCTTTTAAAGTAGAAAAAGAAAATTGCTTGTAACACTATTCAGTTTAGCATAATTTTCTAGTCCAGTCATTTATTATAAACTAGGAATGTGGTGAAGTAAAGGGGCTACTATGTTTTACATTACAAAAAGTGTAGATTTCTCTTAGCATACATATAGGAGAAGTATGTTCACTTCTGAAGTTGCCATAGCACTTCATACGGCACCACTAATTCTTGAGATGGAACAAAAACCATGCATTTATGACTAACTACACAACATAAAAAAGAAAACCAAAAATTGTCATTTTTGAAGTTGGAAATCTTTTAGTATTTTAGAAAATATTATGCTACCTTATACATAAATATCTGCTTTTTAATAATTCTCTAGTATTCTGCTTTTCAACTAATGAAATACAATTTAGATAGAAGGTTCTTCACAGCAATCTAACAACAACCATTTCACTTAAATAACATTTAAACCACCCAGGCATTCCAAAAATATATCACCCCTCAAGCTCTTTATACCAGTTAACTCCAGAGACAAATTAAATATTTTTGATGCACACATGAGACAGGAACAGCCCCTGCTAGAATTCCATTTTTTAATTAATATTAAAAAAAAAATTATTTTCTGTTGATATGGCATGGAGAATGTGGGACACAGCTTGCATGTTGTTCTTTTTAATCCTTGTCATACAATGCAAGTATCCCAGTAAAAATATACTAAACATTCTTTTCCAGTGCTAATTTAGAATACTAGAATATGAATTTAGCTGTCAAAGTTCTCAAGTTTATCTTCCATTTGTTGGAGAATGTATATTTTCAGTTAATTTTGTACGAATTTTTATATACAAAAGAGATGATAGGAAATTCAGATTTATATTGAAAATGTTCACTTTAAATAATGCAAGCTTTGCAGGTATGTAAATAAAATGAAGTAAGCATGGTGCAGAAAGTCATCAGCAAACAAATGATTATTACAAGTTTAATGGGTTAAACTGCATTCATAGTTTTCATTGAAAATTAGCTCTCCAAAACGTTTGTTTTGTTTGCTTTAGGTAAAAAAGACTATTAAATTTGTATCCTGGAATTGTTTCCATTAGGACATTTAAGGTCATTTACAATTTTTATTTTTGCTGCCAAAGCAAAAGATATTGTATTTTAGTCAAAAATTCAATGTCAAGATTTCACTGTAAATATATGTTTTGAGGTCCCCTGAGTCAATTTTTTTTTTTAAAAAAAAAAGTTCTATGTGCATGTATGCATGCATGTGTGTGTGAACAGCACAACTCAAAAGACAAAAAATTCTTTAAATACCAAACTTAGTATTTAAAGAATGAAACATAAAGACTTTCTAGAAAATCCACCCCCTCAAACTACATTTACATGGAACATTTTTGGAAAATTCTGGTTTCTCAAAAATGGCTGTAATAATGTTTAATAAAATACCTATGTTTAAGATATTTTCATCACAAATAAAATTCATATTTTGAATTATCTGGCAATAGCCTCTGAAGTCCTCTTCATTCTGGATAACTTTTGCATAATTGGTAAACTCTGAACAAAAATGTAGATATTGTTAGAACACACAATTCATGTACAATTCAATTCTTTTGTGGAATTAACCATTTCTAAGATATTCCTTGATATTGGTTTTAATTTTGTCAAATGGGAAGTCATTATTTGGTTTTCTGTTTCCTGTTCAAGCAAAGAGAACAACATATCAATGGCTACCAGATTTTAAAAGTTTTGACCATCCTTTAGCTCAATGTAGGTCTTTATTCCTCCTGTACAAGAAATAATATCTAATAATTTTTTTTTGCTAATATTTATCTTGATAAGTGTGAAGTAGATAGAATATTAAGCTTTTATAGCAATTGTTTGTTACAAACTAAATAGGATAAGTTATTTGAATGTAGCACATAGGTTTTTTTTTAGGGAGCTTCAGGAGTAGGTGGAAGCAAATCATGGATTAAACAGTATGTGTAAGCCTTAGATTTTATTTTCAGAAGTACAGAACAAGGAGAATATCAAAAAACCTCATCACTTTTTCATTTTTAATTTTGACCTTCTGAATATTGTGTCTACTATAGTTTTATGTTTTTCTTTCTGTTTTGATTTTGTGTGTAGAAATAAAAATTGTCTTGAATGTATTAAAATGATGTTTGGTTTTTTATATGCAGTGTTATCTCTAGCAGAATTATTTTATCTTATATTGTGCCCTAATGAAATTTACTTCCTGTATCTTAATTTATTCAACTCAGCCATTGTCTACATGGCATTTTTTTCAGTTCTGAAGTTCAATGAACTGCTACTAGCAAGCTCATTTGTATTGTTGACTGAATTTATAGAGGGAATTTGTTATAGATAATTTTGTTCATCAGCAAAGCATCTTTTCATCAAAGATTTGCTTTTCTCAATTGCATTTGAAAAAAAAACTTGACAAAATCAGGAAATACATAATAGTGCCGAACAGCAAATGGTTTTATTTTCTGTCTTTGAGTTAGTATTTCTACTCTTTCTTTGTTTATAGCACTGTATCAACTTTTATTAAACAGTAAAGTAAAAAGTGAATGTAGATCAATCATAATGAGACCAACAGCCAAATGCACAAAAATGAGGGCATCTTGCAATTATTCTTTTTGTACAGTATTCACATAAATAATAGTTATGCAGATGTTTTGCATGCTAACATAACCTGCATTAAATAACACAGATAGGTACAATCTGAAGATGGTAAACTGACTAACATTTGTCATAAACATAAGTGCTTACTCGAATGCACATTAGAAAACGATTAACATGCTTGCTATTACAAGCAAATGTGCTGTCATTGCTTCAGGCACCACCACTCCTTTACTTGGCTTACAGCGGCTGTCAGGAGTGATGCATGTTTACTTCTATACACTATGCTCATGTTACTCATAGTAATGTTTTCTGCTTCCATATCCAATGGAAACAAGATTGCTGCTTTGGAGCAGATTTTTACTTCCCTACTACTTATATAAGGTAAAATAAGTATTGTATTTGACTCAGTAATTTGATGTTGATGTTGAAAATGCATTGTTTTGAGGTCCTCTGAATGATAAAAGGCATTTTATACAATTTTCATAGGTGTGTCTATGAATAGCATAACTCAAAAAGGAAATGTTGAATGAACATTGAAGTGAGTGTATGAAATAATCAAGAAATTGCCCCCCCCCTAAAAACCCCTTTACAGGTTGTTTAGGTAGATAAGGCTCCAATGACTAAAATGCCCTAGGTTTCACATATTTTTCTTAATAGTCTCTATAACTTACTGACTGAAATTTTTTACTTTCTTTATACCAGTCATCCATTCTTGCTCTCCAACTAATTCACTACAACTTTTTATTTGCATATTTTGAGATCTCTGATTACATCATCTTTCAACCCATTTTAGATCTGCCTCATATTTTAGATTCAAGAGGCTTAAATGTACGTAGATGTTCTTTTGGGCATCCTTTCTTCTTACACACAGACACACACATGCATACACACACACACACACACACACACACATATATGTATATATATATTATTTACATGTTTATTTTTATTTTCAATATCTATTTTACAGTCCATCAATATAGTCTCCCTGCTTCTTTGTCACTGAATCCCAACATCTTGGAAGCTCTATTGTTCCATCCAGGACACCAATTCTATTCATCTGTCGAATGGCTCAGGTAGTGGTAGTAGAAAGCTCTTCCAGAGAAGGATAACGACATCCATGTATAGGTTCATTCAACTGCAGGAACAAGTCGAAGTCTGGTGGACTCATATCTGGTCTGTAGGGAGGATGTGGCAACACTTCCCATCTGAATTTGCACTGGTTTTGGGCTACAATATTGTCAACATGTGGGCAAGCACTGTTATGGAGAATGACTGGCCCAGCCTTGAGCAACTGAGGTTGGGTTTTGTACATTTTTCTGCACAGCTTTTGCGTGAAGCTATGATAACCCACTTCTGTGACTCTTGTTGCACATGGGACTCTATCTTTCATGATGATTCCTAGGTGATCAGAAGCAAAAATCATCATTTACTTGAGCTTTGATTGAGTGCATCAAATCTTTTTGGACATGGAGAATCTGAATCTCTCTCTTGTTCAAATCATTTGTTAGAATACTGAAAACTGATGGTGGGAAAATTTCTGTGGCTTCAGGCAGTGCCCCACAAGCTGCAAGGCAATCTTTTTTAAGAGCATCTGCCACAAGTTTCACCTTCGTTCATTTAATGGCATTTCCAGGACTGGGTTATTGCCTATGCTCATATGACCACCATAGAGATGATTTACCAAACGTGAAACTATACTACAGTCCACTGTAAAATCGCCACAAACTTTATTTAATGCTCTGTGGTTTTTGATGTGTAAAGTTTTGATCTTTCTCTTCTACAGTCTGGTCTTCTACAGTCACATTACCTGAGACGCCTGTAGGGTCCATTTCTACCTCTCACCAATTTTATGTTAGAGCACACAGTGAAAAGCAAAAATAAGTGCTTCTTCCTCAAGCTCCCAACTACATCTGAAGTAATTTTCATTGTTGGATCTTCCAGTCGAAATATCTGTTGTACACACACACACACACATGTATGCACACACACACACACATGCCTAAACCACCATAGTGTCTGTGGTTTTAAAAAATTTGTGATTATTCAATATTTATTTGATTATATATCTAGTTCTTCAGTTCTCGATTCTTCATTGTCCTTACTTGTCTTTAATTGGTACATCATTTTTATCAGGCTTCCTTTCTCTCAAATACTATAAGTTTGATCCAGGAAATGCACACAAAAAAATTTGGAAATTTAACACAAAAACACATAAAACAATCACAATCATTTTATTCCAAAGTAGAAAACAAGCACTTCAGATAATTTTGTACCACCCAGGAGCTTTTAACAAACTTCAAAAGGTATTCAGCAGTTTCAATTTATAGTTAGCATCAAAAAACGTTTAGACTAAAAGAAAACACATCACACACTGCCACAAGAAAAATAAAGTATTTACTAGATATTCTGCTCTAAGAGTACTAAATCATACTTTTGGATGAAAAAAAGAAAGAAAAGAGAAAACTCAGGCCATCTTCTTCAAATAATAAAGGAACAATATAAAACAAATGGTTTATAAGGCAATGGCAGCTCATTTCTGGGACAATAACCAAGACATCCAACAGAAATTACTTAAAGCTGCCCAACAGTCAAAGAAACTACACAACTGGAAAAAATACTTATATTAAGAAGCATGAGCCCACTTAATGAACTTTTAAATACCTGAAGATGGCAACTCCATTTTGAAAGATCTTCAAATTCATAAAGGAGACTTCTGGAGGTGCAAAGGTCAGCAAATAGCCAATTACTCCAGGAAACTGTCCTAAGTTAAAACTAGGTAAGTGAAGCAAGAGTATGTGTACAATTGATTCGTCAATAATTAATTGTAAATCATTTTTTCATAATTTATTCATTTTTTAAAATGGCAATCTATTTGTATTTATAGAAAATATCAAAGCATTTTGATCAATGTAAAAATTATATGTGCAAATTCCTTTCATTAACTTCCTCAGTCCTAAGACAAACTTTGTTGACAGCCTAGGTAATTTCTCACCACACTTCTCTTAGATTAAACTTAAATGAGTACATTTCAATACCCTCACTTAACCTAGTGAAAGTTACCAATGTTGTATTTTATTAAGACCTAAACATTTAGAACAATAGTCAAGTTTCTTTCCATTGACATGTTTTGTCAAGAAGTGTGCAAGCATTTCTGTATCTGGCAGACACCTTTTATTTTGGTGGATAAGGCGACCTTCAGATAAGACAAGGTATAAATTTTCATCAAGGTTTTACCATATGTCCATCTTATAAGATGATCCCCAAACTATTAACAGTCTGTAAACTTAGTTTGGAACTGTGATCTTTGGATAATAATATGTGCAGTGATTCAGGTAATGACCTTGAGTATCTACAAAAGCATTGTATTGGCTATTCAATTTTGCAGACCTACCTGCTCTGTACTACTAAACAATTGGTACGGTTGCACACATCATAAAGCAATTTGCGTGCATTGCATGAACTCATATGTACCACTAAAAATATTGTTGCAGGCTGTGTGGTAGTTTAAATGTTTTGTACTGTAAGTGCAATCGGCATAAAAGTTTCAATATATGTTTTATATCTGCATATAAGACAATCTTGACCTGTTTTATGTTGGAACTATTGTCTTATTTGCCGAAATATATGATATTTCATTTTAAAAATATTTTGTTTGATCCAATGCCTGATATAATGGAATTTAATACAAGTCTCAATATGCTTACTTCTTTCCTCTAATACATGATTTTCACACATGAAATTAGCACTTTGGTTGTCATTAAAATTGTTAATTTCTCTGAAGGACAATTCAGTTCAAATAGCAAACCCTTCAAAAATATAACTTGTTTACCATATTTAAGTAGTCAGTCAGGCAATGTTGTTCCCTTGATCCACAAGAACATTACAAAATTTGAATACATACCTTGTATAAGACATTCGATCAATTACACAATTATCAAAATTAGCATATGGATTATGAAGGGTACTTTATCCCTTGCGGAAACATAAACCCTTATTTGCTGTTCCCTTCAAAAAATTTCACAATTTCAGCAACAAAATGTTAATCACCGTTACATGTGTTTTTAGATACTGCTCAAACTCATTACTTACATTTCACCACTTTTATCTTCTGTAAACATTGATGCTTAGATACTTTTATTCTCTACAAAAGATTCAAGTTCAAGGAATTTAGAAAATATCTGACTGTTGTGACTTATCATTGAATCCAAAGGCTTTCTGCATATAATTATCAATAAAAGTAACACAATAGTGGGCACCTCTCCAGGAAGTTACCTCCATTAGATCTATCACATCACTGTAGAAAAGTTTTAATTTTTGCTTTTTTTAAAAGGTTGGACTATCTGCTTTACATTTAGTTTGAAAATCAGGGCCATGATTTTTCTTTCCAGTGCTTTAGATAAATTGTCTCATGCTTTTATGGCTGTTTCCAAATTAGAAACATAAGCATAACAGTATTGTTGCACAGTAAGGCAAATCTTGGCAAGAGCTGTTATCATTCATAGTCAGCAGATGAGGTTAGATCTGTCAGTATGTTAGTATAATCCTTCAAATCAGGCCCATGCTTTCATTTTAGGTTGTTCTTCCAACTTTTCGATTGATGGCACTGATGGTGATAGTTACTGGTGATGAGAACACGTTGCTCCTAGTAGTCAATGTTGAAGTCATTATGGTAATTTTCCAACTTTCTTTTATGTTTATTCCATTTATTTTCCAATCCCTACCTTCCATTCTTCCACCAACATGGTATGACAGAATTCTGATCTAACAATTCTGTTCTACACTAACTTGAAGTGTAAATAAATCTAAATTTGTAAATTGATTAATGTGATTTACTTTAACACACCTTCACTTAATTTTATTGAGTAGGACAATTGTTTTGCAGACCCCTGCCTACATCAGAGTGGTTCACCAGCTGACAATGTGGGCAAGAGCCCACTTAAACAATTGTCCTGCTCAATAAAAGTAAATGAAGTGTGTGTAAAAGTCAACCATATTAATCAATCTGATTGCAATTTTAGAAAAATTTTGTTTAAGTATATATGATTTTCTACAAGTGATAAAGTTGCAGAAATCACAAGAAAAAGTGACTGAGTATATTTGTGGTTGTATTAAAATTATTTGTTACAAAAATTATAGATCAGTGATTTCAACTTCAATTATATTTTACATTGTATTTTTACATTTGCAGTATTTTTTAAATCTAGTGTAGCAATATATATTTTTCTGTTAATTTATTTCAATAAACAGATACAGAAAAAGCCATTGAACAACATTATTTTATTTTAAATACCTTAAGAACTTTTGCTAAAAAGCTTTATGCAGATTTGTAACTATTTACTCATTATTTATTGTGCATACAAAAGATATTTGTTTTCTTTGAATGTATTTAGCTGCTTGGATGTTTTTTTCTTTCCTATTAATTTTAGTGGCAGAAAATAATTTCATATTGCTGCCTATCTGTTCCTCACAAATATATACTGTTTCTTTTCTGCAAAAAGGTTATAAAACAAAGATTAAACTATTATTTTTAATGTCTATGAAATAAAAAAGGAAGATTATTTTCTGTCATTTCACCAGCAATGCAGTGAGCAGATCCATTGGCAGCACTAATATAATAAAGTATGCATGTTGATTAGTGAAATAATATAATTTGTTTTATTATGAATAATTTACTGCATATTAGAAAGAATTACAGCTAGCTTCTGCAATTAGTGACCATTAAAAATAATCTTTCATTAATAAAATATAGCACATTGTAAATGGGTGGCTATAACTTATAAACTGTAACAATAGTTTATTGAACAGCCAAATTTATTACTGAGGATTTTATAGGAGTTAATTTGAGAACCAGAAAGGTAAGTTGTTATTATTTCATTTATATAGCCCCCTTTTAACATCTAAGGTTATATTGGGGGCATTGCACTTGAAACAACTCATCTGTAGGTTCTTTTATGTTTGGTTTAAATCATTTTATTTTTCTCAAACACACACACATTCACTCTCACACATACTTCCAGACTCTGTGGGGAATTGGGAATAATTCTGGCTAAAGAAAGATTCCCCGTCCCAGCCAGGAATCGAACCTGGGAACTCCGGGTGAGAAGTCAGCTCGCTGACCACTCGACCACAGCAGTCAAAGGTAAGTTATTTAAATGGCTAACAGATGTATTTTCACACATACATCACATACTGTTGAACAATATCATTTACAAAACTATTTAAACATATTTATTTTATAGTTCCCTTTAATGACACAAATGACATAATTGCTTAAAGGAATGAAACTTATTATTAGTAAACTAAAATGCTTTAAAATAGGACTCTGAAAGCAAAAAGTGTTCTATTGGTATACATACTGTGCATGTAGACAACGCATTAAATATTCGTTACAATAGCTGATTTTCCTGTCAGCCTTTTCCATTTTCTTGTATTCGCAGATTAATCCTGTGTTTTTTGTTGCAGAAAGAAGTTGTAAATCACCATTCTTGTAATGATTACTATTCAATTCCAGTAATTCTAATCCTTAGAAAAACACTTAGAACATAAAATAAGAACTGAAGCTTTCCTGGCGACGTATTAATTCAAAATCTTCTCGGGCTTCTAACCTAGAACATGTCTTCTTCTGGCAGATTAAGAATGCTATCCTAAAGGTATTGTTGCAGTTCAGGAGAATAATATTCCATCTGTATGTTAGCCCAGGCCAAAAATGGTTTTCAGAACACACAGATGTATTGGAGCAAATACCTCACATCTGAAATTACCAGACGTGAAGCAATTCAAAAATAGACTTGCTGAGCTAAAAGTAGACAATGCTACTGCTTTAGAAATTTGGTTCAAGGCTCCACTTTTTGTTTCATTTTCCCCATTTGCTTTCTCTCTTCCAGTATGGAGTTTTTTCTGCATTTTCTGTAGGTGTCATTAAAGCAGTCTCCTGCAAGCACACTGCTCTTTCCATCACAAGCCGGAGCATTGATACTCTGTTTCTCCTATGGAATGTGAAAAGAAGAATGTAGGGGTGGTGGAAGGGAGGGAAAACATGTCTAGCAGCAGCGGACTCCTCTCAACTATGCGTGCATAGTATTCTTTACAGTAATAATTGCACATTATAAAAAGTTTTGATCTGCTAATCTAAAGGGTTTAAACATTTATTACTTATTAATAACTAGCTGCCCACCCCGGCTCCGCACGGGCACTGTACCTAATGAAAAAACTCAGACAAAATCTTCTGTTTACAATACGACCATGCAATGAAATAAAATTACAATTAAATAATTTGACAATACTTTATTGTAATGCCTTGTAATGTACAATTTTCCTTCCGGAGAGAAAATAAACAGCACCAATGGTTTGCCGACTCTTGAGCACGCAACGTAAAATTGCTCATGTGAAAAGCACAGCAATTCAAGGTATATTTCACACATTTCTAATGATGGACCTAGGGATTTATTGTCATTGCAAATGCAAGGTGCATAGGAAACTGAACATGCTTAAATTCAAAAGGAAAGTCGGTTGGCATTATTGGTATTCTTGGAATAAGCATCTTCGCCTTTGAATTTTCCTATGATTATAGTAGCTTAAATCAAAGTTTTCATAATAAGTGAGTCTTGTTCCGTTGCTCAATTTCGGCTCATTGAGATTCCATAGCATAATTATTACCGAGTCAATCTTGAGCTGTAAATTTTAGGGTCCCCTGTATAAAAAAAAATATTTTTTAGAAAAAAGTCTGTGTTTGTGTCCATGTGTCTGTGAACCTGATAACTCAGAAACAAAAAGTTGGTAGAATACCAAACTTGGTATTTAATTATAGTATCTTCCAAGGATGTGCCGCATAGATTTTGAGGAACATCTCCCCACCCCAAACTACACTTTACATGGAAAAAATTTCAAAAATGTTGATTTTCTCATAAATGGCTGAAATGATTTTTATTAAAATACTATATATCAAAGATATTTTCACGACAAATAAAATGCATACCTTGAATTTTCTGGGCTGCCTCTACTAAAGAACTCTTCATTCTGGATGACTTTTACTTAACTGGTAAACTGTAAGAGATACATAAAAACTTACTACACAAAAAATGAAGAGCTGGTTAAAATATAATTTATGTCATATACATTTTTTTGTGGAGATGACCATTTCTGAAATATTCCTTGTTATTTTTTTCAGTGTTAAAGTACTTTTCTCATATGGGAATTTTTCAACTCCTGACCATGCAAAGAAACAATTTTCAATCACAGAGCAACCAGCTTTTGAAAGATTTGACTATTGCTTTAGCCTAGTGTATTCCCTTAATTGCCTTCTACTTACAAGGAAGCAAGCAATAAGCCATTTCCTCTAATGCTTATCTCAATTAGCATGAAGTGGATAGAAGAATAAGTTTTCTAACAATAATTTGTTACAGCGATGAAGAGAAAGTCATGTCAATGGAACACATCAGGTTTTTTGGTTCTGTGTTCCAATTTTTGCTGATGATCAAGTAATTTTGTAAACACAATGGAGCCAAAGATTTGCAGGTTAGAATGTTTTGGTTTCCTTCATCCAGTGTTGCTTTTATTCAATATAGTTGGACTTTGGTTCACTAGATAGATAGCTATATACAGGGCTTCACCTAACATTTCATTCTCAAGATGAGTTGACTTTACTTGGGCTAACACTTGACTTAGCCAGTTGGACAATATATGGGGCTGTTCATTGAATTTTATTTTATATGCATTGTTAATCTCTTATGTTTATTAAGAACTGTAGTTCAAATATGCTAAATTTGCAGGGCATTTTCTCTGTTTCAAACAACAAGCATAGCCGGCAATAAAATTTGGTTCACACGAACCACACAGCCAATCATACTATTTGTAATTGTTTAGATTAAAATACTTTTTATAAGGTTCTATTTTTTTCCCCTTTTGCTCTTTTGTGCTTTCAACTCCATGTGCTATGCAGAATCCCAAACAATGAAACAAGCCAGTTGTATTTGTATGATATCATTTGGGACGTTGATGTATAGTGTGGCGATTTCGTTTTCTGAAGCTTTGGCTTGCTGATCCCTGAGTTCCTGTTCCCAAACCCCTTTTTGGCCATGTCATAGTGTAAGGCTGTAGCTTAAAGCAACCAAAGCTCTATTCTCCTCTGGGCTCAATGGTATACAGAACAAGACATATTCCTCTCACAATGCACTAATTTTCCATGAGATAAAGTGGCTGATATTGCAATTATTATTAATATTACTTATTAATTTCTAATTTACTTTAGACATAAGCTTCAGTGATAGCTTTGATAGCCCACAATATATGCCACTGGTATCAAGAATGGCATAGTTTATCATTATTTCTCTATTCTTGCACCAATCCTTGAAGTTGTTACTCTCATATTCTCTTCTATTTTCACACCATATTTTGGAAATATTCAAGTTAAAATGGGCTTGTTTCACATACATAGCTTTTAAAGTACTCTTCAACTTTATACTTGCTTTCCAACAAATATGCCTTCACAAAATGTGTGTTTTTATCAACACTAGTAATGAAATAACTTTTGACATGAGTAATGGGCTGATTTTTCTACACATATCAGTATGCACAGTAAAATCTCTCTATTAGTACACCTCTGTATGTTAAGACACCTCATTATGAATGAATGAATTTATTATCATACATCATAATATAAACGTTGGTTACATTCCATTCTTTCTTTCTTATTATTTAAGCACATTCCTCTAAATTTCTATCCTGGGAGTTACTTTTTCTTTTGGACCTTATACGCCCTAACCCTGGTTATCAAACCTCATTATGTTGGACATATTTTCTTGGAACGGACAAATTCCTTTGTTTTTACATAACCAAAACACTCTATATATTGGACACCTCTGAATCCTGAAAGATGGACACCTCCTATGCTTCTATGTTGGACAATTCTTTATGCATTGAAATTGCTAGAAAAATTGCATTTAACCTTTTGTGCTTTATAAGGGCATTTTGCTCAGTTTAATGAGCAGAGTTTTTCTTTACAGCTTCAACCTGTTTCCACATTCCTGTAAGGTGGCTAAATTTGAGTGAAGTACATTCATTGCTTTTGTGCCCTTATAACCACTAGCATAGTTTAATGAAAGGAGATTTTCTTTGTAATTGTGTTATTTCTAATTCCTGGAACTTGTGCCCACTTTGTTCTTTTGTGTTGTTAAAGCTGAGCATTCAGTGGGGGCTTTATAAACCAAATACAAGCATGAAGAAATATTTTCAGGTGAACATGATGTGATTTCTGTTCCTGAATATCCACCCACCCATCTTGAGTGTATTAAGGATTTGAATTATGTATCTGCACATGGTCAGCTACAAGTGAATGAACTTTTATTTGGATTTTAACGAGATATTGAGAAAGAGTGGGCATTGCCAAAATTCAAAAATAACAAGCAATGTATTTTAACACACTTCTTCAAAAATCAGTGACAATTGGTATGTGACAAACATATTTATATCAACTGAATATTATTCAATATGCATAGAACTAAAACACAATACCTATATTATTTTTCATATTTTGTAATCTTCTTTATTTGAAACATATATCAGTAGCTTGGCATAATGTATCCTATACTCATTTCTTTCCCATTGAATGAAAATAAAAAAGAAAGATGAGAAAGTTGGACATCCTACTAGGTTGAACAATTTTTTATTTTACCATAGGTGTCCAGGTTAGAAATGTTTTACTATATTAAGTGTAATGAAGCTTGTTGCTTTAAATCTCATTGTGTTGAATAGGTTTCTTACCAGCTTGGCTTCGCAGTATATTTCACATCATTCTTGTGTCCTTTCATGATATCAGCAACAGCATCACATATATGAAGAATTTTCTTAAAATCGTTGAAGTTTATGTGATCAAACTTTCTGTGTTTTGATCCACAGATGGGTCAATAAAGTTGTGAACTCCAAATTCACATCTTGTTTTTCTTGACTTTTTAAGCACTCTTTGTATCGCTTAAAACAATAGAATTATCTTATATTTCCCATGCCTCATGTACACTACAGAGAATAAGTGCACCTTCTTCTGTTACAGCTCTCACTGATAGCAGACATTTTGTTAAACCAATACAGAACTAACATTTATCAATATCAATCTATCTGTCTCTACTTCTCCTTCCATTTTCACTTTCTCTGCTTAGTACATAGGTAGAGAAGGTATTGCACCCCACCCAAAAATTTAATATTGAGATTTCACTAGAAATATATGTTTTAGGGTCTTCTGTATCCATAAAAATCATTTCTAGAAAAAGGTGTGTATGTGTGTATCATGTGTCTGTGAACATGATAACTGAGAAATGAAAAGTTGGTAACATACCATTCTGGTATTTGAGGTTTAGTATCTTCCAAGGATGCAACATGAAGATTTTGAGGAAAATTCCCCCCCTTTTCAGACTACCCTTTACATGGAAAAAGTTTTGAATATTTGAATTACTCAAAAATGGCTCTAACAATTGTGATTAAAAAACTGTATATTAAAGATATTTACAGGACAAATAAAATGTGTATCTTGAAATTTCTAGGAATAGCCTCTAAAGAACTCTTCATTCTGGATGACTTTTGCATAACTGGCAAACTGTAAGAGATAGATCAAAAACTTACTATACAAAAAAATGTAGATCTGGCTAAAACATAATTTTTGTCATATACAGTTTTAGTGTGGAGTTTACCATTTCCAGAAATTGCTTGTTATTTGTTTCAGTTTTAAAAACATCTCATATGGGATTTTTTCAATTCCTGGCCATGCAAAGAAATAAATTTCAATCACATATTGTCACACCATTTTTTAAAGCAAGGGACCCGCTTGGCTACTGAGAGGTAGGACTGAGGCAAAAATTATATTTTCTGACAGGTGCACATAAAGGGACGCACCCGTATATACAAAATCCTATACAACAGGGGAAAACTTAATTCACAAAAGAAGGACATAGATGGGTAAACTAAGTTATTAATGTAAAAACAAACACTGCAAAATCAATAGCAAATATATTGTTACCTTGTACTGATTACATGCCACCATCTTGGTGCGAGGCCAAGCTTGGCGTCCCAAAGGAGCCACTGCTCCTCTACATTATGAAATTCACATTACTAAAGAGACAAATTGCCACACTTACCATGGTTTTAATGAATGTTCAAGTTGGCAATGCTGCCAACATTACAATAATTATAAATTACAACATGCCTCCATATCATGTACACACAGCCAGGATGTGACAATATCAACCAGCTTTTAAAAGATTTGACTATAGGTTTAGCTTAGTGTACTCCCTTATTTGCCATCTACTTACAAGCAAGCAAGCAATAAGAACATTTCTGCTAATGTTTATCTCGATTAGTATGGAGTAGATAGAAGAATAAGCATTTTAACAATAATTGTTACAGAGATGTAGAGAACGTCATGTGAGTGGAACACATCTAATTTTTGCTATCAGACACTCATCATCCTTTTATATATATATAAAAGAAAGTCGTGTTAGTTACACTATTTATAACTCAAGAACGGCTGAACCGATTTGGCTGAAAATCGGTGAGGAGGTAGCTTAGAACCAGGAGACAGACATAGGATACTTTTTATTCTGTTTCCGTGGGATGACATAAAACGTGGTATAACAAAATGCATTGTTGGCTATGGTGTTTATTTTGAGTTTCTATTAGCTTATTGTGCCAATATTATTATTAACAATGCTGCGACTAAGACAATCGAATCTTTCCCGACAAAAGATTCGAAAAATTGCGAATGAAATTGCACGTGAAGAGCAACTATCCAATTAAATTTTTAAACTCCTTGGATGTGCCTGGCTTACCACTGCACAATTTACGACTAAAGGTTGGCTCCATAGTAATCATGCTTCGAAACATAAACCAACCAAAATTGTGCAACAGAAGGTGTTTGGTGGTAAGTAAATTGATGAGCAATGTGATTTACGTGACTATACTCAAAGAAAAATTTGAAGGTGAGGAAGTTCTCATTCCGAGAATCCCGATGATCCCAACCGATTTGCTGTTTGAGTTTAAACGACTTCAATTTCCGATCTGTCTTGCATTCATCATGATCATTAACAAATCACAAGGCCAATCCTTGAAAATTTGTGGTCTGAATCTAGAAAATCCATGTTTTTCCATGGTCAATTATATGTGGCATGTTCACGGGTCGGAAGACCATCTCGTTATTTATTCTTGCGCCTGATAATAAAACAAGAAATG
The DNA here is from genome assembly GCA_030762935.1 of Hymenopus coronatus. Lineage (NCBI taxonomy): Eukaryota > Metazoa > Arthropoda > Insecta > Mantodea > Hymenopodidae > Hymenopus > Hymenopus coronatus. Next base: position 150,020,894 of record CM060882.1, on the reverse strand, counting down.
TCGTCTATCACAAGGTGCTTCACTGAAGAGTGCAACCTATGCACCAAAATACATGGCCAATAAATAATCATTAAAATACTTGATATTTTGTATTTATATTTATTATCCTAACAAAAAATTGAACTTAATAAAATCCAAAATCTGCTCATTTATTGCTTCTAAGGCGGAAGAAGGTTTGCTGGGTCAGCTAGTTTCAAATAAAATTGTTTTCAAGAGCTGACGCTTTCCTAATGACATATTAACTTTTAATGCTTTTCCTTCAAAGTGATACAAAATGCTGAATTGGATATTCATCAACAAGCACTACATAATGCCAAATGCACTAATGAAATGTAGAATTTCTGATTTTAAAATGCTAAAAGTCACGACCCCTAGTCAGTTATAAACAAATAACATGTCAATACACATAATTAAATTTTCCTATCAATACAATCACCAACATATATTCCCACTCATTTCCAAAATGTTAACCAGAATTTATCATCCAAAATCCAAGGGAAAAAGAAATTCAATCTAACACTGTTATATTTATAAAGAATATATTCCCACCTAAAAAAGACTAAACATTTGTAATGGACTCTCCCCACTACTTACATATTTTCTGCTAAGGTCCAGCCCAATCATGCAGAATGTTTTAAGGAGCTAAAAGGCATAGGAGTAGGAAAGTTTAAGAACTAAATAATTGCAACTCTCATTTTGATTGTGCATCTTACAAACTGAAGGGAATTACACATATTTACTCATTTATTTTAAAGTAAGAGAGAGATTTAACATTAATGTCAAAATTGCCACCAGGGTAGTGGATTTTTGCAACATTGGCTAATCAACATTCTATACAAAATTATACAGTCTATTAGGTGCAATAATAACAATAGGTACTAATTACAATGATTTTTAAAACATATATCTTCATTTTGTATGCACCTGATGCATCCATTGGATGCAATAACTATACTTACAAGAGTTTTTATTCTAACAAAAACGTTGCTGGTACAGAAACTATATAGTTGTTAAGTTAATATTTTGTTGTAGCATTAATATTTTAGAGTTAACAAAAAGTGTTTCTCTACATGAGCAAAACATGTATTTTGAATCAGGAGAGCACATATAATAAAGTTTTACATATCAAAGACAGATTCTGTTGGCTCTGGCAGAGGTTCCAATGGATCCAAAGAATCAAGAAACATTTCTACCTTCTCTAGCAAGTTTGTAGCTACTCCAGCAAATTCTTCCCATAGTAAATAAGACTCAGAGTTGGCCAGTGTTTCACTTATATCACATCCTTCTGGTATGCCAAACAATCGTTCTTCATCTGTAATTCAATTACATTGCTCTTAGAGAGGCAAAACTGTGAAAAGATCCCTAACATTTCAGCAGGAAATGAAAATGTCTCATTCTTAAGAGGGTAATTCCAGAAGAACATGACCTGACATTGTTTCCAATAGAATAGAATGTAGAATTATTGTCATATAATGTTTACATTGTGAGCCTAAGCTCATAAACTGGTAATTCGTCAAAAAATAGACTTCAGTAACTTAAATTCTAATATATACATGTACAAAGATATTATTTTAAAAATATATTGAAACATTAATTTGTATGGTAATAATATAATATGTATATTAGCCGAGTGACCAGTGGTAGCTGGCCTTTAGGGGCATGTGCCTTCCTTACACAAATTTCAGACAGTAATTTCTCCTTAGCATGGCTTCCTTTGGAAGGGAAGTAAAGCCGTTGGTCCCATGTCATAGATTTACAGCATGTAAAAGAACCTCAAAGATGATAGAGAGCCCTCTGAGCAAAATTAAGCAGTCTTTCATGCCCAACATAGAATGGGATGCTGAGAACTAAAGCAGTTAAAGAGCGACCATTAAAAAAAATGTATGTTTTAGAAGTGAACAGAGTTGCTTCATGATCCCAAGTTTGTATGATAGTTAAGGGCTATTTTCCTGTCTGCTAGAGATTTTCTTTATTCTTTTCTAACCTTAGTTGCTATAAGAGACATTAAGCCTAATTTCATAACATTTCAGAGAATCTTACAGTATGATTTATGGACACTGAGTATTCACATTGTGTATTCATCTCTAAATACGAGGTACGTCCAGAAAGTAGGTTCCGTTTGGTAATAAAATTAAATTGTGTACAGATACAGAATAATTATTTATTACACAAAATTCTACAACTCTGAAACTACTTTTCCACATAACTGCCGAAATTCTGCAGGCATTTGTCATAGTGTAGCACAAGTTTTTGTATACCTTCTTCATAGAAGTTTGCCACCTGTGTCTTCAAAAAGTTGGAAACATTTTCTTTCAGCTCTTCGTCATTGTTGAAGTGTTGACCGCCAAGGAAAGACTTGAGATGTAAGAACAGATGAAAGTCGCTAGGAGCGAGGTCAGGGCTGTACGGAGGATGGTCAAACACGTCCCAGCCAAATCCCTGTGGAAGGTTTTTCGTCACATTTGCAGTGTGTGGTTGTGCGTTGTCGTGAAGAAAAACAACACCTTTTGATAGCAATCCTCGGCGCTTATTCTGTATTGCGTGGCGCAATTTCCTAAGTGTCTCGCAATAAACATCTGCTTGGATTGTTTGACCACGCGGTAAGAAATCAATGAGTAAGATGCCTTTCCAGTCCCAGAACACTGTGTACATCATTTTTCGAGGTGTCAAGATTTGTTTCGGCTTAACCTTTGCTGGGGAAGAAGTGTGTCTCCATTCCATTGATTGCCGCTTACTTTCAGGAGTGTCATAGGAAACCCATGTCTCATCTCCTGTGACTATCTGTTTCAGAAATTCTTCGCCGTCTTCATCATAACGGGTTAAAAACTGAAGTGCACTACCCATCCGTTTTGTTTTGTGTTGCTCAGTAAGAATCTTTGATACCCAACGTGAGCAAAGTTTATGAAATTTCAGTTTTTCGGTAACAATTTCATGAATTAGTGATTGTGAGCTTTGGGAAAATTCCATAGTGAGAGCACTAATTGTGAACTTGTAAACTTGCAGTTTTCCTGGATCTTGTCATCAATCGCGTGAACCAGTTCTTCTGTAACCAAAGATGGACGCCCACTTCGTTCTTCATCGTGCACTTCACTACGTCCTTCATTGAACTGTCGGACCCATCTTCTCACCATTGAATCACTCATCGCATTTTGTCCGTAAACTTCGCAAATTTGCCGATAAATTTCAATTGGTTTCACTTTCCTAGCATTCAGAAAACGAATCATAGATCTGATTTCACAAGCGGTGGGATTTCCAATCAACAGCGACATTGTAAACAAGCACCATAAAGCGATGTGGCTGACAGCAATCTCAAAAATGGCACACGTTTCTTCTCCTTGATACAGAGTGTCTACCATGCATGTGCGGAACTGCGATCGCAGCGCTGCAGCGGAGATAAATTGAAACAGAACTTATTTTCTGGACGTACTTCGTATGTAAATATTAAACTATATAATTTAAACTAAACATTTATGTATCACTTTAAATGTTCTGTTCTGTACATACATGCATCAGTTACAATTTTTATCAATTACTAATAATATTTACCTAGATAATCTGCAAGGATGCTCAATAAATGATTTGTTTCTTCAACGCCAAGAGCAGCATGAAGATCTGTTGACTCAGTACAGTAATTCCATAGTGCCTGACAAATCAGTGTTGCCAATTCCCAATCATTTTCTGCAAACTTGCCTAGAAGAGTTGTTAACCTAAGAAAAAAAAAAGTTATGTATATATAGAATTCTTATCTGGTACTATATTTCCTTCAGTGAAAAGAATAATTTTAAACATTTGTTTGAAGTACATTTTAACCAACGGAATTGGTTAAAAAGAGCTAAAAACTTTCCAAAACATCACTTAATTCTATATTGAAAAGGGTTCTTGACAAACTATTAAATATGTCCATAAACATGTTAAAGTATTTCAACTAAATATGTACATTTTTGTGTTAAGCTAATACATACCCGAGCATGACAGGCACTCAGCTCAGGCTCTTAGCCCACTATACCCACCCATATAATTAATTACATCTAGACATTTTAGTTCTCTATAACTACGAAAAAAACCCAAAAAAAACAAAACATTATTAACAGAAAATGATATTAACTCAAATTACCTTTGCACAGACCAGTTCTATTTTTTCTTAACTTTACTTAAAAATTGACTTAAGCTTCTATGTGCATTTTTTAGGATCTATGGTAAACTTCGTTTTATATTTTACTAAATTCAAACAGATTTATGGTGTGGTGAGTAGTTTCTTTAAAGTCTATCAAATAACATTTGAATTGGGAACATATACAACAAAATAATTTTGCTCACATATAAGTTATACTGGTGGAAATTTTTACATAGAATCCAAAAATAGTATCAGAAAGCAAAAATAAAACTACTAAAAAATCACTAAATTACAATTCAATCTCCAAAGAGATCATTTGAGGAAATAACTTTCCTCTTGGTCTGATGTCATTATCTAGTTTGTGGTTCCTAGAAGAAAGAATTAAACACATTAGGCTATGTAAAACAAAGATACAAGCATTTATTTTAACGTATACTGTAGTTAAGTGCAGGTTTGAGTAGGAATGTAACAGAACATATTTTGGTTTCCAGACAACGTGAATTCAGTCCAGATGTTGAAATAGAAAAACTATAAATTTTGTGTGGTTCCTTTGTTCACCAATATATTGCAGACCTCAAAAAAATTTAATATAAAAAATAATAGTTGCAACAAATCTTCACTTATCTTTTGGAATCCTTGCCTGGACTAGTTTCGCAACGATTTCATTGCATTATCAACATATCCTTTTGGTCTCTTTTTTGATGTTGTTTATTTACACTGTTATGGTTACTGATACTAGGTGGATTGTGTACTAATGCATTGCTAACTACTGGAATCAAAACAAATTTGGTAAGAGAGTCAATTGGAGGTATATCAAAATTCATTGCATGATTTCTATACTTTAATATAAATATTTTCTCCCAAACCATTAAATCTATGGGCCCATAGTACACAATCCACCTAGTAGCAGTAACCATAACAGTGTAAATAAACAACATCAAAAAAGAGACCAAAAGGATATGTTGATAATGCAATGAAATCGTTGCGAAACTAGTCCAGGCAAGGATTCCAAAAGATAAGTGAAGATTTGTTGCAACTATTATTTTTTATATTAATATTTGTGTTATTCTTCACTGTTACTAGCTTCTTTTTACATTTATAACTCAAAAAAATTGTTTAGTTATCTAGCAAAAATCCTGAAATCAGGAAGAAAAAGATTTTTCCATGGCAAAAAAATGTCAACAATATATTGAGGAAATGTGTAATGTATTGTGATCTTCATTGTTTAAGTTAAACATGTGTAACGTTTTGCAACATGTTTTGCTTAATTTCTTGCTATGTAGCCATATAGTTGCCACTATAAGATTCATTTGCTCTTTAAGAACAGCATTTAACATTTCAAATGACACTTGTTACATATTTAATAAAAAGTAGTCATGAATATAGCATTACTCAAACATAACCTATCTTTTATTGTGCCAAATTAGCCATTTTAATACCTATTTTAACTATTTCATTGTGAATGAGAAATATGATTTCTCTCCATCACTGTAAAAATTAATATTTGTAATATTATTAATCAATTTAATATTTGGTGATTTATTATTATTATAAACAATTAATATTAGATATTTTAATATCATTACAATCATTATTGAATACTTTTAATAGTATTAAAATTGACAAAATAGTAGAAGGCTGAAACTTTAATGTCTTCACTATACAGGGTCATTATTTTATATGGTAATCCACTCATGTGCTGTTAACATTGCACAAGAGAGCCGGGAGTTGCTGGGAAAACTCACAGACAGAGGTGGACTAAAATTGTTACCTTATAATAGTTGCTGGAAATGTTCACCTTCTGCTCACATAAGCATTGTATCTCTTAAAAATGTTGTCACTCACTCGCTGGAGCTAAGCAGCATGAATTGTTGTGATTTCTTGCATTATATTATCTCTAAGTTCCTCTAATGTGTGAGGATTGGAACAATACACTTAAAGAACCCCATAAATGAAAATCACAACTTGATAGTCCGGAAGAAAGAGGGGGCTACAAAACAAAACTAATAATTTTGTCATCAAACACCTCTCTTACTGTATTTAACAATTCGGCAGCCGTATGCTGTTGCAGAATCTTGCTGTAATCAACCATATAGATTTCTCCTATTCTATCAAGCAATCAAAAAATGGTTAGAATTAACCTTTGGTATCACTCTGCATTTATTGTTTCATCAAAGAAAATGGGGCCTATTAATCTTCTAGCACTTATCGCACACCAAACACATATTTTCTGATCATAATGAGGCATTTCATCCAATAGTACAGTTTTTTCTGAAGTCCAGTATGGACTGTTGTGAGTTCACATGCCCATTTAAGTGAAACTAAGATTTGTAGGGAACAACAAAAGACCTGGGTCAATGAAACCTCTTTCTACAGACTGGAAATACCAATTGCAATAATTCACATGTTTGCTGGGGTCATTTGATTTTAATGGTTGTACTTGTGTGCAGTGGTAAGGCTTTAGTTTCAACAGACGTGTAGCATTTCTAGCAGAAGATGGGGATACACCTGTTTTCAGTGCTAATTTATTCAGCAATTTATGAGGCAAATGCTCCAAAGTGGCACAGATTTCATCCAATTTATTTTCTCCTAACACTAAGCTCTCCTAGAATGTTTCTTGTCCAACTATGAACCTGAAGCTTCAAATTTATTGACAATCACATGATTAGTTTTTCTTGCAGGTGGTGCACAGTTTGTAAACTTTTCAGCAAACTCCCTGTGCACATGGCAAGCAGATTCATGCTTAAAGTAAAATTTACAAATAAACATGCATTTTTCCACAGTTAAATGCTGCTCTATGTTTACTGCAGTGACAGAAGCACCTAACTGACAATGATTGACTGCACAAGCACCTGACTCACAAATGGCTACAATGCATTTTTGAGCAGGAACTGGCAGTCCTGAGTCCTGGCTGACAGCATGGGAGTAGCAAAAGAGAGAAAGGCTGTGAATGGGTTACCATATAATATAATGACCCATTTAAGGGCAGCTACTCTTTATGGATTTATCTCTGAAAACTAATCAGTACCACAACTTAGTTTTTCCAATATACTTAAGCATTATGTTTGCTCCAACTTCAGAAACATGAATAATGAGAAGTAAAATAGGTGGGTATGCAACTTAGTGCCGCTGTTGCCAAGTGGTTAGACTGCCTGCCTCTCACCAACGCAAACAGGATTCATTTCCATGGGACTGCATGTGGTTGTAGTGGTAGGCAGGATTTCTGTGCTCTGTAGTTTTATCTGCCATTTACTCCACCAATTGCTCTGCCAATACCTTTCCTATTAGACCCTAGGCTTTAGACTCTACACATCCAAGTGTAAGTCCTCCATATGGGGAGGGTAAGTTGACTAAGTTAAGTTTATATTAAGTATGCTACTTAACAATATCATACTTTAGATCCACAAATTTTGGCAGCCACAAAAGTCATATTTCTGAAAATCTCTGCTACCATTAATTCATCCAGGCATGACAAATTATCTAAATGTGCCGTTTTAAAATCTTCATTTATCATTTGTTAAAAATGTTTAAAATAAACCACCAACAACACAAGCTTTAAGCATGACTTCAGTTTGTCCTATACAATGACATCACAATTCCCTCACTTGTCAGAAGCATCTTCAAGAGCATTACAAAAATATTTTTCCTTGCTTTCGAAACAAATATTATAATTCATTACCATTTTATGTTAATTTTAGGATGAACTTTTCATTAAAAATATTTTTAACACTTTTGCAAGTTCCCATTTTGAGTTTAATATATTCAAAATAGATTGACAATAGGATTAAAAATTGAAGTGAACAAATCAATGCAGTAATAAGAGAGCTTAGGAAGAGAAATGTGCAGCTCCCAGATATATTTTATGTTTCATCTGTGAACATAGGTAATCACTAAAGCAACATTTTGTTAAGAGGTTCAAATTATAATTCTGTAAATGCAAAGCTCACCTTTCCACTCCATGGCCTTGTTTCAAAGCCAAACGTTTGTCCCAATCAGCCATCATGTTTACAAGAACACCAACAGTCGTAGCCAGCAACTCCATATCATCCCATTCAAGGAATCGAAGTAAGCGTTCCCAAGCTCCAGATTCCAAAATGAAATCTCTCACATCCTTGCTTCGTGTCAAGTTCCCAAAGACTCGAGTAACTTCCACCAAACAGTCACGATGTTCTGTGTGTTCTAGAAGTAGTGTCAAAACTGAAAAACATTCAGCTTTGAGTAATTTTAATTGCCATGATACTAAATTTGCATATGAAAAATTAGCTCACAATTGGATTTTCTAAAATGTCTTTTGTTGCACCCAACTTTAGTAAAATCTGAGAATAAGTATCTTTTGAATAGGCATTCAAGATCTGAGGGAAGAAGAAGATGAAAAAGACTGAGAAAGAAATGGGAACACTGCACTAAAGCATTAGCAAGAGATAAGAGATAAAGAAAATGTATTGAAGAGAATGATATGAGATAGTGAACAGAATAGAAAATAGTAAAAGATCTGACACCAAAAGGCAGCCTTCCAAACATCTTGGCTCTAACAGATTTTGCAAACAAAATATGCCAAAACATGGACAAAGAAAACATAAACAGTTGCTTTAATACATGACCTTTCCAAAGTTTTTGAGTGTGTCAACCATGAAATATTAATAAGTAAATTGCACTTGTAAATTAAGAAAATTAAGAAGATAACATCTAACTTATCATAAGCAGCAAGTAATTCTTAAAGACCGAGCAGGTACCATACATTTAAGTTGGAAACATATTAAAATGGTTGTCCTCAAGGTTCCATATTAGGACCAATATACATATAGTGTTAAATTATTTTTTCAATTACAAACTTGAATAACTGTCCTTTAAAAACACTTAAATGCATGAAAATGGTATCAATGGAAAGGAAGACTAAAAAATGCTTGTATCATATTTGTTTCACAACACTGCAATGCTCAATAAAGTTCAAATTGAGTTTTATTTATGGATGCTCTTTAACTGCTGTAGCTCTCAGCTATATTAGGCTGAGTGGAAGACAACTTTATTTTGCTCAGAGGCCTTTTTATCTGACTTAAGGTTCTTTTTACATGCTGCAAATCTACAACAGGGACCAAAGACCTTTTTTTTCCCTTCCCAAGGAAGTCACAATAAGGATTTTTATACTAAAAAAAAAATCCATCACCCTCCGCTAGGTTTGATCTTTCTGAACCAGAGGCTAGCATTTTACACCTAGACCATGGAGGAGGGCTGTGCTCACTAAGAGCTCCCCATATCATGCAGTACACACTGCATTTCAAAGTCTTTGAACAGGTGAGATCATTGTCAACCCACTAAATACCGAAGACCTGTTTTACTACTATCCAATTTTCTCATCACGACAGATATTAAACTGACTGAAAAAATTGGTTACAGAAGCTAAATCAGGTCTGGTATATACAGGCAAATTAAAAAGTACTCCAATTATGTCTTGATATGCATATTTATGTTTCTTGATCTTTAGCTTTTTCAAGCCTCAGATTTACTGCCATAGGAGCTTTTACTGATTTAGTTTTTTGAAATAATTAAATACTCCAAAAGTTCCTTGACATATTGACTCTGACAATATGATAACACCTCTAATTATTGTGACTTCCATATCAAGACAGATACTGGTCCAAGAAACTCTGCATCAAAATTTTCTCCCAAAGCTTTGATTAGTTTTTGCTTTCTTCTTTATCATTAGTGAAGACCCCCCCCGTTCCGCCCCCCATCCCTCGCAAATCAACATACAGATCAATTATAGTTATTTTATTTTTGCTGTTCATACTTCATATTTTGACTGTTTGTAACCAATTGTTGTCAGCACTTTATTGAAACTCATATTCCGTGATTCGCTAGTTTATTTTAGTCCATAATGATCCTTCTTTAAGAAACAAACTTTGTTCCCATTGTTTTCAAAATCTGTTAGTTCCTTCATATAAATAGTTTTGCCTGAAGAACCATGCAAAAATTTTCTACTTTTATATCAATATGGTCAATGTCTAAATCTAGTTCATCTCTAACTGAGAATAATATTTGCATTATTGAACAGTACACTACTGGTGAGAAAGTTTCTCTGTAATTAACACCATACTCTTGAGTAAAGTCTCTAGCTACAAGGCAAGCTTTCAACTTATCAAGATTTGTATTTTTCTTCACTTTATAAACCCGTTGTTTACTCTTTGGTACAGTTTCACTTTTGAACGATCAACAAGTACTAATAAATAGTTCTTGGTTAGCATTCTGAATCAGTTTATAACCATTCTTCTTTGAATTCACTTTCCACAACTTGTTTAATTTAACAAAATTATCAGCTATTGCATGAAAACTATAATCTTGGATAGATTTAGGCTTCTTCACTTCATGATCAGTTTTTCTGTTTTCAATGTTCAAAGTTTCAGCTTCAGCTTCTCCCTAGAAACATTTATTAATCCAGAATCTTGAAAGAGACATCTCGACTTTTTACAAGTGTTTGTTTACTCTTTCACTGATTTCATTTTGTTCTGGTGTATTAGGAACCATTGTTTCATGAATAACCATTTCGCAAAGAGAACTTGCAAACTGATAGTTTTAATATTCTTTACCATTGTCAGTTTTTAAAGGTTTTATTTAAAGACCAGTTTGTTTCTCCACTTCCATTTTAATTTCTTCAAATTTATTTAATACTTTATTCCTATATATCAGCAGATAACCAACGATTTTTCTTGTAAAATCATCAGTAAATGTTAATAAAAAACTTATATCCACCAAGTTTTTACTGACATTGGTCCACAAAGACCAAAATGTGTCAGTGGTAAAGCATAGGGTTTTTCTTCTGCATTAGAAAATGTAATACCATCAGCTAGACAAAGACTTAACACATTGAAGCCCAAGTCCGAGTATAGATCGGACCATGTGAAGTGTTCATACACCCCATGCCTGAGCATAGCTCGGGCAGGTATTTCTAAGGCTTTGAATGCAATTCCATGACCATAACTTGGTCTTGGGCTATGTAGCAAAGCTCATGCATCTGTTGTCATTTAGTTGTATGATTTGTGCTGCTATCTGTCCTCGCTTTAGTCTACTATTAGGAAATTTAGGAGAGTTAGTAATATTTGCTGCTCTCGGGCCAGTCATGCCATTTTCCTTGAAGGGGATCTGTTTGTTATGTTTGGTGTTCTTAAATGCTAAAATTCAGCATTTTTCTCGCTTTCCGCAAAACGAATCTGAAGCTGAAATTCAGGATGCAATAAATAAAGTTCTGGAAAATTTGATTCCAAGGGAGAGATTTTTGAGCTTTAAATAAGTGGAGTGTAAGCTGCTTCACACAGATTTTTTTCAAATCATATTTGATACATGTTGTAAATTTAAAATAAAATATTAATACAGAGGTTACGACTATTTGGTTATTTGTTGAGAATCCTTGAATACCATACTTTTAGATTGTACCAAGGCAGTTTAGCAGATTTCCTTGATGTACTGTCAATAATAATTTAAAATAGGTGTATAAAACCCTGGGTTTCTTGGCTCTTCAACTAAAGAAACGCCTAGGCTTCAATGTCCCAAATATCTTGAGACAGTGACAGATGCAAAATCCTGGCTATTAGATACAGGCTTGTAGACATATCCAACTTTTTGGTTACTTTTGCTCACACATGTGTTTAGGATGTGATTTAAATCATGGCTATGGTATTTAATTTTTCAGCTGATTCTAACAACTAAGAAAATCACTCTTTAATAATAACATCTCCAATATAATAAACACTTTTGCATTAATTAACTGAAAAATTCCACTTAAAAGAGCCGCAATTCTATGTCACATGCAGAATGACCTTCCTCCTTATGACTAGGCCTAAATTATGATGAAGTTGTCAACTAAGTGTATCACCTTTACCTATTTTGCCATAGTTTTTCATATTATAATTTTAGTTTTGATTAGGCTTAGAACTATTAAGTGTTAAGATTTGTGCATTGAGGTTATGACAGACTTATTTCTGAAGACATACGTTACAATTTTTTACTCTTATATGGTCAGGCCTATGAGCTGCTAACACAGAACCATTCCAGTTATACAAGATATCTGTTCTTTGAAAACCCTCTTGAACAAATCTAATTTTCACTGTTATTTAATAGAGATGTGTGAGAAGCCTTAATTCCCATAATAAGTGGTTCATACTCACTAGGAAGTCCTCCTAAGAGTAACATTACTACTTCTTTGACATTCACAACATGACTGATGCCTGCCAGTTGCTAGACTAATGGCATTACATCATTTACATAGTCTGTCACTGAAGAAATTTTTCCAATTTAACCCTTGATAATCTTCTCAAAAAACGTAGCCTTTTCACCAAGCGTTTGTTTTCAAATGCCTTTTGAAAATTCCCCCAGGTTTCTCTTGATGTTTTAGCATCACAAACATGGGGAGAACAGCAGACAATACATTTAAATAAATGTTTGCTAAGGCTCATAGATCTCTGCTTACATTCTTTGCTTCACTTAAGATTCAGTCCCACAAACCATTAACAATCAAAGTCATTTTCATTATGAATTTCAATGATTATAATTCCAATTATTCTTAGGCATTGCTACTCCCTACAATGCTTACAATGGGCATTGTAGTGCTTAAAGTCATCATATTAGAAGTAGTTGCTACATTTTCAGCAGTATAGTCATTTTAACCTGGTACCAATAATGAATTACTTGAATAATGAATTAGTTACTTGAAATAAGAAGACCAAATCACTAGGTAAATACCATTATAAATTAATTCATGTGTAGAATAAATGCCACTGCATACAAACTCTGTTACAATCAAAATAATGTACTCAACTTTATAAGTACCTACTAAGTAATAATTACGGTCTTTGATCCATATCCTGTTAGGTATGGTAAAAGAAAACACTAGCTTCAAACATAGTCTGTTTTATTTAAACCACATTATCAGAGAAAATTATAAAGAGATTGATGAAGAAGAAAAAAGAAAAAAAAAAAAAAAAAAAAAAAAAGAAATAGTGTATAGAGTATTAAGAGCACATAGGCATGTAAAATCAAAGAAGTTTGATACAATTAAAAATGCTACATCCTTAACAGTGACCTATCACTAGAAAAAAGTAATAGTATTTAAACTTCAAACCAAACATAAAGAATGTCTTGAAAATAGTTACAGCTACAAAAAATTTATTTGACACAAATTGTGAGCTTATCTATATTTTCTTTTGTAGTAAGATATTGTCTCTCTCATTAGGTTTACCAGTTATACAAAAGAAAAGGACTTCACTGCCTATCCCCAGAAAATTCAAGATATAGGTACTTAGGGCCCATTCACACATAAATGCTAACATAAATGCAACATGAAAACAAAAACTTGTGAACCAGTTAATAAAACGAAATATTTAGAAACTTCTGCAAATGAACTGATTAATATATGAAATTAGGTTCTTTACCGCTGCCACTGCCACCACCACCACCACCATCACTACTACTTTTGACATTGTGTGATTACTTATAGGTTATAAACTATTTTGTTTTCTTTCCAGCATGGCAAAATGTAATATATAGTATAATATAAATATAAGCTAATGCAGTTGTAGCAATATAAAATGCACCACTGCATCATTGTTAATCATTATAGAATCCATTTTTAATTGCTTTTACACGTAAAGTATATTTTTTGTTCTGTTGACATTGTAAATGATGACTTAGGTTCATATCATATTGTTATGTCCTTGCATTAATGATAATATTTCTATGTTAATGGCCCTTTACATTTTGTCATACAAATATCCTAATCAAATCATTAAAACTGTTTTTAAGGAAATAAAAAAAAATAAGATATACTTTCCATGCAAAGGGTAATTTGGGGTTGTATTCTTGGAGAAGCTGAAGTTAAATTCAAGCTTGTTTTTAAGTGAATTCATTTTGAGTTATACTGTTTATAGGGAAAGTGAGAGAGACATACACATACCCATACACATTTTTCTGGATTCAGAGAGCCGCAAAGCATACATATCTGGTGAAATCGCAATAGCAAATTTTTGGATGGATTGCAGTACTTTCAATTCTTACTATAGATAAAAAGAAGAGAAATTAAAAGCTCTTAATATGTACTGTAATCTCTTGGTATAGTTTATTTTCTAAAACAAAGCTTAAAGGAGCAAGTTTGTTTTTCATACAGATCATATACATCACGTCACTACAAAAGCATTTCATGTTAATTGCAACTTACTAGATAGAAGCATTATTATAAAGAAAACATTCATTTTTAGTATTATAACAAGAAAAAGAAAGAATGTGTTGTTAACTCATGGAGTATAGATGAAGCGCATTGACTTTGAGTACATGATTAAAGATATTAGATCATGAATGCATAGCTTGATGTGTTCATGAGGAGTGATGTCAACTCATGTGCACAGAACAAAATGTATTCTATTTTTATCAACTTGGTAAATATTTGCACAACTGCTTTTGTTATACATTTATTTAGGTACCAGAGAAATATACGATCCCAAAGCAATAATTACATGTTGCTAGTCCAATCTGAGTGGCTCAGTTGGTTAGGTGTTACCCTTCTGAGCTCAAAGTTGCAGGTTCAAACCCAGCCTAACCAATGGTTTTTAAGTGTGCTTAAAAGTGATATCCCCATGTCAGTAGATTCACTGGCATATAAAAGACTCCTGTGGGATGAAATTCCAGCACACCAACAGCTCTGATATGATCCTAGCAATTGGCAGTATCAAGTACAAAACAAAAACAAAAATTGCTGGTGGTTGCTATGTGATGAGTTTGCCCTTGAGAAAAAAATGAAGAGTAACTTATAAACTGAAAAAAAAAAATATAAGTACAAGGGTGGTTCAATAAGTATCTGTATCAGGAATGAAGACATCAGTTTTTCCAAACACATATTATTTCACAGCACAGTCCTCTTTTAGGAAAATACAGTTCTCTCAACATTCCTGTCACTTTTTTAACCCCTCCAAAAATAGGAATTGTCAGTTCTGCAAAATATGCCTTTGTCTCGACAATGGCCTCCTCATTTGATGTAAATTTTGTTCCTGTAGCCATTTCATGCTTGGGAACAAGAGGAAATTGCAGGGAACTGGTTGGACGATGAATATGGGAGGGAGTGAGTAGCATGTAATTCATGGCAACAACCCAGATTAATATGCTGGTGTACTATCACTGTGAAACAACACTTTTTTCTTGATTAAATGGGACTATGACTCCCAACTTCTTGTTAAAAGGAGCCAATAACTCGTGTAGTATCCAGTATTGTTTTTTTGTTTTTCTTCTTCTTCTCTTCATGGAGTAGGAGAACCTCCTGTTCCGTCCTAAACTTTCTACCTTGCTCTTGGTCAACTGACATCTCTTCTTCCTTGTGGCTTATAATCGAATACCTGTTTCTGAAATCGCTCCTTGTTCATTCCTCTTAGATGGTTCGACCGACGTATTCTGTATTCATTTATTTTATCTCTAATTGAGAGCAGGTTTAATTCATTTCTTATATCATCATTTCTATAACTATTCAATCTTGTACATCCTTTTACTGTTCTGAGAAACTTCATTTCCCTAAATGTATTATATTAACATAATTTTTCTTCACATCCATATAGAAGAGTTGGTACAGCTGTTGACTTATAAAATTTTATTTGTGTTACTTTCCTTGTTTTCTTCTTTAAGTTCTTGTCAATTAAGCTGGAAGTATTGTATTTTAATATTCGCATCCCTATCATAATTGTGATATCACAACCTAGGTATTTAAAATGGTACTTGCTCTAAAAGGATATTACTTATTATTTTACTTCTAACTGGATGTTTTCCTCTGAAAGTCATTACTTTTGTCTTTCATAGTGACATTTTTTAATTATACTCATATTTTCCACATAATGTATTTAATTTGTGTATGGCTATTTGTAAGTTATTTTCACTGTCCTGGATAATTATCTGGTCATCTGCGAATAAAAGAGTATTTAAAATATTTGTAATTTAAATAAGATCCCATTGGAAGTACACTTCTTCCATTCTCTAAGAATTTTAAATGTATGTAAGTATGTATATATAAATAAAATATATAAAAAAATCTGATATGATCCATTTAATTGATCTTCTCTACATCACTGTAACAAATTATTGTTAAAAAGCATGTTCTTCAATCTACTTTATGATAATTGAGATAAACATTAGCAGAAATTGTCTTAATTACTTGCTTCCTTGTGGATAGAAGGAAAGTAAGGGAATCCATTAGGCTAAAACGATAGTAAAATCTTTTAAAAGCTGCTTGATATGTGATTGAAATCTGTTTCTATGCAGGGCCAGGAGTTTACAGCTTTCTGTGTGAGAAAAGTTTTAAGTATTTTGAATCGGAAACAAACAAGAAGGAATATCTCAGAAATGGTCAATTCTATGTAAAAAAAAATATGATTTTTTTTTTTTTTTTTTTTTTTTTTGGTATTGTTTAATGCCTGCTCTAACTACTTATGGTACCGCAGGTGGTGACACTGATGATGAATGATGATGGAGCACCAGTGGAATGCGATGGTGGGGGAAACCTGAGTACCCGGCGAAAACCCGTCCACCACAAATCTCACATGTGGTCGCTTGGGATCGAACCCTGGCTGTGTAGGTGAGAGGTGAGTGGTCTAACCATGCGGCCATGGCGTGGCCGTATATGACATAAATTGTGTGTTTTAACTTTATCTACATTTTCTGCATAGCAAGTTTTTGTCTATCTCTTACAGTTTAGCAGTTACGCAAAATTCATTCACAAAATTCATTCAGGTCTTTTAGCAGTTATTTCCAGAAAATTCAAAATATACATTTTATTTGCCATATAAATATATTTAATATAAGGTATTTTAATCAAAATCTTTGGAGCCATTTTTGAGAAAATCAAAATTTTCTTCATGTAAAGGGTAGTTTAGGTTGGGGGATTTTTCTCAAAATTTTTGTCGCATCCCTAGAAGATGCTAATCTTAAATACTAAGTTTGGTATTTTACCAACTTTTCGTTTTGATTTGTCTTGTTCATATACATGTACACACACCCAAGTACTGTGCGCGCGCTCATGACCACACACACACACACACACACACACACATATATACAGACCTTTTTCCAAAAATCCTTTTTTTGGTTACAGGAGACCCTAAAACGTGTATTTCAGGTGAAATCTTGGTATCAAACTTTTGGGTGGAATGCAATACCTTCTCTATACACTATGTAGATAGTATGTGTAAAGAAAGTAAAAGGACTTGGCGAGAGACTGCATCCTTATCTGACACCTTTATTAATTATGAGGGTGAGTCAAATGAAAACCAGAAAACTGCCATGAAAAATCTAAAATCTCTCTTATTACGATCAGACCCAGTTCACATGCGTGTAGACTCTCCCGTCATTAATTGGCATTAGTCCCATGATCCCATGTGATCCAGCAGCGCGATACAGGAGTTTCCAATATGGTAGCCCCTCTGTTGGCGTGCACTAAGGAAGAGCAGCATGAGTGATTCGTTTCTTATTCAATGAAGGCACAAAACTAATAGAAATCAATTGACACATGTTGGCACAGTATGAAGCTGTATGTTTATTGCAGACTCAAGTATACAAATGGTGTACAAAATTCAGCAGTGGCACAAGTTTGACAGATACACCGAGGCCAGGCCAGGCACATCATGTTTTGACAGCTGAGACGATTGCAGTGATAGAGATGATTCTGCAGGATAGACAGGTCACTATTAATGACATTGCAGTGCAATTACAGGTCAGTCATGGTTCTGCTTACCATACTGTTCATGATGAGTTAAACTACCTGAAAGTGGCCACAAGATGGGTACTTGTTGGCTGACTCCTGGAATGAAAGAGGAGCTGCTGCGCTGCTACAAACTCGAAGGTGACACATTTTTTAAGTGGATTGTGACTGGAGACGAGTCCTGGGTCCATCAGAGACCGAGCGCTTCAGTATGGAATGGTGACACCCATCATCAGCACAAAACGTGATGCTGACATTGTTCTGGGACCACAAGGGTCCCATAGTGGAACATTATGCAGAAAAGGGCAAGATGGTGTCCAGTGCCACTTATAGTGAATTGATGCATGATATTCTGAAACATGCCATACACACCAAGCACCGCGGACTCCTCTCAATAGGCATTCTCATCCAACATGACAAAGCATAACCTCATACTGCTTGTGCGACCTTGGTGTCTATCAAAGGCTTGCATCTGGAGTGCCTCCCCCATCCTCCTTATTCCACCCTCAGACTTCCACAACTTTGGCCCTCTAAGGCCTCCTTAGGTGGCAACAAGTTTGTGACCGACACGGAGGTGAAACAGGTGGTGCATAAGTGGCTACGTGCACAGCCAAAAGATATTTTTTCCTGAGGTATCCATGCCCGCCTGACTTAGAAGCAGAAATGTATCGAAAAGCAGGGGGATTACATTGAAAAATAGTGTACCTGTTTCAGCTCTGTCTGTAAAAAAATATTTCTGGTTTTCATTTGACTCACCCTCGTATAAATTCTTCCGATCATTTTTCATTTAGTGATATTCTATTCATTGTTTTTGAATAGATTGATTTTATAACTTGTATTAAGTGCAGCGGAATGCCTATTCTTTCCATTATTCTCCATAACGTGTTGCAATGTACAGTGTCAAAGGCTTTTTCATAATCAATAAAGCCAATAAGTATTTATAAGTTGTATTCTCGTTACTTTTGTATAACCATTATATACTCATTATAAATATGTCTTCCATGCAAGATCTTCCATGTTTCAACCCATTTTGTTCTTCTAGCAGTATTTTATCAGATATAGTTGTAAGTCTTTTATTTATAATATTGTATATATTTTATATGCAACATTTAATAATGTAATTCCTCTATAGTTTTCTAGTGAACCTCTGTTTCCTTTTTTAAAAACAAATATTACTTTTACTTTTGTCCATTCTTCAGGTATTTTACAGCTCTTCCAACATAGGTTCAATGGATGAAATAGTCTTTGTTTTAGTAGTGTTCCCAAGTATTTTATTAACTCTAAATTAATTCCATCAAGTCCCAGAACCTTTCTACTTTTTTGATTTCTGTAGTGCTTCTTTAAATTTATCCATGGTGAGTGGGTCAATATTATAGACTTCATATGAGGTGGTTCCTCCCCTTCAATTTCTGGATCATACCATAATATTTTATAATATTCCAGCCATCCTTTCTCTTTAATAATATGTGGTTCATTCTGCATTATCCTTTCTTTCTATATTTAGATGTCTCATAATTTTGTAGACTATTTCTTGCCTTCCATGAATAGCATTTTCAATGTTATTTACAAACCATTCCTAGGATTCCTGATGCGCTTTTGTTACTAACATTTCTGAATAATATAGTTTTGTTTATATATCTCTTTTGTCTCTTCTGTATTTAGTTGTAGCATCTTCTTTTTACACTTCCTTTGTATTTTCAATGGCTGTGGCTATCTCAGATGCCCAAATTCTTAAGCCTATCTTTCTTATGTTTTTAGTTTATAATCCCAAAGCTTCACTTACTGCTGCTTTTATACCATTTCTTATGTATATCCAAATTGATTGAGTTATTAGTTGCAATTGAATTTATTCATGTCTGATACAAATTTCTGAAACTTTCTTGATTCAGAAGGTAGATCTTGAACATTTGTATCTCTGTTAGTAGTTTTTTTTTTTTTTTTTTTTTCATTTTGTTTCTTTTCCATCGAGCTATTATTTGGATCTTTGACATTACTAGGAAATGGTCTGAGTTGACATCACTTCCTCTATAAACCATTGTATCAGTTATTTGTAATGGTAATTTCCTATGAATGATATTTATGAATATCTTTCTTCCTGAAGAACATATTTGATATTTTTCTTCTCTTCTAAAAATCAATGAGTATGACACCCTTTGCTTCTCAGAAAATTTTTGGCCCACTTTTCCAGCTAATGGCATCATCTTTGCCTTTTTTGAAACAAATTTCCCGGAAGCAGCTTGGTTTCCAGAGTATAACCATGAATCCTGGTGAATGAATCATCAATGATGACAACTCGGCACAAAAAGTCTTGAATTCACTTAATAGTTACAAACAGTTTTGAAGTGAAAGTCATGCCTGCTTGTTGTTAACTGTAAGCAATCACAGCACCCATGGCCCAACTACATTTCCAAGACTGCCTTCGTGGTTGAGTGATCATTGAGCTGACTTCTCACCCAGGGATCCCAGGTTCAATTCCAAGCTGGGACGGGGAATTTTTCTTTAGCCAGAATTATTCCCTATCCCCCACAGAGTCTGGAAGATGTATATGAGAGTGAATGTGTGTTTGTTTGAAGAAAATAAAAATGATTTAAACTAAATGTAAAAGAATGTACAGACAACAAGTTGTTTCAAGTGCAAAGCCCCTGATATGACCTTAGGTGTTCAAGGGGGCTATAAAAAAAAAAAAAAAAAAAAAAAAAATTCTAACTGCAATTTATAGTGCAAAATATGAATTGTCATTCAATGGCCTCTGCCACTTTGCATATTTTTGTTTGACGATCAGCAAGAATCATATTATGAATTTTTTCAATAATTTCCTCAGTAACCACATCTGCCAGGCATCCCGGTCACTCCTCATCAAAAATGGCTGTTTGACTTAAAGTCATTGAACCAATATCTGTTGTCATAGATGGTATGGTCCACATAAATAGCACCCAAGTTCATATGTTTTCCCACCCAAAAGTAGAATGTGAACACTGAATGATACTACACTTTTTCCATTTTAGCACAAACACATTGAATGACTAACTGAAATGCCTGACAAATCCAAACTAATCTATGTACCTAATTTGTTTGGGGGACATATAACAAATGACAGTACACAATAGTAACACCAACTTGTCTTAGCAATGCCATCTATTTTGAAGCATGGATACTTATTGTATTGCCCTCGTGTTGAAAATTCAAACCAATATCAAATAATCTTGGAAATTATTCATGCCACAAAATAAGTTTATATGATATAAATTATGTGCTTTAACAAGATCTACATTTTTTTGTGAAGAGTTGATCTATCTCCAATGGTTTACTAATAGACAAAGTAAATCAGAATGAAGTGGACTCTACAGGCTATTCCCAGAAAATTAAAGATGTACATGTTATTTGTCTTAGACTTATAATATTTTAATCAAAATTGTTAGGGCAATTCTTGAGAAAATGAACAAATAAAAAAGATTCCCTCTCTAGGTAGGTGACAATTTTCTTTAAAAACTTTGTGCCGCCTACTTGGAAGATGCTGAACCTAAATACCAAGTTTGGTATTCATTAAAGCTTTTCTTTTTGAGTTATGCTGCTCACAGACAGAGAGAGACCTATTCTCACCTGATTCATTTAGTGAATTTGGCGCTCTAAAACATCTGTTTCTGATGGTCACACGGCTTGCATGAAAAACAATTAAACCAATACATCTGTTTCTGTTAAATCTTGAAATGAAATTTTTGGGTAGAACACAATACCTACTCTATCACCTAGGTATGTTGTAGAGAAAGTAAAAACTGAAATCAAGAGATGAAAGTTCATCTTCACCTTCAGCAACTTCCAGCTGCCTCTCTGCAAAAGCACCATCACTACTGTTAGGGTAATATGATAAATTGTTGAGAGTGCTCAAAATACTGTGAACCAGCTCCTCACTTTCTACTACAGATTTCCGTCTCAATATTGTCAGCAGAATATCCAGAAAGCGGCCTCCATTCTGGAAAGCAAGTAATGATAACATTAGAAGTAATGTATGTATAATAATATCAATGAGTACAAATATTACATAATTAGGAATAAAAAAGTAAACAAATGCATTTGAATTCCAAGATTTTGGTTGATAAGAACAAGAGGCAGCAGCCACCTGTTATGACAGTAACTTCAAGGCACTTGAGATCTGCATGGGCGAGATTAACATTATTAGTTCCAACCTGGCCAAATTTGAACCTGAAAACTTTCAGGTAATTGTTTACTCTAGTCTGTTTACCCAAAACCTTTTGTGGAAACTAGGTTTTCTTCTGTTCTGGACACCTACTTGTAACCAAACATGTTTCTGAATTCAATTATAATTCAAGGATTGAAAAATATAGAGTAAATAGATGTTTCTGAATTCAATTATAATTCTAAGATTGAAAAATATGGAGTAAATAGATTTATTTGTCTGTCCTTTCATCAATTTCAGGCCTGACAAATATTTGTCAATGTAGGACCAAGCATATGCTGAAATTTGCTGGAACGTAGAAAAAACAAGAGTTTAACACTGCTGCATCAAAGAAAACCACCTTCTAGAAGATAAATAAAGACACTGTAAAATAAGAACTGAAGCTTTCCTGGCGACGTGTTAATTCAAAATCTTCTCGGGCTTCTAGCCAGGTAAAAACTTGGCTTGACACCAAGTTTTTACCTGGCTAGAAGCCCGAGAAGATTTTGAAGAAAGACACTGTATTTTGAAAACTAACTTGGAACTCTGAAAAACTACAGAAATTCATGCAGTCTAATTCAAAAAGTTACTAGGAGTGCTGTATATAAATAATTATGTGAAACAACAAAGATTTGAAAGTCCAAATATTTATTTTTGCATGTATAATTTTTTCCACAGTACTAAACATAATACTGCAGATAGACATAGTTTTGGAATTAAAGCAGCAGAAAATAATTAAGAACTGCTGAATCATGTATAGTTAGATAAGTGTAGCTTTATTTTACTACATGTATTTACATTAAGGCGCATGCACTGGAAGTTCACAAAGAGCTGTGGTTTTCTGCTGATAGTGTTAGTGTTGTTTTAATAAGAGAAGAAAAGCAGCTTTCATGTTACTTGTAATAAAATGCAAATGTGTAAACCTAATAAGCAAATGTAAAATGCTGTGCAAGTAATTGGTGAAGGGATAGGAAAGGAAGAAATAAATATATCTATTTTACTTTGTAATAAACTTATTAGCTGTGGAGAATCAGACTAGCAGTTTCTTAAAGAAATATATCTTAACATTTATCAGTTTTCTAACAGCATAAAATATATGTACTTCAAGGATAAGAAAAGCAGAAATGGGCAAGCAAGTGCTAGGATGAGGTTTATTCAACTTTCCGTCTAGTAAAAGGGATACTATTAACAGCAAGTAAACTATTTTTCTGTTTATCTGAATTGGGTCTGCAATTTACTTATTCTTGCTCTATAAATCAAGAATTAAACTTATGTCATTATACATAACATTTTCAAAAGTGTTCAATGACCTGATTGTTTATAAAAAGAATAACTAGATTAAACTTTCAAACCTTTAAGAATGAGTAAGAAAAGATGAAGAAAAATTATTCCTGTATAAAAATTTCTCTTAAAATTTCTCTTAAAACATCCACAACTACAAAATATGAAGTAAAATATAACAAATATGAACTTCAGTGATTATTATCTCACCTTTTCAGTGCTGATAGTGAGGTTTGACTGTGAACCTGCAAGTCCATTACCCACATCAGGATTTATGCTCATGTTAGCCACTATCCGAATTATCTGAAACAAATTATGAGGCATGTAAACACGTCACATGCATAAACACATGTTGCAAAATAAAATTGTTCATTATTAGGAACAACATTTACAGCAATATAATGGAAAATACCTTAATAATGACATCTTCTACAGACCCATCAGAGCCTACATCTGATTGGCTAGTTTCATTTGGACTTTGTGCAGGTGTCTTCTCATCTTTTTCTAGGTAAATAGTTAGCAGGTTCAGTAAAGAACTGATAGCAGCTTCTTCAGCATAAAACTGAAAAGAAGATCACTTATTTATGAGAGAGAATATTATAAATCATTTTGATTTAATGAAAAGATACTTTGTCCCATAGAATGACTAAGCCTAGCTAAATGGTGAGTGCTACAATACTGGATCTGCTCTAAAAAACACACTTATGTGTTACTCCAAGCTACATGTGCACAGCACATGCATTTGTTATGCGACAATTACCCAGCCTCAGTAAAATGATTGGTTTCTATTTCCAAATAACAGTGAAGTGTAGCATACCTTGTGGCCCAAAAGCGCCATATTTCTTGTTTGCAGAATAATCCTTTGTGCAATAAAATAGTTGCAGCATTCAACAGGGCAGTTGGAAGCAACCATTGGTGAGTGGTGGGTGAGCAAATAGCATGAGGGACTTTCATTGTATATCTCTTACTTATCAGAAAAAACGGTGAGTGAATTGAGCTCATTGAGAGGCAGGTTTATACCAAAGTGCATGACCACACACAAGAGACCAAAAACGTTAACTGTTTTCCACTTCAGTTACAGAGCCTTTATTTTTAGAGAGTAAATTTACCTACCAATATTCACCAAAAACTAGTTTTGTAACTGTGTATACACTGTTCTTATTTAAGTTTAGAGACCAGATGTACTGTAGGATAAATAAAAACATTAAGGCACCATAACGAAAAACATGCATGAGAGTATGCAGTTTTTCACTGTATTATCATCATTATTCATTATTATTGTTATTATTCTTTTCTTATTATTATTGTTATACTATCGTTATTGTTGTTGCTATTGTTACTATTATTATTATTAATTATTATTATTGACGTTATCAGTCTTATTAATGTTATCATTAACCTTATATGGTTAGTAGAATTAATCATAGTGTGAAAACATCTTAACAAAAAACATCAAAATACAAGAGCATGTAGTATTTCAGTATCATAAGATGGAGAAATATTGGACCCAGGAGTAAATTTGGATAGGAACAGTATATTTCTTTTTTTATGTTGGTATCACTGAATGCAAGCTGTTGCACATTGTCGCATTTGGAAGTTGATGATGATGTATCATCCACTGGCAAAGAAATGGTCAGAGAAAACAGTTCTAGAAGTGGAGGCTTTTGTTCTTGTTGATTATCTACCCATGATTGGAAGGAAACAGCTAAACAGGCAGTTTGTTGGAATCGTAAGAGAAGTGAGTGCAAAAGAAGTGCAATTCACATGTCTGTGTCCATATCAAGACACAAATCTGTGTTTATTACTTTCTCTATATGTACTATGTACATAGTGTATAGAGAAGGTATTGCATTGTACCCAAAAATTTGATACCGAGCATTTTTAGAAAAATGTCTGTGTGAGTGTCTGTGTGTAGCATAGCTCAAAAACAAAAAGACCGTTAAATACCAAACTTGGTATTTAAGTTCAGTATCTTCCAAGGATGTGACACAAAGATTTTCAAGAAAACACCCCACCCCTAACTACCCTTCTCATGGAAAAATTTTTGAAAATTTTGATTTTCTAAAAAATGGCTCTAACAATTTTGATTAAAATATCGTATATTAAAGATATATACTTGACAAATAATATGTATATCTTGTAT
The DNA here is from genome assembly GCA_030762935.1 of Hymenopus coronatus. NCBI lineage: Eukaryota > Metazoa > Arthropoda > Insecta > Mantodea > Hymenopodidae > Hymenopus > Hymenopus coronatus. Next base: position 149,995,462 of record CM060882.1, on the reverse strand, counting down.
TTTCTGGGAATAGCCTCTGAAGACTACTTTATTCTGGATGAATTTTACGGAATTTTGTGTAACTGGTAAACCGTAAGAGATAGACAAAAACTTACCACACAAAAAATGTAGAGCACATTAAAACACACAATTTATGTTATATACAATTTTTTTGTGGAGTTGATCATTTATTAGATATTCCTTTGTTTTTTGTTTCAACCTTAAAAAACTTATACTTTTCTCATACAGGAATTTGTAAACTCCTGTCCATACAAACGAAAGAACTTCAGTTATATAGCAACCATCTTTTGCTATCACTTTAACCTATGTTACTCCCTTATTTCGCTTCTACTTACAGGGAAGCAAGTAATAAAACTATTTCTGCTAATTTTTTCTCACTTAGCATGAAGTAAATAGAAGCATAAACTTTTTGACAAAAATTTGTTGCAGAGATATAGAGAAAGTCATGTGAATGGATTACAACAGATTTTTTTTTCTTGAGATTCAGATGATACAGTAGATAAATGCCAAATTGTAAGTGTTGCTGAACCCTAGAGAAGTAAACAGCAAGTTTTTATTCACTGAGAACATATGTAGATTTAAGATTTATGTTATAAGTAGATTGTCATTATCAATCAAATCAAATATTTTCTGAATATGTGTGTCAACATTTTTTTAAACATGTGTCATAAGTTTTCTTAAGTGTGAATAGTTTGTAAGCATGTGTAAAATTGTTTCTAAACATGTAAGAATATTTTCTACTCATCTTTATTTTTTAAAAAGGTGGCATGTGTCCGAAATTACCCCATTAAAGGGAAATACAGAACTTTGGATGGAAATTCAATGAGCGTACAAAGTTACCCCATCACAGGGTTTTATTCATTAGGATACGGATACATATATCATTTTTGGTTCATGTTCTTTGGTCAGATTATTCTTCAATGTCATCTCAAATATCTCACACTTTTTGTCGCATAAATTGAAGATTCTTTGTGAAGCTATGTTAAAGAATATTAAAATTCTGTCCATATTATCCCATCTTACGGTATATTTAGTGTATATTATCATATACACTTAGAAGAATAAATCAACACATGAAAACATACAAAACAAGAGCATGGTGTTTCACCGTATTATTATCATTAACATTATTATGCAGTATATGCTTAGCGGAATAAATCAAAACTGTAACAAAAGATTCCCAAACACAATAGCATGTAATATTTTACTATATTATCATTAATATTATTACACTTAGCAGAATTAATCAAACACAAAACATTGTAACGTAAAATATGCAAACACGAGAGCAAGTGCTGTTTCACTTATTATCATTAATATTATTACGCAGTATATACTTAACAGAATAAAAGAAAACAAGTAAACATACTGAAAATCATCATAATATGGGAGCATGTAATGTATCACTGTATTATCAGGCCCCAGATTTTGATGATCTGAAAATATCTAAATAATGATCAATAAAATGAGTTAAAAATCTATAAAATGATCTAAAAATGACTAAAAATTTTGTCTTCATTTCAGAGTATGAAAGCAAGTACAATTCTTGCTTCTGTAATGTTAGAACTGATATTAAAAATTAATAGTAATTTAAAGTCGCAAATTTCTGTGTTGTAGGAAGATGAATATATAAAAAATATCTTACCTTTTTCAGAATTACTGTGGTAGATAATCAGCATAAAAAATTAGGGAATGCCTTTTGTCGGAAAGCATATTTTTGTTCTGTGAGAAATCTTTTTCAAATCAACTGATACAACTGGAGCATACTTGAAATATACAAAATCACTAGTACTAAGATCTTCTTCAATGCAGGAAGTATCAAATGTTTCACCAGTTAGCACTCGAGAAATGCATCACAAAGTTTTGTATCCAGAGTTTTTATCAAGAACCATTTCCACTTTCTTAGATATCGTTTCAACATCTCCCCTTACACTTTTCAAATCAGATTTAATTTTGGTCATTAGAGTTAGAGAACTTTCCAGAATTACCTCTTACTGTACACATGTGACTCCTTGTGCTAAGCAACTGAAATTTGCCTTTATGAAGACTAGCTTCCTTCGATTTCAATGCTTGAGAATAGTATTTAGCAGTATCAATTGCAGTAGCATCATCAGAATTCAGTGTTTCGATAACACGTTTCACTATCTGGAAATGATCGTAATAATAAATTGTTGATTAATTCAGGTGCCCCATCAGGTGATGACAGGTTCTGGTGGGAGTGGAATGCTGGGAGCCACAGACTTGAAGAGCAGGTTATGAGAGGGAGCCTGACAGAAATTTTCTTTGTCTTGGCCACTAGGCAATGCACTTGAGAAAAATGTTCTCTAACTCTCTCCCATCCTATGCATAGAATGTACCAAGCAAGTAATGTGTACCATTTTTGGGTAAAAAGATTGATTTGACTTTCCAGCTTTTACCATATATGGCACTATATTCAGTCACAAAAACAAGATGTCATCATTTTTTTATACTCCCAGGCCATAATAAAAACATAGATTTTTCGAAGAGTCTACAAATTGTGGAGTGTTTAACAGTTTATAATATCTCATTTTTAAGCAGAAGCACTTCTCCTGGTCTGTTGATCTCCAAAATGCCAATGATTACATTAGTTACGTAACGTTTTCTGCATCTCTCATTTTGTCAATGGATACGAAAATCTTTTTTCCATGTACTTTTCCCTGTATCTTGCTAATGTTATTGTTGTAACACTCTGACATGCAGTTCTTCAAAGAGTTGATTCATTTGGGTTAGGATGTCCAAAATGCAGTTCTAGAAAACATTTCAATTTAGCATTGTTCAATGTCCAAAATGGGATGTTTGCAGAAACTAAAGCTTCACAAAAGTCTCTGTAAAAATCTGACAATTTATTCTCCTTCATGGATACACTTTTTTGCAGTAAGGATTTCTTTTGACTTACGAGTTGCACTGTCTATATATGCTTATCGTGACCCACATGTTACTGAACAGTGGATTTTCTTTCGACTGACATCTTTGTTTCGCACAACTTAACACTTCACCGTTTGTAGAGAAAATATAATCTCCAAATTCAGATACAATCTGTCTTAAATGACAAAATTTTGATGGCTTTACTTTAGGCATGGGTGAATGGAACTATAAAAACTGAATATACGAGGGCTGTACCCGACGTAACAAAGAAAGCATAAAAATTTTGGGGAAAAACACCTTTATTTCTCTACATAGCTCCTTTCAGCTCAATACGCTTTACCCAGCAATGTTCAATAGCTTCTATACACTGTTTATTGTGTGAAATATTGAGGTCTGCAAAATAGCCACCAAATACAAACTCCACCTCTTCATTGTTGGCAAATCTTCCACCACCAAGTTATTTCTTCAAATTTAGAAACAGAAAATAATCAGAGGGGTCTAAATGGTGAATATGGTGCATGAGGAAGCAATTCAAACTTTAGCTCATTGATTTTGGCCATGGTGATAATGGACGTGTGAACTGGTACATTGTCTTGATGAAAAAAAACTTTCTTTTTCGCTAAATGCAGCCATTTTTGCTTGATTTCATCACTCAAATGCTGTAAAAAGGTCACATAATATTTGAAATTGATTATTTTTCCTTTTTTGAGATAATCAATGAAAATTATTCTGCATGCATCCCAGAAAACTGATGCCACGATGCCTGCAGATGGAATTGTATTCTCCCCTTCCAATCTACTGTTTTGGTTATTCCTTTGTCTTAGGTGTGAAGTGATGGACCCAGGTTTCATCGATTGTTATGAATTGATGCAGAAACTCAGTTTTATTGCAGCAAAACATTGCCAAACACTTGACTGAAACATCCTCACAACGCTGTTTTTGTTCTATTGTAAGCAACCTTTGTGCCCGCCTTGCACACAACTTTCTCATATCCAAATTTTTAGACAGTATTCAATGTACTGCAGTGTATTTTTGAAGTGTCTGCAATGTCTGCTAGCTTGCACACATTCAGTCGAAGGTCATTCAATGCTATTTTGTGTATTTTCTTTACAATTTCTGCACTAGCAGCCTCATTTGGTCAACCACTGCGATGTTCATTTTGGCAGCTCATCTGGCTGCACTTAAACTCTGCCACTCAATATTTCACTGTTGTAAACGAAGGAGCAGACTCTCTCAAAGTAGAATCTAGCTCAGCTTTAATATTATTTGATCTAAGACCTTTCAAATAAAAGTATTGTATTACATTATGATTACCAGTTTTATCCATGTTTACAAATTCACTGACAGCATTCACTAATGATGGCTATCAAACAAATGCTAAACAATGTAAAATCGTCAAACTTCAAAGTTAAGCTTTTGAAGGTTGGTACTTTTTACTATTGTTGTTGTTTGAAACAACAACTGCTATCTATACGTCAGATTGGTACTTCTGGGACAGCCCAAGTAGCTATTGGTGGATACTGGTAGGTAAATTAATTCTCTAAAAGTAAAGTTTCTGTAACTGAAGTGTAAAACAGTTAACAATGTTTTCAGTCTCTTGTATATCATCATACTCTGGTGTAAGTCTGCCTATTGATGAGTGCGATTCCTTCACCATTTTCGCTGATATGCAAGAGGTGTGCCATGAAGGTCGCTTGCACTATTTGCTCACCTACCACTGATCAGTGTTTGCTTCCAATTGCCCTGTTGAATGCTACAATTCTTTTATTGCACAAAGGGTTATCTGCAAACTGAAATATGGCACCTGATATTGCAATGAAATCATTAAATGTATCCCGTAGCACATATTTAAAAATAATAACAAAAAGAAAAGCTGGAATATATTTTCTACTCTTAGGCAAAGTGTTGCAGTCGGAACCTAATGAAGCAGCCATATTTCCCTTTGTCTATATTATGTGTGTTTCTTATTTTGGCAGCAGTATAGGTGGGAGTTTTGGAGATGTAAGCAAGGTGTCGGGGTGAATGAATGTGTGTTGTAGAAGCTCCTGTGGAAGAGTGGAAAAAGGAGTCAAGCAACATAGCAGCCAAAGATATGACAGGTGAAGGAGTTAAAGTAAGAGATGAAGAGCTTGTAGACATTTAGACAAGTAGGAAAAAAACGTGAAGTAAGAGGTAGGAATTGGAGATATAAATGAAAATTCAAAACAGTAAAAAAAGGATAGAGAGTATGGAAGACAGAAGTAGAAGATACTATCTACTGATTTCAGGAATTGAAGAGAGAATAGGAATTGGAGCATTCCAGTAAACTTTGGATGTATTAGATGAGGACTAGAAATCCACTTGAGAGGCTTCGAGATATGTGACAAATTTAGAATCAGGAAAGTAAGAGTGAAATTTTCAAACACACAGTTTACAAAATTCTGAAACAGGCAAAAGGCTAAAAAGGAACTCATTTTTTACATAAAAAGAGCATTGAAGAACAAGGAAAAAAGTTACCCTTTTCAACTTGATCTTATTAGATCTTCATGTTTAGTTATCTCCTTATGGTTCATTTTAATCACATTTAGTTTTTTAAAATGTTTATGTTGAAATTGCATTAATTCATCATATTGATATCTGCAACGGCATCATATATGTCTTTTTTGTTATCAAGAATATATATATATATATATATATATATATATATATATATATATATATATATAAATAAACCCTGATGTTTTACAAATATGTTATGTAGATATACAGCTCAGCCTATACCGTTTGAGGAAATACGAAGAACAAATTTCTGAAAATCTCTGATAATTATCCCAATACATGTCTCTCTCTCGTTCATGGCTCAGCTGAATGATTCAAATGAATTTTAAGAGCTTACCAACTCAGATAATGTGTATTTAATTTACAACTATTGTTAACATTGTTTGATTAAAAAGTAAAGTATTAACATTTAGTACCACCACCACTGCTGCTATCATCATCATCATCATCATCATCATCATCATCATCATCAACAACCTCCTCCTCCTCCTCCTCCTCCTCCTCCTCCTCCTCCTCCTCCTCCTCCTCCTCCTCCTCCTCATCATCATCATCATCATCATCATCATCATCATCATCATCATAACAGATGGAAGTTCTAGAGTAGGTTGGCATAAAATTCTCCTGCCATCTCTTCACAGGGCAACACTAATGGTCTGTAGTTTAAGATCGCTCAGAGAAACCTGCCTTTGGCATGCTTGTACCAATTTTCTTGATATTGATGAATATGCTGCATGACAGGTTCTATTCTAGTTCTTGTATGATGGTCCCATTTAGTGTAGCTATTTGGTGCATAAACTTCATTTCACTAGCAATAATTCTGTTTTTAACACATTTCTGCAAATTCACAGATGATTAGTCCTGCTAAGCTTTTGTGCAGGCAAAGTGGCTATAGTTCAGACTATGTTTTAGACTATTGATCAGATCATAACACATGAAATGTCATCTATTCACTTCACTTTTAGTATATATGGAATGTACAGCTTACATTAGGTCTTTGTAGCTATATCAGTGTGTTAAAGGAATGCATTTTAATCTGCATTGTGTATATATTAGCATAAAATGAAAATACTTCCAAACTTTTTCTTAAAACTTTTGATTCTGAAATGAAAAAGCGTTTCCTGTTTGGGCACAAAAATTTCTTCCAGAGTACTCTTGTTTTTTACTCTCACTGAAATATTCCTTAACTTTATTTATGCCTTGCCTTTGAATTAAACATTTTTACTGTAATATATAACAAAATTATGCATAATGTACCAACATAACATTTAGATTTTCAACAAATATGCATTATTTAAATGAACCTTCTTATTAACTTAATGTCTGATGTTATTCTTTCACCTATAGGCAGTGAATTGGAAAGCAGAATGAGATTTGAAAATTTCAAATCCTGGATCTTCAGCTTTCAACATTAATGGTTGAATTCATCTTTCCAATTTAGAACCAATAGGTAGCAAATTTGAAACAACAATTACCAAAGATAAATTTATCCTTATAGCTTGGAATTTAAAAGCATTTATAATATTATGATAATTTGAATAGTATAGGCACAAAAAACCAAGAGCTGTAGCGTAGGTCTCACCTATAGCACAGAATCTTTCAATGCTGACTCAACTTTCTGTTCTTACCTTTGTACGTGCTGTATCACTTCGAGCCATAAGGTTCCCCAAAGCATACCCAAGTCGGACCACAATATCCTGGCGGCCTGGATACTTTTGAAAAAGCTTCACAAACAGCCCCAAGCTGTTTTCATAGTCCACTATAGCAAGGCAACAATCATCATGGGTTGAAATAATGCTGTGAACATTTAGTCATTAATAGCAGACTTAATTATTGGTCTAACTAATCTAATTTTACATGTGGGGACTTTAGAAACAAAATTAATAAAACAAATATATAAGTACATGAAAAAAGGAAGTTAAATCATGTATGACATCACTTTTGAGATAAGTGTGAAACTTAATTTATCAATTTTTTCATAATTTCTCCTTAAATTACCTATAAGTTTATTTTTGGACTGCAGTATACCTATAGAGGCTATACAATGTATACAGTGTGTTTCAAAAGTCTTGAATATATCCTCCAATTAAATGTAAATGTTTTTCAAAATGTCAAACAGCATAATTTAAAAGACACTTTTTCAAAGTTGGCAAGTTATGAGATTAACCGAAACGTTTTTAAATGACATCCTATATTTTTTTAATACAAACTTAAAAGATTTTATTTTTGTGTGTGACCAACAAGCTATCAATTTTGTTCTGCAACAAACATTGCTATGGTAGGTAATAATTCAATATCCTGGTGTTAGTGATGCAGTACAGGTGATACAGAAGTCTCTTGACATTTTCCTGACATCAATAATGTGTAGGTTTCTTTTATAAATGATTTGAAAGAATGCTCACTGTAGAAGAAAGAATAGCAGTTATTTCAGCTTGAATGTATGGAATGACCTATGAAAAGACCCTGCAAGGTTTCAAGAGAAAATTCAGGAAACTGAATCCTTGTAGGCAAGCTTTCAGGGATCTGATGAACAAGTTCCAATGAACTGGCAATGTTTGCAGAAGAGAAGCTTTCAGGTAGACTGGCTACAACACCACAAACAATGCAGGTCATGCAGGATTCCATCATATTCCCACTGCTTCTATCAGGAGATTGAACATGGGGCTTGATGTTTCACAAGGTATTACAGAGCATACCTTGCCTTGAAGACAGCCAGGTACTGGAAAAGCTCGAATCTGATGATTTTGCAGCTCAACAAGCTATGTGTTTTGACTTGTTAGTTGCAGTAGAGAATGAAAACCTGATGATCAATATGCTGTTCGGTGATGAAGCAACATTTCATACTTCATGTGTTCAGATGAACTAGCATAATTGTAGGATTTGGGCAGAAGAGCAGCCAAATGTGATCCCAGAGTGGCAATGGGAATCAACAAGGATCTGGATGGGGATAATGAATCAGAAATCTACAAACCTATTATGTTTGCAGAGTGATCAATTACAGGAAATATCTACCTTCACATGCTACAACAATTGTTGGTACTGCAGCTGGAAGAAGATAGAATAACAGACATGTTTGTTTATCAGCAGGATGCGCACCACCTCATTTTGCCTAATTAAGAGAATACCTCATTGACTACTTTCCAAATGCTACATTGTTTGGTCATGGGCTCATGCAGAATATAGGTAGCCCACTCTCCAGAATTTTAGAATTTTTTGCCTGGTGGTTCATTAAATCTAAGATGTATTGAACACAAATTAACACCCTGCAGTAATTACAACAGTGAAAAACTGCAGCAGACAAGATCACTAAGCTCCACAAAGGGTTCCGGCTACAAGGAGGAAATACAGATGGAGGCTCTACCTAGATTTAGAGAGTAACTACACTGAAATGCACTAAATGTAGTATTTTATATATTAAGTATATATTTATATATAAATAAATGTTTCTGAAGTACAAGAAACTTTTCAATTAAATGCCTTTTCCACTAAAATATCAGGAGATTTTTGAGTCTATTTGTAGGGTATATTTGCAAAAAACATTACCAATGTTATTGTTTAGTTGTCATAATTAATAAAAGTTTTCTTTCAACTATTTATTTGGTTATCATAGTAATATTTGTTATATAACTGATAGTTTATAAAATCTATCTCACACAATTATAAAATCTTGGAGATGATATACAAATTATATAGGATCCATTTGAAAATGTTAGCAATGATGTCATACTTGCATAACAATGCTATAAAGAATGGTGTGTTTCTGCAGGGGAAAAAATGCTTTTTAAGTTTGACATGCTAGCATTTTTTTTTTAAAAAAACATTTTCATTTAGCTGCAACAGAAAATATGTAGGACTTTTGTAATGCACTGTATAAACATACTTATTACTGGGACCCTGGAATACTTTGGAGAGGTATCTACCTAGTAATGAAATTACAATATTTTTACTTTCTCTATATGTCCTAATGCACATAGTGTATAGAGAAGGTATTGTATTGCAACCAAAAAAAACTTGATGTAAGATTTCATCAAAAATATATGTTTTGGGGTTCTCTGAGTCAAAAAAAGAAGCATTTTTAGAAAAAGGTCTGCATGCATGAGTGTGTGTATATGCGTCTGTTTGTATGTGGACAGCATAGTTCAAAAGCGAAAAGGCCGTTGAATACCAAACTTGTTATTTAGGTTTGGTATCTTCCAAGGATGGGACACAAAGATTTTCAAGAAAATCTCCCCACCACAAACTACCCTTTACATGGAAAATGTTTGAAAATTTTGAATTTTTAAAAAATGGCTCTTAACGATTTTGATTAAAATTCCAAATATTAAAGATATTTACATCCCAAATGAAATGTATATCTTGAATTTTCTGGGAATAGCCTCTGAAGACCTCTTTATTCTGGATGAATTTTGTGAATTTTGCTTAACTGCGAAACCGTAAGAGGTAGAAAAACTTACTACAGAAAAAATGTAGATCTCGTCAAAACATACGATTTGTGTCCTTTACATTTTTGTTGTAAAGATAACCGTTTCCGAGATATTCCTTGTTATTGGTTTGAATTTTAAAGTACTTATACTTTTCTCCAACAGGAAGTGTCCATTTTTCTTTTGTTCTACTCCTGGCCAAGCAAAGAAGCGATTTGTAATGACAATCACATAATGACAGCTTTTAAAACATTTGTCTTTAGCATAGCACATTCCTTTAGTTCCGTTCTTCTTATAAGGAAATAAGTAATAAGAACATTCTGCTAATGTTTATCTCGATTAGCGTGGTGTAGAAAGAAGAATAATCTTTTGTAGAAAGTTTGTTTGTGGAGCAGCTAGAGAACGTCATTTTAGTGAAACACATCAGATTTTTTTCAGTTATAGTGCACCTACTAATAATAGCATGCATTTATGTAGGTCTCATGTAAACAATCCTCAATGCTACACATACATACGTGAGCATACTATGTCTAAAAGGTGTCTTGTAATATTGCCCGAAGTAGCTCTAATTGATGGTGTTACTATTACGATGCCTTAATATAATTATAATCTTTTTACATACCTGAGAGTTCTGGAAATATTGCTGACCACATCTAGATCTGAAGAGAAAAGTTCCATAGCCTGACACAATTCTGATACGGCTCCTGTTGAAACAAAACGAGGGAACATTTCCTCCTCTCCTGCAACATTTCGCAGAGCTCCTGTGAGTTGAAATAGTGCATGACTTGTTTGCTCTGGAATGCGAGAATCTTCTAAGCGCTGTAACATGACAACACATTTGTATAAAAGAATCTGCAGTGACTCCACAAGTACTATGTTTATTTTCCAGGCAACTCAAATAATAAATCAAATTTTAAAAATGGAAAACTGTTTAAATTTATGAGAAGGTTTGTGTCAAAATAGAAGCACTTTCATCATTCACAGTGTATTGTTCTTGAAACCAGTCAGACAACAATATAATATAAGTGAAGAAAGTGTTTCTCTTAAATCTAAATTTCACATTACTGTTACTATCTTATCCAAATATTATATGAAGAAAATTGTTTGTTTAAAAATAACAAAAACTCTACTCAGAAGGCCATTTGTTAAAATCATTAAAAGCAATGTGCTTGTGATTGTTCAAATTATTATGTTTGTTCTACAAGTAGTTCCTTTTGGATGAATCCAGCACTATGTTCTTTATAAGAACATTATAATGCTTAATCACAACAATTTTATGTATATAAAAAAATCTAATAAAATTAGACTGTCAATAATCAAGTACAAGCTGCCCTTATTAGTGGCACTTCTTCTGCATCAGATTTATCTCATCAATTGCTTTCAGACACATAACACATAAACATCACCGAATGTGATGGGATGGGGAGGGGGAAAAAATTAAAAATTATTCTAAACAGAATCATAGATAATTTATGCCACATTGATTCACTTACTCTTGCCTTCTGAGCCATTAACTATTTCTATTGTTTTTTTTTTGGGGGGGGAGGGGTGGAATTTGGTATCATGGAAAATGTATATTAATTTGTTAAGCAGCTGTGCAGCCAGGGAAAACCTTAACATATGTAGCCAAATTGATTAGAACTAAGACTCTGATTTTATTTCTTCTTAAATGTGAGCTATATGAGTCATTATCATATTTAATTAACTATATCTTACATGCTCTACTATACACTAGCAAATAACTTACCAGCCTTTCATCAAAATATTGGGGTGGAAAAGAATGAAAAGCTTCATTAACAACAACCAATCTTTAGAAAACAACTAATTAACCAATAGAAAATAAATGATCTTCTGGGCCTGTAAGCTGTGGTCTATTGAAACATCCTCTTCCAGACGTTTCCTCTCTGCATTGGACATCATCAGAGGAGTGACTGTTTGGTCTTCTCAGTGGTGACCAATATGGATTCCTTCAGTTTTATGGGCTTTATATGCATGGACCGAGTTGACCGGATGGGAAGCACTTGCTCCCAATTGGTCTGAAAGTTGTTTTGTTCTTCTCTGATTGGCCCAACTGCTGTGTGGGCTGGACTGGAGTGGGGAGTGCTTTCAGTTGCAGTCCAAGAGTGTTTAACACCCACTTTTACTACTTGTGGCACCATAGGTGATGACATTGGTGATAAATGGAATGAAGATGGAGCACCAGTGGAATGCAATAGTAGGGGAAACTGGAGAAGCCAGAGAAAACCCACCCCTATGCTGCTTTGCTTGGGAACAAACCTGGGCCATTTAGGTGAGAGGGAAGTGATCTAACCACTTGGCCATGGCGCGGCCTGGTAGCATATTATCCTGAATTTGTCTCCATTGGATTTTCAGCATGTATTATTTAACACTGGATACCAAGTTCAATTTAAGCATTTAGTTTCTTCCTTCCCATCCAAATTGTCCATATATTTGTGAATTTCTAAAGCTTCGCGTCTTCACAGGTGTAATAGTTGACAGCAGAAGATAGGTTAGCTGTATGAGCATATTATATGATGTGTTCTCCCTGTGCTAGTAAGGTGTGTTCTGCAAGTGCTGATTTTTTAAGCTGCTTTAGACAGCAGCTCCTCTTGAGTTCAGTAATGTGCATGTTTATCTAACACTGGATGGTTCCTATATATACAGAGCCACATAAGTATGGAATACTGTCAACACCTGCAAAGGAAAGCAGTTCTTTTGGATCCTTGGTAGAAAATAGCATGTTGCATATTTGTTATGTAGATTTGTAGATAATGCGAATATTGTGATGTTTGAGAACAGTCAGTGACACTTTTGATGCATGGAAGAGGGCTGTAGCCTTATTTGTCAACACAATCTCCTTTTTCCGACATAGCATCATCACATTGCATCTACAATCGCTTGGAAAGAGCCTTGTTTCAGGAATGAGATCATCAAACCCGCAGGGATTTGGCCCTCAATGGCAGCATGCTGAGGGCCCTACACCTACAAGTAAGTAATATATTTATTATCTAGACTGGGAAAAGTAAACATATGTAATTGCTATTCAATGTTCTTCACAAACTTGCTGTCAATGAAGCCAAATGCAGTATTGATCAACTTATCTGACCATCAACTAACAGATCCTGAAACTGGTTCTAGCTAAGGGTGGCAACTTTGCTGTCACTCCCAACATAAAACCTACTGAGGATATAATTTTAATGTAGAAGCTGGCATTCGTAATATCTCTGTTACAGCTGCAGAGGAGACACACTGTGAGTGCTCCAGGGTTTTGCAATGGGCACAACTTCCTTAGAAGACTGCCCTTAAACGTTGAAAAATAACAAAGAGATTATAATCTATGCAGCATATGGGAAATACCACAGCCATCATAAACGACCATGATTACCAACAAAAAATCTTAGAATCACTAGGTCCAGCCACCTACAGCAAACTTCCAAGTGATCTCACCTTTCACATTCTGAGAAAAACCAGCAAACTCACTAAGCAGTCTTCAATACCCATGGAAATCAACAGCAACTCACGAGCACAGAAGCCCAGCCCTCTAGACTATATGGCCTACCAAAAGTTCTCAAATCAGATGTACCACTTCAGCCCATAGGTGCCATTGGACCTCCTAATTACAACCTGGCAAAGTACCTTTCCAAAATCTTGCAGCTGCATGTTGGCAACACTGAAAGCAACATTAAGAACTCCCCACATTTTGCTGAAAGCTTAAAACCCTGTGACACCCTGAACCATGCAACCCAATGATCCTCTTGTGCATTTTGATGTTGCTTCACTGTTGGCAATGATGCTTATCAACGAAACTGTTGCACATCTGAAGACATCACATGTGTTGGAAACTAGTTATTCCCAGTGGAAACAAAATTTTTATGAACGTAAGTATGATGTGGCTATGGACAGCCTCGTGATTCCAGTAATTCCAAATTACAACCACTTTGGATTCTGCCATGTGCTGGCTTTGCTACATAGATTACAGGTTCACTATCTGGAGCCATGGTCAAGAGGCCTTGATAGAATTCACCACTAATTCACGCATATAGTTCACATTTATTATTTTTTTTGAGATTAATATTTTTAATAAATATTGATTTTTTTTTGTTGAAGAGGTGGAGAGCAACAGACAACTTGCCTTTCTGGATGTACTTGTGGCTAAAAAGTCTGAAGGGATGCTTAGTCACACAGTGCATCCCACGCATACAGACTGGTACCCCACTAATGCTCCAATCTCCCAGCCAGAAGTGAGCCATTATTAAAACCTAATTGATTGAGCCAACCATATTTGTCAGCCAGAATTCTCCCAAAAAGAAGACTCTTTTGCTCTTTCTGCCAAGGATCCAAAAGAATCACTTTCCTCTGCAGGTGTTTACAGACTTCTGTGCTCAAGTGGTTCTGCAGATATAGGGACCATCTGATGTTTGATAAACACGTGCATTACTGAACAAAAGAAAAAAAAAAAAAAATGGAGTTTTATTTATGGACGCTCTTTAACTGCAGTGGTTCTCAACATCCCATTCTATATTGGGCATGAAAGGCTGCTTAATTTTGCAAGGATTCTTTATCAGGCTTGAGATTCTTTTATGTGCTGTAAATCTATGACATGGGGCCAACGGCTTTACTTGCCTTCCGAAGGATGTGATGCTAAGGATTTTTACGCCCGAAAAAAAATCCATCATCCTCCACCGGGTTTAAACCCTCGACCTTGGCTATATGAGGTTAGCATGGTAATCACTCTACCAGAGGGTAACTGAACAAAAGAGGTGCTGCCAACTGGTATAACCTGAAAAAAGAGCAGTTGTGGACTAAGACAGGAGAACACATCACTCAATATACTGATACAGCTTTCCTGTCTTCCATTGTCCATAATTACCCTCTCCTTAGACATGAATCTATAGAAATTCACAAACATATGGACAATTTGGACTGGGAGGAAGAAACTAAATACTTAAATTGAGCTTGGTATTCAGCATTAAGTAATATATGCAAATCACCCAATCAGAGACAAATTTAGGATCACACGACACCACCTGCCTTTGCCACAATAAACACTGGCCCTTGGACTGGAACTGAGAGCACTTCTCACTCCAGTCCAGCCCACACAGCAGTTGAGCCAATCAGAGATCAGCAGTACAACTTGTGGACCAATCAGGAGTGAGTGCCACCCATCTGGTCAACTCAGTCCATGCCCGTGAAATCAAAGGATTCTGTATTGCCCACCGAGAAGACCAAACAATCACTCCACTCTTGATGTCCAATGCAGCTACACATCTGGAAAAGGAAGTTCCAATAAACCACAGCCGACAAACCTGGAAGATAATTAATTTTTTAATGACTGGGTGTAAAAGTCTACATGGTTCTACAATTAACCAATCATCAGAAACCAATTAACATTAAGAAATAATTAAAATTCATAGATAGATCACATTTTGGCCAAACTGTGAAAAGCTAAGTTCTTGATAAATGAGAGAGAAGGTGCCCTTTTCAAGAAATTTCATTGAAACATAGCATGAGTGATCAATTCACTAGTATACAGTTTTATGGTGTAGCTATACCCTATCATGTGTCAAATACAAGGGAAACAATCTTATGAAACAAATATTAATATATTATAATTAGCTGAAAATAATTATTAAATATGGCACATTCATCCTCCTTCCTCCTTTAGGTTTTGAATGATATTTCAAGCTGCAGAACTGAACTTAAGAAGTTCATATATTTCAAAGGTCAGATATTCAGTAATGGTCACTCCAGCTCATACCTGTGATAGTTTCAAACTATCATGGTTGACTAAAACTAAAAGTTGTTGATATGAGATTGTCATAATTCATTTACAATTTTTTCTGGATAGTAAGCTAAAGAAATTAAGAAAACTTTCTTAAAGTAGATAATTGGGCTTCTTATAGCTTGACATTGATATGTAATGAATTTAATTAAATAGTATATTATAACTAGAGCCTGGATTATTAGGTTTTAACCTATTTTTTTCCCTTTCTATTTGATTAACAAATTTTAAGATAAATATTCATTTCACACTTCCTGGTGCAAAACATAAAAAAACTCTAAATGAGGAATTGACAACTAAATAGCCTAAGCAGCTCTTTTGACTTCTTCATATGATGAATGCTATTTTTCCATTGAAACTCATTAGAGAATTACTTCCACCACCACTACTATAAGTAGTAGGACTGAGTTAGCTCAAGTTACCAATGCAGCTTGCACCATGCCCCTCACTACATATGTGACATCTGGTGACACTTTAATACAGTTAATGGAATGTCAGGAGGAACGTAACAATATGTGTGAATTAACAGAGTCCAGCTTTTGTACCAACTGCAAAGCGCATATGAGGCAAAGAGATTTGCTTGCCTTCGGTCAATTTGTGACTGAAATGCTAGTATGAGGATGATGACTTGGAGAGGCACTATCTTGTAAACCTAAACTTGCATGTGTAGACATATGCTAAAACTTCTGATGTGTTCCATTCACATAAGTTTCTCTAGCTGGGCCATATATAAACTATTCTTATAAATAATTATTCTTTTATCTACATCATGCTAATCGAGATAAACATTAGCAGAATTGGTCTTATTACTTGCTTACTTGTAAGTATAAGGCAAATAAAGGAATACATTAGGTTGAAATGATAGTCAAATCTTTTTAAAGCTGGTCGCTATGTGAAAAGATTGGGTTTTGGTGCGCTTTGCATGGACCCATTAGAGATGTAAGTTTAAAACTGAAGCCAATAACAAGGAATATCTCGAAAATGGTCAACTCTACATGAAAAATATATATGACACATATTATGTGCCTAAACAAAATCTACATTTTTAGTATAGTAAGTTTTGGTCTATCTCTTAAGGTTTAACCATTATGCAAAATTCTGCAAAACTCTCCAGAATAAAGAGGTCTTCAGAGGCTATTCCCAAAAAATTCAAAATATACATTTTATTTGTAATGTTAATATCTTTAATATACACTATTTTAGTCAAAATTATTAGAGCCATTTTTGATAAAAAAAAAAATTATTCAAAACATTTTCCATGTAAAGGGTAGTTTGTGTGGAGGTATTTTCTTTAATCTTCGTGTCACATCCTTGGAAGATACTAAACATAAATACCAAGTTTGTTATTTAACAGTCTTTTCATTTTTGAGCTATGATGTTCACAGACTAACATATACACATACATGAACGCATTTCTAAAAATGCTTTTATCAGACTCAGGGAATCTCAAAGTATATATTTATTTCCAGTGAAATCTCATCATTTAATATTTGGGTAGAATGCAATATCTTCTTTAGCTACTTTGTAAATTAACATTCATACATGCTAGAGAAAGTAAAAAGCGTAAACTTTATTTTTGGAGCTTAAATCCACTGCACTAATCTACCTTAAATGGAATCTATGGAGTTGTAGAATAATATGTAAGTAATCTACCTTAAATGGATTCTGTGGAGTTATAGAATAATATGTAAACATATAATAAATATTTAATATATGAAATTATTTGTGCTATTGCACATAATCCATGGATTATTAGAAAATAATCATGGTCAAGTTATTCAAGGATTATTCTTTACCATTTTATTAGATATTTATTTGGCAGGCCTGCATGTGCATAATGCCTTTTTGGTGCAAGGACTGCACTATGACTGGACATAGGTCCTAAGTTTGTAGTGGGTTCACCTCCAGTTGTCCACAAAGAGTACAGCAGGTAGAAACTGTGGTGAATGCTTACTACAATACATTTTAAATGCAATTTATATATAGCAAAATAATAGGGTTCGTAAAAAAAATTGGGAAAAAATAAACAAGTTTTAATGGCTGACTTTAGGTCTATCTTCTGCTCAATTATCATCTGCCTGATATTATGCCAGTTGCTGATAAACTTTTCTGGTGCTGTTACTATAAGTATCTGTCTGCAAGAAAATAACTAAATATAACTTACAACCAATATTTCAAGTGGTGAAGTGCAAATTGGCCACATTTATGTTTTGTTGTTATCCATTGAAGAGTGCATCCAAGAAAGAAAGAAAAAAAACTGAAGAGATAAAAACTGACCAATTTTGATAGTTCTCCAATTTACTACTTTTTAAACATTAAATATGCAAGGAATTAAATATTATGAGTGAATAATTTTAATGTGTAAATAATTTTTCAGGTCAAAATTGGACCTATGGGAGATATGAAAATTATCATTTTTTATCAACTTTCACATAAAAAGCCCCAGCTTGATCTGTATTATCAATGTCACAGTCAATCCTTTTAAAATATCAGAGTGACATTGCAATTTAATAGAGAGCAGTGAAAAAACTGCTGTGGGAATGCCAAATGTTGCAGCAAGCATTTGACAATATTGCATTAGGCCAGACTAAACTTGAGACAAGTTTCAATGTTTCAAAAATGGCTAAAAATTGCTGATGATGCTGAACATTCATGTAATCGTCAACTAGCATTATTCCAGAAAATGTTGCAGCTTGCTTACTACAAGATCACAGTCAGGCTATCCAAGATATCCATAATATTGGAGGAATGCCATGAGATACATATGTCAGCAGATTCTTTAAGAAGGTGAAGGTTTGCTGCAAATTTGTGCCTTAACTCTGAATGAGTAGAATGATCCATGCATTACAGGTAGCTGTAACAACTGCTTCAAACTGATCCAAAGTTCATTTCTGAAGCATCACAGGTGACAAAAATTGGGTTTATGGGTACAACCCAGAAACAAAGCAGAATTATTTCAATGGAAAAGTCCATCTTCATCTCTGCCAAAGAAAGTCTTTCAAGGCAATAGCTACAATGAATTTTTATTGATATGTTTATTTAATACCAATAGGGTATTCAGAAATTCACACCTAATTAGATGGCTAATTTAGCATTCCTTCATTAAGTCCAAGATAGATAAGGAAGGATGTGAAGAGGAAAATCCAGAGAAGTGGCATATGAACTTTTGAGTCCTTCATCATGACAATGTGAGGCCACATACAACTTTTATTATGCAGGAGCTTTTCACAAAAATCAGAATGACAGATGTTCCCTATCCACAAAACTCACCCCAATTGGACATGTGCAATATTTTTCTATTTCTCAGCATGGAGATGAAATTGAAGGGCCAAGACCTAGGAAATACGAGCCAAATCACAAGCAAAGCTAACTCTCACCAAAATGACTTCCAGGTTGCTCTATGTTTATGAAAGAAACACTAGGACCAAATGGACTACTTTGAAGGTGTCAGTGGTGAATAGGATGCAGGTATGGTGTAACTGCATTTAGAGTATATTTTGAAAACTTAAGTAGCACCACACATTAGTTTGTTGTAAAAGTTATAAAACACTGCACAACATTCAACTTTGAAAGATACCTTACCTTTATTCTCACATGAATGAACAATGAAATAACTAGAAATAAACGAAGCTGAAAGCAATTGCTAAATTATACATTCAATTTCTGTAAAATATGCTGGTGCCATCAGCCTTACAGTGTAAGAACTATAAAAATATCATATTTTGGGTGTGATTTGAATAAAATACATTATGCAACATATACAGTAAAAGATTCTGGAATTTTCAACTAGTGATAAAGACAAAGTACTGACATTAGGGCTGAGATTTCAGATGGTCTGACCTTCCTAGAGTCCTAATTTCTGAATTCATATGACAGACCTATTTTTTCCACCACCAGAAACTATTCCATTAATTAGTATACATTGGTTACACCACATAAACTACCACTAAAAATACTTTGGTGTCATTTTTTCACTTCTACTCACCATAATACCCTATTATAAAGCTTTAAGAATTTTTCAAGTTAATTTTTACTTTCTCTACACGTAGCTATGTACATAGTGTATAAAGAAGGTATTGCACCACCCAAAAATTTGATAGCGAGATTTCACCGGAAATATATATTTTAGGGTTCCCTGTGTCTAAAATAAGCATTTGTAGAAAAAGGTCTGCATAGGTGTGTGTGTGTGTGTGTGTGTGTGTGTGTGTGTGTGTGTGTGTGTGTGTGTGTGTGTGTGTGAACACAATAATTCAAAAACGAAAAGTCGGTAAAATACCAAACTTGGTATTTGAGTTTATAACTTCTAGGGATGGGACATGAAGATTTAGAGAAAAATCCCCCCACCCCAAACTACTCTTTACATGGAAAAAATTTCGAAAATTTGAATTTTCTCAAAAATGGCTTTAACAATTTTGATTAAAATAACGTATATTAGAGATATAAATAATATATATATATATATATATATATATGGCAAATAAAATGTATATCTTGAATTTTCTGGGAATAGGCTCTGAAGACTTCTTTATTATGAATTTTGCTGAATTTTGTGTAACTGGTAAATCATAAGAGATAGGCAAAAACATACTACACAAAAAATGCAGATCATGTTAAAACACACAATTTATGTCTTATACATTTTTTTCATGGAATTGACCATTTCTGAGATATTCCTTGTTATTTGTTTCAGATTCAATTTAGCCTAGATATTCCCTTATTTTACTTCTACTTACAAAGAAGCAAGAAGCTTTCTGCAAGAAGATGTTTATCTCGATTATCATAAAGTACACAGAAAAATATGCTTTTCAACAATAATTTGTTACAGCAATGTAGAGAAAGCCATGTGAATGGAACACATCAGATTTTTGGTCTTTAAATTTCAATAAAGCATTTGATTTATATTAAAATATACCAAAAGTACTTCATTTGCTTTAGTTTCTTTCAACAATTTTGATTGTTTCACTAGTTATCATACAGGTGACATTCAAATCGTTCATATCATTCACATTTGGCATGCATATCACAAAATTCAAAATTACCTAGCCATTGAGCAATGTGCTGTGTTAGTTCTAGGTTAGTGTGTATAAATAATATGATTTTTCTGTACTTAGCTGTTGATAATTTCCTAAGACAATGCAAGTGAGCATGTACTGTCTTAGGTCTAGATTAGTGTGTGTGTTTGTGTGTAAGTAAACTTATTTTCCTGCATTTTAATTTTAATAATTTTCATTGGTTTTACCAAAGCTTGCGAGCAAAGTGAACATGAGATGTGTTAGGTATAGGATAGTTTGGTGTGTCAATAAACTGGTTTTCATGTGTTTAATTTTTAGTAATTTTTATTGTTTCTTCTCTGGTGAATGTTTATATGTTGGCAGCATCTACATTTCATTGCTTCTGGCTCCGAAACAGTTGCTTTCTGTCTAAAAACTGCTGTTATTACTTCCCCCAACTATGCAAATTTTTGTAAATTTTGCTATTTAAGGAAAACTCTTTACTTGGAGGGTGTGGTGGGTTATACCATATCCAGACAACATTTGGCTCCTATATGATTCGCATTCGATAATGAGGTTAGTTTCACTTCTTAAAAGGCCTTGCATATATATATGAAGCAGCCATCATATATTTTATCTATATATTAAAGACAGAATGACAGAGAATAATGGTATGTACCTACCGCAACATTCACCATTTTCATGTGCAAAACCATCAGCTCTAATATACCAAGTCGAATTACTTGAGAAAGCAATATGTTGTTCATTGTGAGAAACTTGAGAGCTCCATATCCGTAAACACATGCCTCTGCATCTTCTAGAGGGCTTGCTGATCCTAGTGCTTCCATAAATAATTCTAAAAGAAAAAGCAGTCTCCTTTTATCAAATTAGGAAAACAAATGCATAAATACATAAATAAATATGTGTAAGTAAAAGTGACAATGCTTTCTCTTTTGTTTAGACTTAACTGAATTTCTAATGAGGTGCATTAATATCTGTGCTTTTAGAAAAGTAGATAAAACCACATTATAAATAATTTCCTTAAGTCAATAAAAAATAAGATAAAATGTATTTCAACAACTGAATTTATTTATAATATAACTCACTATGTGATTTGGCGAGTAGCACAAGTTGAATTAGAGAAAATAAAACAAATTCAGTCTAAACTCTGGAATAAATGTTAATATTTTGTTTAATGCACCAGTAAACTATGCTGATAAATATATAATAAAAATAAAACAAGAAAAAACAGGTAAAATATATCCACACACACACAAACCCATGCATGCACGTGCACATGCACACACTACACACAAATTCTTAATGCTTGGACACAATTTGTCCCTGTTATATAGTAGGCACAATAAACATTTGATATTGGTAGTTTATACCATAAAGGCAAAAAGGAATCACTCACATAACTTTCACTAGCTGTTCCATGTACAAACTGTTCTTACAAAAGATTATTCCTTTACCTAAATCATGCTAATCAGGATAAACATAGTAGAACTGGTTTTATTACCTGCTTCCTTGTAAGTAGAAGGGTAATAAGGGAGTACATTAGGCTAAAGCAATAGTCAAATCCTTTATAAGCTGGTCACTATGTGAAACAATAGGGGTTCGGCTTGCTTTGCATAGTGCAATTTGAGAAAAGTTAGGTAGTTTAAAATTGAAACCAATAACAAGGAATGTCTTGAAAATGGCCAACTCTACAAGAAAAACATATATGTAAGTTTTTGCCAATCTCTTATGGTTTAACCATTAGGCAAATTTCTGAAAAATTCAACCAGAATAAAGAGGTCTTCAGAGTTTATTCCCAGAAAATTCAAAATACAATTTAATTTGTGATGTAATTATCTTTAATTTACAGCATTTTAATCAAAATTGTTAGCCAATTTTGAGAAAAACAAAATTTTCAAAGTTTTTCCATATAAAGGGTAGTTTGGTGTGGGGGGGGGTGATGGTGATGATGATGATGATGATGATGATGATTGGGGTGTAAGGGTGCTCAACTGCCAAGGTCATTAGCCCCCTTATTAAACAAATCCTGGCAATATATGGAGATAAAATTCAATATAAAGAGAAAGAGCTAATAAAATTAGAGGTAAAAAGAGCATAAGTAAAAACACTATTCATTGCTAAAATCAGAGCTAGTGATAAAACTATGACTGTAGAGGAGCACAAACAGGGAGAAAACAATTAAAACAAGATCTTCCAAGGGGTCACTGTGATAAAAAATAAATCTTAAAACGTTAAAAACCAGACCAACCACTCCACTAATACATCATATATTTAAAACACATTAAAAGCTCAAGGTAAAAGATAAAAATTTAAAAACCCTGTCCATCACTCTGTGATTATCAGCCAGGATTGTAGCAAGAGAGGCCGGCAATGTGCAAAGATAACTGAAGGTGCACTCGGTGCACTCTAGCAACACATGAGCTTCTCTCAGAGCAGACTGACAGGAGCAGGTTCTCTCTTAAGAAGGTAACTATGCATAAAAATATAGTGACCAATGCCAATATTACCTCCTCCAGACGGGATAAACAAGAGGTGAAGGATCTCCCTAAGCTTGTTTTCGCACAGAGCTGACCATTCTTCATGCTAGTGGAAGAGCACCGCTCTGAACACAGCAAGTCTAAAGTCTTCAACTGTTACAGAAGCAATGGAAACAAGGGCGCTATAGTTGCCATCTTTGCTGCCAAATCCACCAGTTCATTCCCTAGCAAGTCAACGTGACCGGGAATCCACGCACACACTACAGTATTACCCAAAGTGTGTAACATGTGGAGGGCACCCTGAATGCGCTGCACGATAGGATGGTGGTTGTACAACTCATGAATGCTCTGAAGGACACTAACGGAATTGCTCATAATAACGCAGTTGCCCAAATGTCGACAGCGAACATACAGAATGGTTTCATATATGACATACAGCTCAACAGTATAAATGGATGTGCTACTATGGAAATTGAAGATATATGACTTGATTCTAGTAACAAAGGCACATCCAACACCATTGGTACACTTACTTCTATTGGTGTATGACTGAGACTGATTCTTTCCTGTAGCTTCTGTGATAGTTTCATATCTGTAATATAAATATTTGAAAAGAGCGGGTTTTTATGTATAATATCAGTAAGCGGCAGCACTCTCATATCGGTAGGTTGGTAGTAATGCTCTATTTTGTAGACCCTACATGCATTTCACATACCAGACAATGGAGGTGATGCAAGAGGAGCAGTACAACGCAATCAAATTCTGTTTTCGTTTAAACCATATAGCAATCAAAACTTATGAAAAGCTGAAGCAAGCGTACAGTGAAGATGCACTACCTCATGCAACAGTGTTTAGGTGGTTCAAGGACTTCAAAAAAGGCCGACTTGTCAGTGTTAAGCAAGGTGGGCCTAGTGTTTCGGCTTCTGCTGTGACTGAAGTCAACATCAACACAGTTGCTGTGATTGTCCAAGAGGATCGGCATATAACATTACATAACCTCAGTGAAGTGTTGAGAATTTCATATGGCAGTGTGTTTACAATTATGCACGACCATATCCATATGACCCGAGTTTGTGCTCGTTGGGTGCCACGTCTGTTGACTCCCGAACAAAAGGATGTGCAGATGGAGACAAGCCATGAGGTGCTGCGTCTCTTTGCTGATGGAGGGGTTGCATTTTTTAAATCGATTATCACCGGTGATGAGTCATGGCTGCATCATTATGATCTTGAAGGAAAACAAGGCAGCACAGTGTGGAAATCTTCAGGTTCTCCAACACCAAAAAAGGCAAAAGTTGTTCCATCTGCAGGGAAAGTGATGGTGATCACATTTTTTGACTGTAATGGAATGATTTGCCAGCATGCAGTTCCCCCTCGCATTACTGTTACAGCAGCATACTACACGTCAGTATTGGCTACACTGAGGAAGCACATTGCAAAGAAACGACCAGAGCTTTCTCGGACTGGGTGGCGACTTCACCATGACAATGCACGGCCTCACGTCGCAAATCAAGTCATGCAGTTTCTGGCTCAATTCAACATTACCTGTGTACCACATTCACCTTACCATCTTGCACCCTGTGACTTTTTTTATTCCCATCACTTAAGGCAAAGTATTCAATTTGAGAACTCTGAAGCACTGCTCAAGAAAAGTGAGACGATTCTCAACGACCTGAAAAAGAATGGTCTGCAGCACGTGTTCAAGGACTGGCAGAGATGCTATAAAAAGTGCATTTAAGTAGGAGGGGACTTCCTTGAAAAAGATCATGTAAACATTGAATTGGAGTAATAAACATCTGTGAAAAAAAATCAGTCTCAGTCTTTGTTGATCAGCACCTCCTATATACAAACACAGTCACTGTAATGGGAAAAAATTCTATAAAAGCAGTGCAGATACTAGCTGCAGACATCATAGATTTTCCATATTCCATCATCCCGAGATCAACTTAGGAAGTAGCATGTAACCAAGGCGAGTGCACCCTTTGCCCCCTAACAAAAAAAATGCAAGGTATTTCAATATAATGCTTTCGAAGAAGCTTTCTGAAACTAAAACATACAGGCCTTAGACTAAGTGAGATGTTGCAATAACTGTTGTCCAGTTCAGTAAAGAAAAAAAGGGTCAAGCCCTGTCTAATATTCTCAGCATAGATGGACATGCTGAAGAATAAACGACGCATCTAACTTGGACCAGTTCAGTGCACAATAAAGAAGCAGCAACACTGTCCAATCTGCTCCCCAAGATTTTCCATTTTGTATCCATAAAATATTGAGAGAATGGTCACATTGCACTTTCAGCTGTACTATATGTGGTAACCAGAAAATTTTTGGATCGAATAGCAACCTAAGGAATTCCGCCTCATCTGCATATGGAAGTAAATCCAGATCGAGTCGAAGAGAAGGCGGCAATCACATCCTACAATGCCAGAAGTCAACACAGAGCAACTTCTCAATTCAGAAGTGAAAGCCATTTTTAGAAATTCAAGCAGAAAGATTGTCTAGGCACTGCTATAGACAGTGTTCCAAAAATTGGCATATGCTGAATACAAAAGATGGCAGTCATCTATGAATAAGCAGGGCGAACACATTGTGATATAGATTTTATCACTATAGAAAACAGCATCACGCTTAGTACTGATCCTTGTGGCACTCCATTCTCTTGGATAAAAAGATTTGGAAAAAACTGAGTCAACACTTACTCAAAAAACACAGTCCCTCATAAACTCCTGAATGAACAACGGTAGGCATCCACGTATATTCCAGTTGTGGAGGGAACCTAATACACCTGCTCGCTTGATCTGCTCAAAGTCAAAACATACCCCAGCTGTTTGACTGTTTTTAAGAAAGATTTTCATGATCTGCGTAGATAGTGATACTAAGTGATCAGTTGTTGACCACACTGAGTGTTGTTCAGTATATTGCAAGATTCCAACCACCAAACCAACCGTCCATTAATCATGCGTTCCATCACCTTGCAACTGATGAGAGAAATAGAAGGTTACTGGAAGGAAGATGACAGTCCTTTTGAAGTGATGGTACGATGGTGGCCTCACGCAACTTTCCCGGAAAAGTGGGGTCAACCCAGACACGGCTATAGACCTCAAGTAGGAAGGCCTTCCCTTCATGAGAGAGATTTTGCAACATTTGGACATGGATGCCATCTGGATCTGGTGCAGAGTTTAGTGAAGATGAAAGTGCATAGTCTAACTCCGACATAGTGAAAAGGCAATTGCAATCTTCAGATGTCCAGAACGAAAGGAGAACCCTTGAGATTCCATCTGAGTGTTAACTGTAAGAAACTCAGGTGAATAATTAGCTGAGCGAGACACCTGAGCGAAAGCAGTGCCTAAAGTGTTAGCCACATCAAAACTATCAACAATAACTCCGGCAAGTGTTTTGAGATTGGCGATTGGTATTTGGGTCGATTTTCTGGCCACACACCTAAACTTATTCCATACAACAAGAGGAAGGTGTATGTCGATTAAAGGAGGTTACAAACTTGCTCTATGATTGCTTTTCGCTATCCCGAATATCTTGTCTAGATTTGGCATGCATCTCCCTTTATTGTATGAGGTTATCCAGCGTAAGACTACACTAGAAGACCCCAAGAGCACATCAGCAAGCTCGAATGGCATTCTGGCATTCAGCTGTCCACCATGGAACCAAAAATCAATGGGGTTGGCCAGTCGACCGCGGAACAAACTGCTCAGCAGCAGAAAGAATGGTTGTTATTAGGTGGTCGACTCAAAAAATCCCAGTCATGCTAGTTGTAGTTAAAAAAGACCAACCTGGAATAAATATCTCAATCTAATTCTAGTTAAAAAAGACCAACCTGGAATAAATAGCTCAATCTAAGTGCCATCTAGGTAAATATGTGGAATGTACATCTTGTGCTAAGAGACTAATAAACATAGGAAAAGTGGTCACTGGAATGTAAATCAGAGATGATTTCCATTGTAAGAAAACCGCCCAGTGTGGAGAACAAACAGCTATATCCAGGTATGAAACACTATTGAAGGTATCAGAAAAAAATGCGGGCTATCCAGTGTTCAGGAGAGAGAGATTTAGTGCCAAGAAATTGATGATTACAATGAGCCCAAAGTAGGTGGTAGGCATTCACATTTCCTACCAACAGAAATGGTGTTGGCTGGAAAATGAGGTTTTCTAAATCAGTGCATGAGAAGTCATTAGATGGAGGCAAATATATACCAAATGATAAATCTGGCAAATGCAGCTTAATCCTTACAGCGAGTGACTGGATTCAGACTGTAAGGAGACTGAATCAGCATAAATATCATCTCTGATGAGCATCATAGTGCCCTATCTGTTAGAACACCTTCCGATGATAGATCACACCATACAGAAGAATAGTGCCTGAAGCTCCGTCTCTTGTAAGCAGACAACAAGAGACTAATTCGTTGAGCAACAGTTCAACCTCTGCTCGATGTAGTTGAATACCACATATGTGCCACTAGTAGGATCGCCATTGTCTATAGTATGTGATAGGTTCTAAATAGAAAGACGCTTCTGCTGGTGGGTCAGTTTAATTTATTCTTTTTGGTCATTGGACTAACACTTTTTTCAGGAACATGATCCTGCACAGTCTACCTTGCAGACTGGCAGGAATGCTCCTGTTTCATCTCCACAAGGGACCCCTTTCCAATAGAAAATTTTGGTTTAAGGATCTCGAACCAATTAGAAGTACTGACCAGTGAAGATGGCGGTCGCTAGTTTCGTTCACTCCAGAAGATTCCTCAGACGAGGATCTACATGGATTGGGGTGTGGAAGGAGACTTCATATTGTCTTTCAGGAAGTCAGAGCGGTTATAACTGATTTTGAAAGCTTTTGCAGACACAGAATATGTGACTGATATGCTGGTCAATTTTTTTAGACTGTTGTTTATTTTGGTGGACGCTGATGCCAAAGTAGACGTGGATGTTGAAGGCCTTGTTGTTGGTCTGGCTACGAGAATCTTTTCTGCAATTGTAGCCCCATTTATAAAAATGTAAATGGCGTGTTATTTATGGACGCTCTTTAACTGCTGTGGTTCTCAATGCCCCATTCTATATTGGGCATGAAATACCGCTTAATTTTGCTCAGAGGTCTCTCTATCAGGCTTGAGGTTCTTTTACATGCCGTAAATCTACAACACGGGACCAACGGCTTTACTTCCCTTCCGAAGGAAGCCATGCTGAGGATTTTTACACCTGAAAAAATCCATCGTCTTCCGCTGGGTTTGAACCCCCGACCTTGGGTATATGAAGTCAGCATGGTAACCATTACATCATGGAGGGCAACTAGCCCCATTCATGTCGCAGGTCTGAGATGTGGTAATGGATTAGCTACAACCTAGCTGATAGTGCTATACTCGAGAATTGCACACCTCCATTATGGCTGTTAAGTGTTAGTTTAAAAATTAAAAAGTAATAGCACTGAGAATTATACAGCCATACAAAGAGCACACAAAATTCATGCACTTCCTCCCCCTTCCATTTTTATTTCTTTAGCCAAATATCTGATTTAAAGAGATATATTTAATTAGTTAACAGTCAAGATATTATGTTGGTAACAATGGTTAGTATGAAAAATGGCAGCAAGGTTTATCACAAACAGAGTTTTGCCATGCTCTCCTACCCCATGCCTATTGTACACCTTAATGAGAGTTGCAATGCAGCTGCAAACTGATTCTCTTGTAGTCGCTCGAAACTAAGTGTTACCTGCAGATAATCAGGAAATAAAATTGTAATTTAATACAATTGAAAATACAATTGTAGGTTGAGGAAAAATTCTGAGAGTATACAAATCTTTAACTCCCTTGAGGGGCCACCCCTGATTGTACGTGACCCATTATTAACGTTAAAAAAGAGAAAATATGCATTATTTTTAATAATTCCCATTTTTCTTCTGAATTACACCCACACATCACAAAACTGAAATTTCAAATTAATTTCAAATAAGAAAGCATAACACAATAAGACAAAATTATCTAAAAACAAATTATTAGGCTACTTCTATCTTACCTAGAATATTATCTTCACCAAAAAGCCGATCATTTTTGTCACAGCGGGAAACTTTGAACACAAGCTTGCATACTCCAGAGAGATTTTTTCCACTAACACGAAACTGCAAAAACAGAATATTATGTAAAATGGAATATATCTTTAAAACTCCTTTGCTAAATTAAATAAAAGTATCAGGTGACAAGTTGTAATACATTTATTTTGACTGTGACTAAAATGCAGCATTGCAGTATGTACCTATTACAGATAAGCAGTATGCCTCAGAATAAAAGCATTCATGAAAACACAAACAAAAAAGTCTCAACAAATGCACAAACTTATTTAATTTAAAATTGGTGAGGTAAGGTCTTCCAACTGAGGAGAGGTAGCTTGCAGTGCTACAGGTACTACAGCTTCCATTTCTGAGTTTCTATGTAACCACCCCTGCATAAAAATACAGTGTGTTTTTAGCCAACAGAGCACAACATTAAATAGGAAATAAATGTTTTAAAAAATGCAAATACCAGCAGATGTCACAGCATGGAAAAAACTCCACATCACCAAAAATGTACACAGAGTAAAAAGTTTGGAAATTCTGCTCATAGATAACATAGTGAAGTTTTCACTAGACAGTTAATCAAAAATGACTTAGGGGATTCCCTTCCAGATATCAGTAATATACAGCTGATGATGGAAAAGAAGGTTTTCTAAACATGTTCTAAGTGAAAATTTACAAGGGCTGTTTCCTTTTACCTCAGATGCTCTGCTACATAACCAAACAAGCATCAGGAGGTGTACCTGCACACTGTGCTACTACGCAGTTAACCAGCATCATGTCCTCCAAAGCCAAGTTCAATACATCATTTAGAGCCAAGCTACAGTGACTTCAACATGGCCAGTATTATTGACTCTCCCACAAAGTACAAGCTGTGAAGTCTTATTCATTTTCTACAGGTTGAAGGGATTAATGCAGCAGAAACTCATTGTAGAATGAGCTATGTTTATGATGCAAACCACATTAGTAAAGGTATTGTGTGTGAATGGTGGAGGAAATTTAAAGAAGGCTGAATGAATTCTCATTATGAAGGTGGACAAGGATGTAAGTGTGCCACTAGTGAAGACCTGTTCAGTGAATTGATCAATTGGTTTGAGAGAGAAAGAGGTTTATCATCAGCAAGCTTTCTGCAGATTTTTCGACTATTTCAAGGTCAGCTCTGTATACAATTGTTACAGAATAACTAAGCTATCGAAAATTTTGTGCATACTGGGCTCCTAAAAAACTGTCTTAAGGACAAGAGAGCTCTGTACATAGTATCAGCCTTATCCTTCCTCACTTGTTATGCTGCTGATGGGGAGGAGTTTTTGACTACTATTGTGACAGGGGATGAAACATGTATTCTTTATGACAATCAGAATCAAAAGAACAATCCACACAATGGATATGCACACATTCCCCATAAAAATTATACAGTTTAAACAAACTTTCAGCAAAAGGAAAACCATGGCTACTCTTGTCTGGGTTTACAAAGTTGTGTTGCTCGTAAAGTTTATGGAGTCAGGGTATAATCATTGCAAATATGTACTGTCAGACATTACATCACTTGCGGAGAGCCGTTCAAAAGAAATGGTATGCTGTAATCTGGAATGTTTTGATTCACAATAATGCAAAACCACATACTGCTGCAGTAACCAACAGCTGCTTACTCAGTTTCATTGTATTCAAGCATCCAGCATACTTTCAGCAGCTGAATAAAGATGTGGGAGGACAGCACTTCCGCACTTCAAGATGCTGTTAACATCCACCTGCATTCGCTGGCACAAATCTTCTATGAAGATGGTATTGGAAAGACTGATTTATAGATATGACAAATTTCTTAATTTTGACAGCAACTATTTGGAAAAATAGCTGCAACTATAATTGACTTCAGATAATAAAATCATTTTAAGGTTCACATTTGTCTTTCTGTTATGCCCCATTGGAGCTTGAAAGAAGTAGCCCTCACAGTAAGTGAAGTTATCACTCAATCCATTCACAATTTCAGTTAAGTGAAAAAGACACTGTAACAGGTAACATTTTAATCAACTGCTTTAAATGCTCAAAATGCTGCTACCAATTTCAATATATTGCTTAGTTATGTGATCACAAGCCCTTTGAAGGAATTTAAACTCTGATATGCTAGTGTCTGCAGGAACATTTGTTAGCTACATAAGCTGCTGTTTCACTTAAACACTTCTTCAATTTTGAAAGAATTATGTGAGCTTGGTGAAACTAAGATAATGTAAGTGATATGCTGATCATAAAATACTTCAATGGTCAACATAACCCTATTACTAATCTCATTAATATTCTCATCACATGAATAAATCTCTAAATGTGACCACTGAATGAAGGTATTTAGCTACATTCCCAATGAGATGCAAGTGCAGAAATAGCACAGCACAAGATCTTTCATAATGGCATCATAATCATAATGCAACAAGTTGGCATAAGTTTCTAGATATGTAAATTATTACATGCCTAATTGAATAACATGGGCACAAAGTCTTGCACTTACGCTGTTTCCTCAAAAAACACGACAAGAAAATAATAATCTGCGATCGCAAAAAAATGAAATCTATCAGAAACTATGCATACTGGAGAAAGAGAAAAGTGAAATGGAAAGCAAATTCAAGGCAAATGAGGAACATTTAAAGAAGCTACGGGACGAAAGGACAGCACTATTGTATCAGATACAAGAAATTAATCATTTGCAACAACATAAGGGGCAGACCTCGAGCCAGAATGCAAATTGGGCAACAGTTACTAAAAAAGGCAGCGCAAAGAAGACGCAAGAAGTGGAACCACGGACTCCAGACCTCTAACAGATTCGACGTGCTAACTTCATGGCAAAGGGATGCCAATCAAAGCAACTCCATGCAAGAGGATGCATCTAACCTCACCAGTTCTTCAAGAGATGATCCTGTAGAGCGAAGAAAAGTTCTAGTGCTGGGAGACTCGATGATTGCGCACGTAAAAGTGAAGGGTGCTAATATAAAAGTGTATAAATGCCAATCAGCTGGCTAATAAGGTAGTGAGTCAGTGCCAATGCGAAAAATTTCCGGAAAATCCTGAAGTAGTAATGTTACATGTGGGAACCAATGACTTAAAGAGAGCTAGAAACCCTGAAGATGTTTTGGGGGAGGTTTACAATGCAGTGAAGTGTACTAAAGAGAAATTTCCGAGTGCCATAGTTGCTGTGAACAGTGTAATAAAAAGACGGGATGTTCATCACAACTTCATCAGGTTAGTTAATGATAATATTAGATGGGCATGTGAGGCCTTAAAAGCTGTATTTGGGAACGTAGATAAATATATTGACCTATCTTGCTTAGGGAAAGATGGGCTGCACCTAAATCGAAAGGGTACATGGAGGACAGGGCAAGTCATAAATAATGTTATCAATATAATAACCAGACATATATTTCAGGGAAACGGAACACAGGTATAGTAAGTAGGTGTCTCCAAATTGGGCAATGTAAACAAAAGGTATACCAATACTGTACAGAGATCAGGATTAAGTAATCAGGTGACTAATAATTGGTTATTACACTTAAATATACAAGGAGCACTGTCTAAAATGGATGATTTAAACCTTTTAATGGATGAAATGGTTGAGAGAAAAGTAGAAATAATTTGCCTTAATGAACATTGGCTAGGACAGGGAGCAATCCAAATTTTAAACAAAATAAAAGGCTTTACCCTAGCAGATTCCTTTTCAAGGAGTGAACTTGACAGGGGTGGTTCATGCATTTTAGTAAGTGATCACCTAAGGGAACATAGCAAACAAAGAATTGACTTAAAATCATTAAGCACAGAAAGTATTTTTGAACTATCTGCAGTTGAAATTAGTTGCTTGAACTTAATCGTGATCTCTATATATAGAGTTCCATATTATGACACACTTAAACCATTCCTTATAAAACTAGAAGAACTATGCAATAAATTACAGAATGAAAAAAAGAAAGGGTTAATAATAGCCTGGATTGTAATATTCATCTTTATAAAACAAAGTTAATAGTAGATGAAAACTTAAAAATCAATGCTCTCAGTGAAAAACAAAATAATTGTAAATTAAATAACATGTATACGAATATTGTTGCATCCCACGGACTAGAATTCAGGCATACTCTCCCTACACGTGTCACTATGTCATCAATAGCTTGCATTGATCACGTATTGACTAATAAAATCTATGGAGATGATGAATGCAGTGTGTTAGACACTGGAGTGTCGGATCACAGAGCGGTTGTTGCAAGACTACCAGTGATACATAAAAATAAAAGAAAACCCAAAAAGAAAATTGCTAGACGTTTATACAGCTTAGAAAACATTTTAGAATTTAAAGAAAAAGTAGGTAATTTAACCTGGACTTTAAACAGTAAGGACTCAGTTGATGAAAAATTACAACTTTCTTAGGGAGCTTCTAAATTGCTATAATGAATGCTTTCCTAAAATCATAGGAACACTACTCAAGAAAAAGTACTCATTAGACTGGTGTACAAAAGGAATTCGAATATCCAATGCCCGTAAGAGATTGTTGCACAAAATGTTCAAGACCACTACTGATTTAAACTTCAAACAATATTACAAAACCTACAGCAAAATATATAAGAGTGTAATAAAGAAGGCAAAATGAATGGCAATTGAAAAATTCATTAAAAATATGGATAACAAAAGCAAAGCAACTTGGAAAATTATAAAAGGAGAATTGGAATTAAACAATTCAACGAGTAGAGACAATTTAGGTAATATGGATGCAAAAACAGCGGCATTATTAAACAACTACTTCATAAATATTGGGAATGACATCCGAGAAACTTCCCCATCAGTACAAGACCCCATAAACGAACTGTATAATAATAACTGTCTAATGTTAACTCCTTTGTTTGAATTTACAATGGTTACTCCTGAAAAAATTACTGAGATAATATCAAAACTCAAATCAAAATCATCTTTCGGATGGGATGAATTGCCTCCATTTCTTATAAAGAAAATAAAACATGAAATTAGTAAGCCAATTAGCGAACTAATTAATCAATCTCTGATGACAGGTATTTTTCCAGAGAGATTGAAATATGCCATAGTAAAACCTATACACAAAGGAGGGAAAACTGAATTTAAAAATTATAGACCTATCTCTATTCTTCCTACCTTCTCCACCATATTCGAAAAGGTTGTCCATTCTCAACTTATCTCCTATCTAGAACATTTTAGCAAGTTAAACAAATCCCAACATGGATTCCGAGAAAATAGCTCTGCAATATCTGCTCTAACTAAATTGGTAAATGATGCTTCGAAAATGATTGATGATAAGCAACAGACTGCCATATTAATTTGCGACAACTTAAAAGCTTTTGACTGCGTATGTCATGATATATTACAAAAAAAATTGGAATTCTATGGTATAAAGAACATAGCATTAAGGTGGTTTGTTAATTATCTCAAAGATAGGAGACAGAAGATAGTTATAAATAATGAAATTGGTACGGTTCAATCTAACTGGAATCAAATAAAAACAGGAGTCCCACAAGGTAGTGTTTTGGGACCTCTACTGTATATAATATACACTAATGACCTTCCTAACTGCATAAAGGGAAATACAATTATGTATGCGGATGACACGTCTACCTTGCTAAATGGGTGTAACCTCGATGAGTTACAGAATAATGCAGAAGAGACAATTACTCGGCTAAAGAATTGGTTTTCGTGAAATGGATTGAAGCTAAATACCTCTAAAACCTCCATTATGCAGCTCAGCACTCAAGAAAAAAATTGTGAGAGCCTCAGGACTAATTTAGTCAATCATAAAGAAAGTGCTAAAATCCTCGGTGTCTTTTTAAACAAACAATTAAAATGGGACGATCATATCCATTATTTGTCCAAAAAACTATCTAGTGCATGCTTTAATATGAGCTGTATAGCTAAAATAACAAACCTCGAAACAAGAAAAGTAGTTTACTTTAGTTACTTTCACTTGATAATGACACACGGAATAATACTATGGGGAATCTCGACAGGATGGGGATCAATCTTTAAAAGTCAAAAGAAAATAATCCGTATAATGACACAAACAGGGACAAAAGAATCTTGCAGAAATTTGTTTAAAAAATTGAAAATTCTAACACTACCATCCCTATTCCTATATGAAATAAATAAATACATACACACAAACTTTGATGCCATGTATAACTCGCAAACACAGCATAACCATGGAACAAGAACTAAAAATAAATTAAAACTACCCATACATAGGTTAGCACTATACGAAAAAAGTCCACTGTATGCCGGAATAAAAGCTTATAACAAACTTCCAACTAAAATCAGGGAAATAAAAAACAGGAATTGTTTCAACAAAGCATTGAAAAACCTATTAATTAACAAAGTGTACTGCTCAGTCACTGAATATATTAATGATGAATCTTTTTAACTTTTTTTCGTTCTGTAAGTTACATATTACATTATTGTTCTTAGGTTAGTACCATAACAGTTAAACACTGTTTGTATATATATATATATATGTATGTATATACTGTATATTGTCAATTTATATTTATTGTAACTTAACTGTTAATTGTTCTTCATACTTGACGAGTCACCTGTTTATGGAGTCTTTACTCATTTATTGTAAGCGTATGTGACAATAAAGCATCTTATCTTATCTTATCTTACATCTTACTGTGAATGATGCATTACTGATTTTATGGGCTTCAACTATTTCTGTTTTAGCAATCCCCAAATGCACTCTCTATTTATGCCCCTGGATGATGTTGCTAGAATTTTGCACTTACAGCAAGAATTATCCTAGCTATCTGTAATAGTACAGCTTCAGTGGAAGATTCTACAAACATGTATAATGTCTTCAGTACTTGCGCTCTTAGTTTGGTATTGTGCACATTTTTACCAAAAGCACCTCCATTTTCCAAGGCAGTGTACAATCTTTTTAGGGACTTAATCATATTTGATTCACTGTCCTCTGAAAAATAATAAAATCACCAAATATTCAATTAATTCAGTAACCAAATGATTCAAAACAACAAATTAAGAATGTCAAACATGAACTGAAGTTTTCCGTATGTTTTTTATTAAACTGCCAGACTCACCATGCACTGCAAGTTTTCTGAGTTCATTTAGTTCAAACTGCACACCATCCTCTTGAGCTCCTAATACTTTCGTGACAGGAGTAGATTTTTGTTGTAATCGTTTTGTCGGATTAACTTTATTACTTTCAATTGCTTCTTTGTTGTATGAAGATGAGACTTTCTTTTCCTTTCCCTGGTTTTCTTCTGTTTCGGGAATAACCATAGCTGCCACATTGTGCTCCAATTTATGACCCTCTTGTGCCCTTTCATCTAAACTTTTGGACTTCTTTTGCCCCCATCTTATTGACCCTTTTTGCACTGATTTTCTGAAAACAAGATAATATATATATATATATATATATATATATATTTTTTTTTTATATATGGGACAAGATCTTTATTAAAATGAATTTATTTAGTGAACCATAATGCAAGAAGCAGAAGGTTCTCCCACAATTTTTGCATATCTTTTTCAGTACATTATAGGATTCATAAGGATCACTACTCATGGCTGTTTATTTCTTGAAAGCAAAGGGATGCTGTCTCAACTTTAACTTCTTTACTTTTGAAATGTTCATGTGTTGTAGGATTCTCATTTTACATTAAAACTATTTTTGAATTTCACCAGAAGTTAAAGTTTGCCAATGTGATTATTTAGCTAAGTCACAACTCTCTAATGGAGTATGAAGCATTCCCTTAAAAAGACCTCAAGAACAGTAGTAATATAAACAGTTGCCAAAATATGGCTTGTTGTGTCCTATAAGCTTGCCATGTACAAAAGTTCAAGAATGCTTAGTTTCATGTAATTTTTCAAATGCATCACTTTGACTCAGCGGAATGCACTAATATAACTTACAGTCCATTTTTATCAACAGTTAACAACTCTGAATTTAACAGCATGCAAAGTGACCAGAATTTTAAAAAGATCGCCTTTTTAGCATAATTACATGGCTCTTGTCTGGACTCCATTATCTTACCAGGAAGTTAAATTGAGTATGTGACTTTTACATAGTGGATTTTCTTCATTTGGGCGTACTAAAAAGAGGGAAATTACCCCACGAATCAAAATATGAACTAAATTCTTTAGCCATCATGAACAGAAGTTTTACAATGCCATTTCAGTGATGAATTATACAGGGTGTATATAAATGAATATCGGGGTTTTAACTCTTTATAATATTTATTACATTCAACTTACAGTTATAAATGATATGTCAAATGAAAAACCAACTCAAACAGTTTTGTTTGTTGGCACAAGTGTGCATGTGCGTGCAATGTTTCTGCCGCAATCCGCTAGACAGCGGTAGTAGGAAAGATGGCGACTAGTAAACAGAGGGCGTTTTATGTTTTGCAGTTTGCAAAGACCGAATCTGTAGTTACTGAGCAACGTGCGTTCCGTAGTAAGTTCGGTTGATGGTATAATCAGTTTGAAGATACCGGCTGCCTTTGTAAAGGGAAGAGCATGGGACGAGAGACTGTTGAGCGAGTGAGAGAGTCGTTCACTGGCACTTCTTACCTTGATACACTAGAGCAATGGCTCCCTCAGTTGGAAGAAAATGAGCCAGAGAACTTCATTTTCCAGCAGGATGATGCGCCACCTCACTGGCATAATGAAGTAAGCGATTGGTTGAACGTCACTGCACCCGAGCGCTGGATAGGCCGCAAGGGCCCCAATGACAGGGCTTGCTATGCATGGCCTCCACGTTCTCCTGACCTAATGCCATGCGATTTTTACCTTTGGGGCTTCATCAAGGATCGTGTGTATGTACCTCTGCTACCAGCTGACCTCCCTGAATTAAGAAACCAGATTGAAGCAGCTGTTGCTACAATTACTGAATACACACTTATCAACATTTGGGAAGAACTCAGCTATAGACTTGGTGTGTGCCGTGTGACAAAGGGTAGTCACATTGAACATTTATAAGCTTCTTGGTAAAACTGTTTGAGTTGCTTTTTCATTTGACATATCATTCATAACTGTAAGTTGAATGTAATAAATATTATAAAGAGTTAAAACCCTGCTATTCATTTATATACACCCTGTATATTGCCCATGAGCTACAATTTGGCTTCTTTTGATAGATGAGACCGTCAGAATGCATCAATTTTGACTCATGCATGTGAATAATAGCAATTACAATTACTTTTTATGCTACAGTTGTAATAGATAATCAAAATATGACACCTGTCATCAGTCTTGGTTAAGATCTCCACATGCTGCTTTTCTCCCTTGTGTCGTTTCAGGCCTGTTGAAGGTTTATCCTTGCTGATTGCTTTTGCAGAAATTCCTTTCTCCAGTGGCTGTGCATCTCCACCTGCTCTGGGTTCCATTACTTGTGGTCTGGGATTCATTCCAAGAGTAAGATAAACAAACAATTAGTATTATAGGTCCATTTTTTCATATTATCTTTGAATTTTCATGATAGTTTACCATATAAATATATTCCATTTTATTTAATTAGATAAGACAGTGAAAGACTTGATTGAGAATTCATTGTGTTTCAATATAAATATATTCCTTCGTATTTAATTAGATAAAAGGATTTAAGGCTTCATTAAGAATTCATTGTGTTTCAATTGTGGCTAAAGAATCTTAAGGCAATCGAGTGACATAAACTACAAAATGTGACAGTTTTAGTTTCTGGTTAAAATTAATTTTATAAATCTCTCTAGGTATGAAAATACTATTGACTATTTGAAGCATTTGATCTTTTAGAACATTCATTTAAACACAATGTATCTCTTCAAAACTAGTATGTCTTAGTAATTAATGCTTAAAAATGTTCTTTTAAAGGTTTAGTTAAGTAATAAAGTTAATAAGAGGATTTAACCCTTTCATTAATTTTGGAAATAACCTGGATGTAACAGAGGATGCAGCCAAGGAAACAGCTCATAAATCATTAAAGTTGCCCATATCTAGGCTAAATTTAAATTGAGGTTGTATTTAAAACTCACACTTTTCTTGAAAACTATAACAGCCAAAAAGCTGAAACTTTGAGAATTTAAGAATAGCTGTCAGTTCATTAAACTTAGATTATATATTTTAATGTAATACATTTTAAAGTTGCAGCATTTTTAATTTTGTGTTAAGGGGAAATTAAAAACCCTATTGATTTCATGTTCCTTTTTCCTGAAAACTATTAGAGATATTAAGATAATTTTTAGGGTGTTTAGCTACATACCTTGTGTATTCACTGATCTACATTTGTATCAAAATATTCTTTATGGGGATTCTATTACTACTTTCTCTGCACGTATATAAGTTATAGAGAAAGTATTGTATTGCACCCAAAAATTTGATACCAAGATTTCACTGGAAATACATGTTTTGAAACCCCCTGAATAAAAAAAAAACATTTGTAGAGAAATGTGAGTATGTGTCTCTCAGTCTGTCTGTGTATCTGTGTGTCTGTGGGCAGCAGCTCAAAAATGAAAAGACCATTAAATACCAAACTTGGTATTTAAGTTCGGTATCTTCCAAGAATGTGACACAAAGATTTTCAAGAAAATCCCCCCACCCCAACTATGTTTTACTTGGAAAAATTTTGATTTTCTCAAAAGTGGCTCTAATGATTTTGATTAAAATATCTTATATTTCAGATATTTATTTGATAAATAAAATGTATATTTTGAATTTTCTGGGAATAGTCTGAAGACATGTCTATTCTGGACAAATTTTGTTCAGTTTTGTATAACTGGTAAACCATAAGAGATAGGCAAAAACTTACTTGACAAAAAATGTAGATATCGATTAAACACACAATTTATGCTACATACATTTTTGCGTGGAGTTGACCATTTTTGATAAATTCCTTGTTATTAGTTTCAGCTTTAAAACCATGATATTTTCTCATATGGGAATTTGTCAACTCCTGTCCATACAAACAAAGATACTTCAATCACATAACAACCAGCTTTTAAAAGATTTGACTGTCGATTTAGCCTATGGTACTCGCTTATTTCCCTTCTACTTACAAGGAAGCAAGTAAGAACACCCTTCTGCTAACTTTTTGTCAATTGGTATTAAGTAAATAGAAGAATAAACATTTTAATAGTAATTTATTGTGGAGATGTAGAGAAAGTCATATGAATGGAATACCTCAGAATTTTTTTTTATAATTACACATTTTTAATCAAAACAATTTCAGTATTTTTTTTGTAATCAACTATTTATCAGATTAAAATCAGGGTAGATTCACATAATTACCAAAGTGTTGCCTTCATGCATTAAAATTTCATAATGTTACTTCTTATATTTTTAGAGAGAAATAAAAAATTGTTTTTCTGAGAAAATCAGTTTAAACCTAAAGTTTAGGAGAAAGTCATATTTGCCAGTAGAAAGATAATATCATCCTGGAGTATAGCCCTGTTATTGTCGTCGTCATCGTCGTCGTCGTCGTCATCATCATCATCATCATCATCATCATCATCATCATCACCACCACCACCACCTTCATCATCATCATCATCATCATCATCATCATCACCTTCATCATCACCACCAACACCATATTCAACATTATGATTATTATTATTACTATTATTAAATAAAGAATCTGTTAAAATAAATTATCTGAATTTACCTTAATATATAAATAGCCCTTGTCTATAATCTCTTCCAAAGAATCCCCATGAGCAATGCAAATTTGGTTTTGTTCATCAAAAATTGATTGCACAGACTGGTCTATTTGCTCTATGTGGTGAATGTAATTCTTCCACTTTTCAGGAGTCAAATGAATACACAATAAATAAATTAAAAAAAGAAAAGAGAAAAGAGGGGGAAAAAAATCCAACCCCTATCTAATCTGATTTTCTTTTGTGCTGAAACCACATGGTGTCTATGACTCACAGCAAGACACAGGCATGTCCGATAAACCCAGTCATATGCTGAGGTGCTCACAACCAGACTAGAAGCCCCCCTGTACATCCACAAGCAACATTTGTCATTTGATTAGCATCTTTATTGCTAATTTGATAAAGAGAATGTAAACCAGGGCTACCTAATTTCCAGGACTCTGGTGACTTCATGATACGAACAAAACTTCAGCAGTCTACCTTGCCCTAGTTCTGTTCCTGCAGGGCAAGACTATCAATGTCAGTATGACCCCCAATCTGTGGCAAGCTGTCACAAAGGTTGGTGCTGAAGCCCATCTATGCTGACCATGCGAATAACAAAATACAAAATGAGTGGTATTGAAAGGCCTTACCGCAAAGGGTGATGCACCACAAGCGGTTTAACGGGCAGCATGATAGTGGTGTGCTCCCTGGATGACCAGAAAGATGTGGGACTTCACTGAAATTATTCATTTCAAAATATATGTGGAAGACTACTCAGCCCCCAAGACACCGGGGCAATGCAACAGATGCCAGCTTTTACTGCATACAGAGACTCAGTGCCTAAACAAGTCCTGTGTTTGTTCAAAATACATGAGTCCTTGTCACGCTCCATCCTCCAGAACACAGAAAATGTGCACTGTGCTGGCTCGAGAGGCATAGAGCTAGATAGTGCTCCTGCCCGGTATACTGTCAGCAGGTATCCTGCAAGTGTCTACTTGTGGTTTAACCCCACTGCGACTACATACTCTCATGAGTAAGCATGAGTCCTCCCCCATACCAGCTTCTCAGTAGCTGACGCAGGTCACACAAGCCCAATATGTACCAAATGCTACAGCTATTTCAATGGCTGAATCACACCACCACCAGAGCCACTACAACTTACAATGGGACCTCTGTACTTCACAGCCACCAACCTGTTTTCACTTTCACTGCCACCACAAGCCCAAGAAGCTCCTCTAATGCTGCCCAGCCTTGCTGCACCAAATAACATATCAAACAAGTGCCACCCCCTTCCCAGAAATCCTACGGATCATTCGTAGACTGAGAACAGCAACTTGGCTATAGAAGCCACCAACAATTTCTTTCATCCAGGCGAAACAGCAACTTGGGAAACTGTCGGGACAGAACCAAGATCCTGCAAGAGTTCAGGACTGAGATTGAATCTGGGCATTATCATCAAACATGTGGACCTCTTCCACCTTTTTGCAGATGTCTAGTAACCTACACCTCAACTGGCAGACCAAAACAGACACATCTCCCTCCCATAATAATGCCAACTAGGCAAACTTTTAGGATTGTGGCTTGGAACGTTTATGGGATTTGTCGTTGGAAGGTCGAGTTATTGGTTAAACACCAAATTGATATTGACTTACTCATTGAGACACCTTGATGATACAGACAAGCTTAACATCCCTGGATACCTAGTCTATAGAACCGACCACAACCACCATGGCAGGAATACAGCGTTTGCAATAAAGCAAGGCAATGACCACAGCCTGTGGAACTCTGCCACATCCAATGCTCCTGGCAACAAATTTCAGTGATATGAGAACCAACTGAACCCACCTTTGTCACAGCCAACAGAAGTCAACATCCAGATGCACTAGATATTGCCATGCATGCAACATTACATTCAACATTGACATTAATACTTGTAACGACCTTTCTCCCAACCATCTGTCGGTTCTGCTCTCAGCCAACACTTCCCTCGCTCATGTCCCCAGAATGCAATGACACAACTTCAACAAAGCAAACTGGGAGCTGTTCTTCCACCATTTCAGGATTACTCACAACAGACCCCATCACTTCCAATGCTGAGCTCGAACATGCCACTCATCTAGAGAACACCATCAGCCATACCATCACTTGCAGCTCCAATCACTGTTCCCTGTAGCGTTTTCCCTGCCCATCCTCCTGATATAAAACACCTAACAGCCCAATACAACTGAGCCAGATGCCCTAGCAATGGTCACAACATCAGGCAGATCTGAAAGAGCTAGGCAGACTAAACAGTGGTAAACACAAACAGCCAAATACACAGCTGGCCAATGGAATTTCACACTTATGGATCTGGGTCTTGAGAACCAAACAGTCTGGTGTATAATCAAATGCCTCACCTGATAAACCACATATATTCCAACATTACACCACAACCAGCATATCACCACCACCAACCCTGCAAAAGCCCTTACCAATGCCCTTCAGGGGTCCCTCATGCCAAACCCACAGGCAGTTGACCCTGCCTTCGTTGAAGGAACGATGACACTAACTGCAGACTTCCGGCCATGACGAATGCACAATCCTCTGGTAAATCTTGCCCATCAGAAATAGCTTACATCATCAAACACTTACATAACAAGAAAGCCCCAGACCGCATCCCCAAAATTGTACTAAAGCACCTACCACCATGTGTGCTCCAGACACTGGCAGCAATATTCAACTTGGCTGCAGCATGGGACATTCCAGAGAGATGGAAATATGCTAAAATCTTGCACTTCCCCAAAAACAACAAAGATCTCACCAGCCCTCAAAACTGAAGACCCATTAGCTTACTCAATACTCTCAGCAAACTCCTGGAGAAAGTCATACTAAGTCACTTGGTACAATATAATCATCCCTAAGCAATTTGGCTTCTGCGCTAAACACTCCACCACCCTTCAACTCTTTTTCACCAGGGCAGTACACTGGGACTGGTTCTGTTCACAACCTACATGAACACCATACCAAAGACGAAAAACACCATTCTTTCACAGTACACAGATGATACAGCCATCATGGCTCAATCAGGTGAGCTCAGATTCCTCTCTGCTCGCCTAATGCTGCTGAGGACTGCTAACAAAGTGACGCATCAGGGTGAACCCTGCAAAATCCCAGGCCGTAGTTTTCACCAGGTGGGTCGACGCCAACACGCAACTATGCAAAGTGTACCCACTCATCAATTACAACAGCGCACTAAAACTCCTTATGTGACATAGGGGTCACACTTTTCAAAACACTGCTTTGCCCTCTTGTCACATACACTTCCCCCATCTGGGGATATGCAGCGAAAACATAACATTAAATTCCTCCAATCCCTCCAGAACAGAATACACTGTATTATTGCCAAATTACCCAAACTCGAGCCCTCAAAACTTCCCCACCAGGAACTGCAAATGCACGCTATTGAGTAGTTCATC
Organism: Hymenopus coronatus; assembly: GCA_030762935.1. Classification (NCBI taxonomy): domain Eukaryota; kingdom Metazoa; phylum Arthropoda; class Insecta; order Mantodea; family Hymenopodidae; genus Hymenopus; species Hymenopus coronatus. The sequence goes on along the minus strand of CM060882.1, from coordinate 149,951,224 downwards.
AAAAAGTTTGCTGATAACCTCTATGACAACTGCACCAAAATCCCTAATCCGCTAATACAAAAACTGGGCACCTACAAAACCACCATAAACAAATATAGATGACTGCTCTCACTTTTTTTTATCTAAATATAGCCAGTGACACTCCTCCAGCAATGGTTCTCAATCACCTAAATTAACAGTATCATAGATCTCCCTCTCACAAACTGTTGCCAACAATTAATGTTCTTAGTTTCAGACCAATAGACCTCCACACAGGACACCCAGAGACAACCGAGACAACTGCAACAACAGATGGTAAAACCCACACCTCACTACTCATTTTGTAACTGCATGCCTTTAACACTTGCTCCATTTCATTTAGACATAAGCATCTTCAAGCATCCCTTTGCACTTCCTTCCTCAGTTAACTGCATGCAGTAACCCCTGGGCACCAGTCAGGACTTGTCACCCTATCATGCTTGCTTGACTAACAGAGGTGCTTCTGCAGAAAGTAAACATCTAGCTTACTATTCCATCCGTATGCAAACTGCACACCCACTACTAATACAAACACCCCTCCCTTGCTGCCTGCATGTTTAGGTACTAACAGCACATGCACGGGGAGAAGATGTAGTCTTCTAAGGATGATAGTCACCAGGGAAGGCAGATGTGGGGCCACCCCTTAAAAAAAATGATTACATGCATGTTTTAAAAGCTGTATTGTATCTTCCAGAGGCTTCTTTTTCAGATTTTCTGAGGCTGTCTTCTTTTAATTTCATATCACACCAATTCTATTGGGTTGAGGATATGGTGATATAGGCGTAAACAATAAAATGCATGTCCATACTAATATGCAAATTCATACATATTTTTTTTTCTTTTACTGTCATAGATGAGTTCCTCTATGTCGAAGAGCATTGAAATAATTGGAGCAGGAATATTTTTTCAATCATGTATTGCAGTACGCCGTTTTTTTCCAGGATGAGATTGGCTTAGGATTTAGTACAAGGGAGTATTGTCCATAACAATTACAAAGATCTCTTTGTAGCATTTTAACAATCTTTGTTCAAACCAAGTTTAAAAAATGTCCATGTTTATACTGCTGTGATGGTGTGCTGGAGCATCAGCCATTTTTGTATACATCACTAAAAAGGCATCTCTGACAAAGCCAAAACATCCACCACAGTTTATAATGACGATTCTGTCATCTTTGCTGACAGGTATGGTCACAGCACAACTTAACTTTTAAAAATCATAAATCCAATTTTTCATTCTATAAGAATGACTGTTCCATCAAGGTAGACATTGTCATAGCTTTCAAAGTGAAACATTTTAACTGTCTGAATATACCGACATTTCCAGGCAATAATTTCTGGTGTTTAGGTTTGATCGATTTAAAACCCAGAAGGTTAACAGAAGGTGATAAGGTGTGATAGCAGAGTAGGTAAATTCATTACCTGTGTCAGCTATCTTTTGTCTTGTGAAGTTCGCTAGATATAATACATTGGAGTTTTATTGTCCCTATAGAAATAAAAAAGTGTATGATGAAGTAAGTCTCAAGTAATATCATTAATTCTGTCAAACTAAAATTTATTTTTCTTTATTTTTTTTATTTCTTTATTTTTTTAATGTTTTTGTTGGTAAATGGTAAGCATAAACATCATTTATGCTAACAATTTTTACTTTCTCTATAGGCACTGTGTACATAGTGTATAGAGAATGTATTACACTCCACCAAAAAATTTGATACCGGGATTTCACCGGAAATATATGTTTTAGGGTCCCCTTTATCTAAAAAAAGCATTTTCGGAAAAAGATCCATGTGTGTGTGTCCGTGTGTCTGTGAACACGATAACTCAAAAACGAAAAATAGGTAAAATACCAAACTTGGTATTTAAGTTTAGCATCTTCCAGGGATGCGACACAAAGATTTTGAGAAAAATCCCCCCAACCCCAACTACCCTTTACATGGAACTTTTTTCAAAAATTTTGATTTTCTCAAAAATGGCTCTAACGATTTTGATTAAAATTTTGTATATTAAAGATATTTACCTGACAAATAAAATGTATATCTTGAATTTTCTGGGAATAGCCTCTGAAGAGTAGTTTGTTCTGGATGAATTTTACTAAATTTTGAATAACTGCTAAACCATAAGAGATGGACAAAAACTTACTACACAAAAAATGTAGAGCACATTAAAACACACAATTTATGTTATATACATTTTTTTCCGTGGAGTTCATCGTTTTTGTGACATTCCATATTTTTGCTTTCTGCTATGAAAAACTTGTACATTTCTTGTACAGGAATTTGTCAACTGCTGTCCATACAAACAAAGGAACTTCAGTGACATAGCAATCAGCTTTTGATTATCACTTTAGCCTATGGTACTCTCTTATTTCACCTCTACTTACAAGGAAGCAAGTAATATGGCTATTTCTGCTAATATTTTACTGATTAGCATGAAGTTAATAGAAGTATAAGCTTTTTAAGAATAATTTGTTGCAGGGATATAGAAAAAGTCATGTGAATGGTACACATCAGATTTTTTTCACTGTTGTTACATTAATGCTTACCTCTGTTATGACTTTATTCAGATTATTACTATTTATTAAATTACCGCTATCAAGAATGCTTTACAAGAAGGATCTTAAAATTTCATTATCGCTATTGTTTGTTTATGTAATTTAGCACTTCTTCCAATGACAAAGTTGTTTTTATTTTTCATGGAAGTTTTTGATGAAGAAACTCCAGGTTACTGAAGTTGATTCACAGCATCAGATTCTAGTAATATCCAGATTGGAAAAGGAACATACCAGTTTGCAATTGTACAAACATGAAACTATACTGACTACTGAGGAATTGCAGGAAACATACATCTGGCTACATTTCTTCTCAGCTTCCTAATGATGATCATCTTTTGTTTGCTAATAGTTACTGCCTAGTGGTCAATGATATGAGATGAGGCTGTCCTGTTTTTAAAAAATAGTATACCTATTAGCATATATGATGCAACAATAAAACTATAGAACAAATAATAGAAAAAAATATTTTTTATTTTATTAATTTGCTAACCCATCATAATTACCCACATAATTAATTACATCTACAAATATTTTAGTTCCTTAAAACTATCAAAACATTAATAGCTAACAGAAAATTATGTTAACTCTTAATTCCCTTTTACGGATCAGTTCCATTTTTGCTTAACTTTGCTTAAAAACTGACCTAAGCTTCTGTCATCCTTTCTAAAAACTCCCCTTAACCTGCTCTCTTATTCATCTTGCCACTTCTGCTCCAAAAATTCTTTCCTCTATAAATCCGTTTCTTGGTATTCAAATACAAGGTGCATCCAGAAAATAAGTTTCCTTATTTTTTTAAAAAAACAAAGATAAACATAGTTACATGAAAAATATTATTGGCAACAGGTACAGCAATGTTTGAACTATTTTTTGACATAATCACCAAAAGAATTGAGACACTTGTCATATTATGGGATCAACTTTTGTATTCTTATGTCATAGAAGTCTGCAGCCTGCGAATGGAACCACCATGTGAGTCATCTTCAGATCTTCATTGTCAAAATGTTGGCTGGAGGACAGGAATTTCTTGAGGTGAAAGAAAAGATAGAAATTGCTGGGAGCAAGATCAGGACTGTATGCCTAACTTCTGCAAAATAGTTGCTGTGTGCACCAAGCCGTATGTGGACGATCATTGTCCTGGATCACCACAACACCTACAGAAAGCATTCTACACCTCTTGTTCTGAATGGCACATCACAATTTCCACAGTGTTTCACTGTTTCATCTCTGGGCAGGAAGTTCATGAGCAGAAGACCCTTCCTGTCCCAGACCACCATGCACATCAGTTTCTACACTGGCCAGTCTGTTTGAATTTTGTCTTAACCAGAGATCCACTGAGATGCCAATGTATTGACTACTGCTTGATTTCCAGGCTAAAGTGAGAAATCTATGTCTCATCACCCATGACAATCCTGTCGAGGAACTCATTGCTGTCATTATGCTACTGCTGCAGAAATGTCAGTGCTGCTCCTAAAAATGTTGTTTTGTGCTCAGGTGTCAGGTTTTTCGGTACCCACCTAGAACATAATTTCTTAAACAGCAGGTGCTTAGTGTCAATTTCATACACAAGGATCATGATATCTGCAGAAAATGGCTGCTGAGCTCCAAGTTATGAAGTAATGGTTCTCCATGATGTGCTGCCACACCAACTCAACCAGGTGATCAACGATGAGAGATGGTCGTCCACTGCACACTTCATCACAGACACTTCCATGGAAAAAAGCCCACTCCAGCATTGCTCCATCTGTTTGCTCATGATGTTCTGCCCATATATCTGACAGAGCTGACAATGAATTTTGATGGGCACTATGTTTTATGCAATAAGTGTCTTTGACCAAACCTCACAGGCGGCAGGAGAACGAATAAGAGAAGTTATTTCAAAGCACTGCTGCCGCGCTACTGGCACCAGGTGGGACCTGTTCGGATCGGCATATGATTGATATGTCATAGATCTATTATGCAGGTACAATTTCCTGGTTAAATATGTTTACTTTAAAGGAAAACAAATCCAGAAACTTACTTTCTAGATGCATCTTGTACTATTAGCTCTAAATCATCCTTCCCTCCTCAAATGGAACACTGACTCTGTGGATGCCTTTTTTTCCCCCTATTAATCTCCAAACACCCATTCTTAACCATAGTATTCCTTCCTTTTGTTCGATATTTACCTTATCAACATATCTCCCTTTTCCATGTTTCTTTCATTAATATATAATGTACCAGACCTTTGTTGCATTATCCCACCATAAGGATTTTTGATTTCTATGTCTTAAAATCTCTTCCTTATTATTTTCCAAAATTTATTATAATAATTTGTTCTTTTCCATCAGTATACCCCCCATTACATTCATTTCAGGTTCATTAGGATGCCACTTGTCCATCTGGAGTTCGTAAGACTCTTTTCCTGATAAACCACACACTGCCTTAACAAATTATTCTTATCCAGATTCAGGATCCTTAACCAATATTTCAGTGCTGCTTCTATAATCATACTCTTCCTCGACACTCTTCCCAATTCCATCTGGCTACTTCTTTTGCCACTATTTGGTAAGCCCAATACTTCCCTAAAAGCATCCCAAGGACCATATCAATAGGTTCCCCCCAATTTAGTCCCCATATTTCTATTCCATGAAGCATTTTTGGTTCTACAACCATATTATAAATTTTTTCTAACTACTTAACTCGAATGTTTGGTTCTCTGTACTTACAACTTTTAATTGCTGCATGCCCCTTTTCCTTTTTGCACTATTAGTTTCTTTTGCTTTCCCTACACCCCAAGCCGTCTAATTTAGTGCCTAAGTAAATACTACTTATATTCCTTAATCCTCTTCTTCCACTTCTCATATTTATTCACTACTCCCTTCTTAAATACCACTGTTTGGTCATCATGATTCCATGACCTTTGTCTAGGTCTAAAATAGACCAAACAATATCCATTGCAATAACAGCAGATGCAGCTATGTCTAAGATCTCAGGCATGCAATATGATGGGGATTATGGGAGCTTGTAAGAAGGCATAGCTAAAAGCAACAAGCATCCTAGAACTTAGCTGGGATACAAAGAGTCCCTAGCTCCAGTGGTGTGATGCAAAAAGTTCCTAACATGTTCCCCAAAAATTAAGCCTTTATTTAGCATCACTCCTGGCTGCTCTCAGGTGGTATTTATAGTAAAATCTAAAGCCTTATGATTCGTTATTAAATTAACTAATTACAAGTCAAAAGAAAAAAAATTGTGTGTGGCTTTTGTACTAGCCCAGAGCTTGTCCAATCATGAGTCTTATACTGACCTGGGGCAGAAATTTAGCTATCCAACATGATATATCTTGGCCGAGCATGTGTGTATAGCTAGCTTTGTAAATCATAGCTGATTGTTGGCATTCATTGTTACATATGTGCAATAGTGAGTATCGGTACCACTTTAAGTTCTTTTGACATTGCAGCTGTGATGGTTAGCCCTGTGTGAGTGGATAGATGTTCTTTTGGGAGGTTATTTGATGTTGAAGCCATGCATTGTTAAGCCTGAGTGAGTTTTATGAAACCTGCAGTGCTACATATGCTTCTAGAAATCTCCAGCCATGTGACCAGCAGATATAAAAGGGACAATGAAACCCTGCTGCAATTTTCAATGGGAATGCATCATGTGCAGCAATAATTGAGTTTGTTGGGAATTTCATAGTGATTGTATTGTCGCTGCAACAAACATTGGAAAGAGACTATATGGATAATTGCTACAAAAGACAGTTATTTGTGAGCAGATTGTAATTAAGTTGTGGAAAAATAAAGAGGTGTTAGTTGAAGTAAGAGTTTTTGTTACAATAGGTATCTTGATTAAGAGTAGCACTCGGGTATACCAGGTACCTGGTCAAGTATGCACTGGACAGACAGGACCCCAGAAGAGCAATGCAGTGAACATAAAAGAATGTGTCAGGTTAGACTATTTAGATAAATCAGTTGTGGCACAACAATGCACTGAATTTGAACATAAAAATTTTAGATCAGGTAGATTAATTTATATAGCCAAAATTATTGGGACTTCTTTCTAGTATGCCCATTCTTACAACACTATAGTACAGTAGTTGACATTAATGATTCTTGCAATGAAATGATATTTAGGAAAGAATTTTGGGAAGGAAGCGTTCTAGGCCTCACCAGATGGTGTAATTAATTTAGTCCATTGAAATAATGATCAACAAGCACAATCTGAGATAATGGATTGGAAGCCTGGAATCAGGCATTACAAACTTACAAGAGAGATTAAAAAAAGTAAATCCTGTGAGTGCAGCTGCAACAACCTTAGCAGAGCAATTCCTAATACATACAATAGGTCATTACTATTAACATATACCATCCAAGAAATTATGAACCATTCTTGTTATTATTAAAATTATTATTATTATTATTATTATTATTATTATTATTATTATTATTATTATTATTATTATTATTACATTGTAATTATTATTATAACCATTATTATTATTATTATTTTTATTACTATTTTATTATAATTATTATTGTTGTTGTTGCTGTTTTAAAAAGATTGTGAAAAATTCAATTGATTGCCAGTCATAACAATGTCACTGGTATGCCAGAATTTTGTCCTGCAGGAGTTATTTTATATGCCAGTAAATCCACTTACATGAGGCTGAAACTCAACTTAAAATCCATTGCTTTGAGCCTGATTTGAACCCACAAACTTGGGATCAGAAAGCTAAAGCCTGACCAACTGAGCTGTCCAGACCAACACTTCAGTCCCACATTGACACACTCATGATTGGACAAGCCATAAGCTCATCATAGGCCACACATAACTTTACTTGTTTTGACATGTGATTGGTTAGTTTAACAACCAACAGCAGTGAACCTTTAGATGTTAGTATTAATATCACCCAAAAGCAGTTTTCTTTTAACTCCCTGAGGATGATATGCTGGAGTAATTTCAGTTTCATTGTTTACAACACTTCTTACATCATGTACATTCCCTGAGGAAGGTCATGGAGTCAAAATGGCTGAAAACTTGGCATCTGCTGACCAGAATACTTGGTTTTCTATGAAACTATGATTATAATCAACACATAGGAAGCTTTAAGCCTTTAATATGATCTGCATTTATTATCAAGTTTCATATTTACCTGCACCATGATGTCTTATCACACTTCTCAGCCTTTTGGGTTATTGTCATTTCTGTATCTAAGCTGCAAGTGCGCTGCACTGGACTACTATAAGCCTTTCTTGCAGTTGATAGCTCTCTAGCAGTAGGTTCCACATTTTCTGAATCATTTTCATCTCCTTCCAGTTCCTCTGGAACTAAAGGGACAGCAAAAGTATAAAAAGTACAAAATCAAAACATAATGCAATCACTAATTTGTAAAGCATTTAAAATGTTTAATTCATGTATTAACATATCTCACATATGTAAACATTGCATTTAAGGATCAACTTAATACATTTTTGAGACTTAATCCTTTTAAACAGCACTGGCTGCTGTTCAAATTATTCATTAGATGTTTGCCTTACAATGTACAGTTTAAGATACCTTTAGCAAGGATTCAATGATTAACATATTTTGTTATTCAGTCACATTTTTAGACATTTATTTTGTCTGCATTGGTACCAAAAGTTGATATGTAATTCACACAAGATGATCAAAGAGTACACAGCATTTGCAGTACCTATTACCAACATGAGATTCATTATTAAAAAAATTCCAGTATATCAACATCTCCCATAACAATGTAATGAGCACAAAAAATTACCATTTTTTGTACTTATTTATTTTTAACTCTCTCTACCTCTTACAAAACTAAATATTTTGTTTGTTAAACATGCTGAGAGTTAGCGATCATATCAGCGCCACATTATGCCAGAACATTGTTCTCCAGGAGTTCCTTTACATGTCAATAAATCTACTGGCATGAGGTTGTCACTTCCAAGCACCATCAGTCTGGGCTGAGTTTTAACTCATGATTTTGGAATCAAAAGGCCAGTTCTAACCAACTGAACCACCCAGATTGACTCTAGCATAAACAGTGTACATAATAAGTAGAGAAGATATTGCATTCCACCCAAAAATTAAAAACCAAGATTTCACCAGAAATACCTGCTTTGAGGTCAATTGAATAAAAAAAAGCACTTTGAGAAAAAGGTCTGTGTGCATGTGTGTGTGCATGCATGCGTGTGTGTGTGTGTGTGAACACCATAGCACAAAAACGTTAAGTTGTTTAAGTATTAAAATTGGTATTTTAGTTAGAGGATCTCTTGAATGAGATTCTTAAATTTCTCCATACTTTTAACGTTTCTGAAACTGGAAATCATCATTTGTTTTTCCTGACCAAACAAAGAGAGCAGAATTTTAATGTCTTCACAAAACAACCAGGTTTTAAAAGATTTAATTATCATTTTAGCTACCCTTACTTCTTTTGTACTTACAAGGAAATAAGTAAAAACACTATTTTTGTTGTTTTATTAATGTTTATTTTGATTAGTATGCAGAATATAGCAAAATAAGCTTTTGTAAAGACGATTGTTGTAGAATAGATTAAGAAAATAATGTGAATGGAACATATCATATTTTTTAATGCAAACAGTTAATACGTTTTAGAGAGTAAAGGAACCAAATGTTTTAATTTTTTAATTACAAAGCTGCTTAGCACCCCAAAAGATATGTTCATTGCATCAGTCTTCCTTTGAAATACTTTAAACTGTTAGCTGCTATGGGTTTTTGAACTTGTCTGCACACGTTATCTGTTGCACAGTACCGCAGATTCAGTCATTCTCAAATTCATCTGCATGAGTAATACCTGACCGACGTATTTGCAGTTTTTGGACATCTCTCCTTTCTTAATAAGATTTTTTGCTGACTGTCAATATTAAGTGTGAATTTCTGTTTGATGCCTGTTACCTCCTCCAGCAATTTTTTAGATATTTAGCTCTTTCACATATTGAGCTACAGTTAGGTATCCAGCCTGCTTTCGCTACAATTTTTTGTTTTCTTGAGCACCATGTAAAAGCTGTAAGATATGGTATTATTTTTTATTTTGTAATCAAAAGAATGAAAAGGAAATGTGTCTTAGCGCTTTTTTCAAGATCTCTGGTACTGTTTATCTTGTTTAACATTATGTAGATAGAAAATTTATCTTTTGTAGGAACAGTTTGCAGAACAGATAGAGAGGAACACATCAGAATCTAAAATAAAAAAAAATAAAATAAAATAAAATAAAATAATAATAATAATAATAATAATAATAATAATAATAATAATAATAATAATAATAATAATAATAATAATAATAATAGAAAAACAAAAAGTTTAATGTTTTGAATTAAAGTATAATCTTTTAAGTGTTTATTTTAGAGTATACAGGTACATAATTTATTATGCAGTAGGTTAATACTTTTATTATGATGTTAGTATTAATAAGATTGGAAGTTTGCAGTTTTGAAGTTTTGAAGAAGAAGAAGAACTGTCCTTAGTTTTTAAAAAAAAGAGGATATACATAGTTGATCATAAACTATTGATTTGTCAGTCTGCAGAGCTTCGTCTTTCTTAGCTTAACATCATGGGCCAAGCCCAGCCAAGACCAATGGCTTTCAAATGTGCAGCCCCATTACAATATACTCCCTGGCATTTAAAAGAACTATGAAACAAAATTCTGAATCCTTGCAATTGAAAGTGTTGTTAAAGATTTTTAAAAATAAATTGTTTGAAAGTTGGTTGTTAGTTCGTTTCTAATGTTTAGCACTTGGCAGTGAACCTTTTGCTCTCTTGCACTCCAGTATTTTGATGAAAGGCTAGCACTAATCCTGAAGGCTGGACAGTGAAGTAGGTGGTCTTGTTCCATTTCTTCTCTGAGTTCACAGATTGGATATAGAGGGGATTCAGTAATACCAATCCTATGTGAGTGTTTGTTAAGGCAGTCATGAATGATCTGTTAGTAGTCTAAAAGTTGCTACTGAAAATTTTCTTGATAGTGTAGAAATGTTGGATGTTTCATTTATAGATTTTCCCATCTTTTTCCTTTTGCTTGTGTTGCAATTTCTTCTTTAAATGTATTGCTATTATGCTGCAGTAATTATTTTTTTAATAGTGTTAAGATATAGGACCAGATTATTTTGACATTATTTTGCTGCTTTTTTGGCAAGAAAATCAGCAGTTCATTGCCTTTTATTCCACAATGTGCTGGTACCCATTGAAGTACCATCTTTTTTTTAAACTAGTTGTTTTATAATTTTGCGACATTCAGGGTTGTGTCAGAAGCAATGGCTACATTGCTGCTTTGGAATCAGATAATATTATAATTCTTTTAAATTTGCTAATCTGATATACCAGATTTTGTAAGTTGAGCAAGATTGCTAAGATTTCATTAAAATTTGTAGAGTTAATATTTAATTTCCTGTGAAAGAAAAATAATGAACATACTGCACCAGTACCAGAGCTACCATTATTTGATAAGCTGGATCCATTGAAAGTTAATGTTAGTGATGGATGCTGTTCAGTGTTCACCTTCTGTGTTGTTGTGGTTAAGGTTTGTATTCAAATAGCATCCTTTACAACTGACATAATAAGTCTTTAAAAAGCATCATGTTGATGTCAAAAACATTGAATTTATGATCTTTTCCTCCTCTTCTATTACATACTTCCACTGTAGCTGATTTCTAAAAAAAATCTGCTTATCAGATTTACATTTTTGTTCTCATCTTTAAACTTGAGTTCAACTAATTTTTCTCTTTCTTCCAAATAACTTATGATCCAAGTTAATGCAATGCCCCTTACTCCACAATTTGATGGTTTATGTCACAGTATATTGCGGTCAACCACATCAAAAGCTTTGGAAAGACCTAAAAATAGCCCCCTTACCTAATTCACTACTGTCTAGAATATCATAAATGCTGTCAACAAGGATGTGCTTTGGGTTTATCTATTTTAGTATCAATAATTCGTACTCATGGAAGTGATTATTTTAACTCATTTGGTTTATTACAATGTTAATAAATGTGTTGTATATTATTTTTATAATTCCTTTATGTTTCGTATTCATTATTGCTAAGTTAGTTGACTTGTTTGCTTGAAAGCCATATTGACACTTGTCAATTATACTACATTTATCCATAAATTTAATTAATTTTGCATAAAGTACCTTCTGCAATATTTTGGAAAAGGCTGATAATAAGGCTATAATTGTTTACTCCTTCCTCCTCACACTTTTTAAAAATTGGTTTAATCTTTGCTATCTTTAGTATTTTGGAGAACACTTAATTTTCCAAAGAATTATTAATTAAATGACAGAGAGGTTTAACTAGGACTCTGCTGTATTTTTTAATTATCTAATTGGAATTGTCATCCAAACCACAGGATTTCGTACATAAATGTCCTGATCTTGCAGAACATGTGATTGCGACAGAACAAACAGCACATGAGAAATGGTCGAAAGACAACACAAAAGTGGCAAGTTTGTTGACAAGTAGACTGGGGAAAGCTGTTGCTGAGCTCATGTTAACATGCAGCCAAACAAGTGAAATTTAGGACAAGTTACATGCATGATTCAAAAGAAGCAGCATGTAACGTTTAAATATGTTGATCAAAGCCTTTATTCGTGTTCAATGTAATGACAAAGAAGATATCAGCACACATGTCACAAAACTGCAAAAGCTTTTTGTTTATCTGAAAAATGTACTTAAAAAACACAAAGAAAATGTTCTTTCAGAATGAATTTTAAAGGCTGAATTTTATCCTTGCTTGGAAAAGAATACAATCATTTTAAAGACTTGTGGGGCACAATTCTGTCAGAAAATCACATGGTGAACTTGTTGATTGAAAAATTGAATTGTTTAGCCAAGCTATGGTGGAATTAGCTGCATTTTTTGCAGGTTGTGATAGCCCTGTGAACAAAAATCAGCAGAATCAAAGTCAAAATAGTGAAAAATCGAAAAATAATGTAGAACCTGCAAAACAGAAATTTTCATGTCATAAACATCAGTAGCTAGGCCACTGAGCACATGGTGTCCACTAAAAAAGACAGCTGGCAGCACTAAGCAAAAACAATCTGAAAAGAATGCTCTATTTTTGTCACGTGTCTTTGGTGCTTCACTTATTGAAACAAACAAATGGAACTGCGACACATCACGTTACTGCGAGTCAACAATATTTTGAATTTTATACATGATTTGCTGTTTCTGAAAAGATTTCACTTGGAAAACGAGGTGTAAGTATGCTGACTCATGGACCGGAACTAAAAATTCAAACATATTTGAGCAACTCCTGGGAAAAAGCTAAATTGAAAAATGCATTTTATGTTCCTGAAGCAAATGCTCATTCTGTCTCTGTGAAAGCAGCTGCACAAAAAGTTTTTTGTTCAAAACTGGATAATAAAAGTGTTCTACTTGAAGATAAAGCCACTGGATAAATGATGATGACTTGACATGTTATTAGTGGTTTGTATGAACTTGATATTCGTGTTATAAACCAGCACAGCAATCCAATCCAGGGACATTGGTTATGATGCAAGTCTATCAGAAAAGATTTGGTCATCAACACAAACAACACATGAAGAGAGTGTTGAAGCAGATGGACATAAATGTGGATGAGTGCAACAAAGGATTGTGATGGATGTGTTTTAGGAAATATAGGATGTGTTAAATCATATGACTTTCTCGACATCTCTGTAACAAATTATTGTTAAAAAACTTATTCTATTATCTACATCATGCCAGTCAAGATAAACATTAGCAGAAATTGTCATTATTTGGTCCCTTGTAAGTTGAAGGGAAAAAATTAATGTGTTCAATTCGCATGATATCCTCTAGCTATTCGGCAAACAAACCTTTTATTCAAAAGATTAATCCGTTATCTACATCATGCTAATCAAGATAAACATAAGCAGAATTAGTCATATTGCTACCTCCTTGTAAGTAGAAAGGAAATAAGAAAATACACAGGCTAAAGTGATAGTCTCATCCTTTAAAAACCAATCACTATGTGAAACAATTGAAATTCCAATCTCTTTGCTTTCTAGGAGTAAACAAACAAGAAATGAGAAGAAAGATGTGTTTTGTTTGAGAAAAGTATAAGTGGCTAAAATTGGAACTAATAATCCAGAATATCTCAAAAACAGTTAACTCCACCAAAAAAAATGTATATAATGTAAATTGTGTGTTTTAATGAGATCTACATTTTTTGTGTAATACGTTTTTATACATCTCTTACAGATATACATTTCATTTTTCATAAAAATATCAAAACTGTTAAAGCCATTTTTGAGAAAATAAAAAAATCCACATAAAGGGTAGTTTGGGGTGGGGGAGATTTTCTTGAAAATCTTCATGTCGCATTATTGGAAGATACCAAACTTGTTTTTGAGCTATGCACGCGCACACACACCTACACACCCAGACACACACATTTTCCTAAAAATGCTTTTTTGGACTCAGGGGGTCTCATAACATGTATTTCCGGTGAAGTCTCTGTATCAAAATGTATCGAATTACATTCAATAATCAATTGAATCAACCAAAAATAACTGGTGAACAAATCCACACAATGTGCATGGTCCAATGACTACTGAGTCTCTTGGAAAATCACACTACTATGTGTGTTTCAAAGATGATTTCAGCATTTTTGCCATATTTTCTTTTTGGAACAGTAAAGTGAGGTTAGTACTGTTTTGGAACAGTTCCTGAATGAAGCTAAAATAAAGGGCCATGTTATTCAACAAATTAGGTGCAATGGAGGAAAAGAGTTTGTAAACAAGAAAATTTCTGAATTGCTTGCAAACTGAAGCACAGAATACTGCATACTCCACCCTATACACTGCAGCAAAATGTTGTCCTAAATAAAAAAAAATATCAGAAATCTTGATTAAGTTAATTTTCCAAATCTGTAATTTGAGACTAGAACATAACCCCACAGGGTGCAAAAAGGAATTTTGCAAAAGTGTTAGAACATAGAGAATATTAAATAATAATTGATTCTAATTTTAGATTTAACATAAAGAATATTAAGTAATAATCAATTCTAATTTTAGATTTGTTTATAAATTATTTCAGGAAGTACAGACCATACTCTGCTGTTGTGCACATATTAATATATATATATCTTATTTATCTAACTCAAATATACCACAAATACTGATAGAAAATGTTTACTTAACATCTTGAATATAGTTTACTGAAGAGGAATGCAGGTACCTAATTTCACATTTATTTTATTTTTATACTGTGCATACCATCTCTGAAAATCCAGTATTGCATAAGCTTTTTTTTTTCTCCGCTAAATCATTTTATTTATTTGTTTGTTTTTATTTATTTACATACTGCCTTAGGTAATATCATTGTATTACTACTTTGACCTCCTATAACAACTGCTTAAATTTGAGGTATACATTAAAACTGTATTTCTCGATTAACTTAACATACATTCAGAATCTCATTCATATTTCCAGGCTCTTGAGGGTGGCGAATAAGAACAGCTTCAACAGCCTAGAATCAAACCCTGCATATTTTTCATGGAATCACAGAGAAAATGGAATTAAAGATGAATTATGCTCTCTGTTATGCTTACATCCTGTTCGTAAAATACTTTAATTGCAGGTATAGAATATTCAAGTTCAATGATAATATTTACTTCTGTTTTGTTCAGTTGTGGGATGAAATTCTGTCTATTCAATGAAGTGATTTTACTCAACTCCCAACAGGACATTCAAGGTCTAATCCTGTACAAAGATGCTGACGATCTTAGAGGATGTGTTGTCGCAATTATTTCCTACTCAGGTATCCTTATGATGTAATTATAGCTGTTTTAAATTTCACTGTTTTCCCATTACAACCAATGTATTACGCGCAGCCTAGGGAGTCTCTAGCCCTCCACCAGACTTCTTCATATTAACGACACTTTATCTGATCTGTGCAGCTAGGTGTGTAGGGGCTTGGGCATACTCTAAGAAGATGTATGCATGGAACAACCAGGAGGGTTTGATAATGGCACTGGACAAATATGTCCACTGAAGAAAAAAATGTAAATGGAATGTTATTTATGGACGTTCTTTAACTGCTGTGGTTCTCAGTGTCCCATTCTAAATTGGGCATGAAAGGTGTCTTAATTTTGCTCAGAGGCTTCTCTATCAGGCTTGAAGTTCTTTTACGTGTTGTAAATCTACAACACGGGACCAACAGCTTTACTTCCCTTCCGAAGGAAGCCATGTTAAGGATTTTTACACCCGAAAAAATCCATCATCCTCCGCCGGGTTTGAACCTGTAACGATAAAGGTTGGTTCGTGTGTGTTTAATTTTATTAATTTGTTTTATACTTTTCTATGTAGACTCTTCGCTCTTCTCAGCTTAATGGTATATGAGACGCATTCTGGATTTTGATTTCAACTACCTTCAAAAAATATTGTTGTTATTCTTTCTGAATTTATTGTAAATCTTGCTGATAAATAAACATACACAGAATCAAGTTAGAACGCTTCTTTTTCATAAAAATATATCTTTTACTCCCTTCTTGTTTCATTGTTAAGCAAAACGATCTTCCGTTTTCTTTACAGCCATTACAAATAAAAACATCTGTGTTGCCGTGCGTTCATTCCAAGGCAGTGTAATGTCTGTATGTTTATGCACATACGTGTAAGTCTTTCCGTCTCTCTTTCTATCATTGTTGTGATTGTTGGTCACAACTCCAGCCAACACATTATAAACTCTTTTACTTAAGCCTTTTTGCATTAGAATGAATACATGTCTTGCAAATATATTAATAACACAAATAAAACAATCCAGCACACAAAAAATTAACCGTTAAATGTATGCTTTAAGTTATTTAGCCAAATAAATAGCCAAGTTAACAATAATAAAATGATAAAATAAAAACCTTATATGTTATGGCTTGAGGCCTTAATATTGCTACAACCCGCGACTTTGGGTATATGAAGTTAGTATGGTAACCACTACACCACGGAGGGTGGCCTACTGAAGAAGAGTCTGTATGGGCTGAAACAGGCACTTCAACTACCATCAAGGAAACAGGAATAGTAGCAGCAAGTGAAGGAGTGAAGGAGTTGATCTGATTGAAAAGGTTGCTATCTGAAACTGCTAACCAAGACAAACCTCCTGCTCTTTACATTGACAATGCTGCTGCTGTGAATCTTTACAAAAATCCAGCATATCATCGAAAATCTAGAAGTTAGGCATTTCTATGTCAGGGAAAAATTTTTGGATGGTGTCTTTGGACTGGAACAAGTCCAAAGACACAAACCAATTAGCTGATATGCTGACCAAACCATTGGAGAGGGTCTGATTCGAGATGCTGTGTGACAAGATTGGGGTGCAGAAAATTAAATTGTGTAAAACAGTGCAATAATTTAATTACTCTTTTGGAGGAAGTATTAACATTAAAAGAAAAAAATTCAAGAATTGTAGCGCCATCTTGAACTGTAAAACTGTGCTGGCAACACTGTTTTCAATGCACCTTTTCGATATGTGAGCTGCAATGTATTTTGTCACTTAAAGACAAATAAATATCCTTTAGCAGAAGTTTAACAGAACGTTTGGTCATAGCTTTGATTCCCCAATTTACTGATATTGTTTGGGCATAGTGGTCTGATAAAAGGGTTTCCAAAACATTAACTTATAATAAGTTATTTCCTTGTAATGTCTATTTGGTGTAAGGTATTTTAGAAATATTTTTAACTCTAGCTGGTCCCTCTACAATTGGTTTCATTTCATATACTACTATATTTAGCAAAGATAACAATTTAATTCTATTGTTGCTTTGTTCCAAGGAGTCAATATTTAAGTCCCCAATTAATATTATGTTTCCGCCTAATTTTTAGCATGTTACCGCCTAGTTCTTGAGGTCTCAGGTTTGATTTACAGTTGGGGGCATTGATGATTATCTATTTTTGGGAAATTTTCCTGCCCATCCTAAATCTGGGTGTTGAGACTATTGTAAAAAAATGTGTATATTCTGCTTTAATATATATATATATATATATAGATAAAACCAAAATACCATAGATATAAGGTTAAATCCATGGAAGACAGTGAATGAATGATTACAGCTACTAATCAAAATGTTGCTTTCAACATCAAGGATTGTTATACCATTGCTTCTAACAATTTAGGGGGCACATAAAGTATTGAGGTAAATCTAAACTTGAAACCTAAGAAGTAATGTGATGTTTCATATAACTTATCTGCAACTAATCGCTAACATTTAAAAAACAAAAGCTGATATCTCTGAAAAGTTAATGCTACAAAAAAAGCTCATAATGCATAAATATGAGTTTTTTTACAAAGTTTAGACATGTCTGCTTTTTTTCTTAAACATGATTTTCTCTACTATTTACTATTTTTGACAAAGATAAAAAACTTTAAAACACAAAATTTAATATCTCAGAAACAGTTTAAGCTAGGGAAAAATTCACATGATATAGCTGTGTCTTACAGAACACGATCTTTTCTTTCAGTAGGATTACCCATATTGTGCCCCTTTCTACTATATAAAATTATTAGAAGTGAAAATATTTTTACATTATTGAAATTTTAAGGTACCTATACATTTTGTTTGTTGTCTTTATACCTGTAAGATATCATAAATTAATACAAATCATAACATTTTCATAAAAATGTAGTTTTGGTTAGATTTATTGGTTATCGGAAATCTTTGCACTACATCCCTGTAGGAACCTAACTTAAGTATGGGATTTTACACATCTGCAACTTTTAATTTTTGAGTTATGTTGTAAACACATGCATGCCCTCACACACACTTGCATGGACTTTTTTCAAAAATGTTTTTTATTCTAGGGGACCCAAAATGTTATATCTGTTATATCTGTTAAAATGTTTGTACAAACGTAATATGTCATCAGCCTATGGTCCATTCCAACCAGAGCAGAGAAAGTAAAATATAATTTGTTGAAATGTTGATTGCCATTATTGGGGTTTTTAATCATGAATAACCTTCCTAACAATTTTCATTCACGAAATAAACCTGGAATCAACAAATAAAATTAAATGGTCTTTAGTTTTGGATATATCTACTTTTGAAAAATAATGTTAATGAAAATATGTTTCTCATAGTCCTATTTTGGCGGTGGTGGTGGTGGTGATACTCACCCAAATTGCAACACAAAATTAGCTTGATGCACTGCAGAAGTATTTTCTTTACATTCACAAATTCACAATGAACCTAAAACATATTGCTTTCATTTTTATAGCTCCTTCCAATGGTGTTAGACAGGCTGCTGAAAGATTGCATTGTTGAATACCAGAACTTTTACAATGCTACACTCAAGAATCGCACACTTCCATTACGGCTGCTAAATATTTATTTAGAAATTAAAAAATGTAATAGCACTGAGAATTGTACAGCTATACAAAGTGGGTGAAATCCATATGTCCCCCTCCATTTTTATTTCTTGGACAAACATCTAATTTATATAGATACAATCCATTAATTAACTATCACACTATTACATTGGCACCAAAGGTAGTTTGACAAACAGCAGCAAGGTTTATTGCAAACAGAATTCACTATGCCTTCCTACTCTCCTTTCCCTCAGTTACTCTATAATCAGGAAATAAAATTGTAACATAATGTTGAAAATACAATTCAAGGTTTGAGAAAATTGCTGTGGGGTGTAAATTAAATCAGTGATTATTCATCCTTGGTTTACTTTGTTCTTTACTACAGAGTCAGAAGCAGAGAAGTAAGGATCTGAACCTAGTAATGTCTAATATGAATTTCTCTTTATTGATTTTCAATTCTTTAGCCAAATGAGATCAAACCCAAAAACAGACATTAAGGCTTTAAGGGCAATAATGGTTATGGCATGATGTTAAGTTTAAAAACTGGTATCAATTATAAGGAAATTTAGATTGAAGCAGTTATCAAAATATTATAAAAATACTTACGATTATCTAGAGATGCAGTTGCACGGAATTGGTGTCTATGACTAGAACCATGCTTGTTTAATGATGGTAAACGGAACCTAATGGCACTGCTGGCAGATAAAAATGAATCATTGACTCCAGTGTGATGGAATAGCTGATTGGAACTTTCGAGAGCTGAGAGATCAACCATAGAAGATGTGGCCGAGGGAAGAGGCTCCAATCTTCGAACTGCACTGCCACCATAATGAGGAGGTGTTGACACTGGACTTGAAACATCTGAGTCTTGAAACTGTAGAGACCCCAAGCTAAATAAAATATGTAAGAATATTGTGCTGTATAATATGCAAACAAATATTTTTTTTAATATCTGATGCGTTCCATTCATATGACTTATTCTACATCTCTGTAAAATTACTGTTAATAAGCTTATTCTTAAACATTAGCAGAAATGGTCTTATTACTTAGTCCCTTATAAGTAAAAGGGAAATAAGGGAATACTAGGTAAACCGATAGTCACTTGTTTTAAAATGTGGTTTCTATGGGATTGAAATCCATTTCTTGGCATGGCCAGGAGTAGACAAGTTCTTGTATGAGAAAAAGTTGAAGTATTTTAAAACTGAACCCAGTAACAAGAAATATCTAGAAAATGGTCAACTCCAGGAAAAAAATATTTATGACGTAAATTGTATGTTTTAAGGACCTCTACATTTTTTGTACAGTAACTTTTTGTCTATCTCTTATGGTACTGGTTATGCAAAATTCAAAATAATTCATCCAGAATAAAGAGGTCTTTAAAGACCACTCCCAGAAATGTCAAGATATACATTTTATTTGTTATGTAAATATTTTAAATATAAGAGATTCTAATCATAATCATTAGAGCCATTTTTGAGAAAATCAAAATTTTCAAAATTTCTTCCATTATTTTCAAAATTAGGAGGTGGGGGGAGCTTCTTGAAAATCTTTATGTCGTATCCTTGGGAGATTCTCAACTAAAACATCAAGTTTGGTGTTTAATAACCTTTTGTTTTTGAGGCATGCACGCATGCACCCCCCCCCCACACACACACACACATACCTTTTTCTAAAACTACTTTTTTTGGATACAGGAGACCCTAAAATGTCTATTTCTGATTTCCGGTGAAATCTCGGTATTGTATTTTTGGGTGGAATGTAATACCTTCTCTATACATTATGTACATAGTACATGTAGAGAAAGTAGGCAAATCCAGGTGATTTACAAATTTATTTTGTTAAGAGAATATATCCAATGCCAGCTTACACTTTTGAAAACTTTGCCCCAACAGCTCAGTTGGTTAGAGCAGTGACACAGAAAGTGAAGATTCATGGTCAAATCCTAGCTATGGTATTGAATTTTTCTAGATGACAGGGCAAGTGTAAAACAATTAATTAACCTTGAAACATGTGAACTTTGAAAAATGTTCTTTTAACAATATGTGGCATTAAATTTACGATAAAATTACATGTAGTAGGAACTTTATTATGCCATTTTGACAAATAAAGCACATTATTATTGTTGAATATAAATTATATTAACATATTTCACTTAATTGTTGCAACAACAGTAAATAAATTGAAAATTAATAACATATTTTTTTATGCTTTTTATGTTTTTAGGTCTATTTTTGCAATTATCTGATATTTGTGTTACTACTTTTTCAAGGTATATGCTTTTTATAAATTTCCATGGATAATTAAATAAAGAAAAATTTCCATTTTTCTTTATGAAATCAAAAGTAGTGCTAGGCTAAATTCCTCCTCTGTTAAATGTAAAAAGAAGCTAGTAACAGTGAAGAATAACACAAATATTAATATAAAAATAATAGTTGCAACCAATCTTCACTTATCTTTTGGAATCCTTGCCTGGACTAGTTTCGCAACGATTTCATTGCATTATCAACATTATCAACATCAAAAAAGAGACCAAAAGGATATGTTGATAATGCAATGAAATCGTTGCGAAACTAGTCCAGGCAAGGATTCCAAAAGATAAGTGAAGATTGGTTGCAACTATTATTTTTATATTAATATTCCTCCTCTGTTATTTATTTGATTATGTATGCATACTATTTCTTCCTTTCTAAGTGTTTTACATTTGTAAATTAAGTGCTCTAGTTTGGCTGACCATATTGGAAGTATAATGTGGATTTTCAAAATTATCAAAATTATCTTGAAATAGTGGAGGTAAGATTTTAAAATTCCATAAATACCTCTGGATATAACCTTATTACTATAACAACTTCCACAGACATTTGTGCATTATGGAGATGTCTGGACAAATTGTAGGACCAAAATAGCAAAAAATATAGTGAGGAGTCCAAGACTTTCTTGCATATATTTTATTATCTTGCACACTAAGATTCTTCTTTTAAGTTACACGGGATATTAGGAAAGTCAACATCAAAAATCATGTTATCCTTTTTAGGAAATACATAACTGGAGTTAAAAGGCAGATGCACAACAGCCTATATGTTGGACCCCCTCATTTTGCATCCACACCTAGACCCATTCTGTCGTCATTTAGCTTCTTATTCACCATTGCAGGCGACACTAGCAGATGATAGGTACTACTTTATAGTTGACTGATTACAACAGAGGACCCAACATGCTGTAATATGGGTGATAATAATAACAACAACAGCTATTATTATTGTTCTTGTAACTCCCTTCTCTTAGAATGACCAAGATGAAAAAAAGAGTAATGACTTCACATTTCAGAAATGGTTAGTTCTACAATAAAGCTGTATATGACGTAAATTGTTTGTTTTAATGAGATCATAATTTTTTTGTGTAGTAAATTTTCAATACATTCATAATGAAGAGGATTTCAGGGGTTATTTGCAAGCAATTTAAGATATACATTTTATTTTACATGTAAATATCTTTGATATACAGCATTTCAATGAAAAACTTTATAGTTATTTTTGAGAAAATCAAACATTTTGAAAAACATTCCATTTAAGAGTGGACTTTCCTAAAAATATATGTTTTATTAATTTGTTGAGTTGGTTTTTTAACACTACGTCACTTAGATTGTTATTATGAGGGACTAGTTTCAAAAGCATATGCTTTCATTTTCAACCTCACGGGTCCAAAAATCCTAAAAATCTTCAAGTTGCATTCTTGGAAGATGCTGAATTTAAACACTTGTTTTTTAGTTATGCTGTCTACCCACTTTCTTGTACACCTACATACAGACCTTTTTTCTAAAAATCTATTTTGGATCAGGGTCCTCAAAACATGCATTTCTGGTGAAAGCTTGGTATCAAGTTGTTGGGTGGAATACAATACCTTCTCTATCTACTATGACCATTGTACATATGTGCTAGAGAAAGTAAAAATTGTATGACAGGCATAAAGATTTACTTTTTGTTGATATTGTTACAAAAGGCTTTATAATAATAATAATAATAATAATAATAATAATAATAATAATAATAATAATAATAATAATAATAACAACAACAACAACATCTGTTGTTGTAACTCCCTTCTCTTAGAATGACCAAGATGAAAAAAGGAATAACGACTTCACATTTCAGAAATGTTTAAGTGTTGGAAACTTTAAAACCAAGGAATATTTCAGAAATGGCTAGTTCTACAATAAAGCTGTATATGACATAAATTGTGTGTTTTAATGAGATCATAATTTTTTTTGTGTAGTAAGTTTTCAATTCATTCATAATGAAGAAGACTTCAGGGGTTATTTGCAAGAAATTTAAGATATACATTTTATTTTACATGTAAATATCTTTAATATACAGCATTTCAATGAAAAACATTATAGTTATTTTTGAGAAAATCAAACATTTTGTAAAACATTCCATTTAAGAGTGGACTTTCCCAAAAATCTTTGTGTTTAATTCTTGGAAGATGCTGAACTTAAACACTTGTTTTTGAGTTATACTGTCTACCCACTTTCTTGTACACCTACATACAGACCTTTTTTCTAAAAATCCATTTTTGGATCAGTCCTCAAAACATGCTTTTCTGGTGAAAGCTTGGTATCAAGTTGTTGGGTGGAATACAATACCTTCTCTATCTACTATGTACATTGTACATATGTGCTAGAGAAAGTAAAAATCTTATGACAGACATAAAGATTTATTTTTTGTTGATATTGTTACAAATGGCTTTATCATACTTTACAATTCAATGAGTAATTAATTGTTCATACTCAGTTCAGTCTTGACCTGCATGAAATTGCTAGAAAAGTAACATTTAACATCTGCATAATGTTTTTATCTTTGGTACATAGAGAATGGCCATTTTGCATTCTCATAACTTTGAAATAACATATCCCAATGGCAACATACAATTTTGTAAATAGGTACTTTAAATCCCAGGCTTCACAGTAAATCAGTGATAAATACATTGTTCTTCTACATATACCTTGTCCAAGCTAAGTTAGAAAGGTAAAATCTGACTGAAAGTTTTAATGCCAAAGTTGGGATCTGAATCACTGATCTTGGGCTTTATTCTGATCATCTAATTGTAAGCTGTATAACATTCCAACATGTCGGCACAACAATAAGCACCCCAAAACTCTTGTTTTCTCCAGTAATCAACAATGCATTTCAAATTAATTTTGAGATAATACATCCCTATGACAACTTATATTTTTGAGTAATAAAGTCCCAAACTTCATAGTTAAGCACTATTAGATCAATCAGTATTAAATTAATTCTTCTTCCACACATTATCTGTATAGGTTAAGTTGGAAAGGTCCTCAGTTTCCCTCTTTGGTGTAGTGGTTACCAAGCTAGCTTCTTTTACCAAGGTTGAGGGTTCAAACTCTGCAGAGGACAATGGAATTTTTCAAGCATAAAAAGTCTTGGAATGGCTTCCTTTGGAAAAGAAGTAAAGCTGTTGGTCCTGTGTCATAGATTTATAGCACATATGAGGGACTCAACCCTAATAAGAGATCTCTGAGCAAAATTAAGCAGTCTCTCACACCCAACAAAATGGTATGCTGAGAACCACAGCAATTATAGAACATCCATAAATAAAATTTCATAAAAAAAAAATCCTTAAACACGATCTGAACCATGCCTATACAGTACAACACAAACAACTTTAAAATATCCACATATTATCTGCAGATGTTTGACAAATTCAAGAAGATTTTCAGCAAACACATCCAACTGGCTCCAGTTAACAAATAACCATAAAAATACACTGGCACAAACCACTGAAGATATCATTCTTCCAAGTAAAAACAAAAATTGCCATTAACCAAGTACAATGAAATATCCACAATGATGTAATTCTCTGTAGTCTAGGGGTAACATGCTAGCCTCTGATTTGCAAGGTTGCAAGTATAAACCCAGCAGAGGATTTGGGTACAAAATTCCTTAGCTTGGCTTCCTTTGGAAGGGAAGTTAAGCCTGGTTTCATGTCATAGATTTACAGTATGTAAAACAATCAACCCTGATAAAGAGACCATTGAGAAAAATTAAGCAGTCTTTCACACCCAATATAGAATGGGATGCTGAGAACTATAGAAGTTAAAGAACGTCCATAAATAGAGCAGTTTTCAATTTTCCACAATCACATTTATGTAGAAAAAACAAAGAGGAAGTTAGAAATAAGAATCAAGAAGAACGTTAAAATTATAAAATACAAGCATTTAGAAAAATCTGTGGTTGTCACCTATTTTGGAAAAAAATTACATAAATTGTTAACTAAAACTATTAAAACAAACAACAAAAAGCGGTGGAAAAATATTTTCATCTTAAAAATAAAAACAATTTTATATTCCCCAGGTTGATTTTTTGTTCAAGAACTACCACCAGAGCAGACTAAGGATGAACGTCATCAGTTAACTACCAAGGATCAATTGAGTTGGGTTAACGATGGATGAAAGTACAGTCCAAAGTATGTTCAGGGAAGTTTAAAAAGTGAATGTTGTTTTATTTCATTAAAATCCCCTTTTAAATGATTTCAACAATACTTTCATCAATTTTCACTTTATGAAATTGTAAGAGGGCATGTTTAGACAAAATGCCAGTAATGCAAATTTCTATCATGGTAGTCAAGGTTTAAATATTTATGGAGTGAAGATATGGGGAGGACAAGGATATGATTCATAGTAACTTCAGTACACAAATCATGGTCTTAAACAATCAGAACTGAAAGAATTTGAATCAAAGGGAAAGCATTGGAAATAGTACCAAAGGGAAAATACTGGAAATAGTATCAAAATATTTGTTTAGAATTAGTAATTTAGGTGAGAAAAATACTTTGCATCAGTATCTAAGAATTCAGCAAAGTTTTAATTGACTTGCTAGAATAAAACTGGTTTTGGAGATATTTGGGTAGTTAGAAATAGGTTCCTAGAAAGAAACTAAATTAAGAATCAAGGAATTTGAAAGACAAGAACTATATAGTAGCATTAATTTTAAAACTTCATACAAAATATACACATAAAACCGAAAATCTTTTGGAGCAGAGCATATTATAGAAGAACACAACAAAGTAGTAACAGAGAAATTTGAATTGACTAGAACAATAAGTATGGCATTGAAAGGGTTAAGAGTAATGGGAGATTTAAAACAATATCCACTTTGGAACCAAAAGGAAGATTAAGTTTGCATATTTGTGTGTGTGTGTGTATATATATTGATTTTACATCAATATACAGAATGTTTCAAAAATACTGGGCATAATTTCAGGTATGTATTTCCCACATGTAGACAATCAAATTAGTTCATTATAACATGTGTCCAGAAATGCTTCATTTCCGAGTTATGGCCTTCACAACATTGAAATTCACTGGAACGTTTTTCTTTCCGCAGGTTGTTGTCATTACAGAAGATGTTCAAAATGTCCACCTCCTGCTTG
Organism: Hymenopus coronatus; assembly: GCA_030762935.1. Taxonomy (NCBI): domain Eukaryota; kingdom Metazoa; phylum Arthropoda; class Insecta; order Mantodea; family Hymenopodidae; genus Hymenopus; species Hymenopus coronatus. Next base: position 149,924,915 of record CM060882.1, on the reverse strand, counting down.
AATACAGACCTCACATCGATGTCTCATTGACCTGCGAACACGATCCCAAACTCCAGGAGTATTGCGTATGTCCTCACAACTTGCCACAATTCGATTCCGAAGGGATTCCAAATCCGGCACCGGAGACGAATAAACCAATGATTTTAAATGGCCCCACAAGTAGAAATCGAGAGGGTTCAGATCAGGTGAGCGTGGAGGCCAAGCTATTGGGCCACCTCTACCTATCCATCGATCAGGAAACCTTCGATCCAAGTACCGGCGAGCCGTAAGACTGAAGTGTGCAGGAGCGCCATCATACAAGAAGTGAATGTTGATGATTGATCAGTGGAGTGTCTTCGAAAACGTCAGGTATGGTGTTTTCCAGGAAGTTTGTGTACGCCTGCCCCATAAGTATGTTTACAACTACATGGGGTCCAACTAATCGATCACCAATGATACCGGCCCACATGTTGAGGGAGAACCGCACCTGGCGATGAGATTAAACAGTTGCACGTGGGTTTTTATGCGACCATACATGCTGATTGTGGAAATTTGTTATGCCATCTCTTGTGAACTGTGCTTCATCTGTAAATAATACGACGGCAGAAAAGTTCGGATTTACGTCACACTGCAGCAAGAACCACTGACAGAACCTAACTCGTGCAGGGTAATCTGCTGGTGACAGGGCCTGTACACGTTGCAAATTATAAGGATACAATTGATTCTCGTTCAACAGTCTCCAGACAGTCGTATGAGGAACATTGACTTGAAACGCTAACCGTCGTGTGCTGATAGAAGGAGTCCTGTACACAGCCTCCAGAATCTCCTCCTGCACTTCTGGAGTTGTAGATCTTGGTCGTCCCCTTCCCAAACCAGGAGAGGTGAATGTTCCATAATCGCACAGACGGGAATGGAGACGTACAAATGTCTTCCGATCTGGACATTGTCGCTGTGGGTACCTCTCCTGGTACAAACGACGAGCCAGCGCAGCATTGCCGACCACCTTACCGTACATGAAGTGTATCTCTGCCAGCTCTTGATTTGAACACATGTCGCACAGTCTTAACGCCTAAAGAACACTGAATGTAACCTTCCTCAGAATGAACTATCAGAGCGCCCTCCTAATGTCTCCTTTGACGGCAAAGACCTGCGGAAAGAAAAACGTTCCAGTGAATTCCAATGTTGTGAAGGCCATAACTCGGAAACGAAGCATTTCCGGACATGAACTATTTTGATTGTCTACAGATGGGACTTTCAATGTTGTAAAGGCCATAACTCGGAAATGAAGCATTTCCGGACACATGTTATGATGAACTATTTTGATTGTCTTCATGTGGGAAATATATACCTGAAATTATGCCCCGTATTTTTGAAACATCCTGTATAAGGGTGAAATATTTTATTGGTGTAAAATCAAGAAAGAACATAAATGAGGCACAAAATTATCAAAAGTAACACCTAAATTTCAAATATTTCCTTTTTTTTTTTTTCATTTTTAAAAAATATTGAAGAGCCTCCTCATCCAGTAACGTGTATCTTGCAACAGAAGAAAGATTTACTGAAAATTAAAAACGAATTCACATCTCTCTGTGACTTGGAACTTATTTTATCGGTAATGTATTAATATCCTGCATTTTTGCTCCAAAATTGCACAGCACTTATCACAGAGTATTATGTTCTCCAGGTTAACACTAAAAGAGTTAAAAGTTGCTTATTTCTTTCTAATGTGTAAAAGTGCCTACAGAAAAAGAAATTAAACACTTAACACTTGGCTCTAACAGAGCAATGACTTTAAAAACATATTTTTTTAATTACTTTCTGCTTGCAATGATGCTCCATAAAATGATTATCATCAGATCAGTTGTGTAGCCAGAGGGAACCAACCCACTTGCTGGAAAAAATTAATAAAATAAGAGAAAAATGTAACTTTAATCTGACTGATGGACCTTTAAGAATATAAAATTAATGTATCTTTTTTGTAATATTTCAACTCAAGATTAATTCATATTTATTATTTGACTTTATATAAATTGTTTAATAAGGAATATATATAATATTACTCCCCCATTAATATTTTTCTTGCTACGCTACTGCATATGACAAATTAGTGATCATTATCAAAGCTCTTCAACTTTTTAAAATTAAAATAAATCTAAATGAATCACTTACCTAAAGGAGCTCGGAGGGCGGGGACTGGTCTTGCAGGCTGTGCCAAAAAGAGTACGCTGCCGTTCCCGAGGGGTGAATGGTCGCTTTGTGTTAACTGGACGGATTGAAGCTGCCATCATCCGTCCTGCTCTCAGCTCCCCTGCTGTATCACGTTCAATGGCTGCACGAGCCTCACTAATTATTTCAGCACTTGTTTTCTGCATGAAGGGTGGTGGGGCATAGAACGGAACTGCCACCTTATTAGGACTAGGTGTTCTGTGAGTTTGAACACTCTCCATTTCACTCCATCTGCTGATAAAAAAAAAAAAAAAAAAAAAAAAGACAATACTTGAAGAAAATTAAAAAAGAAAATTTGATGTACTTCCATTCACATTACATTCTCTATATTTTTTGCAAACAAGTTATTCTTGCAAGGATTATTAAATAGTACTAATCAACATAAACTTTACCAAAATTGTCTTATAACTTAGTTCCTTACAAGTAGAAGGGGATAGTAGGGGGCCGCTACAAATCGATAATCCCATCACTTTTCGTATTATTTCAAGAACAAATTACTCTAATGCGAAGAAGACACCTTATTAAAACTTTTACAACACTTGTTCACTTATATTTGTCAGTTTTTTTCAACTTTTCAACTGTTTATATTAATCACTATTTTACTCTCATCGCCTCTGCATCACTTTATTTTAAATTAATCTATGTTTTAAATATAAACCCCAAAACATCATGGGAACATTTCCTCTTCTATCCTTATCTCTCCGCATGCTGCCAACATTCACAAAATGAGCACAGCGAAGAAGCGGCAACCAACATCTTAAACCGAAAAAAGTATTATAACACCAGTCATCATGATGTGGGACAATTATTTGAGAGCTCTAAACCAGGGATTGTAGGCTCGGAAGTCCTAAGCCATAAGGTGTTGCACAGGGGTTCAGTGTCAATTGGCTATTACATCAGCGCCCTCACACATCACTCGGCTACACGGGTTTCATAGGGGCTTGTTCTTCACAGATCCTTGTTTGTTCTAATTTCTATTGCTAAATTTTCAATATCATTTGGAATATTGCTATATCCATATTTTTATTTCCTAGGTTAGCAACATCTTTTAACCGCCGCTTTTTTGGTACTTTTTTTTGTACCTTCAAGTTGAAAATGGCGTTGCTTTGCCATATATAAGCCAGCTGACATACAGGGTAGAGAGGTAAAATTATTTCGTCGAGCAACATCATCTGCCTAATATGTTCCTGCTCAGTCGCCTTCCGTGGTGTAATGGTTACCATGTTAACCCGGCGGAGGACGATGGATTTTTTCGGGCGTAAAAATCCTTAGCATGGCTTCCTTCGGAAGGGAAGCAAAGCCGTGGGTCCCGTGTCGTAGATTTACGACACGTAAAAGAACCTCAAGTCTGACAGAGAGGCCTCTGAGCAAAATTAAAGCGGTATTTCACGCCCAGTATAGAATGGGACGCTGAGAACCACAGGAGTTAAAGAGCGTCCATAAATAAAACGCCATCTTCTTTTTTGTTCCTTGCACCTTCAAGATTACGCTGGACATCAAATTAATTGAAACCCGTAAGTTTTTAGCTAATAAAACAGTTGTCACTAGGTTTGGGAGTGAAACCGTAGAAGCGTGAGTCATGACTTTCAAAAGTTGTCTCTATGCAATTGTCATTAAAATTTGGTTCTCTCTCCATCGGATTAAAACAGATATGAAATGGATGAGGACTTCGTTTGACAAAAAGATAAGTATTTTCAAACTGAAACTAATCTCTGAAATGATTAGCTCTAAAAAAAAAATTGTGTGTGTTACTAGATATACATTTTTGTGTAGTAAACTTTTGTACACCTCTTGCAGTTTACCAGTATAATTGGGTGACCAGACGTCCCGTATTTTACGGGTTCGTCCCTTATTTTGCTTAAGTGTCTCGTTGTCATGACAAAATATTTACCGGACGCATTTTGTCCCGTGTTTCAATAATTATCCTATTATTTTAAATATCGTCTCCCCCCCCCCCCCCACATCTTTATTTTCCGAAGCTTCTACTTGCTTTCTTAGGTGGCTACTGCGTCCAGCTCATGACGTAGATTACTTGGTTTTCATGTATATCTACCCAAAGAGCATCTAAAATATTCTCCATGATCACACCAAATTGAACAAGACACGAATTTTAAGTTCTTCGGTTGGTAGTATGTAATGCTTTTAAACGTAAGATTATACTTCCGCTTTGTTTTGCGTTGATTGTGTTTCCGGTTGCCGATTGCCGTGTGCAGAAGTGTTATATTATTGCATGCAATTTATCGCAATTTTTCACAGCAATGCTCAGATGAAAATGTATTTTTCGGAAGAAATTAAAGAAAAGTTTCCATTTCTATAACTGGAACCGCAATCCAAGAAATTATTTTGCACGTTGCTTAATATAATGTTGATTATCTATATGTAAAACATAAGTGTAAGTGCAAGGTGAATGTGCTTGGCATGAATCATTTGTCTATACACAAGTCTGTTGTCTATTGCTGTGGCACATGAGTGCATGCATAGCTCTGTTTTGCAGCCAAACAAGGGTAAGATGTGCGCATTACCAACCTTAAGGAATAAATAAAGAATATTATGAAGCCAAATGGAAAAACATAAAAATAACAATGTAATAAGTATAAAAGCATACCAATCCATGTGGAAACCAGTATTAAATGCTTGCATCTTAATTAAGTATACAATTTTAGGGTATTTAATAATGATTTCATTACAATCCAATTATGAAATAAATGCATGTTCATTAAAACCGCAGAGATGAAAGATGAATGTTAAATTTTGAATTCCTTAGGATCTTTGCATATTACCTATTTTGAAAACTATGTTGTCTTTTAAACCACAACTGGTATATTATAAGGAGTTTCTCATATATTGGTTGCGCGGATAATTTGAGTTTTAGATGAGCTGATCCCTCAGAAATGCTTTGACTCCAGTCCTCTCCTCTCCTAAATAATTCTGCTACACTTTAGGCTTTATTTTAGAAAAGGTTTATTTTATTCATGATTAAGCCCAATTGTTGAAATTAATAAAAATGTTTGTAATTATTCAGAACGAAATGAATAACAAAATCCTCTAGAAAAAAAAAAGGAGGAAAATTACTATACTTCTTAAAGAAACCATTTCCAAAATTAACATTTAACTACATCCTCAACATTTAACTACCGTACAGAAAACTAGTTTAGACTACATTTAAGTTCTCAAAAACAAAAAAAAAAAAAAAAAAAAAAAAAAGTGCGATAAGCTATCGGAGACACTCAAAATTTATAAATTGTTCCTATAGGAGCAAGAAATTAGAACCGTTTCAGTCAAACGGGACATGTGGTTAGCCTTATTTACTGTCCCATTTAGCCCCCTACTCTCTTTATATTGGTCTTTTACGTCAAGATAAAACATACTCCTAAACACTTGTGAGCTTTGTTCACTGGGACATTTTGTCGCTTTCCGTGGTGTAATGGTTACCATGCTAACTTCTTATACCCAAAGTCGCGGGTTCAAATCCGGCGGAGGACGATGGATTTTTTCGGCCAATTTAGAATGGGACCATAGTAGTTAAAGAGCGTCCATAAATAACACGGCATTTCATTTCATTGGGACATTTTCATATATAAAATAAACTCAGAACAATAATTTCCGATATTTCCCCCCATTGTAGCCAAGATTGAGAAAGATCAAATTCGTAAAACTATTTGAGTAAAATATGTTGCTGAATAAACGAGCGAACGCACACCTCTCTAGCAGCGATGTTGGCTCCATTGTTTATGATACCATGATATGATGTTGCCAACCACAGGGCGGAAATGCAGTGCATTTTGCAGAAGCACGATTTGTGACCAGCCGCCTTCTTGCGTTACTAAACATTACCAAATACACCATACGCAACATCTGTGAAATTAATTGTTTTCCCAAGTGTTTAAAGTAAAAACCGAATGGCAATGGAAGGGGAGAGATCTCTAGTTGAAGGAATACTATCACGATTTTCGGCCTGCCAGAAGTTATTATTGATAAATTGGTATTTTGCAGTAAACATAGCGGCAAGGGCATAATTTAAGTTTCTAATTTTTTAGTCTAAAACTGAAGGAGTGCAAAGTTGAGACTGTTAGTCGGCCTCGCTACTATGATTATTGTTATTTTCATCAATTGTTAATTAGCTAATGTATTTAAGAGTGTTAATCAATTATTTTATATATTTAGAGGTGTAAAGATAGCTTCTAGTAAGCACGGCTCAGAGTTGTTTACCCAAACTTGGCTATTGGAAAGGGGAAGGCTCTTTGTGATACATTTATCCATTGTCAATCACGTACATGGTGCATGTGCGTGCAATAGTGAAATAAGAGATGGTGAAGACCCAAATTGTAGTGAAATGAGTCTTTTTCCACTGTGTGATGTTGGTCACGTGGATGTTATGATGCATTATGGGTCACATCAGCGCCAAGTTCGCGGTCTTTCTGACCAATCAGAAAGAAGCAGCCATGACAGAAAATCTACTATAAAAGTAGGAGATTGTAGGATCACAGGGCGTTCACACTCACTCAGTTAAGGACATTTAGGCAGTCAGTTACGTACGTCAAGACACACGCAGTTATACTCATCAAGGCATTCAAATACACTACATACAAGTAACCTTTAAGTTCAAGGTGCATACTTGTTATAAGATTGTCAATACGGTTTGAGAGTAATAAGTGAAAGTCTTAAGTTTATTGAGTGAAATTAATGTACGTCGTTAAAGAAGGAAAGCTCCCAGAAACAATTGCAGTTGGAGTGTAAAGCAAAGTGCTTGTCGACATGTCTTCTAGTCGGGAATAAACGAATAGTTGAAATAAAAGTGTGTGTTAACTATTTCGTAAAATCACTCCCAAGCTACCCTCATTGTTTCCACTCGAGTGAGTTAAATCTGCATGTAGACTGAGCTGAGCCAGAGGTAATTCAGCGGTAGTAGAGCTTCTGAACAAGTTACGTGGAGATCTACTCTTTTGGTAGTGGAGTGAGTCTAGAGGCACCCGTCAACGTAAGAACAATACAAACTGCATACTTGGCTCTTCAACGGGGTGTTAAATAACGCTGTATACTTTACATATACAACGCGGTGGGTTTTGTCCGCTTCATATTTGGCGACCATCGCGTGGAACAATAAATCCGCCGCAAAGTATCAGATGTTGACCAAACCTTATTGTTTGTCTCTCATGCGTACAGCCATTAATTCTACTACATGAATACATAAATAAGTGCACACCAAGAAAGGTTAACAAGTAACGATACCATTCCAAAGTTAATAATGACTATCACTGTGGACTGCATGTATTGCATTCCGAGTCAGAGGAACACGCCCCCTATTCTCACGGTTCTGGTATCATAAGCACATAATGTGATACTAATTTTTCTCGCGATAGCTGCTAAATGGGCGAATTAGCAACAAGTTTCTTATAAACCGGAGTAGGTTGACAATTTTGGCTGCTTCTCAACGGTCTTTCCGAGTTGGAAATAAAAAGTCTAACAAACAATACAGAATCGTTCTGTTGATAATGTATAACATATTTCACTAAGTATACCACCGAAAAATAACCTTTGCTTGTTTTTGCTTTTCGAGAAACTACAACCAAACACCACACACGTATTGACTATTATACTGGTTTAAAATGTACACTCTAAATTTACTGCTTAATCGAACATTTAACACCTCAAGATCACTTTAATAACGTATTGAACGAATTGAAGCAAATTCCCCTTTCCTTGGTTTTGCTTCCGCTATTCGAGAAACTACAACGAAATACAAAAAAAAAAAAAAAAAAAAAAAATGGCGTGTTATTCATGGACGCTTTCTAGCTACTCTGGTTCTCAACGTCCCATTCTAAATTGGGCGTGAAAGATCGCTTAATTATGCTCAGAGGCCTCTCTATCAGGCTTGAGGTTCTTTTACGTGCCGTATATCTACGACACGGGACCAACGGCTTTACTTACCTTCCGAACACCCGAAAAAATCCATCATTCTCCGCCGGGTTTGAACCCACGACCTTGGGTATATGAAGTCAGCATGGTAACCATTACGCCACGGAGTACAACCAAATACCACACATATATTCATCATTATTGCGACTTAAAACCTATATTTCAAATGTACTGCTTAATTGACATTTAAAACCACAAAATCTAATTTTTGGGTGCACATTAGCGCACTAAAGTCATACTCATCTGAAAAGTGTACAATCAAACTATGGCGGCTTGTCAAAAACGTGCTTCACCAACCAAAATTCATAAGGATAGGAAATGCCCCATCCTTAAGCATTGTGGTTGGTGAAGCACGTTTTTTGTCAAGCTGTCATCTTGCGTTATTGAGCTTTTGAGACGAGTACCCAAAATTATAATTCACGTCTTGAAGCTTAATTTCTAATCATACATATGCCTTATAGTGCTCATTGTAACACAATTATTCTTTTATGCCGAAAATAGGAATATCATGAGCTGCCAGGGTATATTTCGGAGAAAAGCCGAATTTGACCCACAGAGAGGTCGGCTGAAATTCATTAATTTGTAGTGCCAGATACAATAATAATAACAATAATAATAATAATATACTAATAACAAGATGCTTGCAATTTCCCTACATTGAAAGCCTAAACACTGTATTAAAATGTCACATGAATCAAACTAAAATTTGCTTTAAGAATTTCATAAATGGGAATCTTTGTAATCAGTTTCTTTGTCAGTTTTATTTTGGGGCTACTGAGTGTTTTATAGTTTTATTCAATTTTCTTATTATAATGAAATCTCTCATCCTAATCAATGTTATTACTTCCTGAGGGAGTTATTTCTTTGTCGTCCTTTATTGCTTCATCGAGCCATTCAACGCTTCAATTTGATTATATTATGTTTATCGTGGTGTGCAAGTCCATACACGTTTAAAACATGTTTTCTGTTACAGTGGCGATTAACTGCAGTTACTTCCAAACCAGAACTGAATTTCCTTTATGAAACAAAGCTAATCCAGTCTTTGTTGTCAGTTAATATTAATGATGTTTATATTCTGGATAGTTTATTATTGTGACTATTTCGTTCATGACACGTGATCGTAGGAAGTGGCCAATCCAGTACATTGACGTGTAAAAATCTAACCAATCGGAGCTATTATCTCTGCATTTTAATTGTTTTCTTATCACACTCACGTGCAATTGTTTTTCTAAATTTATCGCGCCCACATGCATTTGCTTTCTCTCTGAATTAATGTTCGTCTAATAATAATAATAATGTTCAATGATATTCCCGTTAATAATGGCGGAAGTTCCAAAACGTTTTGGGGAAAGGTCTATCGCTGAAATAGGCATATTAATCGAAAAAGCTCAAAGCCGCAGAATATTTTAAAAAAAAAAAAAAAAAAAACACACACAAGAGTGTGGAACCAGTTCAATGAATTCTGTAAGCACCGAGATCATGATTTATGATATGGACATCAAGTTGCAGTGATTTTGGTGTAAATATATGTCAAGACAATGGGATTTTAGGAATATTATTCTTCGCTCGCGAATTTTTCGCTAAAAGTTGGAGCTCTCTCTCTCTCTCTCTCTCTCTCTCTCTCTCTCTATATATATATATATATATATATATATATATATATATATATATATTACTTATAAAATGTTTAATAACTTGCAAAGTATTTAAGACCCAAAAGATACCTAAACATAATAAAAGACCATCTCAATGCGAAGGTAGGCTAAGAAAACAAAAGCATAAAGCAAATAATCAGAAAACATGGAATAGGAGAGGTAAATGAAAAAGGAGATATGTTTATAAATCTGTGTGCCAGTCTCGATATGGTAATAGGTGGAACGCTGTTTCCTCCTAAAGAATACCACAAAGTATCATGGGTATCCCCAGATTGTAGAACCGAAAACCAGATAGATCATATAGCAATAAGTAAGACTTTCAGAATGATGTTCCTAATATTCCTGCTCATGCACCAAAAATAAAATATAATGTTCTGATGTCTTTAATGGCTGTGAGGAATAAGAGAGGAGCGGATGTTGTCAGTGATTTATCATTTGATGTTAGCTGAGCTTAGACTAAAGGTAATGGCTACTAGTGCAAAGCTTAAACAACAAAGTAAAAGGTATGGCCTGAATGCATTAAAAAGAGATGACAAGAAGGAGGAGTTTAAAATAGAGCTAAAAAGTGGGAAAGAGATAAAGGTGTACGTTAGTCCATTGGCGAAAACGTGGTTTCAAGAACATACAGAAGAAAGAATGGATTCGAGAAGCAACATGGAACTTAATAAAGGAAAGGAAGAACCAAAAGGCTCTACTAAATGTGTCAAAGATGCGAGGACAGAAAGCAGAAATATAAAAGAATATAATGTTATAGATGTGCTAGGAGCGATAAGGGGGAGTTTATAAATGATTATGCAAAGAAAAAAAAAGTAAAAGAGGCAGCCAAGAGAGTGGGTACAAAAGAACTATGTAAAATTACTAAGATTTTAGCCAAGAAACAATACAGAAAAAATAAACCAATAAAAAATAAAACATGGAGAATTGTTAATAACTCGAGAGCTACAATTACAAAGATAGAAGGAGCTTTTCTCTAAAATTCTCAGAAGCTTTCATGATGTGGTAGAATTAAAAGATGAAGTAGAATATGAAGTCGATCCAAAAAGTAAATTGTATACACCAACAAATACAGAAATAATAGCAGCATTGATAGATATAAAAATGGTAAATCTCCAGAAATAGACAATGCGCTACCGGATGTCTTGACATTAGACATGAATACAACAGCTAAGCTATTGCAACCTCTATTTGAGAAAATATGGACTAAGGAAAAAATACCAGCGGAATGGAAAAAGGCATTAGAATAAAACTAGTGACCTGTCTATGTGTAAAAACTGGAGATGTATAACTTTATTGTCCTTAGCAGGTCTGACGATGAGGTAGAATATGAAGTTGATCCAAAAATTAAATTGCATATACCAACAAATATAGAAATAATAGCAGCATTGAAAGTTATAAAAATGGTAATGCTCCAGGAATAAACAATGTGCTACCGGATGTCTTGACATTAGACATGAATAAAACAGCTAAGTTATTGCAACCTCTATTTGAGACAAATATGGACTGAGTAAAAAATACCAGCGGAATGGAAAAAAAGTATTATGATAAAATTAAAAAACAAGTGACCTGTCTATGTGTGAAAACTGGAGAGGTATAACATTATTGTCAGTGCCTTTTTAGTTCTTGCGAGAATAATCTTGAATCGCATCAAAGAAACGGCAGAAACTAAACTCAGGAAGGAGCAGTCAGGTTTTCGAAAGTACCGAAGTTGTGTGGATCTGTTAAATATGCCCGAATTATCATCGAGCACATTGTATTCCGTATTTATAGATCTGTTTGGCTCAATTATAAGTTCAGCCATATGGTACACACTGCAAACCTTTGGAACCCTAAAAATTATATATACTCAAAGATATGTATGTGAATTATGAATGTCAAATGCTACATGAAGGAAAACTGTTGGAACCAATGCAAACCAACATGGGACTTAGACAAGAGTGTATTCTATTATATTCAGTTATATTTGTGATGGAGGAAGATTAACAGAGGAAGAAGAAGAGGCCTGCAGTAGGGATTGTGCAAACCATCTGGAGGATCTTGGCTTTGCAGATGACATTTGCCTGTTAGCACAAAACTTTCATGATATGCAAACAAAAGTAATGAACTTAAAGAGGAAGTAAAGAAAGTTGGATTAAAAATAAATTTAAAAAACAAAAGAATAAATTGTAGTTCCAACAAAACAAAAAATGTAAGGTGGATGATAAAGACATAGAAGAGGTAGATTTTTTTTTCTTTTTTCTTTTTATCTTGTTAGGTTGTTACCAAGACAGGCGGTGCAGATGAAGATGTAAGGAGACGAATCCAACAAGCAAATAGAGGTCTTGAAAGGCAAGCATGTCATTTCCAACGGATTTTAAACAACTTTTGTTCAGGGCTGATTTGGTCCAGAAATACCTGAAGACCTCAAAAAGCAAGATTCAAGGATTCAAAACTTTCGTGATATTCAATACCTCCAAGTCTAAAACTTTTGTGCAACTCTATCCCATATGGAAAAATGTAAATATAATAAGGAAAGCTACGTCTCTTCAGAACAAATGTGAAATCAGTACTCCTTAATGGCTGTGAAACATGGGATGTAACGGGACAAATAAACAAGAAATTACAACTTTTGTAAATATATAATTGCTTGAAGAAAATTCTGGGGATACGTTGGCCGGATATTATAACAAATGAAGAACTATGGGCACGAACAAATTAAGCTGAAATAAAGGTGCAAATAAAAAGAGAAAGTAGAACTGGATAGGCCATCCGCTAAGGAAAGCGAAAGATGTTATTGAAAAGGGTGTGATGGACTGGAATCCTCAAGGACCAAGAGAAAAGAGGTAAATATAGAATAAAACGGAGAAGAACCACAGAGGAAGAGATTAAGAAGAGTGGCAAGAGCTGGAGGGAGATGAAGTGGCTAGTGCCCTATGTTCCACAAAGGAATAACATTAACTAAGTCAAGTATTTCAGCCCTGCCTGACATGCTCGCTATTGTTCCGATCTTTCACAAATAGATTCTGGTACATTTTCCTTTTCATGTACTTGTGCTTCTACACCATCAGGTTATAGGATTTTGAAATATGCCGTTGCACAAATTCCATTTGTAGTAAATTTGCTTTTCGTAAGCTTTAGGCTTTGCACTTTTTGTTCATTTTCAGATAGAAAATCAAAGGTGTTCCTGTTGTGACAAACGCAAATATAGCCAAAACTGATATGGCAAAACAATATACCTAATTATTATCTTGTAAATATAAAAATAATATTCCGCTACGGTTACCTTTGTTAAAGAATACATTTACGTGATTCAGGAAGCAAGTCTTCCTTAAGCAACAATTTTATCATTACGAATATATCATGTGTCGGAAACATTACTTAGTTAGGGAATACACTTAGTTAAACTGACAGTCAAATGCTTTACACCGTGGTTGTTATCGTGTAGAAATCCGATTCTTTGCATGGTCAGGTGTGAACAAGTTCCCGCATGAGAAGAGTATTAGGTAAGTATTTTAAAGCTGAAATCAATAACAAGGAATTTCTTAAAAACGGTCAACTTCAAGGGAAAAATGCATATAACATAAATTGTGTGTTTCACGAACTCTAAATTTTTTGTGTTGTAAGTTTTTGTCTATCTCTTACTGTTTACCGGTTATGCAAAATGCATTCAGAATAAAGATGTCGTAAAAGGTAGCAAATTCAAGATATACATTTTATTTGCCATGTAAATATCTTTAAAATTCAATATTTTAATCAAAATCGTAAGAGCCATTTTTAGGGAAATCAACATTCTCGAAATTTTTTTCACGTAAAGGGTAGTTGGGAGAGGGAAGATTTTCTTGAAAATCTTCGTGTCGCATTCTTGGAAGATACTGAACTGAAATATCAAGTTTGGTTATTAACCGACTTTCCGTATTTGGGTTATGGTGTTTACAGTCACACACACACACACACACACACACACACACACACACACACACACACACACACATGCACGCACACACACGTGCGCGCGCGCGGGTACAGGAAATCTTAAAACATATATTTCCGGTGAAAACTCGGTATCGAGTGAAATGCAATACCTTCTCTATGCTCTATGTACATAATACGTGTAAAGAACGTAAAAATCTGACGTGTTCCATCCATATGACTTTCTCTATATTTCGGCAACAAATTATTGTTAAAAAGCTTATTCTCCTATTTACTTCATGCTAATCGAGAAAAAATTAGCAGAAAGTGTTATTACTTGCTTCCTTATAAGTAGAAGGGAAATAAGGAAGTACCGTTGGTTTAAATGATAGTCAAAAGCTGGTTGCTTTGTGATTGAAGTTCCTTTGTTTGCATGGACAGGACTTAACAAGTTTCCGTATAGTAAAAGTACAAATATTTTAAAGCTGAAACCAATAATAAGGAATATCTCAAAAACGAACAACTCTACGAAAAAAAAAGTGTATCTAGTACTTTTTTTTTTTTTTTTATACATGATCTACTTGTTTTGATCAGTAAGTTTTTGTCTATCTTACGGTTTACCAGTTACTTAAAATTCAGCAAAATTCATTCAGAATAAAGAGGTCTTCAGATGCTATTCCCATAACATTCAAGATCTACATTTTATTTACCATGTAAATATCTTTAATATACGGTATTTTAATCAAAATCGTTAGTCTTTTTTGAGAAAATACAAATTTTAAAAATGTTTTCTATGTAAAGGATAATTTGGGTGGGGGGAGGACTTTTCTCAAAATCTTCGTGCCGCATCCCTGGAAGATACTAAACTTAAGAGGAGGCATCTGTGAAATTTGATCAAAAAGTGCAAAAAACGAAAAAAAATGTTTTTGTCTAATTAAATAATGTGGTGTTTGTAGTTCAATCTCCTGTTATTTTTATTACCCCACACCCCACCAATAGCATATTTCCGGCCGTGAAATAGAGACTGTTTGGCGGCAGATTGCAGCTTGACTCGGACCAAATGACTTGCAGTTTTTCTTTGCTTTAAATATTCAGGAGAATTTGTGTAAATTGTCCGTGAGAGTTGACAGATATTCTTAGTTTAAAAAGTTCTGCAGGAGATTATGACATTCTAATACAAAGAAACAGTTTTCAAAACTTTAAATTGTTCCACACAATGCAGTTTTCGAAACAGAAGCTTGAAAAATGTTACAAAAGAAAATTGATGAGCTGATTTTTTTCTAATATCACCAATGCTTGTGTAATTAAATAGTAAATTTTCAGCTACTAAAATAAGTCCTGTCAGCAAAAGAATTAGTAGGCTTAGGGGCAGGCGAAGATTAAAGCAAAGCGCTCTAAGAACATTAGCCACATTCAAAACAGGAAAAAAAAAAAAAAAAAAAAAAAAAAGAAAGAAAAAAAGAGAGAGAGAGCTAAGAGTAGCAAAATTTAAAGGAGAGGAAGCTAAACAGAGCTGAAGGACCTTCATATGGTTCAGGGGAGTTTTGAAGCATTAATCATATGTTCTTATACATTTAAGACTTTAAAGTCATTTTTCTGCGTTTTCTGTTTTTCAACATTTTTCATTGTAGATAATGCTCCTTGCAATGCAATTCTTAATGAATTGCTTTGAAACTTACCACACATATTCTTAGATAGTTGGTGCATAAAACTTGGCATTTTTATGCTCTAGATAGAATAGGTTAAATGTTATTGAATTTTAATGTTGAAAATTATTAAAAATTTGGAAAAAACAGGTCATCTATGCATTCAATATTTTTTTCTCCAAAAATATTTTGCATAGCTTAATAAAAATGCCATGCTTTGTATACATAATTCTAAGGAACATACAGCCAGAGTTTAGTTTATTTATAACAAATATTGTTTTGCAAGGAGCATTTCTTATATAGCATAAAAATTGCAGAAATAACATGAAATCCTTTGGCACAAATACTTGCAACATTTTAAATCTCTGTAATAAAAAATATGAATTTTAGCAATTTTCACAGATGCCTCCCCTTAAATACCAAGTTTGGTATTTTACCGACTTTTCCTTTTTGAGTTATCGTGTTCACAGACACACGGATACACACGCGTGCGCGCGCGTATTTTCTGAAAATATTTTTTTGTGGATACAGGGGACCCCAAAACGTATATTTCCGGTGGAACCTCGGTACCGCGTTTTTGGGTGGAATGCAATATCTTCTCTATACACTATGTATATGGTACGTGTAGAGAAAGTAAAAAATAATAGTAACTGCAAAAAATCTGACGTGTTCCATTCACAAGACTTTCTCTACATTTCTGCAACAAATTATTGTTAGAAAGCTTATGCTTCTATTTTCTTCATGCTAATCGAGAAAAAATTGGCAAAATTGGCTTCTTTGTAAGTAGAAGGGAAATAAGGTTAAAGTGATTAAAGTAATAGTCAAAAGCTGGTTGCTATGTGACTGAAGTTCCTTTGTTTATATGGACAGGAGTTGACAAATTTCTGTATGAGAAAAGTTTTTCAAAGCTGAAACCAATAATAACGAATATCTCATAAACGATCAACTCGACGAAAAAAATTTATATAACATAAATTGTGTGTTTTAAATTGCTCTACATTGTTTGTGTGGTAAGCCTTTGTCCAACTCTTACGGTTCAGCAGTTGTGCAAATTTCCGTAAAATTCATCCAGAGTAAAGCAGTCTTCAGAGGCTATTCCCAGGAAATTCAAGATATATCTACACATTATCTGTCAGATAAATAGCTTTAATATACGATATTTTAATCAAAATGGTCAGAGCCATTCTTGAGAAAATCAAAAATGACGAAAAAAGTTCCATGTAAAGGGTAGTTGGGAGTGTGGGGATTTTCTTAAAAATCTTCGTGTCACATCGTTTGGTATTCAACGGTCTTTTCGTTTTTGAGCTCTGCTACCCACAGACACACACACACACACACATACATACAAACAGACACACACGGACAATTTTTCTAAAAATATTTTTTTTTTTGGTTCAAGGAGTCTCAAAACATGTATTTCCGTTGAAATATCGGTATGGAATTTTTGGCTGTAATACAATACCCTCTCTATGCACTATATACACAGTACGTATAGATAAAGTAAAAATGGCCTACAAGAAATGTATTTAATTTCTAAAATTAGCTTACAGCAAGTTATATAAATGTAAATATGTATATAATTGATAAGTTGGTGGAGGAAACAGGTATAGCAATATTGATAGGTTTCTGTGTGTGTGTGTGTGTGTGTGTGTGTGTGTGTGTGTGTGTGACTGGAAACACGATAACTCAAAAACGAAAAGTAGGTAAAGTATCAAACTTGGTATTTAAGTTTAGTATCTTACAGGCAAGCAACACAGAGATTTTATCGAAAATCTCTCCACCCCAATCTACACTTTACAAGTAAAAAATTGATTTTCTAAAAAATAGCTCTAACGGATTTGATTAAAATAATGTAAATTAAAGATATTTACAAGGCAATTAAAATGTATAACTTGAATTTTCTGGGAATAGACTCTGTAGATCTCTTCATTCTGGATGACTTTTGCATAACTAGTAAACCGTAAGAAATAAAAGAAACTTACTACACAAAAATATAGATCTAATTAAAACAGAATTTGTCACATACATTTTTTGTCGTGGAGTTGAACATTTCGGAGATACTCCATGTTATTGGTTTCAGTTTTAAAATACTTTTAACTTCTCTCTTACGGGGATTTGTCAACTCCTTGCATGCAAAGAAACGAATTTCAATTTCATAGCAACAGTTTTTACTCTCTCTATAGGCACTATGTACATAGTGTATAGAGAATGTATTGCACTCCACCAAAAAATTCGATACCGAGATTTCACCGGAAATATATGTTTTAGGGTCCCCTTTATCTAAAAAAAGCATTTTCGGAAAAAGGTCCGCGTGTGTGTATGTGTCCGTGTGTCTGTGAACACGATAACTCAAAAACGAAAAGTAGGTAAAATACCAAACTTGGTATTTAAGTTTAGCATCTTCTAGGGATGCGACACGAAGATTTTAAGAAAAATCCCGCCACCCCCAACTACCCTTTACATGGAACTTTCTTCGAAAATTTTGATTCTCTCAAAAGTGGCTCTCACGATTTTGATTAAGATTTCGTTTATCAAAGATATTTACCTGGCAAATAAAATGTATATATTGAATTTTCTGAGAATGGCCTCTGAAGAGTAGTTTATTCTGGATGAATTTTACTAAATTTTGCATAACTGCTAAACCGTGAGAGATGGACAAAACCTTACTATACAAAAAATGTAGAGCACGTTAAAACACACAATTTATGTTATATACATCTTTTTCTTGGAGTTCGTCGTTTTTGTGACATTCCTTATTTTTGGTTTCTGCTATGAAAAACATACATTTCTCATACAGGAATTTGTCAACTGCTGTCCATACAAACAAAGGAACTTCAGTGACATAGCAACCAGCTTTTGATTATCACTTTAACCTATGGTACTCCCTTATTTCACATCTACTTACAAGGAAGCAAGTAATATGACTATTTCTGCTAATGTTTTACTGATTAGCATGAAGTTAATAGAAGTATAAGCTTTTTAAGAATAATTTGTTTCAGGTATATAGAGAAAGTCATGTGAGTGTAACACATCAGATTTTTAAAATATTTGCTTATCACTTTAGCCTAGTGTATTCCATTACACATTTCCCTTCCTCTCATTAGAAAGTAATTTAATGCGACCATTTCTGCTATCTTCTGTTTATCTTGATTAGCACTAAGTAAAGAGAAGGGTCAGCTATTGTAAGAATAATCTGTTGCAGAATTGCTGAGAAAAGTCGCGTGAATGGAACGTATTAGACAGAGTGTTTAAGAATCTGAAAATAAAAGCAAGAAAAGTCTTCTGAAACATTTCTGTAAAAATATAGCGTTAATCCTTTGAGTTCTCAAATTTTATATATAATAATGATATATATATATAATTTTTTTTTTTTTTTTTTTTTTTGAGAATGAAGAGTACTTCAGAACCAATGGCATGATAATTTTAGAACAACGGCAACCTGTGTGCATTTATTAACGAGAAAAAGGAAAACTAAGTCTCATTCTAATTACTTTCTCTACACTTACTATGTGCATTGTGTATAGAGAAGGTGTGTATTCCATATGTCGAGATCTCACCGGAAATATATGTTTCCAGGCCCCTTGAGTACCCCCCAAAAAACAACAACAATTTTAGAAACGCACGAGCGTGTGTGTCTGTGTGAACAGCATAGCTCAAAAACTAAAAAAGAATCGTTAAATACCAAACTTGATAATTTAAGTATGGTATCTTCCAAGAATTGGACACGAAGTTTTAAAGAAAATCCCCCCACCCCAAACTACTCTGTGCATAGATAAATTTTTGAAAATTTTGTTTTTCCCAAAAATGGCCTAACGATTTTTATTAAAAGACCGTATATTAACGCTAATTACATCACAAATAAAAGTAATGTTCTTCAATTTTCTGGAAACAGCTTCTGAAGACCTGTTTGTTTCTGGATGAATTTTATTGAATTGTGCATAACTGTTAAACCGTAAGAGATGGGCAAAATCTTACTACACAAACTATGTAAATTTCGTTAAAATACAAAATTCATGTCATATACAGTTTTGTTGTAGAGTTGATTTTTCCCAAGATATTGCTTTTTATTGGTTTCAATTTTAAACTACGGATCTTCTCTAGCGTGTTCGTTTCATCTCTCTTTTGTTTTTTCTGGAAATGTACTTCGATTGTAATCGAACTTCAATTGTTCACATATCGACGGCTTTTGAAAGGTTTGAGTATCATTTTCGCCTATTGTATACCTCTATATCCCTTCTGCTTAGCAGGAAGCAAGTAGTAAAACAATTTCTGATATGGTTTATCTCAATTAGCATAACGCAGATAAAGGAATAATCTTTTGTAGGAATAGCGTGTTTGCTGAACGGTAGAGAAAGTCATGTGAATGGAACTCATATGATTTTTCCCCCTGACAATAGTCACCATTCTACTCACAAGCAACCCTTTCCAGAATGATTGTGAGTATTATATAGAATTTAATTTCTTCTTTCCAAGAATGAGAATAAGGTATATAGAGAGTTACTCTGGTTTATTTGTTGAGTACCTACTAAAATTTGTTAAGTTTGTGAAGTAAAAATTATCCTTCATTACCTATGCAAATTATCAAAAATTATACAAATGTTAACATAGGGAATATAAATGCAAATGATGAACAAATAAAGGGCAAGAAAATGACAAAATACTAAATGCAAAATAAAAAAGAATGTGTCAAAATACCTAATATATATATATATATATATGTGTGTGTGTGTGTGTGTGTGTGTGTGTGTGTGTGTGTGTATTTATAAGGTCTTTTGACACATTGCATTTGACACACACACACACACGCACACACACAGATATATATATATATATATATATATATATATATATATATATATATATATATGCATTTTCATAATGCATAAAGGATTTATGTATACGTTAGCAATGCGTATGATGCAAAATTAAACGATGACATGGCATTCGAATTCCGGCTCTGTTTATAAGATACTTGGTGTTCAAATGGTTTCTGTTCACAATTGTCTTGTTCAATTGCCCTTCTAGAGAAAAAACGAAAAATTAAGCCTGTACACGGAAATGCTTAAAATACCAGGCCAACGCCATTCTTTAATGAAAACAACAGATATATAATTCGAGATCTAAAGTGATGGGAAAAGATTTTTAAACTTTACCTTAAGAGAAACAGCATTTCTTTTATGCCGCTCAACATGCTAAAAGTGAATAGACATTTGTCTGAGCTTCTCTTCAGCAAGCTTGGAGAATTAGGGACCAAAAGGTTTACAACACACCGGTAAAAGACTACAAAGTGACTACTAAAAATAAGATTCTCAGCGTTTATTAGAATGAGATATTTAAATTCAACAAATACTCGTAGACAACAAGTAATAAATAAATAAATACGCAGAAAGGAAGAATAAGCAGGGGGACGCATCAATTTCCGAAACACCATAAGCCAACATTAGTGGCACGTAAATTTTAATTGTTTACGGTAAAAATATGTACTAACAAGTCTATTTAACGTATTGTTTGAGTAGTTGTAATTATCCTGTATCGCCCTTAAAGAAAATTGTTTTAAATATCTTGTAGCACCCACAGTTTACGCTCCCGCACACCTTATTCCGGTAGTTAGACATTACTAACATAATGCAGCTTTCACTCACTTAGATTTGCGGTATATGTCCACAATGTACGTGAAATAATATGCCTTTTAAAAAACTGACCAAATGTGTTTTAATAGTTGATAATTAATGCGTTCGCTGCACTGTGTATGTATCCGCACTTTCGGCTTCATTCTCAGTTATGTCAACTCGGGAGTTGCTCCCCTTTAGTTCTCTAGCCACATTGAGTGACATACGTCTGTAATAAAAGTTATATCCTTCATCACACCTTTGGTCGCACCTGTGATGAGAGCTGTGTATAGTAAACTGACTATGATACAAGTAAACTGCTCTTTTCCTATTAATCACATGAAACATAATTTAAAACATAAAGATTATAAAAACACAAACAAAAGATTGCAAATATATTAAAACTTAGAAGCCATTAGTGAAGTACCTATATGAAGAATATATTGCGAATGGTGTGAGGAATACATTACATGGATTGAGAAGCCAATATCTATTAGAAGAAAATGAATGTTATTATTACAACCATTAATTACTAATTGACTGCTGCCTTCGTTATTAATACTCACAAATTCAGTATTAAGAGTTTGAGGTTAACTTTTAGGTTAGGCTATGTGAAATTGTTGCATGTGAATTTAATAATAAGTACACTATTATAGTAAAATTATTTATAAATAGAACTAGGCTAACATATAGACTATGTGAATTGTTGCATGTGAATTTAATAATATGATATTATAGTAACATTAATTATAAATATCCAATATAATAGCACAACACACATTCTACACAGAACAATTATTACAGCTCATGGTGTCAATTGTTGGTATTCTTTTCAAAAGTGGATAAACTAAATGATCAATTATTTGACATAGTGTAATATACCCAACAGATTTAAATGTGTTCACATCGTGTGATCAAAGGTTTCATCACATTCTGTGACACAAAAATGTGAAAGTATAACATAGCCCTAAGACTACTTAATGTTATATAATTTTATGTCGTACATGTAATACACACAAGTATCAAAATTAGATAAAGCTTTAGTAAGCTAGTGTATGCATATTTAAATAACCGTGTGCAACTTACATAATTAGCATCTTAATTTTACATTAAGAATAAAATCTCATTACTTATAAGCTTCCTTGAAATGTTGTACATATTATATTTAGCTTAAAGGTTAACTATGCGGGCATACATTTCTGTTAACATAAAACTGCTATACGTTTATATTAATAATGAACGTTAGTATGCAAACAGAGTTCTGTTTAAAATTCACATCGGAAGCAATGTTCAGTCAAAGTTTTAGAAACGAAAATTGGTACCTACCTTTGAAGTTATTATTTTCAGTAGAATCAGTTTTGCTATAGATAACCACTATAAAGTTTTGCAGACAGGGACAAAAAGAAAACAAACAAACATAAAGATGACTAATGAATAAACATGGGATGGGAAGAACGGAAGATAGTAATTCGTTCTTCTATGGAAGGAAATATACTGCACATTTCGATTATAGTGATTTGCATCGAACATAGTCATCATTGATAACGATTAACTAGTCTTATAATAATAATAATAATAATAATAATAATAATAATAATAATAATAATAATAATAATAATAATAATAATAATAATAATAAATCTTACTTTCTCTACACGTACTATGTACATAGTGTATAGAGGTGTTGTATTGCACCCAAAAATTCGATACTGAGATTTCACCGGAAATACATGTTTTGGGTCCCCCTGAATTCAAAAAAAGCATTTTTGGAAAAAGGTTCGTGTGTGTGTCTGTGGACAACATAGCTCAAAAACGAAAAGACCGTTGAGTATCATACTTGGTATATAAGTTTGGTATCTTCCAAGGATGCGACACGAAGATTTTCAAGAAAATCCCCCCCCCCCACCTCCAACTACCCTTTATATGGAACTTTTTTCGAAAATTTTGATTTTCTTAAAAATGGCTCTAACGATTTTGATTAAAATAACATTTACCTGACAAATAAAATGTGTATCTTGAATTTTCTGGGAATAGCCTCTGAAGACTACTTTATTCTGGATGACTTTCACGGAAGTTTGCATAACTGCTAAACCGTAAGAGATGGGCAAAAACTTAAAACACAAAAAAATGTAGAGCACATTAGAACACACAATTGGTGTTATATCCATTTTTTTCGTGGAATTGATCGTTTTTGACATATTCCTTGTTTTTGGTTTCAGCTATGAAAAACATACTTTTCTCATACAGAAATTTGTCAGCTCCTATCCAAACAAACAAAGGAACTTCAGTCATATAGCAACCACCTTTTGATTATTAGTTTAACCTAAAGTACTCCCTTATTTCCCTTCTGCTTTTAAGGAAGCAAGTAATAAGACTATGTGTGCTAATTTTTTCCCCGATTAGAATGAAGTATTTAGAAGCATAAGCTTTTTAACAATAATTTGTTGCAGAGAGGTAGAGAAAATCATGTGAATGGGACAAATCAGATTTTTTTTTTTTTTTTTTTTTTTTGTTATTTTCGAGAATCATAGCGCCTACGGCTAATTGCTGACTTGATAAGCTATAATGTATAGTGTGTATAGAAAATGTATTGTAATGCACCCAAAAATGCGATACCAAGATTTCACCGGAAATACATGTTTTGGGTCCCCCTGAATCCAAAAAAAGCATTTTTACAAAAAGGTCCGTGTGTGTGTGCGTGCGTGCGCGCGCGGGTGGATGTGTGTGTGTGTGCGTGCGTGTGTGTGGACAGCTAAGCTCAGAAACGAAAAGACCGTTAAATACCTAACTTGGTATTTAAGTTTAGTATCTTCCAAGGGTACGACACGAAGATTTTCAAGAAAATCCCATCCCCAGCTAGCATTTACATGGAACTTTTTCCGAAAATTGTGATTTTCTCAAAAATGGCTCTAACGATTTTGATTAAAATATCATATATTAAAGAAATTTGCCTGACAAATAAAATGTATATCTTGAATTTTCTGAGAATAACCTCTGAAGAGTAGTTTATTATGAATGCATTTTACGGAATTTTGAATAACTGCTAAACCATAACAGATGGACAAAAACTTACTACACAAAAAATGTAGAGCACGTTAAAACACACAATTTATATCATATACATTTTTTCGTTGAGTTGGTCGTTTTTTAAACATTCCTTGTTTTTGGTTTCTGCTATGAAAAACTTACTTTTCTCATACAGGAATTTGTCAGCTGCTGTCCATACAAACAAAGGAACTTCGGTGACATTGCAACCAGCTTTTGACTATCACTTTGACGTATGGTAGTCCCTTATTTCGCTTCTACTTACAAGGAAGCAAGTAATAAGACTATTTCTGCTCATTTTTTTCTGATTAGCATAAAGTAAATAGAAGTATAAGCTTTTTATAAATAATTTGTTGCAGGTATATAGAGAAAGTCATGTGAATGGTACACATCAGATTGTTTTCGCTTCTATTTTTTAGAGTTAATTATTACATATGCTCCCATTTATTTTGTTATGACTATCATTATACCTAACAGAATTTGTTATTCGCTGTTTAATTCTCGGGAATAAGGGCTCTGTTTGTTTTACATTTCGTGTGTACGCGATACGTGTCTGAAAGAACATATTACAGTATATTAGATAATATTAGTATATAATAGATAATAATTCCTACTTATTCATAAGTTGGTGGATTTGGTATGGTTTTCATTCAGTCGTTTGCGTTTTCACTAAACTGGAAAATGTGCAGTGTGAAAAAAATGATTCATTCTTTACCTTTGGATGTCGCCCTCCATGGTGTAAATAGCTACCTTGCTCACTTCATATACCCAAGGTCGCGGGCTCAAACCCGGCGGAGGACGATGGATTTTTTTCAGGTGTAAAAATCTTTAAGCATGGCTTCCTTCGGAAGGAAAGTGAAGCCGTTGGTCCCGTGTCGTAGAAGAACCTCAAGCCTGATAGAGAGGCCTCTGAGCAAAATTAACCGGTCTTTCACGCCCAATTTAGAATGGGACGCTAAGAACCACAGCAGTTAAAGAGCGTCCATAAATAACACGCCATTTACATTTTTACCTGTGGATGGAAAACTTACGAGAAGATAAAGGCAAATTTGGATCCTGTTTATCGGGACCTTTCATAAATTATAACAACAGTAGATATTGATTCAACAACAAAAAATGTGGTTGAACATCCATTTTTGGTGAAGTGCGTACAGGACGCCTGGCAGACGCGGTTACTGAGGAAATCATTGTAAAAGTCTATGATTTTCGCTGATTTTCGAAAGAAATTTCACGTAATCGCGTATGTGCCAATGGAAATGGCTGTTCATGTTTTGCATGATAAGTTGGAGATGAAAAAGTTGTCAGCCCGATAAGTGTCGCGATTGTTCATATTAAACAAGTTGATGATGCTTTCAACTTTGAAGCTGTGTTTGGAACTATTAAATAAAATCTCAAGCACTTTTGCCTCAAATTGTCACTGTCGGTGTGACCTGGATTCATCATTATATTCTGGAAACCAACCAATAATCAAAACAACAGGTTGCTTATAATGAATCTGCTTCAGAGAAAACAAAGACGGTCTTATGAGCCGAAAAGTGATGGTGATAATTATTTTGGAGAAGCAAAGGTTGTCATACTCATTGATTTCTTAGAAAAAAAAAATTATTATTGGGCAGTATTGTAGTGAGTTAATGGTTCAATTTGATACGAAGTTTAAAGAGACATGGCCCCATTTGACAAAGAACAAAGTGCTGTTTCATCAAGGACAACACAACAGTACATTCATCTGAAGCTGTTGTTGTTAGACTTCAAGAATTGTTATGAATTGCTGCTACACCCGACGTCCTACAATTTCTTCTTGTTTGTGAAGAAATGGCTCATAGGAAGGAAATTTACATCAAATGAGATCATTGTCGAGATATAGGCATATTTTGAAAAGGTTGACAATTCCTGTTTTTGAAGGAATTAAAAAATGACAAGAATATTTGGAGAAGTGTGTATTCCTAAAAGGGGATTATCCTGAGAAATAAATAATTTGTGTTTGAAAAAATGACTCATTATTCCTAACATGGTATTTATTGAACCTCCATCATATATGCTTGTTATATGCAGTATATGCTATTACTAGAATTGTGCAAAAAAAAAAAAAAAACCTGATTTTGCTGCTCACAATAACAAAGATAATTTCAACTTTTTATTCAGATACAGAGTTGAGAAGCTTAAATGGATTCCTTTTTTAGTCAAACACCAAACTTGGATGCTCTTCATTTACAGTAATTCTTATTAAGCCTTCTTCATCTGCTGTGACTTTAGAATAATTGGAAACAAAAGATTTTGTTTTTGTTTGAATTCTTAACTTTATAAGGCCATGAAAGTAAAATTTGGCGAAAACAGATACCATATCAAATCTGCTATGATTAAATCCAAAATACTACAAATTACTGAACCTGAATGCATTTGTTGTTTCTAGTTGAAGTTCTCCTTCAAGCATATTTTCATCCGTATTTAATAGGATACTATGTCACATCCTAATAACCAAATGAGGGGAGAAATCAATTGCATCAGGATATACTTTTTATTTCTACCAAATGATTTCCTATGAATTTTGTAAGTTCTACATGCCATTAAGTGAATCTTCAATGGTTTGGGTCACAGCAGTGAGGAAAATCCTTCTGCTCTGAATGATGACACTTTCCTGATTAATAGAAGACAGAACTTTGTGTAAAAATGGTTAATCAAAAGTTTGTTTCAATTTTCTTGCATTAAGTGCATTCACCTCATTTAGCAAACTATTAATTCACTACAACTTTTCTCACTGATTTAATGTATACACACATTTATTGCACTAACACTTCACTTGCTTTAGTTATTTGAAGATTTGAGGTGTCATCTGTTTTATTGTCAGTGTCGCTTAAAGCTGGTCCAGTTTCTTGACCACTACCATGTTTTTGGCACACATCATCAATAATCCCCTCCTGGTAAATTAAATATATCCATCCCATTCCATCCATCTCTCTCTCTCTCTCTCTTACATACATTTTGGTGTGTAGAGCCATAAATACCAAGGTTAAGAAATACCAAATAAAGTTCCAAAATGATCATGCAATTAGCTTAAATGAATAGTATTTAAAATGAATAATTGGGTAGGCAAGTAAACAACTGAAGTTAACATCATTGCTTACTGCATTATTAACACTGTCAAAATTTTCAATTATTAATATAAATTAGCTGTCTTACCTGATGTTGTATAGTAAGCTTTTTATACTAGAATAATGAATTAATTCATTTTACTTATTGTCAAATTATTGTACAGTGATCAGAATGATATTTATGGTCTATCCTCTTTATTCCTTATAATTGTAATTTCATAAGCCCTGACTGCTCCTAATAAAAATCCCTTGACATACATGCAACAGAATGTGAAGTGTCAGTAAAATATCTGACCTCCGTAATTTTGTAAAGTCTTACAAGTTTTGTATATATTGTATAGGCTATATTAATCTTCTGGCAGTGGAACAATCCTCACACGGAACAGTGGATAATTATTTAGACAACTACAACAGGTGAAATTTTAAACTTTGTGCCTTTTCTTTAATCTCATAGTTATTAAATTGCACAATTTCCAAACTTTTCACATACCTCATGCTCAAATTCAATGAAATAAAAGTGAAGTAGGTGAATATAAAGATTTCCCACATTCAGCCCATAAAATTAACTAAATGCTTTTGAAAAGACACATAGTCAAAGTCCAATAATCTTGGTTGTTAATTTTAAAGTATTGTTTGAATGATGACAATGATGATGATATAGATGATGAATGGTGTTAAGGGTGTTCAACTTGCTTTCCACCCAAAAATTTGATACTGATGTTTCACAGGAAATACATGCTTTATAATCCTGTGTGCTAAAACAATTATTTTTAGAAAAAGCTTGATGAGTGAGTGAGTGAGTGAGTGAGTGAGTGAGTGAGTGTGAGTGAGTGAGTGAGTGAGTGAGTGAGGACCATTGACATGCTTGCAAGCTTTGAGTCTCTTGGCCCAGTCATCTATGGCAGAATGGATAGCACCACTCAGAAAATCTGCCGCTGTGGCCACCAAGAAACACTTCAAACTTTCAAATGAAGGGGGTCTTTTCTTGCAGGTCATTTCTGTTAGCACTGACCACAATTTGTAGTCCAGAGGTTTATAGTCTTTCACAATAAGGTCCAGAACAGTTTTCACATATACCCATGGCAACTTGTTTTTACTCCTTTTTCACAAAAATAAACTCTTATTAACCTACATACCTCACCCCACACCAAACCATGACTGAGGAGAGGCAATGATTTCTCTGATCTTTAGGAACTCTCTCATGAACTTCTTGAGAGCTTATCACATTTTAGCACTTAAATCTCTCTTCAACGATAAAGATTTTTCTCATTGTTGGAGTACCACTGCAACAGCTCTCTTGATTTCAGTTTTCTCTGCTGCTTCAGCTGTGGTGTTAAGAAATGTCCAGTGCTCCACCAATAAGCTCTGACCCCCAAATCTTCAGAGAGTATCCTGGATTTGCTTCCACTGCTTTAAAAGCTGCCACTGTTCTCACACTACAAGAACAACCATCACTCAGTTGGTGACTTTCCAACTTTGTGCAAGGCAATCACTGCTACCCTGTTTTTGTGATCACTCCATTTCATGCTTAAGTGAACCAGATCCACTCTTTCTCCTTCACTGTTGAACACACACTGGTCTGGACTGACCTTCAGCACAAGCATTTCTTGCCACATGCAAAATGCTCTAGAGTCCAAGCAAAAGTTTGTGACAGTATTTATGGCTAGACTAAGTATATAAAAATAGTTATATGGAAAATAAAATGTATATCTTGAACTTGTTAGGAATAGCCTCTGAAGTCCTCTTCATTCTGAATGACTTGCATACCTGGTAAACCATAAGAGATACACAAAAACTAAATACAGAAAATCATGTTAAATCACAGTTTATAACATACATTCTGTCAAGAAAGTACCGGAATTGATCATTTAAAAATCCTGTTTAAAAGGGGATTTGAAATTATTGTTGTCGCTAAGTTGGTACAACTTTCCTCTATACCCATGCGGAGTTTGATCGACATCTGTCATCTAATTTTTTTACAGTAAGCCATTTTGTTAGTTAATCTCAAAGGTGATTTGCGATTTTGCGATGGATACAAATACTGACAAAGAATCTGTCTCAAATTGTGCATTGCAAATGGTATTTCGTGTGCCGAATCGCTGAAAATGTTACAAAGGGCTTACGGTGAATCGACTTTATCAAAAACACGTGCATATGAGTGGTACAGTGCAGTCAAAAGTAGTCGAGATGTGGTGGAAGATTTGTCTCGCTCTGATCGGCCATCAACGGTTTAAACTGAACTGAACATCGCTAAAGTGAAGAAAATGGTGTCTGAAAATCGTCATTTAGGTCTCAGAGAGATTGCTGCTGAACTTTGTGTGTCTCACGAATCGATTCATACCATTTTAAACGATTGTTTGGGCATGACACGCGTTGCAGCTCGGTTAGTTCCGAAAGACTTGAATTTTCTACAAAAACTCAATCTCGTAAGGATTGCTGAAGTCATGATAGAACGAGCCAGTTCCGACCCCACATTCATGAAACGCATTGTAACTGGTGATGAGACATGGATTTACGAGTTTGACAATCAAACCAATCAACAAGCTTCCGAATGGCGCCTTCCAACTGAACCGAAACCTAAAAGGGCACGTCAAACTCGATCAAAACTGAAGGTCATGCTGACAGTTTTTTTTTTCGATTATCGCGGTGTCGTGCATTCAGAGTTCTTGCCAGAAAGTCAGATGGTAAATAAAGACTATTATCTGAACTTTATGCGGCGTTTGAGAGAGCAAATACGGCAATGGAACGACAACTCATGGATTCTGCACCACGATATTTGGGCCGCGCGGTTAGACCACTCGCCTCTCACCTAGACGGGTTCGATCCCAAGCGACCGCATGTGAGATTTGTGGTGGACAAAGCGGCGTGGGGGGGCTTTCTCCGGTTTCCCCCGCCATCGCATCCCACCGGTGCTACATCTTCATTCATGTATTATCAGTGTCACCGCCTGCGGTGCCATAAGTAGTTAAAGCGGGCGTTAAACACTACAAAAAAAATGCAATACGATAACCCACCAGCTCACAAGGCTATTATTGTGAACGAATTTCTGGCTAAAATCTCAACAAATTTCATCAAACAACCTGATCTGGCTCCTGCTGATTTCTTTCTCTTTCCAAAACTCAAGTTACCACTTCGAGGCACCCGTTTTCAGTCGATAGAAGACATAGAGGAAAATAGATTGACATCGATTCCCAAAAGTGCCTACAAAAAATTGTTTGATGATTGGATTATTCGTTGGCATAAACGTATAATTTCAGAAGGGGCCTACTTTGAAGGTGATAAAATAAAATTGGATGAATAATTCATTTTTTGTGTTTTATTGACCAATTGCCGGAACTTTCTTGACACAGTAGTATATAATATTATTTTTAGAGTTAACCAGTGCTGAAATATTCAGTTGTTATTGGTTTCAACTTAAAAATACTTTCAATTTTTCTCAAATGGAAAGTTGTCATTCGTTTCATATCCCTTGGTTTTACTCTTGGCCATGCAAAAAGAACCAAATTTCAATTGCATCACATAGCAACCAGATTTTAAACGATTTGATTATTGTTTTAACCAAGTATATTCCCTTATTTCCCTTCTATTTACAAGGAAGCAAGTAATAAGACCATTTCTGCAAAGTTTATGTGGATAGGCATGAAGTAGTTAAAGGAATAACCTTTTGTAAGAATAGTTTGTTTTCAGTTCAGGTAAAGAAAGTCATGTGAATGTAACACATCAGAAATCTTTTAATATAGAATACTAATGATCTCAATTATAACATTTAAAAGAAAAACACTTAAGGTTGTTAAATATGTTTAATAATAATAATAATAATTTATTATCCGTCATTAGGTAATTACATGAATTACAATAGACTTTGTCCTATATCCTAAATAGAGCTTAGAAACTATATACTTATAGACTCTTTACCTCTTATTACTACCTTCTGTTTGCATGGGCAGATTATTCAATTTTTTGGGGGTTTGCTTTCGCTTGGCCATATATATTGCTTGGGATTCTCTATTTTACATATATAGAGGGCAAAATGTCCCCATTAGTGTCCACTTTTGCTTTTATTTCCTTGCAAGTTTTCTCATCTAAAACTAAAAAGTGAATCATTGAACAATACTATGCTTTTTCCATTTTAGCAAAAACACGAACAGCTAACTGAAGAGCCTGCCAAATCCAAACTAACCTATGAATTAGCACCAAATGGTTAGCTCCATAAAAAATATATCTCATAAAAGGTGTATGTTTTAAAGTGACTGCAGTTTTACTTTCTCTACACAAACTATGTACACAATGTATAGAGAAGATATTGTAATGCACCCAAAAATTTGATTCTCAGATATCACCAGAAATACATGTTTTGGGCCCCCCTGAATCCAAAAAAAACATTTTTAGAAAAAGGTGTGTCTGTGTGTGAGTGAGAGGGGGTGCAGCATAGCTTAAAAATGAAAAGACCAAGGATGTGATACAAAGATTTCCAAGAAAATTCTCCCATCCCAAACTACCCTTTACATGGAACATTTTTCGAAAATGTTGGTTTTCTCAAAAATGGCTCCAACGATTTTGATTAAAATATCTAATGTTAAAGAAATGTTTATGACAAATTAAATGTATATCTTGAATTTTCTGGGAATAGTCTCTGAAGACCTCTTCATTCTGGATGACTTTTCTATAACTGGCAAATTGTAAGAGATGTACAAAAGCTTACTACATAAAAAAATGTAGATCTCATTAAAACACACAATTGATGTCATATACATTTTTTTTGTATAATTAACCATTTTCGAGATATTCTGAATTATTGGTTTCAATTTTAGCCACTTAAATTTTTCTCAAACAGGAAGACATCTTTCTTCTCGTTTCTCGTCTGTTTATTCTGGCAAGCAAAGAGATTGGAATTTCATAGCGACTGGCTTTTAAAGCACTAGATGTTCACTTAAGCCTGCACATTTTCTTATTTCTCTTCTACTTACAAGGAAGCAAATAACAAGGACCATTTCTGCTAATGTTTACCTCAATTATGATGAAGTAGATAGAAGAATAAGCTTTTTAGCAATAATTTGTTACAGAGAAATAGAGAAAGTCATGTGAATGGAACACATAAGATTTTTCATATAGAAACATTTTGTCTATGTCTTATAGTTTACCAAATATGCAAAAGTCGTCCAGAATGAAGAGGGCTTCAGAGGTTATTCCCAGAAAATCCAAGGTATACATTTCATTTGTCATGAAAATATTTTCAATATATGGTATTTTAATAAAAATCATTGAGATCATTTTAGAGAAAATCAAAAAGTCTGAAAAACCTTCCATGTAAAGGGTAGTTTGGGGGGGGGGGCATTTAGTTGAAAATCTTCGCCATATCTTTGGAAGATGCTGTACTTAAATACCAAGTTTGATATTTATTTATTTCAGTTTCAAATTATGTTGTTCACACACCGACCCACGCACGCACGCATGCAAACACACACACACACACACACACAGACCTTAAATAAACATTATTATTTTGGATTCAGGGAGTCTCAAAATGTGTATTTCCAGTAAAATCTTGGTTTCTAAATTTTGGGTGGAATGCTCTTTTTAATATACATAGTAGAGAGAGTAAAACATGTACAGAAATAGATAAAGGAAATTGTCATTGCATGCATTAATTAGCTTATATATTTAATCACAGCATTGTTTCCTTGGCTGTAGTAGAATTTTCTTTGGAAGGCAACATGAAATTTAAAAAAACAAAACAAAAAACATAATTTTTTCATAATGTATACATATGTGGTTTGATAAGTCTGTATAAAAAGCAAGAAAAATGTGTGTTTTGTAAACAACTAACTTATTTCTTGACATAGTTCCCTTTTATGATTATAGGTTTGGTCCACAATCTTCCACTTGTTCATGCCATCAGAAAAATACATTCTGTTAAGCTCTACAAGATGTTCGACAACAATGATCACTTCCTTATTTGGCAAAAATTTCAAGTTAGAGAACAGGAAGAAGTCACTTAGTGCTAAGTCTGATGAATAGGATGGATAAGAAACTAATTCATAGCCCAATTCAATCATTATCACCATTGTGGTTGATGATATATGGGACAGTGCATTATCCTGGTGAATGAACACCTTTTGCATGTCAATCTTGGTCTTTTTCAGCCAATGCAACTTTCATATGATCCAACAATGAAGCACAATAGTTATGGTTGTCCCTTTTACCAAGTAATCTATGAATTATTCCTTTGGAATCCCCCAAAACACCAGTAATCACCATGGTCAAAATGATCTTTGCCTTTGGTACAGTTTCACCAGTCTTTGTCTATTGTCTTGACTGCCATTTTGGCTCTGATGTGTATTAATAATGCATACAAGTTTATCAATGATCATAAATTGACACAAAAAGTATTGCGGATTGTGATTAAACATTGTCAGACACTGTTGAAATGTTCTAATTGTATTCTTGACTGTGAGCAATTGTAGCACCTGCCTCACCTGCTTGGAGAAGTGCTATGAAGGAGCTATAGCTTGTGCACTTGCTCATTTGAGATGCTTACGGTCTCAGCAATCTCAGAAATTTTTATTCAGCAATCTTGCATTACTATACCATGGCTTTAACTATATTGTCCTATGTGGTGACCTCAATTGAATGGTGCTTAGTTTTCAATGCTTGTCCAACCACATTTAAATTCATTATACCAAAAGAAAATTCCCTTCAACACTGATGCAGAGTCTACATGAATTTCATCCAATTGTTTTAATATGTGCAGCACTCCAACACTTCAAATAAAAAGGTTTAATAACAGCACCTAACTCAGTTTTTTTTTTATTTTCAATCATAACTGCTGCAAACTGTGATTTTGTTAATTTCTGCATGCAGTGCAAACTGCAATAAAAATTTGCCTATCTGGAAATGTTGTAGAAAATGTATAAAGATTATTACAATATCCAATAGTTGGCTTTTAAGTCTGCAGTCAATGTATACTCCAGTTTCATCAGCATTAGTGATATTTTATCAAACAAAAGCATCAATCATGCAGCAAGGAAATTAAAATCTATGCTTACTTCATATTTAAATGAAGATGCCAAATAAAACATTAGACATTTAAATGTACAATAATATTTGGCATTTTATTTCACTTCTTTTATCCTGCTTTTTATATTGACATTCACAATTTGTATCATAAATGGGTCTTATTTATTACATGTATACCTACAGAAATTTGTGCTACCCCTTGTGCTTTTTCCCTTCATTTTTGAATAAATAAAAAATTTCAATTAAATTTCTATGTAAATAGAGTTTGGGATGGGCTTTTTTCCTAAAAATCTTTGTGTCACATCCTTGGAACATACTAAACTTAAGTACAAGTTTGGTAATTAACAGATTTTTTATTTTTGAATTAAGTTGTTGACAGATATGTATGTGCACACATACATACTTTTTTCTAAAAATTTATTTTTAATTCAGAGGTCTTCAAAACATATATTACTGGTAAAATCTCAGTACTGAATTTTTGGATGAAATATAATACCTTTTCCACCTACTATGTACATTATACGTACTGATAGAGAAAGCAAAAAACCAAAAATGGCTACAGTGTCATTCACAAACAATGTTATAGAAGAATGTTTTGGCTGACTGGTATCATTAACATGGTACATTAAAAACATTTAGGAAACCAAAACTAATCCTTGAGGTACCCCAGTCGTCCTCAATGGTCTAAGGGTAACATGTTAGCCACTGCTTTCCAAAGTTGCGGGTTGTAACTTGACAGTGGATGATGGATATTTTTGGGTGTAAAAATCCTTAGCATGGCTTCCTTTGGAAGGCAAGTAAAATTATTGGTCCCATGTCATAGATTTACGACATGTAAAAAAAAACTTCAAGCCTAAAAAGAGAAGCCTCTGAGCAAAATTAAGAGATCTTTCATGCCCAATATAGAATGGAATCCTGAGATATTAAAGAGCATCAATAAATAACACTCAATTTGAGTGTTACCCCATCTTACTGCTTTGATTTAACAAATTATTATCCTTTTAATATTAAATTTCAATTATCATTCTCTAAATAAAAGATGCGAGTTTCACATTTCAAGTGATATTCTCCTTTCATCATAAGCTTCCAAATTAGTGAGCAAGAGTTCATACATATGTGTCAAAATTTTTTGACATATCAGAGAATACTACAACCACCTTTTTTCTGCTCTAATAAACCTGACTTTTGGAGGGAATAAATTCAATAACATCAGTATGATAAACACCTTTTGTTCCATATTGAAATTTACAAAGAGCATTTGTTTTAGTTATCTTAACAATTACTTTATTTACTATATTTAAGAAAAGTACTATCTTAAAAGTGCTGCAAAGAGCATTTTATATTCTACTGCATTTATAGGCCTTTACAAATACATGCTGCACATAACTTAGCACAATCAGCTTTGCAAAATGAATGATGATTACAAGTGTTTCAACTTACCACAGTGAAGATTACTGGAAGCATGGTAAAATCCACTATTGTCAAGTTATTATATGGATTACTGTTTCCATCTTGAGGCTCACCTTTCACAACTTCATTGTAATTCCTCTATTCAGGTATGTATTGATTCCCCTTTCACCTTACATGTTAGTTCCAGAGGGGGGATCAATACTGAGAAGGGTTAATGAATGATGCATAATATTGAGGAGGCTATGTAGAGGTGAAGAGGTAATCTCATATGCTAAAGACCTTATAAAGGGTCAATGCTAAATGTATTATGCAGCTGGTATACAAGGCCATGTTTATAAGTGATTAAACAAGCCAAGTTTTCATGCTTCCCAACAGTAGTTTTAAACCTAAGTCACTGTACAAGCTACAAAACTGGAATACTTCATTGTTCAGATATGCATTAATGTAGTGAAGAAGTGTTTACGATACAATAATTTATGAAATTATGAGCATATCCACATATGTTGAATTTGCTAG
Source organism: Hymenopus coronatus (assembly GCA_030762935.1). NCBI lineage: Eukaryota > Metazoa > Arthropoda > Insecta > Mantodea > Hymenopodidae > Hymenopus > Hymenopus coronatus. Next base: position 149,888,922 of record CM060882.1, on the reverse strand, counting down.
CCTTAAGAATGTTTGTTAATTTCAATGTAATTACAGCAACTGCTGTATTTATAATTTTATAAATATCTTCAAAGATGATAATTATTCATGTTTTTCCAGCTGTGAAAAACATGAATAATTATCATCTTTGAATATATTTATAAAATTATAATTTTATTTTTACAATGAAAATGAAGTGTGCTTTATTTAAACTACCTACATAAATTAGATCTACGGTATAAACAGGCTTAAACCAGTAGAACTCATCTAATTTGTAGCTAAAGAGACCTCACAAAAAGCTTAAGTCTATCCAGAATACCTTTAGAGAAGTTAATTTAGGGGGAAGGGGAAGAAACACAGTGCTTTTATATGAATGACATAGGTCTAACTTCGAATAAAACTACTTACAAGTATTTTTACGGGTATAATATGATCATACTCTTTAATAGTGCAGCACTGTTTACATATATTGGGTATTAGCATGAAAAATATTGTTTAGTATTTGTCTGAAATTAGAAAACTCCCTCAACTACCTCCACTTTATATGAGGTCATTTGTCCCAAGAGTTATGCAATGAACTTTTAAATATTTTGGAAAAATATCTGAAATCCGTAATTATTTTATTGAATTTTATCTTCTAAGGTAGCATATTCTTTTAACTTACTAAAGAGCCTGAAAAACTGAATTATACTACTAAGCACTTTAAATGAATTTTTAATACAAGCATTTTTTGCCAGTACTTTATGGAATATATTTCTGAGATGTCTGTTTTTAGCAGCAGCCTAGATTCTGTTGTAGTTGCATCACCTCATCTGATGAGTTCAAAAGCCCTTTTTACTGAATAATTGGAATTCATTGTACTAAGCTGTCCAAGGCTGTATCATCTCTTTAGCATCCTCCAACTATATTTACAATCGCATATAGCTAGTGACCTGCATTAAGAAAACAGTCACTTTTCAACAGCTTTTATTTTAACACACGTGATAACCTGACATAAATATAACTGGAATAATAATTCTTATTATTATTATTATTATTATTATTATTATTATTATTATTATTATTATTATTCCTGAATGATTGCAGAAATGGTTGCCATTATTAATTCTTAAAGGAGTTTAGTAACAATAACATCCAATGGTTATCTTACTTTGAGAGCCATTACAAAAATATCTCATTCTAAAACATTATTTTAGATACCATTTTATATAAGCCTGAGTTTTTAACATCATCAATACAAGAGAAAAAAATCCCATTTTTCCTCCAGAATTCTGAAACATTCTTTTTTTCTCTCTCTCTCTCTCTCTCTCTCTCTCTCTCTCTCTCTCTCTCTCTCTCTCTCTCTCTCTCTCTCTTTAAAGCTGAGAATGATCTGGACATCTAAATTCTCCAGCACATTAAAGGTGAACGTGACACAATAATAATGTTGCTTTCTTCAAAAAGTTTGCAGATACTTAAGCTTCAGAAAAGATTAGTAAGAATAATAAAACAGGTAAAAATATGATCAGATAGTAAGATGGTATTCAAAGAACTATCTATATTACCCTTACCTTGTATATATATATCTTAGAATTGGTTTCTTTTATACATCAAAATTTGGATCTCTTTAAAAGAAACTCAGCCCTACATGACTACAGTACAAGAGCCTACAGTAATATACATCTCAACACTCATAGACTCACCAGTTGTCTTAAGTCTATATCACATCAGGGTATAAATTTATACAACCATCTTCCAAACAGTGTTAAAGAGCTTAATCACCAAAAATTTAGAACGGTCATTAAGAACCATCTCAAAAGTCATTTGCCACTCACTATTAATGAATACTTCAATCAGATACTCTAACTTGTTCCACAGAATACAAATTAAATCATTATTATATATTATTATTACTATTATCTTTGCAATCATATTTCTCTTATGCAGATACTGCCGCTTTTTGTCATTACAGGTCCCATTCTGCAGAAGTAGGAGGGAGCCTGGCGCTGGCAGAAAACTATTTTGGATTTTTCTTTTTACAAATTCTGTATATATTTAAACTCAAATGTAACAAAATTTCATTGTAATGCCATAGAATCTGTATTTCTTCAGGTGGATAATAAATCTATCTATTTCTAAATAAAGGATTATGCCCTGTAAAATAGTCTGATCAGATTATTTCTACAAACTGACACACTGTTATCACCACACAACTAAATAAAATCCATGTATTACATCAGTACATGCCGGGTCCTGGAGGGAGCTTAAGGATTGCTTCATTTGATGTAATATGTTAGTAGTTGTTCTTGTGGCATTTCAAGTTCCAGAGAGATGTATTTTGGTGGTATTTTTCAAGATGATGTCCTTGAGACAATTTAGTATATGTACAAATAAAATCTCTTATATTACAATCACATGGCTTTCTCCACCCATTCTTCAACCAACTATTTCTACTAAAGGTTTTTCTTCTACCTACTTCATACTGAGATAAGCATTTACAGAAATGGTTTTATTCTACATTTCTTCTTGGGTATGGAAAATGAAGAAATACAGTAGGCTTAAGCAATAGTTAAATCATTTAAGACTGCGTCACTATGAGATTACTTTTAATTTTTTATCTTAGCATGATAACAACACAAACCAAATTGATTACAGTTGGAAAATTGGAAATATTTGATAATTCATACCTATAATAAAGAATATCTTGGAAACGGTTAATACCATAAAAAATGTATTTCATATAAATTGTGTGATTTAATCAGATGTTTATCTTTTGTATGCAAGTTTTTAGGTACTTCTTAGTTTAAAGGTTATAAAAATTCATTCAGAATGCAGAAAGTTAATAGGTTTATTTCATTTTTCATGAAAATATATGAAAAATAGAGTATTTTAATCAAAATTGTTGGAGTCTTTTTTGAAAAAATAAAAAATAATGCAATTTTTTTCCACACAAGAGATGTTTGGGGTGACTGAAATTCTTTGCATCATATCCTTCAATGGCACTGAACTTTAATATACAATTTTTTTAACAATTTTTCATTTTTCTGTTCTCTCTCTCACACACACACACAAATAGTCACCTACATACTTTTTTCTAAATTTTTAATTCAAGGTACCTCAAAATATGTATTTCGACTGAAACCCCAGTATGAATTTTTTAATGGAATACAATACTTCCTCTAATATTTACAGGTACAGTAGAAAAAATAAAACTGCCTCTGTGCAGTGGATATAGTGTAATGTGTATAATGTGAAAAGTAAAGCACACAGGGTACTTACTTCCATAATTTTCAAACAGAGAGAAATCTCCCCCCCCCAAAAAAAAAACCACTGGAAATGGATGGTTTGCAATAGAAAAACATTTTTGTACGGTCAGGAAATATAAAAGAACTGGGATCATTAACAAAATTAGTAAACCTACATTTTTGGTAGGGATGATGATGGTTAGTGTTTACGGGCGCTCATCTACAAGGCCATCAACGCCCTTATTAAACAAATCATGGCAAAAGCCAGAGATAAAGCTCAATAAGAAATATTTTAAATAAGAACGAAAGATTAATCTAAAAATTAATGTAAAACGGTAATCATAGAAAAAGCCACAGATTGTTGATTTGAGAAAAGAAGAGAAAAAAAATCAAAACTAATACAAAAACGAGGATAAAAACGACTAAATCCAAAATTTGAAGGGTATCTTCGATAAAAATTTAAAAATCTTAGCCACCGCTCGACTATCGTCCTCAGGACCTCTGCAAGACTGACCGGCAGTTGCAGTGATTCCCGAATATGTGCTAGATTAACCCAATCTAGCAACACATGATGGACACACAAATCTTCTCCACAAAGCGGACACAATGGAGCAGATTCACTCTTAAAAAGAAAACTATGTGTAAAAATGCAGTGGCCAATATGCAAACGAGCCAAAATTACTTCCTCCCATCAAGAATGACGAGAGGAAGTTACCCAGTTTGTTGGAAGGTCCTTCACTATTCTAAGCCTGCTTCTGCGGAGAGCTGACCACTCTTCGTGCCAGCACAAAAGTATCGCCCTGCACACAACAAGCTTAAAGTCTTCCGATGTTATACAAGAAATTTTTGTACTGGGCTCGGTAGTTGCCATCTTTGCTGCAAAACCTGCCAGTTCATTCCCCGGCAAGCCAATGTGACTAGGAATCCATGCACACTCCAAATTAACCCCGGAAGTATATAAAACGTGGAGGGAATCCTGGATACGCTGAATGGTAGGATGATAGTTGTAGAGATAGTTGAAGTGCGCTCAGGGAATCACGCAATATAAGATAGTCACTTAAATTTCGATGGCCAACGTGCAGAATGGCTCGATATATTGCACATTGCTCCGCAGTATAAATAGATGTGCCACTATGAAAACCGAATGTATATTGTTCGGTATCATAAACAAAGGCACACCCAACACCAACGGTGCACTTACTTCCGTCAGTATACGTATATACAAGTTTGGCCATTGTAGTTTGACAAAAATTCTAAAAAACATCTACGGATACTAGAAAAAGGCATTGTAAACTTTCGATATGCCGTCATCCCGAGGTTTACGTGGGATGTTGTACGTAACCAAGGTGGGTGCACCCTTTCCCCCTTGGGAAACATTCTAGGCATAACGATATCGTGCTTATGAAGAAGCATTCGGAAGCGAACACCTGGGGGCTGTGGGCTAATTCAGATATTTCTATAACGTTCGTCCAGCTCGGTGTTAAAAAAGGAGTGAACGTTGGATGCGAAGACATGTACTTTAACCCACAGACATAATTTGATAACAGAATATCGCGCCTACATTCCAGAGGGGGTTCTGCCGATTCAGCATAAAGTTTGGCTACTGGACTGGATGTAAAAGCTCCAACAGCCACACGTATACCCTGATTATGGATAGTGTCTAAACTTCTAAGCACAGATGGTCTTGCCGAAGAATAAACTATGCATCCGTAATCTAACTTGGCTCGGATCAGTACGCGACAAAGTCGCAGCAAGACTGTCCGATCCGCTCCCCAAGATTTGCCACTTAGTATCCGTAGAATATTCAGAGAACGGTTACAGCGCGCTTTCAGCTGTGCTATATGTGGTGACCAACACAGTTTTCTATCGAATATCAACCCAAGGAATCTCGTCTCATCCGCCAATGGTAGTAAAACTGTGCCAAACCGCAGCAAAGGTGGTAATCGCCTCCTGCGGCGCCAGAAGTTCACGCAGAGTGATTTCTCAGCAGAGAAGCGAAAGCCATTTTTAGAGCTCCAATCTGAGAGGTTGTCTAAACACCGCTGCAGACGGCGCTCCAAAAAAGGTGTGCGCTGAGAAGTACACTAGATGGCAAAGTCGTCTACGAATAAGCAGGACGATACTCCTGGGAGAATACATTTTGAGATAGAATTAATTGCTATAGCAAACAGCATGACGCTTAGTACCGATCCCTATGGCACTCCGTTCTCTTGAACAAAAATATTTGATAAAACCGAGCTGACCCTTACTCGGAAAACGCGGTCCCTCATAAACTCCTGAATGAATAACGGAAGGCGTCCACGTATGTTCCAGTTGTATAGGGAACGTATTATTCCTGCCCGCCAACAAGTATCATAAGCCTTTTCAAAGTCAAAGAACACCCCAACGGTTTGACAGTTCTTCATGAATCCATTCATTATCTGCGTCGAAATCGAGACAAGGTGGTCAGCTGCTGAACGACGTCGTCGAAAACCGCACTGGGTGTAGGTCAGTAGGTTGTGAGTTTCCAGCCACCATATCAACCGTCCATTGATCATGCGTTCCATCACCTTGCAAACACAACTGGTGAGGGAAATTGGACGGTAGCTGCATGGAAGAAAATGGTCCTTTCCAGCTTTCAAGATAGGTACGATGGTGGCCTCTCGTCACTTTTCTGGAAAATCAGGACCTGGTGCAGAGTTTCGCGAAGATGATAGTGCATGGTCTAATTTCCTCATGGTGAAGAGTCGATTATAATCTTAAAGATTTTTAGAACGAAAGTTGAAGCCTTGCGATTTTACCTGAGCCTTAACGGGAAGAAAATCAGGCGAATAATTCTCTGAGCTAGACACTTGAGCGAAAGCACTGCCAAAAGTTTTGGCCACGTCAAACTTATCAACATCATCTCCTACGGCTGTTTTAAGACCGGCGATTGGCGTATGAGTCGTTTTTCCGTCCACGCGCTCAACTTATCCTATATGATAGAGGAAGGTGTATGTCGATTGAATGAGGCTGCAAACCATGATTTCTTTTTACTATTCTTAACAACCTGCCTAGATTTGGCACGCATCTTTATGTACTCAATCAGGTTATCCAGTGTTGGGCGACGTTGGAAAATCCTGAGAGCACGCCTGCGAGCACGAATGGCATTCCGGCATTCATCAGTCCACCAAGGTACCGGAAATCGACGACTGGTTTGGGTCGTCGACCGTGGAATAGACTGCTCGGCAGCATCAAGAATATTTTTCGTGAGGTGCTCCACTAAGACATTCACAGAGTCGTGCTCGTTGTAATAAAAGACAACCAACCGGGAGTAAAGGTTCCAGTTGGCTTGATCTATGCGCCATCTAGGTAAACGTGTGGAACATGTATCTTGTGGCAAGAGACTGATAAGACATGGAAAGTGGTCACTAGAATGTAGATCAGAGATGATGTTCCACTATAAGGAAGATGCTAATGGTGGTGAACAAACTGCTAAATCCAAGTGTGAAAAACTGTTGAAAGCATCAGAAAGAAATGTAGGTTCTCCGGTGTTCAGGAGAGTTAGGTTAGAATTATTAAAGAAATCAGCAATTAACTTAACTCTCGCACAAGCCCGAGGAGAGCCCACCGGTGGATGGTGGGCATTTACATCACCTACCAAAAGAAAAGGTGTTGGTAGTTGAGAAACTAGATCCCCTAAATCAGTGAGGAAGAGGTCGTCACTCGGAGGAAGGTATATATTACAAATGGTGAGTCTGGTATATGACAGTTTAATCCTTACAGCTACTGACTGGATGTCGGACTGTAATGATACAGATTGCGCGAATATATCATCTCTGATGAGCATCATAGTGCATCCGTGCGGAGGTACACCCTCCTTGCGATGATAGATCACACCTTACCGGGGTGTACCGTTTGATTTTGAAGCTGTCTTGTGGACGGAGCTTAGTCTCTTGCAAACATACGACCAAAGGATCGTTCTGTTAAGCAGCAGTTCAAGCTCAGGTCGATGTGTTCTTATTCCACGTAAGTTCCATTGCAGAATAGTCATGTTCTTTATAATGGGATAAGTTGTACATTGTAGTTGTTTATATTTTGAAGGCTGCGGAGGTCGGTTGAGTTTATTCTTTTTAGGTGTCGAGAAGACACCTTCTACGGGAGGATGGTCCTGCCTCTTTGTCACTGTCCTTCTGGCAGTGAGGGCAGTATCACCTTCCTCCATCTCCTCCACTTGGGAGGACCCATTTCCAATTGAAAATTTCGGTTCGAGTACCTCGAACCCATTAGAAATAGAGACCGGCGAAAATGATAGTCGCCGACCTGAGTCCTTCCCAGACGAGTCCTCAGAAAAGGACCTCCGTGGACTGTTTCCCTTTGTTGCTTTGGGAATAGGCTTTACACTTTGTTTGAGGAAGTCAGTTCTCTCATAGGTGTTCTTGAACTTTCTTTCTGGTTCTTTATATATTATTAGCTTGCCAGACTTGTTGGTCGAGGTCGATTGCTTTGGCGGCGATTTAATTTTAGCGCTTTTTACATTTTTAGATGTTACTACTGACTTAGATGTTGAAGTCGAAGGCCTAGGAAGTGAGCTGGCTGTGAGAATCTTTTCTGCAATCGTGACCCCGTTTATATCGCAGGTTTGAGTTGCCATTTCCCGACTTTGTACCGATTTAGCTACAACTGAGTTATTGGTACCAAACTTCGGGACAGAGGGTTGGCGGATTCGCAAGAGTTTCCCGGCTTCCAAGAAGGATACCTTCTCTTTAACCCGTAGCTCCTGGGCCGTCTTTTCCTTTGCAAAACGGGGACAACTACAGGAACTTGATGGATGTTCACCGTTACAGTTAACACACGTTGGAGCTGACGTGCATTCTCCGTCATGTGAGTTTTTTGCCACAGTTCACACAGGTAGACTGACCATTGCATAATTCACTGGTGTGGCCAAAGCGCTGACATTTAAAACATCTGAGCGGGTTCGGTATATACGGTCTTACCTCAAAGGATTCATACCCTGTCATTATCCTTTGTGGGAGATCTACCCGATCAAAGGTAATAAACAGGGTACGGGTAGGCACGAATTCGCCATTTACTTTTCTTTGAACACGATACACAGATGTTACGCCTTGGGGAGCAAGATTTTCTTGAAATTCCTCACAGGTCAAGCCGTCCAGTGCGCGGGTGTTTACCACACCGCGTGAGGAATTCAGCTTTTGTGTACATCGACCGTTACTGGATAGCTAGCTAACATTTTGGCCTTTAGTATTTTTGCAGCCTGGGATGCTGATTCTGCTTCTACCAGGAGCGTGCCATTACGTGTTCTTATACAAGATTTTACAGATGAGCAATGTAATCAAGACCCTATTGAATAACAAAAGGGCTTATACTAGAGAATTTTCTTCCTTCCTCCGCTCTATTAACAATTAAGTAGCGAGGACCACAACACTTGACTACTTCTTTTCCTAACTCAGTACAATATTTAATGGATTTTGCCATGAAGTAAATTTTAATTTTCTTCCCCCAGTGCTCCCCACCCACCACAGAGTCCAACAAGGGGTCACCCCACTGGGATGACAGGGCTACACTGGGGATATAGCAGGCTCGCCGTCCCACTCACCCTGGAGTTCGGTATAATACCTAGTCCTGGCCGATTGACTAGGGGTGGGCTAGTCCTTAGCCTCCCGTTTAGGTGAAGCAGAAACCAAAGTGGTGTATTAAGTTGCGTACCCTCTCAAGTCACTGAAAAGATAGAAGGCCCAGGCTCAGATACGCAACCCTCAACCAACCAGATATTCCTTTCCACCGACACGGGTCTCCACCCATGGCCAACACGTGGGTGGGCATTTTGATAGACTGAATCCCTCACCACTCGGAGGTTGCCCACACGAGGGAGTTCAGGTTGGTTCGGGACCCCGGGTGCGCCATACCCGTACCTTTTTTGGTAGGGGATTGTCAGTATATCACCCCAGGATTTTTAGCCAAATATTTACTATACTCTGTCGTGGATTTTATTTCCTACAAAATTAATGATTTTGAACTTCGAGTTGTGGGTATGAAAATCGTTACCAATGGACATTGGAGTTTACAGGTCTCAGTGCAAAAATATAGTTTTAAAGTTCACGAATGGCAATTCCTGGATGGAAAACACTGGAATGACTGAAGCTGCCGTAGATGCAAGCCAAAAGCATATAACTAGATGACTACAAACAATGTTTGTTCAAGAACTAATTGCTAGACATACATTATAATATTTGCTTTCAAAACCAATGAAAGTTGGCTCTTGCTTCAGAGGGCAGAAAATGAAGCTATTGGATGATAGGATGGTATGTTACCTCAAGGAGAAAAAATATAAAAGTGAAAAACTAATATACACAATTTATTAATTGTGACAAATACCAATAAAAATAAACTAAGTTAAAAATGGCAGTGCTTCATTGTAATCTTGTACGCCTAATTTAAAGATCCTCTCACATGTACCTAGATGTGTCAGGTCCTACCAAGCTACAGCTGATATATCATCATTAAACATAAAAGAACCCACATATCAGTTGGAAGATTGAATGTCATACTGGCGGATTGTCACAGTAGCTCAATGGTTAGAGCAACCACATGGAGAGCGGGAGAACCGTGTTCAATTCTCGGCTGTGGCATTGAATTTTTCAACTGGTTCTAATTAACTGATTGTATATCAGTGTGCCTTTGAATAACATGTAGGAGAGAGGAGTATTACAATTATAATAGAATAGCTTATATGTTGGCAGGAACATAGTATCCAGTAAATATTACCCGGATACTAAGTACTTACGATGGTAAGTCGCCAGTAAGGTAGTTCTCTGGAGTGAGACATACTGGGTGGTTGAACCTGGTAAACCACACATAATCAGTTGGAAGATTGAATGCCATACCAGTGGATTGTCACAGTAGCTCAATGGTTAGAGCAACCGCACGGAGAGTGGGAGAACCGTGTTCAATTCCTGGCTGTGGCATTGAATTATTTAAACTGGTTATAATTAAGTAAAAATGTATTCTAAAGTGAAATGGCATGTTTTATTATGTAGCTGTTTGCATCTTTAAAAATCGTTGATATTAATGAACCAACTGTATAGTATGAAAATATAGGAAATAAGTACACCAATAAAAGCAAAAATCAAAATTTCAGCTATGCATTGCTAAGAAAACACGCATTACTAGGAATAGCATCTTTGGGACCAATACATGCAGATACCAGTTGCATACCTACCGAGTAGAGACCGACTAGCATTGGCGGCTGCATTTACCTGTAGTATCACATTGGGGAATGAAGCTCTATGCTGCAGTATACTATGCAGTATATTACAATACTGTTTTATAGCTAGTTGATGCCTTTGATGATAGTGCATGCTCTTCAACCAAGATTGTAAAACCTCTTCTTCAAATGGATTGCATGAAGATTTGCAATTCATACAGAACTTTACAGGTATATTTACGACAATAACACATATTTGGAAACATTGAACATTGCAAAGCCTCAAGCCCTGAAAGCTGTCGAACTTGTGCAAACAATTAATCAGAGACCCATGACACCCGTTTTAGACCATGCAAAAAAGAAAGTGAAAATAGTGTCGGATTACAATAATGCATGAAATACGAAATATGCTGTGAGGTGTGGCTAAGGAAATAATTGCTAATGGAGTATCTTACCCAATAGTTGATGATGTGTCCTAGTTTCATTTGCTCCAATCATATCTACGTAATTTGAGAGAAAATGAAATGGATAATAATGCTAATGACTTGTTGCACACAGCAATTGAATGTACGTAAATATTAAAATTATTAGTTCCAGTAAATCAGCAATAATTATGTTTACCATCCACCCAACCTCAATCACTCTCCACTGCTGGTGAAAACATCACTAGTCTACCATGCAACCACTGCCCCATTTTCCTTTATTAGTACCACATACTCACTGTATTGACAACACATCACAACTATATACCATACTGTGCTAACTTTGATTCCATCCTGCTATTGGTCCACGAGATGCTATCCCTACTTATCACATACTATAAGTATTTGGATGTTCAGCTATTCCTTTTTCACAATATGTTAAAAGTTGACAAAAACAATGTTTACAGAGAAGGAAAAGTAGATAACAATATAATTACGGTAGTAAAAGTTTTCTTCACTTCTGCTTTGCAAAATTTATAACAAAATTATCTTAATCCATTGTTTAGTAAGGTCATTATAATTCTAGATTACAAAGTCTGCTTTTCTTTTACGAGTCACTGAGGGTAATTGAGGTTTTTATGAGGTGAGAGAAGGTAGTTTTCACTGTTGCTGTGCTGCTGGGAATCACCATTGCTGCCTGCTTTAGTAGATTAACACTTGGAGAGCTGCGCTCCATTATTCTGTAAGGAATTCAAGAATGATCTCTCTTTTGGAAGATTGTTCAATAGCTGTAATTCATTAATTAGTTCTGGCTTAGTTCTGTGTTGGTGACTAAAGATATCGTTGACTCTACATTTTCTATAGTGCATGTCCTAGGCTCCAAATGTGGTATTTTAGCTATGACATATTTATATTTAACATTGTTTAGCATCTTGGACAATTTTAGTGGATGATAACTAAAAGTCAATTCTAACAGCATAGAAAATTTGCCAGATAGACATACTGCTACATTGGAGGGATTAATTGGGTTAAAAAGAAATTTAAGAAACACAACTCTACATTGAAGTTCAGTACATTTATTATCTAGAATTTTATCACAGAACAATGATACATCACACATTTTCACAAAAGCATTTTGGACATGTAACAAAGGAATTACAGCAGTTCCTGATTGACCTGTAGTTTCTCCTATATTTTTCAGACATCTATCTTTTGGAATTAAGAGCTTTACTACAACTTCTATGGAGGAAGATTCAATTTTAAGGACATTTGTTCAACCACATGAATATTAATTCTTAATTTCATCAGAAGCTGAAAACAATTTCTGGTCCTCAAGATATTCATGTGAAAATTAATGCCAATGAATCTAAGGATGTTTTTATATTATAGTTACATTGCTATTAATAAATACACTTTATCACCACAACACAAACCAAAATGCCCAGAAAATACATGTCTATAGCAGGTGTAAGTACCGCAAACTATGTATATAAGCAAAGTGGAATCCATTGTAGTGAAATAATACAATGTACTACATTGCTAAGGAACAAAACACTCTTGTTTGCTATTTCTTACCAGCCTTTACTATTTGTGGATATTTTTGGTGAATACTTGAATAATAAAATCTGTAAAACTAAATAGGTATGGTAAACAAGGATAAAAAAAATGTAACAAACTAAAGAAAATAAAATTTATCTTCTGGCCCAAATACAATCATTTCAGCAAATTGAACTGTTGTTATTCACAAATTTCAGAACATGTTAAAAAAATTGGTTCTGCACAGCAATTACACCCATGTAATTAAGTTCAAATAAAACATTGCTTGCTTTCAATTGACTTCTCATTTCAATTTTACAAGCAATCTCTGCTACTAACTTCCTATTAAGAAGAATTTTGGAGAAATAGAACCTTTACCTATTGTAATTTCATCCCTCTTTAACAAGTACTCTCCTTTACTGGTTGTAATTAGAAGACCAATTGAAAAAGGCCTTTAATTTCTCAGAATTTCCTGAGTCAAGATGTAATTGAGGATGCTGATGATGACCTATAGAACATATTCTTAGTAAAACTGGTTGTGTGTTCTGACTGCTTTAGAGTTTATGCTGAATTCATAAAATGCAAAATCTTACTGTTCAAAAGCACTACAATTTTCAGTTTCCTTCAGAAAAGAATGTCTACTCGGTTCCATTTCTGGATAGAAGAGCATATTCTATCTCCTGTCTAAGTTAAGCTTCAATCACATTATCCATGGGCGTGACAGGGCTACTATCAACAGCATGTAGTGGGTACATGCACATAAAAAAATCACCACATGACTCTCAGTTCCAATGCGATTAACAGACACAAGGATTGAAATATTTTTCTACAGCAATTTTTTACTTCAAATAAAATACTGCAATCTTTTCTGACAAAATATGATAGACTGAAAACAGACTACCTCTTTTCTTTTTCTTAAAGGGGGGGGGGGGGGGAAGGATTAAATATGCACTTTAAGAGATAGATAAAAAGGAGAAAATTCTTTATTTTATAATATATTAATGGTATATTTTAAGTAAAGAGTGTCCTGTAATATTAAATATTTTTTAGTCTTAATTTTCATGTTACCTGTTCTACATAAATAAGCTACCACTTCAAAGGTATAATTTAAATATTCATTGTAGGTTGGAATAATGTTTAATCTGGTCACCAGTTCATTTTAACAAAACGTAATTATAAATAACATTTTGGGAAGTGTTGTAAGTGATAATACGCTGGAAGTAGTAAGCATAACTGCAATAAATCCAAATCACTAAAATGGCAAATAATAATGGATATAAGAAAGAACTTGTAAATAAAAAATATAGAAAGTCAAAAAGTAAAAAAAAATTCCATAAAATTCCTCACTAAATCATAAAAAGATAGAAATTTAAAGAATTTACTTGCCTTACCTGGGCAGCTTAAGATATTCCAAATTACAACAATTATAATATAGTTTTAATGCTTCAAAATAAGTTTGATGAAAGAATCTCATCTTGCAAACTATTTTGGACCAAAAATGTCAGCAAACCAAAAACCAGAATTTACAGCAAAAAACTGCAATTATTATGAAAAAATCTGCATTGGCAGAAAAATAAAAATATAGATTCGTGCTTTGAAGAACATTTTATTCATTTAATACAGATATTGTGAAAAAACTCCAGTATTTTCCAACTTCTGGAATTAAGATAGGAAGAAAAGATTAATAATAATAACAACAACAATACTAATAATAATACAAGATTAAGCCAAACTTTGATGTATGCAGTGAATACATCTCAACATCACATAGATACATTACTGAAATGGCTCCTTCAGGAAGTGGTGAATTGACAAACACAGCTGAGGTAGGCAAGAAGAGGAAGAGCAACCTCCACACCCTGCTACCGAAGTAAGGTTCTTTATTTCAAGAGTGGAGTTTGAGTTTAATCTATGCGTTTACTGTTAATAAATTAGTGAAGTTTGCTTCTTTATTCAGTTATTATACATATCTAATTGTTTCTGGTTATACATTTTATATAACAAAGAAATAATAATAATAATAGTAATAAATTTTAAAAGCAATACAAAAGCAGTTTTATAAAAAATGCTATGATCTGGACGTCAATGTTCTGAAGATTATAAACCCCAACTTAATGAACTGATATTTTCATATTTATTTGCCCTTTGAAATTCATCAGATATCTATGGAAAGGACTCAAGTTAACATACATTCCATGCTATGAAAATGTCCATATAATAACTAGTAGTCATAAATTGGATTAAGGTGTGTAAAGTCATTTTAAAAACAGTCTACCCAAAAGTATTACACATTTATTTTATTGCAAAATACATCATATTTAAAAAATACTTCTGCTGAATTTGTGCTCAACATTTTTGTTTTCATTGCCTAATTATACAAATTATCAGTCTAAAAGAATGATTATAATTTTAGAGTTAAATAACTTATCCTATTTATTTTTTGATGGCTATTAAAAGTAATTCAATTTCTGCACTATAAAAGTTTTCAGCATTTATAGAAGATAATGTAAAACGGATAAAGGATTTTTTGTTCTTGGTTCACTATTACAAAATCTTAAAAGTAACATTTCTGTACATTTCTCAAAAATCCTCTAATTTTGTTAATTCATTTTTATATATGGAACTGTATACTAACAGTATATGAAAATTAATGAAAGCACAGAATAATGCGCCTTCAGGATGCAAGTGATAAAAAGGATTTTATAGACGATCATCATAGAGCAGTATTAAAATTTTTTATTATATCACAACGTTATTATTTAAAATATTATGTGACATCTGGAACATGCCAAATGTTTTCTATAAAATGCCACTTTGTGTTGAAAAAATAAAGTTTTTATAGGATTCTTGCACCTGTTTATTCTGACACTTTTAAAATGCTGAAAAATGTGTCATCATTTGGCACTGTTTTTTTCTAAGTGAAAATAGCATATACATTTCTTTGCATACAAAAAATTATACTAAGGTCTATCATATAAGATCTATTTCAAATTCTTTTGAATATTCAGACAGAATTACCCACAACTTTTCAGTATCTATGCACGTTTTAAAATACGTTTTGTTTCTATCTCTTCTTCACAGAATTGTGTGCTTAAAATTACAAATGACATAAATACATTAATACAACATTACATGTACATTAAACAGTTTTCAACACTTCCAGTCAAAACTGTGCACTGACTTATATCTTTCTTTAATGTGAACATTACCCTCTTTGTGCACACAACTATAAACAATGATTGAATTGAAAATGTAACATCAATACAATATACTCCCTTTCTTCTTTTTTATGAAAGATTTTTTGGAAATGAGCAGCAATAATAGTTGTTTTTATAGGATTTACACCAATCCATTAAAATAATACAATGCTGCTATTCTCCTGAAATAAATCTTTCTCAATAAGAATCTCTATTAGCAACAAGTTCAAACCACTGCCTAAGAGCATCACTCAACACAGCAGGCAGAGCTGACATGTTTTTCAAAACCATGTAATATGGGAATGGAAATCTATTCAAATATAAATTGAATGCCATGCTTCCGTCCTTGCTTTCCACATACTGCTGATCTAATATTGAAGTCTGGAAAAGATGGATAATATTAATGTTGGACTATCTAGCAACATAGAAATATCAATCTTAATGATTCAACAATATGTGTTATGTGCACACATTTTCTTGGGTGATAGTTTTATGTGCGGGAAGTGAGGGCTGGACGAAGAGAAAGTCTGCAGTGCTGTCAACCAAAGAAAGTTTCTTTCTTTGAGGCCCTCAGCCATTATGGTAAATAAGTTATCTAATTACTAGTCTAGCTGAACTATCTGAATTATTAGAAGAAACAGCGCACATACATATATGCGAAACCTGGAATTTACAGAAAGAACGAAACCTTAGCCAGGGTGCATAGCAAAAACTAGGGAGCTGAGTGCCCAAGAAAATGTGTACACATAGTAAAATGAATGCAAATCTGCAATATCATTAACATTTAATGAGTTAGTGCACATTTTCAACTTCTCTTTTAATTGCTTGGAACTGTCAACATGACTCCTATCAACATCTTTCAAAAAGTCATTCTATGTAGTGTAGGGGTAACATGCTAGCCTTTGGTTCCCAAGGTTGCAGTTCAAACCCAACCGGGCAATGGACTTTTTTTTCGGCATAAAAATTCTTGGCTTCCCTCAAAGTGGAAGGAAAACTGGAGATCATGTGTCAGATTTTTGGTGTGTAAAAGAACTTCAAGCCTGATAAAGAGGTCTCTGAGCCAAAATAAAGGTCTTTTATACAATATAAAATGGGACACTGAAAACCATTGCAGTTAAAGAGTATATCCATAAATTAAACTCAATTTCAGTTTAGCTTCAAAACTCAGCTCTCAAAATTGTTCAGAAAAGATTAAAGTGTGCACTAACTCATTATAATTATACTGTGACTTCTACTTAATTACATAAAACATATTATTGTTGCTCCTACATAATCTTTTACAAATACAGAAACTAGAGGATGAATAACAATTTTTTTTTTTCTGGTATGTTACATTCACATAACTTTCAGTAACCATTATTATTAATTTTTATATTTCATTACTTATGGGTAGGACAGGGAAGTACTGTAATCTACCCAAAAAACTTGATACAGAGATTTCACCAGAATTATATATTCAAAGTTCCATGGAAGTAATAAAAGCATTTTTAGCAAACGAAGATGATGATTGTTAGTGTTTAGGGGCATTCAACTACAAGGTCATCAGCACCCTTATCAAACAAATCATGGCGTAAGCCAGAGATAAAGCTCAATAAAAAGTATTATAAATAAGAACTAAAGTTAAATCTAAAATTCAATAAATAAAAGTTATCACGGCAAAAGCCACAAATAGTTGGTTTTAGAAAAGTATTTCCAAACTCTTGGAAAAACAAGCAAAAGCAAGCGTAATTTAAAGGTTATTTTTGATAAAAATTTGAAAATCTAAACTACGGCTCGATTATCGTCTGCCAGGACTTCTGCAAGACTGACCGGCAGTTGCAGTGATTCCTGAATGTGCTGGATTAACACACTCTAGCAACACGTGTCAGACAAACAAATCTTCTCCACATAGCAGACACAAAGGAGCAGATTCACTCTTAAGATGGAAACTATGTGTAAAATTGCAGTGGTCAATACGCAAATGAGCCAAAATTACTTCCTCTCGTCAATCTCCCAGTTTGTTGGAAGGACCTTCATTACTCTAAGCTTGTTTTCACGAAGGGCTGACCACTCTTCATGCCAGCACGAAAGTATCACTCTGTGCACAACAAGCTTAAAGTCTTCCGATGTTACACAAGAAATTTTTGTACTGGGCTTGGTGGTTGCTGTCTTTGCTACCAAATCTGTCTTTTTGTTCCCCAGCAAGCCAACAGGACTAGGAATCCATGCATACTCCACATTAACACTGGAAGCACATAAAGCATGGAGGGCATCCTGGATACGCTTCACGATAGTATGGTAGTTGTAAAGATCACTAAGGTTCTGAAGTGCACTAAGTAATCACTCATATTAAGGAAGTCAGTCAAATTTTGACAGCCAGCATGCAGAATGACTCGATATATTGCATACAGCTCCACACTATAAATGGATGTACCACTGTGAAAACAGAATGTAAATTGTTCGGTATCATAAACAAAGGCACACCCAACATAATTGGTGCAATTACTTCCATCAATGTATATACAAGTTCGGTCATTGTAATTTGACAAAAATTCTAAAAAACATCTACAGATACTATTCTACAGATTTTATTCTATACCACATCCAGGAAAACAATAGTGCTAATAACACAAATATATAATGCAATTCTTGAAATGTCTTATTTTCTTCATAAATGAAAACATGCTACAATAATCACAATTCCAAAACCTGGCAAAAACAAAACAGGCCCCAGAAACTACCAATTAGCCTTCTGCCACTCTTCTCTAACATATTTGAGAGATTACTGCTACTAGAACTAGAACAAGATATGATCCTAATACACAGTTTGATTTTTAACCTCACCAACTCAAGTTGTAGATATTATTATGGATATATACGAAGAGAAGTCAACCTGTCTTGGATTGTTCTTAGATACAGAAAAAACCTTTGACAAAGTCAGGCACAAAGGATTACTTTATAAATTAAAAACTCTCTCTCCCATTTTAGAGTCATATAATCATAATCTCAACAAATGGAGCTTAACATTAGAAGTGACTTGGCCTAGACAAGATTCCACCTAATTCTCTCTGGAGTTCCACAGGGCAACATATTGGGGTTGCTATTCTACCTTCTCTATATCTCTGAATTTCCTAAACAAAAAGATCTTATAAACTACAGTTTGCTGATGATATAACTGTGCTATGCAAGCATGATATTCCTACATGTCCCAGCAAGCTTCATGAATTTAGAAATCAAATCCAAAATTGGAGCTACAAATAGAGTATAATTTGAAGCCCTGCAAATCAAAAACTATTTGTTTACCAATAAGTGTAATTCTACATATCAGCTGATATATTCATGAGCAACTCCTATACCAACATCGATCACAGTCAAATATCTTAGCCAGACACTCGACTCTTAGCTTCATGGAATATGCATACAACCAAACATATTGACTAAATGTTGTGAATCCCCGTTGAAAATGGTGGCAAAAGCGACCGAAAAATGTCCAAAATAAGTTACTTTATTTCAAGAGCGAAGTTTGAGTATAATCTATGTTTTTACTCCTATTTAATGCATTTCAAAATTAAGTATTGAAAAAACGGGGATTGGTCTTGCATTTGAGGTCATCTTATATTCAGATAAATACAGATTTTTACAATTTGTATGAAATTTTACTCATTTCCAATTTGGAATAAAGTGCTACAGATGGAATTTGCAGTCATACAAAATTATACGAATAGATGTAACAATATAGACACCTTACATAGTATAGCCATAAATTTTCAGTTCTTTCAAATATTACATAAACCAAGCAAATCCATCAATACAATAATGTTACAAATGCTGCTACAGAGTGAATACTCTTATTTGTAATAATCTCAGCAATAGTGGCATGAATTCTGTAGAGTGAAATTTTGCAATAGCCGACTTGATTTCTTTTTAATATTAGGAAATCATAGTGCTGTTTTTTGCATGGTACTTGCCTCAAACATCTGCCATGGAGAATGACTAAGTGGAATGAGGGGGTAGCATGTCTGCCTCACATTCAAGAGGTCGCAAATTTGAATCTTGTTTAGGATGACTTATTACCTGGATAAGATTTATTTCAGGGTTTCCCCTTATCCTGAGATGACAATGTTGAGTAACTTTTAGCTCTGTTGACCCTGAGATCATTAGAGCATTATTTCACCAATTTCATTCTTGTCCAATATAATGAACAACCAGGTTATATTAAAAAAAAAAAAGGATTCCACTAGAGTAATCAGCAGCTGTGATAAACTATGCCACCTGCTGAAAATACCAATGTTTCTCTTTAATCAGCTTTATAGTGAGAGGATTTATAACCCTTTCCACTCTGTCTCCTAGCAACCACTGAGGTCTTCACAACAAAGTCGCAACAGCTGCCAAAAAACCATATATCATATTTCAGGTACATTTCCATAATATGTTGCAAACATTACTTCCTTGGAGAAGCATACATTGCCTAGTTTGTTAATGTATTCTTCTACGGGGATTTTTTTTTTTTATCTGAAGAGGATGTATCCTGATTGTCCTTAACAATAATTAATAGTTTATTCATAAGCTGGGTACAGATGGACATGATCAATGTTCAGCCCTGGCTCTTTACCAGTCATACTCATGTTTTATAATGGTTCCTTCATTCTAGTTGGTTGAGTCATTTGTATTTTGCTCTTTAACTCTATTTACTGTCCATAGTTATTTGTTTTTCACATTAAGAATTGTCCTCTCTTCTTAATTTTTTATGAAACATTTCCATTATGGCAATATTTCTATCCATCCTAAACTATTTCTTTCTGAAAACACATTTCTCCAAATTTCAGTTTCTTTATATTTAAATATTATATGTTCCAAATCTTCATTTCCACCATATATAGGACAGTGTTTGTGGGATACCCTTTCTTAGACCTTTCAGTCTCCACACTCCTGTTCTCACCCATGCAATGCCTTCCCACTCCTTTTTGTTTGTCGTCTCCATATATTTTTCCCTTCCCCATGAATCTAGTGATGTCTTTTCAGCTACCTCACTAAATATTTTTTGTATCTTTACATCTTCAAATCTTTTTCTTGCCACATTCTAGAAATTATTTCCATTACTTTTTGTTTTTCTCACCTAACCCATTTCCAAATTATTCCTAAGGATATTTACCCATCCATTATTCTTCAAGCTTTCCTCTTGGTATTCTTGACATTGTTTTAAAGCCCACTGGGTAGTGTGGGGGTAGTGTATCTTCTTCATATTCAACAGAGTTCATATTCGTGAGTTGCCCAGATAATATTTTTTTTCTTCAGAATCTTACCTAATCCTCAAAAGATAAATGTCAAGTAACTTTAAGTTGCATGGACCCCAAGATGATTTCACAGATTCCATTCATTATCTGATATGATTAACCAGGTTAAAGGATGTTAAGCTACAAAAAACACCTGTTTTAGCAAATTTGTTCCTTCTAAGTTTAAGATTCCATACCAAAATTCCATATCTTTCATAATCATAGGAGCAATGTTCTGCTCATGAAGAAAAATGCTCAGCCTACACAAAGCACTGTTAAATTCTTGCACAAACAAAATTTACCATTATTTTGCACATGTATGCAACCTCCCCTTCCCCTCCCAGCCCATTGCTGGAATCATAATGTTTAAATGTTGCTATTGTTTACTTGATTGTAAGAGTTCCAATGCAGTAACATCTTTTTTGGCTGTCTTTTGTATTGAAATAATGCTTAACTGTAACTATCTTCACATACATTTCTCTCCATCTTTCACTGTCCCCTGTTATGCATACTGCTAATGATAGAACACAAGCATATTATGGGTTTTTATATGTTTGCTTGCTGTGATATTCATGAATGAATAAATTTATTTATAACAACAACAGTGATACAATCTATGTCATATAACGATTAGTTCTTCCATGTAAGTCTATAATTGCATATATTCAGTACTAAGACTGCACAATTTTAAAATCTAAGAAAGAAAAATAAATGACTAAAGCAGGAAAACAGTAGAAAGTATAGTGATGAAATGGAAGATATATTTATGTAACAACAGTCCAGGAGCAAAGATAATCAGCAGCAAATGGATTTTACAAGCACATGGTTAGAAAACTCTCAGCAAGGCTTGCAAAATAGAGTGAACTCTTGGAAACAACAAAAGAATGCTGGAAATGTTTCAGAATATGACTGTTGCACTGCTAATGCAATTATGGTTGGAAATTGTTTCCAAGTCTCACATGGTATCAACAATGATGCAAATTTAAGTGAAAAAAGCAGCCAAACCATCACCACTGAAATGAGCAGGTATCGAGACATTTAAAATTTATATGAGAAGAACTCTGTAATTGTAACTGGTGACTCGCTGATTCATCATACTATGCAATATCAAGCAGATCATAAGAAAGCATATTGCTATGCACCTAGATATACTGCATCATGAACAGAAGCTGGCTAAAAATACACATTATCATTATATTCAATATTATCTGTACAGCAAAAGTTTTAGATGAAATTATGGAATAAATGGAACAACTAATTTCATTTGGAAAGAATTTGTTTCCTTGGGCCAAGCTGGCTAAAAATACACATTATCATAATTCATGCAGGCATCAATATTATCTGTGCAGCAAAAGTTCTAGATGAAATTATGGAATAAATGGAACAACTTATTTCATTTGGAAAGAATTTGTTTCCTTGGGCCAAGCTGTGTATCAGTGGAATTATAAGACAGGTATATTGAGACAATTTTATTGAAAACTGGACATGATTGCTTAGCAGCACATCTATATAAAATAGGAATATACCAGATGGAAGAGCGTCATCTGCAAAGAGCCTAAAACAAGAATGGATTCTGATCACCTTCTGCATTGCACAGAACTTGATTCCAATTTACAGAAACTAAAAGAATTACAAGCATTACATCGGGCTGCTAGGAGCAAAATGGATAGAAGACAATACAAGCTAGACCTTTTAACTAGATACCGACATGTTTGTAAATTTATGTTAAGATTATATTATTAGTAATTATATTTATTATATTGCTATACTTGTAATATATTTGTACATTTCAATGCACTTGTAATGAGATGTCGGTACCTAATGGATTAAAGTCCAATAAAATCATATGTAACAAACAACACTAAGACAATTAATGACTTTAAAATGGATATGTAATTTAAATTATTGTGTGTTTATTAATGACAACTCATGGATTAAATATAAGGACCCTTAATAAGTGGGAATGTTGATAAATTTGCTTTATTGTTAAGCAAATAGCTAAGCAGAGTCAGTGGTTCAAAGCCTCAGCTTGGTATGCTTGAAAATATCAAACCAGAATTCAGTGGACTTTTCTAAAACATTTAAACAAAATATGCTTAACATTTTACACCAAAACATTAGAAACAAAGTATTAAATCTAGATGTGCTTATTCAAGATAAATGTAAAACACTTGGATATATTATGTTTAGTTGAGCACTGGTCACCTAAAATGAGCTGGAAGAGTTTAAATTGTCTAATTTTAAAGTTATTAATGGCATCATTAGAAAAGTTGAACTGTAACTGTAACTTTAGTTTAAGATTCATGGAAAGCTAAGCCTACTTTATCTTTTCAAGAATTAAGTACTGAAAGACATTTTGAATCAAGTATAGCTGAATTACAAAATAAGCTGATTATTATATGTAGTTTTAGGAGCCATGAAGTATCATATCCACCTTTACAGAATAACCATATGCAAAATCAGCTTCTAAACAAAAATAAACTGACTTTTCTAACTACTCTAAATATAATAAAATGTAATTATTTAGCAAAAACTTGCTAGTAATGGAGAAGTTAAACAAAGTTACCAATGCAAACTCTTCCATATGGACTTCGAATGGTATAACTCATTCAAAAATTTTATTTTTGCTATGAAGCTGAGTAATTTTGACTATTCATCAATTACTAAGCAGATGCTATTAAAGTCCTGCAGTGGCTATACATGAAACCAAAGAATGAAGTTTACTCGAGACACATACTGGCTACTGGGAAGCAGCAAACATTGCAATAACATTTACAAAAGAAGACTCATAAACTCCTGCTCGTTTTTTTCATGATGTGTTGACCTTCCTGTATCCACGATGCCCAGTCATTGATTTAGCAAAACTTGAACTACATAGGTACATAGAAACCTGAAGCACCAAACTATTACATTAAATGTACAGCAGCAGACTATTGCATTACACTAAATACTTATTTTAAACCAATGATAGATTTACCAACCAGCTAAACCTTCAAGTACTAAAATTAACCAAATAGCCATTAGCAGTGATCTAATTTCCACTGATTTCAGATGTTATCTGATCATTTTGAACAAATAATCTCAATAAGTTGGGAATCAATGAGCAAATGCAATGATTGCAGTGTTTTGCATAAAAAAGTATGCCAGCTAAATCCAAATAGCATAGATTACTTTAAGTATTTTTAGTGGAGAGAAAAAAAAAAAGTGTTCTAAATTTATTAACATCTTTCAACATTATTATAGTTAGTGTGGATTTTGGCTTCTTTGTGCTCATGCAAGCAATTGCAGGTTGACAACTATAGTTTTTTTTTGTTTTTTGTTTGTTTGTTTTTTCTTCTTCAATTTTTCATTTTAATAATAATAAATTTAATTCTATTTTGTACTACAGGTTAATATATTAATGCATATAACAATAGTTACCGTGTTCTTAGGGTTCTCAATGACAATGAAAACTATTAGCACACCAGCATGCTTGGCATATCTGATAGCTTGCTGTACAACATCAGTGCCCTCACTGTTAACACCTTGTCCATCTGACACAATAACAAGAAGCTGTGCTGGCCTGTCACCTGATTGTCTTCGACTGGTCAGCATTGTTGTGGCAAATGTTACTACGTCACCCACTTTGGTAAGTTTTTGAGAAAATGACAACTGCTGTAGTAACCTAGAATTAAAAAGAAAAAATAAACAAATGGTAATGCTGCAATTGTTACTGGTGAATAATTATTTGGTAAATCTTTCAAAATTACCATAATATCTCTTATGTAGTTGTGATACCACTTTCTTTAACCACTGCGCTCTCTCTATTTTTTTTTTTTTTTTTTTGGTACTATCCACTTCAGGGTTGCAATTTGATAATAGCTAAACATAAACTAAGATAAAATTATTAAGGAATCACCTTAACGATTCTTGTTTGCTTTATTTAGCAGCTTTTACTTGGACACATTACACGAATGTTTTTCAGTTACTCATTTCCGTAGCTTGATATCAAAACAAAATGAACTTCCTAAAACATGCTCAAAAACCTATTGGATTTGCATCAAGGAGTCTGAGCCACAGCTAATGAATTTTAACACTCCAGAAATGGGTATAAGGGGAGTGCCAAAGGTTTGGAGAATGGACAACAATGAGTTGTGATAAGCCAAAGTAACTATCCTAACTTCAAATTGATGTTCATATGCATGTGTCTGGGTGCACTCCAACAATGTGCATCATCAGCACTGCTTGTGTATGTATTGCTGTGCCACATGATAAGATAGATCTCAAGCAACAGCACTTCTGTTATTTTCTATGACTTTAAAGTTGGTAATTTGGGGATTTTTGTCTTTTCGCAACCCACCATTTATCAATGGCATGCACAGTTTAGAAGAGGAAGGAATTCCCTTGAAAATGAAGACTGAGCAAGTCAGCTGCAGCAAAAATGGATGAAAACAAGGTGAAACCAGAGCGCATGTTGTGGGAAGATCGTTGTTGCACATGTAGTCAGATTCAATAAGCCCTAAATATTGAATTGACAGCAGTGAAAACAATCCTGAAAGAAAAACTTAGGTCAGGAAGCTCTGCAGTTGCTGAATCCCCCACTACGTCTCAAATGAGCAGCAACGAGCACCTGTGCAATGGTGAAATGATTGAAAATGGTACCTTCAATGGAGGAAGATTCAAAAATATATTTAACATTATAACAGGTGATGAAAGCTGGATTTACCAGTATGATTTAGAAACCAAATAGTCATCAGACTGGTATTCTTCCAAAGATAGAATTCCCAAACAAAACTGAAGCGAATGACAAATGTTGGCTAGAAATGATCTGTTCCTTCTTCTCAGCAAAGGCCACATTGTGACTATTCTCACTGAGTCACAAAAGAATGTTACTGCCAGATATTACACCACAGAACAGCCACAAGTGTTCAATGAACTGAGAAAAGAATGTCCTGAGACTGGTTTGCATGGAATTTGGAGAAGCAATCCTATTTCTGCAGGAGTCAGATATTTATCCCATCCTCTCTACAGTCCAGATCTGGCACCATGCAACTATTTTCTATTCTCCAAAATGAAAGAAAAAATTAAAGGTCAATGACATGAGATACCAGATAACACAGAAACTGCTTATGAAAAATGTATTTGTGCTCTTTCTGAAGAAGAATGACATTCAGCATTTGATAAATGGATTGAAAGGATGAGAAGGTATATAATGTATATATTGACGAAGCCATGATTTATGTATAAATCATGAGGTAAATAAAGTATTATTATTATTATTATTATTATCATCATCATCATCATCATCAATGGAGAATATACTGAAAAGATGCAATGACCAGATCTAAACTGTTAATATTTTACTGTGTCTATTCTCAAAACTAATGGGGTAACCCTGGTAACACTTCTTCAAATTAATTGAAACACCACCACAAGCTTCCAATTCCACCTTGCAGTAAACTATTAAGAAAAATGGCTTTTAAACAGTGGCACCAGAAGTAAATTTTTATGAGAAGCTCGACAAAAAACACTAAAAATTCAAATATGAGAAAATTAAATAGTTATCATCTGTCTATTTTTATTTGGAAAAATAATGATGCTGAAATAGGCAATGTGAGTGGATAAATTTATTATTACATACAACACATCTCTGCATTACAAATTCCAATTAAAAAACTTCCTCAATGCAACTGGACATACATGAAAATAAAGTATAATATGAACAAACATTTTTGTTCAATTGAAGTAGTTGGACAGATTTAAAATTAGACTTATGCTATAATTTACACCTACCTTGCTCCATTCTGCTCTGTAAATATTTCACCCAGTGGATGTAGTATTTGGGTTTCCTCGCCAAAACTTACAACTGCCAATTCTCCAGCTTCAACCAATGTCAGGGCTTTTGTCACAAGTGCCAAAGATTCAAATGCCAACTAAAAGGAAAGCAAAAGAAAATAAAACTGATGTATAAGCATAGCAATTGATAAAAAAACCACTACTATGAAATTATTACTTAACTAATTTAACTTGAAATATCAGACAGAAAACATTTTGTTTTTTATTTGCACGAATTTTGCCTTTAAATAGAATACTACAAAAATGCAGCACATTTTGCAGTTTGCCAGGCCTTTTGAGATAATGAATGAAAGTGCAAATGGGCCTAAAATATTTCTACCCCAGCTATTTCACCCTTGAAAGTTATCATTAACACACAGAAATTTGCCAATATAAAATTTAAACACCACCTGAACCTGGGCTCACCAAACGAGAATCATATTTGCTAAAGTTATACCATTAGAATATTTAAATAGAGTCCTTATGATTCAGATAAAAAAAAAAGAGCCTAAGATGCATATTTAACGTAAGGAGTTGACTATCTGTATAAGAAGAGAGAGAAAAAAAATTAACAGTAGCATTATTACATATTTTAAGACTAATATTGCTAATTAAAAAGAATGAGAATAGAAGTAACCAAAATAAAGACTATTATTCAAAACATTAATGGAAATGCACAGTGAAGTAACTAATCAATTAAGAGTAAAACAAACAATATTACACTCAAACTTCACTATGAAATAAAGTAACTTACTTGGAACATGCTTCGGCAGCTGCCTGTAGAGGTTTCTCTTTAGGGTAATGAATTTTGAGATGAGTCCATTTGTTTGTGGTATGTCAAAATTTATGACTTTGATTTTGTTTTTTTGAACTAATAGATTTTCCCAAACTGTTAATCCAATTGAAATTCTGCATTGATTTTAATAACTTGGATTCACTGTGAAAATTGTGGTTTTAAGCCCAAAAATGATGTGCTACAGCTGTCTTATCTGTCTGCTTGTGCTTTAAATACCTTGTGTATTCTTTAAAACGTTGTCCGATGTTTCTTTTTGTTTTTCCTATATACATCTTTTCACATTCCTTGCAGCTGATTTCATGTATCCCTGATTGTTTCAATAGGGGGATTTTTTCTTTTGTATTTGTATGTAGGAAGTTTTTTAAACTGTGTCTAAGTTGATGTTCCTTTTTTGAAGATCTTTTGAAATTTTTGGTATGAATTTTTTGCAAGCTGGTTTCTGCTTTTATTCTTCTTGGAGTGATAATTTCTTTAACTTTCTTCTGTTTCGTAAATGTATCAATCTTCTGTTTCGTAAATGTATCAATCTTCTTTACCAAATGTTCTTGTAGCCATTCTTTTGTGAAATTTCCATGATCCGATTAAGTTCTAATTTGTATTCTTTCTGGCTTAATGGTAGGTTTACCAGTCTGAATGCAAGGCTGTTGATCATGGCATGTTAATGTAAAATTGGGTTGTGGCTGTTGTTTATTATGCAGTTTTACATCAGTCTTTCTTTCCTATAGTTTCCAAATTCTAGTTTGTTATGGTTCCTGATTATTTTTAGG
The DNA here is from genome assembly GCA_030762935.1 of Hymenopus coronatus. Lineage (NCBI taxonomy): Eukaryota > Metazoa > Arthropoda > Insecta > Mantodea > Hymenopodidae > Hymenopus > Hymenopus coronatus. Next base: position 149,860,752 of record CM060882.1, on the reverse strand, counting down.
TCCAAGAAGGGAAGCATGTCATTTGATTCTTTTCTAATGTGAATTTTATGGAACTATTCTGAAGTTTTAGCAATTTAAGGCTGCCCTTGACTACTTACTTTTGCTTACACCTACATATCTATACCAGGTTTTGTATATTTGTGGGAAGGCTGTGGTTATGTGGATTTCTAAATTACTCATATAGATGTCTGCAAGTATTGGAAATAATGGATTTCCCATGGCTAAACCATACTTTTGTGAATAAAATTTGCCTCTGAAAGTGAAGTACGTTTGGTCAATACAGACAGAAAACTACATAATAAAGAACAACTACAACCCAATTTTACATAAACATGCCATGATCAACAGCCTCAGTTTCAGACTATCATTACCAGAAGAAACACAAATTAGAACTTAATTGGATCACAGAAAGTGCATAAAAGAATGGCTGCACAGAAAATTTGGTAAAGAAGCTGATTAATACATTTATGAAACAGAAGAAAGTTAAAGAAATTATCGCTCTAAAAAAAATAAAAACAGAAACCAGCTTGCAAACAATTCACTTACCACCTTTTGGCATACGAAAAATTTCAAAAGATCTTCAAAAAAGGAACATCAATTTAGCCCCAGCTAATAAGCACAGTTTAAAAAAACCTCCTCTATGCAAACACAAAAGATAAAATCCCCCCATTGAAACAATCAGGGATATATAAAATCAGCTGCAAGGAATGTGAAAAGGTATATATAAGGAAAACAAATAGAAACATTGGACAACGTTTTAAAGAACTTGCAAGGTATTTAAAGCATAAACAGACAGACAAGTCAGCTGTAGCACATCATTTTTGGACTCAAAACCATCATTTTCACAGTGAACCCAAGTTATTAATTTGGCAAAACCTATTAATTCTAAAAAACAAAAACAAAGTCATAATTTTAACATACCACAAACAAATGGACTCATCTACCTGGAAGAGAGACCTCTACAGGCCATCACGAGCTCATCAGTAAATTTCCATTGAAGATGGTGGCAACAGCTGCCGAAACATGACCGAAGTAAGTTATGTACTTCATACTGAAGTTTGAGTGTAATACTGTTGGTTTGAAAGACTATTACGGACATAATGCTTGGGGAATGAATAACTACCATAGGATAAGTATAATAAAAGCTGCAACTAGCAAAGATCTACATATTAAATTACCAAATTATGTAAAATCTGCACAAGATAATTCCTTTAAAATACTGTTAAAAATGTATCTAGTAAATAAAAGCCTATCTAGAATAGATTAGATTTAACATTTTGTATAAATTTAGGTAGTATTTAGTATAAATAATATGTAAATTTGTAAATAATATATTTTAATTTTGTGTGGCAAGAGAAAGAAAGTATAACCTTGTAAAAGTGTAAATATTTAGTTAGTATCTAATATGGTGTGCAATGTACAGTAATAATATAAATGTTAATAATTCATAATGTACCTATACATAAAAATGAAATATGACGAAGCCGATATATGTATATCATGTCTATAGGTCAATAAACTATTATTATTATTGGAATAATTGTTTTTCACACAAGCCGTGTGTAGGATAGGAGTTGGATAGGTAGAGTCAGACTGAAAAATTCAATGCCATAGACAGGATTTGAACCACGGATCTCCCGATCTCTAGCAGGTTGCTCTGCGACTGAGCTAACATGGCAACATGCCGGTAAACAGAGCAACCGGCTAGAGATTGGGAGATCCGTGATTCAAATCCCAGCTATGGCATTGAATTTTTCAATCTGACTCTAACTATCCAACTCCTGTCCTACACACAGCTTGTGTGAAAAAACAATTATTCCAATAACAATTGACCATAATAGTTGGCTATACTATGAATCCTGGGTCTAAAGTACTTACAACATTGCAATTCGCCATTGGGGTTGTCATCTCAAAATAATTTGAGAGCACCTTGTGGTTTACCGGGAAACATGTGAGTCAGTTGAAAAATTCAATGCTATGCCGGCATGTTGCCATGGTAGCTCAGTGGCAGAGCAACCGGCTAGAGATCGGGAGATCCGTGGTTCAAATCCCGGCTCGGCTATGGCATTGAATTTTTCAGTCTGACTCTATCTATTATTATTATTGCTAATCAATTTCAATGCATTACTCTGAATTAATTCAGAATGGCAAAGATGAAAATAATGGTATAAGTTTCTGTTGGCTGCATAGCTAGGAAACACCTAACTCTTTTCTAACCCAGTATGCATTGCACTGGATTACAATTTGCTCTGGTTCAGTCTAAGTTATTACAAAGATTATGTGAAAGAAAGCACAATAATAACCTTAAAAACAAAGTTTCATTGGTAAAGATTGGTAAAGTTTCCTTTCACAAAATCTCTCAGGAATTTATAAATAATCTTCACAACTATGTGATGAGACCTATACAGTTCATTTGCTTATGTAAAGAACATTCCCTTTTGATGTAGCCAGATGATGTATACAGACATGTTGAATCTTATTCTTATGCAAATTGAATTATGTTGAACTTATGAGTAACCTAAATATCAGAAAAGATATTTATTCTGCATTTCACCATTACTATACGTGGAATGACTTGGAACATACTTTGGCAATACATTATCTTCAATATCACAGCTACAAATTTGTTTTACTTATGTAGCATGGTATTGCAAGAACTTAAAACATATACATTTGCTTTAGTACTATATAAACTGAATTTAAAAAATGTTTAAAGTATATTATTTATTTTTATTAATAGTTTATTTGTAAGAGAATTTAGTTTCTTCCTTGCTCTCAAGCATGGGTTCCTTTATAAATAAACCTTTCATTGCTATGACCTCGCTGAACAGAATGTAGTCATAATTACACTGTGCTTATTATAGGTCCTAAAATGCATTTCGTGGACAGTGTTATGTGAAAAGCCATTATGAAGTAGTAAATTTATTCACCAAAGACCAGAAAATTGACAATAAGACCATTACTGCACATTGTACTAGTATTACCTATGTTCAAAATACTTTAAACTTAAAAAAGAAAGAAAAAAGAAAAAAAAAAAAACAAAAACCCACAAACAAAACACTCATATGTATATGAAGTAAACATCTTTTATATGCTTTTACAGTTATCTGATTTTTCTACACAATAACTATAGCATGTTATCTACAAGTTGATCCCTTGTCACTATTGGTGCTTACTGCCACACTTGCAAACTAGAAATTCAATTGCTCAAGAATCTCTTAGACAAGTCCAAAGCTCAAAATTGGGCTGTTGTGCAATAGTAGACAGAACATATGACCAAAAAGTGATCATGTAAGCACTAGCAATAATGAGTTAGTTTCAAGGTTAATATGCATACATAGCAGAGCTTACATTGGTACTTGGTGACAACAGAAATTCATTGGAATGCTGAAGGTCTGTGTTTGAAGTTCAGCATTGAATTTTTCAACTCTGATTCACTTTTTCATCTATCCCTACATGAACTTAAAATGGTATAAATATATAGAAAAGGTTAGTAACAAAATTAATAAGAGTATATGTTTATATGAAAAAAGATAACAAATTATGAATAAAGATAGTACATTAAAGGTTTTTTATGCATTCATTTATATTGTCATCTAAACTTAGCATCATTTTTAAGGAGCAGTGGGTAAAAAAGTATGCTAAGCATATTTAGACTACAGAAAAAAAATTCTGATGTGTACCATTCACATGACTTTCTCTATATCCCTGCAACAAATTATTCTTAAAAAACTTATACTTCTATTAACTTCATGCTAATCTGTAAAACATTAGCAGAAATAGCCATATTACTTGCTTCCTTGTAAGTAGAGGTGAAATAAGGGAGTACCATAGGTTAAAGTGATAATCAAAAGCTGGTTGCTATGTCACTGAAGTTCCTTTGTTTGTATGGACAGCAGTTGACAAATTCCTGTATGAGAAATGTGTTAAGTTTTTCATAGCAGAAACAAAAAATAGGGAATGTCATAAAAACGACGAACTCCATGAAAAAAATGTATATAACATAAATTGTGTATTTTAAGGTGCTCTACATTTTTTGTGTAGTAAGTTTTTGTCCATCTCTTACGGTTTAGCAGTTATTAAAAATTTAGTAAAATTCATCCAGAATAAACTACTCTTCAGAGGCTATTCCCATAAAATTCAAGATATACATTTTATTTGTCAGGTAAATACCTTTGATATACAAAATTTTAATCAAAATCATTAGAGCCATTTTTGAGAAAATCAAAATTTTCGAAAAAAGTTCCATGTAAAGGGTAGTTGGGGGTGGGGGGGATTTTTCTCAAAATCTTCGTGTCACATCCCTGGAAGATACTAAAATCAAATACCAAGTTTGGTATTTTAGCTACTTTTCGTTTTTGAGTTATCGTGTTCACAGACACACACACACAGGGACCTTTTTCCGAAAATGCTTTTTTTGGATAAAGGGGATCCTAAAACATATATTTCCGGTGAAATCTTGGTATCAAATTTTTTGGTGGAGTGCAATACACTATGTACATAAGGATAATTGAAAAAATTCAAAGTCAACCGTGTAAAAGTAGCTTTAAAAAACTAAAAATTTAAAAAAAAAAAATAGTTACATTCAGGAACATAACATGAGAACATACCAGAACTATGTACTTCAGAAATAGGTTAAGGGGATCATTAATTTTCAAATGTATTGAAAATGTTGCAAAAGACCTATACAATCATTTACCTTACTGAATCAAGGAATTAAAGTGAAATTAATACAATAAAGACTTATCTGATAAAAAAAAAAAAATTGAATGAATACAAAATTTAGTCATTTATAATTTATTTTCAAACATTTGTCTTCTTTAATTTGTTAACTATTTTAAATTTGTTAACTATTTTAGGTACTTAAATCTATTCAGACCTATATTTAGTTCTACTTGCTAAATTGATAATGTAAACATATGTTTTCTAGCTCTTGTCAAATTGACGATGCTTAATCTACCATTAGCTTTCCAAAATTGGTAAATAGCTATTTCATATATCTATTTAGAACTGTATTTATACCAACTTGTTTAATTTAGTAATATAAATGTATTTTATCCACTGTAAAATTGCCAATACTTTGTAAAAATATTACAAATGGCAAAATAAAATGAACTGAAAGTGAATAAGAACCACTTCTCAAGGTTTTATACATTAACATATATGCAAAATAAAGCAAATTACATTTACATCTATAAAGATACGATAACATCTTCAGATCTTGTTTACGTGTTAGTATTTTTAAGGTTCACATTCTTATGATCTGTAATCCCTCAATTCACAAATGACTTGGAGCCCCATCATTAAACACACTCCACACACACCAATCTTTCAGCATTTACATCTGAAGGGAATGCTCCAACCATTACAGGCCAACATGTAATTACCATTTCCCATGACTCATGATCAGTTATTCTATAAGTCAGATCCTTAAATTAAAATTCTTAAGCTGCAGCATAATAATAAAACTCATATTAAGCTAATTACTTTCAGTGACTCTTACCTCTTTAGTATGGTTATCAGTCATACTAGAAGAATCATCAATAGCAATGACTATCTGGTATTCACGTTTTAATGGTTTAGTTCTTCGAAGCCAGATCTTGTCTTTTCGAAATTCACTTGCGATATACGGTATTATCTAAAATAAAAGTATATAAATGTGTTTTTTAACCCAAAAAACTGTTTCCTTGTTTTTTTTAAGTATATAGACTTTCTAGATGTAATAATGCAAAATAGCACAGCGCAACACCTTTTTTGTTATGATTTAATATAGATAAGTCTAAATAGGTTGATGAAAAATATTCAATATGTCTTTATTTCATAGTTTATATTCTTAGTTTCCAGATTTATTCTCAGTGAAACAATATAGAAATATTACTATTTAAGACTGTTAATAAATAGTTCCAAAGTTTGTGTTGTGCTTAATTTTGTATGTTTTCTACACATAAAGGTCTTTTGCATGCTATAGCACAATAAATAAAGGGGCTAATCTTTGTGTAGAATAAGATGTACCTTTCTCATGTTTATTCTTTTTCCAGTTCGGTAATCTCCTTTCAGATGAGAAGCTTTTGTGGGTTCCAACACCAGTCTAAGCTGCTCACTAAGATCTCGGGCTAGAGGTAATGTCAATGCTGACAACTCCTCCCAGACCCTCTGTGCTTTTGAATCATCAGGTGGCTATAACAGAGCAGCAAAAAATTAGGAGGCAATGGTACTTAAATGGCATTTTCTTGAAGGCTAAGCTATTGAAGTGTCCTTAATTTTTTGTGGGGGAGGGAGGCATTTCAAGAGCTTTTTGACAACCTGGTTCACAAAAATATAAATATAATGGGTGGAATGATGTTCAAATGAATCCAAGAGCTAAGAGTTACCAATACTTATCTAATAAGGATAAGGGAAAATAAAACTCTTATCATTATGTCACACCACACAAGGTTGCAAGACTTCAGGCGTTAGCAGGACTGGACTAGACTAGTCCTTAAATATTAGAAACACTATATATAGGATGTCCCAGAATTTGACCGCACAAATTGGCAGGATTATAGAGGGGTCCAAAATAAACAGTTTCTAAATCCTTTGCTATAGCATAAAATGTATTAAAGGTTAAGCACACCACTGATCAAACCACAGTGGACCTTGACGGGAGCACCCGGATTTTGAAGAGTGTGGACATGGTGGCATTATTTAACACTATGTTTAGAGTGTGGGCATTAAGTTAAGATGCCAACAGAGATGAAGGTTCAGGCCTCCATAGATATGTTTACTTTTATGCATTTTATAATGAGCCATTCATATTTTGCTGTTACTCAATATGATTTATTTGTACAAATATAATAAATGTAAGGTACAATCAGCATGTAAGTGCAATGGAGAACGTTTAAATAGAATTGCATTTAATACCTGAAGGGGTACACTTCCCCATACCCCTCGAAGGAGTTCTAAAATACAGTATAACACACACTGATGTGTTGTGTACATTACAAATGAAATAAAAATGAACAACTATCTCTGCATATAAAATGAATTATGAACTATGAATACCAATCAAGAAAGTGAATTCTACCTTCTCATCTCTGCATGGAAGGCAAATACAAAGAGACTGAGAAATAATGCACTATTCAAAGCACAAAATACAACCGGTTACCAGAGGATTTTTTAGATTCAATGACAACATCCCTGCAGAGCACCAATGAAGAATGAGCCTTGCACCCTGTCAAAAATTCCAGGATTGTTGTGAATCTCACCACAAAAAGCTCAAGTTTGAATTAGTAATTATTCAGCTGATGCAATGAAAATCAGGTAATGAAGCTCTTAAGCATATGCAATAGTACCAAATGGCAACAAAAAGCATGAGGATGAGCTCAGAAGTTTGCAGCTTAGATTACCTTACAATAATTGTGTGATCTCAGTTATATAACACTTTGATCCACAAATTTCTCTTGAACCTCCTCGTTGGTCAAACAGTTCAATGCACAGATGTTCACCACATTGCAAGAGGAATTTAACGGCTTCTCCATCTTGACCTCTATCAGGTAGCTGGCCAAGATATTGGCTCTCAGTATTTTAACAGCCTGGAGTGCTGAAGGTGCTTCAACCAGGAGCTCTAGTGCATGACTTCACCAGACCAGCAATATTTTCAAGGTCCTTCTGGATAATAAATGGGCTCGCCAATGTAAATTTTCTTCCTTCCTCTATCTATGAATAACAGAGTAACAAGGATAAGGCTTGTTTATATTTGCATATTTTATGGATTTTTTGTATGTAGATGCCATAAATTTAAAAATAATCCATCCCTCAATAGTCCTCACCCATCACAGAGGGGTTACAGGATTACACAGGGATAGGAGGGCTTTCCCTCCTGCTGGCCCTGTATTTAATTACAAACCTATCTCAGTCAGTTGGCTGGGGGTGGGTAATCTCTCACCTCCGATTTGGGTGAAGCAGAAATCAAAGTGGTGATTTGTGCACCTTCCCTGACCATTGAAAAACAGAAATGCCCAGGATCAGATATGTAACCCTCAACCAACCTAGATGCAACTTTTCATTGACATGGGTCAACATTCATGGTCTACATGTATGTGGGCATTTAGACTAACTTCTTCACTGCAAGGATGAGTCCAGGCTAAGTTCAGGGTGATTTGGGACCCCAGATGCACCAAACCCATAGTTCTGGATGAAATGTATACCATGCCATGCATGAAAGTCAAAGATTAAAGCAACAAATTTTCATGCCTTAATTTCTTAGATTTTTTTTTTTGAAAAAGTGATATCTATGCCTTTAAAAACTGAAAATTATAACAGAAAATCTGTAATATTGCTATTTTTAATGCAGGATTAAATATGAGGAACAGATAAATCTGCAGTAGCACAAAACCTGGGCAGCTTTTATGTAGGCAGAGGTATCCATAAAAGAGGTATCCTACTTAATTAGAAAAAAAGTCTTATGTGCAGTGAATGAAAAGCATACCTTATGCCATGTTCCCAATTGTTGCTCAAGTTGACTCCTAACAGCATCCAAATTGATTGCAGTTGTTAAAGCATCCTGTTCAATGCCTATATAGTAAGCAGATTCGTGACCGCCTCTTGCTGCTCCCAAAGTTTCTACCATTTCTCCAGAACCCTCTTTAACATCCTTTTCTTTAAGATCCTCTAATGAATCCACTTCCATTTTTTTCTGTCCAGCTCGAGTTTTAGTGAACACTTGTTCCATATCCTCATCTTGCATCTTTATATCCTCCTCCTCATTCTCTTTTATATCCTGTTCTTCTTTTGACCACTGTCCCAATTGTTTTTCTGCTTGTTCCTGAAATAAAAACAGTAAATGTACATATATGAAACATACAATGTGCATATGTTTTTTTGTATGTTAGTTTTATGGAGAAGCGAGGGCCAGGGTAAAGAAGTGAGAGCTTATCTGTATCTTTCCACAGTGTTGTTAACCAGAGTAAGTTTTTTTGAAGCCCACAGCCTTTATGGCGAACAGTTATCTAATTTACCGCAAACTAGCTGAATTATTAAACAAAACACGGCACACATGCTTATGCAAAAACTCTGGGAACTGCAGACAGAATGAAACTTTAACATTGAATCCACTAAATATCAGGGCATATAGCATACTTCATGTCTCAATGTTGTTGCTCTAGTTGCAAAATTGAGCAAAACCTACCAAATTAAAATTTGGCAGCAGAGCTCTCAACAAAAGGTGCTTGCATAGCATACATTTACTGTATTATAGTTAAGGGTATTTCAAATAGGTACCATGTGCCCTGTTTGAAAATATAAAGGGAAGTTCATATATTTTTATAGAGCACATTAAGTATAGTAGAGGCTTCAAATACAAATGGTGTGATTATATGTCTATTCTGATGTTTTTGTAACCCAAGCTTTATAAATTTTTTTTTCCATTGTATATAAATATATGTATACATGTATATGTCTTGACAAGTTCTATATTCAGTGGCTTCCTGGTCTAAACGAACCTACAGCATGCTTTCTAATCTAATACACCAATGTTTTGTTGCTCAAAAATCTATAAAGTTATTTCAGCAAACCTATCTCTATAATTTGCAAACTGTGCAAAATGTATACTTACTTTAGTGGCAGCATCCAATGTCTGTGCATGAGGTTTGTCTTTACTTTCCTTAACATGTTGATACCAGTCTGAGTCTTTTGCTTCTTCCTCTTTCTCTCCCTCTTCTTCTTCTGCTGCCACATTCAACATCCTTAACCTCTTTTTCAGTGGTCCAGTATCATCACCTTAAAAGTTTTAATATACTTTTAGAGATAATATGCAAATAACAGAGCCAATATAAGGTATAGAAATATAGATAAATAAATATGTCAAATCCGTAAGTTAATTTGCACAGAAAAGAGGGCAATTCACATAACCACAATGTTCATTGCCTAGGCTAATTGAAGATGATACCCTTTTTAAGAGAGTCAAGAAGTCTACCAGTGCATGGATAATTTAGATGACAATAAAAGACATAAATAGGTTGTAAGCAATGAAAAATAGCATTGAATTCAGAAGTACAAGTCAATATACTTTGTATACAGTTGCTCAGGATAAAAGTAATGACTATATTTTAAATATTGTGTTGGATAATCCAAAATCCCACAATGTTGGAAACTCCAATAATGACTAAGGGAAAAAGGAATCTTTAACAATAATACTAAATTGAACTACTGGCCTCCTGCTTCCTTTGCTGATGTGTGTATGTACTGCCATCACTAAATTGGGGTATCTTATCTTACTTTCTGTTATTTTCAATATAAAAACAATCAATATATTTGTATTGTACATTTGTATACATAATCAGCAATGAACAGGATGTAATTGTATGTATTGTGACAGAGCCACCCATCCAGATAGGGCAATATACGCACTGTGCACACTACTCTGCCGGCAAGTTTGGTTACTAATAAGAGGATAACAGAGACAGTGGAGTAAGAATATTAGCGTGTGCTATAAGATATGAAGTAATGAACCTCCTGAAAATGTAAACACTACAAGAAGGCAGAAAGGGAACAATAACTGCTGTGTTGTAGCATGTAATAATACCAACAAGAATACTTTGCCAGCTATTGCCTTTTATCCTTTTCCCACACGAAAACTGAAGCGCAAAGAAGATATCTATGGATTCAAGCTGTACCTCAAAAGAAGTAAGTACACTAATTTTATATTGCACCTCAAAGCAGTTACATATGCTTAAAAATTAACTGCAGCTTGGATAGCATTGTTTAGAAATTAATGCTAACGTTTTTTAAGTTAATAAATAGAAACTCTAAATACTGGGAGTATTAGTTAGATTAAACGACACATTATGGGAATAGTCTGTCAATTATTATTATTATTATGACTTTTATTTTTATTATTAATATTTATATACGTATTGTTGTGTGCGTATTACTATTCATACTTTATATTTTATTTTCAGTCCTGAGGAATCATCTTGAGAACCAAAAATTTGTAGCATTCACTTCATTGGAAACAAAAGGTCAGGACATCCCTACATTCAGCATATGTTCCCAGTATATTTCCAGATATGTACAAAAATATTTTGACCTTTTGAAATAGCATTTTCAATCAAATGTATGCACTTTATAGGCAGAAAATCACAAATAATACCTACATCGCATATGGCCTCCGCTTCTAACTATCCTCCTAATAAGTACAAAGCATGACACGGAGTGGCGCCACCAATATGATTTTCTGATCCGTGCACGGTGCCTATAGCCACACCAGATCACCCTGCTGGAAACCACGGATGTTGGCCTGCCAATCATAATGGTCTCATGCATGTCAAGAAGTCTGTCTACAAGATGCTCCATGTATTGCCTGCTGGCTGTTGTACCTCGGAAGGATTCCCAAACATCAGGTCACATGGTAGACACAGTTCTCTGTCAAAAACCAAACTGGCTAGTGTCAACCCAATGTCGTGGGTTGAAGAGCAGTACGCCAATAAAAAAAAGTGACACCCTGACATCCCAATCCCTCTCTGATTGGCCACAACCTTCCCCAAATGTTCTTGTAGTCTTGATGTGCTACCATGCCATCTGGCTGTGGGAGGAAAGGCATGAAGAGGAACATTTGAGGAAGCTTATGCTCAAATACCAGTTTGGTTTTTGGCAGAGAGCTGCATCTACCATGCAACCTGACGTTTGGGAATCCTCCTGAGACAGAACAGTCAGCAGTTGACTTTGTGGAGCATCTCACAGTCCAACTTCATCACATGCTCAAGGTGGCCCATCAATACATCCAGGTAGCGAGCGATCGGATGAAAACTCATTATGACCAACATGCCAACAGACGTGGTTTCCAGCAGGGTCATCTGGTGTGGCTATCTCACTCCATCCGGTCCATGGATGGCACTGTCAAAGTATGCATTAATTGAAACGTGGCAAATTCACTGAAGAGAAAATCCACAGTAGTCACATTGTTAAGTTTATAATTCTGAATTAGCAAAGTATCAGAACCAGTATCAATGTAAACAATCAGCTCTTATGAGAGTTAAATTTACCAGTGCAATTATCATTGCAGGAGAATAGTATTTTATTACCATAAGACAATAAGATATAAGTGTATGAAGCCTGCCTGGGTAGTGTGGTGGTATCGTGTCTGCCTCACATTCAAAAGGTCGTGAGTTCGAATCTTGCTTAGGGTGATTACCTGGATAAAGTTTTTTTTTTACCCCTGGGGTTTTCCCTTATCCTGGAAAGACGAATGTCAAGTAACTTTAAGCTCCATGGACCCCGAGATCATTTCACCAATTTCATTCTTCGTCCGATATGACCAAACCAGGTTAAAGGACGTTTAAGAAAAAAAGAAAGAAAAAAAAAAAAAAAGAAGAAAGAAAAAAAGTGTATGCCCTCTATTTCATAATAGAGTTATTGTTTGTATGTAAATATGACTTCTAATTCTCTAGAAATTAATGTTTTTCCCAATAAAATACTCATCTTATAAACTGTATACTACCAATTATGCAACAATTATGCACACATTTCCAGTTAGATGAAAATATGAATTAAAGAAAAAATTTATGAAATGAAGGAAAGTATAGTGTTTTCTTCTTAACTTGTTTTTAAGTGCTCTAATACCTTCACCTATACTAGAGTGGGTAGTGCATCATTGATAGGTGTGAATTTCCGAATTCCGCCATCAGGTTATGTCAGGTAGCATTGAAAGATTGCAAGTTTATGAAATCTGGAACACTGGGCTAAAGCATCGAATAGTTTTATGAAATTTAATCATTAATAAATTCAATGAAGAATTTGAACTTCTTATTTAATAGAAAAAAACTAATAAAGGATCTACATTTATTTTCATTTCCAATTTCTGAATTTTTATATACTTCATATTATAAAACAACTCCATGCTGATTATTTGCTTTAACAATTGCCAAAATTTCAGGCAACTGAGCTTTGAACTAGATGAAGAATCATGATGTTATTCTAATACAATATATTTGAAACACACACTTTATAAATCTTGTTAATATTAGCTTGTACTTATTTTATTCTGTATTTTTAATTATATGTGTTAAAAGTAAATACCTGTATTAATTATCTAATACCTCCAATAGCACTGGTATACCATGCAAGTGAGAAATGATTTAAGTTGTACATTACAAAGCAGCTGTAGCAAGAGATTTTATAGTGTACAATTTAAAGTATCCTATACACAGAGTATAATTGTTGCTTTCTGTTTCATAATATATGAATTATAAACCACATTCCTACTACCATTTTGCAGCTAATTAGGTATACTTCCATTACAAATATGTAGCTTTCTTTGGTTTCTCCAACAGTAATTGTAAAATATTAATATTAAAATCAACCTACATACTTTGGCCAAAATTTAAATGAATATCATAATATGGTAATGAAATTTTAACCTTTAACACATCGAAACCCAAGCCCAAGAGGGCATAGCTCAGGCAGGTATTTCTAACGCTTTTAATGTAATTCCACAACTGTAACTCGATCTTGGTCTATGCAGCAAAGAACATGCATCAGTTATTGTTTAGTTGTCTAATTTGTGCTGCCATCTGTCCTTGCTTTAGTCAACTATTAGGACTTTTTGGAGATTTAGTAATATTGGCTGTTCTTGGGTAGTCACACAATTTTCTTTGAAGGCGGTGATCTATTTTGTTACATTTGTGCTCTTAAATATTAAAATGCTGCATTTTCCTCAATTTCTGTGAACTGAAGCTGAAATTTAGGATACAAATGAAGACGTGGAAAATCCTGATTCCAAGGGAGAGTTTTTCGAACTTTGAATAAATGAAATGTGAGCAGCTTTATGCAGTTTTTTTTTTTTTCAAACCCATATTTGATACTTGTAAATTTAAAATAAAATATTAATACGGAAGTTATGACTATTTTCTTACTTGTTGAGAAATCCTTGAATGCCTTACTTTTAGATTGTCCGTATACTTTTCGGCAGATTTAATTGATGTACTATAAAGAACAACTCAAAGTAGGCGTAAAAACCCTGGATTTCTTAGCACTTCAACTACCGAAATGCTCATGCTACAATGTGTTAATCAGTGGGAAAGGCTTAACTGGCCAATAGAATTTTCAATTAAAATCAAAGAATGATACAGTCAGAGTGAAATGTGCCTGGGCAGGCTGCTTCACATATTTTTGATCGTTTCACATCCCCAAGGTTGTCAAATATAACACTAACAGTGACTTGTATATTTTATCCAGGCGAAAAATGATCAATAAATGTACAAAATGATCAATAATAATAATTATAATAATAAAAAATAGTCCATTCCTTTAGGTGATGCTGAAGTTTAGAAACATTGGAAACATATACACCCACCCTGGTTGTTTATAAACAATGTGTTTCTGATAGATCTATACATGAATTCATTTACCTTCTTTATTAATTCCCTATATCCTCATTTCTGCTGTTTAGTTCTTACCTTTCTTTCCTGACTTTTCTTCTACCATTTCTGCTTTACCTACCATACGTGTTTACCCAATTCTTTAGAAAATTCTTTCCTGTTGTTTTAAAAAAAGTTTTAAACACAATATATCTGGTTGTAAGTTGTTCCACTTCTTATACCATATTTCTTCTCGCTAAACTTTAATTTCTGAACACACTGTTATACAATGCAAATTCTTCTCTGACTTGTCAATTAGCGAGCATGAGTTTTTTGTCAAATTTTAAACCCCTTAACAGTATTTTTCCTGATCTTGCCCAAGCCAGACCCTCCCTTTACATTTTATCAAAAACATCAACATATTTTTCCCTACCCAGACTTTCTTTAAGGTTCTTAAAATACCACAGAGCTCTTATCCCTTAAGCTGTTTGTGTATATTATCTATCCTTAAACTTTTTTCCATTGGGTTTGTCCACCTTGTCTGTAAATTTGATAACACTCCCAGCCTGATTTCTATTATGATTACTTTCATTCTAAATATCCAGTCATCCTGCTTTTATCTTGTGCCCTTAAACATTCTTTGACTGTTTCCTTTTCAGTGATTGGATCCTATGATGGCATTTCATAATATGTTTGACTACTAATTCTTTTATGCTAACTCTTTTCAATTCAGCTATAGCTACCCCATTGGGAGCTACTCTAGTAATACCGGAATCATTTAGCAGAATATTCTATGCACCTGGTTTATGGGTTCCCATCCTTTCACTGTCCACAATTTTTACAAAAAGCATCATTTTTAACTAAACTATAGCTATATACACTCTCTCTCTATCCAGTTTTTGCACATATTTGGCATTTTCTTTAAGCAGGTTCTCATGCTAGTTAACACTTGCCTCAAGTATTTTTCTTTGCTCTCCGTTTTCTATTGTTGATTAGCCTTACCCCTAAATAAATTTCTTTACAACTTCTATTTTGCTTCCCTCTAAGCCAACTTCTCATCCCTACTAATCTTATTCCCTTTTTTACATACTAAAATTTTGTATTTATTTTTGTTTATCTTCACATCCCAACCTCTGCAGTATTTCTCAGTTGGTTTTATTGTTTTCTTTAAACCTCCACTTGCAATTGCTATTGCTACCAGATCATCTTTAAAGATAAGTCTGGAATATCTTTGTTATTAATTGATGGACAATGTCTATTTTCCATCCCGTTTTCTTTTACTATGTCATCATAAATGAATTAATATGGAACTTAATTTGCAAAGCTGTCTTAGGCCAATTGTATTCACTACCCAGTTGGCCATCTTTAAGCAACATTTATTATTGGTGTACATCCTCTGTGTTAGTCCTATGAACTTTCCACTCACTCCCTTTTCTCTCAACTTGTTCTGATAGCATTGAATGCCTTTTCAAGGTCTGCAAAAACCAAATATACCTTTCCTATTTTGTTACATAAGTATTTGTCTATAATGGTTTTTATTATTAAAATGTTGTCTACTGCAAATTTCCCTTTCCCAAATTCTCCTTGGAATTCTGACATTTTTTTCCCTCTTTCTCTGCCCATTCCTGTAATCTGTTTGCTAACACCCCTATAAACACCCTATCTATCACTTGACAAAAGACTAATGCCTCTATAATTCCTAGAGCAACCTTTTCTCCTTAAAAACTGAATGATCACCCCCAGTTTCCAGTTTTGTGGAATTTTTTCTGCTCTAGTAATGGCCTCCTTTCATTATCCTCATACCACACTTTCCAGAATTCTCCCAGAATTCTTTTACTTTTTAGTTTTGCAATTTCTTCTGTTACTTCATCTGCTGTAATTTCCTGATCCAGTACTTCAACACAACCCTTGAACTCCCCTAACATTTTAGTCTACAGCATCAAGTTTCTTCTTCCTAATAACTTTTCAAATAACTCCTCCATTTATTTAGGATTACTTCATTCTCTATTGATCCTATGCTCTTTATTCTTTTCACAATTCCCATTTTACTATCCTCCTTTGCTGCCTTATAAATCCTTTGGCCCATTTTTTACTTTCTCTATATGCACTATGTACATAGTGTATAGAGAAGGCATTGTATTGCACCCAAAAATCTGAAACCAAGATTTCACAAGAAATACATGTTTTGAGATTCCCAGTATCCAAAAAAAGCATTTTTAGAAAAATGTCCACGCGTGTGCATGTGCATGTGTGTAGCGTAGCGTAGCTCAAAAATGAAAAGACTGTTGAATACCAAACTTGGTATTTAAGGTTGGTATCTTCCAAGGATGCAACATGAAGATTTTCAAGAAAATCCCCCCATACCCAATTACCCTTTACATGGAACTTTTTTCAAAATGTTTTATTTTATCAAAATGTGGCTCTAATGATTTTGATTACAATATTGAATATATTAAAGGTATTTACCGGACAAATAAAATATATATCTGGAATTTTCTGGGAATAGCCTCTGAAGACTACTTTACTCTGGATGAATTTTACAGAATTTTGCATAACTGCTAAACCGTAAGAGATGGACAAAAGCTTACTACACAAAAAATGTAGAACACATTAAAACACACAATTTATGTTATGTACTTTTTTTTTGTGGAGTTGACCATTTTTGAGATATTCCTTTTTATTGGTTTCAGCTTTAAAAAACTTACACTTTTCTCATACAGGACTTTGTCAACTCCTGTCCGTACAAACAAAGGAACTTCAGTCACATAGCAACCAGCTTTTGACTATCACTTTAACCTATGGTACTCCCATATTTCGCTTCTACTTATAAGGAAGCAAGTAATAAGACTATTTCTGCTAATTTTTTCTCGATTAGCATGAAGTAAATAGAAGCATAAGCTTTTTAATAATAATTTGTTGCAGAGATGTAGAGAAAGTCAAGTGAATGGAACACATCAGATTTTTTCAATCCACTCTCTCTTTTTTCCTTCAATTAGACACTTAGAGCACCGTGTTGCTAATAGAAAGTTTTCTTTTTCTAATGATTCTTCACATTATTTCCACTCATAAATTTTCTTTCTACCCTTTTCTTTGTTAAAATTCAATTCTCATCAAATCAGCCATTTTCTACAGTTTTCCTCTAACTCCTAAGAGTCATTTGAATGTCAAAACTGCTTTGGAATACACAGAAATTGAAATAGCTTTATCAAGGTGTGCTAGAGCAACTTTCTGCTTACCCAAGGTTCTGTTATCCCTGGCTTCTCCCCGTGCAGGTCGTTTCTGTAACTGTTTGGCCACTGGTTGACTGTCTGTTGAAAGAGTAGCTGCTGCTGCTGCTTTCCCACTATGACCCACTTCTGAATCCTCTTGCATTTGGCTCTGTCCCACTCCCTGCTGTTCTTTATCTCCTACAATCCCTGAAGTTTCTTCACCAATTATTTCTTCTTCTTTTTGATCTTCTCCTTTGACCTGAAACATAATGATTCACAATATACATTTGATAATTATGAAGCAATCATCCTCTAATCTTCTGACGCTAAGCCAGGTTTGTCATGTGCTTACTTTCCGATCCCAAGATCTAAAGGCAGAGGAAGGTGTGTGTAGTATGAATAAACTGTTCAAAGGCAAAATCTGGAAGCTGTTAAAAAGCCGCAAAAACAAATATATCTTTATGTGTACAAAAACTGTAAAAATCTTGATTTTGTATGCAACAGTTGTGTTGCCATTAACTCGCAGGATGGTTCTGATTCCAATGACAGTTGAGTCATCTTCAGATGATAAAGATTTGGGTATTGCACTTAGCCAGAGGATTGCAATTAACATAACTAAAAACTTCATAAAATTGATTGCTACTTTGAAATGCATTTTAAACTATGATTTTCATGCAGGGCACCTTATTGTAGATTGCAGCTGTAATGAATGATATGCAGCAAGATTGTGTAGGAGGAAGAAGCAAGAAGCAAGTGTTATGGGCAGGAATTCTGAATTGATTTTGCACAGATAAAACAAAGGGTTTGTTTACAGTCTGGTTTAGAATTCATAACAGTATCTATGGAGGCAACATATCTATAAAACATACCTTGATAAATCATAAATTAAATGAGGTGCTTTTAAAAATATTTTTCTGATCACTAAAAGTTTTCAGCAGTTTTACTTACATTATCTCTGGAGCCAAATTTCCTGTCCATGTCTTCTGCTTTCTCAGCAGGCTCAGCTGTTGGCTCATCTATTGATGGTTCTGCCACTTCCTGCTTGTTCTCTCCTTCTTTAGGTTCTTCACCAGCTTTATGTTCATCTTTTTTGCCAATTTCATTCTCATCTTCCTTTTTATCTTTCTCATTATCTATTTCTTCTTGATTTTCATCTTGGGTGTCTGGTTCAATTTCATCACCATCACCAGTATTTTCTTTTTCCTCCTCTGCTTCTATTTCACCTTCCTTACTTTCAGCATCAGTTTCTGGTGGCTTGTACTCTGTGCAGCAAAAGAAATGCAAGTATTAATAAGCTTTTTTATTTTAATGGCTGCTAAAGATGTTCATCCACATATCTTCTAGACTGAAAATATTAGTTAAGACACTGGTCTATGAGTCCAAATAATTAATCATAGTATCCAAGGTAGATATTTGTCGATCCTATTGTTTTGATCCAGAGGCACATTTATGGTAAGATATTTGTTCACAATTTAACAATCTATATTAGGTTGTCTATAATTCATATCACCAGCATCAGGAAATTTCAGTTACAAGGCATCTTTCAAACTATCTATTCTGATAGCTTCCAAACAAAATGATAGAAAATGGACTTCGAAGTCCATTTTGAAACAACATATGTGTGATTAAAATCAAATGAGAACTTTAAAATCAGCTACAGGTATTTAAATTTCAACTGGAGAGTCACTTATCTTATTTTTGAAATTGTTTTGCCCATTTGTTTGTAAATTCAGCATTGTCACAACAGTAAATATTTTACAAAGAGGAGATATACAAACTTTCTTGATTACAGCTAGTATGGTTTCTTAATAAGATTGTTAATTACTGCTTAAACAGTGATTCAAGTTGATTCTTTATTAAAGTTCAAGTTTTTGGCACTGTGTTAACTCTGAAGAAGGTAACATAAACCAAGTAAAGTTTAAACGAAAACAAAAGATTCTTTATCTCTAGAAGCAAAAAAAATCTCTCTCTTGATGCCGCAGATTGCAAAATAAAAAAGGCTGATGTATTTCTTTCATATGACTAGCTACTAGCACTTATTTTTACATCACTTCTACAAATTATTCAAAACTTATATACAACGCTTATTCTTCTGCCTGCTTCATGTTAATTATTGCAAGTTAAGGGATGTTGCAAATGCAGGATGCTGAACAAAAAGTCAAATCTTTATAATTTAAGATTGAAATTCCACACTATTTCCATGAACTCTCAAGATATAATCGAATGATACTTCTAGTTAGTCATATAGACCGAGAAGCCAACAAAAATGAGTAGCACAAAACAGGCTTAGACAATCAGAAAATTTGTGCAGGAGTTAGAATATTATATGATTTTGTATTAAGCTTTAAGCATTTTAGTTTAATGTCCTTTAATCTGGTAGGTTATATTGGATAATGAATGAAACCAATGAAATTATTCTCCAATTTTCTCAGGGTCCACAGAGCTTTAAGTTACTCAATATCTGCCTTCTCAGGATATGGGAATACCCCCAAAAAATCTTATCTGGGTAACTCATTCTAAATGAGATTTGAACTCAGGACCTCTTGAATGTGAGTCAGATATGCTACCCCCACATTAGAGAGGGGGAGGGTTTTAAGCTTGTAAACAAGATGATTAAATAATTTCAATTAATTCAATTAGTCATGCAAATAATTTACCTTTAGGCTATTTGAATTAAAAGTTAGAATCATGTTTGAGAAAAAATCTGATGTGTTCCATTTACATGAATTTCTCTCTCTGTTACATAAATAACTTTCCTTACAAAAGATTATTCTTTTATATACAATAGTTAAACAAGGTAAACTTTAGCAATTATTTTCTAATTACTTCCTTCGTTCTATGTAGCTATGTAAGCTAAATCAATAGTCAAATATCTTAAAAGCTTGTCCTTTGTGAATCATTTAAAGTTTGCTTCGTTTTGCATGACCTGAAGTAAAAAAGATATAAAATGTCACTTCCTGTTTGAGAAAACTTCAAATAGTTTAAAATTGAAACCACTAACAAGAAATATCTTAGAAACAGTCGACTCTAAAAAAAAAAAATGCAAATGACATAAATTATGTAGTTTATCAAGATATATATATGTATATTTTTGCAGTATGTTTTTGTGTGTCTTATGGTTTGCCAGTTATGCAAAATTCATCCAGAATGAAAATTCAAGAAGTACATTTTATTTGTAATGCAAATAGCTCTAATACACAGTATTTTAATCAAAATTATTAGAGCCACTTAATTTTCAAAAATGTTTCCATGTAAAGAGAGTATTTTTGGTATTTAAAGGTGTTTTAGTTTTTGACATTCACAGGAAAATTTCCTTAAAAATCTTATGTTGCCTATTTGGGAGAGCCGCACTTACACACCAAGTTTGGTATTATACAACTTTTTGTTTTTGAGTTATGCTAGTTATGTGCATGCATGCATACATATGGGAGCATTTTTGAAATGTTTTTCTGGATTTGATAAACTTCAAAATATTCTTTTTTAATGAAATTTTTTAACTTTTGTTTAGAAAACAACATTTTTTGTAATAAATATGTGGTGTTAGAGTTAGGTTATTCCAAATGGGGTTAAGAATAAAACTTTGCACTACCTTTCATAGCATCAATGTCAAAAGGGTTTTCAGTATCTTCTCCTTCACCTCCATCTTCAGGTTTTTCGCCATCATCTAACTGCATATCTTCTGGAAGATCTAACGGATCTGGTTCTTGTTGAGGTTCCATTTGACCTGAAATAAACATTATTAAGCTCTAAACAGACGTAGTTATGAAGGCTTATTTTCAAATTGATTTTCTTTCTATGTTACTATATGCAATCAGAATCACTAAGTGCAACATATAAAAAAAAAAAAAAAAAAAAAAAAAAAAAAAAAAAAAAAAAAATTAATAATGCCTCTGAATTGCATTACAGATTGAAAAAACTAAAAGATAAGTATAGATTTGTTACAACTAAACTATTATTACTTTCTCCATACGCACTATGTATATAGTGTATAGAGAAATTATTGCACTCCACCCAAAAATTCGATACAGAGATTTCACCGGAAATATATGTTTCAGGGTCCCCAATATCCTAAAAAAGCATTTTCACAAAAAGGTCCGTGTGTGTATCCGTTCGTGTGTCTGTGAACATGATAACTCAAAAACGAAAAGTCGGTAAAATACCAAACTTGGCATTTAAGTTTAGTATCTTCCAGGGATGCGACACGAAGATTTTGAGAAAAATCCCCCCACCCCCAACTACCCTTTACATGGAACTTTTTTCGAAAATTTTGATTTTCTCAAAAATGGCTCTAACAATTTTGATTAAAATTTCGGATATTAAACATGTTTACCTGACAAATGAAATGTATATCTTGAATTTTCTGGGAATAGCCTCTAAAGAGTAGTTTATTCTGGAAGAATTTTACTAAATTTTGAATAACTGCTAAACCGTAAGAGATGGACAAAAACTTACTACACAAAAAATGTAGAGCACATTAAAACACACAATTTATGTTATATACATTTTTTTCGTGGAGTTCGTCATTTTTGTGACATTCCTTATTTTTGGTTTCTGCTATGAAAAACGTATACTTTTCTCATACAGGAACTTGTCAACTCCTATCCATATAAACAAAGGAACTTCATTGACATAGCAACCAGCTTTTGACTATCACTTTAACCTACAATTGTCCCTTATTTCGCTTCTACTTACAAGGAAGCGAGTAATTAGACTATTTCTGCTATTTTTTTCTGATTAGCATAAAGTAAATAGAAGTATAAGCTTTTTAAGAATTATTTGTTGCAGGGATATGGAGAAAGTCATGTGAATGGTACAAATCAGATTTTTTTTTATATTAATATTTGTTATTCTTCTTCACTGTTACAACTTCTTTTTAATTTAAAAGTGAAGAAAATTACCGAATATGACCCAGGTAAATTATTTCATAATCTTTTAATGCTGCAGGTGTTTAATGTGCAATTAAGTGTGCATGTGATAGAAACTACAAAATGAGTTAGAATGTTCTACACCAAAAAAGTTGCTCATCATATGGATCTATTGTACTCTAATTTCTATGATACATGAAACTGAGCACTTATCTTGCTACAAGTAAAAAGGGATATGTATGAATGCAAATAAAAAAGTAAAACAGGGAGAGCATTTTAAATATTTTGACGTGCATGGATGTTACTACCACACCATGGCAAGTCATGAAGTGAATTGTATGTGCATAGCTTGAGAGAACAATATTAACTTGGCATAAATTTTAACCAAATTTAAAATATACTGACATTCCTTTCAAATTCTTCAATGTAATCAGATATTTCATTAATTTGTCTTGTTTCTTCTTTTCCCTAAAGTTTAATGTCCTTGATTCCGAAAGGCATATTGAGCAGTAAATAAACAATGTGATTGAAATGAAATTTTATTTATGGACACTCTTTAACTGCTGAGGCTCTCAGCATCGCATTCTATACTAGGCGTGAAAGACTGCATAACTTTGCTCAGAGGCCTCTCCATCAGGCTTGATGTTCTTTTACGCCCCTCAAATCTTATGGAACCCACGGCTTTACTTCCCTTCCGAAGGAAGCCATGCCAAGGATTTTTATGCCCGAAAAAACTGATCGTCTTCCGCCGGGTTTATGAAGTTAGCATGGTAACCATTACACCACAGAGGGCAACAATATGATTGAAATGATATTCAGTTGACTTTCTGTTTTTGAGTTATGCTGTTCACAACCACAAGTGCTCAATGATGCACTTTATCTAGGAAAAAAACAGCTCCTTAATATTAGAGACAGGTTAAAATATACTTAAGTTGGCAATATTATTGAGATATATATATATATATATATATAACTTATAAGATGCAACCATGTAATGTATGCAAAGATGGCAATGAATGTTAGTAGGTGCTCTGCAGTAATAGTACAACCACCCAAGAAGTGATTAATTTACGAGGTATAATCTTGTAATTTATGTCATACGCTTATAATTTAGGTTATGGGATATTGATTTGGATTTATAGATCTTTGACTTACTTGACTGACTAAATTCCTGTTGTTCCTTTCTTATAGATATTTAAGTGTAACAAAATGACCAGGGAAAAATAAAGGGATCTAATTGCACTTTGTTCCATAGTACCATAGGGAACAGTCCAAACTGTCCCTTGATATTTTTGTTCAAATAGTTAGAGAAATATCTTTTTAATTATTTCTTTTTGTTTGTTCTGTTTATATACTACCTTTACCATCTAAGGTTACATCAGTGTCTTTTGGCAATGATGCTCACTCGCATATGTATTTTTGGATTTGTAAATTGTTTTTTTTTTTATTCACAAACATTAAACTCACTAACACATTTACACTCTCACTCATATTTGCAGACTAGGGAGGATGGGGAATAATGCTGGCTGCAGAAAAATTTCCCATCTGTAAATTTAAGCCAGGACCTCTGGTTGCAATTTAGCTTGCTAAACACCAGACTACAGAAACAGTCACTAATTATTTATAATCAAAATTCTATTTAATGAAGCTAAAGATGTTGAGAGTATATGTTTGACAATTAAACTAGTTTTCATCACTTTTTCTTTTATTGCACTTTATAGAAAAAAGTTGTATAACCTACAAGTTCTCCAGGCCAATAATTTGGTACCACTATTTTAAAAAAAAACTACTTTGTTTCCTGGAAACATCAAATTCTTTATAAGAAACCCCATGTTTATAAACAAAGATTGTAATGAATGACCTGTGATGAGAACTCTTCCAATACAATTTAGCATCCTAATGTCTACGAGTTAGTGTTTCAATCAATCATGTTCACCATAATTGTTTAAGAGTCATTAAGCAACATAACCAGAAAATCAATCAGTTTAGATATCATAAAAACTCTGCTGATTTCTATTTCCTGTTTCTGTAGCATTAATCACGTTACTATTTATTTGTAATTACATATTTTATTGTTTTATTTTGCTTTTCGTGCTTGCTATGACAGTATCATTTATACCATGATAAGGGTCCACTTGATTGTCATCTCCATCTTCATCCATTTCATTTATGTCCTTTTTCTTTTGCTCTTTCTCCTGCCTAGTTGGTTCATCTTCATTTGCCTTTTCTTGTTTATTTTTTGAAACAATTTCATTTTCACCAGTTTTCTCTCCCTTCCCAGATTCTGCCTCTTTATTTGGATCACTTTCTTCATCTTCTGAGTCAAGGCCCCAGACCTGGGAGGGCAAAAAATGCAAATTAAGAAGACAGATCAATGAACTTTCGAAAATCTAAATTACTCATCTAATGGCTTTAAACATGTTACAAAATATATTTCAAAAAACTGGTCCTGAAAATTATTTTTAGATTAATAATACTTGGAATTATCACTGTGAAGTAAAGACTATCACTAAATAGTATACTTAGTCGGCATAAACACTCAAAAGCTTCACAAATTTTATTCAATTGAAATTGAATTCTTAGA
The DNA here is from genome assembly GCA_030762935.1 of Hymenopus coronatus. Classification (NCBI taxonomy): domain Eukaryota; kingdom Metazoa; phylum Arthropoda; class Insecta; order Mantodea; family Hymenopodidae; genus Hymenopus; species Hymenopus coronatus. The sequence continues at coordinate 149,835,761 of CM060882.1, read as the reverse complement.
AAATATTCTGCAAGTTCCGAGTGGCCCATGGATGGTATGTGATTTTTTATAACATTTTTTTCTATTTACTAGGTGATAGATATAACCACCCGATCACCTAGTTAAGTGAAAAAAATATTTAAAAAAATTGACATACCATCCATGGCCACATGAATCACAGAATATTTTTAAAAAATTCAGCATAACGCTAGCACCAGTAGACAATAAGCATCAGAAACCTCCACAAACAGATCAAGTACTGCCAGAAAAGAAAGCAGGAATTTACAAAATTTACAGCTCTGGTTGTGAAAAAATTTACATTAGGAAAACCAAACATAACATAGTGAAAAGACTAAATGAAACTACAGAAACATAAACAAGGATTTAGACAAGTCTGCCATAGCAGCCCACTTTTGGAATAATTACCACCAGATCAAGAAAGAAACACACCTTATAAAAGCGATAAACAAGAGAGAATTGGATAAACAGGAAAAAATGTATATGAAGAGGTTTGAATCCTGCCTTATGAACTTCGATGTACTAACAGAAGAGAACATGTTACTAAAATTCGAAAAAATGACACCAGGTGTCTCCCATAGGTTCACTGCAGGAAGCAACCTGGAGACCTGCCAGTCAACAAATTGATGGAGTTGCCCTGAAGTGAGGGTGAAACATGTTCAAGGTACTGAATAAAATATGTCAAGCTTATGAGTGTTTATGTTGACTCAGTATATTATTTATTGTTAGTCCTGCAAAGTTTGGTGCATATATGCATATTGGTTTCTGAATAATCCACTTATTAAGAAATAATATAAAGGTGTTTAAATCAAATGTCCCTTATAATGCAATTGCATATAAAATTGCATATTTATGCTCTTTATTAAGATAAAAAACAAGTTTGTTTACAAGTAAACTTTAACATTTTTTACATTTGTTATTTGAAATTTCTCAGAAGAATATGTTTATCCATATTTGCATGCCGACCTTGGAAGTACATCATATGCTCTCTATATTAATTATTATTTAGCAAATTGCATTAAGTATTTATTGGAGAAACTAAATCCAAAATTTCAGTGATAGCTTCAAAATTGCATCTTAAGGAACATTTTAAGTGCTGACAAATGTTGAAAATACTTTAACCAAGAAAAATGCATTTGAAAAGTGGCCCACATATATTCATCCTTGTTAACAGGTATGTAATTTTTTATGTTGCTCTCCCAATTTTAATTCAATAGAAATATTTGGATGAAAATGATCCTTAAGAATCAGGCTTATTTATAAGTTAAATAGCAAAAAATTCACATTTTGACCATTTTTGTCTAAATTTCACCACTCCTTAAAAATGTTCCATGATATGATTACAGAGCACCTTTAGTTTCTCAGAAAATGGTTACAATATACCATACCTTCAGAAGCAATATAATGCAATACCAAACTCACCGACCTTTGCATCACTGCAGTTTTATGGGCAGGATTACCGATAAAGGTCTAATTTAGCTATGGGCAACCCACTCTCTCCCTTCCTTGCAGATTTGTTTATGAGCTCATTAGAAATACATTGATGAAAGCTTCTCTAACATCTTCAAAGTATGGTTTCAATAATATGTATATATTATTACCGAAATAGTGTCTAAAACTTGAGGAAGATACTTTAAATACTAATATTTTGCAAGACCAGTCATCAGTTTAACTGAAGTGACATGAAGATGGATATAAAATGTGAGAAGTGATGACAGACTTCCTTTTTGGATATACAGAAAACAGACTAACACAGCTAACTATATCAATTGAAATAGTTGTAATCTAAAGTCACATCAGCACATAATTTTCAATAGTGTATCTAGAAGATAACAAGGGCTAGGAGAAAATCACCAAAATATCACTTATTAATGGATTTAATTACCAAATGATAAGTTAGAAAGGTAAAAGGATTCAGGAGAAACAAGGAAATCAATGATGCACTTCCCTATCACCCCTGCAAGAGAGGAAGAAAACTAAAAACTTCACATTCCATTACCACACCATAGGTTCTAAAATGTCTTTTCAAAACACACTCCCACTAAATTAGTGCAACTTAAAAATCCTGTTCAGTGCACCTCCCAAAAATCAGGTATTAAAAACTTACAACCTGGGATTTAGAGGATAAGTTTCTAGGAATACAATGGGGGAAACCTTCAGAAAAACACAATTGAACATACACATGCATACCAAAGAAAATATCCGAACATAAAATATAAACAGACAGCAAATCAATGATTGAAGCATACTTTTGGGAATCCAATTATGAAGTAGACACAAACTCAGCAGTATTAAAAGAAGTAAACCATCTTCTAGAACTATATGAGAAGATTTTCTCAAACGTTTCAAAGTACTGAATTTTGAAACCCCACTACCAAACATCATACCAGATACATTATGTCATCTACCATGGATCAGAACAAGATAACTTCATATTGCCAAAGAAATGACCAACTGCTGACGCTGGAAGTAAAGGTTTCCAAAATATATACCGTATAATTACAGAGTAACTGAAGTAAGCATGTCCCAAATTTGATTCCTAATGCTCTTATAAAATTATGTTTTTTTCTTTTTAGTATAAATTTAGCAAGAACTTATTGCTAAACCTTGCTGCCCACAAGAGAGTAAATATTGCAGGCCCACAAATTATTGCTCATTAATAATCAACACGCCAAACACAGTGTTTAACTCTACTAAGATACTCTTATTACATTATTATTATATTCAGTGATACTGAAATGTAGCATGTATTATATTCCACATGAATTTGACAAAACTAAATCAGTTCCTCTGTTAAGAGTGCTGAAACCAATACTACTAAAGAATCAGATGGAAAAAAAAACAACAACAAAAAAACTAATTATTTGTGCAGTAATGAACAACTTATTAGACTAAATATTGTCAGTTAAATACAATAAATTAAATGAAATGTAAAACTAAGGAAACACTCCCCAAATTCTAGAAAATTAAATGTTGAACAAGAACAAATTACTCTCACATACCTCAGTATCCAAAGTATCGGCATCTTCTGCAGTATCACCCATTTCTTTATCCATGTCTTCATCATCATTTTCTTCTTCAGATTGTTCATTATCCTTTTCTTCTTTATCACCCATGTCTTGTACTTTACCTTCAAAATCTTCAGACATTTGAATGCCATCTTCTTCCTTTGAATAAAAAATAATCTGGTGATAGATATTGCTATAATACTAATGATAAAATGGGGTATTTCATACAGTGGAGTAGGCTATACTCCTATACCTCTATCAAATTCAATATCTAGTAATATTCTAAACACACATAAAGAAATTATTAATAATATAATTTCATATAACTGATAATTTCTGGAAGCTGGTTCTATAGTTATATAAATACATTCAGTGAAAGCAATTATTTTTTAAAATTAAACTACAATATTATGTAGTAGAATATTTTAGTAAAAGTAATTTTATTATGTTATGTTTTAAAGGGCACTACAATTCTTTCTCTCCTACAGTTTACATGTCGTGCAGCATTCATTAAAAAAGAAGAGGACTTCATAGGATGTGCACCTAAATTTAAGATATAAATTTCAATTTCATCCAAATATCTTAAATATATGGTATGTTAATAAAAATTGTTAGTTCAAAATCTTCTCGGGCTTCTAGCCAGGAAAAAGCTTGGCTTGATACCAACGTTTCAAAGAAGTGCATCTTCCTCGAAATGTTGGTGTCAAGCCAAGTTTTTACCTGGCTAGAAGCCCGAGAAGATTTTGAATTAATACGTCGCCAGGAAAGTTTCAGTTCTTATTTGAAAATTGTTAGTCTTTAATTTAATTCTTTCCTTCTTTATTCTTTTTTGTTTATAAATATCCTTTAAATAGGTAGATAAAAAAATATGGTGAATGAATAAAATAAGATGTATAATTTTGAAGCTGCTTACAGTGAAGGCATAATCAAATAGAATTAATTAATTCTATGAACAAAAGGTTGAAATGATGCTCAATAGGATGATGTACCTAGAACTTAGCAGTTTCCTGACATTCCTTTTCTCAGGATAAGAGAAAACCCCAAAAAGTTTTAGCAGATAACGCATCCTTACCAAGGTTCAAATTTGGAGCTTCTTGAATGTGACAGAGACATAGCTATCCCCACAGCACAGAAGTGGGCTGCTGGTCATTTTTGAGAAAATAAAAATAATAATAATCTTTCTATGTAAAGGGTGGCTTGGAATGGAGCAATGTCCTTGAAAACCTTTGCTTCCTTGGAAGATGCCGAGATTAATTACCATATTTTGTATTTACCAACATTTTGTTTTTTATTTATGCTCTCTTTTTCACACCAGACGACAGACAGACACACACACACGCACATACATACACAATACTACTATGTGCATATATACATGTGAACATACCAAAAAATAAAATTTCTATGTAAATACCAACTTTAGAACTTAAGTCATTGCACTTTTTAAGCATGGGCAAGGAGGTTAAGGAATCCTTTCAACCAATCACAATTAAACCTTTACATGGGAAATGTTTCTCTTAAAAATGATTTAGAATTTTGGTTACAAGGTAATATTTTTAAGATATTGAAATGTTGCGCAAATTTTATATAATGAAATTTCTGTAAATACCTCTGAACTGTTTTAAGACTATAACTGGGAAATTATGACATACATAAAACTTTTTTGCGAGAAAATTACCTCATTGAAATATAAAACTTAGATAAAATTACTTTTTTTATAGGATTAACAATTTTTAGAACTATGGTTTAATCTATCAACTTGCGATTATTTCTAAGCTAAAATTTAAGGGAGAACTGCAGTTTTGAAACTTTATACTTGTTTTATTCAGTTAGACAGTATTTCAGACACATTTGCATCCATCCTCAACTCTGGACTAGTCAAGAGCCAAAGATGGGCACAAGTGTGAAATGTATGTGGTTAAAGTATATGAAGAATACTTTGTCACAACTATTTACTCTCTTCTAAACTATTTATACTTGACTGTCTAACTGCATACAACTTGTAACATTCATATATAGTTCTAAGCATTTTGGGATAACAGTTTAATTACTAAATTTTGTCCCCCTCCCCTCCAAAGAAAAGAAAAAATCGGCTGCATAGCCTATAAATAGGGAAGAGAAATGGTATTTGCAACAGGTGTGACATATTTTATCTGTAAATTTAAAACAATGAATTATAAAAATTTAGTGTGTTATGCCCACTCCTACTTCTGATTCTACTCACTTTTTAAGTGCCCCTGAGGGAACACTTAATCATATATGAATGTTACAGACTGAATTATATTTGGTACTTGCCATTTGTAAAGGACAGTCTGTTGCTAAGCTAGTACCTCATTGGAGTTTACTAATGAAATAAACATACTCAAACATGATTTGATAACTGCTCTTTCACAACAGGTGTATAAGCACTAAGTTGGAAAGTTGAACCAGGCTTGAAAACTTAAAATCTCAGGATTTGAACCTTTAGCAGGAACTCAACTGTCCATGACTAAGTGCTTCACCTCTAATAGAACAAGTTATATATTTTCATGACCATTCAATATTCATTATTACCATAATCGTAATTCCAATTTATATAACCCAAGCCCAAATACCATTACTTGTTTGATCAGTTGGTATTACCACACTCTTACTTTTACTATCCCTTCCAGTTTTAGCTCTTACTGCTTGAGCTATTACTGAGATGCCAACATGTTGAACATAGAAGTCCCCTTTGAGGTATGATATCTCAAGAATTTGAAGTTACCTTTAATGAGTTTACAAGTATCTTGCCATGGACAGCTGAAGATCTGTTGTTTTAGTTCAGCTGTTGCATTGAATTTTCCAAGTTTGATTCCACTTTCCAAATAAACTGCATGAATTTACCAATTTTTCTCAAAACTTTAGAATTACTTATAGTTTGCTAAACAAACAGAATGTTTATCACTTTGTAGTTTATTAATGCCAGCCAAAAAATTATGAACTTCAAAAACATATTTCTTTTTTTACCTTACAATCCTTATCATCTTGTTGCTCTTTTTCAGCATCTTTAGATTTAGCTTCTTCTAGTTGATCTTCACTTTCAATGCGTTCAGAGACATTTTTGTCTCCTTCTCCTTCAGATAGACCCATTCCTCCCTTTGCTGGATCTTCTGCACTAGCTTTTTCAGTCTGCTGAGAAGGGACGCAGAAACCCTAGAAATGCAACATTTAGTATGAGCTTTAAGGTCCTTAAAACGATGCAGGTTTTACCAGTAATCTTGGGGCAACTTAAAGATGGTGGTTGAATCTAAGAGAACAATCATCAATGAAAAATATCTAATTCAATATTTAGGAGTCCATAATAATATAAAAATGATGTTGATGATGATGATGATGATTATTATTACTATTATGCTTCATTGTTTATTAGAGTATGATAGCATGAAGAAATGGACCATAGGTACATGCCATTTAAAATGGGACAAATTACACAAAGGAATTAAATGACTTTAGAATAAATAGGAATAAAATGATGGGAGAGCCCACCTCTGAACTAAAGGGGGATAGGGGTATGTGTGCCTTACACTCATAGGTCCTAAGTTCATATTTCGATTAGAGCGAATTACCTGGATGAGTTTTTTTACAGGATTTTCTCTTTAACTTCAGATAAATAAAGGTAGGAGAATATTTAGAATGAGTAAGGGAGAAACAGATTAAATCGATTAAGAAAAATATGGGAATTGAGATATACCTAATAAAACAGTAAGGAAGCATAGTGTAGATAGTTATTAGATCATAAATTTAGCTTAAGCACTTCATTAGTTTTAATTATAAACTGTTCTCTTTTTTTCTGTTTTGTTTGTGGTAGTATATTAATTAATTTATATTGAAAATGTTAATAAATATTCTGTCAAAATAATAATATTAAAAATCTGATGACATGATTTTCTTTACATCTCCATAACAAATTATTATTAATAAGTTTCTTCTACCTCATTCTAATCAAGACAAACAGTAACAGAAATTGTCTTATTACTTAGTTTCTTATAAGTAGATGGGAAATAAGGGAATACACAAGCTAAACAGACACTCAAATGTTTTAAAATGGAGTTGTTACAAGATTGAAATCAATTTCTTTGCATGGCCAGGAGTCGACAAGTTCCTGTATGAGAAAAGTGTAAGTATTTTAAAACTAAAACCAATAACAAGGAATATCTCGAAAATAGTCAACTCCATGAAAAAATAAAGAAAGAAGGAGGGAAAAAAAGGGAATATGACATAAATTGTGTGTTTTAAAGAGATCTACAGTTTTTTTTGTAGTAGGTTTTAGTATATCTGTTACGGTTTACCATTATTCAAAATTCAGAAAAATTCATCCAGAATAAAGAGATCTTCAGAGGCTATTCCCACAAAATTCAAGATATACATTTATTAGCCATGTAAATATCTTGAATATAGAGATTTTAATCAAAATCATTAGCCATTTTTGAGAAAACCAAAATGTTCTAAATTTTTTGCATGTAAAGGTTAGTTTGGGGTGGGGGTGGGGGATTTTCTTGAAAATCTTTGTGTTGCATCCTTGGAAGATACTGACCTTAAATATGAAGCTTGGTATTTAACAGGCTTTTCATTTTTGAGCTATGCTGCCCACAAAATGTAAATGGCATGTTAGTTATGGATGCTCTTTAACTGCTATGGCCTCAGCGTACCACTCTAAATTGGGCATGAAAGACCGCTTAATTTTGCTCAGAGGCCTCTTAACCAGGCTTGAGGTTCTTTTACTGCCGTAGAGCTTTCTTCCCTTCTGAAGGAAGCCATGCTAAGGATTTTTACACCTGAAAAAATTCATCATCCTCCGCCAAGTTTGAACCTGCGACCTTGGATATATGAAGTCAGCGTGGTAACCATTACACCATGGGGGGGCTGCCCACAGACACACATAACTTTTCTAAAAATTCCTTTTTTTTGGATCCAGGGGGTCCCAAAACATATATTTCCAGCGAAATCTTGGTATCACATTTTTGGGTGCAATACAATACCTTCTCTATACACTATGTACATAGAGAAAGTAAAAATTAATAATTTGTAATAGTCTTCACTTATTTTTTTTATATCCCAAGGACTAGTTTTGCAATTAAAGTTTTATTGTATCTTCAGCTTAACTTCTTATCTTTGCTGTTGTTTATTTACATTATTATTTATTGAAACAAAAACTATAACAACTCCCAGTATTTAGGAGCTGTCAATAAGGACAGAGTAAACTAGACAAATTATACATGAATTATCTAATAGAACAAAGTAATAATAAAATTGAAACTATTTTACAAAGATAATATAATATTGGCAGTTTTCATTTGTATAGCAATCAGAAAGGAAAACTAAAAGGAACAGAACTGTTAAACACAATATAATACTTTCCTACAATAAATAATTTATAGCAAAGGAATATAAACCGTGAAAATGCTAAAAATGATTTTACAGATAATTTTGAAGAAGGAAAATTGAACCTCTTAATACAAATATAGCAATTTCTTTTATTTTTTTCCTTCTTTAGTCCAGAATTTTTCAAAGTATTGAAAAAATGCAAAGGAATGGTGCCCCAAGCTACAACTATCAGACCGATTACTTCTATCACATTTAGATTATATTTTGCCATGATGTATGGGATTGTGGGAGTGTAAATATCTCTTTTCTCTTTGTCAACATCTTCTGGTTGCCTTTTAAGCTATTCAAATCTAATAATAGGATCGATGATAAATCCTACTTTTATGTCTTCTCGAACTGCAATCATATCAATTTGTTTTGTGCTACCCTTAGTTTCCAGACCATGGAGCAAATTCTGTGATGGAGAGAGTTGTATAATACTTCTCCATGAAGGCAAGATCCCAAGATGTGTGCAAGCATTTATAGGAATGAAGAATGTACAACAGCGAGTAGAGAAAGTTATGTGAATGGAACCCATCTGGTTTTTACTTTCTCTACAAGTACTATTTACATAGAATATAGAGAAGGTATTGCACTCCACCCAAAAATTTGTACCAAGATTTCACTGGAAATATACGTTTTAGGGTCCCCTGTATCAAAAAAAAACCTTTTTAGAAAAAGGTGTGTGTATGTGTGTCCATGTGTGAACATGATAACTCAAAAACGAATAGCGGTAAAATGCCAAACTTGATATTTAAGTTGAGTATCTTCCAGGGATGTGACACACAGATTTTGAGGAAAATCCCCCCACCGCAAATTACCCTTTACATGGAAAAAATTTCAAATTTTTTTCCTCAAAAATGACTTAATGATTTTGATTAAAATGCTGTATATTAAATATATTTACATAGCAAATAAAATGTACATCTTGAATTTTAGGGAATAGTCTCTAAAGACCTTTTTATTTGGGTGAATTTTGCAACTGGTAAACCGTAAGATAAAAAAATGTAGATCTCGTTAAAACACACAATCTATGTCATATACATTTTTTTTTCATGGAATTGACCATTTCTGAGATATTTCAAGTTATTTGTTTCAGACTTAAAATACTTACACTTTTCTCACCAGAAAGTTGTAAACTTCTGTCCATGCATAGAAACAGATTTCAATCACATGGCAACCAGATTTTAAAAGATTTGACTAATCACTTTAGCTTAGTGTATTCTCTTATTTTCCTTCTACTTACAAGGAAGCAAGTAATTAAAACAATTTCTGCTAATGTTTTTCTTGATTATCATATAGTAGATAGAAGAATATGTTTTTTAACATAATGTGTTACAGACATGTAGAGAAAATCATGTGAATGGAACACATAAGACTTTCTGTAATAATGTACATCAACAGTATACGAAACTCCAGCAGCAACTCAGAAAGCCAGGTCTTGGCTGCTCTTCTCATTTTAAAACACACAAAAGGTTTGACTATTTTCAACAATTGAAGAGTTGTAATTTGTTCATAAGCACAAAAAAAATTAAAAGCTCCTTTAAAGACATTTATCAGTTATCTATTTAAAATATTCTATTTAGACTAGGTCCAAGGGGTTTGAAACAACCTGTACATATTTTGCATTGTAATTGAATTAAAAGATGAATATTTACCTTTTGTGCAAGGTTTATAAAAACTGCTAAAAGAATTGACAGAAGCTTCACACTGACACGATAAGCTGCCACTTGTTGTGTAACCAAAAATTCATACAAGAGCAGTAGTTGGTCCAAACATGGCAAGTAATTTGTCAACATTCTGCAACATAAAACAAAAGCATACATGGAAGCACAGAACTAAATTTCTGGTTGATTCACAATATTTTGAGTCTTACATTTGATACTTTGGGAACCAGGCTTATAAATGTAAATTTATTGATGAAAGGATACCTAAATGAACTACCCTATTGATTTAAATGAAATCTGAAATTTATTAACAAATATTCCTGAAAGATTTCATGTACAGAATTTTAATTCTATAAGTATAGCTGTTCAAAATGACATTCCTATATGCTATCCTTAATTTAGTATTAATTTGTTTTTAATTTGAAATTGACTGACAAACAGATGGAAACAAACAGTTCTAAAGAGTCAACATATACATTTATTCTTTTATGAAAAAAAGAAAGAAAGAAAAAAAAAATAATAATCTATACAAAAAATTGAAAGATCCCTGACCCAGTAATGAAAAGACAGCAATCTATAGCATACACTGTGATGAGTGTAACTTGCTGCACCCTTGGAGAACAAAATGAAACTTGGAAACCAACTCGCAGAACATATTAGATGCATGTATCTCAAACATTCAGAAAAATAAATTGATTGTAGTACATCAATCTCACCCAATTTAAATCTGTAAATCTGCAAGAAACAATGACCTGAACACTTGGGAAAAGATTTATTCATTGGCATTCAGGCAGAAGTTACTAAGCCCAAAATCTTATTTTGAGATACATCCAATTTAAACTTAAGAGCTGTAATGAAAAACTGTAAAATATGGTTTACAGACTTTCTTTTCAGGGAATAACCATTTTTTACTATCTTACACGACACTTCTGAAGGTTACATTGCCTGTATCTCAATATAAGATTATAGTCTTAGTGATTTATTCTTGAATGTTAACGATATAATGTACAAGAAGTTGATGTACATTGGGAGAACAAAAGGAAACTTAAAAACCATACTTAAATGAGCATATACAAAGCCTATCTCTCAAATGTAGTACATAACTTCAAGTACCTTCAACAACATTGCACCCAAACTAAATCTGTAAAATCTGCAAGAAGACAATAAACTTAACTTCTGGAAAAGATCTACATATTAAAATACAAGGGGCACTTTATTGCTTTTAATTTCTGCCTCCCATGTTCTCTGAGAATTCATCAAACCATCATCAGATGGCTCTACACACAACACTCTTTCAAGAAAACCTCCAAATAGAGAACAAAGCAACCAGTTGAACATATGCTTGTCTCATTCCTGAAATGTGTAAAAGTGCACAAATTACCACTGTTAGAGTCTCAACTCTGACTCCCAATTAATTAATAAACTCATCACTATTAATAGCTTCTTTACCATTTAAAGTAATAAGAGACTCATTTGCAAGCAATCAGGATGTATAGTTACGCAAATGAAAGTGTTATAAGCAGTTACTGAGTAGAAGAAACCTCTTTGTATTTCAAAAACAGTATAAAATCAGGTTTGGAGGGAGAAACAAATATGAGAAACAGTTTGTAAAGAAGAATATCTATCTATGAAACTGAATATTATTTTTCCATTACATATGGTTTGCAAAATTTATTAAGATTCCCAGTCTTTTGAAGTGATAACAAATGAGTTAGAGGTAATGAATATTTCTGATACTGTAACCTACTGAGCTCTTTGGAAACTAGCTTGAATACATCTTCCAAACAAAACAACTGCAAATTACAGTGTACTGTTCACCTATTTGCTCTCTATAAATGAAAGAAATCATGACCAAACGTTAAGCTAACAAAAAATATTTCTTTCATTAATTTATTTACGCTAAGCTAATACACATGAATATGAAAATTTTAATGGAAATTAATCGTAAAATGATTTATTAAAAAGCATTGGTAAAGAAAATCCAAAAATCCTAAATATACATTTTAATCAAAATAATGATAAGGAATAGTAAATTTATAGAGCATCACTTGAAGAAAGTCATAAAATATAAAAAGTGCAACATTTAAAACCAACTGAAAATAGTATAATTGTAAAACAAAATGTCAAGACAGGAACAGCAAGATCACAAGCACAAACAATTCAAATAAGTGTGTAAATAAATATATGCTAATTGCAATTTAAAAAATAAGAAGTGCAAGTTAAATTGTACAAAGTAGAAAAACTCTGTGTTTAGGGAAAATACGCTCTGTAAGATTTGCATTTACAAAACCCAAATAGAAAAGTATCTAAACCAGATCTTCAGCAATGCAGAGTGCTACAATTAGCTCCCCAGCTATTAATAAGTAATAGTGAATTAAAAATTAAAATAAGTATGCACCTCTTAAATGTAATTAGCAATTAAGGTTAAAATCTGGAATGAAGCACATACAAATAACTTTATTAAAATGAAATTAAATATTTTTTTTTTTAAACAAAGAAATTTATATTCATTTGGAATTGTTAATGGTATTATATTTACAAAATTTCATATAGTCTCAAAATAAAGGAGGGGAAATATTGAGCTCACATTATTTTGGATTAATATTAAAAAACTATAATCCAACTAAAGTCATTTCAGTAGTGCATAAAAATAATAAATAAATAAACCTGAATCATGGCCACAAAGCAAATAATATAATTAGAATTACATAAAATGTCACACAACTAAAGACATCCCCAGTAACTACCCAAAAATTAAAATTTTATTGTTATAATATAAACTTACTTCTTGCAGATATTACGCTGCTCAGAATTATTCAGCAATCTTTGTAACCTCACTGTCACACTGCACAACCGCTCTTCAATAAACTTGAAGTTGAGCTTTGGAAAAATGTTGAACATTGATCCCACTAATTTCTTAACCAAATGGTTTTGTTCCAGCTTTCCTTCCACTTCTGTCTCTTGTCCTTCACCTGTTAACAAATGAATACAAATTCACAGTAGAGACACATACAAACACCATTTATAAGCTAAACGCTAGAGGATTTTCTTCTTTCTTCCCCCTCACAATATTTGACAATTCTTTTTTAAACAAAATGAGATATTAATGGAGATACTGCCAAGAAATTCTGCTAATGAAAAAAATGTTATTTATTTAATCTTTATAGCAATAGTGCTTTACATATAAATGCTATTCCCCCTCCCCAAGTTATGTAGGACTAAGTTAAATAAATAACATACAACATATAGTAGCTTAATTTATGCATCCCAAAAACTACTGAATTAAATGACTTGAATATTTTGCGACTCTTTTCTCTATAATATTAAAACACATTCAAAATCCTTTAAATGCTCTGTAATTAAACACATTCTTATAAAAGTTGCTAAAAATTACTGGGCTCTATTTTTCACAAATCAATTCTTTCTGTGAAAAATAATAAAAACCCTATAGGATTCACTTTGTTATTATTCCTTTCAGCTGAAAAATAGCAAATATTTTTTTCATTCTTCCCCTCCTCAGAATATTTGACAATTCTTTTTTTAAACAAGATAGGATAGGTTTTCGAGATATTAATGGGGACACTGCCAAGAAACTCTGCTAATGAAAATTGTTTATTTATTTATTCTTTAAAGCGATAGTGCTTTACTAAATAGTGCCACATCTTCCTCCCCAAGTTAAATTTGGATTTTTTAACTTAGTTTTTCCAGCTAATTATATTCCAATATTTATAAAACAATCATAAAGGCCTCTGCATTGATATTGGGTTATTTATGATATTTTCGGTTTGCTGACAATATATGAAGCCTATGGCTGTAAGTCATAGCTGATTGTTGGCATCCATTATTACACCAGTAGTAGTGGATATGTGTGCCGGTGGCGAGTTCTTTAGACATTGAAGCTGGAACCGGTACACCTGGGTAGGTGGACTTGCATGCTTTGGAAAATTCTTTAATGTTGATTATTACATCTGAGTGAGTTTGTGACACCTCTGGTGGTTTGACATGCAACTGCTTTTGGCAATTTTGTGCCATGTGATTAACAGGTATAAAAAGTGGAGTGAAGACTGCAGACAGTTCTCAATTTTAACTGGGAGTATATAGCAAGTAGTGGTTGAGTTTCAACAGGCAATTTGTAGCATGCAGTAGTAACTGTGGCCGCTAAGCATTGAAAGAGAACTGTTATGAAAGCATTAAGGAAAGATATCCATTTGTGAACAGATTTTCAATTGTAATTATCAGTGGAAGAAATAGAGAGTTGTTTGTAGAAGCAATAAAAGAAAGTTTTTGTTACATGTTCAACTATGAATTTCTTCTCTTCACAAATGACGGATATAATGCATGGTGTTTGTTTACATTTTTGCAACCACTGACCAAGAAAGAGATGTATTCAATTTATGTTGCAAAGATTTGTTAAAAATTTCAGGAACTGTAGATTTTAGCTTGATTCTTTAACAATTTGTATCAGAAAGTTATGATATGTGTACCAATTCATCTTTAAGACTTGTACAGTCATGAGATGAAGCAATGTATGTACATATAATCTCTGTTGTACTGAAATAAAATGTTAATCTAAAGAGATATTCTATCTCTGACAAAATAAGAGAGCAAGATGAATTTAATACAGTAATATTTTATAATATAGCTTGCATGTAAGAATTATTTTTATGTAAATGCTATAATATAAAATTATGTATGTAAATACGTAAATTCGACGTTAGATACAAGAAAAATGTATATATGTATCACATCTAATTTCCAGAAAAAGGTTCACATGTGCTGTCGATGAACATCACAGTAAATGTAAATGGCGTGTTATTTATGGACGCTCTTTAACTGCTGTGGTTCTCAGCACCCCATTCTATATTGGGCGTGAAAGACTGCTTAATTTTGCTCAGAGGCCTCACAATCAGGCTTGAGGTTCTTTTACGTGCCGTAAATCTACGACACGGGACCAACAGCTTTACTTCTCTTCTGAAGGAAGCCATGCTAAGGATTTTTACACCTGAAAATATCCATTGTCTTCCGCCGGGTTTGAACCCGCAACCTTGGGTATATGAAGTTAGCATGGTAACCATTACACCACAGATGGCGATTTTGAACATCACAGCTCTAAAACAAAAATGGTTAAATGCCAAACTCCACACAAAATGTGTATGTGAAATGTAAAATACAGCGAAATTTTCAAATTATTACCAAAGTAATATGAGTTAAAACTAATTACATTACATTGGTATTAATTTGAAAGTTTCACAGTACATAACACTTTGCATACATATTTTGTGTGTTATGATTTTGTCAACAAACCATTTGAGGTGAAGCCAGCATCACATCAGAGTTAAATGCCTGCTGACTATGAAAATCCATGTTCAAGTTCAGTATCTTCCAAGGATGTTAACTAAATCTCCAAGAAAATCCCCCACCCAAATTAACATTGCATAGAAAATGTTTCCATATTTTTGATTTTCTCAAAAGTGGTTCTCATGATATTAAAGCACACATACTAACTGCTCAATATATCAATATCAGATATTTACATGGCAAATCAAATGCATTATTTGAATTACTCTGTAGTCTTCTTCATTGTGAAGGGATTTTGTATAATTTTGTTTAATTGGTAAACCATACAGTATGAACCAAAATCTTATTACATAAACAATGTAGAGCTCTTTAAACATACAATTTATTTTAAATATCCTTTTGTAGCATCAATCGTTTCCAAGATATGCTTTGTAATTGGCATGAATTTCGTAATACTTTTATAAGTTTTTAAAATATAAAAATAAAGACTATTTGATGGTGAAAGTCAGATGAATGTAACAACTGATATTTTTTAAAAATCTTAGAAATTAAAAAAACTAAAAAACTTATGTTAATTAAACTCAAATTTGTTAATACAATAAAATACTGTACACAAAAAATTAAGTGTAGTCCAAAAAAGTATAGGAAATTTTTGCCTGTTTACAATAAAATTGACTAATTGGATAAGTAATTCCCCTGAAATCTGAGGAGGACGTTCTCATGTTAGATCAATCTGGCCCGATGCCTAATCACATTCTCCACGTGTTGATGTGCCGTAGCTTTGTGTAGTGGCCTCATTGGCAAACGACTGTAGATAGGTAGATGGGACCCATTAATAATGACATATGCTTTTATAGAGCACATTAAGTATAGTGCAGTGGTGTACAGTCCTCAAAAGCAAATGGTGTCATTATATGTCTATTCTGTTGTTTTTGTAATCCATGCTTTTAGCACAGAGCTTTATACATTTTTTTTTTCCCATAGTATATGTATACATGTATATGCCTTGACAAGTTCTATGTTCAGTGGCTTCCCGGCCTAAACGAACCTAAAGCTTTCTAATCTAATCTAATCTGACTCTTTTGTCATACTTCAAATGTCTGCAAATGATATTTTTTAAACATTTGGACAGCTTTTTTTAATTGTTCTTTTTCTTTAAGGAGTGAGAATACATGGTTACAAAGAATTGGCAATAATTGGTGAATTGACAAAGAATTGGCCGGAAATATGCAGTTGGCAGGGATGGCTAGGTCTGCTGGGAGCTTCTACCCTATCTGTGGTTTAGGATGGTGGGGCCCAGGTTAAATAATGTCGGATATGATTCCTGGATGATAACGGGGCAGGTAAAAGCACTCAAGTGTGATACCTGTTTTGTAATTTTTGTAAATATTACTATACTCAAATTTTTTTAATGGATATTTATTCTCAACATTCTTTTTGGCATTATTTAATAGAAATTACTATTTTAACAGAATAAATAACACTATTAACAAATATCCACATAACCGTGCCTGTTTGAAGAACAGATATGGCATAGTTGCATTGCTAATGTATTTAATGATCTAAATTAGCTCAGAGATTGGCAAACAAACAAAATATCCTTATAACATGTGCACAAATGTTTAATGTCCCACATAAAAATATTTAAAAAAAAACTTTCTTTTAAAAAATGTTCATCTACGTTCCCCCTAACTAATAAGGTTGAGCAGCATCATCTGCTTCTACTTGCAGATGCAACATGGTCTGTAATTGAGTTGAAGGGAACCTATTTCTTGCTACATCACGTAATTAGAGAGTTGTTATTAGTTGTGATGTCATCACATACAGGAAAGAAATCAATCCTCAACTCTTCACAGTGCTCTCTTTTGAATGGTAAATAATTTACCACATAATTATTGTGTGTTAAACAGTGAATCCTGCTAATGCAAGTTAGTGTACACAAAGGGTTTTAAATATTTTTAAATCTTTGCTAGAAATTTCTTTGGTCTTGGAGGAGTAAAGTTTACTTATTTTTGTGTGAACAACTTGCTGAAACTAATCTGTCTTACATTTTTTAATGTTTCAAATTATGTGGTAATTGAGAAACATAATTTTAGTCAAAATAGTAGATATTAATTTACACAAAATTTGATTTCATGATGGATTTTCTAGCCTCTTAACTTACCCACTTCTGTGCACAGTATGACAAAACATTTTGAAAGGTCTCCAATATCACATTTAATGATAATATTAGTTGAAGTTGTATTTTACTAAAACAGAAGAAAAAAATGAACATTAATACTCACTTTCTGTTTCCTCTTCACTGGAACTTACATCACGTGCAAATTCTTTGTATATCACCTCTATTCCTGAGAGAGTTTTCATAATCAGGATTTCCATTTCTACTCTAAATTCATCAACATCTGCCTGTGTATATTCTCCATCATGATAACTTTGATTTAATAATGCGGCAGTGAATTCCTCAGCTTCACTGAACATCCTTCGCTCTAGTTCAATTAATTCAGCAGCAATGGTACATTTTTCTGTTGACTCGCATTCAAATGTCTTCCTTACTTCTGCAACATCAATAGCAAGACTTTTAATCTGATTATAGCCATCTTCTAGAGCTCTTAATTGAGCATATGATGAAAGAAGTAACGTTTTTTGTTCCTTGCGGAAGAAATGTGGAGTTGTCTCTGATTTTTCTAATGCACTCCTAAGCTTGAACAAGGAGTTGGCCAATGTATGAACTTTGTTCATGGTTGAAGAACAAATGCTGTCTCCTTTCACTGACTGTAGCATTGGTGGTAATTCTGACAGTGACAATGAAGGAAGCTCCTCTGTACTGCTTTCTGAAGGGCATGCATTCAGCAACACCCACAACTGTTCTAAATACAGCATCAACATCGCAACTAAATCTTTTAAGCTTTTCTGTGGAAGAGCGAAAGCAAAAGGCATTATTAATTCTATGCAGTGGTTGATTGACATATCTTATTAATATATATTATATTAAGGTGGATCATTAAGCAGCACATAGGCCTTTTTATTTTTTTGAGTTAATATTTAATAGGCAAGGCAAAATAACTAATACATAATCAAGCCATACCCTTTAGCTACTGTTCAACATTGGAGCCAAATTGTTCAACACAGTTCTCCCAATTTGGCACTAATTTCAATACATTTTGCTCATATAACTTAAGTCTTTTGAGAATTTAACTGTTATTTGCTCCCTTTCTGGCATTATGTCAGATTGATTCCTTGGCATAACTTGACAAAAATTTGGTACTTCATGTATGATAGAGTACACCATTCCTTAAGAAATGCTGGAGCACTCTGACAAGGTTTGTGAATAAGCTAGATGTTTGCAATTTTATTTTCAGACATTGTGTTGCTTATACTGCTGTCAAAGAGCTTGGAATGTAGCGAGTCAACAAGGTTCACATAGGCATTAAAGAATGTTTCACCACCTGCATATACCACTTATATCTACATTACATATTTTCTTTGTTTTTCAAAAGATGATGCACAATAACATGCACATCATCTTTTCACACTTCTATCACAAGATCAAACTTATGTTGTTTCTAGAGCAAATTTGAAGTAAAAAAAAAAAAAAAAAAAAAAAAAAAAAAAAAAACTGGAAATGGTACACAGTGAAGAGCAAATTATACATAAAATGCAAAATCAGTTGCTTACAGTTGAATTGTTTCACTAAGTAATGAATTACCTGGAATGTTTCATTGGGCAGTGTTGCCTACGTCATCAAAACAAAAATCAGGCCTCATAAAGGATAGTCTTCTATCTCCATTTCTGGCAAATTTATTTATGAGCTGCTTTGAAATCAAAATCACAAAAGCATTTGCACACATTCTTAAAACTTGGTTCAGATATATGGACAATGTTTTTGTAAGAGAGAGTGGAAAATGCACTCCAACTCTTACACTTACAAATGCAAGAGATTAAATTCACAATGGAAATTGAGAAGGACAACACCCTTCCATTTTTGGACCTAAAATTGTTAGGAACAATAAAAAACTAGAGTTTGAAATTTTCAGGAAAGACTAACTTGGATAACTACTTAAATCCAATAGCTTCAGCCCAATTAGCCACAAACATGCAATTATCCACAGTTTATTTAACAGATTACTCAACATTCTTATGTACAAAACAGAACATGAAAAAGAGCTTAACTGAATAATAAAAATCGCTGAGAAGAATGGCTTCAACAAAACATGTTTTTAAAAAAAAAACTTAAAACAATAGAAAGAAAGAAACAAATAGCAGCTGCAACACCCACATGGCAGAAAAAAACCCAGAATATTTTCAAGAAGTTCACATACCACTCTCAGATTCTTTGGAAATGATGTTCAAAGAACATAACATAATCTTAGCCTTACAAAACAAACACAGCACTCAGGAACTTCATAAAAAACAAGTTAGAAAAAACACTCCCATCCGAGAAATCTGGAATTTAGTGACAATTGGGAACAAATATAGGAACTAGATTGAAGGAACACCTAAGGCATATAAAAAACAACAAAATATAAAAATCAGCAGTAGTGTCACATTTTTGGAACAAAAACTACTAGGTCTCCTCAAAAATTCTGGAACATTTGCAATTTTGTGGCAATTGAGTATTGGAGCAAACTGCAGTTGGTATCCCTGCACATGCCTGTGTTTAATGTGTAATTACCAGAAATTTCATTATTCTAAGTCTGTTAGTTATTGTTCAATGCTGTATTGAGTAGAATGTTGTGTTTGCACATTTCAAGATGGCAGAGTTAGAGGAGCAATGCATCTAAATTAAATGCATGAAACTCATGAAAAACTTTACAGAGACACACCAAATGATACAGGAAGCCTACTGTGATGAGTGCTTAAGCTGTACTCTGTGTTACAAACACTTCACAGGATTTGAAAATGGCAGACAGAAGTTAAAGATAACCCTTATTTAGGACGTCTTTCAACGTCTATCAATGATGCTCATGTCAGGAACATCAATGAAGTTGTGTGTGCCAATTGAAGACTGACTCTCCAAGAGATTGCAGAAGAATGTAACATTTTAGTTGAATCATGTCATGAAATCCTGACAGCATTTTGGAATGCTCGTATTGCTGCCAAGTTTGTCCCATGCTCATAAGTCAAGAAAAAGATCATCACCTCGCAATCTATAAGAGCTTTTGGACCAGCAAATGAGAACAAGATGTTCCTTAACAGAATCATAACTTGGTCTATGGTTATCATGCCGAGACCAAGGGTCAATCTTCACAACGGGTTTGGAAAGGTAAAATATAATATGTCCAGGCTTGTAGGCCTTGGTCGAATATTAAAATAATTAAAACCTGACGTTTTGTCCTCAACTGTGGAGGACATCTTCAGAATGAGGCTGGGCAGGAACGGCTAGCAACTGCAGCTTCATGGAGCAGTGGAACGGCAATATATACTGTTGAAGTAGTGGGAGGGGTGTAATTGGACTGCTATGTTCTGATTGGCTGTTGTGCTGGCTGGTGCGAAGATGCTGTATATTCGGATGTTTGTATATTTCTATGGATTCTCTGACTATTCGGGGATAGCAATGTTTGGTAGTTGTGAGGACTTCTGTTTTTTTTTTTTTCAAATAATATGTCATATTTGTCTAGGATGAGGGCATTATCTTCAATGGCAGATTTGTCTATATGGCCAAGGCGACAACAGCTTTTGTGTTCAGCGATGCAGGTTTTTATGCTACATTTCTTTATGCCTATGTAAGATCGGCTGCATACAGGGTATTTTGTAAAAACGGTGGTAGAGAGCGGGTCCAATGGGTCTTTAGCTGATTTGTGAATTTATTTTAATTTTTGTGTTGGAAGATATATTGTTTTAATTTTTTGTTTATTTAGTAGTTTGCCTATTCTGTCAGTGATGCCTTTTATGTATGGCAGAAAGACCTTAGATCTGTTCGAATTTGATTTAGTTTTTTCCTTTTGAAATTTGTTAGGATGAATGGCACGTTTAAATTCTTTTTTAGAATAGCCATTATGGGCAAAAACTTGTTCCAGTTTATTATTTTTAGCACGTTCAACCAAGGTTTTAATAACACCTCGTTTCTGTTGTGGATGGTGGTTGGAGTCCTTGTGTGCAAGTATTGATATATATTGGAAAGGTTCTCCAAAATCAAAAAAGTTCATCAGGTCAGATCTAATGTCAAAGCCATGCTGAGTTTTCTTTAATTTTGAAGGATTAGTTCATCAAGAATTTGTGTCACAGGAACAAACTGTTAATCAATGGAACTATCGGTCATGTTGCAATGCTGGTGAGAAAATGTGAGAAGGAAATAGCCTGATAGGTGGCAAGACAGTTCATGCCGCTTGCATCACGATAATGCACCTGCACATTTATCCCAGTTGGTGCGCAAACTATTGTACAAAAAATGATATCAGTGTGCTGCCTCATCCTCCATACTCTCTAGACCTGGCCCCTACAAACCTTTTTTATTTCCAAAGTCGAAAACCCTATTGAAAGGATCTGCAACGGTAGACAAGATAAAAGAAAATTTGCAGACGACGCTTTGCGTGATTCAGAAACAGGTGCTTCTGGAAGAGGAAATGGCATTGGTAGCAGTATATCAATTGTGGAGGAAAGTATTTTGAAGATCATGCACAATAAGTAAAAGGTAAGGGTAGAAAAATTTTGTGGACAAAGTTCCAGAATTTTTTGAACAGACCTTGTATAAGACAGAGAAGAGTGCACACCTGTTAAAATCTGTACAATGGCCAGTAGAATTGGACATATGGGAAACATTTTTTATCCTTAAAATAGATCAAAATTAATGAACTTTGAAATTCCTGCCAAAGATAACCTGATCCACCAGAGAAGCACAAGAAGTTCATGGAGGATATCAACAACAGGCCTGTCAGTGGAAATCTGCTTCTGCACTGGCCTATGAAGCATGTTCAAGTAATTTGTTACTTAGTGAAGCAATTCAAGTGTAAATGACTCATTTTGCATTTTGTATTCAAATTATATATCTGTAAAATTTCATTGTCTCAGCTCTATCACTTTGATTAGTTTTCTAATCAAAGAAAAGAAATTACTGCAAACTTAATAATCCACCCTTATATTTTTTTTTTTTTCAGCCGAGGTTTTGTGTGTGATTTGAAACTGGTGTTTTGAAGTCTTAGTTTAAATAAACAATTTGTGTGTGTCTATTTTGTATTCTTTATATATATTTTGCAATGATGTCAACTAATAATGACATAATTTCTGTCTGTGTACAAAAGCACAAGTATATATCTTTACTTATTTTTAATCATTACTGTATTAGCTAACAAACTTACTGTACACTCTTGTATGAAGTGTTGGCTTGGTAAATCTGCATCTGATTCTATTAGTGCAGACAATTGAGCAGCATGGCATCGCAATAGCACCAGCATGTTGCTACTATCTGCTAATTTCACTTTCTGTTCTTTAGCCAAACTCTGAAACAAATAAATGAAATCACAAACCAATACCAATTAATGCCCAAGTTTGAAAGCTGTTTTCTAAGACTCAGTTAATTATCTGTTGTCTGCTATCATTCAAAATCTTTTATTATTTTTTAATTTAATTTTATGTTGTTTTAACAACTTGGTCATATTGTGACATCTGTATGGTAGGCTCTCATACATGCCATGTGGTGGACAATAGCTTTCAAGGTATCATCCCCCATGCCATATAACTTTTGCTTCACACCAAGCAGAAGGTATCAGAGTGTCATCCAGTCTAGCTGTTCTACCCTCCATAGTCAGATGGCACAGTGCAGCTACCTTTCAAGGTATCATCCCCCTATTCTATACCACTTAGTTCCGCAGATTTTTCTTTTTGTTTCCATTTTATAAGACAAAAATGTTCCTTGGTGTGGATTTTGAGGTTCCTTTTTGTTTTACTTATGTATACTTTATTGTAATCTGCAGTTGATTCTGTTTTTTTTGTGTGACTCTTTTAAGAGATTTTTTACATTATATTTATTTGCAGAGTGATGATGTCTTTCTAAAAACGTTTTTGGAAACTGTTATGAAGCCATGAGTGGTATATGTTGGTGCACTGCCTGATCAACATACCAATGGACAAAGAATTCAATAAAAAGTATCAAAATTACATGAACAGGGCTCAAATCAATGCTTCAATGAACAAATAATTGACAGTCAAAAGTACAAAAGGATAAAACAAATATCTAACTTCATTGTCCTGGAAACTTTGAAGAAGAAAATGAATAAGATTCAGAAATTTTATAAATCTTATTTGGGAAACAAAGTTATTTGACATTTTATATGCACAAACTGGAATTAACTTATTACTCAGCTTCACTTATTTAACCAGAACTTACCGGGACAAGTTGCAGAGATCGTTGTCTCTATTTTCAACCTGGATTCAGTGAAAATGGAGACATCTGTCTCCAAAATATATCCCAGGAAGTACATGTTAATTAACTAAAGCTAAATTAATAAAATAATTCCAGTTTGCGCATATAAATAAGCTTCAGAAAATTCACCTACCACCCAGCGCCTCAAGAAACCTTTCCAACCATTTAATAGATATTCCCAATTTGTAGCTACTTATTCTTACTCCTGCTACAGAAGCTCTGCATTTTGCCATTCACTTCCCAAACATTATTACCTGATCTTACTCCTAGATAATCAAACTCCTTTACTATCACTGTTGTGCATTCAGAGTCAAACATCTCCTTTTTTGAAAGCTATAACTTTTGATTTATTTGCTTTTACTCAAATTCCCCATTCTGTACAGAATTTCTGTATTTCATTAATTACTGTTTGCCAGACTATTATAGTATTAGAACACCTACATACACCAAGCTTATATATCCTTGTCCATTATTATAGGGTAGTACCCATTACTATATGTAAACATTTTCTTGAGCACTAGGTTCCCTAGTCATCATTCAGTAGGCTTTGTGCAATTTTGCAAGCAAAGCACAGTGACAACATTGAAAATTGAAGCACATTTTACATCCTGATAGATAATGGCTTCAATGCTAAGGTTTCATTCTATCTGTAAATCCTAGAGTTCACACACATGTAAGGCACTATATTTTGTTTAATAATTCAGCTAGTTTGTGGTAATTAAATATTCTATTCACCAAATGGCTGAGGGCCTCAGAGAAAGAAACTTTCTTTGGTTAACAATACTGCAGAAAGCCAAGCAGGCAAGAGAACTCTTCCCCCACTGGCCCTTGCTTCCCTATAAAGCTAGTGCCCAAGAAAAGATGCATGCATAGTAAAAACGTAAATGTAAATGGCGTGTTATTTACGAACGCTCTTTAAGTACTGTGGTTCTCAGTGTCCCATTCTAAATTGGGCGTGAAAGACTGCTTAATTTTACTCAGGGGCCTCTCTATCAGGCTTGAGGTTCTTTTACGTGCCATAAATCTACGACACGGGACCAACAGCTTTACTTCCCTTCCGAAGGAAGCGATGCTAAGGAGTTTTACACCCGAAAAAATCCATCATCCTCCGCCAGGTTTGAACCCGCGATCTTGGGTATATGAAGTTAGCATGGTAACCATTACACCATGGAGGGCGACGTGTGCATAGTATCTCCCCAACTCTTTCTAATATAATACCACCTATAAAGGAATTAAACATTATGGAAAATAATTTGCATCCCTGTATTAAATATAACTTTTGTTCAACCATTTGCCCAAATAAAGTATGTAGCACAAACTAGTTTGTAAAATTATGCAGCATGATCAAAGTTTGGTAACAGCCATATTGAACTACAGTTTAAAAAGAAGTTGTGTGGCTGAGATAGTAACTGGCTTAGTTCAGGTCATATAAACACTACTACAATAAAGAAATAAGTATTGTTTAAGGGTTTTCAATAACTTCATAAATACTAAGATCAAAACCAAAGTTAATCCAGGAGAGTTGAAACTACTTCTTCACAGTAAATAGCTTCCAAATTAAAATTTGTTAAACTTATTATTGAAAGCAAATTTATGTTTCAGCTACTCTGGGGTATTTAAATTTAACTTGATATGCCTTTGTACTAATGGAGTGCAATTTTACACATCTGAAAATATGCATGCATCTCAGGTTTTCTAACATCCACTACCGCATTTGATTAAATATGGTCTTGCAACTATTACCACATCAACTGCTTTTCATTCTGACTTGTATGATACGTACCATTAAATGAAAAGAGAAACCCCTGCATTTCTCAATTTCATTGGGTCCAATATCTTTAGAGGGATTTTGAAGCGCTGTATTGAGCAATGCCAGCCTAGCTATGGATCTCTGGAAGTAAATTTCACAGCCCTTCCAAACAGACAGCAACTCTCTGCCTATACGCCTGCCAACATAAAAACATTCTCATAGAAAACTGCTAAATATGCATCAATAAATTGTGAATAAGATTACAAAATCATATACAAATATAATGTATTAGTAATGTTAAAAGAAACAAAATAAACAATACCTACACTCGCACTATTTGTACATAATTTCCCTTATACAGGACCCTCTAAGGTACTACCACAAGAATAAAATGAAAAAGGAAATATTAAACTAAATAGTATATTTAAACAGAAGTTAATTAATTGAATACTTAAACCAAAAGGAAATCAGAAAGACGTAGAAAGTTGTAGAGCAGTCACTCTGTGTACTTCTTTCTCAAAACTAATGGCATTATATTTAAAACAACCACAAAAATATATACAAAACTTAAATATTATATCAATAACAAAACAGAAATATGGTTTTCAAAAAGCACAAATCTGCAATAAAAACCACACAAAATGTTAATAAAATCTAAAAACTAAATATGTGATTGCTATCTTTATAGATTTATCGAAAGCATTTGAGATATGCACATAAAAACACTGATTAAGTTTTAGAAAAGGCTTGAGTTGGAATAGAAACGCTTTCACCACTTACATTAAGTGTAATTTAGCATTAGTTGTAATGTAAGTGGTGAAAGTGTTTCTATTAAACCTTCTCTTAAATTTAAATTTAATATTGCTGTTGCTAGCTTATCTAAATATTGTATGAACTGTTTAACGAGTACGAAAAATGTGGAATCTGAAGCCTGTCTCAAAATTGAATATTGGCATATTTAGAAAACTGAATGCAATGGTGAAATAAATGCTCTGAATGCATATGGTTCAATAGGAAAAATAAAATCAGATTTAAAAACTATGAAAATAGCATAATCATTATTCTTTTAATTGAAGTCGGTATGAATGGAAAATAGTTAAATCCACTGCAGGAGTTGCATGGGAAATCCTTGCTGAGAGGGAGGATAAACTGTTCCAGTTCCTCTTTCAATTGCTCTTCTAATAAACCAACCTCAAAATTACCACCCTTCCTGAGCTAAATATACATACATAAAATATTTAATTAATAGGATCAAAGGGAAGGCATAGCAATTGGATACCCTGATGACATGACAGCCACAATTAGGGGCCAGACAGCTATAGATATAGAAAATATGACAAACTCTTATCTTAAAAATCATAAAATAATATTGCTCCAACCTCGATAGATGATAAATGTAAAAAAAGATAGCACACATAAATTTTGAATTAATAAATCACAATCCAAATAACATAAAATTAACAACAGAATGTGAAAGTATATGCAGAATAAATGGTACAAACTTTCTCAGAATAATAATTGACAAAAATTTAAATTGAAAATATTGTGTAGCATACATTATCAAAAAATAAATAAATAAGGGTGTATATGTAATGAGACAGATCAATAAGACGATGGATAGGAGAACTATGACACAGGTTTATTACACATTTATATACTCGCACATCAGTTAAGACATTACACTATGTGGGGATATTATACAAAGAGAAAGGGAAAAAGCTTTCAAATTGCAGAAAGCAATTGAGAATAATAAGCAATAAAGAAATATGCAGAAGCCCATTTAAGAGCTTAAAAATGTCATTGCTCCATGCATACATGCATGCATGTAAGTATAACAACTATTGTACATATAAGATATCAAAAGAATTGTAATTTCTGTATGTACTAATAGTTTGAAAAATATTGATTACTTCATACAATACTACAAAGAACACTCGATAATTATGCAATAGAAATTGTAGCAAGGGTATTATTCAATAAACTACCGAATGAAATACAGAATGACCATAGGAAAGAAATGATGAAACCTATAAAAATATTTAACTCAAATGGATTAGGGAATTTAAATGTGGAAAAGCTTCTAAAACTTCTATGTATTATTTAAATAGGTTATACAAATATGCTGTTTACTTAAAAGGATTAAAATAGAATGAAATATATTTCAGTAGTAAAACTATGGAATTTTTATTTATTTCTCTTTGTTTTCATTATCTTTAAAATAATCAATGATTTAAATAACTGTACTGTAAGTGGGTGGAATACAATTCCTTCTCTACCTACTATGTACATTGTACATATGTGCTAGAGAAAGAATAAAATAATTTTATCACTATCTACTTTAAGACACATTACACAATGGTCTTAAGGTGAGACACAGTTTGTGATGTTGAAAATGAGTCGGAATAGTAACACTCACCTCACTTATATGTAATTATGTCCAAAACATATGTTTCAAGGGCAATTGCCCTCTTCTTCAGTTGAAGTCCGACTGATGGCTGGTATTTGTGCTCTGTGGTCTATAACGGTGGAGCCATCTGGTGTTCTCAGTAGAAGTTCAAAATCATGTGGCGGTATTTCAAAATTCATCAGTTGGTCTTTTTGTTGTGTAATGAGAATATTCTCCCAAACTGTAAGTTCTGCCGGGTTGTTTACAGGTTTTAGCAATTTTATGTCATTTTGTATTTCATGATGTGATGTCCAAAAATGGTATGCCACTGCCGATTTATCTGTTTGTTTCTGTTTGATATGTCTGAAATGTTCCTTTAGCCTTGTTTCCAGTCTTCTTTTTGTTTGGCCAATGTAACATGATTTGCAGTCCTTGCAATCAATTCTGTAGATGCCTGATCTCTGGTTTGTAGGTATGGGGTCTTTAATGTCTGTTTTCAATGCATTTTTTATGTTGAATTGGTTACTTGAAGCTAAACTTATATTGTATTTCTTGAAAATTTTTTTGAATTTCCTATCTGCTGTTGGGCTTCAAAACTTGCACTCAATTCTCGACCAACGTACAAGATTATATAGCGGACATAGAAATAGCTACAAAAGAACTAAACCGGATCGATCAATTAACAATAAAGAAAGAAGTTGCACCTATACTGCAGGAAATCAAAGACACAAAAATACAGAAGAACAAACATAAACAAATAATCAGGTCCTTAAACAAAAAACCGGTAGTTTTCTTAAAAGCAGATAAGGGAAACACAACAGTCATAATGGACAAAAAAGGTTACATTTCAAAAGTAGAAACCCTTTTAGAGAATAAAGAATATACAGAAATAAGTAAAAACCCATTAAACACACTGATAACATCCTTAAAACGTACAATAGAAAGAACAGAAGTTATACCTAAACTAGAAAAATTCAAAATGAAAGAAGCAAACCCAACTCTACCACGTCTTTATGCTTTGCCAAAAATCCACAAACCGGACAAACCCATGAGACCAATAGTCAATTGCATAAACTCTCCAGCCTACAAATTATCTAAGTGGTTAGTTAACAAATTCAATAGCTTCCCCGAACACAACCACCTTTCCATTAAAAACTCCATAGAACTAATAAAACATCTAGAAGAGTACAAAGTTTCAAACAATGAGTTGTTGTTAAATTAAATAACTCAGAAGTTTGAGACAAGTGAAGTTTTAATCAATGTGATGTTGAAAATGAGTCGGAATAGTAACACTCACCTCACTTATATGTAATGTCCAAAACATATGTTTCAAGGGCAATTGCCCTCTTCTTCAGTTGAAGTCCGAAGTCGGACTTACTATTCCGACTCATTTTCAACATCACAATGAGTTGTTGGTTTCGTTTGATGTGAAATCATTATTCACCAGCATCCCAGTCGACAAGTTACTTGAAACCTTCAAAGCATGGCTCAGGGGCATAGGCTTAAACCAGAAAGAAATAGAAGACTTCCATACTTTAACAGAACTTTGCATCAACCAGAATTATTTCCAATTCAATGGTAGAGTTTACAGACAATCATCAGGCTTAGCGATCATCAGGCTTTCGCCCTTTTTAGCAAATCTGTACATGGGACGACTTGAAGTACATATAACCTCCAGTTTTCCGAATATATTCAAAAAATGGTTTAGATATGTTGATGATGTTTTTGCGGTGGTCCCCAAAAAATAAGCAGAAGACTCTCTAAAATTATTAAACCTACAGGACAGGTACATACAATTCACAATGGAAACAGAAAAAGACCAAATGCTACCATACCTGGACCTAAAACTAACACGGAAAGAACAAAAGATCACTTATGGCATCTACAGGAAGACCACACATACAGACAATTACATAAAACAGAACAGTTTCAACCCAGAACCTCATAAACAGGCAGTCTTCAACAGTTCAGTACACAGACTCCTCAGCATCCCACTTGACCCAGAAGAGTACAACACAGAATACCTCCAACTAAGACATATAGCCTCAGCCAATGGTTTTAACCCAGACATCATTGACCAAAAAATTAAAAAACATAAGGAGAAATTAACCTTAAAACAAATCACCACCTTGTCCATACAAAAACCGAAAGTTATATATAAAAAATTCACCTATCACCCAACAGCAGATAGGAAATTCAAAAAAATTTTCAAGAAATACAATATAAGTTTAGCTTCAAGTAACCAATTCAACATAAAAAATGCATTGAAAACAGACATTAAAGACCCCATACCTACAAACCAGAGATCAGGCATCTACAGAATTGATTGCAAGGACTGCAAATCATGTTACATTGGCCAAACAAAAAGAAGACTGGAAACAAGGCTAAAGGAACATTTCAGACATATCAAACAGAAACAAACAGATAAATCGGCAGTGGCATACCATTTTTGGACATCACATCATGAAATACAAAATGACATAAAATTGCTAAAACCTGTAAACAACCCGGCAGAACTTACAGTTTGGGAGAATATTCTCATTACACAACAAAAAGACCAACTGATGAATTTTGAAATACCGCCACATGATTTTGAACTTCTACTGAGAACACCAGATGGCTCCACCGTTATAGACCACAGAGCACAAATACCAGCCATCAGTCGGACTTCAACTGAAGAAGAGGGCAATTGCCCTTGAAACATATGTTTTGGACATAATTACATATAAGTGAGGTGAGTGTTACTATTCCGACTCATTTTCAACATCACATTGATTAAAACTTCACTTGTCTCAAACTTCTGAGTTATTTAATTTGAGACACAGTTGTTATAACAACAATATTACATAAATTTGCTCAGATATTGCATAACACTGCATTAGAAACAAAATCATTGTCACAACATTAACCATACAGTTATCTATTATTTTAATACTGTGGTTACCATACAATGCATTACTTCTCTAGAGGCAAGATTGGCACATAATAATAATAATTCACTGATTATTACTATTTTAGAAAATATTGTAGATTAACAATTAAAGTTACAGATTATACTTTTCTTACCTGTGTTTAAAACCAGTAATGCTGTTAAATGAAGCGGAGAGATCTATTGGTGGCAGCAGAAACATTTCCTTTCCACTTGTTAAATCCTCACCACTTGACCACTTCACTACGCCAGTTCGATAAGAAAGGCCTAATTTACATAATTTACCAAACAAATCACTGAGGGCAAGTCTTCTTTTGCGAACAATTCTCTTTACTCGCTTGGAATGTTCAGATGCAGAATCACAATCTTGTACTGACAGCCTTGACAAAGCTTTATACTCCTCTATTATATTTTCCACTAGAATATCTGCAGCCTGAGTCAATCGACCATATGGGCAACCTTTTATACTGACTTTGCTTAAATCAAGGGCTCTTAGAAAGTATCTTTCACTCTTTGGTAACAGACCTGCTGTACTACCCATCTCTTTAGCTTGGACCTTCGGCTTCTGTAATTCAGAAGACATGAAAAACTTTGTCAATATATTTGTTAACCAAGACTATATAGAGGCACTTATTTATTTCTACTGGCTCTAAATGATATACATATATCATTTATATATCATAAGGTGCATCTAATAAAATGGCCAGGTTTTTTGTGTGTGCGGGTACATGTGTGTGTGTTAATGAACTATACCGAAATATTTTCACAGAGTATGTAGATTACTTAAATAAGTAATTTGAGATAGGAGACTTATGGCCTGTTTATTGAAATTTCGAAGTAATGGCTATAGGTTTCTGAAGTGCCAGTACACCACGTACGGTGACACTTCGTCTGGAATGAAAAAAATAATAATAAAAAAATGTATTCTATGACAGGAATCAAACTCATGACCTTTGGGATAGCTGCTTCCCGTGTTATGCATTAAGCCACAGTTGAAAAAATGCCTCCAGAGTACCTACATAACTCAAGAACGTAGTTAATGAATGCTCAGTGTCGCACTGTCAAGCGATTAGTTCGAGATTTTACAGATTTTTGCGACATTAAATCTTGAGAACACTAGTAACGAGCTGCTAAAAATTGATATTTCTATACTCGGGCAAGAGTTTTGAAGACATTCTAAGCTATTTTTTCAACCTGCTTTGCTTTAACACCGACTTATCAGCAAATGATACCCATACATTTAACGCTATGTAGCTGCGTTATGTTCATCCGGGGACCATACATCGCTGATCTCAAATTACTTATATCAGTCACATGCATAATCTGGCAAATTATTTTGGTGTAGTTCATTAACACCCTGTATATATACACACACATACACTTCCAATACCTGGCCATGTTATTAGATGCAACTAGGCTATTTCACAATTCACTGAATTCTGAGGACTAGCATAACAACAATGCTCGTCTATCACTGTGACCTTCACTGGACAATGTTAGGAGACTTTTGTTGTTTACAATGAATGTGTGTTATGTTGTTTTGTGTGTTATAAGAGTCAAAATTGTTACTTCAGAAGCATTAGTTGCATTAGTGCTAACAAAATTAGAAGGCAAATTATAAGCTTATGCAATTAATACTTAAATTTGCCTGTTTATTTGTGGTTTGAAAGCTTTTTTATGGTTTGAAAGGTGAACTTTAGGATTTTGTGTTTTCTATTCATAACATAATGGGCAAATCATGTGATCTGACACCCAAAAAGTTTCAAAGGTAAAAACTTTCATTAAAACTGATTGTTTTCAAATCGAGAGATTTCTTGAAGATTGGAGGTGTCTGAGTCATCTGTGAGCCCCACAATGGAAGAATAAATGTGGGCTAAAACAGATTCTCACACCAAGAGGTGTGCGTTGCTTGAAAAGCATCTGTGAAAGAAAGAGGTTTGCTAGTACAAAAGAAATTAAATTGATGCTTGAAGAGAGTGAATTACCATATAAAATGTGTGTATGTGCGTGGTCTCTATGACCTTTTAATAAGTCTCTGTAGTTAGAGCAAGAATGAAGTTAGAGTAAGGCCTTCATATATAAAACACACTCATGTCTTATGGTCACTTATGGAGCTGAAACCTTGTCACTAACAATAATGGATTACGGAATATTTAAATAGAAAGTAAACAAACCAGCTTTTGGAGAATTTGATACAATGTTGAACTTAATTGGACAATATAGTGGAAAGATAAGAGTTACAATTCATAAAGCATGAAATTAGATCAAAGCAGTATGCTCCAAGAAATAATGAAGGCAAGAATTATTTTGCAAGGAGAAGAAAACTCTAATAAGGTGGTCTGAAAGTACTGCACAGCATTTAAATACTATGAAGCTGAAACAAACTAGCATGATGTGACACTTGATTCAAAACATGCCATAAGGAAGGCTATTTAGCAGAAACAATTGAACTTCCAAATTGAAATTCCAAATATTACATTTCTAATTTATTTGCTAATGAAATGTTTCCTACTGCTATACTGGTAATAATGAAAACAAACAAGTGATCTAATTACTCACTACTAGCAAACAGAGTAACTTCAATGCCACTTTGAAGGAGCATAGAGATGAAAACTTGTAGCATGAAATGTTATGATTTTGACATCAATTTTCAATGCATTAATTATAAATTTAAAAACAAGTATTATATATTACCTGTTTCCGTGAACATAAGAAAGGCTTAGAAGTCATTAACATTTGGTACTGCTGTTTTGGATTTCTTTGTGGTCTGTGACGGATGCCTATGCTTGTATCAATCATTTCAGCACCAAAATTTGAAATGGCCAAGGTAACTGGCTGTTTTAAAACTTCCTGGATAAAAACAAAATAACAGCTTCAGTAACATGCAATTTTATAGCATAATTAAAAGTTATAACAGTAAATTTCTAATGGTATATAACATTTGATACATATATATTCATTGAAGAAACTTCATATTATTTAAAGGGTAAGTGGAAAGTCCTTTTCCATTGCCTTAACCCAGTTCTGTTAATCAAAGAAGGAAGGAAATATGTAATATGAATTATCGAATATGTGATGCGATTATTGATAAGACTGGTAAATCTGATAATGCCGATAGTGATACCAAAAGCAATGTGCGACAATACATACTACAATGTTCACTCAATATGGCTGATAAAAATTTAGCCAATACAAGTCTTTTTAGTGTGGAAGAGCATTTGGTGGTTCGTACATGGGTCCACGAATGCCAAAACAGCATGTGGAAGCATCAATCGAACATTCTCCAGTGAAATCATTATGCAAACATTCTGCAGAGTTGGGAATTCCAACACTGACAATGCAAGAGCATATTAAGAAAGATTTAACAGTGAAATGTTTTTGTGCAACCACTGTGACCTAAATCAACATGTGCATGCATGTCAGTTATTGCTTGAAACCTTTCCAAGTACAAATGACAAAAAGAATGTCATGACATTTATGACAGTTCTTGTGTGCTTTTCTGGGCGAGTGACTGTCATTTGTTTTCAGAAAATCAAGAATAGTGCACCTCATGTTATGGTTTGGGCAGGAATGACAATGGATCACCTGCTGGGTCCCTAGTTCTTCGATGGCCCTGTCAATCAATACACTTATTTCAAAATGATCAAAGAGGGGTTACTTCCTGAATTGACGACACAAAGAATTGCCGATAACATCTACTTTCAATAACAGAGCACCAGGACAGTTTGCCATCTGTGTCCACTAATGCCTGGACAAAAGTTTTCCAAATTGCTGGATTAGACATGGCTCAGAACAATTTCTGGCTTCATTACTTTGGTCTGCAAGAAGTCCTGACCTCACATACCTGTTAATGCACTGTGGGGTATTGTGAAAGAAGATGTGAGAAAAAAGTGGATATGTAAAGGATGAGCAACTGAAAAACAGTGCAGCATTTCAAACCATTGCCTCTAATATGCTGTCACAGATGCAAATCAGGTATGGTTGCACATTAAATTATCCTACAAACACGGAGGAGCCCACAAAAACATTTTGGATCCATAGAAAGTAAGCTGTACATAACTATATAGTTTCAAAGGACTTTATGGTCACCCTGTATACCACTTCAGATAATTTGAATTTATATATGATTTCAGATAATTGAGTTTTGCTTGGTTTTGAATTACCGAATTGCATTTCTGTTATAAAAATTTTTATTTTATGTGTCATTGACAAAGTCAAGTAAACCTTACAAACACTGGCATACAAAGTATATAAGAGACAAAATAAACACATTGATCATGGCCAGTTTAGACCACCATGAAACTGTGATCTTGAAACTCTTAATGTAAATTTTTTGCTATTATAGGTAATGCATAATGCTTTTTTTCCTTTTAACAGTGCACAGGATGCTTGACTGCAGTAATAATGGATAAAAATATGATCAAAGTAGAGAGCATGTTGCACAAAGATCATCATTGCATTTAGTAGCAAATTCAAGAGTCCTGAATATTGGATTGACCTCAAAGAAAAACCTAACAGAAAGCTCTGCAGAAACAAATGTGCAAAGATGCCAGGAAATGATAGAAAAATTTATGAGGGAAAAAATACTTAACTTCGTAACAGGTGAGAAAAGCTGGATACACTAGAACGATCAAGAAACTAAGCGAGTCATCATTCTAGGTCTTCCCAGGAGAGGATCTTCAACAAAAATGAGGCAAATGGGGGTCATATTGTGACAAAATGTCTGCCATAAGTATTCAAAGAATTGAGATCAAGACATCATAAGACAGGTCTGCATGGAATTAGTTGCACTATGACAATGACTCTGCCCACATTTTACTAAAACCAATTCAATTTCTGCAGAAGCAATGAGTCCAACATTTGACCATCCTCCCTGCAGGCCAGATCTGACTCCATAGGACTTTTTTTCTATTCCCCAATACAATCAATGACTTATATGAAGCTGCAGTAGCCGCTTACAAAGAATTTATTTGCATTCTCTCCAAAGAAGAATGACATTTGGCATTTAAAAATTTGTTTGAAAGAATGACATATTGTAAACAGTGCAATGGAGAATACTTAAAAAAGTAATGATCATTTTTAAAATTGAATTGCATTTATTCTCAAAATGTTTGGAGTGACCCTATACATGTCCCTCCTATATCCAGAATCACTATCTGAAGAAATGCTACCAATTTATACATTCTTTATTTTCCCTCTCTGTAAATACTTAACCTTTTAATTTTACAAACTTACCTGATATTCTGTGATGTGTTTGTGTAAAGTCTTATGTGCTTTCTTGACTGTATCTCTGACAGCCCAATAATTTTTATCTTCCCAACGAAAAATTTTTACACAGTCTTTGAGTTTCTTCTCTATAGGAGCCTTCTGTTCATCAATCATTACAACGACAGTTTGAATGAACTGTTCATAATATTTATGTAAATTCCACAAGATGAGCATTAATTTGTCTGAAAAATATAGAAGGAAATAATTGGGTAAGATAATATGATATAAATGTGCAAATCCATAAATGTTTTTCAACATCTCTGTAGACTAATTAATTCCTTTCAATGTTTTTCATTTTATATCTGAAGTGCTGAGGATAAATTTATTACATAGTAATCCTAAAATCTTATATTATTCAATATACCCTCTATATTAATCAACAATACAGATATAACCACATAGTATAAGTTATTAGAAGTGATCATATAATGCATTTCCAGATATAAACATGAAACACAATAGATTAAATCAATATCACTTACTTCGTCTGGCAGAAGACTGCATATGCTGCACATGACAATGGAAACTTAGTAATAAAGTTAACCTCGCCTTGAATTCTCCTAGAGATGACTCCTCCATGAATTGTTTTAGAGTTTTTAGAACATCCTCAGTAGTTATGGCCTTTTCTTCTGGCTTAACATTTATAAAGCCTTCTATCAATGAATGCAAGTAATGCCACCATTTTGCTGCTCCTTGCTCAACCCTAAGGAAAATGTAAAAATAAGTAGTAAGTAGTATGCATACAGGACTGCCATAAGTTCTGTCAGTACTTTCAACATATATACTAATAAATAAAACTATTCAAATCCATTAATATACATATATTCTAAAAAACATAAAAATGCTACAAAATGAATATACTCTCATTTGAAATGATCACCATGTGCAGTGAAGACATTCAGGCCACTCATTAATAGTCACTATAGTCAATAGTCCAGTCAAATTTTCTTGACGGCTGACATGATTGATTTCTTTTAGCATCTCCATATTGAGATGCCTTTTTTGAGTTTCTGCCACAGAGAATGATCCAAGTTAGGATTATTCTCTGCTAGGCCAGTCAGCAGGAGCAATGAACCATGGAAGATTGGTTGCCAACCACTGTTACATGGTTTTTGCTCTCCCCATATGTCATTTACAAAGCCTAAGGTCCAACCTGGCATATCTCCTTTAATTTTTCAGTTAGCAAATTCTTTGTATAGCTTTTATGCACTATTAATTAAATCATATCATACTTAACATAAAAGTGACATTGTTTGGGAAGAGATGTTCATTTCATGAAACAAAATTTTTGTTTGTTTATACAAAGGATTGCATCAAATCCTTGCACAGTGTTCACAACTTCTTTTGTGAATACACACCTAGGATGGCCAGATCTGATGCGATCAACAGTGTTACCAGCATCTTTAAACTGTGCTATAGTCTGAAACACAAATCGTTCATTCATGCCAAGAGGTTTCAGTGTCAAAAAGATTTCTTTAGCTTGCTTTCCACAATGAAAAAACTCCAATACAGTGATATGATTTTCATACACTCCCCACTCCAGCTTTCTCTGTTGTCTGTTACTGGCACACTGAGAACCAGTTACTCACAGAGTAGTAACAGTGACCTTGTGGATGACAATATACAGCATTGCCATGTTTCTTCATTCACAATTTCCATACTACAACACATTTAAATTTTACTTACAGAACTTATGGCAGTACTATGTAGTAAGCAGTATGTAAGTAGGAGTGGTACTAATGATAAATATATTATTATTGTTGTTTGTTACGGTATATGATATGACAAGTGTTGGATACTAATACATGAAATTAAATAATAATTGGAAAAATTTACAAAGTACAGAGAGACGTAAGTTTAGTGTGTCTGCTGGATATAGCATTTTTGAGAAAAGCCTGGAAAATACCTCCTGTTCATTAGTCAGAGTCTTAATGGCCTTGGCCATGAGAGGAAGAGATTATCTAAGCAAGTACAGTATGTGCCAAAATATACAGTACTGGAAATTATATTCGTTTTATTGAAGTTATTATTTATTTATCTAGACAATAATTAAATGTTCAAAATGTGCTCCATTGTACTGCAGGTAGTGTTCATAATGATCACACAGATTTTCCAACACGTGCTGGAACATAGGTTACTTCAGAGTCCTAAAAAATGAGATGAATGACATAATGCAGGCACAGCTGAATACTTTCTCCTTTATCATTCCCCACACGTAGGCATCAGGTAGTGTCAGATCAGGGGAATGTGATGGGTAGGGGAACTCCGTCCCATGGGAAATGATTTATCTTGGAAAGGTTTCTTGCAGCATAGCAATAGACTGTTGAGTGGTGTGGCAGGTTACCCTGTCTTGTTGTAACCAATGTCTATTCATCTGAATGTTCCTGGCATGACAAAATCTTCTTAGATCCCGAATAAATGTCTAATCACCATGATTCTACAATGTTCCTGGTTAACAGTAAGAGGTGCATCATGATCATCATCATCAATGAAATATGGACCTGCACACTGTTTCCTGACACTACACACCAAATCGTCACATGCACACTGTGTAGTGGTTTCTGAATAATAATGTTTGGCCTCTTGAAACTAAGAAAGTGAGTTGTTTGATGATTAATAAAACCGTCCAAGGAATTTGACTTGAGTCGAAGAACCATGCGTTGAACAAGAAATCTGGATCCACGTACATCATAGACATATATTGTGCATAATATTCAATCCTGAGATGCCTATCTTGTTCCGTCAATCATTGTTCAACCTGTATACAATATGGAACTTCACCTATGTCTTTAAAATATTGTCGAAGTGATGTATTACTGATGTTCAATTCCAAAGCTGTTCATTGCAGACTTTGCTTTGTTGACTGCAACACCTAATTGACGACAGGTACATGATTTTCATTTATGAAACAAGTTACTGGCCTACCAGACTTTCCCTTCTGTTGACACAATACACTACCCATATGATGAAATTCTGTTGCGATAGCATAACTGTGTTACTTGGTGCCATCTTATTAAAGTATTCACAATATTGTTTGTCACTAACTTGCAACTTCCTTACAAGCGAAAAATATACTCAACTATGAACACCTTTTCCTCTTCGTGAGACCCATTGTCACTTCCAACCACAGAGCACAACATTTGTTACATAATAACAATACATCATGGTGATGAAACAACCTTCAGATGCATAGGTATGCATATGCGGGCTGTGTGAAAACCAGTACTATATATTTTGGCACATACTTATTATAGCTAAATAATATGGACATACTAATATCTAAAAAACTAAAGTTAGTAACTATGAAGCAACACAATATTTCTTGTATATTAATGCACACATACCTATCTCGAACTCCTGAAAGACAATCTCGCCAGCTTTGCAGTTGCAATTTACGCCAAGTAGCTATTAATGATGAGACGGCTGTCAAATGTGTGGCTATGCTGACACCAGAATGTGCATTTTGCTCCCATTCATAAATATGGTTAAGTAATAACTCCATTCCAGTTTGAAATCGTATTAGTGGACTGCTCAGCGGAAATCCTAGTATACGTTTTACAATAGTCCATATCTGTTTAACAAAAAATTTATTTTTTGGTGCACATTATTATAGTAACAAACTGCATTCATCATAAACTGAGAAAACTTTTAAAATGTGTATGAAATGGAAATTGGAACACTTTTAACATTTCACTTGCTTGTTTTTGAACACATGTTTAAAAAACAAGTGAGAGAAACACAAAACTGTTCTAATTTCTGACTTATGTTTTAAACATACTTAAATTTATGATTCACTTCATTGTATGTAACTTCTGCTTGATTGTCAAAATTCATCATATTTAGTATTGCACTTTTGCATGATAAAATTATATTATTTATTGTATCATTAAATGTTTTATCATAAAACAGTGACAATATACCATTTAAAAGATAACCAAACCATTCTCATTTATACATTTAATGTACAATTAATGCTTTTGTCTCCTTGTTTCTCCTATCCGAGTTTTATTTAAAACAAATTATTGCATTATAGCTACAGAATAGAATAGGCGAGTTGGATTTGTAACACTTAAAGTATCGCCAAATACACTATAGCTTAATACAGGACACTCTGTGATATTTCATGCAACACGCGCTGCCAGCACATTCTAGCGGGTCGGCCTTGAGCAGCGACAAGGGTGTTGCTGTAGCTTCGGTATAGCCTACGTAAGAGCAATAATGATTAATTAAAATGTAATATGTATACAGAGTGTTATAAGGATTATCAGACACAATTATTGAAAGTCTGGTAAGGTTTGTGCTGTGTTTGGCTGCAATAATGTTGAACTTTTGAAGCTTTCCGAGTCCTTTTTCCGCTTTCCACGAAATAAAACAATGTAAGTAGATTATATTATTGTGAAACGTTAATATACATAACCACAGCAGGGAAGCAATAATCTGAAAATGAGATCATTGCTGAACATCTCTGAAGAAAATCCATTTATTGAAATTTGTAACAGTAGAGTGTATGTTTTCCATTATGCTCCTCACAACCAGTGAGGAATAATTTGAAAAGGCATGATATATTCTGTGAAGACGGAAAGGTTTCTTGGAACCATATTGCAGAACTTTATTAAGAAGACAGATCCATGAAACCTCGGTTGGCTCCAAGGTTTACCAGCCAATGTATTGAACTGCCACCATTTAGTCCAATGAGGTAATGTTTGGCAGTCATGTTTTAAGCCATTCTGTCAGTTGTGGCATTAAAACGCATGTTGCGTTTAATTCTATGTCTGATGAAACATTAGCTATCACTAATTTCATTGAAAAAATGGACTGTCTATTTGACATTTTCAACTCGTCTCAAAATCATTGTCCTAAAGAGTTGTGCTATGCAATAAATGACGAACATAAACATTTACTATATTTGAATGAATTATCAAAATTCTTAGAATATATCATTGTAATGAATAGTCAGCATAAGAAATCTCATTGTTTTAATGCACATATTGGCATTAAAATTATTGTGACAGGAGTTAAAAAGTCAATGTCGTTTTTCGTATTTACTTACATGGCGACTCACACAAGACTGTTTGGAAAATTTGTTTTCTGTTGTTAGGGGCAAGGGTGGGAACAATGTAACCCCAGATTCCTCAAAATTCGACTTGCAATTACAACTCAGTTATTACAATCATCTGAAGACATAAACTGTGCAGTGAATATAAGCAAGTTTTTAGTTCTAAAGTCTGATATATAGCAAAAATGTAAATAATTTGTAATGCAGACTTCTGCACTAATTATACCAGAACAACAAAGAGATGATTTTCCAGTTAATGTTCATCAGCATATAGATTCATATGTATGCAGCTGAATATGTACAACATTGCCTCATGAGGGATGTATAAACAAATTGGTAGACTTTGATGTAAGCAGAGGTAGTAAATTAAAAATGTACATATTACTCCGAAGTGTTATGAAAATGCTAGATTCATATTTCATAACGAATCTGCTTAGACAATGTACAACAGCATTAATACTCTTTTTAATGAAAATTTTCTTCATTATCTTTCAGACTATAGACTTAATGTTAAATTAAGGTTAAAGATGTGTTTATTGACAAAGCAATCAATGTGTTAATAAAATGTTATTTGAATGATGAAAATGGA
The DNA here is from genome assembly GCA_030762935.1 of Hymenopus coronatus. Lineage (NCBI taxonomy): Eukaryota > Metazoa > Arthropoda > Insecta > Mantodea > Hymenopodidae > Hymenopus > Hymenopus coronatus. The sequence goes on along the minus strand of CM060882.1, from coordinate 149,794,069 downwards.
AGAAAGAACAATGAAAAAGAAAAAAGAAAAAAAGAAAAAAAAGAAAAAAAACATATAGAAACATTAAAGCAAAAATTGTCATGCATCTAAAAACGATTCCTGTAGGGCCAATAGCTTTGCATTGTTTGTCTGCATTGTTTTGTATTGTATTGACAAAATATTCTTTGAATAAATAAAAAATAACAATGAATAATACAATATCATTATTGGGTTTATTCTTTTCCTAACATTCAAAATTAATCGCTTGTTCCTTAGGGCCAGACCGCTGGGAGCGTCACTGTCTACCTGTCTCTCAGCTTAACACAGGGGAAAATAGAAGTGTCCAGTATTAAGCTATAGTGTATTTGGTATCACTTACAAATTGTTTTGCCAGACTGATTTTGAAGCCACGTGGGCTTCCTTGTCGATGGTTTCCAACTGATCTCTACAGGATATTTCATGTTGAGGTGTGTTGGTCCCTGGTGACTGAGTGATGAACTTCCAGAATGTGTTTTGGCAGTAATTCAAAGTTGAATGTGTAGTGCTGGGATTTAAATATGTGGATTTCATCCCAGATGTCAAGTTCTGTTGCATATCTGGCAGGTTTATAAGGAATATATTTGGTGATATTTCATGGTTAGCAGTCCAGAATTGGTGTGCAACAGCTGATTTGTCAGTTTGTTTATATTTTACTACTTTGAAGTATTCTTTTAGTCTAGTTCCAAGATGTTTTTTGGTTTTGTTTTTGTTTTTCCTATGTAAAATTTATTGTAATCTGTGCAATCTATTCTGTATATTCCTGATTTTTTAAGCTCTGGGATTTGGTCTTTTAAGTTGTAGTGGAGCATTTTTTGTAGACTAAACTTATTTTGGGAGACAAATATGATTTTGTGTTTTTTGAAAATATTTTGAAGCAAGGTTTATCTATTGGTGGGCTTAGATGTCTGTGATTAGTTTTCATTGTTTAATTTTTTTGATTTTTGTATCTATTAATTCTTGGTTTAAGCCATTGCTTTTGCTCTCAGCCTATATGGGAGAAAATGCCCATTATTAAAAACCAACAAACAAATTCAACTTTGAATTGCCACCACAAAATACATTCTGGAAGTTCATCACTCAGTCACCAGGGACCAACACCTCAACATTGAACATGAGACTGATTATTTCATATAATTAATAAATAATATAATTGACAATAATTTTGATTATAATAATAATAGATATGAAAATGATATTGGTACCACAGAAATTAGTCATGTCTAGAATTCAAATGTAGAACAGGGTATTTCTTTTGTATTTGAACATAATAGCTGAATGCAAGGAAATTTTTTTCTAAGTGCAGGCAGGTAAAACATATGGTAAGGCTTGGCCGTGGGTCATTCAGCCGCGTTTAAGAGATAATGACTTTCCAACAAAAATGTCAATGGGTATCGGTGCTGATGGCAGAGTGTGATGGTCAAAAGGCCAAGCTGTTCATGCTCGGGAGGGCTGGGAACAAACAAACTTGTAAATTTTAGATTGTCAGAAATGTGTATCATTGACACAGGTGGAAAGATATTTAATGATATAGAAATGAAAATGAACAGTCACAGCCACAATTTCATGTAGTTATCCGAGAACATTACCTCTTGATTCATTCTTTGCCCAGTTATATAAGCTCTGATCAACTAGAAAAAACGTGTTTAATCACTACGTGGTATTGGTTAGTATTCTTTAAATTGAACAGTAATGTGCTGCAAGAGCAACAAATGGCGAGCTGATTTCTTGGCAAAGTGACAAGAAACAATAAACATCAACATTTACATCTGTTAAATTTAAATGTAATGAGTCACCTTTTTACACTTCAGTCATCACCGAAACAGAAGATAGGGTTCAAGTACCCTGAAACTGGTCTTCCCAAATGAAGGCAAAGTTGGAGCAAAAAGTGTAAGGTGACTCATTACATTTAAATTTAATTATGGCACTCCACTGTCTAAAATACTTCTTTTTATTTGATATATTTACACCTATATCTGCTGTATTCTTCACACAAAGGCTTACTTGTGGTGCCACCGCTGAAAACCTGAGTATCATGCTCAAAAATCCTAAATAACCCCTGACCAGGAAGATAACCCAACCTAATGAGCTAGAATTGAACCACAGGCACCCTCAAACATCCTGTAGAGATTCAGTTGAAAACCAACAATGAAGCCAACATGGCTTCAAAATGGTTCAGTAAAACCAGGTAACAAATCCAACTCACCTATTCTATTCATAAGTATCACTGTTCAAAAACACCCTTCATAAAAAATCTGATGTGTTTCATTCACATGACTTTCTCTACATCGCTGTAACAAATTATCATTAAAACCCTTATTCTCTTATTTACTTCATGCTAAGCAGAAATGGTCTTATTACTTGCTTCCTTGTAGGTAGAAGGGAAATTAGGGAATACACTAGGCTAAAGCAATAGTCAATTCTTAAAAGCTGGTTGCCATGTGGTTCAAAACCATATCTTTGCATTGCTAGGAGCTGACAAACTCCCAAATAAGTATTTTAAAACTGGAAAGAAATAACATGCGTTATCTCAAAAATGGCCAAATCCACAAAAAAACTGTATATGACATGAATTGTGTTTTTATAAGATCTACATTTTTTGTGTAGTAAGTTTTTGTCTATCTCTTATGCTTTATTAGTTATATGTGAAGACGATATCTCAAAACTGAAAAGTTGGTAAATACCATACTTGGTATTTAAGTTTAGTGTCTTTCAGGAATGCGACTTGAAGATTTTGAGAAAAATTCCTCCATCCCAAACTACCCTTTATGTGGAAAATATTTACAAAATTTTTATTTTCTCAAAAATGGCTCTAACAATTTTGATTCAAATACTGTATGCTAAAGATATTTACAAGGTAAGTAAAATGTATATCTTGAATTTTCTGGGAATAGCCTATTCTAAATGAATTTTGCTGAATTTGGCCTAACTAGTAAAGTGTAAGAGATAGACAAAAACTTACCACATAAAAAATGTAGATCTTGTTAAAACACACAATTTATACCACATATGCTTTTTTCATGGAGTTGACCATTTCTGAGAAATTCACTGTTATTTGTTTCAGATTTAAAATACCTACTTTAAACTTTTCTCACGTGGAAATTTGTAAACTCTTGGCCATGCATAAAACAAATTTCAATCACATGGCAACCTGCTTTAAAAAGGTTTGACAATCATTTTAGCCTAGTGTATTTCTTTATTTACCTTCTATTTACAAGGAAGCAAGTAATAAGAACATTTCTGCTAATGTTTATCTTATCATAAAGTGGATAGAAAAATAAGCTGTTTTACAATAATTTGTTATAGCAATGTAGAGAAAGTCATGTGAATGACCATATCAGATTTTTTCATGTAAATATCTTTAATATACAGTATTTAAATCAAAAACGTTACAGCCGTTTTTGAGAAATATCAAAATGTTCTAAATTTTTTCCATGTAAAGAGTAGCTTGGGGTGGGGAGATTTTTCTCAAAATCTGTGTGTTGCATCCTTGGAAAATACTAAACTCAAATACCAGGTTTGGTATTTTAATGACTTTTCATTTTTGTGTTACCGTGTTCACAGACACACATCTTTTTCTAATTTTTTTTTTTTTTTTTAAATACAGGGGACCCTAAAATGTGTATTTCTGGTGAAATCTCAACATTGAATTTTTGGGTGGAATGCAATACCTTCTCTATACACTATGTACATAGATCACGTAGAGAAAGTAAAAATTTGATAGCAACAGAAATTTGAAATTTATTCACATATTTCTATTTGCCTGGAAGCTCTGAGATTTGAATTTCATTTAATTGATATTTTTTAAAAGAACATATGTGGAATACAATACTAAATCTGAGATTTTCATCATTTATAAACCTGTATGATTAATTTTAAGAAAGCTGCTCACAGTTCAAAACGTATTAGCTATAGTATCAACTCCGAAAATGTGAACACGGAACAGAACAAAGCAGTGGAGTATGTTTTATGGGTACTAAGTCCAATACTTTCTATTTGTTGTTTTTTTCATGCATTTTGGTATCAAAGTGTGATACAGTTTTGCCTCAACTTGCAATTCAAAAAGCCAGCAGAGCTCTCATCAGCATTCAGCAGAGCTTAACAATTTTCTCAGCAAATTAAAATATTAGAAACAAGCACACTCAAAAAGAAATAAAAACAGAAATTCCTTTTTATGGATGCAAAATTATTTATTTTGGATTGACAAAATTACCACTTGAGTTCCAAAAGAACGGTTTGCAAGAGAGTTGTTACTTGAAAAGTGAGAAGTTACTGATTATACCTGCAATACATGGAACAAATTAATCCAACTACTATTATTACTTTACATACCATAGATTTTGTGCACTACTGTTATCATAGAAACACATGTAATTTATCACTGTACCAGTGAAGTGATGAATAACATTGAATGACTGCTTTAAAGTACAATCTTTCCACATAATTACCTTCATCAGAGTGGGATGTTGTGGCCACTCGTGTAATAACTCTTGCACTCTACTGGTCAAGGCATTTAGTACTGGAAGGCAGTTCTTTGCCTCTTTTATGTTGCTGTCATGATAAAAATCTAGATTTTGTGGTTTGCTTTCTTGCACAGCAGAACGTGAAAGACTTTTCATAATATCACTGCCAACAAATGAAATCATCTCTCCACTTTCTGCAAAACTCAACTCAGCTGTTGCAATAACTATTACACTTGACTGCAACTTCATATCTACTGAGGAATCTGCTCCTGTGGATATTTTCTCCAATAATGCTGAGAACACCTGGAATCTAAATAAAAAATCAATGAATTTGTGATTAACTACTTTATGAGACACAATAATCTCTAGATGTAATAAAGTAGTAAACAAAGTTTCTAATTACCTAGAGTTTATCTAAATACCTTTAAATTGGCAACTGATTATCCAAAATGTTTGAACAAATGTGCAAACAAATGACAATAATAGTGGACCTAATAATGGAGCATGATATCAGAAACATTCTGAATACTATATACAGTAATACTATATTTACTGCAAGCAAGATTTCAATAAACTGAATTTTAAGGAGTCACAATGATTTTTCTTATAAGTATAGGCATAGAAATCACGCAGATTGCAAGCCCAAGCGGTTCCCTTTGTACACAGTCAAGCACTTCTTCAAATTACATCACCCATAAAAATCTGGGAAAAGGAATGACATCATGTGCATGTGTGGACTGTTGTCACAGTTTCAAGCAACATTTAAAAGCAAAGCTTTTCAGATAATTTCTACATATATGCAACATTCAGTTTGTCTTGCTTACCTAACACACAATGGAGGCTAATGCCTAACTATGCATCATATAATAGTACATTTTACAAAGCTTTAGAAGGCAACTAAGGAAGAATTAAACTAATATATTATGTACATAATAAAAAGCCATGTTAACATATCCAAGGAAAACTTAAACACAATGAATAAAGTATACATTATTGGATGACTATGATTCAATATTAAAAAATATTATGCGATATTATCATGCATTAATTTTCAATGCGTAAGCTTTGGTAGCTGGTGTCTATTGTATCTAGGTCTTCTCAGAAGGCCATGTCTCGGCGGAAACTGAGGCCAACATTTTGTCTCACTATGTGAGGCTTCCTCAGGTCTTCTCACTTCACGACAGTGCTGGATGAACTGTATTGACTGAACACAGTTCCTTCAAGAAACTAAAATCACTTTTATGTCCAGTTAAGACACATGTGACCTCCTGCTACCCAGGAGTACAAAATATGTGGGGCATCATATGTAGGGCAAACAAGCAGATTGATGAGAGCAAGATGACAAGAACACATCAGCTGAACCAGCTGGAAAAATCAGCACTTACAGAACATGCCATCTTACGGACACCACATAGACTTTGACCAACTACAGCTAGTGGCATACTCTGACCATTTCTTACATATGATGGCAAGGGAAAGCATAAAAATTTATAAATAACACAACACCCTAAAACTAGACTGCAGCAGACATCTGAATACCTTCTGGTAGACTCTAATAAGAAATGCAGAGATTGGCATAGCATCAACCAATAGACGCAAGAGGGGTCACCTTTCGCATGGCCTCACCAGGGTATAAATATGCACTCTGCCATTCAGCCAACACAGTTTATTTAGCACTGTCATGAAGTGGGAAGCCCTGAGGAAGCACCGCATAGTGAGGCAAAATGTTGGCATCAGTTTCAGCCAAGACATAGCTTTCCCGGAAGACTTAACTACAATACATTCATTTTGCAAGGAGCAATTACCTGCAAACATAATTCTTGATTATGATTGGTTAATTACTATAGGGAAATAATTTTTGAAGTTCTACTTACGGTGAAAAAGTGTTTTGCTTGTACAGCAACCAGAAAGTGTGGTAAAAGCAAATTACAGAGGATGTAAACTAAAGGAATAAACAGGTATGTCAAAAATTGAAAAGAAGAAAAGACGAAAAAAGTAAAGCAAATGTAATTTTGTAACACTTTTGTGATATTGCCCCTTTGTAGTTTTGAAAATTTAAAAAACTTGCTTCACAATAATATTTTAGGAGTATAAAGCTAATATAAGTATCAATTGTATATAAGAGTTGTTACCTAACATTGCTTCTCCTTACATATTAATAGCTTTAGTATAAACTACCACAGTAAAGAAAGAATATAAAAAATGTCTTGTTTCAGACTAAGTTTATTTGCTTTATACTTTCTCAGAAAACTCCTGCATACTGATTTATTGACAAGCTAAGTCATTTTCTCAACTGGTGTGAGAATCACTTCCAATACGATACTGTCCAAAAGATCTCATATTCAATTCTATTTGCTTCTTATCAAAAGAGAGACAAAAAGCAAGATGACTTTCTATTTGAGGAAAGTTTAGACAGTTTAAAACTGAATCCAATAACCCAGAATATCTTAAAAATGAATAACTCTTATATATATAAAAAGAAAGAAAAAAAAAAGAAGAAGAAGAAGAAGAGAGAGAGTATATGACATAATGTGTTTGTTTTAATATCTACATTTGTTTGAAAAGTGTTTATGTCTCATGGTTTACCAGTTATGCAGAAGTCATCCAGAATGAAGAGGTCTTCAGAGGATATTTCCAGAAAATTCAAGATATAAATTTCATTTGTCATGAAAATATTTTAAACAATACGATATTAACCGAAATTGTTCAGTCATTTTTGAGAAAATCAAAATTTTTGAAAACTGTTCCATGTAGGGGTAGTTGGAGGTGGAGTGATTTTCTTGGAAATCTTTGTGTAAAAGAAAAGAAGAGAAAAGAAAAACAAAACATCCACACGCACACAGGCATTTATAAAAATGAATTTTTTGGATTCAGGGTGTCTCAAATATGTATTTCCAGTGAAATCTCTGTATCAACTTTTTGGGTGAAAAAAAAAAAAAAAAAAAAAAAAAAAAGAGAGAGACTGTGTGGGTGGATGTGTGTGTATACACAACAATTTAAATTTGTTTCTTTTATTCTACTTATTTCTTGCTTTAATTTCAACAATTCTTTTCCATTATGCTTCTTTTGTTCTCATAATTTGTCTCCACCATTTCTATCTCATATTCTCTACATATTTCAGAAATTTTTTCCAAACAATTTTTAAACCAAAATTTCTATTTTTTTTCCATATATTTTCTCTGCATAGGACAAAGCTTAAATAATGCAAATTTGTAAACCTGTTTTCATATTGGATACAATTCTTTTAAAATTGAAAATAACTTTACTGAATCTTTCTTGGCCATTGTTTTGCCATCAGGTGAATGTCTCAAACATTCACATAATATTCCTTACCTCATTCCTACTTATAGCTTTTGTAATATTTTAAGGTACTTTATCCCTGAGACTATTAAATCATTCTTTTTTAGCAATGTTGCAACTATTAAGCTTTACTTTATTCCATACTCTTGGTGTACTAATTGTGTGCTCTTCTTTATTACCAATTCTAATTTTTCCTACTGTCTACTTTAGAAATCAGTTAAATATAAATCTTAATATAGACATTAATATTAATAAAACAATCTAATAAAAGATGACATATCAATATTAACCAATAGATAGTTAACTTGATTCATAATTATTTTGTCTGCTTTTATATCTAGCCAATCCCTCCTTACTTTGGTTTCTCTTGAGCCTTTAAACAAACTTTTGACAGCATTTCCTTCTTCTAGGGATTCTTTCTTACTCCATTACTTCAATATATGCTTTTACTATCAATCCTTTTGTACCCAGTTTAGGTTGAGCAATTCCATTTGGACTTGTTTTAGGTAAACCCACTCCCACCATAGGATGTTCTATGAATTTTATTAATGTCTTCTCAAGTTTTGGTACTCTGGTTTGGGACACAAAAGATGTATTGGTTATTGACTACCTACATGAAGTATGGTGAATGTGACCTATTACTGTCAACTACTGGATAAAGCCAAAGCGGCTTACACTAAAACAATGCAAGCAACGCATCTACAATGTCCTCCATCTGCATAACAATGCACAGCCACACACAGCAACTGTAACTACTAATAAACTCGTTCAATTACACCCTCCTTACAGTCCAGACTTGTCCCTTGCAGCTACGATATGTTTGGGCCATTGAAGGAGGGATTAGGACAGAAAAGATTTGAAGATGACACTGTGATTGAACAGTATGCGCAATTGGCTACAGGCAGTCTTCTTCCTTTTTCCATGAAGTATCAGAAAGTTTCATATCCAATAGTGAAAATGTATTTCTGTTGAAGGAAATTATGAAGAAAAATAAGGCACTCCATTGTATTTGTATGCATTACCAATACAACCGTTTTAAAAAGTATCTACTTCTATTTGAAGGGTTCTCCTAATACATTAAGTTCAGATAAAACCATTTTACAATCACTTAACCATACAAAGAAAATACAACAATACTAAATTCTAGTGACTCCTCCCCAGTTGCTGTGTAACTAAGTGGTCTGAGTAGTTTCAACTTACAGTTATTTAAAATGTCAAGCCAACTTACATATAAAATTTACTCCAATCTCTATCTATATTAAATTATATTTCCTACTGATATGGTTCACCATTTTCATTTATTTTCTCCAACCACTGTATTATAACCTTACCTAGATAATCCCTAACTCTTGAGATTTCTTTGCTTGCTTTCATATTCACTAACTTTTTCTTTCTTAAATTGGTAAATTAGTGTGTTTCTCAATCCTAAGTTTTGCTCTCTTTTCTTTAGTTTCTTCACATTCCAAACTCGCATGGCAATAGTTGCCTCTATTCTACACATTTGGTATTTTTCTATATTTAAACTTCCTCTTGTTCCCTTCAATTTCCCTACATCTGTTTAGGCCCATGCAGATCCCTCCCTCATCCACTTGTCACCTTTATCTAAAATTTCTCTCTACGCATATTTTCCTTAGCTCCCTATATACCCTTAGTGACTTTTTTGCTGTTGAAACTACCTAATATCTAATAACTATCTAATATCCATGTCATCAATTCTTTTCCAGTTTTATTATTCATCAGTATGCTGAAAAAGCAATTTTAGTGCTGATTTTGGAAACACGTTAATACACTGCTCTGACAGGGAGAGGGAAGTGAGAACAAGAGAGAATGCAAGCAGAGCTGCATGTTCTTCTAGTAATCTTAAAAATTGATTGCACAAACCTTTCTAAAAGCGGCCTCACAAAATCTATTCTTGCCTCAGGCATTACTTTTGGAAGCAGCCAATGGCAGTGAGTAAAGCCAGTCATAATCTGTGAATGAAGCCTTGCTAAGAACTCTGCATCTTCTTCATTCACAAGCTCAACAATGTTATTTGTGGAGCTGGAGTGTTTTGAGTTTTCCTCCAAATCCTGATATGACTGCTCAAAGTCATAAAAATCCTTTGAATGTAATGATGGGAACAGTTGCTCTATTTCAGCTTCTGTTTGTTGTTCCTCACTCTGAGAGACACATCTGAAAATAAGCATGTCTCTGTTATATATTATTTAAAAAATATATGACACTCTACTGCTGATCTATACTTCACAAAAAATATGAGTATATATTCCAATTATATACTAATAGTATAAAAACAGTCCATGAAACTGCAATGGGTGAGGGGTAATCAGCAATAATTAATAGCAGCGCAGCTCATCTTTATGTGTTGAAATGCTGCAGTATACTATTTTTTTTCCTAAGTCATGTATGCAATACAAATCCTGAATGCTGATGTAACAAACACAATGCATTTTGACTATAATAAGAATAGGAGTTCCTCCCAAATATGAACACTCCAAGAACAAACATAACCTAACTATAAATGCATCTGCAATTATTCTTGCATGCTGAAAACTTGCTAGGTCAGTATTGCACTTGCATTTTTCCGCTCTTACCTCCCTGACAATTGTTCTCACCATGGTTTATGCACTGTTGTGTACAGTGTTAGTATTGCACAGAGTTCAATGCACTTTGCTTAGTATTAGTTCTTTTTCTTATGCTTTGGCAGCCCACAAAACAGAGTTCAACACAGTTCTAGAACTTAAAATGCTCATTGGAATTAATTATTACACACTGAGTATTGTGTTATAGAAGCATCTTTATTGTACAAAAAAGCATAGGTTAAAAGGTACATTTACTAAAAGAAAGCAGTATAAAGGAAATGTTATTCAACCATTTAAATCAACATTTAAGTAAGAAAGTATCAGCGTAGATATACAAAAGAAATGGAAAAACGTCAAAGAAATAATTAAATCAGCAGATAGTAGAGCATTGGGTTATTGATATAAAAACTTTAAAATAAGAGGATTAAAAATATGCACAGAAGAATTCAAAAAGGTTATAATGGAAGAGAAAGCTGCTTACAATAAAATGTTATAAAATCTCTTCACAGAAAACCCTTTTGATTACAAACATATAGTGAAGAAAAAGGTCAGAGAAATGCATAAAGTTATGAATTATTTCGGCAATGTAGAATATGATGTCCATAGACAAGACTGTGCCTACAAGATGGTGAAATATTTAAATAGAACAGAAAGGGATATTATGCAATTAAATATCATTAAAGAAGAAAAATGGCTTTAACATAATAAAATTTTGTGGTATGATGAAAGAATAGAATGAGGTAACCAAAAAGACACAAATTATGCACCATTTGGAGTAGATCCAATAACATTAGAAGAGCTAGAATCGGCACCCAGAGCATGTGTAAATAGGAAAGCAGCAGGAATTAATAATTTAAATATAGAACTAATCACACATGACGTAGAATAAGTTCAGATTATGGAATTTTATGAACACATCTTTGAATAAATGCGATACACCAGCAATAATAAAAGCATCATTTAAAAAGGGGGATAAATCCTACTGCAAAAATTATCAAGGAATTAGTATTTGGGGAGAATAAAACTATTAGCAGAGCATAGTTAATGAAAATCAAAGTGGTTTCAGAAGAGGTCCCTTTGCATACATGCTGTATTCACATTAAAAAGATCATAGAGAAATGAAGAGAATTTAATATTGTTGACTATGAAAAGATATTGATAAAGTTAGATGACCACAACTGTGGAATATTTTAACAAATAGAGGTTTTCCACGTCATCAGATGTACACAATAAAATGAGTACACTAACTGTATTGAAACTGGATGTAAAATAGGGGAAAAATTTGCTTCCATAAATCAAGGAGTGAGGCAGGGTTGTAGCTTCTCAACAACATTATTTAATATGTATGTAGGGGAACTGATTACTGAATGGATTCATTCTGCTTTCAGAGGAATAAAAATCACGAGAAATTATTTTGTGAGCACATATGTATGCTGATGATCAGGTACTTATTGCCAAGCCAGAAGCTGAGCTTAATATATGTACAAATTAAATAAAATATCAAAGAAATATAATTGTAAAATATCAACAAAGAAAGCCTAGGTTGTGGTTTTTCAGGGTAAAAATCCAATTAGATCAAGAATTATAATAGATAACATTGGATTGAAGCAAATTTCAGATTTGAACTGTCTTTGAAACAATATTTCATATAATTATAATAAAGACGTGCAAATATAACTCTTACATTTATGTGTGGAACAAGCACAAGAATATTAAGAAACAAACAAGAAAGGACACCCAGTTAAAATTTTATAAGAATTGTATTGCCATCAGAGTTGTGTTGCAGTAAACATTAGGTGCTAAATAAAAAGGATGAAAGAATAAATGCATTGGAAGTAAAATATTTAAAGCAGTAAATGAATGCTCATTAAAAGACTGCATTGAAAGTGAAGATATATACACAGAATTGCAAATTACACACCTACTAGAAAAAGTTAAAACATATGGAACAAAATGGATTCAACTTTTAGATAGAACGGAAGAATACCCAAAAGAACCTGGAAATATGCACTTGTGGGCAAGAGATCTCAAGGAAGACCATGAAGACGGTGGACTGAAAACTGGAACAGGCCAGAAGCCTATGCCGTGAAGTTGATGGTGATGGTCAAATATACTGATTCAAATAAAGAGTGCAAAACTCATAGCTCATTTACATTAGATTGTAAAGAATATTGTTATTTGTTTGCGGACTATGATATCCTTTTTATAAGTTTGTGGAATTCAGGAAAATAGATGTGCGCTTCCATTCTTGCAGCTAATACTAAAACATAGTCTCCAAAATACTTTTACTGAAATAACAAAAGTTTAGACAATTGTGACCATTCCCATATAAATTGCAGAACCAGAATGCTGGTTCTCATTTTTAAAAAGAACAATAAGCTTTCTGAGGAACACCATCTCTCTCTCTTCATATACACAAGGTCGCGGGTTCAAACCCGGCGGAGGACGATGGATTTTTTCGGGCGTAAAAATCCTTAGCTTGGCTTCCTTCGGAAGGGAAGTAAAGCTGTGGGTCCCGTGTCGTAGATTTACGGCACGTAAAAGAACCTCAATCCTGATAGAGAGGCCTCTGAGCAAAATTAAAACGGTCTTTCACGCCCAGTATTGAATGGGATGCTGAGAACCATAGCAGTTAAAGAGCGTCCATAAATAACACACCATTTCCATTTCCTCAGGCCATGTGAATCTATTGAGAAGAAAACTGCCAAAAGCATAGAGGATTTCATCATCAGGAAGACTGATAAATTTTGCATGAAGAAACATTGGTATATGAACTTCATTTTACCAAACTAGGTGGGCTGTGCCATTTTCTTTCTGCTTCTCCCCCCCTTCTGCCATTAATAGACAAAGAATATGAACAAAAAGAAATAAAGAACAAAAAAGTAAACCTAAGGTAATACAACATTGAGTAGAAAATTTGGAGTAGTCTAGAAATAAGAGTACTTTGAAATAATATATGAAGTTAAAGAATGAATGGGGATAGGATAAATACTTACAATAAAAGGAGAAAAGAAGGATTTGCTTAAGTAAGCAGGAATAATATGGTTAACTAGACTAAAAGTGGCAAAAGAAATATGTCCATGATGCAAAGTATGTCCATTATATAGCAGATTTTATGTAACAGATTTTAGAAACTAAAATATGAGGAGACAGGGTTCAGAATAAGAAGTAGGAACAACTTACAGACAGAAAAGTTTGTATTAACAATTTCTGGAACCAGTAACAAAACATTTCAGCATAATTTGGGAACTAAGTACGGAGGTACAGCAGAAGTGGTGGAGAAAAGTGATAACAGCAAAGAAAGAATTTAATGATAGAAATAATGAAGAAAGTAAGGAAGCAAGGAATTAAAGATGATGTTACATAAAACGCTAAATAGAAATATTAAACTTTAAATATTTATATAAAGTGGAGGAGGATCCTTTAAAGGAATAAGCAGGGTATTAAATGTACAGGATACAAAATACCAAGTCCTGTAACAACAATTTGCTGTTGTTCCAATAGTAAAATCGTGTATATTTTATAAATTCATTCATTTAGATTCAGATCCTAAGAGCATGTACTTACTTTATAACATACAGACTTTCTTTTTCTGCTTTCAATTGCTTTCTTCGGTTTTCTTCTTGCTCCCAGATGTTGGCAATCTTCTTCATTAGATTGAAGAATATCTTTAATCTCTCCTCTTCAAATTCATTTTGAACAATGGCAATGTTTCTTTGATCTCGGAGATATGCTTTTAAAAGCCTAGAATGAAAAAAAGGATCATTTAAGAAGAGAGAAATACAAGTTCCAACTCTACTCCAAATTAATGCAAACAACTGTATTTTCATATTTATTGTTTATTCTTTTTAATCATAAGACCTACTGGGATTTTCAAATTATAAAATACATTGGGCAGTAAGCTTTTTGGTAGATATTTTCGATGAAAGTTAATACCTAATTGCAGAAAAACCTTGATAAAAAACAAAGGTAAGAGAAGTATGTTAATCTGAGCACTATGATGTATAATAAAGGGTTCTCTCTGGTATTGTAAAACAGAAGGATAGCAGATAAATTGTTTAGCACCTAAAAGAAAACATCTTAAATTTGAACAACCACCACACATAGTTCATTATTTTTACAAGGAGAAAGAATTCTATGATAAAAGCTTCTAAAGAATGACACAAAGAAAAATACTTCTGATGTTTAAATACGAGGGCTGTTCAGAAAGTAGCCTCCGATCGGTCACAGTACGGGTAGTGGGGGGAGTAGCGACGCCATCTGTGCATTCATGCACTCAGCAGGTCAGTCGGCATCAAGCCGTGGTCGAGTGAAAGTCGTACCTGCGCTAGTTTAGTGTTTGTGGCCGTTTGAAATGTGTACTGCAATAGAAAACCCTGCCAAATGTGAAGTGCGTGCTGTTATAAGGTTTTTTACAGCCAAAGGATATTCTGCAGCAGCTATTCATCGTGAGCTTTGTGCCGTGTACGGACCAAGAGTTATGAGTGAAGGAGTGGTCCGTGAATGGGTACGTTTATTTAAAAGTGGACGAGAAAACGTTCATGATGAAGAGAGGAGTGGTAGACCATCATTGGTCACGGACGAACTCGTTCAGACAGTTGATGCAAAAGTTCGTGAAAACCGACGTTTCACAATGTCGGAGTTGTCTACTGATTTTCCACAGATTTCTAAGACTCTCTTGTACGAGATAGTGACAGCAAGATTGGGTTACCGTAAGTTCTGTGCACGATGGGTGCCCAAAATTCTTACCGACCACCACAAAACTCAAAGAATGGCCTCTGTCACGTTATGAGGCCAAAGGTGAACCATTGTTAAACAGAACCGTGACTGGGGACGAAACCTGGATTAAGTACGTGAACCCTGAGGCAAAAGAACAATCAAAGATGTGGGCACATTCAAATTCGCCTACCAAACCAATAAAAGCCCGGCAAGATTTTTCTGCCCGAAAATTGATGGCAACGGTGTTTTGGGATGCAAAAGGGGTGTTGTTGGTTGAATTCATGGAACGTGGGACGACCATTAATCAAGACGTGTACTGTGAAACACTAAAACAATTACGACGGGCTATACAGAACAAACGCCGTGGTATGCTGACTTCCGGTATCGTTTTTTTGCACGATAACGCCCGTCCTCACTCTGCTCGCAGAACAACAGCCCTTCTTGAGTCCTTCAAGTGGGACGTTGTCAACCATCCACCTTACAGCCCAGATCTGGCACCAAGCGATTATCACCTCTTCATGCATATGAAGAAATGGCTCGGGTCCCAGCGGTTTGATGACGACGAAGAGCTCAAAGATGCGGTCACAGGCTGGCTCCAGGCACAAGCGGGTGATTTTTATGCAGAAGGAATTTCAAAGCTTGTGAACAGATACGATAAGTGCCTCAATCGTTATGGAGACTATGTAGAAAAATAGTGCAAAGATGTAGTTGTAAGATGTATATATTAAAATATTTTTATTTAACATGGTGAATTTCTTGCAATCAACCGGAGGCTACTTTCTGAACGGCCCTCGTAGATTAAAATACTTTCCTGATTGTTGAAAGACACAAAATATGATTTAGATGAGTAATTGCTAAGCATCTGCTAATATATTATTAATCATACCAAAAAGTAATCCTAGTTGTAAGAAAATCATTCTATACATTAGTATTTTCTCATTAGCTAATGTGCATAAAACTTTATCCAACTTTACAGATCACTGCATGTCACAATTAACAATGCAATCATTCTTTCTTTAAACTGTAACTAAAATAACTAAGACATGCACGTAGAATGATGCACAGCACCTCAAAACAACTACTGTAACATCATTTGTGATAGTTATAGCAGTACTATTCTTCAACTTATTAAAATTAACTCAATGAGAAAGAGAGAAACAAATTTATCAAACAACAAACAAAACAAACTTCAACAACTGGGTGCAATATGTCTTTATAATTTTAATGTATAAAGAATTCTTTTTGTACTTGAGTACTTCAGTTGGTCTGTCATATAGAATGAGTATGAAACAAACTGTCAGGCAAATTAATGGACAGGAAAAAAAATCTAAGCAATACAAAACAAAAATTCTTAGAAACTTCAAAAACATATTTGAAATTTCAAATCACTATCATTATGGTGGGTTAGTCTTCTATCAACTGTGCCAAAATGGCCATCAATGAAGCGTGCAAAACAATTAAATAAAGTCTTAACAGAAGATTTAGTTATGAATAATAGCAAATTTCATGCATTGTCGGTCTGGATGGCTGACTGATTAAGCACTGGCCTTCTGTTTCCAAGGTCAGGGGTTTAAACTTGGCCCAGAAAAAGTGACAGTCCCATATCAGTAGATTTACTGGTATGTAAAAGAACTCCTAAGGATCAACATTCTGGCACATTGGCAGCACTATCAACATCCTGGCAATTGACAGTGTCATTAACACAAATAATTTAATTTGAATTTCATACACACTTATATCGACGTGACAAACAGTTATTTTTGGATCACAGTTACAGTGCAGTAACAGTTATGCCAATTTTTACCCAGAAGGTGAGTAGATCCGTGCAGCAACTAGCACAATAGTTGTATGTAAACAGCAAAGGGAACAGTGAATAATATAAGATACACTATAAATATAAAGATTACCAGTAATGATTAAGTTATGGTTTTTCATGGTTATCATGTTCATAATTATGTTAGTTAATGGTTACCAGTAATAGTATTAGCCCATAGCGTCCTATGGGGGCTTGGGCCTCTCTCCTTGGAGAGGTGGCTTGGTTTGGCAGTCCTGGTTACCCATTCCAGGAAGGATCCTCCTTTTGTTGTTAATCACTCTAATAATTTGTTCCAAATAACATGGTATTCCCTTTTAAGAATTAATTTAGCACATTTTTTGGTCCACGTCTTCACTTATACACTTGGGTCTTTAGACAGTGATTATTTTCTTCTACTGATTAACACTGGTTGTCTTGGCTAATATACTTATGTACTTGTGTTCCATGTAGCTGTCTTGATCTGATGCTGCCATCTACTTCTGAATTTCACCGTAATGGTCCATCTGTTGCCAACTGTTTTCTTGAAATCATCTGGCAACTTGTTCATTGACGTACTGTTCTTCTTCCCATATCGTTAGCCTGTGGGTCCATCGGTTGGGGTCTTGTCTCATGATGTGTCCTGCCCATCTCCATTTTTGGTAGTTGCTGGTCTGTGCTGCATCTGTTATTTGTGTTTGTTCTCTAATTATGTTGTTCCTACTTCTGTCTCTCCATGTGATTCCTAAGATTTTCTGTTACATTTTCCTTTGGCATGTTTGTATTGCTTTTCTGTCTTTTTTGTTGTGCTCCAAGTTTGTGAGCTGAATATCAAGGTAGGTAAGATGCATATATTGAGGATGTGCCGCTTGATGCTCAGGTTAAAGGACTTTTCTAGATATGAATTTTAATGTGATGTTGAAAATGAGTCGGAATAGTAACACTCACCTCACTTATATGTAATTGTTCAAACCATATGACTCATTTTCAACATCACATTGATTAAAACTTCACTTGTCTCAAACTTCGGAGTTATTTAAATGAATTTTAATGTCCAGAACTTTGACCATGTGGTGGATATTCTTTTCGAGATTTCCTTGCACATACTTTTCTTAAAGGATATTGTTTTAACCAGGTAGATTATTTCCTGTACATATTCCAGGGATTCAATTGGCATTATTGAGATGTCTTGTTCTGTGTCATTTGTCATCAGTTTCTGCTGTATTAGCCATGAGGACTATGTCATCTGCACAACGAAGGCTAGATAATTTAATACTGTCTATATTTTCTCTGTAATCTCCTCTGATATTTCTTAAGATCTCTTTGACTAAGCAAATGAAGAATTTGGGTGAGATTATGTCTCCTTGCCTTACTCCCCATTGGTTACCAGTAACTATGTTTAAATACAAAGGAGTTGATACAGACATTGTTTTAGATTGAATCAAATAAAGTTTCTCTAGCTGCGTCAACACTTTGATTACTGTGGTGGTTTATAATTACAAAATGCAGTTGGACTTGCTTTTTACTTACTGCACATATTCACAGTTTGTGCATGTGAACACTGTAGTAAATACTATATGATGCAGACATAGCAAGGGAAATAAATCACTATTACCAACATCAACATGGCTGAAACATATAACTTAAATATTCTCAAAGGACATTAGTACATGGTAGTAGCATAAAAGTCACTGCTGGAGAAAAACTTTAATACCCCAACACACATTAATCTCTTAAACTCTAACATCACAAAAGATGCAGCAAATTTCCATTGCTTACATATAATTATTTACCAAAACTGATAATTAATAGACATTTTCTTGCTAGAAAGCATATTACATCAACAGTACCATTTGTGATCTCTTGTGCAGGAGTTTTATACTTCATGAACAAGTAGAAATAACTAGCCATACCAATACACATACAGGAATGATACCCTCATAAAAGTAACCATCATGTTACTTTGTTAACCATTACAGGATAACTAGTTACTTTGTATTTGTTACTTTTATAACTGTTATTGAGTAACTAGTTATTATCCATCTCTATTACTTCTGTTACACTAAGGTAGGCATTATAATCTGACCCTTACATTATTTTCTGTCCATCCCTAACACTTGCTACCAACACTCCTTACTGTAAGATTAAATTCTGTTCGCAGTGTAATGTAGCCTGTCTTCTCAGCGGGAATAGACTACGTGATATAATGAACATATTCGCATGATGAGATATGTTATAACAAAAACCTCAGGTCTTATTTCCTGCCATTCACAGCATAGCCAAAGAGTATAGAGGACAACCGAAGCAGTTCCCCATGTGTCAGTATTGACAGGCTAATGATTTTTATTACTGAAGATAGGGATTTTTAATTTGCCTTATGGACACAAAATCATAAGCTATCCATTTCACAAATAGATGGAAGTTATTATATTTATCTTTTTTTTTAAATTAAAGGTGTAGTTAAAAGGTAGTTGAAACTGTTAAAATAACAATAATAATAATTATTATCTGTTTGTATTAAATTTCATTGAAAATACTTACCTTATTATAGATAGCTTCATTATATTCAGAACATAAAATGTAAATAAACAAACAAACACATTTTGGTAGCTGCTTATGAATTACATTGTGATATTTCTGATGCATGAAAGAATGAATCAAATCTTAAGCTAAACTACTGCCATGCACTTGTGCCAATCAAGATCTGAATTAAGCAGCTAAGAATTAGTAAATTGTATTCACCGGTATTCCAGTTTGCTGCTCCTTTCTGACTCGCCAACAAAGACTTTGTGCAATAGTTCTGGACAGTCATTAAGAAGCTGCTCTGAAGTTTGAGATGGAAAATTAATTAGGCTTGTTAGTGTTTCATTTATACTGCCGCCATACGGTAACATGAATTTTTCTACTGCACCAGCCAGCAGTCTTATGCCATGACACAGCTGAAAAAATAAACATACATAAGTGCTTCAAAAGCAAAGTATTATGGCAAAAGAAAATCACTTCAGTGGAGTCCCTATATCAAATTCGCAAGCAAACCATTACTTCTGAAAATATTTTTAGCCTCTTAATGCTGAAATTATTTTGCTACATTTGCTGCTCTTCCTTTGAATTTATAAACTGACTTTCATAAAAACCGAAATGATTTGACTGTAATTGATAAGGTCAGACACATTGACTGACCATTCATTCAAAGCCAAATGCCATAAGTTTGAATCCAAGTGACTGCAGTTAAATGTACCTGTAGTAAAGGATGGAGAAGGCCCAAGCTTATAATTGGTGTAATGCCAACTTGGATGCTCACAGGATTACAAGACCACTTTTTATAGTTTTAACTAGTTTTAAAATTGAATACTTTTACAGTATAAAACAATTAACTATGCACACATGTTTTCTTGAACGTGTGGCTCTATAGTTTTCATTGATAGGTTTTGCGCAATTTCAGAAGCAGAGGAGAGCAACAACAAATTACTTTATATTCCCAGATATCTAATGGTTTCAATGCTAAAGTTTATTTTTGTATGTAGATCCCAAAGTTCATATACTTGTGCTGTGTTTCATTTAGTAACTCAGCTATTTTGCAGTAAATTAGATAACCTATTGACCATAATGATTAAAGGTGTCAAAAAAACAAATTATCTTTGGTTGAAACACTGCAGAAAGACAGATGAGCAGGTTCTCTCTTCTTGTCCCCGGTTCTCACATGTCTGTAAAACTAATGCCCAAGAAAAAGTGTGTGCATAGTATAAATACTCATGTTTTTTTGTTGGAAGCTAGTACTGTAGAAGACCAGTAAAATAATTGGTGTGATGACACATTTGGATGCTGATGGGGCTCATTAAACTGCATTTGCATGGTTTTTGCTCTTTATTCATTAAAAAAGAAATTAAATGTTAATATTTTTACAGTATAAAACAATTATAAATACTGGCATTTTATAGTTAAAGTGACTAGTACAAAATCATAAAAGCCATTAAAAATTCATTAACTTATTATTCCAACCATAGAAATATGATTTTATTAAATATATAATGCTCTTGGATTATACTGGATATATGCCAGAAAAATTAAACATTAAAAACTAGATTCATAGAACAATTTAGATATTCGGAATAAAACGTATAACATAAAAGTCACGGTTTTTGTACACTACCACAGCCAACCTAAGTCACTTCTTCCTTCCTTTTGTAATATAGCATCTCTGCTGTAACTTATTAAAAGGTATTCCAAGATAATGAATACCCATAATGCCTGCATACACAATATTCTACACTAAATCCCAGAAAAAAGAGGAGAGGATTTGGGGGATAAGAGTTATGAAGAATTTGGAGACTTTCACCTCAAAGCACCAACACTTGCTGAATGAGTAAAATAAATGGGTTGTATAAATAAAAATTGTGGATGCCTTCCACACAGTAACCATAATGTTTCAATAGGATATTCTGTTACCTTCCTACTGCAGATGTGATGTGAAAATTTGGTATACCATAATATAAATTTTGCTTATTACAGAGCTGTACTAGCATTTTGTTGTTAAGCAGCAGTAAACAACTTTAGTTTCTTATGCAATATCACTGATGCTGCAAAATTCCCTTCCTAGAAAGTATTTTCTACCTCCAAAAAATAATTCTGTCAATGTTTTAATTTAATGACTTTTCAAGCAATTCACTTTGTTCTTAATAGACTCGTTGAAAAATCTTAAGCCTCCAAACACTTTTGGACAAAAGAGCATGAGATCTATTTTAAAGAACTACTTTGGGAAATAGAGACATAGAATTCATTTAAATTTTCTGTCTATAGATAAGCTCTCCATAAGGTTCAGATTTTGACAGATGGCATTATTGCTCAATTTCACAATTACTTGAAGGATAAAAGCTTAATAATGACAGTATGCCTATTAACTCACTTCTATCCTCAAGAATATACATCCAAGCATATCATTCTACCTATTCCAAAAACTGGAACTGATATTTGTAGGTTGTGTGTAAACTATAGATTTCATAAAAGCAAATTAATTGGGTATAATTAATGTAGGTTTATAAATGCTTGGAAAATCTTAAAGTGATGGTCAATAATATTTGTGGACTTATATTTACACACACAAAGTCCTTGAAAGTTTTAAGACAACAATTAGTTTTAGTGAGCCATGTAGGTTTTCTTAGCTTTAGATTGCAGTTCATAATTACATGTGCAAGCTTAAGCATGCTCCAACAATATACAGTGCCAACGTTTCTATGTATATTGAAGTTCTGTTCCCCATATGCTCTGATGGATTTCAAGCAAGAGGATTTATGTGCTGTAATTTTCTATGGAAAATTTTTGGCTATGAAAAATCACGGTCTTCCCTCACACTTGGACTAGCTTCTTGTAATTACCTCTTCTCGAACTCTTCTCTGGCTCAGAGTTTAAAACATAGTTTTCAGGTTTTTCTGGCAATGGCATCTACTCATCATGAGGAGCATGTCTTATTGTTGAAGGAGTGTTAGGATATTGAATTTTGTATTTATTTTTTTTTGGGGGGGGGAGGGAACCAAGGCTATTGACCTTGCAAAAGTACAATTGTCCAAATGATTGCAAGGTTCACACCAGATCATAAAACTGCAATAGCCTAAGGATTAAATTATTAAAGACAATTATCATTTTTACATTTAAATGAAAACCACAGAGAAATTGCTAATAAATTTTACCAAAAATGGTAGATGTTACAGAAATCTCTTTTTCCATAAGGAAATTATTTTTTTTTCTTTGTTGACCAGTTTAATTACAATGCTCCATATGTGCGAGTGAATAAAGCTCCATTTCAAGTTCAACTAGGGGTGAAATTATATAGGTAATCGTCAACATCCCATTCTGCAATATGCACAAACCAGAGCTTAATGTACTTACGAAGTTACACAATCATTATTTTGTTACTTATAAAATTGACAGGAAACTATTAGAGCATGACCATTCAATCCTTTGCTAAACTCCACATCATCACAGTGAGCTTATCTAGGTCTCACTTAAAAGGTACATAGTCAAAAAAAACAAAACTTTCAATCTTAATTGTATAATGAAGCTCGTAAATGAAAAATTGCTATGGAGTTTGAGCAGAGCTATCTAAATCTTCACAGCATGTCATCATTAACTCGTAAGAAAAGGATTCAAAGAGCCTCACAGATAATAATGATGATGGCTGCAATGGTGGTATTGAACACTTGCTTTAAACTTGGGGAAAAAAAGAAATTAGTTTAGTGCTAATAATTACCTTTATTCATCTTATCAAGTAACTGCAAGGATTTTTAATGCTATCCATTAGATTAAATTTTTTGTTTGGCTTAATCTTTAATGTTATATTAAGTTTTCCCGACGTTTGTCTTGTATCATCAAAGGAAGAAAATTAATGCCATTCTGGCAGAATTTTACCATTACTGCTAGTGCTGTCTGCCATTCCTCTCAAACCTGCTCCTTCGACCCTTCCCCACACTCCTTACATATTAGTTTTGAACAGCTCAAGTTTCATGTCATTCCAAACAAGCAGTATTTAGTCTATCCAAAGAAAAACATTCAACAACTGCAAACTCTTTGGAAATGTGGAAAAAATTAAATGATCAATCTAAATTTTTGAAGTTGAGAGTGAACCTACATACAAGATACCCTTAGCTACTTTTAAGTATTCTTATCATCCTCCGTGGTATAACAGTTAACATTATATAACAAAGTCGCGGGTTCAAACCCGGTAGAGGACAATGGATTTTTTCAGGCATAAAAATCTTTAGCATGGCTTCCTTTGGAAGGGAAGTAAAGATGTTTGGTCCTATGTCATAGATTTACAGCACATAAAAGAATCTCAAGCCTGAAAAAAGAAGCCTCTGAGCAAAATTAGGCAGCCTATCAAGCCCAGTATACAATAGTATGCTAAGAACCACAGTAGTTAAAAAGAGTGTCCATAAATAAAACTTCATTTCCATGTTATAAGTATTCTTGAATACATACCGTTGTTGCTGCAGTCAAGATAGGTACAGTAACATCTGGGTACCATATTAAATACTCAGAACGGAGCTTAGCACAAAAGCCCTCCTGTGACTCTTGCCAAGACTGAGCTTCCAGAAGCAGCTCCTTTGCTGTTCCATATGTCTTCATTTTTGTTACAGAATTGCAAAGTTGTTTAGCCATCATTACAAGCTGGTTGCAGAGCTTCAATGCCATCTCTCTTGATGCTAAACTTTGTGTATAGTATAATATATCCTGCAAAAAACAATAACATTAAGATTAGATTATATTCTGTAGGTTCGTGAAATACAATATGCTTCATAATTACCATTTATAACAATTTTTGCCAAAGTCATCATCTCTCTCACATACTTTGTTAATGAAAGCATGAACTGGAATATTATAAAATGTAATTAAAAATGAGAGTTTTGATAAAATTGAATCAACATTTTACACTTTAACTCCACTTCCCATTCATTCAGGAAGACCAGTTTCACTTGAGGAGCATCAGATACAAGTACATAACAAATCTGCAGTAGCATATCCTTTTGAACTGAGAATCATAGTACAAAGGAAGAAATAGAGTTGATAAAATATGCACAGAAACCACAGGAACTGTGAATTTGGGAAAGCATCTTCATCACCAAGAAACAAGATACTCATGAATTTTGAAGTTCTCGCCATGGATGATGTCATCCTACTGACAAGAGGGGTAAAAGGTGGCACAACACCGAGCTGGACACAACTAAATGCTGTAGCATCAGTTAGCCACAGAACTGATGCTTGGGTAGAGGTACCCCAGAAACCGGTCTTCCTGAACAAATGGGAAGTGGAATTAGGTGTAAACAGATGATTGATTCAGTTTTATCAAAACTCAATACAATGGCACTCCACTGTTTGAAATAGTTATTATATGAGATAGGGTTTTGGGACTAATTTAATATGATCCATATAAAATCTATTTTTATCAATTTCAAGGACCAATCTATTATTACTGTTCTACATGAATCAAAGACTTACCATTTTTAGTAACTTATGTTTTACTTATATTAACAATCCTTGCAAACTAAGATAGTCCTTGCTCAATGAAAAGTGGTTTTCACATACCTTTTGTTGGCTGTATTTGTTATATGCCTTATAATTGGTATATCTGTATTGGCCTTCTCGTGTGCAATCCTTTAGTCTGCGACTACCTACATACAAAAGACAGGGTTACTTCATCCTGCAGTCATAATGGCGATGATTAAACTTGCTACATTTAAAGCACCTCTTTGCTATTAGATAGTCTTCATTGTTGCATATCAGCCATTCAACCTTTAATTTTCTTTGAAGAAGTTTCTTTGAATGTGTTTGGCAAAGGTTCCAATGTGCCTGCATATTTGGTCATTTATCATACAATTATTATTATTATTATGTTGTTGCTTCTATGTGTTCCATAACAGTAACTGACAAACCAATTGATACTTTTTTTATTTAATAGTAGCTAGTTATTTGTGAATTAAATCTCTCCTTCAGTTGAACAAATATATTAAGACTACAGTGTGACAGTGGAAGGGGTATTCATGTCCTGATGAAATCACCTTTAGCTAGCTCATATACCACATAGCCTCAAATAACCATCTGCAATAGGTAGCCTGAAATTGCATACGGGTCCTGTTACGTCTCTGCCATTTTCAGCTTCCATGAAGGGTTATTAGTTAATGTGCTAAGATTATAACTTGTTAATTTTAAAGCATTCGAGCACCAAAAATATACTTTATAGGAGAAATAAATAGGTTTTAATATTTTTTTTATTTTTATTTTAAAAGATATGAGCAAGGGAACGGTAGTAAGTACATAAAAATATATGTGAATTTAACTGTTATCTTGTGTCATTGACTCCGTATCCTGGTTTCCTTGGCATTGTATGAGGAAGAAAACACAGTATAGTATTGACTCTATATGCTAATAGCGCAGATCATTGTGTATTTCAGCACTTTTTTGGTGCAAAAGTTGGCTGCTTGATGTTACACAGCAAACACACCCTCATTCAGCAACATTACCAATTCTTTTGTATCTCAGAGTGTACTCCTATGGCTATGTTGCTTTGTCCTCTTTTGTTTTGAAAATTTTGGAGGTAATTTCATGAGGATTCAAATTTAGTTCTAAATTTTCAATGATTTCCTAGGTGCTTCCTACCAATATCTATAGGAACATTATAAATCATGATCCTTGGTTTTCTCAGTGTTGGAACAGGAATGTCAAGGTTTTCCCCACATCGATTGTTAATAGCACTCAAGAGGGTATTTCTTTCTTTCTTAATTCCAGTTTCGATAAGTACTAGGTCATTCTTTAAGCCTTAAATGCCAAATTAAATTGCTGCATATGCCACTCTTCCTCTATTTTGTAAACCAATTTCACATCCTTTTCATTTTTGCCCAGTGTGGAAGTGGTTCAAATAGCATGGTCATTAATGCAACATGTAATGTACTGCCCATCCATTCATAGCCGAACTTTGCAAGTGTCAAATGTGTCTGTGGTAAAGGACAGGGAGGCCCACATAAAATAATCAGTGTGATGGCACATGTGGATAATGACAGGGTACATTTGACTGCATTTGCATGGATTTTGCTTTTTATTGAAAAACACCTCCAGTATTATTGAAAGAAACTAATATATTTTTCAATACAAAATAACTGAAAATGCTGCAGTTATTCTTTAATACATTGAAGCCCAGGCGTTTCTTTAGTTGAAGGGCCAAGAAACCCAGGGTTTTTACACCTACTTTTGAGTTATTTTCAGTGCATCAATCAAATCTGCCAAAAAGTATTGGTACAATCTAAAAGTATAGTATTCAAGGATTTTTCAACAAGGAAGAAAATACCCATAGCTTCTGTATTAATATTTTATTTTAAATTTACCACAAGCATCAAATATGAGTTTGACAAAATCTGAGTAAAGCAGCTTACACTCCATTTATTGAAAGTTCGAAAAACTCTCCCTTGGAATCAGAATTTCCCAGAGCTTCCTTTGTATCTTGAATTTCAGCTTCAGTTCATTGAAATCAAGGAAAATGCAGCATTATAACATTTTAGAATACAAAACATAACAAAGAGATCACCACCTTCAAGGAAAATGGCACGACTACCCGAGAGCAGCTAATATTACTAACTCTCCTAAATGTCCTAATAGTTGACTAAAGTGAGGACAGATAGTAGCACAAATCAGACAACTGAATGATAACTGATGCAGGTTCTTTGCTGCATACCCAAGTCTGAGTTAAAGTCGTGGAATTGAATTAAAAGCGTTAGAAATACCTGCCTGAAATATACTCAGTCATGGGTTGCATGAACATTTCGCACGGCCTGAGCTATACTTGGGCTTGGTCTTTAATGTGTTAAGGTCAGTGTAATCAGCCCTTAAAAAGTATTTGCATACTCTAAAACCTTGCTTAAAATTCACCTTTGCATACTTGTAAAGCAGCACATTTTAAAACTTAAAAGTGTTGATGCCTACTTTTATTCCTGTTGGGTTGATTTTTTTCTTTGAGCTTATTTTTGATTGCCTCCATCAATTTATTGCTCCTAGACTTGATTATCATTTGTGCCTTTTCTCAGTGATTCGCTGGTGGTTTGTAAGTACACTTCTTCCTTGAGTCAGCATGTGACAGTAAGTTTGACTCACAACTAGTGGCTGTCGTTAATGTTCTGCTCATAGACAGCACCACAGACCCTGCCGGGAGGAAAGTCCTCTCTCATAGCTTCCCTTCGACTTCCTTCACTTTGCATTGCAGTTTGATGATATTTAGCTGCACTCTGGCTAAGCTGTTCCTCAAATACACAAATTTCCTCCTCATTACCGATGGTATTATGTCATCTCCTTGGCCTTTTTTCAGATTACCACTCTTTTCACTCAGTTACTTTAGAGCGCTTTAGAGCAAAAACTCTGCTTCATCAGCATCTGTGTGTGTCTGTGTCTGTGCGTGTGTGCGTGCATGGGTGTGTGTGTGTGTGTGTGTGTGTGTGTGTGTGTGTGTGTGTGTGTGTGTGTGTGTGTGTGTGTGAGAGAGAGAGACAGAGAACTATGTCTCTGGAAAAATCTAAAGATTGTTTGCTTACTGCAGAGAGCCTGTTGTACTGAGATGGAGTTGGTCTTGCAGCCACATATTTCTTTAGCTCTTTTTCCTTGCTTTGAAGATGATTAAGCCTCATTCTCAGCCCTTTTATACGAGGATGTACATTACTTTCATTCAAATCTTTCAAGCTCACACCAAGGAACACAGATGACTGCAGTTCCTGTATCTGTAGTTCTGCCTTGATTTGGGTAATCTGCAACAGCATAACAAACATCAAGATGTGGAAAAACAAAATTTACTTCATGCTTCAGAAACATATTGGTTTGAGAGATTTTTAAAAGTGATTAGTATTTTTGGGGTTGCACAAAATAGTATTTGTCTTGTATATTCTGTTATGCCATGTGCTTGAGCAAGTTACAAAGAGTATGGCCTGCTATAAGATTGTATCAACAAAGCTGAGAATTTACTAAATACTCAGGGAAAAAAAAACAGGCGTAAATCTTTCTCTTTTCCTCTTTCTTACTTGTTTCATTTTTTTACCAATAGATTTGTTTCAAAACTAATATACTATATAATGCATCGAACTGAAATTATTATTAAAAAAATAATTAAGTGCCTACATTTAAGGACCACTGTAATACCCTAATTAAGCTTGGTATATAATCACAATAAATGTTTAGAATAACAACAAATGCAACTTTAATAAACAAAGTTCAGAAGTTGGAACTTTCTGTGCAAAGGACTCCTACCACTGCAGAGATACTATTATTGAATACATGGTATTTAACCTTTGTTAACATTATATCCATGGCACAACAGGTACCAAGTTCAAAGCCTTAATTGTAAGTACAGCTTTCTTCAAATCCTCTACATTCTGATGTTTAAATTCTACATTCTCTAATGCTTCATTACCTACTTACTTATAATACAATGAGTGCTGTAAAATCAAACTTGCTCACCTCTTCCTGAATGTACTTCAGTTTAATGGTCTTTTTCTCTACTGGATCAATAGGACACAAAGTGGTGTACATTATAACCTGTAGATATCCTAATAGTGCCCATATCTGTCCCACTTGTATTAACCATTTTCCGTTTTCCTCCTCAGTAATTGATTCATTTATGTTTGAAATTGCACCATGAAGTTCTGATAGCCCTTCACAAAATTCTTTGCTTTGCTTATTTCCACCTTTAAGGATAACTTCCATCAGTACATCTATATTGGGTTCAGTTTCTTCATTCAGGGTAGCTCTATTCAGAGCTCCAAGAAATTTTCTGCAACATGATACTGCAGAAGATATTTCATTTTGCCTGAAAAAATGGAAATATAGTTCGATTAAATGCTTTCACAAATATACATGCTATAAAATGTAATACACCTTACTCTCTGTACAGTGCTAAAGATGCCTTTGTTAGTAACCATTCAGACCAACCAAGACTCAGAAAGAAAACACAAGTTTAATGCCAAATATTATCATCAAGAGCTCCAACTTTTATCAATAAATTTGCTAGCAACTTGCTAGATAAAAGTTGTAGCTCGAGTTGAATTTTATAAGACTATTTTGTACATAAAATAACAATGATTAGCCTATATGGATACGAAAAATAATATTCCTAAAATCCCATTTGTCTTGACGTACACTTGCACCAAAATCACTGCAACTTGATGTCCATATCATAAATTTCAGATCACTTTGTATTGCTACATTATATTATTGTGGCATAGAATAAACACAGATGTTTTTGTACAGTCACATTTATTATTTTGGCATAGTAAAGCCTGATTGCAATTAGTATGTCTATAGGAATTTCTGCCATTATGTATGGGAATACACTGATATTCAGAGAGAAAACAAATGCACTTTATCAAAAACATGTGCATATGAGTGGTACAGTGCACTCAAAAGTGGTCGCGATGTGGTGGAAGATTTGCCTCGCACTGGTGGTCCATCAACGGTTTCAACTGAACTGAAATCGTCATTTAGGTCTGAGAGAGATTGCCGCTGAACTTTCTGTGTTTCACGAATCAGTTCGTACCATTTTAAACGATTGTTTGGGCATGACACGCGTTGCAGCTCAGTTAGTTCCAAAAGACTCGAATTTTCTACAAAAACTCAATCGCATAAGGATTGCTGAAGACATGTTAGAACGAGCCAGTTCCGACCCCACATTCATGAAATACATTCTAACTAGCGATGAGACGTGGGTTTACAGGTTTGACACTCAAACCAGTCAACAAGCTTCCGAATGGCGCCTTCAAACTGAACCGAAACCTAAAAGGGCACGTCAAACTCAATCAAAACGCAAGGTCATGTTCACAGTTTGTTTCGATTATCGCAGTGTCGTGCACTCAGAGTTCTTGCCAGAAGGTCAGATGGTAAATAAAGACTATTATCTGAGCGTTATGTAGCATTTGAGAGAACAAATATTGCGAAAAAGGCCGATTTGTGGAACGACAGCTCATGGATTCTGCATCACGATAACGCACCAGCTCACAAGGCTATTATTGTGAATGAATTTCTGGCCAAAAACTCAACAAATCTTATCAAACAACCACCATATTCACCTGATATGGCTCTTGCTGATTTCTTTCTCTTTCCAAAATCAAGTTACCACTTCGAGGCACCCGTTTTCGTTGGCATACATGTATAATTTCAAAAGGGGCCTACTTTGAAGGCGATAAAATAAAATTGGATGAATAATTCATTTTTTGTGTTTTAATGGCAAATTCCTGGAACTTTCTTGACACAGTAGTATTGTTTGATGCAATCTCACTGATGTTTTTAATCTAACAAAATTCCTGAATCACAAATACTACACCGTAGAACCGTTCCATTTGTTTCTATGGAATCTTGTTTGAATTCCTGAGACAAAGAAAAAAATTGGGCTCTGGACACCTTTGGCATGGTAAAATCTAGTAATACTCCATTTAGTAACAACTTGCACTCATGGTTAACAGACTGATTCCAGTCAAATTAAGAGGTTGGAAGTAAGAGAAAGAACATTTGTGCATCACAATATTATTCTCCATTGTTGCAGCTATTGATGGAATGAAATACGCATTTCCATGTAGTGAGCTATTGTTTCGGTAAAGTCAGGATCTGTACACTCAATACTATTTTCCATTGTTGCAGGTGTGTTTACAGTCCTGTGTTTACTGGAAATAAAATGGAATGCAACTCACAAATCATATCTCATTACAAATAATAAATGCACTCTAAAAGATATAGAAAAGCTACAGTATAAGTAAAATGGAGAAAAAAGCGGATTATGGGTACTGTTGAGAAAAAAAGGGATAAAAGTATCCAAAAAGGGAAAAAAGGTGCTACAAAACTGTCTCCTTTCTCAAACAGAAAATCTCACACTGTAGTATCTTTCCTAAGAACTTTAATTCACCCTAAGAGAAATCTAAACCTGGTAATAATAAAAACATAATTTATCATCCACTTACATTTCAACAGTTTAAAAAGATTTTTAAAAGAATGCAGCGTCCAGCTTGCACCTCAAAATCCTTTTGGTTTGAAAACTTTATAAAATAAACAATTAGATGGTTGATTGATGTTTGGAGGAATTTAGTAACAGTGACGGTCAAATTATATGTTTTATTAATTTGTTGAGTTGGTTTTTTAACACTATGTCACTTATATTGTTATTATGAGGGACTAGTTTCAACCGTGAGGTTGAAAATGAAAGCATAGGCTTTTGAAACTAGTCTCTGATAATAACAATGTAAGTGACGTAGTGTTAAAAAACCAACTCAACAAATTAATAAAACATATAATTAGATGGGTGTTTAGCTTAATCAGGAATTTATCATATGAATACTATATCCACACTTGATTATTAGAAGATAATAAATTTTGCACACAATTAGTTAAATTGCATTTTACCTGTAATTTAGAAGACCAGATGTTAGTGACGACATATTTCTCCAAAGAAACTGCTTCAATATACTTAGTTGGTAAATTCTTGCTTTCGCTGAACCAAGTGTGACCACATGTTCCAGTTGATTATTACCAGGTAATAATAGCTGTGTGACTAATACGGTTAATGCTGGAGAATGAAGTGGATTTGGAGCCTGTAAAAACACAATACTGTCATTGCACTCAGAGAATGGAACAATTATACACCCTTCATTAAGAAAAAAACATGTTTTTTAAAAAACATTAAATATATAGGTAATGGTGCTCAAGAAGCTTTAGACTTTTAAAGATAAAAAAATTAATGTAGAGTTTTACCAACCATTGGCAAATTTAGCTTGAGGAACATCAAACTAACATTTCATTCAATTTTTGCTGTATTGTCAGTGACAATTACATCAAAATGGTCCATGAACTATGACAACTTGATGCATAAAGTTTGTGAAGG
Organism: Hymenopus coronatus; assembly: GCA_030762935.1. Lineage (NCBI taxonomy): Eukaryota > Metazoa > Arthropoda > Insecta > Mantodea > Hymenopodidae > Hymenopus > Hymenopus coronatus. The sequence continues at coordinate 149,761,813 of CM060882.1, read as the reverse complement.
ATGATTAAATTATATTCACTCTTACGTTGACCTGCACTATATAATCAGTGCAGCAATCTGCGAAGGAAAGTAATTCCATACTAATAATCTAAATTTCAGAATAAATTTATTCTTAAATGATATAATATCCTATGCAAATCCCTAGGAGTTTAGTTAATTCTGATTTATGGCATTAAACAGAGCTACTAGTCCCAATATGCAATTCATATGAATAACCTGATACTGGATTTTGTTTACAACAGCTGCTGCTTGTTGTTGTTTAGAATCATGGAGAATTGTGACCATGGATTTGTTCTTGCACCTACATTGAGTTGTGTAAAGCATACAGTTGGTAAACTGTAGTAAAAATACAATAGTGTTGAATTTTTTAAGTTTTGTGAGAAATATTGAACACTACCAGTAAAAGAAATGGTGCAATTAACTTATGAGTTCACCAGTGTTTTGGCTAAAAATATAAATAGTAATCGTAAAGAAATTACTGAAAAAATTTTATTCCATTGGAAGAACTGGCCTTTGTTACTTTTTTACTTAACTCCTCACTTGCCCCTCACAAAGCAATCCATCATAAGTAAAGTGGTTACACCCAGAAAAAATGAAAGCATGCGAAATATGCAATGCAAGAAATTTATAATTTTGTGAACAACATGCAATTTCTTTATTTAAAATGAGCTTCAAACAATTGATAAAAGTACTGCAGCAAACTAATGCTGATTCAAATTTCCTTAATACCATAACTGCTTTATAAACTGTTGTGTGAAATAGGGTAGGAATATGTCAAATGAGGCTGAAAATGCTATAATATCACTGTTTGTTTTGCATTACATGCTCACGCACCAATGGCACCTAGAAACTTTGGTATTCCATACCTTTATGTGATACTGCAGGTACTCACCACATGGTCAGAGGATAGTATTTCTGGCAGAAGGCCATATTACAATGGTGCACTGGTTCTCTGGGGTTTGTTTTGGCATGGATCAACATAATTGGCTAATGACAAATATATAGTTCTCATGGTCAGATTGACAACTGGTAATCACAATTGGTAAACTTGCTTTGCAAACTGTCTGAATATTAAGAGAAAAACGTGAATTCCTGTTTCTATATACTCCTGTATTATTGCCCACTGGGTGACAAAATGTGCATATCAATACAGTCAATGGTATCTACAATTCCACAAAAATGCCTCTTCACTTTCTGGTAACTTAACATACTGTGGCTATAGAAAGGATTGCAGTAGATGCTTTCTTCACATATATACACACATACACACACACACACACACACCATGCATTTCAAAAATCTGTTGTCACCATTACCAATATGGAATGACCCTGATGAAATATTCAAATGTTACCAATAACTGTTAAATTAGTTAAAAGTGGCCAATTTCTGTCAAGAGGACATTCTACTCTCAGTATAATTTTTTCCAATATTTTAATACTTTTTCATTTATGCACAAGAGTTTGTGGAATGATAGAGGAAACAGTAGAGGTATTAAAAATAGTAGCCTCTCTGCCCTGGAAAATGACATAAATCGAAAGAACATAATCCTACATAATTGGCTAGCAGGAAATAAGCTTCACTTAAATGTAGATAAAACAACTTTTATAAACTTCAGCACACATAAAACATATAAAGAACAAGAGATTTGCATTAATAATCAGACCATAAACAAAGGCAATGAAACAAAATTCCTAAGAGTTTGGATAGTTTCGGGGCTAAAATGGAACACACACATTGATTATCTAGACAACAGATTGTTCAAAATCTGCTATGCATTCAGAGTAACCAGTATGTACAAGTGTGTATTAAAATCTATGTATTTTGGATATGGTATTCCAGTATGGGGCATGTCCTATGCTATCTTTAAATTACAAAAGAAAATATTAAAAATAATAAAGCAAGTTCCTGTGAAAACACCAGGAAATCAGTATTTAAGGAATTAAATATCTTACCTCTCCCTTCTACGTATACAGGGTGTTTAAAAAATACGGGGCATAATTTCAGGTATGTATTTCCCACATGAAGACAATCAAAATAGTTCATTATAACAAGTGTCCGGAAATGCTTCATTTCCGAGTTGATGGCCTTTACAACATTGAAAGTCCCACCTGTAGACAATCAAAATAGTTCATGTCCGGAAATGCTTCATTTCCGAGTTGTGGCCTTCACAACATTGGAATTCACTGGAACGTTTTTCTTTCCGCAGGTCTTTGCCGTCAAAGGAGACATTAGGAGGGCGCTCTGGTAGTTCATTCTGAGGAAGGTTACATTCAGTGTTCTTTAGGCGTTAAGACTGTGCGACATGTATTCAAATCAAGAGCTGGCAGAGATACACTTCATGTACGGTAAGGCGGACGGCAATGCTGCACTGGCTCGTCGTTTGTACCAGGAGAGGTACCCACAGCGACAATGTACGTCTCCATTCCCGTCTGTGCGAGTATGGAACATTCACCTCTCCTGGTTTGGGAAGGGGACGACCAAGATCTACAACTCCAGAAGTGCAGGAGGAGATTCTGGAGGCTGTGGACAGGACTCCTTCTATCAGCACACGACGGTTAGCGTTGCAAGTCAATGTTCCTCATACGACTGTCTGGAGACTGTTGAATGAGTATCAATTGTATCCTTATCATTTGCAACGTGTGCAGGCCCTGTCACCAGCAGATTACCCTGCACGAGTTAGGTTCTGTCAATGGTTCTTGCAGCAGTGTGGTGTAAATCCGAACTTTTCTGCCGTCGTATTATTTACAGATGAAGCACAGTTCACAAGAGATGGCATAACAAATTACCACAATCAGCATGTATGGTCGCATGAAAACCCACGTGCAACTGTTGTATCTCATCACCAGGTGCGGTTCTCCCTCAACATGTGGGCCGGTATCATTGGTGATCGATTAGTTGGACCCCATGTACTTGTAAACATACTTATGGGACAGGCGTACACAAACTTCCTGGAAAACACCATACCTTATGTTTTCGAAGACACTCCACTGATCAATCATCAACACATTCACTTCTTGCATGATGGTGCTCCTGCACACTTCAGTCTTACAGTTCGCCAGCACTTGGATCGAAGGTCTCCTGATCGATGGATAGGTAGAGGTGGCCCAATTGCTTGGCCTCCACGCTCACCTGATCTGAACCCCCTCTATTTCTACTTGTGGGGCCATTTAAAATCATTGGTTTATTCGTCTCCGGTGCTGGATTTGGAATCCCTTCGGAATCCCTTCGGAATCAAATTGTGGCAAGTTGTGAGGACATACGCAATACTCCTGGAGTTTGGGATCGTGTTCGCAGGTCAATGAGACATCGATGCGAGGTCTGTATTCAAGCAGGAGGTGGATATTTTTAACATCTTCTGTAATGACAACAACCTGCGGAAAGAAAAACGTTCCAGTGAATTTCAATGTTGTGAAGGCCATAACTCGAAAATGAAGCATTTCCGGACACATGTTATAATGAACTAATTTGATTGTCTACATGTGGGAAATACATACCTGAAATTATGCCCTGTATTTTTGAAACACCCTGTATATGTACTTGAAACATTATGCTTTATTCACAAAAACAGGAACCTCTTTAAAACAAATAACATGTTTGACGCTCACAATACTAGATCTTTGAACCATATGCATACCACATTCTGCCATACAAATAAGAGTCGCAGTAGCATTTACCATTGTGGAACCAATCTGTAGAATATATTACCTGGACATTATAAAGAACTGGTTTATAGCAAATTTAAACGTTCAATAACCAAAGCTCTCTTAGAGAGCTTTAGTTATTAACCCTTCAACATTCAAGAATTTAAAAATATAAATTTATAAATACTGTTACTTATACATACTACTGTAAATATATGTACTGACAAAGCCATGATTTATGTATAAATCGAAAGGTGAATAAAGATTAATATTATTATTCATAATTACATTACCAGCAACTTTTTGGGGCTACATACGAGTAAATAACATGAAGCCTCGATTGCTCTCATTCCATAATAGTACAAGGTTAAATGAAACAAATTTCATGACATCTAAAAGTTTTGATAAAAGTATCAAAGTCCTATCTCCAAATACTTAACATACTTCAATACCGCAGAGTATCGAGAACATAAAGGGATAAGTCCCACCCGTACTTGAAAATAATATTTTTTCAACACATGCACCACATGGCAAGAAACACAGACAGCTTATGCTCAACATTTGAACTGATTACAGTGCCTATGCATAACCTGATAAATGCTCTGCTATAATCATTAAGTTAATCATAGATGAATCAGGATCAACATATTTTTTAAAAACATGGTACATGCTTTTACATAATAGGTTACAAAAGGCTATTATATGAATCAAAATTTTATGTACAAAAAAACAAAACATTCTGCAAGAAAAGTTGCAGTTTGCTAATGAGTCACTCCTTTGTCATGTGGTTTCATTTGCAACTGCTTTAATTTTTTTTTTTTTTTTTTAAATACATTTACACTTTTTGCAATAGTGTAAAAATGTAAAAAGAGTTTTGCTGTACCTGCTTAAGTTCTTCAATTTCTGTGCTGTAGATTTTTTTCATTTGATCGCCATCTGTTTCCGAGTCCAGAGTAACCCAAATCTTTGGATGTTTCGTAGCAGGAGACATTTTTTCATGCTGAAGCATGTTAGTTAGTAACTCCATTGAAATCTTGTTATCCTGTATGGAAAGTAGTGCTGCCAAATTTGCAGGTATGCTTGACATGCTATGCAGAAGAGCCTTCAATTTTTCCTTGATTACAGAAGTAGGCATATCTTCAAATAGCTCTCTTCTCAATGCCACACTTAACAACAATACAACAAACTCTCTAAGAGGCCATAATTGCACAGCTGTGAAATCCTCTACAGAATATCCTGATTTCAATACTTCTAAATCCTTTTCCACTTCTGTTAGGCTGGTATCAACTGCAAAGTTAAACAGGGCTTGTAACCTTAGGAATTAATACACAAGAACACCACATCTTCCAAATTACCACCTATATAGCAGTCAAGAAAGCCAATTTAATATAACACAGCTCCATTTATCTACACATTATGCTGCTGTCAACTTTAGTAACCATTCCCTAGTTTACAAAGTCTACACATAAGATTTAACACAGTGTATTCAAATATTTACTGCAGATTTAGAAGCCAACTATATTTCTAGGAACCAACCATAGCACAACACACTCCTTTGAAATGTTTTACTTTTATGTTGCATCTGACACTTGAAAAGCAGAACAAAACCTTATTTACACTTTATAGTACATTTTGATTCAGAAAAAAATTCAAACATAAAATCACCAGAGGAAAACGCTCTAATGAAGCATGTGCACACATGCAGACTATCCAACATTATGTCATACTTATTTTAAAAGTGTAGATTTTCCTTAACTTTTCCCCACTGCAAAGTACCCTTTACAAGTAATTAATTTGCTACTTTTACTTTCGATAGCACACGTGAAATATACATAATAGATAGAAAATTTGATACTGAGATTCCACCAGAAATGTATGTTATGAGATCCCCATAATGAGAAGGGAAGAAAAGAAAAGAAAAAAAAAAAGTATATATATATATATAAAATTTATAAAAAAAAAAAAAGGTCCGGGTGTGAGTCTGTCTGTGCCTGAAAGTTTGTTAAATACTAAACTAGGCATTTAAATTAAGCATCTTTCAAGGATGCAACCAAAGATTTTCAGGAAAATCTCCCCACTACCCTTTATATGGAACATTTTTTGATAATTTTGATCTTCCCAAAAGATTAAAATACAATATATTTAAGATATTTCAATGACAAATGAAATGTACTTATGTATATCTTTGAATTTCATGGGAATAGCCTCAGATGGCCTCTACACTCTGGGTGACTTTTGCATAACTGGTAAACCAAAAGAGAGAGACAAAAACTTACAACACAAAAAGTATAGATATTTTAAAAACATACAATTTAAGTCCTATACGTTTTTCATCTAGAGTTAACAATTTTTTAAATATTCCTTGTTATTGGTTTCAATTTTAAAATATATAAGACTTTTCTCAAACAGGAAGACATCCATGTTTCTTTTGTTTTACTCCTGGCGATGCAAAGAAGCAAATTTCAATGATATCACATTGCGATAGCTTTTAAAACATTTGACTATTGCATTAGCCTAATGTACACCTTAGTTCCCTTCCCTTCTATTTATAAGAAACTAAGTAATACGACCATTCTGCTAATCTTTACCTCAACTTGCATGAAGTAGAATGAAGAATAAAATTTCCTAAGAAGTTTGTTTGCAGAGCAGGTAAAGAAAGTTGTAAGAATGGTAAATATCAGAATTTTTTTAATTTTTTTACTCTCTCAAAAATGATTATTATGATTTTTATTAAATATATGAACATTTTTTCCATAGTAAAGCTTTGGAAAGAGGACACTTTGTCCAAAAAGCTTTACCTGACATCCTTAAACACTGATTCAACATTTGGTATTTCTCTAAATTTCAACCTTTCTCTTCACAAATCAGATGTGGAATTCAGGGTGAAACAGAAACCACACACCTCACCAGGTATACACATATGTCAAAACCTGAGGTTGGCCTCCTACTTTGCAATAGAATGAAATAGGATACCTGACCATATAAGTTGGTAGGACTACGTAACAGCCTTAACCATTCAAAGGTGTGTTGTGCCATGGTAGATTGTAATTGTAGCATTCTGACAAAATGTGTGACGTACAAGCCTGTAATTGTGTTTTCTATTTCATGAAGTTTCACTATTCTTAGACAATACAGGGAAAAAAAATTGAGTACATTCTTAAAATGACAACTATAAATAATAACTGTATCTCAATCATTTTAATTTCAATATTTAATCACTACTCCTCAGAGTTAAATATAAACCTTGCTCTCACAAAACCCATGCAGTATGGCCATGTTTACCATCTGAGATCATGTTTTAAAAACAACTCACAAGCTAAGTCATAATTTGTAACAATTTTGTTTTCAATACAGAAGGAAAATTTAGCTTTCTGGAGTTAAAATTGTGAAGAACTATAATTATAAAACAGCTTTATGACAATCTGCCATTACCTTCACTGAAGCTAACATTGCCATCTGGCAACAATGAGCTACACATTGACACTAGGGTTTGCCAAACTTGGATACCCTTCTTGGTGCTAAGGAATCCCACACAAGATTTCCAGAAGGGCTTCTCTTCTTGCCATACATCTAAAATGTCTGAAATTCTGAAATTAGAACATAGAATACTATACTTATATGGGTGTATAAAATAAATTTGTCACAGAATGAACAGTTATAAAATAAGAGCTGAAGCTTTCCTGATAACATAATATCTCTAATAATATTTTCTTGGGGTTCTAGCCAGTAAATATATCATTTGATACCAATGTTTTGAAAATGGACATCAAGCTAGAAGTCTACCAAATTTACAGATAAAGTTCAAACAGGTGGACTTAAGATTTTATATAATTGCACATAAAATATGGGATGTAATGGAGAAATATCATAGCAACAGAAATGAAAATGATAGAAAAGGTAAAACAGTAAACTGACATGCAGATTAATGCTCACACAATTTGGTATTTTAACTGTTCCATACATGTATCTAAAACTATAAAAAAATATTCAACAAGCAAAAACAAGCATGATATATACATATATAGCTTAAGACAATTACTTTAGATCTGTATTTAGGGATATACTAAACAAATGTTGCAGGAAAATAAGTCTATAATAAATACTTGAAGAAATTAAAGTGATAAATAAAACTTCTAAATCAATTATAGAGTTTTTTAGCCTGCATCTGAAATATTGTAGTAGCATGTCTGCCTAACAATCATGAAGTTACGAGTTCGAGTCTCAGTGGGTTGCCTGGATACAGTCCCCCCTGCCCAGGATTTTCCTTACCCTAACTCTAAGCTCTCTTGACCCTGGGTTCATTACAGCACCATTTCATCAATTTCATTCATCATGTGATATGACCCAACAGGTTAAAAAAAAAAAAAAAAAAAAAAAAAGCAGCAGCAATTTATTGGCAAATGCATTTAAATAAATTTTATAGCTTAAAAGAATTTGTGTGTGATGTAGTTAATGTAGCGTTATACTCAATATATTCTGTATACAGTGCATATAAATTTATATTTTAACATGATCTTGAAATCTTGTATATTTAAAGGACAAATTAAGTATCTTATCTTACCAACAGAAAATTCAATTTACTCCTAATCTTTGAACTTCTGAAGATTACTATGTGTTAGAACTGCTTGATCTACAAAGCAACAAGTTCTCCTTCAGATATATTCAATAAATGTCGAAGATATAAATGCATCTTATAAAATAATATGATTTATCACCCATTTTAAGATTATCAAAAAATATGTTTAAAAGTAAATTAAGAAAACCAGTAAATTCTGATAGGTACACCACACAAATATATCATTGTAGTTTGTGAATAATTTGGTGTAATTCCAAGACAAAGTGTTTACTGGAAGTTATAAACATACAAAATGATCACTGGCTAATTCAAGTGTTGCAAAATTCATTATACACTAATTTATGACAAGTAGTCAGCATTCCCAGTACAGCATGGCGACTCACACACAACTGTATTTTCACTATGGCAGGTCTAATTGCCATTATTTAAGTACTTTACTTTTAACTATATAATTGTACAAGTCATCATACCAGTATAGAAAAGGAATGAAGTAGAATATAATGACAGAGATGAAAATTGTTAACGCAGGCTTTTATTTAAATGAAAACAGTAGACAAGTGTTTATTTGGTCCCTATTGATACACAGGGACAAACTTTCTAAAAACAGAAATACCTGCATCAAATAACAATGTGGGATCACTACTTTTTGGACATGGAAGTCTGCAGAAACAGCAGTCATTCTTACCATGAACTCTAATATTAAGGCACAGATTATTAGCATTTTAAATGCAAAAACTGCTCTATTCAAGGATATGCTTGTTGATAAGGAAACCAGTAACTGTTTGCCAGGCTGATCATACAGTTTATTTGAAGCCTAACTTTGGATTAAAAAAATTAAGTGAGCTATTTCAGTAGGTACCAAAAATTACCTGTTTAGTTTAAGAAGCAGCTCTGCATGCTCAACTGAAGATCTGGGAGAAGGTTGTCCCATGAACCGCCGAACAAGCTTTCCAATTTTTTGAAGTGGTGACAATACGTCAGGCAAGCTCATTTTTATAGTTTTGTTTGTTGTTTCAAACTGCCTCACAATACTACTCAATTTCCTGAAAGAGAAGAAAACCACATTAACTTCCTTTGCCATAACATTACATGGAAACTTTGAATGTCTTACCAGACTATTCATTCAATAATTTAATTTACTATTTTGAAAGACTTTCTACTTCTGATATCTTGCAATAAAGAAATACATTTCCCTAATATATGTGGGACATGGACGATGCAAAAGAATCAGGTCTATTTTTGTTTAATGGTGTTATTAAGTGTATACTCAAATGAGATTTATGAGTGAAACGCCATAGAAGAATCAGCAAGAAAGGTAGTAAAAGGGGAAAAGAAGAAAACCAAATAAAGGAAAAACTTCAAAGACATTAAAGAGAAAAAAGTATATGTTTTATTAATTTGTTGAGTTGGTTTTTTAACACTATGTCACTTCCATTGTTATTATGAGGGACTAGTTTCGAACTAGTCCCTCATAATAATAATGTAAGTGACATAGTGTTAAAAAACCAACTCAACAAATTAATAAAACATATAATTTGACTGTCACTGTTACTAAATTCCTCCAAACATAATCAAGAAAAAAGTATAATAGCAAATTAAGCATCTCCAGAACTTAATTTACATCTTTCCCATCTTGATACACCCCAAAGAGTTCCATTGGTATCACTAGTTTCCTGTATGTTGTATGTTCAGATTTTATGGCAATAATACAAACATATCAGATATAATAACTGGCTAAGCTAGTAACAGTGATGTGAAATTTAAATTTAAGAGAAGATACATGCCACTTATAAGATATCTGTCAGAAAAGTATGGTATTTTGGAATATTTTGAGTTCACCTTGAAGCTGCCCCAGATTATGTGAATGCGATGACAAGGTCACTCACCATTTTAGTACAGTGATAAGAGCATTGGTATGGAATTGGTCCCATGAGTCCAGTGCTGGCTATGAGACTGAATCTTGCAAGCTCTATTTCACCATTCCTAATATCCATGTTTTATGCACTATTTTACACTTGTATTCACCATCAAAGTATACTAGCTTACATCCTTAAGACTAACTCCTGCAGTGTCAAAGCATCATGTCTTGAATGCATGGGACAAAATTAAGATATTAACGCACAAAAACTGGATAAATAAGGTTTTATTACAGGTACTTGCAAAGAAAAATGTTGGATATTAAGAGAACTGAGTTTCCAATTGTTAGTAATTTTAATGTACCATATTCTTCACCTTGTCAATTGACAATAAACAAATATTTTACTTTCCTTGTACATGTCAAGTTATTTAGTCTTCCATACTTAAATTTCTGAGAGAGCTAGAAGTCAATACCCATTTAAGAACTATTTATGAATGACTCAAATGATAACAATGGAAACATTTGATATGCACCTGTATTAAAAATCTAATGTGTTCCATTCACATGACTTTCTTAACATCTCAGTAACAAATCATTGTTAATCAGCTTATTCTTGTATCCACTTCATGCTAATCGAGATAAACATTAGCAGAAATGATCTTATTACTCAGTCTCCCTTATAAGTAGAAGATAAATAAGGGAATACACTAGGCTAAACCCACTCATGTGTTTTAAAATATGGTTGCTTTGGGATTGAAATCCGTTTCTTTGCATGGTCAGGAGTTGACAAGTTCCTGTATTAGAAAAGTTTAAACATTTTAAAACGAAACCAATAACAAGGATCAACTCCACAAAAAAAAATTAATATGACAAGTTGTGTGTTTTATGGAGATCTACGTTTTCTTGTGTATTAAGTGTTTGTCTATCTCTTACAATTTACTAGTTATGCAAGATTCAGAAAAATTCATCCAGAATAAAGAGGTCTTTAGATGCTATTCCCAGAAAATTCAAGATAAACATTTATTGCCATGTAAACATCTTAACTATAAGAAATTTTAATCAAAATTGTTAAGAGCTATTTTTGAGAAAATCAAAATTTTTGAAATTTTTTTCATGTAAGGGTAGTTGGGGATGGGGACATTTTCTTGAAAATCTTTGTGTCTACTGAACTTAAATATCAAGTTTGGTATTTAACGGACATTTGGTTTTTGACCTATGCCATGCACATGTGCACGTACGCACACACACCAACACACACACATTTTTCTAAATGCTTTTTTTTTGGATTCAAGGGATCCCAAAACATGTATTTCTGGTGAAATCTCGGTATGAATTTTTTGGTCAATGCAATACCTTCCCTATACACTATGTACATAGTACATGTAGAGAATGTAAAAAGTTAATCATACAGTTTGTGTGCATTAATACCTTAGTTTTGACCCACAAATTAAATTTTAAGAGAGAAGTTTCTGGCACTACTTGCATAGTATACTTTAATGATGAAAATGAGAGCAAAATAGTGCATTAAATATGGATATTTAGAAGAGTGAATTCTGATTTGAAAAATTTAATGCCAACCTTAAGCTTTCCATGCCAATGCTTTACCACTGTGCTATGATGGCAGACTAGCCCTTATCACTGGATTCATATAATCTGGTGTGGCTTCAAGGCAAACTCAAATATTTAGAAACATGTTTATTGCAAAGCAAGATTTTTTGTTCTTGTTTATATTAATATAGCACCACAGAAAATGCTACACAGGCCAAGCCAGGCACATTACACCATATCATTAGATTCATATAAACTGGTAAGGCATCAGGGTGAATTCAAACATTTATAAACATCAATCTTTCCAACAATATCTGATATTTTTCATTTCATAAATGCCCAAATGTTTGCTGCAAAGCAAATTTAAAATGGAATAAGTGTAAAATTAAATTATACTAGAAGTATTATAGACAAACCAATGTTTTGAAAAACCTTTAGAACATTTTAGAAATTCTAGAAAAATTTCATTATTTTGGGGGAGAAGGCCTTTGTTTTTTTTTTTTTTTTGTTTTTTTATATTTAACACATCCCTCACAAACCATGTCAATAGCATAAGCAAGTCTTCTTTAATAAAAGGTTATAAGAATGATACAAAGAAAAAGACTGTTCTAACTCAGGTGCTAATTCACGCCTCAGTATAATTAAAATTTTTCTGCCAAGTTACAATAATTAGCAATTATGTAGTTATTTTAAAGCATGTTACTATTTAAATTGCACTGAATGCTCTTACTTTATTAACATTTCTGGACAATATTTATTTTATACTTACATATTCAAATCCTGATTTAGCATTTTATTAAGTACTGGAATGGTCCATTTGAAAAGCCACTGGTAATGCACTGAGAGGTGTGAAATTGCTTCTTGTACCACCACACCTGTGCGCTTCCCTTCTTGCATGAGGGGCAATTCTCCCATTGCACCAAGGCGAAATCTCCAAAGTAACAAATAAAAACAATTTTCTGTAGGTATGACTCTGGAAGACTTCAGAAGAGATTCCAACAAGACATCAAACTGTTCCAAGTATGATGCAAAGCATGTTACAGCTGCATGGGTTGTTATGTCTTCCCTTACTTGTCCTGAAACAAGTAAGTTTCATCTATTCCCTTCAATCCGTTATAAAATTTTCAGATCAACAACTTTATGTAATGCAGTCTAATATCATAGGAATGGAAAGACCCAGATATATTTACATGTAAAAACTTTCTTCTAGACCATTTTCTGGCTTTACCCCCTTCTTTTATATAATAAAAATTTGTTACTCAACAAATGTTTGTGCCAAATTAAAATTTTATCTTCAGTATTCAACCCACTCAGATGTGTCAATATGTACTGTTTACCAATCACACATTTGAACTCTTCTAAACATCATTTATCTCTCTTAACGAATGCTGTGCTGCAGAAGTGTTGAAAAATTAATCTCTAGTATTTGTGCTGCTACTCTATGATTCTATTCCATTGTTTTTACTTTATCAGCCTTACTGATTATGTGTAAAATTCCTTTTTTAAAATGATACCAGAATTTCTAGAACAACATTAAAATATGCATTCAGAATTGTGTATGCTATTATATATTCCCATAGTGGAGGTTAAAAGATAAGGTAAAACCCTGGCAATTCCCATGTGGAGGTTATTGCTGTCACTGCATAATCCATATCCAATTTGAAAATTAAAAACCAAACTTAACTGCTGCATTCATCTTTGTATTATTACATCATCTTCACTAATATTATTATTTCAAACTGTTTCAGTTTATACAAAAAATTCTGTATTAAGTATTCATAACTAAGCAGATGCAATAAATGAAATGAAATATTCATGCTATTTAAATTCTGTTTAAAAAAAGTTACTGTGCCTATTCTTGTATAGTTTACTAAATTCTTAATACATGAACTGGAAAAGTGGGGATTATCTTGAATTTGCAGATATATACTAATATCCATGAATTCATGTTTGTTAATGCTGTCTGATCAATATACTGGAACAGGTATACAGCTTTGGCAGTCGGCACGTAATGAGGACAAGCACAACTTGATTTATGCACATGTGGAGTAAGCTTACCAGAAATTTTGTTTACAATTATGCAAAGTTTTGATATTGAATTTTAAGAAAGATCTTTCAAACTTACCTTCTTTTGCAGCATTTGAGTAAGAATCAACTGTAAGAAGTATATTCTGTTGCACTCTCTCTTTAGTAAGAAGCACTTTGGATGCTCTGAAGTGCAAAAGTGTTAAGAGTCTTTCCCGTGAACTCCAATCATAATTCTGTGGTACCAGATCAGGTAGATGGCGAAGATCCCATGGAAGATTTGCCATGTCTGTTTCTGCAGAGATCTGAGGAAGTGTTGGTAGTATGGATGTCATGGTCTCATACAAAGTGTCAGATAAATTTGTAACATTTCTGTCCTTTTCAACAAGGGTATCCAACCAATGGTGACGCAAAGCGAGATCATTGAAGGCTGCACATTCATAAAGTGAAATCACTAAATGAGGTGTGATGTTGTAGTGTATTTGCAAACCTGAAGATTTGAAAATACAGTCCTATTAGCGCTTAATAATGGAATTTGTTTACAAGTAAAATAATTTCCAAAAAATCTTTAATAATAATTGTTCACAATATTCAAGAAATAGAGAAAAGATGGAAAGGTGAACAAGACATGAAAAGTGCAATGTCATAGCTGGGATTCAAACCATGGATCCTTGGTTCTATGTGCTTATATTATCTATAATGGCACTAAACTTTTCAATCTAATTCAACTCATCTTCAGCCCACATGTAATACAGGGAGGGTGTATATAAATATCAGGGTTTTAACTACTCTTTATAATATTTATTACATTCAACTTACAGTTATGAATGATATGTCAAATGAAAAAGCAACTCAAACAGTTTTACCAAGAAGCTTATAAATGTTCAATGTGACTACCCTTTGTCGCACAGCACACATCAAGTCTATAGCCAAGTTCTTCCCAAACGTTGATAAGTGTGTATTCAGTAATTGTAGCAACAGCTGCTTCAATCCGGTTACTTAATTCAGGGAGGTCAGCTGGTAGCGGAGGCACGTACACATGATCCTTGATGAAGCCCCAAAGGTAAAAATCGTATGGCGTTAGGTCAGGAGAACATGGAGGCCATGTATAGCAAGCCCTGTCATTGGGGCCCTTGCGGCCTATCCAGCGCTCGGGTTCAGTGATGTTCAACCAATCGCGTACTTTGTTATGCCAGTGAGGTGGCACACCATCCTGCTGGAAAATTTAAGTTCTCTGGCTCATTTTCTTCCAACTGAGGGAAGAGCCATTGTTCTAGTGTATCAAGGTAAGAAGTGCCAGTTACAGTAGGTTCACCAAAAACGAAAAGCCCATAAACTTTTCGCCGGGATATGGCACAAAAAACATTCACTTTAGGGGAATCTCGTTGCATTTGTACCATCTCGTGAGGATTTTTTGAGCCCCAGATGCGCACATTATGAATGTTAACATGTCCACGAAGATGAAAGGTCGATTCATCACTGAAGACAACACGATCCAAAAAATCGTCACGATTTCTGTTTACTAGTCGCCATCTTTGCTACTACCGCTGTCTAGTGGATTGCTGCAGAAACATTGCACGCACATGCGCACTTGTGCCAAGAAACAAAACTGTTTGAGTTGCTTTTTCATTTGACATATCATTTATAGCTGTAAGTTGAATGTAATAAATATTATAAAGAGTTAAAACCCCGATATTCATTTATATACACCCTGTACATTAACAATAATTTCCATAAATTCTATAAAAACTTACGCTAAGTTTTATACTATATAGCTAGAAGCCCATAACATTTTAA
This sequence comes from Hymenopus coronatus, assembly GCA_030762935.1. Classification (NCBI taxonomy): domain Eukaryota; kingdom Metazoa; phylum Arthropoda; class Insecta; order Mantodea; family Hymenopodidae; genus Hymenopus; species Hymenopus coronatus. The sequence goes on along the minus strand of CM060882.1, from coordinate 149,746,365 downwards.
ATACTCCTATAACCAAGTTCAACTTGAAGGCTTGCCAAACAATACAGGGATCAAATATTGATGTTTATAGTTTTATAACAGTTTATAACAGTACAGTTGGAAAGATTGCCAGCAAGAAGATCAAAGGTTTGCTGTATTGATATTTTTAAATCACCACCTTTCCATGTTCAAACCACATACTATTCACATACAATTAAGGTGAATACGAACATTACTTGTACATTCTATTCAGGGCAAGGGATATTAAAAAAATATTCATTTGGCAGAACGAACGGTATATTGTAGCAATAACCCCCCCCAAGAACTACATTTGCTGTATATATATTTAAGTTTTAATTTGGAATTTATTATTCCATTATACCATGATGCCTTTGTGTCTGATTCAGTTTAGATAAAACTGAACAGATCTTTCTCTCTTTCTTTCTTTTTTAATCAGTAGAATTCACAATATTAGTAACTCTGCTCAATGACAAATTCTTCTGATGTACATCTAGCAATGTTACAAAGTGGCTTTCTGTTTGTGTTGAACAACTCTGGCCATTGCAGTACATAAAAATAAAAAAGTTAACCATGGAATCTTTGTAATTCAGATTAGTTAAAAGCAACCATACTTTTCCAGGAACTAGGATGAAGTACTAAAGAGCAGTTGGTATAATCAAGCTAAATTTAATAGTGCTATACTCATCAGCTGTGGTGTTTATGCCAATAAAACATTTGCATTTCAGATTTATATTAATGAATAATGTTATGCAAACTTGCAACAACAAAAATGTTCAAAATCCTATCCCCAAACCCCCCTTCGCTGTCCAAAAAAAAAAAAAAAAAAAAAGGAGCCACGTTCTATAAAATAATTTTTTGGAAATTGTTCTTCAAAATACACCTTCGTTTAACATTTATATGCATATCTGGTCACTCATGTTCTAGAGGAAACCGATGATACCACATTTCAGCTCATAACCCTATATCGAATTCAGTATCTGGCAGTGCCACACACAAAATACCATTTACTATCCAAAATCCACTTAGATGCAGAGATACAAAGTATTTGTCCAAAACAAAAGTGATGTTTTTAATACAACTCTAAAATACTCTGATCTTGCTGCCGATTTTCACTCATTTCCAGATCTTACACTAATAGCAAGGGAACCGATTTCTCTGCTTCAAAGAATTTGGACAGAATTTGCATACAGCACGTTTCTGTTGAGCAATATTCCAACAGACCAACTTGAGCTGAGAGATTCCCTAGCAAATTTAGCTTGATTAGTTCAAACTATATTAGGTGTCGTATCTAAGCTTCTAATAAAGTTAATATTTTTAAATGATTTCAATCTCTTATGTATTCCGCTGTTTGTCTTTATGCAACCCTTTGTCCTTTATCTTCGCCTAACTGCAACTTAGTGCAGCTGCTTCTGTCATCTACTGTGTCCATGTATGATTCATCTTCAAAATCGAGAATTGTGCAACACAAAGAGGACATCACATCAGATGTAGTAAGCCAAAGTTATAATTGCTTGGAAACAAATTGCCTATTGTGCAAAACAATGATTTTACAATTTGTGCAAATGGGGAAAATGGATTCACTTCTTTTTAAAACTGTCCATATTTTTGGCACACTTTGATGTTCAGAAGCATCAAAGTATAAAAATCTTAAAAGGATCTGCTACACTGGACTTATTAAATCAAGTCTACACCTGAGGAAAAAAATATTGTTACATTATTTCATTTTGTACATCACAGAATCGCCCAGTAAGCTAGGAATGGCTAAAGGTGTGATTTGCTATTATAGTGACTCTCCATCTCAAGTAAGCACTCTCGTGTTTTTTATCTGCTGCTTGATGGAATTTTGCACATTATATAATCTGTGACTAAAGCTTTAGGCTGTACAAATTTACACACTTTCCTAAATAAAACCATTTATAAAGCTATAAATGTGTAATATAAATCTTAAATGCAATAGAATAACTGAATAATTTAGTTAAAGTGTTTTGACACACAATATCAAAATGTTATTTCGTTAACTCTTAATTGTGTTTATTATTATTATTTACTTATCAATCAATGATTTTATTTGTGCATATCCATTTTTCATTTCTCAGCAACTTTGACATAATAAAATATAACACAACATTTACAGTTATTATCTGTTTTTCAAAATCGAGTAATCCAATAATCTGTAGTAATCCAGCAATGGTGGTTAAAATATGGTAACCACTCTACTGCCTCTCAGATATAATTAGTTGTAGTTGAAATTATCTTTCTCTAGCTGTGTGCCTGTAAAATCATGAATTTTTATAATATGGTTCTTTATGAAATAATCACAGCACTAAGCTTGTTTGTAAAGTTCATAATTCTCTCATATACAATGATGAAAAACACACAAACTAGAACTAGTCAGTAAAGTCAGTCCTGAATAAACAACATTATGATTTACCTGGTAATATCTCGCTCAACAGATTTTTATTTAATAGAGCTGCTCCCTGGAGACACACCATAGCCAGTAATGAATCGCTGTGAACATTCTGAGCAGATAGCGACATTGGTGCAGGTGGAGCTAAAAGGTTGCTTCTTGTAGAATTAATACTAACATTTTCTGATTGATAGACTTCACTACATGTTGACTGCAGAGATTTCAGTGCTTCTCTTCCATGTAATGTATTTTGACACAGTAGGAAAGCTGCCTTCAAAAGTTCTGACAATTTTTCTACATCTGTGAACATGATTAAAAAAAGAATTTCATTAAGAAAAACATTATATTAAAGATAATGGTAGTGATAGTATTACAAAACTAGCTGGGCGTAGATTTCAGCTTCCACACACCTCACTTATTTTGTAAATACCTGAACATGCTTCAAGAACCACTATTTCCATTTTCAGCTATGGAGCTATAAAGATGGGAAAACTGATTCTTTAAATGCTCAGTTATTTAAAAACACATTATAGTATAAGCATTCGTTCAAATTTTCTCCTAGATAATGGATTATTACATTCCTTCCTTTCCTGTAATGAAAGAGCTTAAAATAGCAGTAAAGGTAACTTTATAATCTTGCAGAATAATGCAATTTGTAGAAATGTCATTGGTTTGTACACACCTTGGTGCCCTTGTGTAATATCTCTGTGCACACAAAGTAAGGCATCCTGTAGAGAAACTTGATCCAAGCCTTGTTGTGCTAGTAGTGCTCTTGCATCTAGCACATTCTGGGACAAATCTTCATTTAGAAAAATTTCTACTCCTCTGTTCCTCATAGCCCTGAGAAAATACGTTAACCAGGATTATATACTATCATCTTACATACAACCTAATTTTTTATATTTGATACTATAGGCACAAAGTTGATTGTTCTTGAAGACAACTGAAGACAAAGAAGAATGACACTGAAACGGTCATTTTTAAAAATATGAATAATGGATTGCCTGGCATTGACTTCATGTTTTTACTGATGGCTCACAAATAACTAATAAAATTGGAGCAGGTGCTGATCAAAATATGGAGCTATCCGTTCAGCAATTCAAAATGTGTTATATCTCAATGTCAAGAAAAGTAATATTTTGTGCTTCTAGAATGACTCTTTCTGCTACATTAAACTAAAATGCTTCAAAATGATATATAATTTGATTAAAATTAAGCAAGGCTACAGTGATACAGAAATAGTCACCTTCCCCAAAAAAGAAACCAAACATGTTTAAATTTTATTCAATATTATAAATATAAAGTGCATTAGTATAATTTTATACATGAGTAACAAATTACCTAGCCATCTCACTTGTTGCAAGGCACATTTTTTCTTTAAAATTGTTGAACATTCATTCATTGTGATGTTATGCAGGAGATATGTATGCTATGCCATATAATCGAAGGCATTGTGTCGCCCGTCATCAAAAGGAATCAATCATAAATGTATAAGCTTTAATCATTAACTGTCTAACTTAGCTGTAGTTCCCTTACCAAGTAAAAACACTGTTAGACAGTGGCAGATTAATTTTTATTGCTCATTTCTTCACACTAATGAGTGTAAAAAAAGCTAAAGATGTTGTGAGGTAGTAACATTTTAATTTCTTCAAAAAGAAGAAAAATAATGATGATAAAAACAAGAGTTTGGAAATTTTGAAAATGAAAACTTGTTAGCACCACCATTTGAAACCAATATGTAATCTTGAAGCTTTAAAAGATCTTGCCTAATATTGAAAAATCAACATCAACATTTGAGACGATTATTGCTCTCAATGATATTGGATTATTTATAAGAAAACCAGCATTTGTTATACTAATTAAATTAACTTTTGCTATAGCGGAGTAAGATTTAAGCAGATCCTGCACTTTAGGACTATAATGGGAGATTGGGAGACAAATAATTTTTCAATAATAATAATATGTATTAAATGATTTGAATTTTTTGTTGGTGCATACTCCAACTATAAGGACATTTTAAAAACTTCTCTGGGTTATTCTACAGATAAAAAAGGCAAGGGAGAAATGACAAATATCCATTTTGATATGTGTTTTACTGTTAGTTTTCAATTTTGGATAAATGACGCACATTTTTCCATTTTCATAGACAACTTGTCATGTCAGGTATGATTATATTAGACCAACAGACAGACAGACAGACAGACAGACAGACAGACGGACGGACGGACGTATGGACAAGCAAGAGAGCAGACATTACTGGTTGAAACAAGTATAAATGTTTCAAAATCGAAATAATAATCTTGGAAATTATCCCTCTTTGTAGAATAAATTATGTTTTTCAATAAAATTGATATTGTCCCATATATTGTGCAGTTTTTCCTTTTTTTAAAATATAAATTTAATTTCATGTGTTTTAAAGAAGTTTTGGTTTTGCTCAGGACTTAAGAAGACCATTCCATTCCAATGGGCACCATTACATTATGGATTACTGTTAATGGAAGCTGTTGATCAGCTTGCTAAAGGAAAAAAGTATTGTATACAGAAATGAAATTTGCCATTCTTCACATTAATTAAAGGAATAATCAACTTTAAATTCCATTATATAATTTAAAACTTTCAAGAAATTAAAAAAACAGAGGTGGGAGTTCTCCATGAAAAGCAATAATTTATGAAAAGCATTAATTTATGAACATTTAGGAGTGAATGCAGTGGCATTTTGTTGACAAACACAAGTTCACAATTCCTTATAATATCTGTACAAGATCAAAATTTGTACATCATTCTGGGGTTACGTAGTCAAGAAAAGACATGGTTGTTCCTTCAAAATATACTCAATAAAAATATTTGAAGGACTATATCCATTGCAGGTGTGTATGTAGAAGAAGGAAGCACAAGCAAGTGGGAAGAATTAAAAGATCAATAATATTCAGCTTTATTTTATCAATTTTTGCAATAATGAATTTGCTCACTGGCATTTTTGTTCTTTCTAATTATAAGACTAATTTATAGGAATCACTGGCAATACATAAAAAGGCCAATGATGCCTACTGTTAAATATGTGAAACTAACTGCTTTATAAACAACTGCTTTATGATCAAATACTCTTTGAATTATACTAGAACAAGCACTGAAGGATTAATGACGAAAGTGAAGAATGGAGAAATATTGCAGTTGTTAAATGCAAGTAATACATTTATGCCATTTACACAAGACTGGTAAGGGACATTGACCTTGAGATGACAGATTTACTTTTTGCAGAAAGAGGGAGGAGGAAAGAGGGAGGAGCAGGTATCAGGTTTAAATTATTATAATATTATAATACTATATTATTATTATTATTATTATTATTATTATTATTATTATTATTATTGCCTGCCAATTGTCAGATCATATCAATGCTGTGAGTGTGCTAGAATTTTAATACACAACAGTTCTTTTATAAAACATTAAACCTTCTAACACGGAGCTGATGCACTTAAAAACCCACCCATTGGGATCAAAAGGCCAGCATTTAACCAACTGAACCACCCAGGGGTATTAGAGTTTGCTTATAACAGATAGTTTTCAAATGAAAGTGTTGAAAAATTTACATCATGACACAGCATTAAGATGCGAGTTAGGTGATTTAGGGAGATGGAAAGAATGTGTGTGGCAATAGTGTATAACCGATTATTGGTATCAGAGTTTTACTACCCAAAATTGTTAACTAAACTATGGCAAGAGATGGATGAACAGTAGAATACATAATGTATAACAACTTTATAATAATGGCCACTAATGGAAGAATATGTGAAACACATATTATTTTCGCTTTTCTTTTTTGTGGGAGTTTGTAAACAGTGTCCTTATATTCATTTATTTGACAAGGAGTTGATTAATTACACTAAACAACACTTACTTGGGATTTTTGCTGGAACATATTCCAAAGGACTAGTTTCCTTCATTTTCAACTGGACCAGTCGATGTCTGGTTGAAAATGAAGGAAACTAGTCCTTTGAAACATGTTCCGGCAAAAATCCCAAGTAAGTGTTGTTTAGTGTAATTAATCGACTCTTTGTCAAATAAACAAACTATTTTAATGGATAATAAAATGAAAGCGAAAATATACCAAAATTAAAATTATATTAAGGACATTGGTAGATTTAGAATAGGTCAAGCAAAAATGGATGGGAAAATGATGTAAGGAAGACATACAGCATTAGAAGCAGCGTGTGTGTTTAAGAGCTTTAGAAGCAAGATAACCTCGATGTACAAGCCTCTGCGGACCTATAGATTAGGCAGCAACTCTACAAGCCTCTGCGGACCTATAGATTAGGCAACAACTCAAAAGTTTAGGGCTCAATACAGTCAGGATCATGCCTATATATTAATAGTTGGATAAAGATATAGCAGGAGAGATGGCTGATACAATTATGTCTGTATGAGGGTTATTTGATAAGTTTTCAGAATTGTAAACAATAGTAACTGCTAGTGCAATGCAGTTCTGATGCAATAATTAGCCATCCTTTATATGTGCACACATAAGTATGCACGCACCAGCCTCTTTATAAAAATTCTTTTTGGATTTAGGAGACCCCAAAAGTGTATTTTGAATAACAATATCTTGGTATCAAATGTTTGGGTGGAATAAAATACCTTCTCCACCTACTATGTGGTAGAAAAAGAAAAAAGGCTTAATATAAACTTAATGATATAAACGAGTAGGATACAAAAAACTGGTCCTAAAGAACATAGAAAAAGTATAGGAGGATTTAGGATTACATAAAATTAAGTATAAAAGTAAAATATATAATTAGCGATGAGTGATTAACATCACAGTATATCAGAAAGACTTCTTACTGTATTACTCTATAACAAACCAAGGGAATAAGAAGGATGATCTATACATACAGAGCTATTAATGGAAATATATAAACCATGAGTGAAGAAAAAGATATACTGATAAAATTTAAAGAAGAAGAATGCTATTTAAACCTAAAAGTGATAATCTTAATAAACAATCAGCCAACTGTAGACATACTGCAGCTAAATATACATAATATTCAATTACCTTGATATTTCTCCATTTATAGGATCCATGGCAAGGAAAAGCCGAAAGTCTGGATGAGGTGTGATGGTGACAAGATTTCCATCAGCATCCACACCACGTTCCCCAATGGTTAGCTGTCCATTGGGTTCAAGTACTGCATTTAGCCGATCCAATACAGCAGGACTACAGTGATTTACGTTGTCAATCAATAGCCACCTACCATCTTTAAGTGACTGAAAGGAATATAATTTATAATATAACAATGAACATACTAGAGCAATTAATATTATTTTACTCTGAATTTTATATTGTGATAAAGATAAAGAGACTAAGCACATGAGAGAGTTACAGAAACAAACACATTTTCCATCACTGTATAGACAGATTTCCTTAAGGATGTACAAACATTTGGTGTCAAATTAAATTTCATTTTTTTTACCTGGCATAACAATTTATAACAAACCACCTCAAGCACATGATCACAAAATAGTGTTTCTGAGATGCATCGAAAGTAGAATCAACCTTTTTTAAAATCCAACTTTTACAAGGTACTCCAGCTGTTTTTATCACAAACATTACATGGCTGTAAATTGTAGCTATGAGAATATATTTATTTAGTAAAATGCCTGTTTAGCTGCAGGAAGGATTACACACATTTGCTATAAGGCAAGATTTTAAACATATAAAAAACAAAGCTGAAGTACAGCATGTCCAGCTGCCAAGATGCAAAATATTGTGCATGGATGTTTTCTGAAACCTTTGAACTTATTCAATCTGTTGTTAAACATACTACAAAAGAAATGAAAGGAAGAACAGTAGATTTACCTTCACAAAAATACTGTCGACCCATTTGAATTTCCCACCACTTTCATTTGCTAGTCCAGTCTCATTCTTCAGAATGTTCAGTCTTTGTTTTATATATTGTTGCTCATCAGCTGGCAGCATTGGCAATAACTGCAGAAGCACTTGCAGCCGCTGATTCCAGTTTTGCTCTATCAATAAAATAAAAAAAGATTCTAAGCTATAATATAAAGATTTTATGATATAATATTATAGAATGTTACTTTTATTCTTGCCTAAACCTTTACCTTCAGAAAGAAAGCTTACTGTGAGCAATCAAATCCTTTACTTGTGAAATATTAAACAGAATGAACTTATTAACCTTTCACTGCTAATAAGGTAGATATAGTTGGAGCACTGCCATATATAATAGCCATCTTCAGTGGTGTGTTTGGTATGATGGTTTCCTAACCAAATCATCTTGCTAAAGGATACTTGTTTATTTACTGAATTATTTTGTTAATGAACCATGGCCCGTTTACTGACTTTGGGCTTCACAACTTACAAAATGTTTATGTGGAATCTCCACTTGTCTTGTTTAAGTAATAAGAGAATATAAGTATGCACTTTCAAATTCCACAAAAACACTGACCATACAGCAAAGGAGCTTCATCAATGGGTTGTTAGTTGTAAGTAGCACAGAAGTGATTAAAATTACAGTTTTCTGATATTGACATAAAACTTAGAAACTAGTTTGGTGGAGCAAAAGTGAAAGTCACAAAATGAAACAGTGTAGAAACAGTATCAAAGTAGTCCAGCCACTTATCAGGGAAATAATAATAATAATAATAATAATAATAATAATAAATTATGGCTTCACGGGTGATCAGCCGTGTCAGGTATATAAAATCCAAGCTTTCGACCATTGCACACTCCATGGTCTTCATCAGGGACTGGAGTGTGCAATGGTCGAAAGCTTGGATTTTATATACCTGACACGGCTGATCACCCGTGAAGCCATAATTAATAACATTCGCCGTGAAAGCTTCAAGTCTTATAATAATAATAATAATAATAATAATAATAATAATAATAATAATAATAATAATAAGTTACCAAAAGTTATGTTAAACATTTATAAACTTTAAAACTTTAAATTACTAGAATTCATTTATTTCCTCATTTCAATCAATAAGTACTCATAATAAAAAATGTGGTATATAAACAGATGTCTTTCTTTACATTTATTTTCATAGCTAATCTATAAGTTATTAATACAGGAGTATTTTGTACTTTCTGTTATTAAAATGTACAGAAATGGTTCCAAATAATGAATAAACACACTGTGCCAAGGCTGCTAAAAAGCAAGTCTGGCTTTGAACTAACAAAGAGTAACAAAGCAAATTCTAGCAGTTGGCCTACAGCCATACGTACCATCACTATGACACTGATACTTCAAAAATGTTAAAATACATTATTACATGGCAAAAAATATCAATGATATTCATTCCCAGCTTACTGAGGGGAAAGATAGGTTGTTTCGAAACAACCCTGAATCACAATGTAGATGTTGTTGCTCAGGTCTTAAGTGGAAAATCAGTTTTCAATGACAATAGAGATACATCAATAAAACATTGCATAATCAGCTTAGATTAGGCAGTTATCCAGCAACATAGTTGAGTGTTTGGCCCCACTGCCGAAGTAACACAGGCTCTGTGTAACTTGCTTTTGCAATGTATTCCTAACATACCAACAGGGTATACAATGGTTGGCTCACATTATGAAGCTCCACCAAACAACCTTTAGTTATTTGTTTATTCTTCCAACTTATTTATCATAATAGATAAACAGCGAAAGGAAAATACTAGCAAAATAAGCTAATATACATACACCTAATACTACATTTTACAAGCAATTTATGGGAAATGCACATGGGAAAGCCTCTATGAAGTTCCACATTTTTGTATGGATTCTTTTGAAATGTTCACAATGACCACATTACTGTTTAGTTAATATGTATGCCAACTTGCATTTAAATTGGATAAATACTCCTAGGGCTATAAATTATTATATAAAATTTATTATGTAAATATGTCACATAGTCAAGATGCTTCATGCATCTCATAATTTAATAAAATGTTTGCAAGTTTTGCTACTGGAGCTTTGAATTGCAAGCAAAAAAAATCTCATGTGACCTTCTCTAGCTATCCTGTAACAGATTATTCTTACAAAAGCTGATCTTTCTGTCTACTTTGTGCTAATCAAGATAAATAGAAAATAGCAAACATGGTCTATTAACTACTTTCTTATAAGTAGAAAGGAAATAAGGGAATACACTAGGCTAAAACAATACATATCTTTTAAAAGCTGTTGCTATGTAATTAAAATTCAACTCTTTGCAAGGACAGGAGTTAACAAATTTCTGTGTGAGAAAGTTTCAAGTATTTTAAAACTGCAACCAACAATAAAGAGGCTGGCCCCATAGCTTAGCTGGTAGAGCTCCTGTGTGAGGGGTCCTGTGTTCGATTCCTGGCTGGGGGTGGGAATTTTTCTCTAGCCAAGAAATTCCATATCCCTTCTGCAGTCTGGAATTATTTGTGTGTGTGTGTGTGTGTGTGTGTGTGTGCGCGCACGTATGTGTGTGTTCTTTTTTTCTAATGTAGAAAATTAGATTCAATAACAATACACAGTACACATGTTCCAAAGAAGAATATATGAGAATATGGCCATGTACTTAAGGATATAAATGGAACAAAAATGTCAGAAATGGCCAATGCCATGAAAAAATACATAAATTGTATCTTTTAATGATATCTACATTTTTTTTTTTTGTCTTAAGTTTTTGTTTATCTCTTACACTTCACCAATTATGCAAAATTCCTCCAGAATGAAGAGTCTTCAGCGGCCATTCCCAGAAAATTCAAGATATGCATTTTATTTGTCATGTAAATATCTTTAATTATGGCATTTTATTGCTAAAGCCATTTTTGAAAAAAAATCGAAATTGCAGAAATGTTTCTCCATGTAAAGGATAGTTTGGGGTGAGGGGACTTTCCTCAAAATCTTCCTGTTGCATCCTTGGAAGATGCTGAACTTTAATATCAAGTTTGCTATTTAAGAGACTTTTCGATTTTGAGCTATGCACATACATGGACATTTTTCTAAAAGTGCTTTTTTTTTTTTTTGACTCAGGGGGTCCCCAAACATATATTTCCAGTGAAATCTCGGTATCGAATTTTTTAGTTGCAGAACCTTCTCTATACAATGTGCACATAGCATGTCTAGAGAAAGTAAAAAGATGTCTTTACATATATAGGTGAACTGGGATTTATATTCTTACCAAGTTTCAAGGGGGATGTGGCACATTGTTGGAATTACAGACAACCTATAAATAACTACCTGAAAAACATGGTCCCAGTAAGGTACAAAAGGTTTTATCTGCTTTAATAGTAAGATTGATGCAACGGTTCTATTTCTTAACAGACTTTTATTTTTTTTAAAGAGAATCGTTTCTATATTGAAATGTTGATGTATATTTGGGCATAAGAGTTTTGCGACTTTCTTTGTGAATATTTTGAAAATAACAGAGGCCCAGACACCCATGTAGGTACAGGTTTCATTACCTTTCTTCCATTTTCTCTGCAGTGAGCGGCAGAGGAAGGATGACTTGATCTCAAACGCCCAACAATATCTAGAGAGCGCATGTGGGGTAGGTATACACTGAAGTTCACTGCACGTTTACCTGAAGACACAAGCGACACATGTTCTCCAAAATAGTTTTTGAACAAAAAATGCAAGACGCGATGGTAGCAATGAGAGAGCAGAGCAGACTTCCGCCTCTGTTTTTGACGTCACTAATCCCGTGGAGTTGTTAAACTTGCAACCTCTCAACTGTTACCCCGCCATGCGATCTCTACTATAATAGTAAATCCATAGTAATGATGAGCAGTTTGATAAAATTTCTTCGTAACTCTAAATTTGAAATCTGTACGAGCTTAGGCTTAAATAATTCACAAACATTTGCCAAGCTCGGGCTTGAGGTACATATCAAATAAGTCACTCCATTATTTCTATTAGTCAATTATAGTTAATTTTAAAACACATTACAAGTGCATAACTTTGTCCTGAATATCAATATTATCTTAAAAGCTCCTTCAGTATTATTTAAATTGTTTGTAAAATAGTTCTCGGGCTTGAGCTTGATTTAGAATGAATCAGTATTAGGATCTTTATACCTGTACATCAGTCCAGCAATTTGAACCAATTGGGAATAAGACGCGAATACGGAGAATTAATTCCACTGCAGTTTTCGATAAAATTTCAGCAGATGATCAGTGCTCCCTTCTTTAAAGAACCCTGTAGATTAAGTAAACAAAGAACGCTGGCTGTTAAGATTAACCAGCCGCATAACAATATACGCTGCTGGCGTCACTGCATCCTCTTTGTCTGAAGGCAATTAAGCGCCCCGAGAGACCAAGCGCGAGCTGGAGGCGAGGTTCAAATATTCAGCAGAACAAAACAAGAAATCACAGCTCTTTGCATAGTAAAGGAAGCTTGGCTTGAAACGGGACCCAATGGTATCCTTCGCCTTCTAAATTAAACAGCTACAACACCACAGCAAACAGATTTACATATACAAGGTTTAGTAACCGCAGCCGCATATGCAACAGGTTATAAAACCTAGTAATTCAACTAAGGCCTTCAAGATTCGTAATCGTGTAATCTGCAACGTGCAATTGCATGCATGAAAGATAACACGGTGCTCATATAAAATCCGGCAGGTACCTTTCTAGAAGAACTGACTTTGTATGTCGAGCTCCAAAAACACATTTACGAATTTTATTTAAATATCTTTGTCAACACATTTTCCAATATCTTCTAGACATACCAAGTTGTCTACCAATTCCTATTCTTACGATACTCTGTAATACCCTGCTTCATGTTTGTGTAGTATTTAGCAACCGCACACATACAGCCGAGTTTCAACGAGCAAATGAACTGATGTACGTAGTAGCTGTAATGTAATGTGACCTGAACATTTGATCAACATGGTAGGTACACCGTGATCTATAGTTAAAGCATGCAAAATAAATATAAACATTCCAGAAGGAATAAAGTGTATATTAAGTGTAGAGGTAAATAGAACATGCGCTGTCGACGCTCCATCGCATGCATACAGAACTAGGCATTTATAATTTGATTAGGCATGTCTGCTAAATAATATTCTTTCCCATAAATATCACAGCACTTAGCACTAGCACAGCACTCACAAATCTTTTACCCAAAAGAGGAGTTTAGTTAATTTATTAACCTAAGAGATTACTTTAACATTAACTCATACTTAATTGTTTCACATGCTCAAGAAATTTTGAGATATTATAGCAGAATATATTACCTTCTTTCCAATACTTTCCCAGGCGGTGCAGAAGTTGGTATGCATGTGAAGTATTTTTATTAAGCAAACTGTTTCTTACAGCAGCTAAAGCATTTAGCTCAACTAAATTTCCGATTTCATCCAGCTCACGATTGAGGTCAGCCTGTAAACAGAGAATTTTGTTTTTAATGTTTTTTGTTAATTCAGAAGTGATGGTGCAAAACTAAAGCTCATTTATTCTTTATAGAGGCGACATACAAAAACAAAAGTAGCACAAAATGATAGAAAAAAATCTTAAGTTTGCATGAACATTCAAATGTAAGATGCCAGCCCCATGGGCGAATTCGAACCGCTACTACGGTTCTTCCCACACGCGAGCCAATATCTCTTTGGTTATCAGGTCCACTGCAGCAGAGATACGTCGCTTCACATCATTTAGGTTCCGTGGTAATGGGGGAACATAAACCACATCCCCCATGAACCACCATCCACCCCAAAGTCGTAGGCTGTTTAGATCAGGAGACCTCGGAAGACAAATCAGCAATGCCAGATCTTATTTCCCAGTGCGGTCGACCCAACAACTTGATCAGGTGCTTGTGAACTTCATGATGGTAATAAGAGCAGCACCACCATCTAATTCAAAAATAGTATTAGGAAGGTCTTCCTCTAATTGAGGCATTAATCATTGCGTTACCATGTCCAGCTAAGTGTGATCTGTGACAGTACGTTCGGCAAAAAAGAAACCTTTTATCTTTGGCGAGCCCCTGTCGTACTCCATTTTGATATGAGGGTATTCTGTACCTAATATTCTTACATTATGACGATTCACCTTTCCGTTCACATGGTATGTTGCGTCATAAGTGAATATTAGTTTCTCTGCAAACCCATCTTCTTCAAGCAGATTCTGCATATCCAAGCAGAATGTGTCTGATGGTTTCAGTGCATGCACGAGCCGCAATTTATATGGTTTAAGACTCCCTCCCTGTTCACATGGTATGTTGATTTTCTTGGCCTTTGTACAAATAGGCTTGAATTTTCTCCACTGTCTCCTTCGATGTTTGTGGGCGTCCAGGACGTTTCTTAAGAGTATAAACTCCAGTGAATTCAATCGTTACTACCCAGCGTGAAATGCAATTTCTATGCGGTTGAGGCTTAAGGCTTTTTGTTCTAAAACGTGTCTGCACTATTACAATAGTTCCTGTCCGTTCATCTTCCACTACACGACACGTACGTTCTATTGTGAGGTACCCATTCTCTCTAGCGACTAAATGTAAACACCCTCTAGATTCTCTAACGGCTTTTGCATAAACTAAAACAAACATAAATAAGCGAACTTAAGAAAATCTATCATTTCAGGACACTTTCGTTTCTTCAACAACAATAAAGCTTTAGTTTATCACCATATTTTTTAATTATCCTGTATTTTTCGATTGAGTTGTAACTTTCACTAGTTCTCGATTATGAGTTATGACCAATACACTTTTGCATCCGTTCAGATCTACCATCTTTACATCCAATACTACCACTCTGAAAATGCTTTTGAACAGACTTCTTTTGGAAGTGTTCACAGCCTCCATGGTAAGTAATTGTGACAACGGAGGTTTCCTTGTATTTTACAAAGCAAAAATTCACATGGAACTAAATCTGAAGAATAAAAGGGGATTTTCCTCAACCCAAAATTTTTAAATTGAAAATTTCTTATTTTTTATTTTATCAAAAATTAATAACAATTTTGATTAAACTGAGAAACTAGCATAATAAATAAAGTGTATATCTGATTTAGCAATTAACTTGTAAATCCTGTTCATTCACATTGCATGAATATTAAAGGATAATATTTATGTGAAAAAAGGTTTTTGTGGCACTGAGCACTTCGAGAATGTTAGCCGGCAGTTTTGTTTACCATCTTCTATAAGCTGATCAAAGATATTATAGGAATATCATAGTTGTATGTTCCAAAGTTGATCCACTCATTTAGTTTCTGCATAATTATATATTTAAAATTAACCAATGTAATATTAATACTGAATAATCATGATGGTGAAAAGAGAAACAAAACGATGAGTCAGTTTCACAGAGCGAAGTTACAACAGGGGACACCAATGGCAAATAACGTGCATTTGTTTCGTGAACTGCATTTGTGGCTTTTCTCGCTGTTTCCTTTTCTTCCACAGGCAAGAGAGACTGATGGGCTTGAGACACCTTCACTATCTTGGCCGCCACAGCTACGTCACATGTAGTGTTCCATCTTCATTTCCAAGACGTTTCATTTTTCATTTCTCATCTCTTGCTGGTTATATTTTGACGACGAGGCCTGGAGTCTTATAAAAGCAACATCGCAAATATGAAACAAGCACAGACCAGGAACACTCAGTCTCTCTCTCTCTCTCTCTCTCTCTCTCTCTCTCTCTCTCTCTCTCTCTCTCTCTCTCTCTCTCTCTCTCTCTCCCTGTGTTAACACAGCGTATGATGTCAGTATACAACCGTTTCACATCCAATACTACACTGATATTAAACGAAAAAAAAAAAAACTTTCTGAATAATAGCCGGCTATCATATTTTGTTGTCCAAGATCTAGATTAAAATTTGAATCGGAACCTATGATAGGATACAGACACATTTGCAATTCGAACACGCTTGGCTCTGCGCTGTTTTATTTTGTGTACGTATGCAGGTTTAAACAAAATTAAGTTAAAATATGTAGCCAACATTTCTGTTTTAATTTTTTCTTCAAACAATGATCTAGACTGTATACAATACTCGAGAGTAATACGGATATTAATTTTACATTACATAGAAAACCCGCATCTATAAACATAATGTTTAAACACATTTTACTAGGTTATACCTATTTGAACTGACTAGAAATACACAGTAGAGTATATTGAAGCACAAATAACAAATATAATAGTGATAGCCCGCCTCTGTAGTATGGGGGTAACGTGTCTGCCTCATATTCAAATAGGTCCCGAATACGTATATCGATTAGGGTGAGTTACCCGAATATGTTTTTTTTTTTTCTCTCTCTCTCTCTCCGAGGTTTTCCCTTAACCCCGAGAAGACAAATACAGAGTAATCTAGATTCTATGAACCCCGGATACATTTGAGCATCACTTCACCCGTTTCGTTCTAATTCCGATGTGACCTACTAGGTTACAGGGAGATAAACCACCAAAAATAAACACAAAGTAAAAATAAACATGATTATGAAGTTTTATACGTGTATGTATGTACGTATCTAGCTTTAAAGTACTCGCACAATTGTGTTCGCCTTTCGCACCAATAATTGAGTAACAAAGGAACGTCTAACGAGGTTTTTCTGTAATCAACCAACTTTCTGTTAATACCTGTTATGCGCCACTAGAACCGCACAAATGAATTAGTTAAACGTACGCTAGATGGTGTCAGGAGCAGACGCTTGCTGGGATGACATACAAATAAGCATAACATGGGAATTTCATGTCGAAGGAAGTCATGTTAACGATTTTTGCACCCTAAAACTCAATTGCCCTCTGTCGGTTTTGAAACCATGATCATGGGAACTAGAGCCAGCTACAAAGTCAGAAATTATTTTAAAGAACACTATTTTAAGAAATCGAAAACAAGAGTTGGATGGACGGAAAACTGATAGTGTATGATGAACGGAACAGAACGAAAGAGCTTGATGCAAAAGTTGGAATTTTTTGGGTCTGAAATAAAATAAAACAGATAAAAGGCAGAGCAAGAATATATAATTAAACTATATCTCTGATACGTATTTATAATTCTAAGATTATATTTAAAAACATCAAAGTAACTCTAGAGGACAGAAATTAATACAAATAAAAATGACTATTTTTTCATTTACAAGAGAAACATAAAAATACACAATAGTCCTTAGGGAGCAATCATACACAGAAAAATCTGATGTGTTCCATTCACATGACTTTCTCTAAATCTCTGCAATAAATTATTGTTAAATAGCTAATGCTTCCATTTACTTCACGCTAATCGACAAAAAAATTAGCAGAAATAGTCTTATTACTTGCTTCCTTGTAAGCAGAAGGGAAATAATGGAGTACCATAGGTTAAAGTTATAGTCAAAAGCTGGTTGCTAAGGGACTGAAGTTCCTTTGTTTGTATGGACAGTGACAAATGTATGTATGAGAAAAGTTTTTCAAAGCTGAAACCAAAAACAACAGATATCTCAAAAAACGATCAACTGCACGAAAAAAATGCATATAACATAAATTGTGTGTTTTAATGTCCTCTACACTTTTTGTGTGGTAAGCTTTTGTCCATCTCTTGCGGTTTAGCAGTTATGCAAGATTCCGTAAAATTCATCCAGAATAAAGAAGTCTTCAGAGGTTATTCCCAGAAAATTCAAGATACACATTTTATTTGTCAGGTAAATATCTTTAATATACAATATTTTAATCAAAAGCGTTAGAGCCATTTTTGGAAAATCATAATTTTTAAAAAAGTTCCATGTAAAGGGGATTTTTTTGAAAACCTTCGCCTCTCTTCCTTGGAAGATACCAAACTTAAACACCAAGTTTGGTATTCAACGGTCTTTTCGTTTTTGAGCTATGCTGTCTACACACACAAACGCGCGCAAACACGGACCTTTTAGCAAAAATGTTTCTTTTTTTATTCAGGGGGACTCAAAACATATATTTTCGGTGAAATCTCGGTATCGAATTTATTTATAATACCTCTCTACACAATATGTGCATAGTACGTGCAGAGAAAGTAAAAAGGAAATTAAACTGAATTTCATACCCTATATCATTATTGTACAGGTTTGTTTTGTTCACAATTACACTATATTCTTATTATTGTAATAAAAATTTTATCTATGAAGTGAAAAATATTCTGGAGAGGTATGTTTATTACAAATTACTGGATGGTTGAGCTTCAATACAAGAGTGTATAATCATTTCCACTTCAGCATGCATTCATGACTCCATTTCGTCTTCGAAGGATGCTCCTGGATAGTTTAGTTTGGAAATGAAAGTGTAGATGGATGAAGTATATACTGATCTAACCCCATAATTAGTTTCTTCCTATCAAAACCATACATACATGCATACATATAATGGTGGCCCGCCTTTAGGGACACAGGGGCACGTGCCCTCCCTACAACAATTTCAGACAGTAATTTCTCCATTGTATTATTAGGTAAAATGCTATAATCTAATCTATAACGTATTTTGTATAAATTTAAACCTACTATGCACACTGGACAGTTGCGTTGAAGATGGCTGTCGGATATAGTATGCGGCCGCATTTTTCGGACACAAGCGATTTTGTGGTCATCCTATGCGCACGCGCAGAAGAATGCAATGCTTTCAGATGCAGTTATTTTATTGGTGCGGGGTTCAAGGGACCGAGGGGGGAAGGTTCTCTTAGGACACGAAAGCCTCTGTGGTCATTTGCTGCGTATGCGCAAAGAGAAAATAAGAACCCACAATAAGTAAGAATTAAAGTTTGAGTCAAATCCTTGACAAAAATATTTAGCCGAAGATCTCTTCGCGTGTAAGAGTAAATAATAAGACAAATTTCTTAATTTTGAATGTCTTCTTATTTGAAAATAAAGTTGATCTATAAACCTCCCAAACGAAATATACAAAAAGAATGTTATATGGTAAACATTTACAATGGTCGTACTTGGTAGCAAGCAGACAACAAGGTATGCTCGGGCGCCAACGCTTAAGGCGTACAAATAGTGTGTTTTGTAACTACCGTACGTTTACTACCAAATAGATTCACGCCACATTTGAAGTTTCACTTGAAAACAGAAAAAGGCCAATTAACCAATAGTTATTGAAATTATGGACGTGAACAAACAGTAAAATGAACCTTACTTGCGAGTCGTGATTAGTGGCTAGTGTTTTGAGAATGAGTGCTGAATTACAATATCCACATTAAAAGTAAACTGATAAGTGGTGAAACAGTGCCTTGAAGTATTTCATTTCACGTGTTAATGAAACATAAGCCGAATGCGCTGGAGAATAATTTGGTGAAATTAACTGTAGAATAACATGCCGATTTATCAGTTGCTAGCGTTCAAAGAAACGCAGTGTTAAGAGGGAAAATCCTAAACACTGTTTCGAAAGATAGGCGATGCTTTGTAAAGTATACAATTGTTTATAAAAATGCTTTAAGAGCGCGATCTACTTACTTTAAGGGCAGTTTCCATAATTTTCTGAGAGAAAAGCGAGCTTCGTTTGTTAAAACAAACATCGTGAACGTTGTAGGTAATTGACATATATAAGCTATTAAAGTTGTGCAAGGTAGTATTGAAGACTGGAATCTTAAACTGAAGTGCATCAGCTGTTAAGACTGAGATATGTATTAATTTGCAGCAGTATCACCTCTCTGATAATGTTGACGTATGGTAAACAGTGAAGGCGACGGTTCGTGTTCAAATTTCTCCGAACATGTCGCGTTCAATTTCCGACTTGAATCAAAGATTTATGAGAGTATTTTTTTCAAGCAAAGGATCGAAGGATGGACTTCATCTACAAACAGAAAGGTTGGTGTTAATACACAAATTAGCATTTCATTTTTACTGATAGCTTTTAGTAACCACTGATTTTAGACTATCGTCATCCGCGATCTAGGGGTTCTTGTTCTCAAGGTCGCGGGTTCAAACCCGGCTAATTTTTTTTTTCAGGCGTAAAAATCCCTTCCTTCATAAGGGAAGTAAAGTCGGTTGATACCGTGTCGTAGATTTACGGCACTAAAAAAAACCCTCAAGTCTGATAGAGACCTCTTTATTAAGCGGTCTTTAGCGCCCAACATGGAATGGGAGAATTAGAACCGTAGCAGTTAAAGAGCGTCCATAAGTAACATTCAATTATTTTTAATTTTAGTCAATCTTAAAATTGTGACCTACCAGATAATTTGGCTAAAACATTACTGCGGCTAAGATTAAGAATTTGATATCAGAGGCATTGATTTATCGCCGTCGCGATGTTAAGTTTATTCGTGGGTGATTTCTTCTAGATCCTGACCAGTGTAACGTCACAAACAGCATACACCGGAGTGGGCAGAAGTTTAAACATGTTATAACCTGGAAGTTATTAACTTTATTAACGAAGGTTTTAGTTAACATTATGTATTAAACATATTTGCTGAGAAACATGATGTCGAAGGTTTAGCTTGAATACTACACGTTTTTTACATTTGGAAGACAACACGCGCAATAAGCATATTAGTAAACACGATCCAAATTACAATTAGGGATTACAACAAACGTTAAGCAAAATTTCACCAGCGTAAACACAGCAGTATTGTGCTCGATAACGTTGTTTAGTAAGCTCATGAGCTTTCCTGCAATGGTTTATTCAATAATAACAAAGCAAAATTAGTTATTGAATGATTAATGAACATCAATAATATGATACGATGTAAATTAACTGCTGTAATGCAGCAAGCATACATGTAATAGTTGTATCTGAAAACGTGTGTAATTTCACATATCATAGTTTCAGATTTGATGACTGAATGAACGACCAACTTGGGGATGGAGCTATGTATTTCCATATAAAATGCTCATGTTCCGTTCCACGACTTTTTTTTTTTAATTATTATTTAAGGCAACACAGGTTTCAGGTTACTAATATTATCAGAGGAATGAAGTCGTTATACGCTGAGTTTCATGTTTCCGCATGCAAGATGTTGCTGTAGGCCCATATTTTCAGAACTTCATTATTCGCCACCATGTTGCACCATTCAAATAACTTTCTCTAAGAAGTTACCTCATTCTCTCATACCGATTCACACATAATTCCAAAACCAGAAATAAGAATTTTTTCTTTCTCTACCAGCTACTAATATACATACATAATAAAGGAAATACTGTATTACACCCAAAATTCTATCTCTATACTTTAGAAATCTCCACTTTGAGGTGCAGGAATTCAAATAAATTTACTGTGCTAGATTCACATAACTTTCGATACCGACTACCGTTTATTTAGAGGATTAAACTTATTCTTACGAAATAGAAGTTAAATTCGATATTGAGCAATCTTGGAAACACAGGTTTTAGGGTCCCCTGTATCCCCCCCCCAAAGTATGTGTCCGAGTCTATAAACACGATAACTCAAAAACGAAATGTCGGTTGAAGACCAAACTTGATATTCAAGTTCAGTATCTTCCAAGAATGCAACAGGAAGATTTCCAGGAAAATCCGCCTATCCACAACTTACCTTTACATTAAACATTTTACGATTTGTTTTTTTAATGGCTAGGAAATTTATACTTTGAACTTTATGGGATTTGCCTTTGAAGATCTCATATATATATATGGTCGTCTCCTTACCAAGCGGGAGACCTGGGTTCGATCCCCAGTACCGGCGTGGGGATTTTTCCCCCGCTGGGAGACCTGGCCCGGGGTGCACTCAGCCTCGTAAGGACCCTGGGGGCCAATTGAGGAGCTACTTGATGGAGAAGTAGCGGCTCCAGGTCATGAGGACCGCATTAACCGGCCGGGGGGACTCGACGCGCTGACCACGTCTCACCCTCCAATACTGCACCCCATCCATGACGTCTGTAGTGGACCGAGATGGACGCAGCGGCCGGGCGGTAGGCCAAGGTTCCCGTGAGCTGTCGTGCCATGGAGTTATTTATATATATATATATATATATATATATATATATATATATACACACACATACAGGAAGTTAATGAACTAGATCGAAATAGTTTGCGAGATTGTGCAAGTGACTGATATAAGTAATTTGAGATCGGCGATGCAAAGTACCCGGAAAAAAACATACCGCAACTATATAGCGTTAAACGTGTGGGTATCAGGTGCGGACATGTCGGTGTTTAAGCAAAGCAGGTTGAAAAAATGACTTAGAATGTCTTTAAAACTGCTGCCCGAGTAGAGAAATATCGACTTTTAGCAGCTCGTTGCTAACGTTCTCAAGATTTAATGTCGCAAAAACCTGTAAAATCTCGAACTAACCACTTGACAGTGCGACCCTGAGCTTCATTAACTACGTTCTTGAGGTAGCCTACTCTGGAGGAGTTTTTTCAACTGCTTTGGTGGCTTAATGCGTAATGGGGGAAGCTACTATCCCGAAGGTCATGAGTTCGATTCTGTCATACAGTAAATATTATTATTATTTTCATTCCAGACGAAGTGCCGCGATACGTGAACGAGAACCGAACTCGTAAACTATCTTTCACTTGAAAGCCAGTATCATAACCACTTAACCAGAGAGGTATGCTGTATTATGTCCCTTCGTTTTTCGTGTTATACTCTCGAATGGTTGAGGAATTAGCCAGTGGCGAACTCGCACTTCAGAAACTCATAGCCGTTACTTCGACATTTCAATAAACAGACCAAGTCTCCTGTTTCAAATTACTTAAGTAATCTACATATTCTGTGAAAATATTTCGGTATAGTTCATTAACACACACACACACACACACACACACACAGATATATATATATAAAGTACAAATTCTCTACACGTACTAAAAATGTAAATGGCGTGTTATTTATGGGCGCTCTTTAACTACTGCGGTCTCAGCGTCCTATTCTAAATTGGGCGTCAAAGACCGCTTAATTTTGCTCAGAGGCCTCTCTATCAAGTTAGAGGTTCTTTTACGTGCCGTAAATCTACAACAACGGCTTTACTTGCCTTCCCAACGATTTTTACATTGTCCTCCGCCGGGTTTGAGCCCGCGATGTTGGGTATATGAAGTTAGTATGGTAACCATTACACCACGTACTATGTACAATGTATAGAGAAGGTATGTATTGCACCCAAAAATTCGATACCAAGAGTTCACCGGAAATACATATTTTGCGTCCTCCTGAATCCTAAAAAAATCTTTTCGGAAAAAGGTCCGTGTGTATGTATGTGTGTGTCTGTGGACAGCATAGCTAAAAAATGAAAAGTCCGTTAAATACTAAACTTGCGACACCAAGATTTTTAAGTAAATCCCCCACCCGCAACTACCCTTTATATGAAAAAAAAAAAAATCAAACATTTTTATTTTCTCAAAAATGATTAACGATTTAATTAAAATATCTTATACTTAAGATATTTACATGACAAATAAAATGTATATCTTCAATTTTCTGAGAATAACTTCTGAATACATTTATTCTGGATGAATTTTGCGGAATTTTGCATAGCTGTAAACCGTAAGAGATAGACAAAAGCTTACTAACAAAAAATGTTGAGTTCGTTAAAACACACACACACTTTGTGTTGTATACATTTTATTTTTCGTGAGGTTGGCCGTTTTTTGAGGTATTCCTTGTTATTAGTTTAGCTTTAAAATACTTAAAACTTTTCTAATCCGGGAATTTGTAAACTCCTATCCATACAAAGGAAATTCAATCACATAGCAACCAACTTTTAAAAGCTTTAACTATCGGTTTAGCCTATGGTACTCCCTTATTTCCCTTCTTACAGGAAAGCAAGCAATAAGACCCTTTCTGCTAATTTTTTTCTCGATTAGCATTAAGAGAGTAGAAGAATAAGCTTTTTAACAATTGTTTATTGTAGAGCTGTAGAGAAAGTCATGTGAATGAAACATCAGGTTTTCTTTTTTAATTACATTGCAAAACGCGTCACACATTAATTACACTTTAATATTTTCAATTTTCGCAGAATATATTTCAATGTAATAACACTAAGCTATGACGCAAGTAATGAATGTGCGAAAAAGTAACACAAGAAATTTCATTGAATTCGATCGCAGCACTAACTATCGGGTCTAAGTGAATTTGAAACAAATATCTTTAAATATTTCGATACCGCGTTCGCAGCGCTGGCTGCCGGAGCCAGTATAAAGCATCCAACATTTAACATGCTCAGTGCATAATTTTTAATTACCCTGCAAAACGCTTCACACATAAGTACATTTCAATGCAATATTTTCGATTAGCGCAAACTTTATTTCAATGTAATAACACTAAGCTACGCGCAAGTAACGAATGTGCGAAAAAGTAACAAACTTAAAGGAAATTTCCTTGACTCCAATTGCAGCACCAACAACCGGGTCTATCTTCAAGTATTTCGATACCGCGCTCGCAGCGGTGCCAGCCGGATCCAATGTAAATCATCCGAAAATTAACAAAGAAAAATAAATAAATTAATTAAAAAAGTATCTCTCGGACCGAATTATGAATCTAAACCATTCTCGAATCCACTTGAACACACACAAAAAATGTCATGAAAATCGGTCCAACTGTTTAGGAGGAGTTCAGTGACATACACACGTGATAATTCGTCAATATGATTTAGTTCCGTCTTATCACTTAATTCGCTCACTATGGACGTCGCCGCGTGATGACATACACAGTAACTTCAATTGGTGGGGAGTCAAACATAGAATGCTAGAAAATAAGATTATTATACCATCTTTAAATGATTGTAGAGTCCGTGGCAATGGGGAAAGGGGGGGGAGGGAGTTGAATGTTCGCTCTATGGATGACAATGATTCCAACGGCTATTTGTATATATAAAAAAGCATTTTTTTTTACCCGCTGGAATGAAATGTTGACTTGCAGTGTTATCTAAGAAGGTTCGCTTGGACGGAATTTCCTTTAATTCAAGCAAAATCATTCGTAACTATTACGCTCGTTCTTTTGTTTCTCATCAGATCATGCAAACCATCTTTATTAGTTATCAATGATGCGTACATTATTTCAAATACTGAGTGTAGCGTGCCTACAGCGAATTTCTTTTTAAGCATATAACTATCTTACATATATGCGTATATGTATCTAACAGACTCACATTTTTCTTCCATGCATATACAGACAATCAGAAATGTTAGGTTCTATTTTCTATGTATTTTAATCCTCATGTAACAAATATTGGGCTGTGCATAAAACTAAACTGTACGCTTGTTACCTTGAATATGCCTAAAATTACCCAAGGAGAAGAAAATGAAATGGAATAACAATAGATTTAAACTATTACGGTGCTTCTCAGCTAATTTATGCACATGACTGAATTACTGAAAATCCCTGAACCTTTAAAAATGTTTCTCTATACCGGCGAATGCATGACAAATCTACTGTAGTTACAGTAGTTTGGTTCTCGACAGGAGAGCCGTGACATTGATCAGTCCTATTCCAAACTATCAGTTTAGTTACTTAGTTTTGGTATGTATTATCATGTATTATCGATACATGGCTAACGTCCTGTTTCTAAAATAAACGTTAGATCCGTATAAGCTGATCTTTGGCTTCCCTCTTAACTTTCTCCATGAATTTTTCTTTAAGCATTAATGAGCCTTGCATAAATTATGCGGCCACTCTCACCCAAATCTCTTCTTCGCCTTTTATTTTTCCCTCACTAAGGTTCTGTGGAAATAAAGAGCAGGTTTTATGATCGGCTTCCTTCTCTCTGAGGATAGAAAGATAGATAGATAGATAGATAGATAGATAGATAGAGAGAGAGAGAGAGAGAGAGAGAAAAAACTAATTTTAGCAAAGTCTGGTCCAGTTATCTTACGTCGATCTGAATTATGTCGTTCTAACCGAATGCTTTTTGTTTGGTTAAAGCAGGACACATGTAACACCGGTTTTAATAGGTCCAATATTTAACCGGTTGATTCATTCGCTGATTTATTTACAATTTTGGATTAAGAAATATTTTTCGACTTAAGAAGCTTCAAGTAATATTTATTCTTTCATTTTTCCATTCTCATCACACAGTTCTTACCACCACCGTTGCCGATTCTTGGTTATCTACATATATTTTGAACTACAGCACATCAGAACTTCACAGGTTAAAAGTGTTTGTTTTCGAGATTAAAGAGATTTTTGTTTGTTTGTTTTCAATGATAAGTTTACATCGACCGGAATGGTTGTCAGTTCAAATTCCAGGGGCTGACCAATCTGGCTGAGGTTTCTCACTCGCCAGGTAAATACTATATTGGGTGTTTAATACCACGACCGAAGATCTCGCCTTTAGTGTAAAATAATAAGAAAACAATAAATGTTAATAGTGACTCCACTGCCTCTATTCATAGATAGTGAAAGCACCTAGACTGGAACCCGGCGGGTGTAAAAATCCTTAGCATGGCTTCCTTCGGAAGGGAAGTAAAGCCGTTGGTGCCGTGTCGTAAATTTACGGCACGTAAAACAGCCTTAAGCCTGTAGAAGAGGCCTCTGAGCAACATTAAGCGGTCTTTCAGCCCAATATAGAATGGGACGCTGAGAACCACAGCAGTTAAAGAGCGTCCATAAATAACACGCCATTTACATTTTTACCTAGACTGGACGGTGCCCTAATTCCACCTGCTTATCGCGGAGCATAGTGGTATGGTATAAAGGGACGAGACCTTGAAGATTAGCTGTACTCCGCCATCTACCTACGGACTGTGAAAGCAGCTAAACTGGACGGCACCCAAAACCATCTGCTTCGCGCGAAGCGATAAGTGGCATAGTATGGGCATGAGAGGTAGAAGTATACCGATCAACGAGGTATTTCACTAACAGATCCGTCGCAATGTGACCAAGTAACCAGTTGTTTCTCCCGATTGCATGGAAACAGTATGGAACTTTAATACTCTCATATTGCGTCCAGCTTAAACATTTGACTATCGCTATTCTCATTTTGTCTATAGCAAATAAGTAGTTACTTCTACAAGTTCTACCTCAATTAAAATGAAGTACATACATATCTAATAAGCTTTACTAGAATTGTTTGTATAGCCACAAACATACGAAAGAGTGTAGAGAAAGTCAATTAACACACAAACATTATTAATCAATAGTAGCTTCTTTGAACGAATTTAAGTAAGTTTGAATTTTACTGCGCATTTAGAATGTATTACTAGCTCCCGTTCAATAAAATCTCTCTCTCTATCCACTTGAAGCAAGAACTACCACAGCTTTTAATGTTAAGAGATTACAATGACAAATGAAAGGAAGACCTACAAGAAAAGGAAGTTACTCCAAGTTAGCATTTCGTGAAGGGGAAATTACAAACTGACAGCCAAAGGCGAAGCTTCCTTTGATTAAATAAAAGCATTAGCAGGAATACATCTCCAAGACGATGCCTGAGGCACGGAAGTGTTCCTCTAATGTCAGAAAAGACAACGCTGTTTCTGAAGCGAAGCTGAGATTATTGCGAAGCGATTTACAGAAGCAACGATTTTACTGCTCTCACTCTCAATTCTGAATTAGCCTTTGTCAACTTTTCTCACAGGAACTTGCCAGCATGCGATGTATACTCTTCATCTAACATCCAAGCGCATATCTGCATAGTGTATCTTGCGCTATTGTAATTATTAATATTCACTGCCGCACCAAGTTGAACGGTTTAAACCGATACCTTAATGATGAACAAAGGCTGTCGCTGCTTACAAAGAAAAACAAAACAAATCGTATAGTAAGAGGAGGGAGGATATAACTTGATTTATTAAGATTAGTGAAGCGAAACTTCATCTCAATTCCTATATTCCGTCTCCATAATTGTTAGTACTACCCTACCAATTCTGCGGCGGTGCCTAGATACTGTCAAAGTACCACAAATAATGTTCATTAGTGCTTGTGCGACTTCACATCTTACTATAAAAAAATCTGATGTGTTCCATTCACATGACTTTCTCTATATCTCTGCAACAAATTATTGTTAAAAAGTGTATACCTCTATTTACATCATACTAATCAAGTCTTATTACTTGCTTCCATGCAAATAGAAGCGAAATAACGGAGTGCCATAGGTTGAAGCGATAGTCAAAAGCTGGTTGCCCCGTGACTGAGATCTTTTGTTTGTATGGATAGGAGTTGACAAATTCCTGTATGAGAAAAGTATAAGTTTTCCAAAGCTGAAACAAAAATCAAGAAATACCTCGAAAACGATCTCCACGAAAAAAAAAAAAAAAAAAAAGTATATAACATAAACTGTGTATTTTAACATGCTCTACATTTTTTGTATGTCAAGTTTTTTTCCATCTCTTACAGTTTAGCAGTTATGCAAAATTTCGTAAAGTTCATCCAGAATAAAGTAGTCTTCAGAGGCTATTCCCAGAAAATTCAAGATATATATTTTATTTGTCAGGTAAATATCTTTAATATATTATATTTTAATCAAAATCGCTAGAGCCATTTTTTAGAAAATAAAAAGTTTCGAAAAAGTTCCATGTAAAGGATAGTTGGGGGTGGGGCGACATTTCTCAAAATCTTCGTGTCGCATCTCTGGAAGATACTAAACTTAAATACCAAGTTTGGTATTTTACTGACTTTTCGTTTTAGAGTTATCGTGTTCACAGACACACGGACCTTTTTCTGAAAATGCTTTTTTTTTCGATAAAGGGGACCCTGAAACATATATTTCTGGTGAAATCTCGGTATCGAATTTTTGGGTGGAGTGCAATATCTTCTCTATACACTATGTACACAAAAAGTAAAAATGAGTGTGTGTGTGTGCGCGCGCGCAAATGTTCCTGTTAGGCTTCTACATTGTTACTCCCATTCCGATCTTACTTGGCATAACATTCGACACAAGACGAAAATTACTATTTATTCATTTAGAAGCAAAATCTTCTGCAAAATTTGGTTACCACAGTTGAGCTAGAGCAAACAAAGAAGAGTAATGTAACCTGTAGAAAATTGCCGTCTAGATCCAAATTCGAAGTTCCGTTCCATTTTATAGGACTAATTTTAGTATAGAATTTCATGTAATGCCTACAAAAGCCCGCAGGACTATTTATATATTTCTCAATACGAGAAAATAATTACTAATGCTTTCACGGACTCTGAAAATAAAGGAAAAGCGGATTTATATATTATTCCTGCGTAATTTTAAATTCCAGCCAGTTGCTGAAGCCAAAACCACCAAATGATTGGGAGTGCCAGTCATCTAGCTGTTTTTGTTAACATAGTTTAACAGAAAAACTGATTCGATTTCGACATACTGCTTCCCTGAAAAAATACAACTTATAGAAGAAAATATATAGAAGGGTGTTTCTTCATAACGTAGAATATTCTTAGCTTTTTACTTTCTCTACACGTACTATGTACATAGTATATAGAGAAGGTATTGTATTGCACCCAAAAATTCGATACCGAGATTTCACCGTAAATACATGTTTTGGGTCCCCCTGAATCCAAAAAAAGCATTTTTGGAAAAAGGTCCGTGTGTGTGCGTGTGTATGTTTCTGTCTCTGAGGACAGCACAGCTCAAAAACGAAAAGACCGTTAAATACCAAACTTGGTATTTAAGTTTGGTATCTTCCAAGGATGCGACACGAATATTTTCAAGAAAATCTCCCCACCCCAAACTACCCTTTACATGGATTTTTTTTCGAAAATTTTGATTTTCTCAAAAATGGCTCTAACGATTTTGATTAAAATATCGTACATTAAAGATATTTACCTGACAAATAATATGTACATCTTGAATTTTCTGGGAATAGCCTCTGAAGACTACTTTATTCTGGAGGAATTTTGCATAACTGCTAAACCGTAAGATGATGATGATGATGATAATGGTGTTTAAGGGCGCTCAACTGCCGAGGTCATAAGCGCCCTTATGATTAAAACTTGGCAATAGCCAGTAAGAAAATACCAAACAAAAAAGTAAACACAAATAAAAGAGCTAACACAGTTGAAACGGAAGTAACAGAAATGTCCAGCCCTCTAACCAGAGCTGGATATAAAACTCCATCTAAAATCAACACATTAAAACCAAAAGAGTTTAAAAAACCGCTATCACACTAAAACGTCAAGGTAAAAGAAAGTTTTGCTAAAAATTTAAAAACCCTGTCCACTGCTCTTGGGTCATCTGCCAGGACCTCAGCAAGAGAGGCCGGCATGCCCATAGATGACCGAATGTGTGCCAGGTGGCCACACTCCAGCAACACATGACGAACTGTCTGTGCCTCCCCACAGAGCGCACAGACAGGAGCAGGTTCACGTTTAAAAAGGTAACTGTGTGTAAAAATACAGTGGCCAATTCTTAGCCGAGCTAGTACTACCTCCTCCCGGCGGAATAAACGAGAGGAGGTTACCCAGTTGACAGGGAGGTCCTTCACCTCTCGCAGCTTATTACCACGGAGAGCCGACCACTCCGCATGCCAAGTCGAAAAAACGGCTCTCCGTACAGCCACTCTAAAATCTTCTGCTGTTGAATGGGTAATCGTAACACTGGGCGCTGTGACTGCCGATTTCGCTGCCAAATCCGCCGTGTCATTCCCTGGCAAGCCAACGTGTCCAGGAATCCATGCGCACTCCACATTAAAACCAGAAGCGTGCAAAATGTGGAGAACGTCCTGGATGCGCTGCACCAAAGGATGGTAATTGTACAGCTCACGAATGCTCTGGAGGGCACTAAGGGAATCACTAAGAATAAGGCAGTCA
This sequence comes from Hymenopus coronatus, assembly GCA_030762935.1. NCBI lineage: Eukaryota > Metazoa > Arthropoda > Insecta > Mantodea > Hymenopodidae > Hymenopus > Hymenopus coronatus. Next base: position 149,715,442 of record CM060882.1, on the reverse strand, counting down.
CCTAATTTTCGACGTCGAATATACAGAAGGGCTTGATAAATAGCATATAGCTCGGCAGAATATATAGATGTGCAACTAGGCAAACCGTAAGTAGAAGTTGCGGTGCCAGTTACAAAGGCACATCCAACACCGTCGGGGCTCTTACTACCATCGGTGTAAATACAAATACGGCCACTGTATTTGGATAAAAATTCTAAAAAGCAACGACGAATACTATCAAGATGATGATGATGATGGTGTTTAAGGGCGCTCAACTGCCGAGGTCATAAGCGCCCTTACGATTAAAACTTGGCAATAGCCAGTAAGAAAATACCAAACAAAAAAGTAAACACAAATAAAAGAGCTAACACAGTTGAAACGGAAGTAACAGAAACGTCCAGCCCTCTAACCAGAGCTGGATATAAAACTCCATCTAAAATCAACACATTAAAACCAAAAGAGTTTAAAAAAACCGCTATCACACTAAAACCTCAAGGTAAAAGAAAGTTTGGCTAAAAATTTAAAAACCCTGTCCACTGCTCTTGGGTCATCTGCCAGGACCTCGGCAAGAGAGGCCGGCATGCCCATAGATGACCGAATGTGTGCCAGGTGACCACACTCCAGCAACACATGACGAACTGTCTGTGCCTCCCCACAGAGCGCACAGACAGGAGCAGGTTCACGTTTAAAAAGGTAACTGTGAGTAAAAATACAGTGGCCAATTCTTAGCCGAGCTAGTACTACCTCCTCCCGGCGGAATAAACGAGAGGAGGTTACCCAGTTGACAGGGAGGTCCTTCACCTCTCGCAGCTTATTACCACGGAGAGCCGACCACTCCGCATGCCAAGTCGAAAAAACGGCTCTCCGTACAGCCACTCTAAAATCTTCTGCTGTTGAATGGGTAATCGTAACACTGGGCGCTGTGACTGCCGATTTCGCTGCCAAATCCGCCGTGTCATTCCCTGGCAAGCCAACGTGTCCAGGAATCCATGCGCACTCCACATTAAAGCCAGAAGCGTGCAAAATGTGGAGAACGTCCTGGATGCGCTGCACCAAAGGATGGTAATTGTACAGCTCACGAATGCTCTGAAGGGCACTAAGGGAATCACTAAGAATAAGGCAGTCACCTAATTTTCGACGTCGAATATACAGAAGGGCTTGATAAATAGCATATAGCTCGGCAGAATATATAGATGTGCAACTAGGCAAACCGTAAGTAGAAGTTGCGGTGCCAGTTACAAAGGCACATCCAACACCGTCGGGGCTCTTACTACCATCGGTGTAAATACAAATACGGCCACTGTATTTGGATAAAAATTCTAAAAAGCAACGACGAATACTATCAAGAGGCGTAACAGATTTCCCGTAGAGCGTCATCCCGAGATCGACATGGGAGGTAGCGCGTAACCAAGGGGGGTGTATACTCTCTCCCTTGGATAACAGCCGAGGAATGTCAACATGGTGCTGGCGTAGAAGCTCACGGAAACGAAAACCTGCTGGCCTGGGGCTCAGAGAGCGGAGGCAGTATCGCTCGTGCAGCTCAGGGGAGAAAAACGCGTGATAAGTTGGATGCCCAGGCATACACTTCAGCCCACAGCCATAATTAGCAAGCAGGACATCACGCCGACAACGCAGAGGAGGTTCTCCCGATTCGGCGTAGAGGCTAACAACTGGGCTCGTTGGAAGAGCTCCAACGGCCACACGGATGCCCTGGTTATGGACTGTGTCTAACCTTCTGAGCACTGAAGGTCGAGCTGAAGAATACACAATGCTGCCATAGTCCAACTTCGAACGAATCACAGCACGATAAAGACGGAGCAATGCCGTCCGATCCGCACCCCAAGACTTGCCACTTAGTATCCGTAAAAGATTTAGAGAACGGTCACATCGTGCTCTAAGCTGTGCTATTTGTGGTGCCCAACAAAGTTTCCGATCGAAGATCAAACCAAGGAATCTCGCCTCGTCTGCGAAAGGAAGTAAATCTGGCCCGAGTCGAAGAGACGGCGGCATATGCCACTTACGGCGCCAGAAGTTAACGCAGACTGTCTTCTCAGCGGAGAAACGAAAACCGTGTTTCGAGCTCCATGCATAGAGATTGTCCAAACACCGCTGGAGACGGCGTTCCAAAAACGGTGTACGCTGAGAAGTACAGAAGATGGCAAAGTCGTCCACGAATAAACAGGAAGAGACACCTTGAGGCACACATAGTGATATGGAATTTATCGCAATAGCAAATAGAGTCACGCTGAGTACCGAGCCCTGCGGCACTCCGTTCTCTTGAATAAAATGGTTAGAAAAAACCGAACCCACCCTCACTCGAAAAACGCGGTCCCGCATAAACTCCTGAATGACCAACGGTAGGCGTCCACGTATGTTCCAGTTGTGCAGAGAACGCAATATTCCCGCCCGCCAACACGTGTCGTAGGCCTTCTCGAGGTCAAAAAATATCCCAACTGTGGGGCTGTTCTTAAGAAACCCGTCCATAATCTGAGTTGACAGAGCGACAAGGTGGTCAGCAGTTGAACGTCGTCGTCGAAAGCCACACTGGATGTTCGTCAGAAGATTGTGGGATTCCAGCCACCACACCAACCGTCCATTGATCATGCGTTCCATCAACTTGCAAACGCAACTGGTGAGGGAAATAGGACGGTAACTGGAAGGAAGATGGCGGTCCTTTCCAGGTTTAAGAATGGGTATGATGGTGGCCTCCCGCCACTTGTCTGGAAAAATGCCATCAACCCAGACACGATTATAGACCTCGAGTAGGAAATCTTTGCCATCAGGAGAGAGATGTTGCAACATTTGGACGTGGATACCATCTGGACCTGGTGCTGAGTGTCGTGAAGAGGAGAGTGCATTGTCTAGCTCTGCCAGGGTGAAAAGGCGATTATAATCCTCAAGGTTGCCAGAAAGAAACGAGAATTCTTGAGATTCCACCTGGTTCTTAACTGTAAGAAACTCAGGGGAATAGTTGCCTGAGCTAGACACCTCAGCGAAAGCACTGCCTAAAGTATTCGCCACGTCAAATGTATCAACAACAGCTCCGGTAGGTGTTTTGAGACCGGCGATGGGCATATGGTTCGGTTTCCCAGCCACACGTCTTAACTTATCCCATACGACAGAGGAAGGTGTATGTCGATTAAAGGAACCCACGAATTTATTCCATGACATCTTTTTGCTATCCTTAATAACCCGCCTAGAATGTGCACGCATCCGTTTATAGTGTATCAGGTTATCCAGTGTAGGAAAACGCTGGAAAACCCGTAGAGCTCGTCTGCGAGCGCGAATAGCATCCCGACAGTCAGCGGTCCACCAAGGTACCGGAAATCGACGGCTGTAGCCAGTCGAACGCGGAATGGATTGCTCAGCAGCAGAAAGAATGGTCCCTGTAAGATGTTCGACCAAGTGGTTCACAGAATCGTGCTCTTCGTAGCTAAATTTAGCCAAGTGGGAGTACAGTTCCCAGCTGGCGTGGTCTAGGCGCCAACTAGGTAAACGGGTGGAACATACAACGGGTGTCAAGACACTAATACGACAAGGACAGTGGTCACTAGAATGCAAATCCGAGATGATATTCCAGCATAAGGTGACTGCCAGCTTAGGGGAACAAATTGCAATGTCAATGTGTGAAAAACTATGAAATGCGTCAGATAGAAAGGTGGGCTCTCCGGTGTTCAAGAGAGCAAGATTCTGACTATCCAAGAAGTCTTTAAGTAGCGTACCTCTCGCACAAGCCCGAGGGGAGCCCCAAAGAGGGTGATGGGCATTCACGTCGCCTACCAATAAAAAGGGTGGTGGCAACTGTGAAATGAGGTGTTCTAAGTCGCTGTGCGAGAGGTCCGCAGATGGAGGCAAATAGATACTGCAAATGGTGAATGAAGCGGAGGGTAGCTTAATGCTGACAGCAACGGACTGGATTGCAGATTGTATGGGTACGGAGTTGGCAAAAATATCATCTCGAATAAGCATCATAGTGCCCCCATGTGCCGGGACACCGTCCTCCGGGGATAAATCACATCGTACGGAGGAGTACTGCCTGATGGTAACGGTGTCCTGTGGACGGAGCTTCGTCTCTTGTAAACATACAGCCAAGGGTTCATGCTGGCGCAGCAACAAGTCAAGCTCTGGTCGATGTGGTCGAATTCCGCGTATGTTCCAATGGAGGATAGCCATTGAGTATATTATGGGATAAGTTTCAAATCGAAAGACGCTTCTGCAGATTGGGATTAGCTGGTCGGTTCAATTTGTTCTTCTTAGGCGTTGGGCTAGTACTATTTTCAGGAGCACGATCCTGCCGTTTCCGCACTGTCCCTCTGGCAGTGGCGGCAGAATCCTCCTGGTCCATCTCCTCCACAAGGGAGGTCCCTTTTTCAAGAGCAGTTTTAGGTCCAAGTAGTTCGAACCGATTGGATGTGCTGATCGGCGAAGACGGCCGTCGCCGATTCACGCCCTCCTCCCCAGATGACCCTTCAGAGGAGGATACACGTGTGGAGTTGCGTGAACTTTTCTTACCTTTAGATGACTTGGTAATAGATTGCACATTCTCTTTCAAGAAGTCTTGTCGTACATACTTGGTCTTAAACTGTTTTTCCGGGGCAGAAGACGTCGTGAATTTACCAACTTTAGTTCCAGAGGTCGAGGCTTTCGGTGACAACTGTGCAGGACTATTCTGTAAGCTAGCGGATTTGGCAGATGTCGATACCAACTTGGGTGTAGGTGCCGAAGGCTTTGGCAGCGCTTGGGCTAAAATAACCTTTTCCGCAATTGTAGCCCCGTTCATATCGCCGGTCTGTGTTGCGATTTCCCGACGCGGTACCGGTTTAGCTGCAACTGAGCTATAGGTACCGGACCTCGGGGCAGAGGGTTGGCGGAGTCGCAGGAGCTTCCGGGCTTCCAAGAAGGACACCTTCTCTTTCACCCGTATCTCCTGGATCGCTCGTTCCTCTGCAAAACGGGGGCAGTCTCGGGAACTAGATGGGTGTTCCCCGTTACAGTTCACACACGATGGAGCTGAAGCACAGGCCCCATCGTGGGAGATGTCACCGCAGTGGACGCAGATGGACTTGCCGGTACACAACTCACTAGTGTGACCAAAACGTTGGCATTTAAAGCACCTCAGCGGATTGGGTATATAAGGCCTAACTTCGATGGCTTCATACCCTGCTCTAATCTTTTGAGGCAGATCAACCCGATCAAAAGTAAGAAACAGGGTACGAGTAGGCAGGAATTCACCGTTGATCTTACGTTGTACCCGATAAACAGCTGAGACACCCTGAGTCGCTAGATTTTCTTGGATCTCCTCAATAGACAAACCGTCCAACGCGCGGGTTGTTACTACACCGCGGGAGGAGTTCAGCGACTTGTGCACCTCGACCTTCACTGGATAGCTGGCTAACATGGTGGCTTTGAGTATCCTTGCAGCTTGCGAGGCGGAGTTGGCTTCGACAAGAAGTGTACCATTGCGAGCTCGAACGCAGGATTTAACAGGACCAGCAATGGCATCGAGACCCTTTTGGATAGTAAAAGGGCTCACCGTCAGGAACTTCTTACCTTCCTCTGTCCTATGAATAACCAAGTAGCGAGGACCACATGACTCGACTACTTCCTTTCCAACGTCTTTATTAAGGGGTTTTTGTTTTGGTGCCATAGAAAAAATGGTATAAATTCATCCCCCAGTGCTCCCCACCCACCACGGAGCCCAACGAGGGGTCACCCCACTGGGGTGACAGGGCTACACAGGGGATATAGCGGGCTCGCCGTCCCACTCACCCTGGAGTTCGGTGTAATACCTAGTCCTGGCCGATTGACTAGGGGTGGGTTAGTCCCTAGCCTCCCGTTTAGGCAAATCAGAAACCAAAGCGGTGTATTAGGCTGCGCACCCTCCCCAGTTACTGAAAGACAGAAGCCCAGGCTCAGGTACGCAACCCTCAACCAACCAGGATATTCCTCTTCACCGACACGGGTCTCCACGCACGGCCTACACGTGGGTGGGCATTTTGACCTTCTGGCTCCCTCACCACTCTGAGGTTGCCCACAGAGGGAGTCAAGGTGGCTCGGGACCCCGGGTGCGCCTAACCCGTACCTACCGTAGTAGGCCCCTGGGGGGGCTAAACCGTAAGAAATGGACAAAAACTTAGCACACAAAAAAAATGTAGAGCACATTAAAACACACACTTTATGTTGCATACATTTTTTTCGAGGAGTTGATCGTTTTTGAGATATTCCTTGTTTTTGGTTTCAGCTTTGAAAAACTTGTACTTTTCTCATACAGGAATTTGTCAACTCGTGTCCATACACAGGAAATTCAGTGACCTAGTAACCAGCTTTTGACTTCACTTTAACACTCCCATATTTCGCTTCTACTTACAAGGAAACAAGTAATAAGACTATTTCGGCTAATTTTTTCTCAATTAGCTTGAAGTAAATAGAAAAATAAGCTTATTAACAATAATTTGTTACAAGGAAGTAGAGAAAGTCATGTGAATGGAACACATCAGATTTTTTTTTTCAGGAGTATGGTAATTGCATACATTCAATAGTATGCTGGTATTTCATATTATTATTATTACTATTATTATTTCGTATATTACATTTCTTACGGTAGCTTTTAAGAGCTAGTACCATGTATTGCTGTTCTGCACGTTTATCATTTAATCATTTATGAACTTGATACTTCAGGCTTATAAACTATCTTAATTTTTCAATGATTATCCTAAGTATATAAACCATAAAAATCAACTTCATATGCGAGTTTGTTAAATGTATGTGGAAACTTTTATCTTACTCAAGCAACATTTCTGCATGTGTCTAGCATGCTTTTGTTCCTAAACCGTTCATCATATGCATGGCATCCAATCTCTTTTGGATAGTAAAAATCTGATGTGTTTCATTCGCATGACTTTATCTTCTCTACAAACTGTTTTTACAAAAGATTACTCTTCTATACACTCCATGTTAATTAACTGTTTCTTGAGCACATTTTATTTCTGCTCTTTTACCTGGAGCAGAGAAGGTATTTGTTGAAATATGTATAGAAAAGAAATCATAGTTTAACTGGTGAATATAGTATATCACACAATCATTATTAACATTCAGTTGAAGCTGAAAGTATTTATTAATTGGGATATACACACATACATATGTCACAAAGTAGTAGGAACTCGGCACGTTAAGTTTACATATAAACCCCCATTCCGTACCTATGTAGGATACGACTGTTACGGCTGACTAAAGGCTAAATGTGCCGTAACACGCCGGTTAACTAGGAAGCACTTCATCATGATGACGTAATGCATACGTTATGGCGCTTCTTCACAAATTAACGTTGTGAAATCGATTCAGAGCATCAGGTGTCCCGGGTTCTCACATCACGACTGCCAACACCTCGGGTCCTGAAACATTACTCTTCAAACTAACGCTATTGTATATAGCCGGAGGGAATTTTTCACTGCGAGGCATGGAATGATTCCTGTGCCACGCTGGGAATTCAATCTCCTTCTGATATGAGCTCGTGGCATATATTTATTGTGCAATTTTCTCGCCATATATATATTTTACACGTAGTATTGCTTTTTTATATCTTTAATTAATTTATTTATTTATACTCTCAAGAGTCTTTAACTCTTTAGTACTGGCACAGGGTGTTGTGGCACCTCACGCTGTAAAACGCAGCTCGTCAGGAAGGTTTAAACACTTTTTCAATTACCCTATTTTTTGAATTACCTTAAATGCATAGTCTGGAATGGTCCCAGCACCCCATTTAGGCATCTTCTGGTAATACTTGTTATAACTGTTAGCTATGTATTTTCTTTATAATTTAATCCATTGTGTAATGCATTGAAAAGCAATAATGTTTTAACACATTGTTGCCGTAATTTGTACATTACGATCATTGCACTCTTCGTAAGAACAAAAGTGAGCTTTCTCAAGAATTTATGAATGTGAAGAAATGAGGATTGAATAGAAGTTTGTTTGGATTTCAAAAATATGAAACAGTCGTCTCCTATGTACCAAAAAAGCATAAAACATGTTTTCTTTCATAAATGCATTTCAATGACAAAACTGATGCCACATCCGGACAGAAAGAAATCTGAGATAATCACTACGTATACTCTCATTACATCAGAAGTTAACACATTGGATGAAATATATCCAACGTATTTGGTGGCAAGAAAAATAGACAATGGCCTGCAGTTATATTTTTTTTTTTTTTATTTGGACACAAGTGGCAAAATACCCAAGTTATACATATATATTCAAGAAATTATCTAAGCAATACTACTGTGAGGGGAGAGTTTCATCGTGAAATTGCTGTTGGACTAATTAAGTCGACCATCCATAAAAGGGCATCACTGACTTGTCTCTCAACAGTATCAAGAGGAAGGTATAGAAGATGACAGAGGGGGGAAGGTGAGAATCCAGGATCTTCAGCTAAAGTAACAAAGCAAAATGCATTACTTCAAGGAAGGAAAGAATAAAACAAAGTCTGGAAGATGTGTGAAATTCCTAGAAGTAAAAGATATATATATATATATATATATATATATATATATATATATATATATATATATATATATATAAAGCGTTTTTGTGTGCATTGCAGAAGGTAAATGTCTTTCTCATATGATTGCTATTTTCGATGACTATTACAATGAACGAGGTTCCTAAAACAAAATTAATTTGTGTTTCTTGCATATAATAGTGATGTCTTGTAACAAAAAAGTAATAATTAAAGAACTCTGTTTATTTCTGGGTAAAATACACCAATATTTGTTTTTTTCGTTTCGTTCATGTAACAAAGCTTTCTGTATCCTATTTTTTTACATAAAGTAAGCGTGTGTGTGTGTGTGTGTGTGTGTGTAGTTAAGCACTGTCGTTACCGTTGGATGCACACAGTGTCTTTAAGGGTTATATGTAGATAAACTTACATGTAATTGGTAGTTTTAACGTTTGACAAACATAGCTGTATCCGATTCTAACAGAAGCAACACAAAAACTATCGTCCATTTTATACCTGTTAGATCTGAATTTAATACCTACATTTAGACATCAAAAGAATGAAAAGGAAAACAGTATACACTTCCACATAATTTCTAGAGTAATGCATATGGCGTTGCTGTACGACGACTGGTTTACATTACAGATAAACTTAACGCTAAGCAAGAATAGACATTTACAAATGAAGCTAGGTGATAAACCAATTCCATTTAATGTAGTGTGTTAAGTACGTTACGTCACGTCACGTCGCGTTGCGTAACAGTAATCCCCGGGTTTAGACCAGATAGTCATATCAGGCTAGAGTAATGTAATAATCCTCCTAGAAACGTGGGAAAACACCAAATAGGTAGGTATTAACGATAAGGATTAGTTAACCATCCTCGCCCAAAAGTGGTTATTCTTGAGAGTTGACTGTGATTTATTACTTTCTCTACCATGCACATAGCAGAGAAAAGGTGCTGCATTGCACCCAAAAACTTGATACCTAGAGTTCACCAGAAATGCAAGTTCTGAGGCACCTTGAATCAAAAAATTATTTTTATAAAAATGTCCGTGTATATCTGTGAACAAGACAATTCAAAAACGAAAAGGTGTACAAATACCAAATTTGGCATTTAAGTTCAGTAACTTTCAATGATTCAACATGAAGATGAACATCAAACATCCCAGTCCCAAATACCCCTTACAAGGTACACTTTCCAAATTCCTTATTTTCTCAAAAATGGTTCCGATTATTTTGATTAAATACCACACGTTCAAAATATTTGTCAAAATGTATATCTTGAATTCGGAAGGAATTTTTTATAATCTTAAACGTTAAGCGATAGACAAAAACGCACTGCCCAAGAAATGTAAAACTCTTTAAAACACACAATTTATTTCAAATAACCTTTTTGTGCATAAACAATTTCCGAGATATCTGTTATTAATGCAGACTTTATTTGTTTAAACTCCTGTTCATTTGTTTTTCGCAATTATATGGAAAGCGTAGACAAAAGACAAAATTAAATGGTCCAGTTCTTAGAACATTTGACTATCTAAATATTTATTTATAACGAAATGTGTAACACAGCTATTTCGGCAAAGTCTTGATCAAGATTAAGTAGATAGAAAATAAGCTTACTTGAGAATTATGTGTGTGCCCACTAATAAACGATGGTGGATAGAGCAAATCATTCGAAAGCAACAATAAGATTTTTTAATACGCAGAAAGAACAAAGGACACAACAGTTTACGTGATTTAAGGAGAATTTTCTTTGTTTTTTTTTTATTATAATTGTTTAGACTGGAGTCTAGACTAATGTTTTTGGGATATGTGTATGATCCACTTTCTGCCCCTCCCCCCTTAAAATGAAATCTTTTCTTCTTGCAGAGAGAATATATATCCTGTATTGACATTCAACTGTTCCAGTAGCTCCCCTTTAAACAAAGGGATTGCAAAGAAGCTTGTCAATTACTACCCACTACAATACAAAACGTTCCCGATTTACTGGTTTGAAGTGTAATGTGTCCATATGGGGAGCCCTTGAGAGTTCGTGTTTTATTTAAACTTTAAGCAAGCTTCACACCCCTACTCCAGCCATGTAGACGTGTGAAGCGTCAACATCTCTGGATGGTCTATTTCCGCCCGTTGTTCTTGCCTACGGCATCACAATCAGTGAATGCTGATGATCCATGAATTTAAATAATTATTGCTAATGGTTCTTCATTCTGTGGTTTCGTGCCGTTGGGTCCCCCCGAGAGGCTTCTGACCCGCGTATTAGGGGGGCGGGGTCAGTCCTAAACACGGGGAGAGTAAGCCGACTATTAAGCCCAATGAAAATTTGGGACATTTCAGACAGGCATTTGTCAGTTATGAGGACTGGGGAAAACCCCCCAAGAGGAACGGTCCTGGTTGAATTTGGTCCTAGGACCTACAGCTTTAACGCTCGGTCATCTATTGCTCGACATTCGTCTTCTTAGGATAAGAGAAATCCCCGAAAACCCCCTTATGCGGATAACTCACTCTAACCGAGAATCAAACTCGGGGCCTCTTGAATGAGAGGCACACACGCTGCCTCCACACTGCAGAGTCGGGCAGTTTGGATTTACTTAAATGTACGAGTGCATAGCTCTGTATAAAATAAATATAAATCCATAAAATATGGACTGCAAAACTTAATTGTAGTAATTATACAACTGCACATTTGAGGATGCAGCATAGGTGTGTATGCTTATTTTGCACTACTAATGCATTATGACCAAAATAACTGACAAAGCGATATCCGGTACTTAGGTGAGAGATGTGTGCTGCATATTGACAGCGAGCCCAGTGAAAGTAGTTTATAAGTAAAACTTGTGTTGTCCATTATCCTCTACCTCATGGCACTGAAGGTTCCTCTCCATTTGTACTTCCGGTTGTTTAGATTTAGATGATCAAAAAAAAAAAAAAAAATGGTTCATGAATAGTGAAAAGATTCAACGGATTTGTATCTTGAACCTAAATGCCACCTGTCTCTAGCCATTTCAAGCAGAACAAAAAGTACTCGAATGCAACAAGAAAAATAAAGATAAAAAGAAAAAGAAATAAAATATTCTAATAAGCAAACCAACGGAGAGAAAATGCTCATTTTAACCGAACAAATCAAGTACCATAAATATAGCTTACGATGTTTAATATTTTGCTTTTTATAAGTTTTATGCTTTTAGAAAAATTATTTTTAAATTTTCAATATTTTTAAAAAGCGTATTCTGAAAATTAACTTACGTGCGTTTAATAGAGACAACTTTCTTTTTTGAGTGTGTGCTTTTGTTAATATGTAACATAAATATTATACAAACAGTAGATAATACATACATATCCATATTCACCTCTTTAAAAGGTAATATTTTTAAAACAAACACATACATTTAACAAATGTAACCAATGTTATAAATGATGAAATTCGGAAATACAAAAGACCTAAAGTATCCAAACTAAATATATAAACTATGACAATTTTTCTTTGAAAATATTAAAAATTGAGTTGCACTATAAACAGGATTAAAGAGGATGAACAGACGATATCTAACGCGTCCCACAAAATTAGCACATAAACACGGGAAATTATAGTGAACAATAGAAGAAGCTGAAATAAAGTTATATATATATATAATTTTTTTAATTGAGCTGGAACACAAAGGCAAGTAAATGAAACACAAATGTTTCGCCATTACTAATCATTCATATATTTTGGAACTCCTTATTAATAGAGAAGTCGTATCCAAAATTAGGCCCTGTGTTTTAAATGTCGACTCTACTATACTCTCTACTGAAACATGTGGGAAGCTATTATTTCCAAAGCATATCTTCTAGAAAATTCAAGATTCCAAACATTTAAATTACTCTTTATTAAAATGTCATTGGGCCTTACAAACCCGTAACCGCTGCACATGTGTGAGTGACTTGCTTTAAATCTTAAGCAAAGCAGAACTTGTGTGGTCGGCTGCGTTTACTTAGTTCTATTGCCATTGTCGCAGGTGTTCGAGAAGACCAGAGGCATTATCTCAACGCCTTGGAATGCGACACCTAGGCGCAATGGGCACATGCTAGAAGGTTAGCTATTTCTGGAAATTTCTATCCGCGTCATTGACAGCTACAAAAAGGATAGTGGCAAGCCAGGACAGTCATTTCCTGACTGGGAGTTTTAGCGCGCATTTGCGTGAGAGATCAACCAATTGCCTACGCGTTGAAGTGATAAGACAATTGTAACTGCAGAAATGTTGTGAAAACAGTGTAATAAAAAAATAATTAATTAAAATATTTTTAAACTTTTAAGTTATTTAAGTCATCCACAATCGACTAGCTCCGATTAAATATAAAGGTTTTACAAAGTTGTTAGCTTAAGGGCTTGAGTTTGTTTAAGGTGCAATAAGTATATTTAAAAATATTTTATTGCTCAAAATGGTGTAATATTACCAAAAATTTCTTAAGACAAATATTCTGAGCGGCTGTCACAGCCGCAATTTCACCATTTATTGCAGAGAAAAACAGGAGACAATATTGATTTCGTCGACTACTGCTACATAAAAGTTTTCCCCTTTGACCTGTTTAATCTAAATGGAAACCCTGAAAGAAAAAACAAAGAGAACAGAATAAAAATGTTAAAGCAAACGCATTGCTCAGATTTTAGCATTTATAGGATAAAATTTAGACCACGAATATCAACAATTTCAATTTTCCCTGATATGAATTAGCTTCGAGATGCAGAACACCAGACGTCGTTCATTTTCTTTTTCTGCTTTCTGCCGTTCATATCAAGCACATACAACTAACTGCTTTTGAAGTATGGTTTCAAGCTCTGGAGTAGAAGAATAATTATCATCACATGGTTTGGGACTGTACAATATATACCATGTCACAGGAGTTCAGTAGCGAGCGTTCATTAATAGTTCCTTTAACCATTTATCAATATAGTACGGTCTATTCAAGAATAACCTAGCATAAATTAAGCTCTCAAGTGGCAACCAATGCGTTCGGAATCCGGAATTGATAGCTCTGAAAGGAAGGAGTTCAGAGAAAAACCCTGGAAAAATCTCATCTCGACAGCTTGATGTAGAGCCACAGCTTGTGGCGAGATGTGGTGCATCAATCAACCCATCGTAATGGATGAGGGTAGGAGGTGGTTCACTATGTAGAGTAGCACTTCAACTTTCCCAGACACCAGGAAGGAGCCTGCAGCTCTCTGGATGGCAAATAATTGTACAAGAAGGCATTAGCACCAAAGATTATCGATGCTGGACATATGAGACGGAGGGTAAAAAAATCATTTTCCGTAGTCAGAGAGAAATCTGGTCCATTCTCGGACACTCAATCACAGGGAAGTGATGCGTTACGGACGTCACAATGGTGCAGATCGATCACGCCATCTTTACCGGAGGCAATTTTTTTGTTCCTTCCACGAAAAGAATAGGATTGGGCCGTGTAATAGTGATCCAAGTTCTTCTGCTTTTATTCGAGACTGGATTTGAAAATAACGGCCGTTGATACCATCTGATGAATTAGAAAAAGATGTGATGTGATATTATATGGCTTCCGCAACTCACTATAAATAGCTTTCTTTTTCTACTAAAAGCTTACTTTTTCCATGTTAATCGAGGTGGGCTTTTCAGAAATGAGTTCAAAACACATCATTTAAGATTAAATGAGGGATACCTACAGGAGGCTGAAGAGATAATCAATCTTTCAAACTCAGTTCGTTATATGCGGAGTTTTGAAATTCCATACTGATTACACTAAATCGAGGAACAAAAGATTGGCGAAATAGATATATGATAAGTGCTGGAAAATTCAAAAAAATAACATTTCATGTTGGAACTGGTTATTTTAGTTATTCCGCTTGCTTGCTCGCTTTCTCATACGATCGCCCGTATCTTTTTTAAAATAAGTTTTGGGTGGAATGCAATACTTCTAAGTTTAGGCAAGTGGCAACAGTAAAAATTGTTCTGCCCGATGCCGATGACAGTCAGGAGATACAGCAGAGAAATGGCGTATTACCATGTAGCTGCTCATTGAGCGGTAGGCAAACTCACGGGAGAGAAAGCCGAGACGCTTGTTTTCAATGTTTTTGAGTATATATCGCAGCTCAATCTGCGACATCAATGTGACAATATCCCCTTGTTAAGACACCTTCTGCAAAAACATTTTTTCCTTTAAGCCATGTATCCTTCGCGCTCTCTCTCTCTCTCTCTCTCTCTCTCTCTCTCTCACTGTAGAGTGCTGAAATCACAGAACAGCAATAAAACACGTTTTCACCGCATTGGCAGATATGTACAAACAAGTGTCTCTGGCGCTGGATCTCTTTAAGGCTGTGTAATCTTTTGCAGGAATAGGACATGTAGTAGAACTCACTTTAATCAATCATTTATAGGAAATTGCCAATATTATCACTTCACGAAACTCGAAATATGAATTGGCAATTCAATTGATAATTATTTTAATGGTTATTAGCTAGCTTTCACTCTCAAATTTAATCAAGTTCTTTCATGTACTATTGTAGATTTTGAAATGCAAAAGAATCAAGTTAAGACGTAGGTTTTTCTTTCTCAGTTTACCCTCCTCGTATGTAGGACATACACACCCCAGGACTTATAAGCCAGAGCCTGGGGTCAGACGCGTTTGGAGGAGCAGAGGCTCTGGATGAGAGAAGCCATGCTGGTATGAAAGTGAGGAAGTGGATGCCAGGATAGAAGATTATAGAGCAATTGATGGACTGAATGGCGGGGGAAATCGGAGCAAACTCACCCAGGTATCGCTTAGCCCACCGCAAATGCGGTTCCCTGGATCAAATACCGGCCAGCGAAGTGAAAGGCGAGCGGCCTAACCGTTCGGTCACGACGCCACCGCAGGATTGATTGACGGTTACTCTTTAAGGGGCTCAACTAAAAGTTATCAGCGCCTTTATGAAACAAATCGTGGCAAAAGCCAGAGATAAAGATCAATAAAATATCATAAATATAAATATGAACAAAAGCTAAATATACATTTCAATGTACCTACTGATATAAAGGTAATCACGACAAAAGTCATAGATAGGTGAAGATAGAAACATGATGCGAAAACAGGCATAGAAATAACTAAATCCTCAATTGAAAACTTATCTGTGACAAATATTTTAAAATCCTATCTACCGCTCGTCTACCGTAAGCCAGGAACTCTGCAAGACATCGGCAGTTGCAAGATGAGCACACAACACGACAAAGCTTCTCTACATAGCAAACAGACAGGAGCAGATTCCCTGTTAAGAAGGTAAAATTGCAGTGGCCAATGCGCAAACGAGCCAATATCACTTCCTCCCGTCGAGATTGACGAGAGGAAGTTATCCAGTTTATTGGAAGGTCCTTCCTTCACTAATCTAAGCTTGTTTCCGCGTAGAGCTGACCATTTTTCATGCTAGCACGAAAGTACTGTTCTGCACACAACAAAGTCGTCCGATGTTACATAACACATTTTAGTACTGAACTCTGTGGTTGCCGTCTTTGCTGTCAAAGCCGCCAGTTCATTCCCCGGCAGGCCAACGTGTCTACAAATCCATGAACACTCCACATTAACACCGGAAGCATGTAAAGCGTGGAGGCATCCTGGAATCGCTGCACGATAGGATAGGCTTATGAAACTATAATATGATGTATATTATCGTGGATTAGTGAAACCAAAATTGTATAACTGTGTAGTACTTTGAATTTTTGCATTATGTAAATTAATTTCTTCAAAATTATTACCCATAAATGCCCTCTACATTTAGCAACGCTGTTTGTAATACTTCAACCGGAATAACGCCCACATTCTCAGTAAAATTGCATTTAAGTTCTACAAGGAATAGTAAAGCTTTTGAATAAGTGTTGTTATTCAGTTATAAAGGAATTCGGGTAATTTCAGGTCAAACAATTATGCATTTTTTCTTTTTCTACGAGTAGAGTAAGTACGGGAAGCATTTCAATCCACCTAAATGTTTGATGTCGAGATTTCATCGGAAACATGTACTTTAAGTCCCGTAAATTCATATTGCCTGAAGTGTTACAACCACATGACTTTCTTTACCATCTATTATAGAGCTGGTTATACAAACTATTCTCACGAAGGCTTATTTTTCTGTCCGCTTAATTTAATCGACATAAACCTGTGCAGAAACAGCTGCATTATACATTTAGATACAGGTAATAAAGGGAGTGGCGATAATCAAAGTGATCACGTTCTGGCTTCTCACCCAGAGGTCCAGGTTGGAGCTATTCCTAGAAAATTTATGATTCACTCAGAGGTTCCGGGTTCGATTCCTAGCTGGAGATATTCCAGAAAAGTTTAAGACATGCATTTTATTGTAATATAAATATCTTTAATATACGCGCTATTTTAATAAAAATCGTTAGATATTTTCAGAAAATCGAACATTCCGAAAAAGTAGCTTGGGGTGGGAGGATTTTTTTTCTGAAAATTTTGTCGCATCCTTGAAATTATTTAACTGGCTTTTAGTTTATTATGTTGTTCACAGACATAAACACAAATGTTTGGGCCCAGGGGCCTCAAACATGTAATTCCAGTGAAACATTTACTGCAATTTTTGGGTGGATTACAGTAGGTACTTCCCTTACTTACTAACGTTAATAGAGTAGCTAAAAATTAAACGCTTAAAATTCTATCCTGATTTTATCCCAAAACATTCCAAACTTTTTATTTAAACATCACATATTTACGCAAGTTGAAGCGTGACATAACATTGTGATATTCACAGCATTTTCAAATAAATGAGTATTCCCTTGAGAGGTTTCAAACACAGAACGGGTAATCATTAACAAGCGCAATAAATATTTAAACTTATTATCTTCCTAATTAAGTCCATTATTTAATCACAAACTAATGTAATGATATTTCAATATTCCATATGTGCCACAGAGTTGCCATTTTAATTTCAAGTAATGATATCAATTGCGAACTATCCCAAATAACTGCGGTCACTTTGTACATCCTGGATTTCGATTTTAACATTTCATTATGTATAACCTTTCCTGCTTTGGGCGAATCGAAATACAACATGCGTTCTCTCTTTAGCGAGCGAGGAGTCAGGGATAGAAAGGTGATCGAGAAAAGGGAAAGAAAGAAGGAAGGAAGAACGGACGGCCGGGAATATCCCAGTGGCGTACAATCCTGAACTTATGGAGGGACCAGTAAATAATTAATCGGAAGTTTCCTGTTTCACATTAAGTCCAATATCATCAAAGCAAATGCAGGATTAGGAATGGGCTTTCCGACCTTTATCCAAAGTTTGTACTACTTTAAGTTGGGATTCTGGAGCGCACTTTCCAACTATACCAACTGTGTGCGATTCAGCGAAAACCTTGTTGAGTAAATATATCAAGCTATGCAATGAATTATGCAGAAAATCTCATTTAAAGTTAAGTTGTGTTTAGAGTAAAAAAAGAAGAAGAAAAAAAAACAGGATTAGAAAAAATTGTCAGGTGTGGCAGGAATACGGGTCCTCCACAGTCTCCATGTAGATGCTGTTACTACCAAGATCTTAAGGACATAAACCTTCTCTTCTGATTTAATGTTCCTATTACGATTACAGATCGATTTCAAGTACTCTAGGTATTCATCAAAATTGATTTTAAATATATCAAGTGCCTGTATTATCATATCTTGGCTTGGTGGCTTATTTGTCATAGGCCTATCGAATATTCTGATTCAACTTTCCAACCTTCACTCAACTACTGTCAACTAACAATTGTCAAACGGAACACTTTGAAATACGGTTTATCCAAGGTACTTTTTCTTATAGTGAGGTGATGGAAAATGCTCAAATAAACCATTACCTATGTAGTATACCATTTGGAACAAAGTGTAGTATAACATTTTAAACCGAATGGAATAATGCGCTATGCCAAATTGCTTATTCCTATTATTATTATTATTATTATTATTGAAGCACCATCAGTAACAATAACTGATACGCACATTAACAGTGCAACGTTCCATTCTTTCTTACCATTACTGAGTCTTCGTTAGTGGTAATAATGAGCAGGAACCGTAACAGCAACCAACTACTTGGATTCTGTATTTAATTGATCAGTTCTAAACCCAGTAATCATCAATGAAACGGTGCACAAGCAATTTTTATTAAACGTGGAATTATAATGGGATAGGACCTAAAGGAATACCTACATACAGACACCAGTTCGTTAGTACAATAGATAGAAAAGCGATACAAGGGGCGTGCAGTAAGTCCTTAGAAAAAGATAGAAGAACAAATTATTATTATTATTATTATTATTATATTATTAAATTTTCCACATAATCTATTTTAGCACGATACACTTTTCCCAGCGTTTCTCCAACTGTATTAAGCCTTCCAAAAAGTAGGATTTTGGAAAGTCCTCAAAATAGGCATCTGTTTGGGAGCAGTAGGTAGTAGGTAGCAGGTAGTAGTTAGCAGCAGGAGCAGAGCAGGAGCAGGAGCAGGAGCAGTAGTAGTAGAAGTAGTAGTAGTAGTAGTAGTAGTAGTAGTAGTAGTAGTAGTAGTAGTAGTAGTAGTAGTCGGTGTTAAGCCTTTCAAATAGAAGTGTTTAATCCCGCACGAAACTCTTCCCCCCTATCTTTCTAAATATGCACACTATTGATTTAATTGCCCATGGCAACGAAACCACATGATGGATATAGCTGAAACTTTAACTGCAATCTAGTACGAGACGACGGTTGTAAATACAAACTTTTTACGATGCTACGAGTGTAATTTCTTGGATTTTCGAAGGATTTGTTGAACGCCCCTCGTAATTCGAAGTTAAGAATGGCGGGCGCGTCTATATCGTCTCTCTTCCTCAATAACCGATATGTTGTGATGGCACCCTGGTCGGACAAGCAATTCACAATCTCCTCGTTAGAGGCACGATCCAAATAGGCATTATTCAGGACAATTATTCTGACACTTTCCTTATAACTGAAGAAAGGACTAATTCACATCTTTCATAGTCATTACTTAAATTCGTTGTCTCCTGGTATTCTATAAAACTTTATATTGCATTCTCGAAGTTTTCTTCTTTTTCGGGGTATCAGATGCACCACAGAGAAGATTCAGCGCAAAGGAGACAAACAAAATATGTAAATCCATATCATCTGGTCCGTGTCGGCCTTGGAGCATCTAGATCAGGTCCGAGATCTAAAAATAGTTAAGATACTGCCCAGAATGTGACATTACGCCCTACCCTGAAATTAGCTGCAATGGCTCCTAAGTTTAGGCATAGTCTCAAAAGAGTGGATTCTGGTTGTGATTCCTTAAACAGGTCACAGACAGCAGTATTCGTCAGGTCCCCGTATACATCCCAGCGACACATGACCGAAGAATCACCAGGAGGACCCAGCTTCTTTAGAGCTCATCGGTGCAAATGACTTGGACAGATCAGTATCTGGGAGTAAAGGGGAAGTGAAGAGGGTCCAATCAACACTTGTTCTAGATTTTCTAAGAAAGAAGTGGAAGCCTCACCCAAAACCTGGAGACTGGAAATACGGACAAAAAAGTTCACATTGGCAAGAGAGGATTTAATTATCCTAATGTACTAAAACTTGTGAAATATTAGAAAATATCCTAATATCAAGAGCGAATAAATGTGCGAAAGTACAAACGAAGATGAAGGTTGTCGATGAGAGGTTAGGGAAGGTGGGTACAACAAATTCCTACCTACAATGCAGGTCCTTGAGGGCGAAGAACGGGAATTATGTAAAATAATGCCAGTAACATTATTGTGGTAGCTTTTGTATAAATTTCTGCACTCAATTCCTTTAGTTTTAGTATCTTAGGGAAAAAAGCTCCCCTTTCCGAAACGCCAAAGCCATGGAGGGGTATACGATGAAGGAAATGTGACGATAGTATTAGTTAACAAAAATCACTTTCCTTCTGCTGGTTCCTAAATTTTCAAAGTTGTAGGACATAGCCATATTTATGGTCAGTGGACCAGTTCACAGATTTGGAAACTACTATACTGATGAACCAGTTGAAATGAGGTTACAAGAGCTTTTTGCTCAAATGCTACGAATCCCTAAAGGGGCGGCTTCCATGGAAAGCGCCTTCATCACTGTAACCGGAGGGGAGTTGCATAATGCATGTCTCAATGACGTCACTCAAATTATTCCTCTGACGCGGCTGAGCAATTGCATTTCTCTCCTGCGGATCAAGTTTCAAATCTTCATCCCAACTGTTAGCCGTAAGTTGCTCACAGATTAATAGTATGGGAGCTCGTGTTCCAACTTTCGGACTCAATAGCAGCTTTACTTAATGATTAGTTCACTGTAGGTATCAGTATTCATACGAACATTTAATATACAAAGCTTTTGACGTGCTTTACCCTCAGCTAGACAGAGCAAATTGCAGCATTTAAAAGTAGTGAAATATTTGAACAGTAATCCTTTCTACTTATCAAAATACCTAAAAATACTGCCTAAGGAGTGATTAAGATTTATAAGGGTGAATAAGTATGTTCAGCATCGCAGTTCTTTAGGCTGAAGAATAATACACATACAACGAAAGCTGGAATTCTGTCATTTTGCTTTCCTTCTGGTCCTAAAGACTGGCCCAAATACCATTATACGGTAATGTAACCCTGAATATTGTATTATAACATTATGCGATAAAACCCTCTTCTCAAGAAAAGAACAACGGCTCCGGTTGCTTGTATACTCACTAAGTGATGTTGATGTAATGATTATGAATCCGACGAAAGGCACCTTATAGCCGTCTTTAGATGACACTAATAATTACAAATACAGAAATTATCTGAGCTACTTTAATTCAACAAAAAATGTTTTGCCCTAAAACAATTATATTTTCGTTAAATACGTTACTCTAGTATTAATGCAATTTCAACATCAAACATTAAGAAGATGATAGAAATTAAAAAGAATCATAAAGAAAAAGATACGTATGATATAGTGGAGCAGTTAACAGTCCTTTGTTCGTCATCCGTCCGTGCACACACATAAAACAAACTCGCTAGTGGTTACAAGTAGGGAATTGAGATTGTGTGGTAGGATTTCGATAAAACAAAGTTTCGCCTCATTTCAGATTTATTTGAAATCGGTACAGAATTAAGGTAGATTTGATGGGACATCCTCCTACAAGCTTTCAGCCACGCAAAACAGTTTAAAAATTATACAAGAGTTTGAACAAAATGTGTCGATAAAATTCAAATTTAAAATAAGGGTAGTCAAAGATCAGCTAAATTTCTGAACCGAGGTTATTGCTGTTGAAAATTTGTTAATTAATACAATAATTCTAGAGATTCTGACGTGTGTGTGTGCGCGTGCGCGTGCATGTGTATGTGTGTGTGTGTGTGCGCGCGTAAAATAAATAAATATATATATATATATATATATATATATATATATATATATATAAACGTTATTTTCTTCAAGCCGGCGGTAATAAGTATAGCGTTCAACTTATTTTCTTAGCCATGAAACGGCTTACAATCATAAAGATATCCTGACCAATCACTAAAATATTGTTGTGCATTTAATAAAGTCCATCCCAAACAGTTGCTAATTTTGTAATGGTTTATGCTCGTGTTCGCTCGAAGAGTAGTTTTGCTTTATTTAGCATGTAATGATTTACAAGCTTTTAACCCTTATCTGCTGGACCTTACCACACCTTTTATTTTGCTGCAATGAATTGGGATTTATTTATTAAAATATTTCATGTTCATGGACATGCGTCCGGAAATGCCAGATTTAAAGATATCCACATAAATTAAAAGCATTACAAATAAGCAACATCTTTCAGAATCGCTAGATTACAAAAAACACAACAAAAAATCAAAACAAACATTAAATTCTAATCATACTACATACATCACAGTAATATTCCCACACATGCAGGTAGGCGTAAAAGGCATCTTCTTATGTGATGGAATGACATCGGTTTTGCTGGTAGTTTTAAATGTGCGACGAGAACACAAGCGAAGACGTAATGTTAGCACACACGAAACTAATATTTATTAAATTAATATGTTTGAAATCGAGAAATAGTCAATTATTCGGGAGAGTCTGCTAAAAACACACTATAAGGGATTTCCTAAAATGTCTACTAAATACTGAAATGCAACACAAAAATGTTGCGAACGTATCTAAAATATAAACGCTATGTAATTTAAGAGCCTGTTCATTTCTGCGAGCGTTTTTCCAAGCTAGCTTTACATCATTAAAGCCAGTCCCAATATACCACATTCCTTCTAGAAAGACCATAGGCACCAACGTAAAACGAAGTTTATATATTTTATTTGCAATTGAGTAATAAGATCCACATACAACTATTCTAAACAGCTCAACTTGAACAAGATGTTCAATGCTAGCGCAAACCACATAATAGACAGGATTCGTCAATAGCTGTTTGCAAGCGAAACTTCATTAAAGAGTTCATTGTTTTTCTCCTTGCTTTCAAGTAAGAGTGATAATAACAAACTGAGGGAGAAATCGAAGACCGAACTTTTATGGATTTGAAAAACAACAAACAAATAGAAAAGGGAAAGCAAAATGTAAACAACATAGCGGAAAACGCGCAAACAAATATAGGCGCGGAAAATGCACCACATCAAGAAATTTACATTCTGTTTGATCTTGCTGTTTGGGTATTCTTTGATGCTTTAGAAAACAGATGAAGTTGTTTACATATTCTGCTGGATAACAAACGAGCGTCGCATTTTCTCTGCTCTACATGGATGAGGGAAATAAGAGATACAAATATTCTTTTCAAAGAATAAGGGGTTAACCCTTAAATGTTACTCTGTCTTTTTTTTTTTTTTTTCTCTCTAGTTAGATATTTTTTGTTCTATACGCGGAACTACGTACCACTAATATAAAAATCTTAAAATGGTATATATTTGTGTTTCACTAATACTAAATGTGTACTTAGTGTACATATTATGAAATAAAGTGGGAAATATCGCGCTGTATTAAACTCGATGTTCTGGTTTGGATTGTTTGTTTTAGAAAATGGCAAGAGAGCAGAGGGAAAACTGGATTAGTACCTACAAGGAAATGACAATCTTTTTGTTACACGATCACTTAATTTCAATTATTAGGTATAGCTATTGAAATTCGTTGCTGTTGGTGGTGGTGTGGCAGTAACAATAGTAGTAAGAAAGCAAGCAAGTACCTATTCTGCTTGGCACATTCCCAAACTTGGTACGCCAAATACGCTTTAGATATAAACAATAAAATACATACCTATATTTAGTAATTGCAATCTTTGTTCTAGCCAATTTTAAGATGCCGGGAAGAATTAAATAGACTAAAAAGTATACTTGGGGAGAGAGTCCATTTAACATTTACGTTTTAACCTGTGGCGTAGCGTGGTATATGGATCAGGAAGTCTAATTATTAAAAACAATCTCACGTTTCTATTCGCATGACTTTCTCTGCCTGTTCTACAAACGTCTTCCTTCTATTCTATACTAATCGCGTTAAGCATTAGTTTATTACTTAACTCGTTATAAGCAGAAGGGAACTAAGGGAATTCACTATACCAGAGCAATACACAATTATCATTGAAATTAGGCTCTTTGCATGGCATGCAGTAAAACAAAAGAAATACGGACGATTTCTTGTTTGAGAACAGTATAATTATTTTAAAGTTGAAACCAATAACAAGGCATGCCTCTGAAACTGTTAGCCCCGACAAAAATGTGGACATAAATTGTGTGTTTTGAAGATATCTATATTTTTTGTGTAATACGTTTTGTCTCTATGCAAGAGTCATTCAGAATAAAGACATTTCAGAGTTATTCACAGAAAATTAAAAAAAAAAAAGTGTATGTCATATAAAATCGTTAGCCATTTTTTTAATTTATTTATTTTTTTAAATCTAGGTGTCGCATCCTTGAGAGTAGTAGAATACTAAGTTTGATACTTAACGTTTTTTGTTTGTTTGTTTTGAGTTATGCTATCCACGCACACACACACACACTGATCTTTTTATAAAATAGTTCTTTTTTTTATTCAGAGGATATATATTTCCAGTGAACGTTTGGTAATTTCTCGGTGTCGAATATTTGGGTGGAATATGTACAATACCTTCTCTATCTACTATAAACATTGCACATACGTGCTAGGTAAAAACAAAGGACAGGGAGTTCGAGCGAACACTGTAATTAAAGCAAACTAAGTATCCAAAGCATACTGTAAATGTGGATTGGGTTTCCTATCTGCGTTCTGTCTAACATCCGTATTACCAAAGAATCGTTATTCAATAGTTTCCATCACACTGGGAAGGTAGCTTTGACAGTTGCGACTTCTCTAATATCAGAGAAACAAAATAACCTCTTTTCTAATTCTGTTGTTCGTCGTCAATGAGCTGATGTGCAAATTAAGTTCTTCTGTATATCAGGAGAAGTAGCACGGAAAGAAGTGGCCTTTGAAAGAAATATAAATTTCGTTATTCATTAAAGTTCCTCTTTCAGATAGTTCAGCATTCTCAATATTGCCATGAAATAGAGTCCTTTGTTTTCCCAAAGTCGGCCCCCCGCGGTCTACAGGGCAACATGCTAGCCTCTGGTTCCCAAGGCCGCGGGTTCAAACCCGGAGGAGGGCGATGGATTTTTTTCGGGCGTAAAATCCTTAGCTTGATTTCCTTCAGAAGGGAAGTAAAGCCGCTGGTCCCGTGTCGTAGATTTACGATACATAAAAGAACCTCAAGATCAATAAAGAGGTCTCTAAGCAAAATTAAGCGATGTTTCACGCCCAATATGGAAATATACGCTAAGAACCGCAGCAGTTAAAGAACGTCCATAAATAAAACTCAAATATCATTTTACACTTTTGCCCCCCCCCCTCCAAAAACGAGAGCTTGTATAAAATGTGCCAGTGTTGCCTTTTTCAATGTTTACCTTTTTTTTTAGCCTTACTTACATACTATACTGTTCAATGCTTACTTTAAAGTAGAAGGTTACGTGTAAAATATGTTTTGGCACTTTTTTGTTCTGTGGCTCATAGTGACGCACGCTGATCTCATTTACTTGGTATAAGTTTCTTTACGTAATCACACAATTATCAAACAAAATGCTGCATATTGTAATTTAATAAGTTCGCAAGCTAAAAGTTCGAATATAACTTCCACTGTTAAAACATTGAATAAGTTCACTTTAGGCCACCGTAACATCATCAAGCAGGGTCGTATATTCTGCCCTATTCCGCTGCGCGCTCACATCGTTTGACGAAATTAAATGTGCCATAAAGAAAAGGAATATTTATCTGGACTTCCTCCACGACTGGCGTGATTCGCTGAACAGTATTTCATGGAAGAACCGTTGTTCAAATCACTCTTCTCAATAAGATAACATTAAGAGAATTAATGCAGAAGAAAACTGTGTGCTAAGGTAAACTGTTAAGGTTTGTAATACCCATTGACGCTTAGCAAATGCCTTTTCAGCCGAATGTAAATGATCGTTTAATTTAAAAACAAAGCATTTTCACTATAGCTTATTGAAATAGACTAAAACCAGTACTTTTACAAATAGAATTCAAAGAAACCACGAGATTCAGTAAAATTAAAAATGCTGCTTCGTGTCACAGATATATAACTGAGTGTACTTATAAAATTATATTAAATGTACATGACAGAATATAATGGGTCTTCTTATTACAACACTGTCTTGCAACATCTTCATAACAGTGCATTTTCATTGCTGAAACAATCGTCTGCGTCTACAGTCAGTTCTGCAATCTTAAACCTTAGGTATCTATGTTGTGGTGATAAGATGTATTCGGCTAAAGATAAAATTCTTATTTATCACTATGAACCATCAACTCTTATCTCCAGCTCAAGCTACCCTCTCACATCACCGTACAACTTACACATCATGTGATATTTTTAACACTGGTAATAAAACTGCCTTTGGAACAATAATACCAACTAAAACACAAGTAAAAGATTTAACAAACTACTCTTTTTTATCTTTCCATTTATAAGTGGTTTTAACTGCAATGGTATATCGGTGGTCTTTTACTTTGAAAGACACTCCTATCGGCAATGGTATTATCTCGTATACATTTCTCTTGCATTTCTTTGGGTTTTATACATTAGATCATGCTCCTAGTCCCTAAATTGAATTGTAATCGGCACTTCGTGTAATATACAAAAATTACAACCACTGAAAATAATGATTTCCCAAATATCAGTTCTATCGAAATGTAAATACCAAAGCCTGCTTAAACATTATGTGCTCAATTTCTTTTGTTGTTAATTTTTTAAAGTTAATTTCAATAAGTAAGTATTTCGGTCATACTTAAGATGATACAAGGCTATTTTTACTTTCTCTAGCCGGTATGTACAATGTGCATAGTGGATGGAGAAGGTACCTATTGTATTCCACCCAAAAATTCGATGTAAATCGGATTTCACTGGAAATGTTTTGAGGTCCCCTAGTCCAAAAAAATCACTTTTAGAAAAAGGTACGCGGGTGTGCGCGCGTGTGGACAACATAGCTCAAAAAAGGAAAATATATTTGGTATTTAAGTTGTGTCTTCCAAGGATGCGACACAATTTTCAAGAACCCCCCCCCCCCCGCCACCACAAACTACCCTTTACATGGACTTTTTTGAAAAATTTGTTTTTCTCAAAAATATATCTTAACGATTTTGATTGAAATACCACATATTGCAGACATTTACATCACAAATAAAATATATATTTTGAATTTTCTGGGAAAAACCTGCGCAGATCTCTTTATTCTGGACGCATTTTGCAGAATTTTGCATGATGGCTAAACCCTAAGAGTCAGACAAAAATTACATAAAAATGTATATTTCATTAAAACACACAATTTATGTCATACAAGTTTTTTCTGTAGAATCGACCTTTTTCGAGATTATTCTTTGTTATTTGTTGCAATTTTAAACTATTTTTAACTTTGCTCAAACGGGAGGTTACGTTTCCTTTAATTTCTCGTTTTACTGTAGGCAATGCTAAGTGAACTGAGCTTCAATTGTTTCACAAATGACCAGCTTTTAAAATTTATTTAGCCTAATGTATTCTCTTATTTGCCTTCTACAATGCCTCATTTTCGACGTTGATCCGGGTCTGCAAACGGGAAGTTCTAGTGGCGGGCTGGCAGGCAGCTGTTTGCCGGCGGAGCCCGGATCAACGTCGAAAATAAGGCACTGTACTTACAAGGAAGCAAGTAGTAGATAAAAGAATATTTTTTGCAAGGAAAGTTGATTGTGTAACAGCTAGAGAAAGCCATGTGAGTGGAATACATCAACCATTTTAAATGGGACATGTAATATGCAAGACTTCACAAACATTGCTCGGTCGATTTCATGCATGAAAAGTCCCCAACCCCAAAAGCGCATCCTTCTGAAACAATATTAATTTGTGAAGTATTGCCTACTGAAAGGGCACGTTCTGACATCGCTTGCATTGCTGCACCTGCCATATTGTGCAGAGAAAATCACATGATTAGTTGACTACACATCAGACTACCCTCCCCAATATTTTAGGGTCGTTTCTTGAAGTGTATGTCAATAATTACTCCCGATCGCGTTTAACACACATTTGACCGTTTGAAGTTCTGACCAATGTTAACTTAACATTTTGTATACTTATTGAAACGAAGAGATACATTTTCTCGTTCTTCTAGACTGTTAAGATTTTCTAACAGAAGCATAACTTGTTTGCTTAATCGTGTGGAAGTTTACAGCATGGGTGTTCCGTAATATCTCAGAACATCACAGCGGAACACCTCCCGCTGTTCGACATTCAGGGACTGACAGACCATGGAGGCGTCAACGAAGTGTGCAACCTCCTAGGCTTGATTTGAGAAGACAGATGTTCGACGTTGCACAGATTGCCAATTTAAAGAACGTGTTCACAGTGATGACAACAAGCAAAGTCCAGGCACACTGGAATAGACCTGACAGATATTGCACGTACATTTCAAATAAACGTTTGTGATTTAATATAATTTGCTATCTGTACTTGTAACGTAGGGGTAATCTCATTTTTGACAAATTACTAAGTTGGGATAACCAGATACGAAGTGAAACATTCCCATAAAACAACATTAGAATTTTATTATTTATTTATTTTTATTGATCACGGTGAAAAACAGAAACATTACAAAAACCTGATGCTAATTATGAGGTTGGCTAGAAGTGCTCCTCTAATCAAATGGTCGGATATCTTAATTATTGTTGTCTACTAACAGCTAACATACCTTCTACTGCGAATCCTATTTCTCCATTTACTATTTTATGGCTCATCTTTCAGCAAATCTTTTACCTTCAAATTCTCTGAAGTACCTTTTCCTGACACTTTCAGCAAGTTCCTTTTGAATCTTCACTAACACGCGTTTCAAATTCTGTAAATAGTTTTTTTTCTCACGTGGTTATAAGTTGTCACCCCTAAATACCACACACTACACTAAGAAGTAGGTTCAGTAATCTGTTTTTCAGTTCTTTTTATTTTCTCTACCGGAAATATTGTATTCCACACCAAAATTCGATATCGATATTTAACCACAGGTGTACATTTTGAAGCCTTCTGAATCTCAGAAAAGCACTATTAGAAAACAATCATGCCGTCGCATGTATGTATTTAAGAAAAAGAAAATTTCGATAAAAACCAAATTTCAGTTGCTGTCAATATACAACATAATTTAAGCATTCAAACCAAAATTTGTAAGTATTCCTTATATGGAAAATTTTATTTTTCATTTACTCAAATCGCCCTAACAACTTATATTAAAATGCAACATATTTGAAATATCAATAAGAAATTATCATGTATCTTGGATTTATCGTGAATATACTGTGAAATGTCTTCATATTAACTAAATTTCGTATAACCGGGAAAGCGTAAATGATAAACTATATACGTATTTTACTTTCCCGCCTCGGTAGTGTTCTACTTCACATTCAATGGGTCCCGAGTTCGAATTTCATTTAGGTTGAGTTACCGGAATAAGGGGTTTCTAGCAGTTTTCCCTTATTCTGACGCATTCGGGCCGAGATGGAGGATGCAGCGGTCGGGCGGTTGGCCAAGGTCCCTTGTGGACTGTCGTGCCATGGATTTATGTTGTTTCCCCTTATTCTGAGAAGACATAGTGAAGAAGTTGAGTAACATTAAGCTCCATGGACCCCAAGATCATTTCAGCATTATTTAACCGATTTCACTGATTGTCCAATATGACCAGGCAGGTTAAAGGATGTTAAAACTAAAATAAATAAACAAATAAAAATAAATAAAAAAAGAATGGCTTTCTTTTCTTGTGTTGAACATTTTCAACTGAATCCATGTTGAGATACTTTTCCAAGCTTGTCCCCTGAAATGGATTCTTCTTTCTTTCCATTGCAAGATTTTTTTATAGCAGGACAGAATAACCAATTGTTACTTTCTCACATTACAATGTATGGGCAAAATAATAGATTTTTAGGGCTATTATAGTACAAACTAGATGCGACTTTCTCATGAGTGGAAAAGTCGTGTGGAAAGTGTCCAAATCACATTTATTGTTCAGGTATGTAGAGAAAGCTTCCATAGTTATGCTGATTCCAAGCGCTTCTGCTATTTGTTATGCCATAAAACAATTGCTTGCATTGTACGTTTAACCGTTGTCTAGAGAAATAAAATTTTATTAGTAGTCGTTGATATGTCAATCCGATAAATATTTTGCTGACGATGAGACACAGAAGGTCTGAAACTTTCTAAAATGTCGAACATTTGTACGAATTCCAAACAGTGCGTTCCTATAATTTTGCGATTTTTTTTCCCCCCTCACTAAAAATAATGGGTCCACGCAAGAACCGCCACAACAGTGGTAGGAAAATAGTGATTTTACAGTAACAGTTCCGGGCCTTCCAATTTAACTACTAAATTCCAAACAATCATTCCAAAATATCAAACACACCCACAAGAATGTATTTATAAACATAACAGCAAAATGCTTTTGGTTCACAGACAGATTACAATTTTTTTTTTAAAAAATATTCGGACGTGGAGCAAATACTGTAGAAAACGTAGCTTCAAGTACTTTAATTTCCGTTATTTTAAGTAACTTTTTTTTCATCTTGTAATGTTCACTACCGAAATGTCTTTTGTGTCAAAACGCAATTCTTCAATGTCACCC
This sequence comes from Hymenopus coronatus, assembly GCA_030762935.1. Taxonomy (NCBI): domain Eukaryota; kingdom Metazoa; phylum Arthropoda; class Insecta; order Mantodea; family Hymenopodidae; genus Hymenopus; species Hymenopus coronatus. Next base: position 149,684,848 of record CM060882.1, on the reverse strand, counting down.
TTGTAGCCCTCCATGGTGAAAAGGTTACCATGCTAACTTCATATATCCAAGGTTGCGAGGACGACGGCACAGGACGACGGCTCCTTAGCATGGCTTCCTTCGGAAGGGAAGTAAAACCGTTGGTTCCGTGCCGTAGATTTACGGCAAGTAAAAGAACCTCAAGCCTGATAAAAGAAGCATCTGAGCAAAATTAAGCGGTCTTTCATGCACAGTGTAGAATGGGATACTGAGAACCACAGCAGTTAAAGAGCCGCAAGAGCGTCCACAAATAAAACGTCATTTGTTCCCCTCCCTTCTTTTCTCCATTCCTCCCTACATTGAAGAATTCGTAAGTATTTAGCATACTAAGCAGGAATTTATATTAAAGGTATTCATGTCCAACATCGCGGCAACTGTCCTGAATAATGCTAATCATGTCTGGTTAATTGGCTTGTACGTGCATTGCAACAGTTCCATATAATTGAACTTCCTTGACCACAAGATTTGTAAGAGGATTCTGAAAGCAGTACACAAGTGACGGTTCCAAGGTCCCAGAAACTTCCAACTGTTATAATTAAGGCAATGCATTCTAAAGGTTTTTTCTTTCTTTTGTTTGTTCTTATTTTTATTTTGTTGGGGTTGTATTATTTTTCTACCCCCCTCCCTTAACTAAAGATAGAACACTGTTTTTTGAGGTACACAAATTCTGAAGGAAAATAGAAAAACCTTCTTCGCTCTTAAAGAAAGCGATAGCTCGAGAAAAGAAAGAAAATAACCCATTCTCCTACCATTTTTGTACACTTGAACTCACTCTTTAGGAAGTGAATTTTACTACCTTTCTTTTCTTTTCATATATACGTCTATCTAACATAATGTGTGGGACTAGTCTGATTTTCACACAATACGCCTGTGATAATTTTACTTGCTGTAAAACGGTAGCTACTGGCACTTTAAGGGCAGCAACACGCATTTTCGTAATAAAGTAATGTTATTCCATACTTTGCACTTAAGAGTAATTGCTATCGACCAGTAGGAGCTTCGCGCCCAACAGTAAATTTCTCGTATCGGGACTCCTGCATTTAAAAGTTTTTCTACTGATTGATATATAACTACCTCACCTTACCTTCCAGAAAATAAAATCTAAAAGTGGTAGCTGCTAACAAATTCAACTTTTACTCGCTTATCTCCTGAGTGAACAATCTTCACATTTTAGTTTCCTCAGCAATAAGTAACAGTTTAACTTAATGCCTATTGGGATATAATGAATGATCTGTCAACATGCCAGCAAAATCAGCACTTTTACCCGGTCTGAGCACTTGTGCAGAACATGCTGTGCACATTTAACTATATTTAACTATAGTTAAAACTATAGTAACATTTTGACTATAGGTGAGAGAATAAATTTATCGTTTCCGAATTTCAGTACTAACCTACGTTTTCACTTGCACCACCATTTCAATAGGTAGAGTGAATACTGTATTCCATCAATTATTCTTAAACAAAATTTCGCTGGTTTTGAGGCTCAGTGAACCCAAAGGGTATTTTTAGAGAATGGTGCGCGAACGAGCGTGTGTTTTTGAGCATGCTAGAAACCGAAACTCTCAAACATTCCAAGTTTTATTCTTCAGTAGAACACTGTTTCAGTGAAAATTTATAGAAAATTCCCCTACTGTAAATAACGCTTTAATGAATCGATATTGATTACAAAACATGTTATAGAAACGTTCTTCCCCATCGACATCTTTTTGCCCTATTCTATGCATTTTCGCTCTTCTAAGTGATTTTTATTTCGCTATTTACACGCTATAATGGTCAAAGTTTTCAATAAATGCAGGGCGGGACAGACCAGCACATCTCAAGTAGCTCCTCCAGAACCTCCTCACGAGACAGAGGACGGGTACATTCCAAAGGTAAGACACTTTTGCTAAGAATCTTCTTGGTATTTATTTTTCAAGTTAGTGAATGAAAATGAAGTTATTGCATACTATCCGTCATTATTTATTTCAATCTGTTAAATACAATATGAAGGCACAGTAATACGTACTAAAATAACAATAAAATCAATTTTAAATAAGTATATTAAACGGCGTTCTTACACACTCACAAAATGAAACACCGTGTTTTGTTAAGCAGCAGGAAAGCTCTAGAATATACATGGAAACACTTGGAATAATGAACACTCGCAACTCACTGCAATAATATTTATCCAGGAAACATAAGAGCAACTCAACCTGTTTTGATTTATAGCAGCGTTCGTCTCTTCTCCCTCAGGCTTCTCTCACAGCGTAATGTCTGCATTTTTTTTAAGTTGGTAATACCAAATAAGGGTTACACTAGCAGCTTACATTCACAATGTTTGCATACTTTACCTAAGGCCCATAAATGACTATAGCTTCAGGGCTAAGGTAAACAACATCCACGAGTTGGCCACGGTCAAGAGGCCAGTGATGAGACTGATTCGTTCTGTTATTACTTGCACATTCCTAGTAACAAGAGTGTTTATACTTTTATGTAATGATATGCTTGTAATGATTTAACTGCACCAAATCACTTATATTCTGAACTAAATATTGTAACCAAATACCTAATGACTAAAGCTATTGCCATCAGCGATGGTTTAAGGGATACTTTACAGCCGGTCCATAAGCGCATTAAAATACCATCACTTAAGATAATGGAACACTCAAAAGAAACAAATATTGAATATATTGTAAGAATAAAATGGTTAGAAACCTTATTTAACAGAAAGTGTATATTTTAAACAGCACTACATTTTCTGGTATAAGCTATGAAATTATTGCACGCATGTTTTACAACAATAAATAACTTTTTATATAAAATGCAATTTAGGTTGTGAGGTATGAAAATTGCTATTTATTTGACTCCTCGGTTTTGAATTATTTTCATGCTTTTCACATACAGTTCGCTTTCTAAAATTTCTTACTTTTTGATTCAATATTTCCTATAAAATCCTGATATTGAAATTTTGTATGGAATATCATACTCATCTACCTAAGCAAGTGTTAGAGACTGTAAAATGCTTTTTCGACGAGTGTTTTTTATCCGTTCTCACTCATGTTATCATCATGTTGAAACTCTCGCGCTCCATGCGTTTTGCATGTTTACTCAGATTTTAATTAAATATATTAGGTATTCTTCAACTACTGATGTAGGTACATACTTATTGCTGCATATGATTAGAGTAACATGCAATATAATACTTGATAGTGAATTTTAGCACTTAAATCTTTCCGTCTGTGCATCCCTTTATTTGTTAACATTTAATTCATGAATCATTCAAATATAACTCTTCCGGCGCAAGCAGGCATCTCACCTCCATCCGTTGACTGACTTGATCAGCGCTAGCGGGTGCGATGAATCGGTCAAGAATTTGCAAGGTCGACGTTAATAACCTTTTAAAGAGTTTAACTGTAATCAATATTAATATTCACTATTTATTGAAAATAATAGCATAGGATACACAGCGTTAAGTCTTTTGCAGTCCCTTCTTCTACAAGGATGCAAATATTGCACTATTGTGCCTATGCTTGCCCATGCGAGCAAAAGCAAGACGTGCCTAAACACTAGATTGTAGGATGTTCAAATTGTCTTAAAAGTTTCCGAGGATACAAGTAACATTACCTTGAAAAAAATGTATCATACTTTCCAAGAATCAGTCTGAGGATTTGCAGTGAAGTAACTTGAAGGAAACTATTTAATTAACAGCCATCACTTTTAGATTCAATTTTCTGAAACATAAGCGCTTAAATGGGAATTTTATCACTTTCTCTGCTTTAGGTACTTGGCACTGAAGACATTATATCCATCATCAAATTTGAAGTTCAGATTTTACCAGAAGCACTACCTATACGATCTATGGCCTACCGAATCAAAAATATAAGAAAATAAGGAAGAAAGAAAAAGTTGAGAGAGAGAAATAGGGAAAGTATTGTATTTCCAAATTCTTCAAGAATTGATAATGAATATTAATTAAAAAGTTGTGCTTATTTGTTTTCAATATTTTTGGTTCATAATTATTCTTATTCACTACTGACATATTAAATACATTAGCTTCACATAAAAGAAAATCTTAACGTACGATAGTCTTTTACAGCTCCCAGATAAGTGGATCGGTGAAGAATATGTACTATTTTTCGATAGTTAAAATAACAATACATGTAATTAATTAATCACGTCACTACACCTCTTTTTATAAGGCTTTGTCATGAAAACTGCTGAAATTCACAGAAATCACAAAGGAATTCGTGTAGCTTTCGATCATTAAACAAATACGAGCAGATCCATTCAATAGAGACAGAATCCATTATTTCATAAGGATTATGCTCTGCCTTGAGGTGGTTGTGAAACAAGGTGGCATGAAGGTTACGTCATCAGTTCGGGAGTTAGTGCACCTCGGGGCTGTATACACGCCACCATTTTGTTTACAGATCAGATGCTTTGTTTACTACAGACAAAAGTCAACAACCTATCATGACGTGCTGTGGTACAGCTTTGCAACTGAATGTTTTATCTGTATTTACATTGAAGGAACCAAGTTCTGTCATCCCCCGATTTACTCGTTATTGTATACATATTTTTAACAATGCTTATATCGCAGCACAATCCTTCTAGAATAAAGGTTTCTAATAAAAGAACAGAAATGGCAGTGTCCTTAAAAGTATTCATGTTCTCGAGATTGTTTATTAGCTAGCAGAATGAAAAAATTCTCAGATAAAATTTTCAAAATATTTGAAAAGGTTACAAAACATTTTTTAAAGAACTATATTAACATACATATAAAAGAATTGGGTTACAGGCGCGTTTTTCTTACCGTTAGGCGGTCTTTTTTGCTTTCAGATATATAGCAATATTTCCTTCTTAAAACTTGTTTTACAATGATACCCATTTCGCGGATAATTATATTTGTATTCAATTCATTTGCATTTAACATGGAGAGACATAAGTTTTGTGCAACTCTGAAAATGTGATTGAAGTATAATTCACAAGGCGGAGGACAATTAAAGAAAAATATAAAAAAGCAGGGATTTTCTTTATTACTTTCTCTTCACATACTATATACACAGTATTCCACCCAAAAATTCCATGTCGAGATATCGCCGGAATTATAAGTTGTAAGGCATAAAATGTCCGTGTGTGTGTGTGTGTGTGTGTGTGTGTGTGGGGGGGGGGGCCGGGCAGCATAGCTCAAAGAATAAATGACAAATACTTAACTTGGTAATTAAGTTTAGTATCTTTCAAGGATGCGACACGAAGATTTTCAAGAAAATCTCTCCACCCCAAAATATTCTTTACCTGGAAAACAAATTGAAAAGTTTGTTTTTCTGAAAAATGGCTCTAACGATTTTGATTAAAATACCGTATATTTAAGATATTTACATCACAAATAAAATGTATATCTTGAATTATCTAGGAATAGCTTCTGATGAACTGTTCATTCTGAATGAAATGTTTGATAACTTTTAAACCATACGAAAAATACAAAAACTTATTACAGGAAAATGTAGTTTTATTGTAGAGTTGACCGTTTCCGAGATTATCCTCATTATGGGTTTCAATTTTGAACTACAACTTTTCTCAAACAACACTTTTCGTTTCATCTCTCTTCTGTTTTACTGGCAATGGTAAACGAACCGAACTTCAATTATTCACATATCGACGCTTTAAATAAATACTATCGCTTTAGCCTAGAGTTTTCCCTTATTTCCCTTCAGCTTAGAAGGAAGCAAGTAATAAGGCAATTTCTGCTAATGTCTATCTCAATTAGAATGATATACATAAAAGAGTAATCTTTTGTAAGAATAGTCTGTTTGCAGAACCAGTAGAGAAATTCATATGAATGGATTACATGAACAGACATGAAATGATACAATTAAATAACTGAATATTTGAGTACAATTATGCCAAATAAAATAATATAGAGAAAGATGGGTTAATTATCTGTATCGTTTGTCAAGAAAAAAGAAGCCTTAAATTATAGACCTCAAGGACGAAGATTAATAAGATCGCAGCAACAGATAGACCAGAAACCGTGAGTGAAGAAAACATTGGTGAGTTTGTGTATAAATGGCGCTTATCCCCCGACTGCCGTTTTAATTCTACAATTCTATTAATTTATCATTCCGTCAGATTAAACTCTGCTTTGTTAAATGTATGCAAATCAATTTTGAAAATGCGACATCTATGTACAACAGTTGAATATTGTGTGTAAATCTCCAAACATACGAAGCGAAAAGCAATAAAATAAACAGCCCTGAGGATACAGATGTACACAATAGGAAAACAATTTGTGGAGCATCTTCCTATTATAAGGAGATCGGTGCCAAGCCGTTACCAAGAAACACAGCATGGATACATGTTATACAAGCACGGTAGCTTTAAAGGTGTTTATGACTAACGATCGGACGAAGTCAATATGTAGGCTGGGGCAAAGGCAGTTTTGTAGTTTAAAAAGTATGGAGCTGCATCCCCTGGGGAATTTATTCCCAATTCTGTAGTATGAAAAATGTGCTTTCCAGGGAAAAAATCACCGTGCTCAACGTCGCGCTGGGAATACTTTTTCTCGCTGGGTATTTACAAACTAAAATGGAATATCTCTAATCAAATATGTTATTCCTTGTCAAGACAAATTTTAATCCAAACGTTTAGCAAATTAATTTCATATACTTGTTAGTTCTCATTTCTTCGTATAAGTTATCTATCAGACTTTGCTTTAAGAATGTCTAGTTTATTTAAGAGTGCAGTCTGGCTGCAGAGTGCATGATGAGGCAGTACTGTTTAAGCAGTTCGCATTAAAGCTAAGTTATCAAATAAGGAAGGTAATTACAACATATTTTGATCCGAAGGTATAGAGATGGTATACACTATACAGTACCGGAAGAAGAGAAACTCATGTGAATTGTTCTCTCTGTAGGGCCCAGAACCAAGTCAACACTTCAATTTCTGAGGGATCGTCTTCCATGGTGTATCTAGTGGTTACCATACTAGCCTGATATATCAAAGATCGCGGGTTCAAACTCACGGAGAGCGATGGAGTTTTTAGGATGTAAAAATCTTTAACATGGCTACCTTCGGAAGGGAAGTAAAGCCGTTGGTCCCGTGTCGTAGATTTATGCCACGTAGAAGAACCTCAAGCATAATAAAGAGGCCTCTGAGGAAACATAAGCGGTCTTTCACGCCCAACATAGAATGGGACGCTGAGAACCACATCAGTTAAAAGAGCATTCATACATAAATCCCGATTTCCATTTTCTGAGGGTTTAGTGCCTTGGAATTCCATGTCTAGTAATAAAATAACATCATTCCCCTTCAGATACGACATTTATGCATATAAACAATATTTTTTTTGTACAAACTCTCCTGTCTCTAGTTGTAGCACGTGTTCGAAGTAAGCAAGTACACTTCCTGTGGGACCTGTGCTTGCATATTTCCAAGGTCGTCTTTGAATGTTTTATTTAGGAGTTTTCTTCGTCATTAGAATATATGTTAGGAAGCTTCAGCACGTTTGCTCCGACCTCATTTGAGATTTCAGTTTTTATTAATTACTTTTTAATATGTATGACATGCAACACTGAACATGTAAAATTACTTGGCGCGTCACACTTCCTGTGTTTCCTTCGTTCAAGGTCTCCAGCTCCAACGCAGAGCATAAAGTATTTACCGCGATCCTTTACCATCATGAATGGAGGTTAGGAGCACGTTGGACGCTACTGGCAGGCACGGAAGATGCGGACAGGATAGGTAAATGTCTACTTAAGGCGAGATCGCTGAGAGCTGAGAAGGCTGATAAAAGGGAGAGGGGGGCGATAAGAAGAGATAAAACGTGATTGTTATATATATATATATATATATATATATATATTATATGTCATCCTTTTCAGTCATTGCTTTGTTGTAGTGCTAGAATTGTGTGTATATATTTCTCTTATATGTATTTGTCTACTATAGGGCACATTAATACATCGGAATACGGTTTACTTACGGTTGTAAATTTAAAATGCTGTATTTGAACATCTTTGTCCTTTTATTTTAGTGTTCAGTCTTCTTCTTTTTTTTTTTTTAATATAGTTATTGTTAACTATTTTCTATTTTGTGTAATGCAAAAACATGTATGGGCTGTGGAACAGTGCGATTGATGAAGATCAATGTATGCATACTGGTATTTCAATAACTACACTTATTTAACCATTCATTAGCATACCAAAGCGAACGTGAGAACGGCCGCACCCAGCAGACACAATTATCATGAGCTAAATGTGTATGTACTGTAATCTTATATCGCGTAATTAAGCAAATATAATTAGGGTTAAAATATAGCTATAACAACAACAACTTAGTGCAACTAGATTAATTACCATTAGTAAAATAATATGGTGCTAATCACTCCAATGTTTATAAATTCTTCACTAAATACTAAATAGTTTTAAGGCCCAGAGGACCATTTCTAAACGGATATCTGCTTTAACCATCCAGTTAGTTTGCGATTATTATTAGCACATTTATACAAATATTATAAAGAGAAAAAATGCGAGTATATGTGCATATATGCATGTGCACGTGCGCTAGTTAATTTCGGAAACCATTCAACTTATTTTGACAGTTCTTTCACCATTGAAAACAGCTTCTTCCCACGGAATTGGGCTATAAGACAGCTTTTAATTCAACTCCTATATGACTAAAAGGCTAAAAAGGATTTACAGTGAGGAGGAGATACTGTTGTTACATGGAAATAAGAGGCAGCACTGTGGAATGCCATGGCGCGGGAAACGTGAGAACCCAGAGAAAATATTTCCCTGGTCTGCTTTGCCCAACAGCACTGCCTGGATATTAGAATGTGAATATGTTGGAGACATAATATAAGCTGCGAATAAGGATTCGACTTTTCATTTCGAACGCAATGGAGTAGCAAATAGCTGTTGTTACTCCACAGAAAATGCACATATAAGACAAAATCCTCGACACTTCATTACAAGTATTATACAAAGATGATCACGATAAATTATTAGCAACAAAGAAAAAACAAAAGTTAGTAAAATAAACAACCGCATGTTCCAAAATCTAATTATGCTTATTTAAGAAAATTGTATTGTATTTCCTTTGGATGTTGTAATAATAGTTCATTAAGCTGAATGCCAAATACGGGCAATTATTTTAAGGGAGAAATGTGTGTCCATTACAGTATAAGAAATATCTCTAACTTATACATACATACCTATTATTAAAATCACTCAAATGCATTTGCAATGTGTTTAACCTAGTGAACTAAGAACGAGTTATCTTCAAAATCTCTAGTTTCGCCTTATGGGGTGATGGTGATGGTGTTTAAGGGCGCTCAACTGCCGAGGTCATAAGCGCCCTTATGATTAAAACTTGGCAATAGCCAGTAAGAAAATACCAAACAAAAAAGGAAACACAAATAAAAGAGCTAACACAGTTGAAACGGAAGTAACAGAAACGTCCAGCCCTCTAACCAGAGCTGGCTATAAAACTCCATCTAAAATCAACACATTAAAACCAAAAGAGTTTAAAAAACCGCTATCACACTAAAACGTCAAGGTAAAAGAAAGTTTTGCTAAAAATTTAAAAACCCTGTCCACTGCTCTTGGGTCATCTGCCAGGACCTCAGCAAGAGAGGCCGGCATGCCCATAGATGACCGAATGTGTGCCAGGTGACCACACTCCAGCAACACATGACGAACTGTCTGTGCCTCCCCACAGAGCGCACAGACAGGAGCAGATTCACGTTTAAAAAGATAACTGTGAGTAAAAATACAGTGGCCAATTCTTAGCCGAGCTAGTGCTACCTCCTCCCGGCGGAATAAACGAGAGGAGGTTACCCAGTTGACAGGGAGGTCCTTCACCTCTCGCAGCTTATTACCACGGAGAGCCGACCACTCCGCATGCCAAGTCGAAAAAACGGCTCTCCGTACAGCCACTCTAAAATCTTCTGCTGTTGAATGGGTAATCGTAACACTGGGCGCTGTGACTGCCGATTTCGCTGCCAAATCCGCCGTGTCATTCCCTGGCAAGCCAACGTGTCCAGGAATCCATGCGCACTCCACATTAAAACCAGAAGCGTGCAAAATGTGGAGAACGTCCTGGATGCGCTGCACCAAAGGATGGTAATTGTACAGCTCACGAATGCTCTGAAGGGCACTAAGGGAATCACTAAGAATAAGGCAGTCACCTAATTTTCGACGTCGAATATACAGAAGGGCTTGATAAATAGCATATAGCTCGGCAGAATATATAGATGTGCAACTAGGCAAACCGTAAGTAGAAGTTGCGGTGCCAGTTACAAAGGCACATCCAACACCGTCGGGGCTCTTACTACCATCGGTGTAAATACAAATACGGCCACTGTATTTGGATAAAAATTCTAAAAAGCAACGACGAATACTATCAAGAGGCGTAACAGATTTCCCGTAGAGCGTCATCCCGAGATCGACATGGGAGGTAGCGCGTAACCAAGGGGGGTGTATACTCTCTCCCTTGGATAACAGCCGAGGAATGTCAACATGGTGCTGGCGTAGAAGCTCACGGAAACGAAAACCTGCTGGCCTGGGGCTCAGAGAGCGGAGGCAGTATCGCTCGTGCAGCTCAGGGGAGAAAAACGCGTGATAAGTTGGATGCCCAGGCATACACTTCAGCCCACAGCCATAATTAGCAAGCAGGACATCACGCCGACAACGCAGAGGAGGTTCTCCCGATTCGGCGTAGAGGCTAACAACTGGGCTCGTTGGAAAAGCTCCAACGGCCACACGGATGCCCTGGTTATGGACTGTGTCTAACCTTCTGAGCACTGAAGGTCGAGCTGAAGAATACACAATGCTGCCATAGTCCAACTTCGAACGAATCACAGCACGATAAAGACTGAGCAATGTCGTCCGATCCGCACCCCAAGACTTGCCACTTAGTATCCGTAAAAGATTTAGAGAACGGTCACATCGTGCTCTAAGCTGTGCTATTTGTGGTGCCCAACAAAGTTTCCGATCGAAGATCAAACCAAGGAATCTCGCCTCGTCTGCGAAAGGAAGTAAATCTGGCCCGAGTCGAAGAGACGGCGGCATATGCCACTTACGGCGCCAGAAGTTAACGCAGACTGTCTTCTCAGCGGAGAAACGAAAACCGTGTTTCGAGCTCCATGCATAGAGATTGTCCAAACACCGCTGGAGACGGCGTTCCAAAAACGGTGTACGCTGAGAAGTACAGAAGATGGCAAAGTCGTCCACGAATAAACAGGAAGAGACACCTTGAGGCACACATAGTGATATGGAATTTATCGCAATAGCAAATAGAGTCACGCTGAGTACCGAGCCCTGCGGCACTCCGTTCTCTTGAATAAAATGGTTAGAAAAAACCGAACCCACCCTCACTCGAAAAACGCGGTCCCGCATAAACTCCTGAATGACCAACGGTAGGCGTCCACGTATGTTCCAGTTGTGCAGAGAACGCAATATTCCCGCCCGCCAACACGTGTCGTAGGCCTTCTCGAGGTCAAAAAATATCCCAACTGTGGGGCTGTTCTTAAGAAACCCGTCCATAATCTGAGTTGACAGAGCGACAAGGTGGTCAGCAGTTGAACGTCGTCGTCGAAAGCCACACTGGATGTTCGTCAGAAGATTGTGGGATTCCAGCCACCACACCAACCGTCCATTGATCATGCGTTCCATCACCTTGCAAACGCAACTGGTGAGGGAAATAGGACGGTAACTGGAAGGAAGATGGCGGTCCTTTCCAGGTTTAAGAATGGGTATGATGGTGGCCTCCCGCCACTTGTCTGGAAAAATGCCATCCACCCAGACACGATTATAGACCTCGAGTAGGAAATCTTTGCCATCAGGAGAGAGATGTTGCAACATTTGGACGTGGATACCATCTGGACCTGGTGCTGAGTGTCGTGAAGAGGAGAGTGCATTGTCTAGCTCTGCCAGGGTGAAAAGGCGATTATAATCCTCAAGGTTGCCAGAAAGAAACGAGAATTCTTGAGATTCCACCTGGTTCTTAACTGTAAGAAACTCAGGGGAATAGTTGCCTGAGCTAGACACCTCAGCGAAAGCACTGCCTAAAGTATTCGCCACGTCAAATGTATCAACAACAGCTCCGGTAGGTGTTTTGAGACCGGCGATGGGCATATGGTTCGGTTTCCCAGCCACACGTCTTAACTTATCCCATACGACAGAGGAAGGTGTATGTCGATTAAAGGAACCCACGAATTTATTCCATGACATCTTTTTGCTATCCTTAATAACCCGCCTAGAATGTGCACGCATCCGTTTATAGTGTATCAGGTTATCCAGTGTAGGAAAACGCTGGAAAACCCGTAGAGCTCGTCTGCGAGCGCGAATAGCATCCCGACAGTCAGCGGTCCACCAAGGTACCGGAAATCGACGGCTGTAGCCAGTCGAACGCGGAATGGATTGCTCAGCAGCAGAAAGAATGGTCCCTGTAAGATGTTCGACCAAGTGGTTCACAGAGTCGTGCTCTTCGTAGCTAAATTTAGCCAAGTGGGAGTACAGTTCCCAGCTGGCGTGGTCTAGGCGCCAACTAGGTAAACGGGTGGAACATACAACGGGTGTCAAGACACTAATACGACAAGGAAAGTGGTCACTAGAATGCAAATCCGAGATGATATTCCAGCATAAGGTGACTGCCAGCTGAGGGGAACAAATTGCAATGTCAATGTGTGAAAAACTATGAAATGCGTCAGATAGAAAGGTGGGCTCTCCGGTGTTCAAGAGAGCAAGATTCTGACTATCCAAGAAGTCTTTAAGTAGCGTACCTCTCGCACAAGCCCGAGGAGAGCCCCAAAGAGGGTGATGGGCATTCACGTCGCCTACCAATAAAAAGGGTGGTGGCAACTGTGAAATGAGGTGTTCTAGGTCGCTGTGCGAGAGGTCCGCAGATGGAGGCAAATAGATACTGCAAATGGTGAATGAAGCGGAGGGTAGCTTAATGCTGACAGCAACGGACTGGATTGCAGATTGTATGGGTACGGAGTTGGCAAAAATATCATCTCGAATAAGCATCATAGTGCCCCCATGTGCCGGGACACCGTCCTCCGGGGATAAATCACATCGTACGGAGGAGTACTGCCTGATGGTAACGGTGTCCTGTGGACGGAGCTTCGTCTCTTGTAAACATACAGCCAAGGGTTCATGCTGGCGCAGCAACAAGTCAAGCTCTGGTCGATGTGGTCGAATTCCGCGTATGTTCCAATGGAGGATAGCCATTGAGTATATTATGGGATAAGTTTCAAATCGAAAGACGCTTCTGCAGATTGGGATTAGCTGGTCGGTTCAATTTGTTCTTCTTAGGCGTTGGGCTAGTACTATTTTCAGGAGCACGATCCTGCCGTTTCCGCACTGTCCCTCTGGCAGTGGCGGCAGAATCCTCCTGGTCCATCTCCTCCACAAGGGAGGTCCCTTTTTCAAGAGCAGTTTTAGGTCCAAGTAGTTCGAACCGATTGGATGTGCTGATCGGCGAAGACGGCCGTCGCCGATTCACGCCCTCCTCCCCAGATGACCCTTCAGAGGAGGATACACGTGTGGAGTTGCGTGAACTTTTCTTACCTTTAGATGACTTGGTAATAGATTGCACATTCTCTTTCAAAAAGTCTTGTCGTACATACTTGGTCTTAAACTGTTTTTCTGGGGCAGAAGACGTCGTCAATTTAATAGCTTTAGTTCCGGAGGTCGAGGCTTTAGGTGACAAGTGTGCAGGACTATTCTGTAAGTTGGCGGATTTGGCAGATGTTGATACCAACTTCGGTGTAGGTGCCGAAGGCTTTGGCAGCGCTTGGGCTAAAATAACCTTTTCCGCAATTGTAGCCCCGTTCATATCGCCGGTCTGTGTTGCGATTTCCCGACGCGGTACCGGTTTAGCTGCAACTGAGCTATAGGTACCGGACCTCGGGGCAGAGGGTTGGCGGAGTCGCAGGAGCTTCCGGGCTTCCAAGAAGGACACCTTCTCTTTCACCCGTATCTCCTGGATCGCTCGTTCCTCTGCAAAACGGGGGCAGTCTCGGGAACTAGATGGGTGTTCCCCGTTACAGTTCACACACGATGGAGCTGAAGCACAGGCCCCATCGTGAGAGATGTCACCGCAGTGGACGCAGGTGGACTTGCCGGTACACAACTCACTTGTGTGACCAAAACGTTGGCATTTAAAGCACCTCAGCGGATTGGGTATATAAGGCCTAACTTCGATGGCTTCATACCCTGCTCTAATCTTTTGAGGCAGATCAACCCGATCAAAAGTAAGAAACAGGGTACGAGTAGGCAGGAATTCACCGTTGATCTTACGTTGTACCCGATAAACAGCTGAGACACCCTGAGTCGCAAGATTTTCTTTGATCTCCTCAATGGACAAACCGTCCAACGCGCGGGTTGTTATTACACCGCGGGAGGAGTTCAGCGACTTGTGCACCTCGACCTTCACTGGATAGCTGGCTAACATGGTGGCTTTAAGTATTCTTGCAGCTTGCGAGGCGGAGTTGGCTTCGACAAGAAGTGTACCATTGCGAGCTCGAACGCAGGATTTAACAGGACCAGCAATGGCATCGAGACCCTTTTGGATAGTAAAAGGGCTCACCGTAAGAAACTTCTTACCTTCCTCTGTCCTATGAATGACCAAGTAGCGAGGACCACATGACTCGACTACTTCCTTTCCAACGTCTTTATTAAGGGGTTTTTGTTTTGGTGCCATAGAAAAAATGGTATAAATTCATCCCCCAGTGCTCCCCACCCACCACGGAGCCCAACGAGGGGTCACCCCACTGGGATGACAGGGCTACACAGGGGATATAGCGGGCTCGCCGTCCCACTCACCCTGGAGTTCGGTGTAATACCTAGTCCTGGCCGATTGACTAGGGGTGGGTTAGTCCCTAGCCTCCCGTTTAGGCAAATCAGAAACCAAAGCGGTGTATTAGGCTGCGCACCCTCCCCAGTTACTGAAAGACAGAAGCCCAGGCTCAGGTACGCAACCCTCAACCAACCAGGATATTCCTCTTCACCGACACGGGTCTCCACGCACGGCCTACACGTGGGTGGGCATTTTGACCTTCTGGCTCCCTCACCACTCTGAGGTTGCCCACAGAGGGAGTCAAGGTGGCTCGGGACCCCGGGTGCGCCTAACCCGTACCTACCGTAGTAGGCCCCTGGGGGGAGTTTCGCCTTATTTCTTGTTAATACTGCACTAGGGATTTCTGTATTAGTGTACTTTATTAAATGTGCAACTACAGTGTCAAAGAGAAGGTAAACATAACGGTTTAAAATATCATTTATTGAGATTAGCTAAACTTACTCAATCATTCCCATAGTTTCTTGAATTCCCATAATTTCTACATTTGCAGGCTACAGATTTCCACAGCCTGGAGGATTGAGGAAAGGTTAAAGTAATCAGGAGTACCGATTTTATTATATTTCTTATCCTTTCGTGTGAGTATCGGGGAATTTTTATTAATATATTAATTTATTAGGAATATCTCGCAGCTTTATGGGAAATTTTTGAAAAGTAAAGTGGACGAGTTGATCGTACAATAGTTGCACAAGAAGCACGGAGAAAGTTAAATTGACTATCGTCATTCCAGGTTTAATGGACCATCGAGTAGGCCAACCACTAACATGTTTTATAGATTACTTTGTAAACAGAAAGAAAGTATACATTTGAAGCATGCAATTAGAGGAAGTTCTGAAAGTAAAGATATGGTGGTCGTTTAACAATTGCCGCTCTTTTATTGTTCCGATACAACGGCCTTAAGCTGCAATGATTAACTAAGCACCCTTTTATTTTGAAACATTTGCCTAACAGTAATGTTGTTAATTCGTATACAGCTGTCATTGGATCTGGTTTTTCTTTGGGTTTTACTCATTATATAAATTTACAATAAATTCTCATTCATGCTTACATATCCTGGTGAGAATAAGAGGAATAATCTAGCTGTTGAAAATCTATTACCCAGCATGCAATCGAACCCGTAACAACTTGCACAGCAGGTAGGGGCTCTGCCGACTGAGCTACGGGACAACCTTTGTTTTTATTTACGGAATTACAGCGGCATTTGCTCTTATAGCTGGCTTAAAGACGCGATAAAGAGAGAACAGGCAATAAAAGAGAAAAAGGGCATCTGGAGAAATGATATTAAGCTAAACATCGGCGGGCAGCGGTGGGTCTTGTGTTTATGGGTTGTGTCCCAATTCCCTTTACATCCCTCTGTACACGTGTTTTCCCCAAGTCCCACACAGAGTGCATGCTAAGTGGTTTGTTCACATAGTGCAAGTCAAGTTAGGCTTCGCCTTCTACATTCTGCGTAATGTGAGTTTCTTTCGCTCTGTTTGCCCAGGATCAGCATTAACCGAAATATTATTAGTGACAGAGTTTGTCGTGAGATGCGTGCTTACGAAAATGAAATTCTTTGCTAACACGCATCCGATCAGATTGGCGGTATTTATCAATTTTGCAGTGCACTAAATTCAAGTGTTCATTATGTTTTTGGATCATCACGTACCAAGTGTTATGAAAATCTTGGAAACATTCTTTTCCCACGGAGGCATACAGCACGATCTTCTAATGTAGGTACCTTCCGACACGCCTTCTCAAGAAAGAAGAGGAACACGGAAATTGAGAAAAAAACTCTTAATTCTATCAAACCGAGATTTGAACTCGGGACCCCTTGAATCTGAGACGGACTTCATACTCCCAATATTGATGCATCTGTGAACGATGGATCAGGTTTTTGGCACACACGTCTTGATCAGGTGCCGGAGGCTAAAAGCAATTGCCATTAGAGTTCTAGTTGTGTCATACATCTACACCAGCCTTCGTCAGTGAAATACTGACGGTTTACATTATCAAACTATTTAAAAAGTATCAGGAATGAACCTACAGTTGAATAATTTATCGTAATTAAAGGTCTTAGGGGGTGATATTTTAAAGGAGGCTCGACTTCTTTTTACTGTTGAAACAGTAACGGCATGTATAGAATATCCGCGTTATCACTTACCCACACATCTTGCTAAATGTTAATGCTTTTGACTGATGTTATCTTTGGCCTGATGGCATTCCCATTGCAGTTTTCGTGATCATAGAACTTAAGATGTTATGTACGTGTGACGAATAGAGGTAGGTATTTATGCGCAACCAAATCTCTTCTCACACACCGTAAATCGCTAGGAGTTCTAGACAAAGTTAAATTTTATGTTGATTCATTTATATAAACATTGTACGTGTCTCGTATAACTTTGTTTGCCCATTTCAGCTTTACGTACTTATCGGTTTGTTGTTGTTTTTTTTTTTTTTTTTTTTTTTTAACAGAACTAGCTTAAGCTATGCAATATGAGCTTGGCTACATGCATACTATGGAAAACAAAACAAATGTCATGGTGCTATTTCTCGTGAATTTATATAGCGGAAAAAGAATTGCACGATGTACTTTATAGATGCCGGATAATAGTTCAAACTCGAAAAACTTTTAAAGTGTAAACCAATAATTCGAAACGGCTGATGCTTCACAACGTTAGATATATGAAATATACTGTAAACTCCAATAGGCTGTGTTTTTTGTTTTGTTTTGTTTTGTTTTCTTTTCTTTTTAATTTCTTTATATGGTCTATGGCAATGTCTACCAGTTATATTACAATATTCAGAATGAAGCCTTAACGGCTGCAAATAGAAAACGCAGACTTTACTAATGATGCAATCAAACTATTGGTACCATAACATTTTTACATAAAAGAGAGTTTGAGTGGGGGAGTTTTCTTGAAAATCTTCGCCTGGCATACTTAATGCCTAGCTGATGCTCTCAAATTTATTTTAAAGTGTGGGGATAACTATAATAAACCTTTTCCCGTCCGAAATTACAACACGCTTAAATATTGTTTTAAATGTCCCTTCGACAAATGTTCACAATCTCGCAAACACAATAGTACTGTTCTAAACTTCAGTCCCTGTTTTCCTATAATCATTTGCTAAACTTTGCAGTGTGGGAAAACGCTACCCGCATGCCTCCTCAGCAACACAGCAAGGTGATGAATACTCGGTTTAAAACTCAACCACCACACAATTGTCCTAAACTCCCCTTCTCTCCAATGCACAGGCTCTGCAGCCGTAAAACCTTATCACTCTCCGTTCAATGTATATTTTAAAACGCGAATTTTAATATACTTCACTAGAAAATTCCAAATTATGCTAAATCTATGGGAGATAAAACTATCACCGTGAGATAAGCCGTGATTTCCTGCTGAAATGTGCACATTGTGAAGCTTAAGAATTTTTGCAAAAATGTGACCAAAATGTGGCTGGTATAAACCGCGTCAAAAAACGCCGCGAACGGAGGTTATGGCATAAGAATAACTGCTTCACAGGTAAGCGCAGCTGTTCGCCATGATGTAGTTGTGACCAGTTTTCTGATATTACTGCATATTAACATATATCTGGCGAAATGTGAATAAAGTAATAGCTAAAGAAAATAAATTCAATCACACGACTTCCTTCACCCATTACCATAGTTTTCTGAGAAACTATTCACTAAAACCTTACTTTTAAGTTCGTTCGCTTTGTCCGTCCGTAAAATGAAGCGATTTCGTAATCAATGAAAGTTAAATAGCCGAGATTTTACATCGAGATTCAATGAAATTTATCAACAAATTTCAAATCTGGTTCAAATCGGTGCAAAATTGAGGGAGGTTAGATGGAAAAATTAAAATTCTCTTTTTAATTTTTAAGCAAACAGCACATTTACGGTATTGGAACCTTGTGGATAAGAAATCAATGTTTCAAAATTTAATTTACAACAGTATTGCAATTATTGATTTGATATTAGTTTACTGGGCACTGAGGTTGTCCGACTCCATTGGGTAGTACTGTCCTCAGCGCCTCATAATTAACTAGATAAGCGGTTAATGATGTTGAATGTTGAAAAGGAGGTTGTGCCACTTGGGGTTTTTTATCGGGGTGTTCCGTAGCTGCTTCTTAGCGTGCAATCCTTTTTCTGGTGTGGTTGCGTTCTGCATACACTGAAATAGAAACACTCACATTCATTTTATTTTTCCATTCGAAGACCTTCGCTTCGCCACTGTTTACTATCCCAGTGAAAATGTGTTATCTATGAGGTGGTCCACAAATACTTAAGCTCAAAGCGCTCAAAACTTACAAGTCATGCCCAATCCAAACTACCTTTGTATGAAACACATTTCGTTATATTTTTCTAAACAATGGATCTTAACCAAAAAGAAAGAGTACAATTTAAATACTTCTCTTAAAATTTACAGAAATACCATAAGAGTGCAAACACTCAGAAAGGAGTGATTGTGAACTTACGATATTTTTCGCAAGTTATTCGTATTTAATTGTGTTCGTTATTTAATAAATCACATTTTAAGTTTAATTAATTGTTAGAGTGTAACACATTTTAATTATTTTCCCCATATTAGTGAGCAATTTAATTGCAACAAATCTTAGAAAACACTAGTTTATCATAAGAGTATACGTTTTGCAGTGGCGAAGATTGACAATATACCATTGAGCAAAAAGAGTACACACCTCCGTGGTGTGATCCAACATAAGAGTTCGAATCTCTGTTTTTCTTCCTTTCTTTCGAGATCTTCACGCTGCTCATAACAATTGGGTAACTTTCTATTTAGTTAACTCTGGCTAATGTGAGCATCATTTAGCCTAAGCTCATACACGCGAACTAAATGCCACCACAGAGAGAGAGAGAGAGAGAGAGAGAGAGAGAGAGAGAGAGAGCACACAATGGTCCATTTAATTTGTGTAAACTTTGTGTTTACTGAACACAAAGACGTGAAAAATTCCTTGCGGCATTTTCCTTAAATCAATAAAGGACCGCTACGGTAAAAAGCTTACCTACCATGGCACCTTAAAGAGGATTATAGGATTTGGAGGTGAGATAGGGCAAACTTGAGTTTGCATGAAAATAATCGAGCCGTTTTCTCTACTCTTTGGTTATTCAGAAAAGTAACAAAAATACGTTTGAGGCCATTGCACAAAACTCATGCGTAAATAGGAAAAAATTGCCGCTAACTTTCACCCCTTTTAAAAGTTTTGTCGTTTAAAATGCGATTACGCACATAAGAATCCCCAGAATATTATTTCCAAGAGTTTCTTTCACTACAGAAACGGATAGAGTAAACAGGATTTTCTGAATGAGCCGCTAAAAATAGAGAGACATAGTCTCCCAACCTAGCAACACTTGTAATCATTCGGGGGGGGGGGGGGGGTACAAGAAGAAACTTAAAAAAAAAAGAAGAAAAAAAAATATATCCTAAAAGCTTCCTTGAGAATGCATATTCTATCTTAAATTGTAATGTTAGCTATGTTAACCTGTGCTAAGCTATGCTGAGAAACTAGACAGTAGAATATTACAAAAAGTTATTTTAGTAACGGGGTCTCGCCAGGTTGAGTGACTGAAATGGATCTTCACCTAAATTTTTAATCGAAATTCAAAATTCCTTATTTGTATTTTGTACCACTAATTCACACAATATCCTATCCCAAACCTCTCGAGGTGGCAGGATCGTGCTGTTTTGCCTGCCACTTTTTACTGCCTCCCCCCCTCCCCCTCTGCGTCAAATAACAAAACCACGAAGAGCAATATCTCTGGGTAGAATCCGTTGAAGTTCACTTTGTGTTGATATTCTATATACCTGCTGCGGTACTTCCTTTCAGAGTTTAGCATTTCAGTTTTAATTCTCCTTGGCCAGAACAACACGTACACCGTTATGTTATTTAGTTATGCGGAGTAGATTTACCTTCGTTAAGCTTTTGCCTGAGAAAATGCTAATTATTAATATTTAAGTATATGAATCTCATTTCATTAAATCAAAATGTTCAGTGGTTTTTATTAGTTAGGTAATCCAAAAAACGGCGTGGTTTGCAGTGCATTAGAAGCGCCACTCCCTTGATGGCGGGAAGAAGATAAAATTGCCTATTAATATTTAAAGGTTTACAGAAAAAACGGCGTTTTTTTGTTTTGTTTTTTATTTCCTTTAACCTGGTAGGTCATTTGGGGCAATCGGTGAAATGGTGCTCAAATGACAGCCCATGAAGCTTAAACTTGCTTGATATTCATCTTCGCAGGATAAGAGAAAAACCCGGAAAAGCTTTATTTTAACCAGGAACCTCTTGAATGACATAGACACGCTATCCCACACTACGGTGGGCCTTGAAAACAACTTTCTACTGGAAAACTGTGACTTTCCCCTTAATCCGACGCTTCATTTAGATGTTTTGTTTCAAGTATTATACGTATTTCCCGTTTCATATAATATTTTAATAAGTTTTTGCAATATGATGCTATAGAACATTTTGATACTAAAATAAACTTTGTGTCTATATGCCGACAACGAAATCCTATGGATTTAAAACAATTAGCTTTTCAATTTCAACAATTTTTCCTTGCACTTCACCGTCGGAGCCGCGAGCCGCCCCTGGTTAGCTACAGCTGTGATATGCATAGTCATGTCAGTATTTGGTTAAGTGGACTAGAGATCGATTCTCGGTATGCTGGCAGGTTTTTATCTTCACACCAGGCAGTGTAGCTCTTACGGTCTAAGTTTAAGCCCTCTAGTACTGCTTGCCGAGAGTTCGCCCCTGGGAATTCAGCCCAATTGGGAGCGTGGCACGTTTCTCCTGCCCCTAGCTCAAGACTAAAATAGAATACTGCAGGGTCTAACACCGTCCATCCACCCATGAATCTATTTCATTGGTGCGGATTATGTATGCTTTCCCTTTACCATAAGGAGGTTTGGATACTTGTAAGTACTATCAAGTATCTTAAAAAAGATTATCCTCAATCGTTAGCTTTCTATAAATGTTAATGCCAATTACCAAAAGGAAGGAAACAAAAAAACTATATATAGTATGTAAACAGCAGACTACAGATGTATGACAAAACATGCTATCTCTTTAAACAAATGCCGCTCTTACAATGCGTTTTAGACTCTTTTGTAGAGCGTATCTTGGAACTTTTCCAATTTCTTGAACAATCTCGCCTTTCAATTACTAAAGGATTACTGGGTGTGCACAAAATCCCTTCATTTAAAGGTCATCATTATCTAAAGGCTGGCGGAATAGAATTCGGGAATCGTGAAGAATGTGAGGTGAGTTTTGACCACTACAGCAACATAATTAAGGGTTACAACCCACGTTAGCTTTTAAACGAATATGAAATAGGATTTTAAATTAATTTCTTTAACAGTAACTTTGAAAGCAGTGTTTCAATTTAGTTTGTGTAACATTGTCATAATTAGAACCCGGATTTTTATGTAATTACGTATTTTAAATCCCGCATAATATTTCAATAAGTAAAAATGTTGGCGAACTACGTGATTTGGGACTCCCTTACAAATTTTTATTTTACATATTTTAACGCCTCGCTATAGTTTGATCGTTGTCCAACGGTTCACTTTGTTTCCTCGCAGCTATTATATTACAAGATGCCAACTACCGCGACAATGGTAACAATCAATTTCTCCAGTTCTTGCAAATGCCCAAGGCGCTACGAGAAATGTGACACTGGAGGTCAACATTGTCGAGCGGCACCTCCTTTGATATAAACGGACAACAATCAGAACGAGGCGAGGCGGTTATTATCGCATTCTTAATTTATTTTGCATCGATGTCAGATGACAGAATGGCGCCAATTTCAATTATGAGTATACAATATTCAATCCATTCTTCCTTTACGCAGATGTCAGACATAACATTTGGACTAAAGTTTACCTCTTTATCAGTCACTTTCCGAACTAACCTTACCACACCAGTGCTCGAGAGCTACTAACGTGTCGCCAGATAATATCAAATTCATCTCGGAGAAGAATTATGAAATACTGAATATAAACGCTAAGCACAATACCTATACATGAATTAAAGGTACACTATCCAATAAAATGCCAGGTCATGAGGACCGCATTAACCGGCCGGGAGGGACTCGAGTCGCTGACCACGTCTCACCCTTCAATATTGCACCCCATCCATGACGTCTGTAGTGGACCGAGATGGGGGACGCAGCGGCCGGGCGGTAGGCCAAGGTTCCCCGTGAGCTGTCGTGCCAAGGAGCAGTTATCCAATAAACTGAGCCCAATTTAAGTAGAAGATAATGAACTGAAACAATGGCAAGGAGCGTTGTTATTTAAGTAAACGTAGCCATATATGATAAGATAATTCGAAATAAATTGGACTGGTTCTAAACTTTTACCATCCTTGCTGCAAACGTGTTTCCCTAGTAAGAACAGAAAATCTAAATTAAAGATTACGTGACGTTGTACTGTAATTTGACGCAGCAAGGCAAGAACGACGACTGAACTCGAAAAATTACAGTGTTTTGTGTCTTCTCTGTATGCTCAGCATCTGGCAGAGAGAATCTTTACATGTCCGTAATGCTTGCTAAAGCTTTCACAAAACTCCAGAAATCAATGAATAAGAGAAAGAAAGGAATAAATAACCGAGAGAGAGGGAGAGAGAGAGTTAAGTTCCAAAAAAAGCTAGTAAGAATAACTCGTAGCAAACTTCAGAGACAATTCACACTTCGTTAATCGGCCGATCCTATCGCTGAAACTCACTTCTCTGGATTTTACAACAAACTATTTGCTGCGGTATTGGGTTCGTGGCATGCACAATTGAAATATCGGGTAGCCAATGCAGCTTAACCGAAATCTGAAGCGGACGTTTTATATAACTATTATTAATTCGAAACGTACTTAGTATCTGTCACATCGTGGGTTTACAAGAATTGAATAACAGTCATATCAGCAGTCAGCAAGTCTATCAGAGTTGTGGGAAATTTAAATTGGATCAATACAAGTATGCAGTCTGGAATGTTCAGAAACATCCAACAAAGAAAAAAGGTCGGAGTGCTCGAATCCCCAGCAAAGAAAAAGGTCGGCGTGCTGGCTGTTGGTTGCCCAAAGATTGCAGCAGAAGCCTATGGGCGACAGCACCCGGAGGTATGAGGTGCATCCTGCATCTTCTGTCTGCGTTACGATAGGACGTTCTAGGCAGTGTTGGTTTGGCATATGACCAGCATATTGAGAGACGTTATTTTCAATCAAGCAGATCTTAACTGAGTCCCCTGGAACTTCATGAACTTGAGTGCATCCGGTCGGTTGGATATGGGGGGTGAAGAATCAATTTGTGAGGGGGAAGTTACGTAAAAAGAAACATAGGCCTATTCTACCAATTAAATCAATTAGTAGCAAGACAAAATGTCATATCACTATGAACAGACCTGAATTCTTTTACAATAGCCTTTATTTAACAAAAACTCTTGGAAAGACTGTGCTAAATATTGCAAAAAGCCGATATAGTATTTTCTTTTTCATGGTGCATTTGTCTGAATTAATTTTGAACCCATTTATGGTCTTTCACCATGAAGTTTCACCGAGTGTTAAACTTATAATTGCACTGTTTCTTAAATTGATATAGTTGTTTATTCTAACTTGAAAAAAGTAGAACTCAAATGTATTTCAAACTTGATAAATACCAAAGATTTAGAAAAGAAGGTACCCATGATCTTAAAAATATGTGCACACGTAGGGCTTTGTGATAGATGGGCGAAGTCTTAGTCAAGGAGACTTCTAACGGACAACCGAGCAAATCTACCATAAAATGAATATGGACGAAAGTTCAACTCCGTCTTGAATAGATGTGCAATGCACGCCTAAGGATTGATACAACTTTATATGAAATAAAAGTTTTTATACAGCTCAAACTTTATCTTGGTTCCAATTAATTGTCCTGAAGCTTTCCATGTACAGAAAACTTCCCGATTTGACTCAACGTGTAGTCGAAATAATAACATTTGAAAAATAAAATGCGATGGGGTTTTGCTCCAGTTGAGCATCAGAGAGGCTTTCACACGAGATTTGCAAGAAACCAGAGCTCTACATGAGCTTGTTCCTCACCAATAACCTAGATTCAATACCGCCATATGTGTGTACATGACAAGGGCCAGGGGCGCTTTATCTGCGGCGGGCAGCATGCACACACTAACTAATTTATTCTGTGCGCTTTGTTTTCACGTACACACATGCAACAGACTGAAGACTGTCTTTCTCACAAGTACGAGTATGTGTAACAAGGCGGCTCTTTGCCCCGGGTTATAAACAGATGCAAAGGATATATCCAGCTTCTGTACTACTCATCATCACATACAGCATCTGGGAGATTACACTCGAAGGAAACTTGCTAAATCAAAGTGGCATGAAATTAGTTAATATTTAAACCATAAAAACTATACTACTATTATTGTTATGGATATGAAATCTAAAATTTGATTTGTTATATGAAGTCGGTCTCAACATCAGATTATGGCTATCAATGATGATAATCGCCCAAATGATAAATCATTTTAACGAGGAAAATTCACTATTAAAACCTGGAGTGCATAAATAAGTAGGTACAACAATTTGTCCATACTATTTATAAATTTAATAATTTAACTAATAATTTCACTAGCATGAAACTTTTCTATCATCTTTTGGATGATACTGGATAGTTGTAAACACTACTAACAAATTTTGAGATAGAGATAATTCCCTTCGAAGCACATTTTGTTAAAGCACCCATTGGGCTGCCGCGTTTAGTTTTAATGCAAGACGGGATTGTGCAATTAAATTACTTCATTCTACAGGAAGGAACTAGCGATTATATACTTGAAAATAGTTAACTTTACAATATTCTATTTATAAAGTAAAATCCATGTTTACGGTCTTATCACTATAACAGGTGCCGAAATAAAAAGTACATTGACTTCCGGAGAAGCAAAAACGACTTATTATAGGTACTTTTTCGTAACTTTTGAGAGCCAACATGCATTTCCCCGATTTTAGGGAATGTGTTGCAATATCTTCCGGGTTACTAAGGGCTTCCTTCCTAAACCAAACTCTATATATCCCATGTAGTCAGATGAAGTCAAGATGCTGCAATGAACACAAACGGACAATGAAGTAAACAATGATTGCTGGAAAAGATATTACAGATATCTCTCTGATCGCAAATTTTTTCGGTAATTTAGAAATACTCGGTATACACAGATTTGTGCTTACACAATTCTGTTTTCTTGTTTGTATTACTTATCTCTTGAAGATAAAATCAGCACCTCTCTGTGTTACCTGGGTGATCAACGGTTACATAGAGCAGAGGTAGTTTCGCCTCTTGCCGCCTTGAGAGGTTGACAGCACGTCCGCAAGAAATGTACTACGGTTTGTCGCCTAAGTTATTACTAACAAAGAAACAAAAGACAAACACTCATGAATTTCATTTTTTAAATTTCTCTAAAGTGTATGGATTTGCTTTGTAAATTTTCTCTCTTTTCACGCAAACCCCAGAGATAACGCCGAGGACAAATTGGGGCACGCAGGGACCACTCGCAGATTCCGCACGGGCGTATGCATTATAAATGATTATTTTTTTGAGAAACAGAATGGGGCCTAAATGGAGCCATTTCACTTAATATGCATTGTATTGCGCTAACAACCACGTGCGACGTTTGCAAGAGTTCGACTCCACTAAAATCTCGTGCTTCACCGCCGGTGGGTTAAGAACTAGCAAATCTGTACTGCTCGATGCTGGCCACACAGTATTACTAAAAGCAATAAACAGAAATAAATGCCTAAGACGTGTATTGCAACAGACGAGACAAGAGCCCTCACACAGGTTTGCGAGACTTATGTTACTATTATACTACATTGTTTGAAATATCAGATTCCTATTTTTAAATATTCACAGAATGCATTGTATTTTATTTGTATCCATGTATGATCGCTTCCTTACAACTCAAGAACGACTGAACCGACTGCTGTTAAGTTACTAGGGTCACTCAAAGGATCTCAGGTTTGTGGCCTATACAACATATTCGAATGGTTATGAATTGGACAGGACTGTAAAGAGGCAATGGTTTCGAAATTATTTTACTCGAACCCCTCCCCCCCCCAAAAAAAAAGCGCAGGTATATTAAAATTGCAAAGCATTGCGCTTTCTGATCGCCAAAGCAAACAGTCATATTGGTGCAGACAATTTTTGAACGCTCATTTTCCCCTCCTGTAAGTTGAACGAAAAACTCCTTTCAATATTAAATATTTAAGATTTGAGTTACTTTCAATTTGAAAAACAATGGAATGCTATGGCTTTGTTCGAAAAAATGATAAATCATTCTCAATTCAAGACAATTCCACTTTTCCTTATTGCTGTTTCAATAGTAAAAAAATCTGGTGTTCTATTCACATGCCTTTCTCTAGATCTCTGTAACACATTATTCTTGAAAAGTATTCTTCCACCTACTTCATGCTATTCGAGATAAACATTAGAAGAGCTGGTCTAATTACGTGCTTCTTTGTACGTAGAAGGGAAATAGGAAGTGCCTACAGTAGCTAAAGTGATAATAAAATCTCTTAAAAGCCGGTTGCCAAGTGATTGAAATCCAGCAGGGTGCTGACACATTCCTGGAAGAGAAAAATATTTTAAAACTGAAACCAATAACAAGGAATAGTCAAGTCGACGAAAATAAAAAAAGAGTGTATAACAAATTATGTGTTTTAACGAGATCTACATTTTTGTGTACCAAGTTTTGTCTATCTGTTACGGTTTAAAGCTATGCAAAATTCATCCAAAATGAAGAGCCCTTCAAAATATACATTTTGGCATGTAAACATCTTTAATACAGATACTATGTATTTTAATCAAAAAATTTAGGGGCATTTTTGAGAAAATCAACATTTACGAAAATTTTTCGTTCTAAAGGGTAGTTTAGAGCGGGTGGATTTTCCTCAAAATCTTGTGTCGCATCCTTGAAAATTGAACTTAACTAACAAGTTTGGTATTTTGCCACCTTTTCGTTTTTGTGTTCATAACACCTCAGACATGCACACAGGAGCTTTAAAAACAATTATACAGGGGACCCTAAAACGTGTATTTCCGGTGAAATCTCGATATCGAGTTTTTGGATGGAGTGCAATACTTTCGCTACTTATGTACTAGGTAGAGAACTAAAAATAGCACAGTGTTATTGTATGTGTACATAATGCAGAAAATGATCAGATTTTGAACAGATAAATGAACCAGTTAGTTTTTAATTTAATAAAAGTCTCCACAGTCTTCAACTACGATAATTTAGCCTCAAAATACAATTCAGAAAAAATGATGTTCTAATGAGCAAAACGAAGAATGACACATAACGATAATCCCAAAAGGTGTAGTGAGTTGTCCTGTGTTGCCGGAGGAAGTGAAAAGGAGAACTACGAGGTTACGAGGGAACCAACTCCGTTGTACATCCTAAAAGTAGCTTCAGAAAGTTGGAAGCTTATTCTAGACTCTAGAAATGGAAAGATGATGATGATGATGGTGTTTAAGGGCGCTCAACTGCCGAGGTCATAAGCGCCCTTACGATTAAAACTTGGCAATAGCCAGTAAGAAAATACCAAACAAAAAAGTAAACACAAATAAAAGAGCTAACACAGTTGAAACGGAAGTAACAGAAACGTCCAGCCCTCTAACCAGAGCTGGATATAAAACTCCATCTAAAATCAACACATTAAAACCAAAAGAGTTTAAAAAAACCGCTATCACACTAAAACCTCAAGGTAAAAGAAAGTTTGGCTAAAAATTTAAAAACCCTGTCCACTGCTCTTGGGTCATCTGCCAGGACCTCGGCAAGAGAGGCCGGCATGCCCATAGATGACCGAATGTGTGCCAGGTGACCACACTCCAGCAACACATGACGAACTGTCTGTGCCTCCCCACAGAGCGCACAGACAGGAGCAGGTTCACGTTTAGAAAGGTAACTGTGAGTAAAAATACAGTGGCCAATTCTTAGCCGAGCTAGTACTACCTCCTCCCGGCGGAATAAACGAGAGGAGGTTACCCAGTTGACAGGGAGGTCCTTCACCTCTCGCAGCTTATTACCACGGAGAGCCGACCACTCCGCATGCCAAGTCGAAAAAACGGCTCTCCGTACAGCCACTCTAAAATCTTCTGCTGTTGAATGGGTAATCGTAACACTGGGCGCTGTGACTGCCGATTTCGCTGCCAAATCCGCCGTGTCATTCCCTGGCAAGCCAACGTGTCCAGGAATCCATGCGCACTCCACATTAAAGCCAGAAGCGTGCAAAATGTGGAGAACGTCCTGGATGCGCTGCACCAAAGGATGGTAATTGTACAGCTCACGAATGCTCTGAAGGGCACTAAGGGAATCACTAAGAATAAGGCAGTCACCTAATTTTCGACGTCGAATATACAGAAGGGCTTGATAAATAGCATATAGCTCGGCAGAATATATAGATGTGCAACTAGGCAAACCGTAAGTAGAAGTTGCGGTGCCAGTTACAAAGGCACATCCAACACCGTCGGGGCTCTTACTACCATCGGTGTAAATACAAATACGGCCACTGTATTTGGATAAAAATTCTAAAAAGCAACGACGAATACTATCAAGAGGCGTAACAGATTTCCCGTAGAGCGTCATCCCGAGATCGACATGGGAGGTAGCGCGTAACCAAGGGGGGTGTATACTCTCTCCCTTGGATAACAGCCGAGGAATGTCAACATGGTGCTGGCGTAGAAGCTCACGGAAACGAAAACCTGCTGGCCTGGGGCTCAGAGAGCGGAGGCAGTATCGCTCGTGCAGCTCAGGGGAGAAAAACGCGTGATAAGTTGGATGCCCAGGCATACACTTCAGCCCACAGCCATAATTAGCAAGCAGGACATCACGCCGACAACGCAGAGGAGGTTCTCCCGATTCGGCGTAGAGGCTAACAACTGGGCTCGTTGGAAAAGCTCCAACGGCCACACGGATGCCCTGGTTATGGACTGTGTCTAACCTTCTGAGCACTGAAGGTCGAGCTGAAGAATACACAATGCTGCCATAGTCCAACTTCGAACGAATAACAGCACGATAAAGACGGAGCAATGTCGTCCGATCCGCACCCCAAGACTTGCCACTTAGTATCCGTAAAAGATTTAGAGAACGGTCACATCGTGCTCTAAGCTGTGCTATTTGTGGTGCCCAACAAAGTTTCCGATCGAAGATCAAACCAAGGAATCTCGCCTCGTCTGCGAAAGGAAGTAAATCTGGCCCGAGTCGAAGAGACGGCGGCATATGCCACTTACGGCGCCAGAAGTTAACGCAGACTGTCTTCTCAGCGGAGAAACGAAAACCGTGTTTCGAGCTCCAAGCATAGAGATTGTCCAAACACCGCTGGAGACGGCGTTCCAAAAACGGTGTACGCTGAGAAGTACAGAAGATGGCAAAGTCGTCCACGAATAAACAGGAAGAGACACCTTGAGGCACACATAGTGATATGGAATTTATCGCAATAGCAAATAGAGTCACGCTGAGTACCGAGCCCTGCGGCACACCGTTCTCTTGAATAAAATGGTTAGAAAAAACCGAACCCACCCTCACTCGAAAAACGCGGTCCCGCATAAACTCCTGAATGACCAACGGTAGGCGTCCACGTATGTTCCAGTTGTGCAGAGAACGCAATATTCCCGCCCGCCAACACGTGTCGTAGGCCTTCTCGAGGTCAAAAAATATCCCAACTGTGGGGCTGTTCTTAAGAAACCCGTCCATAATCTGAGTTGACAGAGAGACAAGGTGGTCAGCAGTTGAACGTCGTCGTCGAAAGCCACACTGGATGTTCGTCAGAAGATTGTGGGATTCCAGCCACCACACCAACCGTCCATTGATCATGCGTTCCATCACCTTGCAAACGCAACTGGTGAGGGAAATAGGACGGTAACTGGAAGGAAGATGGCGGTCCTTTCCAGGTTTAAGAATGGGTATGATGGTGGCCTCCCGCCACTTGTCTGGAAAAATGCCATCAACCCAGACACGATTATAGACCTCGAGTAGGAAATCTTTGCCATCAGGAGAGAGATGTTGCAACATTTGGACGGGGATACCATCTGGACCTGGTGCTGAGTGTCGTGAAGAGGAGAGTGCATTGTCTAGCTCTGCCAGGGTGAAAAGGCGATTATAATCCTCAAGGTTGCCAGAAAGAAACGAGAATTCTTGAGATTCCACCTGGTTCTTAACTGTAAGAAACTCAGGGGAATAGTTGCCTGAGCTAGACACCTCAGCGAAAGCACTGCCTAAAGTATTCGCCACGTCAAATGTATCAACAACAGCTCCGGTAGGTGTTTTGAGACCGGCGATGGGCATATGGTTCGGTTTCCCAGCCACACGTCTTAACTTATCCCATACGACAGAGGAAGGTGTATGTCGATTAAAGGAACCCACGAATTTATTCCATGACATCTTTTTGCTATCCTTAATAACCCGCCTAGAATGTGCACGCATCCGTTTATAGTGTATCAGGTTATCCAGTGTAGGAAAACGCTGGAAAACCCGTAGAGCTCGTCTGCGAGCGCGAATAGCATCCCGACAGTCAGCGGTCCACCAAGGTACCGGAAATCGACGGCTGTAGCCAGTCGAACGCGGAATGGATTGCTCAGCAGCAGAAAGAATGGTCCCTGTAAGATGTTCGACCAAGTGGTTCACAGAGTCGTGCTCTTCGTAGCTAAATTCAGCCAAGTGGGAGTACAGTTCCCAGCTGGCGTGGTCTAGGCGCCAACTAGGTAAACGGGTGGAACATACAACGGGTGTCAAGACACTAATACGACAAGGAAAGTGGTCACTAGAATGCAAATCCGAGATGATATTCCAGCATAAGGTGACTGCCAGCTGAGGGGAACAAATTGCAATGTCAATGTGTGAAAAACTATGAAATGCGTCAGATAGAAAGGTGGGCTCTCCGGTGTTCAAGAGAGCAAGATTCTGACTATCCAAGAAGTCTTGGAATAGCGTACCTCTCGCACAAGCCCGAGGAGAGCCCCAAAGAGGGTGATGGGCATTGACGTCGCCTACCAATAAAAAGGGTGGTGGCAACTGCGAAATGAGGTGTTCTAAGTCGCTGTGCGAGAGGTCCGCAGATGGAGGCAAATAGATACTGCAAATGGTGAATGAAGCGGAGGGTAGCTTAATGCTGACAGCAACGGACTGGATTGCAGATTGTATGGGTACGGAGTTGGCAAAAATATCATCTCGAATAAGCATCATAGTGCCCCCATGTGCCGGGACACCGTCCTCCGGGGATAAATCACATCGTACGGAGGAGTACTGCCTGATGGTAACGGTGTCCTGTGGACGGAGCTTCGTCTCTTGTAAACATACAGCCAAGGGTTCATGCTGGCGCAGCAACAAGTCAAGCTCTGGTCGATGTGGTCGAATTCCGCGTATGTTCCAATGGAGGATAGCCATTGAGTATATTATGGGATAAGTTTCAAATCGAAAGACGCTTCTGCAGATTGGGATTAGCTGGTCGGTTCAATTTGTTCTTCTTAGGCGTTGGGCTAGTACTATTTTCAGGAGCACGATCCTGCCGTTTCCGCACTGTCCCTCTGGCAGTGGCGGCAGAATCCTCCTGGTCCATCTCCTCCACAAGGGAGGTCCCTTTTTCAAGAGCAGTTTTAGGTCCAAGTAGTTCGAACCGATTGGATGTGCTGATCGGCGAAGACGGCCGTCGCCGATTCACGCCCTCCTCCCCAGATGACCCTTCAGAGGAGGATACACGTGTGGAGTTGCGTGAACTTTTCTTACCTTTAGATGACTTGGTAATAGATTGCACATTCTCTTTCAAGAAGTCTTGTCGTACATACTTGGTCTTAAACTGTTTTTCCGGGGCAGAAGACGTCGTGAATTTACCAACTTTAGTTCCAGAGGTCGAGGCTTTCGGTGACAACTGTGCAGGACTATTCTGTAAGCTAGCGGATTTGGCAGATGTTGATACCAACTTGGGTGTAGGTGCCGAAGGCTTTGGCAGCGCTTGGGCTAAAATAACCTTTTCCGCAATTGTAGCCCCGTTCATATCGCCGGTCTGTGTTGCGATTTCCCGACGCGGTACCGGTTTAGCTGCAACTGAGCTATAGGTACCGGACCTCGGGGCAGAGGGTTGGCGGAGTCGCAGGAGCTTCCGGGCTTCCAAGAAGGACACCTTCTCTTTCACCCGTATCTCCTGGATCGCTCGTTCCTCTGCAAAACGGGGGCAGTCTCGGGAACTAGATGGGTGTTCCCCGTTACAGTTCACACACGATGGAGCTGAAGCACAAGCCCCATCGTGGGAGATGTCACCGCAGTGGACGCAGGTGGACTTGCCGGTACACAACTCACTAGTGTGACCAAAACGTTGGCATTTAAAGCACCTCAGCGGATTGGGTATATAAGGCCTAACTTCGATGGCTTCATACCCTGCCCTAATCTTTTGAGGCAGATCAACCCGATCAAAAGTAAGAAACAGGGTACGAGTAGGCAGGAATTCACCGTTGATCTTACGTTGTACCCGATAAACAGCTGAGACACCCTGAGTCGCAAGATTTTCTTGGATCTCCTCAATTGACAAACCGTCCAACGCGCGGGTTGTTATTACACCGCGGGAGGAGTTCAGCGACTTGTGCACCTCGACCTTCACTGGATAGCTGGCTAACATGGTGGCTTTAAGTATTCTTGCAGCTTGCGAGGCGGAGTTGGCTTCGACAAGAAGTGTACCATTGCGAGCTCGAACGCAGGATTTAACAGGACCAGCAATGGCATCGAGACCCTTTTGGATAGTAAAAGGGCTCACCGTAAGGAACTTCTTACCTTCCTCTGTCCTATGAATGACCAAGTAGCGAGGACCACATGACTCGACTACTTCCTTTCCAACTTCTTTATTAAGGGGTTTTTGTTTTGGTGCCATAGAAAAAATGGTATAAATTCATCCCCCAGTGCTCCCCACCCACCACGGAGCCCAACGAGGGGTCACCCCACTGGGGTGACAGGGCTACACAGGGGATATAGCGGGCTCGCCGTCCCACTCACCCTGGAGTTCGGTGTAATACCTAGTCCTGGCCGATTGACTAGGGGTGGGTTAGTCCCTAGCCTCCCGTTTAGGCAAATCAGAAACCAAAGCGGTGTATTAGGCTGCGCACCCTCCCCAGTTACTGAAAGACAGAAGCCCAGGCTCAGGTACGCAACCCTCAACCAACCAGGATATTCCTCTTCACCGACACGGGTCTCCACGCACGGCCTACACGTGGGTGGGCATTTTGACCTTCTGGCTCCCTCACCACTCTGAGGTTGCCCACAGAGGGAGTCAAGGTGGCTCGGGACCCCGGGTGCGCCTAACCCGTACCTACCGTAGTAGGCCCCTGGGGGGAAATGGAAAGAAAACAGACCACGACTATGCGGCGCATAATGATTCCTGCATCAGTAAGGGATGATACTATATGTCCGATATCACTCAATACACCTAGTTCTTTACAGGAAATAATTAATATGAGCAAAATATGCACACGATTCCATTGATCAACACCGCTTTAAGGATTACAAACAGGTATGCCGCAATAAATTCCTATTATTCGCTCAAGTCAGCCAACCGCCTTAAAATGACTTTTTACTGAATTCTAAATTTCAGCCGCGTGATTCTTCCCACTTCACTATGTATAACCCGCGGAGAACTTTCTTACAGCCTACCCTTAGTTACCATGAATGCTAATAACCAAGCCTCTATACATGCGCCAACGAAGACGCCATAAACGTACGATATTCCGATTTGATTTAACTTAAAAGTTTAAGCGAAATATCATGGGGCAAGAGATCAAGAAAGACTTCGTTTCAAAATAAAGATGGTGTGCGAGAAGTTATTGCTGCAAACCCATGCGGGGATTTATGGGAAGTAACCTATGAAAGTCCAATACACGTAAGGCAAGAATTTGTTCCATACTAATCTCAGAAACATAGATCAGTAAACACAAATACAATTGGCATTTCTTCGTTTAATTTATTTGAATCTTATCTTCCTGAATTGCCCGTCGTTTATTAATAACATGAATAGTCACATTCTTCAACAATCATTTCTACACTTCAAATGCAGCATTCTAAGAGTAAGTCCTTCAAAATTATCGAGCTCAGGATTGCCTAATAATTAATAATTATTGTTAAGTATTTCTTCCCATCGCTACTTTCAATTTGCACTTATTGTCATCTATCTTCTTTTAATGTTTCAGATCCGTTTCAGCATTGTTCTTTCTTCGCCATTGTTTCTAAAATAGTGTCATTATTTAGTTTGGCTAACAATTATGCTCCATCGTCGTCCATGGAATAATTACTATTATTGCTTTAATTTTAGGAAGAGATTGTCCCGGACGCGGGCAACTGTATTCTTCTATTAAGAAAGAAAAAAAAAAAAAAAAGGATAAATAAAAGCAATATTTGTCTCGAACACATTTTTTTAGTAAGTTCAGTGCAGTACGGAAAAAAAAAATCACTTTTATCAAACTGTCCGTCATATCGTAATGCGTGTACCATATTTTTATTGTGAATAGAAACCGGGCGCCAAGTACAGATATGGGAGCGAGTGACTAAGAAGTAGAGTACATGTGTGATTACGCATCACATCTGCAGAATTCTAGGGTTTCACGCAATTCAAGGCTGGGGTGTCATTATTTGCTTACCCTAGTTCAACTTTTCTGCATAGCAGTAACAAAAGGACGCGTATTCACCGACTTCAGCGCGGACATTACAGAGGATTTCAACTGAAACGGACAATACGGTGCTGCAGTTTATGGGGCGCCGGTAACAACCTGCATTAGTCGAGGTCTATCGAGTAACAGAAGTGCGGTAGTAAGCATAAACACTGTGGCGTTTGCTTGATTATCCAGCATCTAGTGCTAAATTAGTAATTCTAATATTGGTTGATATATAGGTCAGAGTGCATCGGATGGGGTGTAGCCAGATAACTGTGCTGCTTTCCTTGTTGACACAAACTACTCCACAAGCAGGAGAACATACAAACCTCTGTTTTCACAGAGTTTCCTTCCGGAAATGGCGAGAACCTTCCTATCAACTGATTCCAGGCTAATTCGCTTTAGCCCAAATGGAAGTACACTTCACATGTTGGATAGAAAACATTCGAGGACACGCAAATTTAAAAATGAATTCTTGCGCACCGTCGCAATGTTCGTGAGTAAATCTAACTGCTAATTTGTACGTTATTTCATTTAAGGGAAAGGATCTTAAAGGAAACGGTGGTTTTAGGTTTTCTTTTAATGCATGGAACATTGGGATTACTTCTTTAATTTGATATTTTTTTTTACCATTTTAGGACAATCCTTCTATGTAAGGTACAATGTTATGAACGGTGGAACACCTGTCATTTTGTACTCGATATCAGCATCACTTTACTAAAAGTATACCTCCTAAAATCTTTGAAGAAGAGAGGCAGTTTTCAGTGATGTTTTAGGGGAAATTTTGCTCCACAAATTGCCCTTATTACTAATATAGCCACTAACGAAATCATGTGATTTAATTTTTTTCCACACTTAAGCAAACTTTTATTCTCCATTTATACATTGTAAATGTCTTTTCTCCTATCATTATGTGATCTATTTTCTCAGAAAGTATTGAACATAGTTAAATTAACGTGTAGGACGCTAAAAACAAACACCTTCATACTGTTGTGCACATACTTTGTTAATAAAAGGTTGGGTTTTTTTTAATTGATGATAATAATGTTCAGAAAAATTCTGTCTCGCGTGTAAACCTTTAATTATATATAATGGGCCATGAAATAGAACATTTAAATAGCAAGACAGAACTTTTAAATTCCACTTAAACCTTAAAATCTGATGATTTGGAGTACTTCGGCCTTTCATAGAAGGGAAGTAAAGTAAGCCTAAGTGCCCTGAAATTCAACATCTCATGCAGTTTACCATTAACAAGTTTCAGAAGTTTTGCATTACCTTAGGAAGAACTGCCTTGTTTTACTTTCATCTGCCTTACGTGATTTCCACTTAAGAGATCATTAGGTCCCGTTATTGCTTTAATGTTGCCGAACTAATTAGCAAAAGGCTGGAAGTGCCTCTGAGTTGCCACATTACTTCTCCCAGCACTACCGTCTCCACTGAACAGAATGATATGCAAAGTGCATATGCAACTTTTTCCAGACAGCATAAGCAGCCCTGTATAATCGTCATAAACTAAGTCCCAGTGGCTCATTAATTTCTCTCAAATGTTGTCAATCAAAATTTCCGAACCAACTACATTTATGCACTATTGTTTCTCGCAATCAACACTATGTAAATCACGCATTAGCATGTTGATGAAGTGACTCAAAAAAGGGGGAAAATTAATGAAGCTCGGCGCCTTATGAATATACATGCGGTGGATTAATTCTATTTACATAATTAACTTGCTTTATTCTTCTGCAGGACTGCCATAATAAAGCTATTCTTTATTCTCAGGTTTAAAGTTTAGTAATTGTGCCAATAGATATATTTGAATGCTCAAATTGAGTTTGAAGATGCCAAATGTAAGAATACGCCATGCACAGCATCCAGAAAGACCTACGTTTGTCTGCTATCATACAAGTTGCGAGTATGTACATTAACGCTTCCTAGATTAGTGTCTTAATCTACGTCAACAAGACTTTTTCTAATTTTATTGTGTAGTGTTACAGTATGCCTTCTCTTCAAAATAGTAGAACCTAACTTCACTCGTGCTTCCTGTGGAAGTCCTTTGTCATAAACGAAACATCTTATGATTCTGTGTCCTAAAAAGTGTATGTAATTGTATACAATAACATTGTACTTGTAATAGCAGCATTACATTACTTAAATGAAGACGCCCCTGCACATCTACTACTATGTAGTATATTTTATTTTCAGTATCAGATGTCATCTAATATCCATCTGCTTATTTCCTTCCCGGGATCAAGGTGTTTTTCCATGGCGTGGCGGAGGATGGGCCGTTCCAATTCCAGAAGGAGCAGATTAATGCGGGAATGTCAACGGTAGCAACCGACTAACTATAGACTCCAAGGGTGTTCTAATGGAAAAGTTATATATCAGACCCAGGAATACAACCACGATAAATAGTAGAGTGTTTGTATCACTAAACAACAGATAATTACAGTCGTGAACTTAAGGAATATAGACTAGTTTCAAACAAAGTAAACAAAAATTTCGTTCATCTGATAATTTACAAATAACAAAGCAACTTGTCACTACTGATTTTTAATTGCGAGACCTTGAGGAAAACAAACCCACGTCCCATTAGAGGCAGCATTTCATTACATAATATCTACAATTAAGATTGCCATTTTTAACCCTCACAGTTTTGGAGATATTTATGACCCCTTAAAACATCAAAATACAACGTCTCGCGCATTGCTCCTCTTCTGTTTGAGACTTTGCTCCATTGAGTCCTGCAGCATGTAGGTGTGCAAGGAATTAGGGCAGAATATTTAGAATACTATCTGTGTGTGTGTGTGTTTGTCAAAAGCATAACTCAAAAAATCTGATGTGTCCTTCACATGAATTTCTCTACATCTCTGACACAAATTATTGTTAAAAAGCTTATGCTATTTGCTTTATGCTAATCGAGAAAAAAAATTAGCAGAAATAATCTTATTACCTACTTCCTTGTTTAGTAGAAGGGAAAAATACGAAGTTCCATGGTAGAGCCGATCAAAACCCGTGCCGCTCTCGCTCGTTACCGAAAGTGTGGCAACGAGAGTCTCGTGAACCAAGAACTAGTGCTCACGAGCGAGGCGATTCCAGAATTCTCGCACTACAGGCGGAGTAGTTGACATATGATCCGTGGAATAATTTGGTTGCGTAAAAACTAGGTCCGGGTTTTTAGGTTTTAATCTATTTTTCCCCTTGTAAATTAGAAAGCTTTACAGTACTTTTATGTTTCAAGCGGTTTGGGTGTTAATTTATTCAGCCTAAAAAAGTTGAATGGGACATTTGTTTAGTTTTGTTTTGAGTGTACATGTGGGGGTTATCCAGGGAAAGAATTCTCTTAGTATAGAAATTGCGCAAATAAAGCATGCGCCGATGACATTTTGCGATGTTGAAAAATATTTTTCTGCCTATAGGAATATGTTAAAAAAACAACAGAAAATTTGCAAATGTGGCTGGTTGTGTATAGCAACAGTGCTGCCAAGTGAACTTCATTTTATGTGAGTGCTATATATTAAAAACATGTGTTTGATAATTACAATGTTCTAGCACGCGTTTACTGTGCAATACATAGTTTTAAATTACAGTGCATATTAATAGCATGCTTCTGTGAAGTAAAATAGGTTTCATTAAAGGAGAATCTCGTAAGCTTATTAGTTAAACTGTCTTCCTGCCAGCCATACGTTCGGTGGTACTGGCTGCGAGAGGCGCGGTTGGCGCAGCGAGAAACGAGCGAGATTGAAAGCTAACTTGACCGGCTCTATCCATAGGTTAAAGTGATGGTCAAAAGCTGGTTGCAATATGACTGAAGTTCCTTTGTTTGTATGGACAGGAGTTGAGAAAGTATAAGTATTTTAAAGCTGAAGCCAAGAACAAGGAATATCTCAAATACGATCAACTCCACGAAAAAATGTGTGAAACATAAATTGTGTATTTTAACGAGTTTAACATTTTCTGTTAAGTTAACTTTTGTCTATCTCTTACGCTTAAGCAGTTATGCAAAATTCCGTAAAATTCATCCAGAATAATCTTCAGAGGTTACTCCCAGAAAATTCAAGATATACATTTTATTTGTCAGGTAAATATCTTTAGTATACGATGTTTAATCAAAAACAATATAGCCATTTTTGAGAAAATCAAAATTTTCGAAAAAAGTTCCATGTAAAGCGTGGTTGGGGGGTGAGGCGATTTTCTTGAAAATCGTGTCGCATCCTTGGAAGATCCCAAACTTAAATACCAAGGTTGGTATATAACGGTCTTTTCGTTTTTGAGTTATACTGTTCCACACACACGGACCTTTTTCCAAAAATGTTTTTTTGGATTCAGGGGGACCCAGAACACCTATTTCCGGTGAAATCTCGGCATCAAATTTTTTTGGTGCATTACAATACCTTCTCTATACACTATGTACATAGAACATGTAGAGAATGTAAAAAATAAAGTCTGATAAAGATAAAATTGTTATTTCCGTTCATTTCAGTGTGTGTGTGTGTGTGTGTGTGTGTGTGTGTGTGTGTGGGCGCGCGCGCGCAGTATAACTCAAAAAGGAAAAGACCAAACTTGGTATTTAAGTTCGATATCTTACAAGGATGCGACACAAAGATTTTCAAGACCCCCCCCGTACTACCCTTTACATGGAAAAATTTTCGAAAATTTTGCTTTTCTAAAAAGTGGGTATAACGATTTTAATTAAAATCTCTTATATTTAAGATATTAAATGCTAAATAAAATGTATATCTTTAATTTTCTGGGAATAGCCTCTGAAGACATGTTTATTCTGGATGAATTTTGCGGAATTTTGCATAACTGGTAAACCATAGGAGACAGGCAAAAACTTATCAAAAAAGTAGATCTCGTTAAAATACACAATTTCTCATATACGTTTTTTTTTTTTTCGTTGAGTTGACCGTTTTTTAGATATTCCTTGTTATTAGGTTAAGCTTTAAAATCCTTATATTTTTGTCATAAGCTTTGTTGCAGAGATGTAGAGAAAATCATGTGAATGGAACACATCAGATTTTTAAACTTTAGAATGTTGTATCTGCATCGCGTATGCTTCGTTTGTCTTGAATAACAAGCAAAAAAGAAAAAGAAAAAAAAAAAAAAAACAGTTTTAAGAATAATTTACTGAACAGAATAGGGAAATAAATTATAGTGGGCAAGGAAAATGGTGTGATTGCAAAACATTAATGTTTTTATTCCCTTTATTATGGATAATAGCGTCTTGAAAGGAATACGCGAATCCCTTTCACCATAAATAATTGCACAAACTGCAGTCGAAATCTCCCAGATATCGTCTCAAAAACACAGATGCGTTAGCGAGGAAAAGGAAACTCCGACCACTTTAATTTGAACTCTACCGAACTGCGTGTGGTAGGAAGTAATCTCACTGTCCACCAGTAATAACCATAGCCAGCAGCAGCAGCAGCTCACAATAGCTGCACGTTTAGGGAGAAAGAGAAACCCATGAAACTTTCTATATGTAGAATAGAGGAGCTACATTAAGACCATTTCACCCCCAGAACAAACAAGTCGTCTAATTGTTTCTCGGGAAACAGGCCCAGGGTCCCACTGCGATAACAGTCTTTTGTTCCCCTGTTATTCAGCGGTTGTTACTTATTTTTTTTTTTTTTTGCAGCTTCAATTCCACAGGTGTATGTGCACTTTAAAAGCCGTCTTTTCACCCCTTTGCTTCACACAGTATTACAGACAAAAGAAACCTCTGTACTGAAACTGTCTGCGCAAATATGTATTATAATACCGGATAATCACCAAAGAGATCTGGACAATATTGGTTTAAAGTTTCTTAAAATAGGTACCCTAAAAGAACAGTACCTCTTTTCGGCACATTCTTATTTGCACATCTCAACTCACTGCAGAAGTCGGGGTATTATGAAAACGATTCTTATTCGGTAGGTGGTGCATTCACACCTGACAAATTGTTTTTCTCCAAAGTATCAAACTGTCATGCAGGAACCTACGTTAAAAGGTTGAACTTCAATCAACTTCTCACTTAATCGTAGTTGCTATCAGCATTTGATGTCGCTTTAGTGTTAAATACATGGGGGAGAAATTAATACCTCATCATTAGTGATAGTTTTAGGATAACTATTTTATCAAACTTTCCTTCTATTGGTAAAGAATATGAAGGGA
This sequence comes from Hymenopus coronatus, assembly GCA_030762935.1. NCBI lineage: Eukaryota > Metazoa > Arthropoda > Insecta > Mantodea > Hymenopodidae > Hymenopus > Hymenopus coronatus. Next base: position 149,643,187 of record CM060882.1, on the reverse strand, counting down.
ACAGATTTCTTTTGTTCGGAATGCTTTAACACAGCACTGACCGCAAGGCATGCATTAAAAGCGTGCTAATATGTCATATGCTTGTTCCCTCAAGTCAGGTGGAAGCAACATTTAGGGAAGACAAGTGCTTCCTAACCCTGGCTTGTCGCCTTGCCGTTCACTCTCAATGTAGTGATTTTATTTGTCAAATACTGCACTTAAAGACACACGACATGCTATTTGCGGAAAATATAAGTGTCTTAAGTTTTACCGAGGACAAGCGAAGAAACCTAATTTGGCTACAGCGCATAAACGCTCAGTATATTCCAGTCACGGTAACTTGACTTTTTCCAAAAGAAAACAACAGGAGCCCAACTGCCCTGGATTTGACGTGTGCAGATATTACTTTGTGCGTTAAGAGTTGCAGAACTGTACGAGTCTATTTCAAGTTAAAACCGTCGCGGGGAATTGACGTGACATCTGCACACGTCAAATACGGCGTACTTTGATCACCTAGTATACATGGCGCCGCATGCCCAATCGAAAAGAACTACCAGCAGACAAAATATAGCTTACATTTAACGGCGAGGTACAAAATCTATCTTATATTTAAATTAAATTCTCTGTCACAGAAAATGTGGCATGACAATAGTTTTAATATGTACAGCCGAAACTTGCAGTTTTCAAAATCAGAAACTAGCACCTCATGCTTATCAAAACTAATTGGGATGCAGGTAATGTTTAAACGTTAGGAATAAGTTGCTTTAGTGCATAAAAATGTATTGCCCTGACAACACAGGAATTCTGAAGGCTGTAGTACAGATCACCTAAGATGAAATTGTTGAGAGATATTTGGTTTCAAACAGCAAACAAGTGAATGAGACATGGTTGCAAACAGAAGCAGCATGTGGTTCTTGTGCATCTTGCATTGGACTAGGTGTAAGCCAGCTCCCTGTGGGACAGGCTTTAAATCCAAATGCTTGGGTATACCGCAACGTTACCGAGAGGACGGAGTAACTGACGTGATCTGACAGTGGTCCCCGTTGTCTCGTTAAATGTCGCATGTGATGTACATTAATGGAATTGTGGACATTACGGTGGACTGTTTAAGCATCAGCATTGCTTCATTTTGTTCGCCTTTCTGTACACTAGCACAACGATAACACTGCAGTTTAGAAGCACTCCTGGGTTTCTTTGAATAAATATTCAGATAACGATCGCAATCTCTATTCAGAAGAAGACGTTGGAGCTGATCAATACCAAAAATGTTGGACGAGAGTATATTAAAACTATGACACGCCTCGGTCCTGCTCACGAAGAAACGAAAAAAAAGAAGATTTCATTATTAAAAATCTGATGCGTTCCATTCACATGACTTTCTCTACATCTCTGTAACAAATTATTGTTTATAAGCTTATTCTTCTATTTCATGTTAATCGGATATATATTAGAAGAAACGGTTTTATTGTTTAGTTCATAAAAGTAGAAGGGAAATAAGGGAATGCACTAGGCTAAATCGACAGTCAAGTGTTTTAAAAGTTGGTTACTATGGGATTGAAATCCGTTTCTTTGCCTGCCGAGCACTTGACAAGTTCCCATATGAGAAAAGTGTAAGTACTTTAGAACTGAAACCAATAACAAGGAATAAAAATGTATATGACATAAATTGTGTGTTTTAACAATATCTATAGTTTTGGTGCAGTAAGCTTTTGTCTTTCTCTTACGGTTTACTAGTTATGCAGAATTCATCCAGAATGAACAGGTCTTCAGAAAATACAAGATATACATGTTATTAGTAATGTAAATGACCTTAATGTGTGGTATTTTAATCAAAAGCGTTAGAGCCGTTTTTGAGAAAATCAAAATTTTCGAAAATGTTTCCGTGTGAAGGGTAGTTTGGGGTGCGTGGATTTTCTTGAAAATCTTCGTGTCGCATCCTTGGAAGATACCAAACTTAATCACCAATGATATTTTCGTTTTTGAGATATGCACACACACACACACACACACACACACACACACGGACTGTGCAGGAGGCTGCATTTCCGGCGAAACCTCGGTATCGAATTTTTGGGTGGAAGACAATACTTCTTCTATACACTATGTACATAGTTCTCTACATTTACGTGTAGAGAAAATAAAAATGTGAAATATAAATGTATGCTGTAATACAATATGACAGTTTATTCAACCAACGCGTTTTATAATCAACTTACGAACATTCTATACTTCAGAAGGAACACATGACAAACTAAAGTGAAAGGAAAGAAACTCTACTTTAAAGAATATTCTGAAATTGTCAATTTCAGTCCTATTCAGAAACACCACACCCCTAAAATAATAAAAACTTTTCTCTTTATCGTCCCATTAATTATATTGTTAAATCCACTTTCAGCTATTTCCAGAAGAGAGAGAAATAAAAACGTATTTTCAGTGTGATTCAGGCAGAAAGGAGTAGTTTGTTGCGTTTCTTAAAATTAGTACCGAAGTTAGTTTCTACCGCAGTATTTGTATCTCTTTTAAAACCTCCATTTTAACACACAGTAGAGAAACAGGAACAAGAACGGAACAAATGCGAGCCAAATGTAAGCCTATCTCTGCTCTGATACTGAACTTAATTTACAGAGTCAATTGTTTTTAAGTATATTACTCTTTCATGGGGTCTTCTCTCAAGTCACTGTGCTTTGTATTTTACTTTTTATATTATCTTTCCATAACGGAGTTGAAATTCTTTGCTCGGTTACTCCACTATTTTGTTTTACAACTTAAGAAATTCATACAACATTAATTTAAACAAAACAGGCATTTATATAATTTCTGTTACATAGCTATATGAGTGAGAGATTGTCACATTTCTGACGTTGATAACAAAAGCTAATATCATGATAACTCCTTTATTTGGCCTACTTTCATTGCTTTGACTATCGTGTGCTCATTGTTTAAGGTACAACAAAGCATTCGTCTATACGAATGATGTTGCCCAAATTATGACCAGAAAATTCTTGAGATATAAACGAAACTGATGATCGCTATAAAATAAATAATAATAGGTGCCATCATTGAGCACTGTGCAAGATGGTAGTCAAGGGGGATATAACGAGTCGTCATTTGTAAAACATACATCTACTTTCCTTACTATTGCTAAATATACTCCATTGTTAGCTAGTCCGATATTGATACTGATGTTACACCAACGCATTCATTTCATTTTTCTCCGCATTTCACTTATTACAGAAAATCAATTGAAACGCCTCCGAGTATTGAGATTTATTCAGCATTTTGATATAGTTCCACGTTTCTGTAATTTTCAAGTTCGTTACACAGCTATTCATTGCTCTCCCTATGCAATATTCCATAAAATGGGGAAGCTCAATTTCCTTTTCACTCAGATGATGAAAGCAACAAGTGCATCCCTCTTCACCATGCACGCGAAACAATAACCTTGCACATACCGATTTCCTTCAAGTGAGAAATCCGAATTCAATGTTACCATTCAATGGTATTTTAGAGGCAGAAAACCTCTGAAGGTGACATTTGTTTGCTCTTGTCATTTGAACGTATTTCCTATGAACACGTTCCAGCTATATGCCAACTACAGAGAAATATTATCCTAATACTTTAAGACCTGAGATAATTGAAAAAATGAAAATGTTGTGAACAATTTAGGATTTATAATTGTTGTTTCTAATTTAATAATTGGATCTACATAAATGTTAGTGTTTGCTTCTTATTTACTTTAAAAATCAGCTTGCAAACATATGGGTCCGTTTATGGCCGTTTAAAAGCACAAATGCTATGGTTTAGAAGTTTTATAAATACAATTCAGTAACAGAAAGAATATTTGAATCTGCTTGCTGATACTTCACATTTGCAGCAATTCTCATTTTCTAATGTTATTCATATAATGTGCATAGCATCAATAATTAAAAATTCATAAATCATGTGAGCTATTTCAATAAATTCAAAATATTGTTCACTCGAAATTTACTCCAGATATTTTTGAAAGTTCAATAAAAAAAAAAAAAAAAAAAAGGATTTTGCCTACTTCATAACTACCTAATGTACTATCTAATGATTCACGTAACAAATTTCGAAAAAAGTTTAGTAATAAAACCCATGTAATTTTTATCTACACATTTACTATATTAAATGCATATGAAACTTTGTAAACACGACACAGAAACTTTTAAAACTCTGTGCAATTGAAGACAAAAATTAGTGATAAAATAACAAATTGTGTAAACGTCAGATTATAATTACATTTTTCCCCGTTAGTTTAGTCACTATTTACCTTTTTATTTCCTTCTTTTTGAAGTCGAAACGAATACTTAGTCTTTCTTTCAGGACAAGTAGAAGATTAGGAAAACGACAGAAACAAAACGAGGTACTCAGCCTTTAGCTAGGCTGCCTGCTATCTACTAGTAGAGAATGAAACCCTTTTACGAAAAATTGGTAGCGCAGTTTTGTTTGGAGAATACCTCAAATGCACTTTGGCTTTGAAGCAACACGGGAGTACAAATAGCTTCTTGTGCACCACAAATCCCGAGCAGATGTGTTGACATGTTTCTCCAAACTCGAAGGAAGGATAATCCGAGCCAAGTTCGACTGTCAGGCACGGTGGGAGATCAGAAACAAAAGAAGGCCTGCAATGCGGGTGGTATGCGGGACAGGATCAGCAAGGCCTAAACAAAGACTATGCAAATCCAGTTGCTCTTCTGAAAGGGAAGCACAATAATACCGCACTTACTTCCTACCATCTGCTGCTCCGAAAGCAGCATTCTTAAATTAATGGAAAACTGCAGATTTTTTTTTTTTTTTTGGGTGGGGGGCTTATCTACAGCAACTCAACTTTGGCAAATATATTATGACCCTTTGTTCCCCCTTAAACATCAGAATAGACATATCATAAATCTGGCTGTTTAGCTATAATGTACACTAGTTCTAACAAAACGAACATTAATGTTTTTGGAGAAAGCCAGGTTCAACTTTCTCATGCATTCCCTTTACTTATTTTTGCAGTTAAACGCCTATAGTATTATTAATTTTCGAGATCCTTGGAAAATCTGTCTTCAAAACCTATTCTTTTCAGGTACGCAATGTATGGCGAAGGTAGAAGTGATGCTGGTGTAAATAGGAACAGATAAATAACTTACATTTCGCTTTCTATGACAATAATGACATAAGATATTTGTTCAACGATTTTAAATGTGATCGAAGCTTGGTATTTAAGTTTAGCATCATCCAAGGATAAGACACAAAGACACTCAAGAGTAACTCTCACCCCAAAATACCCTTTACATAGAAAATATTTCCAATATTGTTATTTTCTCAAAAATGGCTCTTACGAAGTTGATTAAAATATATGTTGAAAAGATTTTCATAGGAAATAAAATGTATATGTTCAATTTTCTGGGAATAGCCTCTAGTCGCCCTCCATTCTGAATGACGACAGTCCGTAAGATATAGAAAAATAGCTGACGTGTTCCATTCAATGACTTTCATCTGTTCTACAAATTTCTTACTAATGATTTTTCTTCTTACTACTCCATACTATTCGAGATACGTATTAGCAGAATGGTCTTATTACTTAGTTCCTTATAAGTAGAAGGAAACTAAGGGAACTGTGCTAAAACGGTACTTAAATGTTTTAAAAACTGTCGCTATGCGATTGTCATTGAAATTAGTTTCTTTGTATCGCCCTGAATGAAACAAAAGAAACGCAGACGACTCCCTGATTGAGAAAAGTTTACTCTACAATAAAAATGTAAAGGACATAAATTGGCCGTTTTGACGAGAGTTTTTTTTTTTTTTTTTTTTTTTTTTTTTGTCTATCTCTTACGAGTTACCGGTTATACAAAAGTAATTCAAAATGATGAGGACTTCAGAGACTAATTTCAGGAAAGTCAATCTATACATATTATTTGTCATGTAAATATATTTAATGTACGATATTTTAATCAAAATTGTTGGTGCTATTTTTGAGAAAACCAAAATGTTTAAGAATATTTCCACGTAAAGGATAGTTTGGGGTAGGGATATTTAATAGAAAATTGTTGTCCCAAACTTGGGAGACCCTAAGTTTGGTGTTTAATGGGCTTTACGTTCTCACTATACCAGACACACACACTGACCTTTTTCTAAAAATTCTCTATTTGGATTTAGGGGGTGAAATCTCTGTATCAAATTTTTGGTTGGAATACAATACCATCTCTATCTACTATGTACATTGCGCATATGTGCTGGAAAAAGTAAAAATGTAGATCTCGTTAAAACAAATGATTTAGGTGAGGGGTTAACCGTTCCGAGTTATCCTTTGTTATGGATTTCAATTTTAAAATATGCATAACCTTTCCCCTAACAGATCCGTTATTTGCTTTGTTTTTCCTCTCCTAATGAAGGAGAGAGAACAAAACTTTACAGCTTTCACACAGAGACCAGCTCTCAATAGACTGACCACCGCATAAGCCTACTGCACTCCCTTATTCACGTTTTGTCCACAAAGAAATGTTTAATAACAGAATTTCTACAAATTCTTGTTCCGGTTAACGAAAACTAGATAGAATTGCTCGTTAACGGATAAGGATAATCATGTGAATGTAACACGTGACTTTTTAGCACTTCCACTTTATTACTTTCTCTGCAAGTACTATGTACATAGTGTATAGAGAAGATATTGTATTCCACCCAAAAACTCAATTCGGAGATTTCATTGGAAATACGTGTTTTGGGTCCCCCGAAACAAAAAAACGCATTTTTGAAGCAAGGCCCGTGCGTGAGTGTGCTTGCGTGTGTGTGCGAGTGTGTGTGTGTGTGTGTGTGTGTGTGTGTGTGTGTGTCTGTGGACAGCATTGCTCAAAAACGAAAAGGCCATTAAATACCGAACTTGGTATTTAAGTTTTGTATCTTCCAAGGATGCGACTCGAAGATTTTCAAGAAAATCCCCTTTACAGGGAAAAAATTTCGAAAATTTTAATTTTCTCAAAATGACAAATAGATTTTAATCAAAATCGTTAAAGATATTTACATGCCAAATAAAATGTGTACCTTACATTTTCTAGGAATAGGCTCTAAAGGCATGTTTATTCTGGATGATTTTTATTGAAGTTTGCATAACTGGTAAAACGTACGAGATAGACAAAAACTTACTGTACGAAAACTGTAGATCATGATAAAAGCACAATTTATTGCCATATATATATATATATATATTTTTTTTTTTTTGAGTTGATCGTTTTGAGATATTCCTTGTTGTTGGTTTCAGCTTTATAAAACTTATACTTTTCTCATTCAGGAATTTGACAACTCCTGGTCCTACAAACAAAGGAACTTCAGTCAAGAAGCAACCGGCTTTTGACTATCACTTTAACCTATGGTATTCTCTTATTTCGCTTCTACTTACCAGGAAGCAAATAAAGACTATTTCTGCTAATTTTTGTTCTCGACTGACATGAAGTAAATACAAGGATAAGCTTTTTAACAATAATTTGTTGCAGAGACATAGAGAAAGTCATGTGAATAGAGTACATCAGCTTTTTTTTCTTAAGATCTTCTTCGAAGGACAGAGAGATTGTTTTGAGATTCACAGTGATGCGGCGAGTTATGCCTAGTCACCACATACTTAATGCTTACATCACTTGGTGTTAACTTATAATAGGGGATAGTCCTGAATTCCATTTGTGGTTTTGTAACGGGAGCAGTGATAGCTTTAAGCTGAACTGTTACAGCGGCATCGCAATTACAAACCAGTCTGTTGGCATTTACAGACATCACTCACCACACCGTATTCAGCTACATGTCAAATCGCTGTTTCTCATTGGCATAATGGTTTGAGTGTAGATAACTTGAACCCAATTGCTTAAGAATTCCCATGCCTGGTGATTCCTCAAATTAGATACAATAGCAAGGCTCTTTACCTCTCTCAATGCGCAGTCACACAACCTATTCATTTCCGAATCCAACTAGACATAAATTTTCTCAATATATTGTAATTTTGTTAGCTTTTCCTAAATCTTCACATATTCCTCTTTTTTATATGCTCGCCATACATATTATATATGTAGCTCTTCTCTATCAATACCCGGCGGAGGACGATGGATTTTTTTTGGCCGTAAAATCCTTAGCATGGCTTCCTTCGGAAGGGAAGTAAAGCCGTTGCTCCTGTGTCGTAGACGGTACGTAAAAGAACGTCAACCCTGATAGAGAGACCTCTGAGCAAAATTACGAGCGCCCAATATAGAATGGGACGCTGAGAACCACAGCAATTAAACAGCGTCCATAAATAAATTCATTTTTCGCCCTCAATTCCGGCAAACAAATAATTACAATGTAGCGATACAACTGCAACTCTAATGTAGGCGTTCCACCTTTTAATTAACTACAACTACTTAACACTACATCCCATTAGTTATAAACACATTATGACAAATCTAGAGTCATGTGAACAATAGACATGTTAATAAGCATCTGCAAAGATGATATCTAGCGAATTCTAACGTGTTTATTAGTCTGCACTCCTATTTCCGATAAAATTTCATTATCTTTAAAAGAACAAACACTATTATTTACGTAGGAAATGCATATAGTAATTACTCTTTAGGGTAGATTTTGTCTTGGGCATTTCAAATTTTGTTTCAATAGAAATTGCAATAGGGAGTCAATTAAAAAACGACTTTGCATTACTGTACACTTTTTTACAAGAATAAAAATATGCCAATATTTTTTTTTTTTATTTAAGAGTAAAATACAACGCATCAATCAGCTGTGAAATTATTCATGGGAATCAGAACAGAAAAATAGTTTCGGGCAATATAAAGCTTCGATAATGATATCTATCGTTCGAGTTTTTAATGGGATTAATCACGCTGTTGTAGAACAGGTGGAGCACTTGCAGCATCAAATATGCAAATGAACAATGAATACACAACGAACGTAGCAACAAACATCCTATGTTTGTGATCAAATAGCTTCCAGACCGTAGCTGTTTGCATGTAACCATGACCAGCAATGTTGATGCTACAGGCGATTACTGTTATAAACACCGCGACGGCGCCCAAAATAATTGAAAATGAAACAAACTCTAGAATTTTCTTTTCTCCGTTCAACCACCCTGGGGTCTAGCTATAGGCATAAGTGGAATCATTACTGAACAGTATCCGTTGTGGGGAAACAATCGTTTCTGGATATTATATATTCGTCTTTTTATCTTATTTAATGAAATTTAATCATTATTCCTTTATAACAATGCGCATGCGTTGTGCAGTTCATACATAGTAACGCCTGCTTCCAGCCAGCTTGTGGAATTGTGGAGAGTATAACAGCGAAGGATGTAGTACCGGTGGAGTGAAATATAAGCATGAAAACCCTTAAAAAGGGCCTGAAAACAATTTCTCTTTATATACATATACATATGTGTGTATATATCACAAACACACACATATAAATTGTGAAAAGTAACCTATGCTTTTAAGACAATAATCTCAATTTTACTAGTGTTTCCGAAAGCAGTATCAAGTGCGCTAAACGTTTAAATAAGCCGAGGTATGATATTGTGTGCAAGCAGGGGACGTGCTAACCAGCGGGATTTGGAGGGAATGGTGGAGATTGTAGTTGACTGACTAAATTATCAATCCTGGTGATGCTCACAGATCGAGTGCAAACTGGATGGAGCGGAACCACTTCCATCTTCAGAATTTTATGCCAGTATATTAAAGAAATGTATAGTATGTTATTGTTCATATGTGAATGCTAAAAATCACAAAAAAGAGAGAAACATAGACGAAAAGTGCAAGATTGTAATATATAATATTCAATTCAATTTAAACTATGTGACACAACACGTATGATTGATTATCTTTATATCAGTTTTTCCAAAAATGATGGGGATACTAGCCACAAAGCACATTCTCTTCCCGCCAAGCAAACGAAGCAAGGGTGTCATATATTCTGGCTGCTTTTCCATCATATGTACTAAGACAGCCTTATAGATCTCATGTCGCCCTCCGTGATATAATGGTTACCATGCTAACTTCAAATACCCAAGGTCGCGGGTTCAAACCCGGCGGAGGACGATGGATTTTTCGGGTGTAAAAATCCTTAGCATGGCTTCCTTCGGAAGGGAAGTAAAGCCGATGGTCCCGTATCGTAGATTTACGACACGTAAAAGAACCTCAACCTGATTGAGAGGTCTCTAAGCAAAATTAAGCGGTTTTTCATGTCCCGTTTAGAATGGGACGCTGAGAACCACAGTACTTAAAGAGCGTCCATAAACAACACGCCATTTTTTTTATAGATCTCATGCCTTATACACTATAGTACAGACAAGCAGATGGCGCTGGAGGTACCGTCAGCTCCAGCTGCATTCATTATCTGTGGATTCAGAATTTACAGTTTTACTGTTGTTTTAGACTAAAGGTGGACCTTTGGAACTGGAATTAAACATACAATCTGGTATTTACTGATGGAAGCCATGAAAAATCTCAACCAATTTGGTTGGCCCACAGGATTTGAACCGAGGAACACTAGAATGCGGGCCATAGACGTTACCGCCTGAGCCATCTCGGGAAGAACGGAATTCAAAGTCATTAATAGCGACCAGGTCTGTATAGATTTGACTATCCTTAACCCTACTGCATTCCCGTGTACCCCGTTATATCTGGAAGGATATCGCACTTCTACAAAGGTTTATATCGGTTAGGTGAAGTAGATAGAAGAATAAGCCTTTTAAAGAATAGTTTGTTGAAAACGAACTGCAGTAAAACTCTAGATCTCTTTAAAACAAACAATCTTCTGCAAATAATATTTTGTGTAGCATCAGCCATTACAGATATATCCCTTAATTTGAATTGTTCAATGCTTTATTATTGATTGAAAACCCCTCCTTTAAAGCTAGATTTTCAGTTTTTTCTCGCAAGTGTTTAGAATTAGATAACTGAAGTAGGAGTAGAATGGTCAACAGAATCGCGTCAATTCGGTGTTGGGAAAACTAACTTTAGTCTCCTTGACAAACTGCGAACGTCTATCAAAGAGTAAGAGGAACTCATTTCTGCAGCAAATGTATTAATTTGTAAGTATTTTAATATTAAACTTCGAAAAATTCTTCGTGGAAGCGAGTAGCACAAATAAAAGATAGGCTCTCTTTCGAATTAATTGTTCCATTATTATTGTCCGCCACTTCAAGGTGCTGCTCCTGGCTCTACTTATGTGTCGTAATAATTATTTTTCGTTCTTGGTTATACAATGGCTGAGCCGCCCCCCTAGGGACGGAAGTTAACTGGAACCGCCCTGGAGCAAAGCTTGCTAATCTGCTGTTTCTTTTCTAAAGGTAAAGGAAACAATGGTTGTCTTGAGCAAGTATGCACCCTACCGTGTCTTTTATGTGCCAAAGGTATAAAGCTTTTTACTTACAGCCCCCGTAAGCGACGAACCAAAGGAATTCTTCCTAAGCCTTGTTTTAACAACACAAAGCACTGCGAGCGACAAGCAGGATACAGTGCAAACAGTAAAATGCGAGAAACTTTCTAATATATAGAAGGCGCACGCAATGAACAGTTGTACCTTTACCTCTGCTTCTGAAAATAAAGTTGAACTGCTGCGGCTGAGGTAAAATAAAATGCTCTGATATGAGGCTATCGTAACTCCCCTTATATCCTCAATGAAGGCGTCCTACTTATGTTTCAACAATACAAAGAACTGCCATACAAGACACAGTGCAACTCAATAATAATAATAATAATAATAATAATAATAAAGAAAAAAGCAGAGGTTTTCTGTGTGAAAATCAATACTTAAAGTTTAGGTACCTATCCTGCACAGGTCAGAACTGCCAACACCTGGAGAGGACGGGATACAAAATGAACTACTGAAACTCTCTATAAGTAATTTATCACCCATCAGGTGTAAGATCAACAACATTCAACAAAGAGAGGTTAACCCAGAACAATGGAAAACAAGAGCAATGGTTATTTCACACTAAAAGGTAGCAGAGATTGATATCAGCATAAGCAACTTTACACAAGTTTGACGGCAAACGTCTGGAAACTGTTCAGCAAAATTCTAAGATGATTTCATGAAAATCTTGAAAAAGCGGGGTTTCACACAATGGAACTACTTACAAACCATTAGCATATTATGGAGAAATCAGAGGAATTCCGCTTGACCATGTATGTAGTCTTTGTAGACTATAGTAAGGCATTGGTCTCAGAAGTATAATACAGACACTGATAGCACAAAAATAGTTGGATTGGTTGATGAGGGGTGAATTGAGTAAAATAAAACAAAGACCCTTCCTCCCATAAAAAGGAAAAGTTCGCCCAAATAGTTATAGAGTATATTTGGATACTGCAAAAAGTTGATAGCCAAAGTTTTGCCAAAATGAAGACGGAACTGGCTAATAAATTTAAACATCCTACTCAAAATAATTTGAAACTTTTAATATCTTGCAAGGTAAACTATTTGGAAGTGCAGCACTCCTAATCCATCGTTAAGTGACCCAATATTTGACAATCTAGCGTGTAATTTCCATAGAGGATTCTAAGTTAGTAATTTATGCAAGGTTCTCAAGGAATGTTTATACAGTCCTTAGAATCGAAAAAAATACATAACGTGGAATGTATTTAACTCGACGAAACTGTAACGGATTTTAACGGCTTTATAAAATTCTAAGTATTTTTCGTGTGATATGATAAAGAATGTATTTATCTCGCCATATATGCAATTATACTTAAAACCAAACACAATTAAAACCTGTTCTCTCCCATGTCTAATACACGGAAAAGGGCTTTGTTATCTCCATTCTCAATATTGTAAGCAGCCTCTTCTTCCGTTAAGCTCCTTGCCCTTCCTAAAAATCTATATAGTAGGAATTTTCGGTATGCATTTATCCTCCAAAAATTTAATTCCTGCTATATATTATAAATGATTTCTGCTTTAATCAGTTCGTATTCTATTAAGCAATATAAAACTGAGGATGCAATTTTCTGAATTATTCCCTTAATCCTTTAAACTTTGAGCGCAAATCAATGCAAGATCTTGATAATCTTACAAACCGATTACAAATAGTGTTGAGGTAATTCTCCCAAGTTCTATTTATAACTCGTACAAACCTCAATAACGGTTGTCCTTAAAACTAACGCAATCTCTCCCTTCTTTCCAGCATTAACAGTTTGTTTTCGTCTGCCTTCAAGTCGAGTGGCCAGCGTTCTGACCACCATACCCTGATAACCCGGTTCGATATTCCCACCGATGGGCTTTTCTGCAACTAGAATCATTAGCAACTTTTGCAGATTTTGGAAATATTAATTTGTTTCCTATGAAGAAAATAAAATTTAACAAAAACTAAACAGTTACTAATGCCTGTATCGCCATCACTTGTCAAAAGTCAAAAGCTCTTGATTACACCCTCAAAATAAAAGGTATACAGAATTAATTTTGGGCTGATAAAACAGTTTTTAAAATTTGCTGGGTATGTAAATTATAGGTGTATACATATAACGGGAGTGCATTTTTTTAACTTTCAATTAAATGCTGTATATGCGTTTCCTTTCTTTCTTCAGTCAGCCATGATTAAACTACTATGGAGCACAACGCGTTGAATTGCAAAACTTTTTAGGTCAAGATTTTCTACTTAATGAGCATTTTCTCAGATTTTACTTGAAACGGAGTTATGAAACTTCCATAATTCACTACCTATTGGAGAAAATACTGAACAGAACGCCAAACTCATTATTAAAATAAACCTGACTGAAAATTAGGGATAACATTGAAAGAACTTTTTTCTGTCATGAACTAAAACGCCTAATAAAACTGATAACACGCATATTGTCCAAACAAGTACATAAAAATCATTATGTAGGCTAGTGGTTCCTGAGAAAACGTGTTTTCAATTGATAAGTCTTGCATTATGAGAGTAAGACATTTCCGGTACTTTTAATAATTGTTTCCCTCCAATAATATAGGTCGTGCCATTCTATTGTAACAGATTCTCTGCACAAACTAATTCTCTTTGAAACTTCAGAACAATTTAGTAGGTTTTTTTTTTTTTTTTAAGTTTTAAACACGTGCATCAATATTTCAAAATTCTCTTCAGTATGCACCGTTTCTTTCTGTCCTTCCTAATTTGCTTCCCTACAAAACATCCTGAGAATGACATCCATCTTTAACCACCTCTTTGGCATTCCCTTATTTCTATTTTTATATAGCATACGATAAGCTTCCTTGACTATGCTTCATAAATTATTTCGTCATTTCATTCTCACAGAGAGTTTTATTTAAACACTTGTCAGCTTTCATTTGTCCTCACTTTACAGCCTCAAATTTAAGCATAATTAAGTGTTTTTGCTCATTAAATCTATCAATATTTAGTAAACTTTAGTTTGTACAGATCAAGTTCTATACATACCCGAGGGATATAATTCTCGAAACTTCCTTACAAAGAGTGTATCACTTTAAAACGGTTAACTGACGGAGTGATTTCGTTACGATGAACTCCACTAAGCAAATAATACTCGAATCAGAACTGGTAGATTCTGTACAACCTCTTACTTATGCTTCATCTCGTACATGGCAATTAAACGACATTTTCAGAGTGGCAGGGGCAGGTGTGAAGCCGATAAAAATGAGAAACTGTGGGTTAAGTACTTTCTTTGGAGAACGTGAGAAATAAAATCCCGGTTTACAAGTGAGGTGTAATGAGCGCGCGAGTTTTTACTGCTGCCAGTTAACGTTAATGGTTCCTGACAATGGGGCACGCTCATAACGACGGAATATCAAGTATCAGCGCACAATGGCAAGGGGCCTATACGCTAATGTGTCCTATTTCTTCTTAGGGAATGTTCAGCGTACACTCTAAAGTACCTTAAATTGGGTTTACTGACGTGATAAACAGCTGTTTTATGTGTGAACCCGTTTCCAATAAACCTGCGCTGATATCAGATACGTAATCCCTCTTTATTTGCGTTACACCATAAACTACATGTTCAGTAGTATTGGTATCTTAACTGTAGCAAAACTCTGATAACACCCGTATAAAGAAAATATATTTCAACACCACGTAGTGGGCATCGAGGGAAACAAAACTACTGGAATTACTATTTGAGTTTATAGACATATCGATCGAGATACCAACATGATCACAAATTAAATGCCGATTGAGCGAGACAAATATGATTTTGAAGTTTACTTTCTCTACCACGTACATGGATGTAGAAAAAGTATTACATTCGATACTGAGATTATTTCAACGGAAATCCTCTTTTGAGAACCTTGAATATTTTTGTTTTTAATTTACAAAAATGTCCGCGCGCGCGTCTATGTGTGAACACGATACTTAAATAGACTAAAACGTGGCATTTGCATCCAGTATCTTTCAAAGATACGACAAAAGATTTTCAACGAAATCTCTCCACCCCAAAACTACCTTTAATTTTCAAGCTTTACTTTTTAAAAAAATGGGTAATGATTATGGTTAGAATATCCCATATTAAACATATTTACATAATAAATAATGTATAGCTCGAATTATCTGGGAATAGCACTTTATTCAGAAGGAATTTTGTATACTCTTGCATAACTGGCAACCGTTAAGCGAAGGCATTAGCAAGTATTAGAAGTGGCAGATAACTAACATCACTGTGCGTAGGAATTCGTTTCAGCTATGCTGCGGCTGAAACCCGTCACTGCAGCTGCTTTCCCGCTTGCTATTGGTAGGACATGAAAATGTAAAAAGATAATTAAACGAGATATATCTATCCGTTAGATACTGCATCATCATAGATTGCGCGTATAATCACACTGCTGTCTCCACAAATCTCTTATTCTCCTTTCATTAAAATCGGATCATAGTTACTTTCTTTTTGCTTATGTATTCTCAAATGTTTATTTAAAATATATTAAAAAGTACTTCCAATCTATGGGTGACCGAATTCACTCATTAGAAACTTAAATGTGTCAGGTGATACTCCTGGTCTAGCAAGGTAATGAATTTCAATCACATAGTCAATAGATTTTACAAGACTTAACTATCGCTTTATCCTTTCTACTTACAAGGAACTAATTAATAAGTCCATTTGTTGCTATCTTCTGTTTATCTGAATTAGCACGATGTGCAGAATAATCTGTTGTAGAATAATTAAGAGAAAGTCATGCTTTAGTAGCTCCATTAAAAATACAGAAATTGCACAAGCTTCTTTAGTATATCTTCAGGCATCGTGCTTCATCTTAGAAATTTACAATGCTTATTTACAATTTCCGTTGATCAGAATATTTCTGCTAATAATAAACTTCGAACTGTTTTCAGTAATTTCTATGTTGCATACTGGTAACGCGAGTAAGGGATCAACTGATGATTTTCATATGTGCTATAGTTGATTTGTATACGTTTTCCCCCACGCAGTTATTTTTTTAACATTAATTCAATCGCATAAGTGCGAAACGGGGAGAGAAAAAATACATTATTTCAGTCCACTATTTTTATGAAAACATTGGCAGTCGTTCTGAAAAATGACAATCCAAATAACAATATTCAGTTAATAACCCCATAAGGCTCTCAATTTAAACAATTGACTTCCCTAATGCGATTGGGAAAGAGAAATGAAGGCCACTGTTCAGTTATATCGCGTGTCAATGTAGGTACATTACAAAACCCGATCCGCCGGTAATGTATGTCATGCGGCACTGTATCACTACATTTAGACCAGACTGTGGTTTCCTGCCGTATTCCTGTTAGATGGCTACAATAAATTTCCATAAACTTTATGGCGCCATCAAATTCTCTACAGGGGTGTCATAACAAGCAAGGCTAACGAATTAACCCTTTGGTTTCGTTTTATGAACAATGATAGTTTCCAGCGTCTTGCCCAATAGTGCCAATCAGCGACTTTGGGAATACATAGAATGCCTTCGAGGCGACCAAACTTAATAACTATTGGAATAAACGACGTGCTATAAAAATGTTTTACATAATTTCTTCTTCGTCTACACTTCCAACATATTGATATATACTGCCAGTTCAATGCTCGAAGTCCTTTAGCCATCTCCTGTATCTTTCTCTTATAAATTTGATCTATATTATTATTATTATTATTATATTATCATTGAATCTTCCATTCTGTCTAGATATTCTTTCCAGTTTCGCTTATAATTTCTCAATCTACTACTGACATAATTCTCAAATTTGATTACTTATTCTTCTTGTTCTTACTAATCCTTGCCTCCAAATAACATTAGCATTTTTCTGAGTGACTGTTACCATATAATTTTGCAGATTTAATAAAGCTCAAAATCTGTAAGAATTTTCCTGAATAATAACCATTTCGTTAGAAAATAGAAGCATATTCAAGCATTTTGTGGCATGTTAAAACTATTACTAATTCTTTTATCGATTGCAAATGAAAAATAAACCAATATATTTATGCAAATGTGTGACTTCTAGCATTTTATAATTTTCCTTAAATTTCCTTACAAAGATCAATCAATACCCTTAAATATATCAACTCTCTCCAAACTGCTATTATTGTAGCTCAATCACGTTCATTTTAGAAGGTTTTCCAAATAGGAGGGGAGAAGACGTGGGTCTGTGAAAGTATTTTCGCACAAAGACTGCCATTGTGTACTGCACAATAACATTCCGGACGAATGAGGATAACAAATGTTTCAGATTGGTTCGCATGCAGCACTGCGAGGCGGGACATTTTCAGTTTTGGCATCGTTATAGTTTGTTTTTATTATGCCCATTAGCTAAGAATCCAGCGGCCGTTGTGTTTAGGTTTCGCAGGATAGCAACTGATATTGTTATGTGATTACCCGTGATCATGCGGCAGCTTCTCCTGCTGCTGTGCATACCGGGACAGTAATTTAACAGCTATAGGCGTCACGCGGCAACTTCTCCCAGAAAAATGTTTACCGGGACAGTATTTTCACAGGCGAGGGCGATAGGCAAATACAATAATCGTGATTACTGTTTACACACTAACGCCTAAAGGATGTACACCGAGACAGCATTTTAACATCGGTTTAAACAAGGACTTACCCTTGATCTTGCGGCTCTGTATGCCGCGGTAATATTTACAATAGTAGGGTTCAACATGGATACTCTGTTAATGACGTGTATGCCTTTAGAACAACAAAAAGTGCATTTCATGACTCAGAGGAAACTTCTGTCACATCTATGTATAGCAAATAACACTTTCACTTAGAAAATCCACGAGAGGTTATAGTAGCATTAGCAATCGCAAGGTTATAGTATTAGAACAGCTCGATTTAAATGTATACTTTACACATTTGTTAGAAAGCACACTATTGTGCCTTTTAACACCGAATACCCGAGGCATGTATGACAAACACAAATAGAAACCACTACCTCCTGAACGGATGCATTATACATATAACAAAAAGAAAACAAATTGGAATTAACTTGAAAATGAATCATAAGACTCCAGCAAAAATTAGGGCAACTTAGCGGGCATTTTACAGAAAATGTAGGGTTTAGCTTTTTTCTTCATGGTAATAATCTGGAATAAATATTTAAATAAACATTTAAAAACAGTGACAAAATTAAAATACCCACGTTCAGAGAAAATATTTTGAAAATCTTCCGTTTGCATTCTTTATCCGTATGGGATCTTTCAGCCCCACAGCCAAAAGAAGGTCGCCGGCCACTTTGTTGTAAATGATTATTACTTATTTCCTTATAAATAGGAGAAAATAAGGAAATGCATTCGGCTATTTGATAGTCAAATATTTTAAAAGCTGGTTGCTATGAGATTGGAATTCAGTTCTGTTTGTATGTCAGCAGTGATTACGCGATCGTCAAATATCCGAGTAATTAATTGCTTTGCAGAGATGTATATATGAGGCACGTCAGCAATAGTGATATCATTGATTACCTTCCAGATTTCCTCTTATCGAAAAAGAACCAGTTTCCTCAAACTTCCTGATTAAGTCTCCCACAATTACGAATGAAACATGGGTCTGCTCTTAATGTTGAGTTTTAAATTTCCTCAGACCTTGAAAGAAACTCATCTTGTTTTCATAATACCATTGAATCAGCTATATTCTATCATTTAGAAATAGATCCATGATGTGTACGTTACAAATTATTATAGCAGTATGAATAAAAGTAGTTTTATTCAATAAAATTATACCCATGAGTAAGCTGAAAGTGTGTGTGTGTGTGTGTGTGTGTGTGTGTGTGTGTGAGAGAGAGAGAGAGAGAGAGAGAGAAAAACCAAAACACCAATGCTTGTCCAGTATGTGGCTTCTTTCGTTTTTATCCTCTCTGAAATATTATGTTTATAGCGCTTTAAAACTTGAAGTGACTTTTGTAAGACCCTATGTGACCCATTATTTTCGATATGTATCAATCTTCGTTTTGTACATTTCTTACTTTCTCTTCTGCGTATGTAGCAGGCGGGCAGGATATTTTCTTTCATCCAAAAATTCGACAGCGAAATTCAACTTATGATATTAGCGTAAAACGGAAAGGACAAAGCTTATAATCGTCGAAATAATGGAATTAATAGATAAATAATATTAACCAATACTTATTGATCAGAAAGAAAAAGATTATGATTAAAATTTTGCTATCAAATTCCGAAAATTCACGCAACAGACTTCTAACTTAAAAATTGCAGGACGGAAGTCAATTACAAGGGTATCACTGCCAATACATCTAATGCTTGGGGTTTAAATTCCTCCTCAAATGACAATGACCACCTCCAAAAGGACGCAGTCCATTACAAAGTTCATTATCAGCGCCTGGCACACTACCAGACATATGAGCGGAATACATTTAAAAACAGCCTTTACAGTTTAACATTTTCCAATGACCTATGGCAGAGAAAGCCCACGCATAGTATTGTTATTTTTTATCTACTTTCACTAAAATAAATCGCAGCTCGACCTATTAAATATAGATTTCAAAGTAAAACGGTGCCTAGCAAATACGGCTTTCGATAGTAACACCGCAAACACGAATAATTTGCAGTTTTTGAATAGCCTAGAACAAGAAAGTTTCCAAAATGAAAATGTTTCAGTAGAGAATTCTCATTTTAAATACACATTTAAATGCGTTTAGAATACGGCTTACGCCATTGAACTAAAAAGAAACAAAAATATCTTATCGAGAAAAGAGAAATAATTATATATTGAATGCACGCAGCCATTTAGCTCGTTCTCGTTTATAGCTTGCCGCTACTATGTCATAATAATACATTACTTATTCACATTATATACTATAGTATTTCACAGGAGTATAAAAGCAGCCTTTTATTTAAGTAGTATTGCGACTTTCATTACAAATGCGAAAATGTTCATACGGTTAGTTTCATTCACTTTCGTTTCTCGCAATGCTAATTGAAGCCTGAAGTACAGAATTTAAAATTAGAACGACTGGTTTCCAAATCGAACGTCTGAGGTATTCCTATAGCAGCGTCTGCTATTGGCATTCCCCGTACAGCAGTGTAAATATTGCCAGCGTTCCCTCACGAAGTCCCTATCTCGCTGCTTGGCTTAAAAGAGACGCCAGGTGTGAATGAATTTCCGAGCCAGAGCTCTTGTATATTTGCCATTTCCCATCTGGTTTCTCTTTGAAATTTCGTGTAAGCCATTCACACGTAGTTTAAATTGCCCATACCTCACACACCTAACGTTTCCCCTCCCCTTTCCCACATAACTGAAAAAGTAATGTTGGAAGTGAAATAACGAGGATGTTTATAATGCATACTTTGGCACTTTTACTTTTATGAGTGAGGAAACTCTCAGCGTCTTTCTCCACTAGATTTATCAATCGAAATTAATACTTGAAAACTCTTTAGCAACATTGCTGTGTACAGGAGGCCGTTATGTTACTTTAACCATAGCTTACTACTCAAGAGATAATATATCTGATGTGTTCCGTTGACATGACTCTCTAGATATTCTGTAAGGAACAGTTCTTAACAAACCATATGCTTCCATCTATAGACATCGCCTTTTCCTTATAGGCAGCAAGAGAAATAGAAAAGGTAATGAGGAAAGAGAGTCAAATCCTTTAAAAGCTGGTTGCTATGTAATTGAAATTCAGTTCTCTATGATGGCCAGGAGTAAAACAAATTAAAAAGTTTGAGAAAAACATTTAAAATTTATACTAGTATCAAGGAATATTCAGAAATGGTTAATTCCACAAAAAAGTGCATATGACAAATTGAGTAATAATAAGTTTTTGTCTGTTACGGTCATCAAGAGTGAAGAGTTCTTTGGGGACTATTCTCAGAAAATTCAAGATACCGTACATTAAAGATACATGACAAAATTTGTATCTTATCAAAATCGTTGAGCCATTTTTGAGAGTCAAAATTTTCGAAAAGTATTTCCATGTAAAAGTATTGGGGTGGGGTATTTTCTTGAAAATCGTATACCATCCTTGGCTAAGGTTTAACTTAAATTTATCAAGTTTGGAAATTAGCAGACATTTCACTGTTTACTCATGCTGCCCACACATACATTTCTGAAAATGTTTATATTATTATTATTATTATTATTATTATTATTCAGGTGGTGAAACCTGGGTATCGATTTTTGAGTGGAATACAATGCCTTCTCTAGCTACCAGTCTCGCGGGAACGAAAGGTAATGGCCCCACATTAACCATGCCAGCAGGTGACAAGTATTGAGGATTGGCAGGCGTGTTTCATTTCACGGTGCAGTTAAGACCATGTGTAAACATCAGGTAGTGAAGTATGTGATTGATTTATAAGACAACCGTTAGACGAAGGGGGGGGGGGGGAGGAACAACAAGTCGAGACTGCCACCCTGTATTTCACTATAATGTTAATGCATTTTCCTCGCAGCTCTCGAGTGATCCCCAACAGTACTTATGTTATTATATAGAGAAAACTAAAAAGAGGCTTAAAGGATGATGGAAAAACTTGCTTTGTAAATCTCATTACAGAAATGGCCAGAGCTCGCAGAAAGACAGTGGGTATTTCATCTCCAGAACCAAGATATTATGGAAGGAAAGCGAAGAGACGGTAAACTTTGCTGTTCAAACCAGGCATCACACCCTCGGACGCAGGACCAAATTATTGTGCCAGCACGTTCAACACAAAGTGGCGCTATGAAATTCTAAATCAGTTGCTCACTTTTGTAGAAAAAGCGGGACAGGGTGAGAGATGATGATAATGGTGTTTAAGGGCGCTCAACTGCCGAGGTCATAAGCGCCCTTACGATTAAAACTTGGCAATAGGCAGTAAGAAAATACCAAAAAAGGAAAAAAACACAAGTAAAAAGGGCTAACACAGTTGAAAAGTAAGTAACAGAACGGTCCAGCCCTCTAACAGAGCTGGATATAAAACTCCATCTAAAATCAACACATTAAAATTAAAAGTGTTTAAAAAGAACTGCTATCACACTAAAACGTCAAGGTAAAAGAAAGTTTTGCTAAAAATTTAAAAACCCTGTCCACTGCTCTTGGGTCATCTGCCAGGACCTCAGCAAGAGAGGCCGGCATGCCCATACATGACCGAATGTGTGCCAGGTGACCACACTCCAGCAACACATGACGAACTGTCTGTGCCTCCCCACAGAGCGCACAGACAGGAGCAGGTTCACGTTTAAAAAGGTAACTGTGAGTAAAAATACAGTGGCCAATTCTTAGCCGAGCTAGTACTACCTCCTCCCGGCGGAATAAACGAGAGGAGGTTACCCAGTTGACAGGGAGGTCCTTCACCTCTCGCAGCTTATTACCACGGAGAGCCGACCACTCCGCATGCCAAGTCGAAAAAACGGCTCTCCGTACAGCCACTCTAAAATCTTCTGCTGTTGAATGGGTAATCGTAACACTGGGCGCTGTGACTGCCGATTTCGCTGCCAAATCCGCCGTGTCATTCCCTGGCAAGCCAACGTGTCCAGGAATCCATGCGCACTCCACATTAAAACCAGAAGCGTGCAAAATGCGGAGAACGTCCTGGATGCGCTGCACCAAAGGATGGTAATTGTACAGCTCACGAATGCTCTGAAGGGCACTAAGGGAATCACTAAGTATAAGGCAGTCACCTAATTTTCGACGTCGAATATACAGAAGGGCTTGATAAATAGCATATAGCTCGGCAGAATATATAGATGTGCAACTAGGCAAACCGTAAGTAGAAGTTGTGGTGCCAGTTACAAAGGCACATCCAACACCGTCGGGGCTCTTACTACCATCGGTGTAAATACAAATATGGCCACTGTATTTGGATAAAAATTCTAAAAAGCATCGACGAATACTATCAAGAGGCGTAACAGATTTCCCGTAGAGCGTCATCCCGAGATCGACATGGGAGGTAGCGCGTAACCAAGGGGGGTGTATACTCTCTCCCTTGGGTAACAGCCGAGGAATGTCAACATGGTGCTGGCGTAGAAGCTCACGGAAACGAAAACCTGCTGGCCTGGGGCTCAGAGAGCGGAGGCAGTATCGCTCGTGCAGCTCAGGGGAGAAAAAAGCGTGATAAGTTGGATGCCCTGGCATACACTTCAGCCCACAGCCATAATTAGCAAGCAGGACATCACGCCGACAACGCAGAGGAGGTTCTCCCGATTCGGCGTAGAGGCTAACAACTGGGCTCGTTGGAAAAGCTCCAACGGCCACACGGATGCCCTGGTTATGGACTGTGTCTAACATTCTGAGCACTGAAGGTCGAGCTGAAGAATACACAATGCTGCCATAGTCCAACTTCGAACGAATCACAGCACGATAAAGACGGAGCAATGCCGTCCGATCCGCACCCCAAGACTTGCCACTTAGTATCCGTAAAAGATTTAGAGAACGGTCACATCGTGCTCTAAGCTGTGCTATTTGTGGTGCCCAACAAAGTTTCCGATCGAAGATCAAACCAAGGAATCTCGCCTCGTCTGCGAAAGGAAGTAAATCTGGCCCGAGTCGAAGAGACGGCGGCATTTGCCACTTACGGCGCCAGAAGTTAACGCAGACTGTCTTCTCAGCGGAGAAACGAAAACCGTGTTTCGAGCTCCATGCATAGAGATTGTCCAAACACCGCTGGAGACGGCGTTCCAAAAACGGTGTACGCTGAGAAGTACAGAAGATGGCAAAGTCGTCCACGAATAAACAGGAAGAGACACCTTGAGGCACACATAGTGATATGGAATTTATCGCAATAGCAAATAGAGTCACGCTGAGTACCGAGCCCTGCGGCACTCCGTTCTCTTGAATAAAATGGTTAGATAAAACTGAACCCACCCTCACTCGAAAAACGCGGTCCCGCATAAACTCCTGAATGACCAACGGTAGGCGTCCACGTATGTTCCAGTTGTGCAGAGAACGCAATATTCCCGCCCGCCAACACGTGTCGTAGGCCTTCTCGAGGTCAAAAAATATCCCAACTGTGGGGCTGTTCATAAGAAACCCGTCCATAATCTGAGTTGACAGAGAGACAAGGTGGTCAGCAGTTGAACGTCGTCGTCGAAAGCCACACTGGATGTTCGTCAGAAGATTGTGGGATTCCAGCCACCACACCAACCGTCCATTGATCATGCGTTCCATCACCTTGCACACGCAACTGGTGAGGGAAATAGGACGGTAACTGGAAGGAAGATGGCGGTCCTTTCCAGGTTTAAGAATGGGTATGATGGTGGCCTCCCGCCACTTGTCTGGAAAAATGCCATCAACCCAGACACGATTATAGACCTCGAGTAGGAAATCTTTGCCATCAGGAGAGAGATGTTGCAACATTTGGACGTGGATACCATCTGGACCTGGTGCTGAGTGTCGTGAAGAGGAGAGTGCATTGTCTAGCTCTGCCAGGGTGAAAAGGCGATTATAATCCTCAAGGTTGCCAGAAAGAAACGAGAATTCTTGAGATTCCACCTGGTTCTTAACTGTAAGAAACTCAGGGGAATAGTTGCCTGAGCTAGACACCTGAGCGAAAGCACTGCCTAAAGTATTCGCCACGTCAAATGTATCAACAACAGCTCCGGTAGGTGTTTTGAGACCGGCGATGGGCATATGGTTCGGTTTCCCAGCCACACGTCTTAACTTATCCCATACGACAGAGGAAGGTGTATGTCGATTAAAGGAACCCACGAATTTATTCCATGACATCTTTTTGCTATCCTTAATAACCCGCCTAGAATGTGCACGCATCCGTTTATAGTATATCAGGTTATCCAGTGTGGGATAACGCTGGAAAACCCGTAGAGCTCGTCTGCGAGCGCGAATAGCATCCCGACAGTCAGCGGTCCACCAAGGTACCGGAAATCGACGGCTGTAGCCAGTCGAACGCGGAATGGATTGCTCAGAAGCAGAAAGAATGGTCTCTGTAAGATGTTCGACCAAGTGGTTCACAGAGTCGTGCTCTTCGTAGCTAAATTCAGCCAAGTGGGAGTACAGTTCCCAGCTGGCGTGGTCTAGGCGCCAACTAGGTAAACGGGTGGAACATACAACGGGTGTCAAGACACTAATACGACAGGGAAAGTGGTCACTAGAATGCAAATCCGAGATGATATTCCAGCATAAGGTGACTGCCAGCTGAGGGGAACAAATTGCAATGTCAATGTGTGAAAAACTATGAAATGCGTCAGATAGAAAGGTGGGCTCTCCGGTGTTCAAGAGAGCAAGATTCTGACTATCCAAGAAGTCTTTAAGTAGCGTACCTCTCGCACAAGCCCGAGGAGAGCCCCAAAGAGGGTGATGGGCATTCACGTCGCCTACCAATAAAAAGGGTGGTGGCAACTGCGAAATGAGGTGTTCTAAGTCGCTGTGCGAGAGGTCCGCAGATGGAGGCAAATAGATACTGCAAATGGTGAATGAAGCGGAGGGTAGCTTAATGCTGACAGCAACGGACTGGATTGCAGATTGTATGGGTACGGAGTTGGCAAAAATATCATCTCGAATAAGCATCATAGTGCCCCCATGTGCCGGGACACCGTCCTCCGGGGATAAATCACATCGTACGGAGGAGTACTGCCTGATGGTAACGGTGTCCTGTGGACGGAGCTTCGTCTCTTGTAAACATACAGCCAAGGGTTCATGCTGGCGCAGCAACAAGTCAAGCTCTGGTCGATGTGGTCGAATTCCGCGTATGTTCCAATGGAGGATAGCCATTGAGTATATTATGGGATAAGTTTCAAATCGAAAGACGCTTCTGCAGATTGGGATTGGCTGGTCGGTTCAATTTGTTCTTCTTAGGCGTTGGGCTAGTACTATTTTCAGGAGCACGATCCTGCCGTTTCCGCACTGTCCCTCTGGCAGTGGCGGCAGAATCCTCCTGGTCCATCTCCTCCACATGGGAGGTCCCTTTTTCAAGAGCAGTTTTCGGTCCAAGTAGTTCGAACCGATTGGATGTGCTGATCGGCGAAGACGGCCGTCGCCGATTCACGCCCTCCTCCCCAGATGACCCTTCAGAGGAGGATACACGTGTGGAGTTGCGTGAACTTTTCTTACCTTTAGATGACTTGGTAATAGATTGCACATTCTCTTTCAAAAAGTCTTGTCGTACATACTTGGTCTTAAACTGTTTTTCTGGGGCAGAAGACGTCGTGAATTTAATAGCTTTAGTTCCGGAGGTCGAGGCTTTCGGTGACAAATGTGAAGGACTATTCTGTAAGCTGGCGGATTTGGCAGATGTTGATACCAACTTGGGTGTAGGTGCCGAAGGCTTTGGCAGCGCTTGGGCTAAAATTACCTTTTCCGCAATTGTAGCCCCGTTCATATCGCCGGTCTGGGTTGCGATTTCCCGACGCGGTACCGGTTTAGCTGCAACTGAGCTATAGGTACCGGACCTCGGGGCAGAGGGTTGGCGGAGTCGCAGGAGCTTCCGGGCTTCCAAGAAGGACACCTTCTCTTTCACCCGTATCTCCTGGATCGCTCGTTCCTCTGCAAAACGGGGGCAGTCTCGGGAACTAGATGGGTGTTCCCCGTTACAGTTCACACACGATGGAGCTGAAGCACAAGCCCCATCGTGGGAGGTGTCACCGCAGTGGACGCAGGTGGACTTGCCGGTACACAACTCACTAGTGTGACCAAAACGTTGGCATTTAAAGCACCTCAGCGGATTGGGTATATAAGGCCTAACTTCGATGGCTTCATACCCTGCTCTAATCTTTTGAGGCAGATCAACCCGATCAAAAGTAAGAAACAGGGTACGAGTAGGCAGGAATTCACCGTTGATCTTACGTTGTACCCGATAAACAGCTGAGACACCCTGAGTCGCAAGATTTTCTTTGATCTCCTCAATGGACAAACCGTCCAACGCGCGGGTTGTTATTACACCGCGGGAGGAGTTCAGCGACTTGTGCACCTCGACCTTCACTGGATAGCTGGCTAACATGGTGGCTTTAAGTATTCTTGCAGCTTGCGAGGCGGAGTTGGCTTCGACAAGAAGTGTACCATTGCGAGCTCGAACGCAGGATTTAACAGGACCAGCAATGGCATCGAGACCCTTTTGGATAGTAAAAGGGCTCACCGTAAGGAACTTCTTACCTTCCTCTGTCCTATGAATGACCAAGTAGCGAGGACCACATGACTCGACTACTTCCTTTCCAACTTCTTTATTAAGGGGTTTTTGTTTTGGTGCCATAGAAAAAAATGGTATAAATTCATCCCCCAGTGCTCCCCACCCACCACGGAGCCCAACGAGGGGTCACCCCACTGGGGTGACAGGGCTACACAGGGGATATAGCGGGCTCGCCGTCCCACTCACCCTGGAGTTCGGTGTAATACCTAGTCCTGGCCGATTGACTAGGGGTGGGTTAGTCCCTAGCCTCCCGTTTAGGCAAATCAGAAACCAAAGCGGTGTATTAGGCTGCGCACCCTCCCCAGTTACTGAAAGACAGAAGCCCAGGCTCAGGTACGCAACCCTCAACCAACCAGGATGTTCCTCTTCACCGACACGGGTCTCCACGCACGGCCTACACGTGGGTGGGCATTTTCACCTACTGACTCCCTCACCACTCTGAGGTTGCCCACAGAGGGAGTCAAGGTGGCTCGGGACCCCGGGTGCGCCTAACCCGTACCTACCGTAGTAGGCCCCTGGGGGGGGACAGGGTGAGATCCAAACTTGCTGGCAATATCGGACAAACTGCTAGTCGGAATACACAGCTTACAATGTAGACTAAAGAAACATGGATGACAGAAAGGTGCTAGGAAACGCGGCTTTCATTGCAATATCTCATATTTACATAATGCCTTGAAGGCAAGCGACTAGTCTTTTTCTAACATAGATTTGTGTCATCTTTTACATTTACATGTTTCATGCATGTTAGGTCATACAAATGTTTGATAGTAACTAAAATACCCAGTTTGACAGTGCATATTTTCCCACTCCAAGTCTATTTTAAACGACTTATTTTGCAGTTTTTAACACATTTTTCCTGAGTTACATTCATATTTATATTTTATTTGTGATAATGTTTCCTACGTTGCATTCGCATTTATGTATTGTGATTATACTGCTCATAGAATCAGGATTAAATCATTAAGGACTGCTATTATTATTAAAAAGGATGTATTGTTAAAACACAGCAAGACAAGTGGTCTTAATGAACACTTTATCCATCATTAGATATGCAGCAGCAAAACATCTGAGCCTACAATTAATACTTTGCAACAAATGTCATTTTTCAATGAATAATTTACAGAAAGTGGTATTATTGATTTACTGTGAAGCCAACTACGGCAATTAAAACACGTTACCATA
The DNA here is from genome assembly GCA_030762935.1 of Hymenopus coronatus. Classification (NCBI taxonomy): domain Eukaryota; kingdom Metazoa; phylum Arthropoda; class Insecta; order Mantodea; family Hymenopodidae; genus Hymenopus; species Hymenopus coronatus. The sequence goes on along the minus strand of CM060882.1, from coordinate 149,614,544 downwards.
AATAAGTCACATCACTGTATAGTTTTTATATCTGCCTATTTTTACTTTCTTTACACGTACCATAAGCGTATTAAGTAGATAAGTTATTGTATTCCACCCAAAAATTCGATGTTAAGATTACACCACAAATATGTTCTGAGCTCCACTGAATTAAAACGGGACTTTTAGAGAGAAAAAAAAGAAGTCCGTATGTGAACAGCATAACTTGAAAAAATTAGCAGAAATAGTCTTATTACTTGCTTCCTTGCAAGTAGAAGCGAAATACGGCAGTACCATAGGTTAAAGTGATAGTCAAAAGCTGGTTGCTATATGAATGAAGTTCCTTTGTTTGTATGGACAAGAGTTGACAAATTCCCGTTTGAGAATATAAGTTTTTCAAGCCTGAAAAAAAAAAAAAAAAAAAAAAAACGTATATAGCATAAACTGTGTGTTTTAATGTGCTTTACATTTTTTGTGTGGTAAGTTTTTGTCTATCTCTTACGGTATAGCAGTTATGAATAATTCCTCAAAATTCATCCAGAATAAAGTAGCCTTCAGAGGCTATTCCCAGAAAATACAATATATACATTTTATTTGGCATGTAAATATCTTTAATAGACGATATTTTAATCAAAATCGTTAGAGCCATTTTTTTAAAAAATTAAAATTTTCGAAAAATGTTCCATGTAAAGGGTAGTTTGGTGTGGGGGGATTTTTTTGAAAATCTTCTTGGTCCATCCTTGGGAGGTACTTGGCTTAAATGCCAAGTTTGATATTTAACGGCCTTTTTGTTTTTGAGCTATGCTGTCCACAACACACACACACACACACACACACACTGATACTTTTCTAAAAATGCTTTTGTGGATTCAGGCGGTCTCAAAACATGTATTTTAGATATTGTAAACATTTATTTCATACATGCACTATATACTTAGTACGTGTACAGAAAGTAAAACATATATCTGACTCGTGTTTTTTTTATTTTTTAGGGTAACCAGTAATGCTAACAGAATGAAGAGGTCTTCAGAGGCTACTGCTATAAAATTCAGCTTTAAATTTCATGTTTCATGAAAATGTCTATAACATGGTTATTTTAATAAAAACTGATGCAACCATTTGGGGGGGAGCGAATCCAAATTTCGAAAAATGTCCCACGTAAAGAGGAGTTTCTTGAAAATCATTTGCCGCATCTTTGGGAAATAATGAACTTAAATATCAAAATTGTAAGTATCCAATTTTTTTACGTTGTTCATACAGATCGTTTTTCAAAAAAAAAAATGTTTTTTAATCAGTGGGCATCAAAACATATATTTCCAGTGAAACCTCAGTATTGAATTCTACAGTGGATGTATAACCTTCCCTATCTACTATGAAGGTGGTAGAGACTGTGACAAGAACAGAATAACAATACCTGGGCTCATTTCATAATTCTGTCCAGAATCGGGTAACTTCCAGCATTTAGTTATTTGAAAAATGTTGCAAAATAATAATGATAACAGTGAAATGCAGAAAACTCCAGAAACAAAACACTTGAAGTCTTGTAACAAAGCTTATTATTCTGATACGGTAGTACAAGCAGCTCACTTTCCAAAAAATAACGAGCAGAATCTCATCATTTTGTCTCCCGAGGACGAACTCTTAAAATTCTATATTGCCTGTAGGTAATAAGCCGAGTGCTTGCATTTTATTATATGCGGCGGGTGTTAAAAGTCGAGTGCTCCCTTGAGATGAATCTGCTAATGGAGTAAGTGCCAGAAGGCATTGTTTTACGTCATGTAATTGTGTTCCCTACTATTTCACTTGTTTCTTACTACCAACTTTTATCTTACGACAGAAAGAGATGTTAGAAACAATGGGAAACATAAAACTGCTTTTTAGTTTACAAATCCTCATCTGAACAACATGTGCTTAAAACTTATGTCCTTCTGGCTTATTTCTACATTTCAGCTTTAAATGTTTTATTGCTTTATCAGTATACTCTTTATAAGAATTTTCAAAAAATGCAGAACTTGAATGTCAATTAATTAATGATGGTGTTCACTATTTTTTTTTCTTCTTTTATATGAAACAACATGTTTGAAATACAGTTTGCTATGCTTATATCATTCACATTCTGGTTTGATCCAAGGTTTACATATTTTGAATTATCTCAAAGTTTTTACGCTACACACTTATGGGGAGCGGAGACAGAAATTGCCACTAATGCATAATTTCACATTCCAGTGAAATTGCTTACGACTTGGAAGAATATTTAAATTCACAATCTCGTATCCAATGCGTATTATTGCTAATATCGGAATGTTATAACAAAAATAAAAGTTGTGATACTATAACATATTTTACACTTTTCCTTCAAAGCCACGGAAAATTGTTACAAAAGAGGAATGCAAGCAAAATTTGTTCAATTCGTTTCAGTACGTGGAATTGTATTTTAAGATAGAATTGTTCAAATGCATAAAAACTCCACTTTTGTATTTATTTAAAATGTAACCGAACAAGCACTTCTTATGCTATGCTCATTTCATTGATAAGTATATCTTCAATGTTTATCTAGAAATGAACACATTAAGCTATTTTATTGCCACCTACATTTCAAACAATTTATAATTCACCACGAAGTTGCGGTTATATTAATAGTCTAGCTTATCAACCTTATATTCAATTCGGGAGCACACATTGTTGCTGCAATTTATTACAATGAAAAAAATCAATATTAAGATTTCACTGGCAATATATGTTTTGGGGACCTTGAATCCAAAAAAGTATTTTTAGAAAAAGGTTAATGTGTGCGTCTGTAGACAACATTCTCAAAAACGAAAAGTTCTTTAAACAGTTAACTAGAAATTTAAGTTTAGTGTATCCAAAAATGCGACACGAAGATTTTCCAGAAAATGTCCCGGTTTTTATAGTTTACTGCCGCAACTACTCATGCATCCGTCAATCGAATTAATAATCCAAATGTTAAAACTTTTAGTGGCTGAAAGAAAATTCATTTAACAACAGAAACTTTTTTCTCGCCACCTTAGCTTTGTTTATTGAAAAGCAATCTGTGTTCCATTCACATGACTTTCTCTACATATCTGCAACAAATTATTGTTAAAAAGATTATGCTTCTATTTACTTCACTCTAAGCGAGGAAAAATTACAGAAATAGTCTTATTGCTTGTTTTCTTGTAAGTATAAGCGAAATAAGGGAGTACCATAGGTTAAATTGATAGTCAAACTCTGTTTGCTATGTGACAGAAGTTCCTTTGTTTGTATGGTCAGGAGATGACTAATTCCTGTATGAGAAAAGTATACGTTTTTTAAAGCTGAAACCAAAAACAGGGAATATCTAAAAAACGACCAACTCCACGAAAACGTGCTTTGCTTTTTTGTGTGGTAAGTTTTTTTTCCCCATCCCTTACGGTTTACCAGTTATGCAAATTCTGTAAATTTCATCCAGAATAAAATAGTCTTCAGAGGTATTCCAAGAAAATTCAAGGTATACGTTTTATTTGACAGCTAAATATCTTTAATATACGATATTTTAAACAAAATCCTAAGAAATATTTTTGAGAAAATAAAAATTATCATATAAAGGGCAGTTGGGGGTGAGGGGATTTTCTTGAAAATCTTCGTGTCACATTCTTGGAAGATACCGAACTTAGATACCAAGTTTGACATTCAACGGTCTTTTCGTTTTTGAGCTATGCTGTCCACAGACACACACACGGACACTTTTCCAAAAATCTTTTTTTGTTTTTTTTTTATTCAGGGGGGCCTAAAACATGTATTTCCGGTAAAATATCTGTATCGAATTTTTGAGTGCATTACAATACTTTCTCTGTACACCATGTACATAGTATGTGTAGAGAAAGTAATAAACTTTATAAACACAACTAATATATCTACTGACATTAATGATGAAGACAAAACATTTATTTATTTCACATTCTTTTGTAAGAAATTTAGACGATCAGCCAACTTTAGGCTTCGCTTATATGAACCTTCATTTTTACTGAACACCCAAAACTATCGGCTGGAGAATCGCCCCCTCAGCTGTGCGTTTCAAAATCATCACATAGCAACCAGTTCCAAAAAGATTTGGCTATCGCTTTAAGCCTACTGTATTCCCCTATTCCTAATGTGTTGACAAGGAAATTTGCAATACAAGTGTTTCTACAAAAGGTTAAATCCATTAACATGAAGTATTTGGACATATAAAGTCTTAGGAATAATATGATGCAGAATGGGTAAAAAAACTCATATGAATGTACCAGCAAATCTTTTAGTGTTGTAGGTAAATAATAATAATAATAATAATAATAATAATAATAATAATAATAATAGTAATAATAATAATAATAATATACGCAGGCTGTAGAGCCGCAGGATTTATTTAAAACAATACCGATTTTAACTGTTATGTATAGTGGTTCTAGAGCTAAGTAGATCGGAAACCTGATGTTTATATTGGCAGGATAGGCTGTTGCCATTTACTTTTATAGTTATTAATTGTATTGTCACATTGAGAAATTCGCCGTTTGTTAATATGTCTATTCACTGTCACAAACTCAGTGGCTTAAATAGTATGCTTGTAATACTGCAAACAAAATGCAGTAATAATATGACATAAAATTCTCACGCAGTGAGCAACACTCAAACCATTAGCAGTACATGGAGCCTACACAACAGCGACAATGAGTCACTAACCGCAAGTAAAACACGTGATTGGCCTGCACACGCACAGCCTATACGAGGGATCAGGGGCGTTGGTTAATTAGACCAGAGTTACAGTTTAACATGTTTCTTTCTCCTGGCTTTAATGCTTGGAAGTTATGTTGGGCAATAATGATTTTCAACTACATTAAAGATGTAATATGTACTAAAATCTCTTTAAAGTGGCTTACCGCATATTATATAAATTACGGTATAAATTATTTAGATAATTCCTTTTCTACATTTAAACATTTTTCTTGCACCTGCTTAAAGCACCAGTTTTGGCTCCAATAAGACCGAAATATCAACGCTTATAAGTTTCATAACGAGTGAGCTTTCAGACCTTCATTATGCAGTATGTATACGCATTTTTGCGGTATTGATATTGCTACCAATAATGAACGCAGAGGACAGATACGCACACATTGCGACAGAATACCCGTGTTTTTTTCTTCTTTCTTCTGTAGTTTCCCCTGTATGCCGATGTAAAGAATATATAAGTGAAAAAAGATGGTACTCACTTTGACATAAAATGTTCATGCGTATTGGCTCTTACCTGAAACAGAAAGAAAACTTTATGCTTTATGGGTATTATAAGTTAAACACCTAAATGTGCCCTTATCTAAAAGTTCTAGTAGGAAAGTTAATATTTTAGCGTTTATCCCTAGGATTTCTGAAAGGGATACGCGAAGGTAACAAATCAAATTGGCTTGCTCTATTAGGCTAGAGGTTGGAGCCATGAATTACGCAAGAGCTGCTTAATATAATGCATCTGTTACATTTGGAAAATCCGCAATATATAACATACCTTGTTGAAATTTGTACCAGATATTATACATAATAACGATATATTTGTCCTGTATCAAAATTCCAGCTTGCAAGGTTGTTTATATCATTTTACTGTCTAAATTCGTGTGCTAATAAAAATGAGCCCTTATGATACCTACATTTAAAAACCGATTCACATAAACAATTCAAATTTTTCAGTAAACAGTTGACAAATTAACAAACAGATCTATCATACTGTATGTTTTTATATTAACCCTAATTATTGTATAAATGTGTTTACTTTTCGTACTGCACAAAACTCTTCATTTTTCAAATTTTAATAACTTATTTCTCAAAATTGGAGCATAATTTCGAGAAAAAAAATCCTATAATGTGCTTGTGGGAAGCTATATACAATGTTTTAAATAAGTAGTAAAACTTGCACCGTGTGGGCCATTTTGACTGTGGGAAAGTGTTGGGAAAAAGTTTACAAGAAAACAAGGTTTAAAGTTGAGAGTGCCTATTAATAAGTATGCGCCTACAAATTTAAAGCTTAGTTGATTAGCAACTAAAGTGCGTCAAGCGGTAAAAACGACATATATGAAAAATTTAGATTTCATATTGTTATGAGAAATATTTTTAACCTTTTCACAATTTTTGGTCAAATTTCGCAGATGTATCACCTTAATAGTAGATTTGGGATTAATCACTTACACTGTACTGTGCCAATTATGCTAGTATGTACGGGAATAGAGAATGCTGCGTTCATACAAAAGCTAGTCTTCTTGGGAGTTCCAGCTTATCGGAGTTTAGTTTTAGTTCAATGCTTCAAAATACTTTATACTTGCATTTTTCGTTTGTTAAACTTTGAGAGATATTTGGCAAAACCCCTGATTATTAAATTTCTTTTCACAACTGGGTCTGGCGAACATAGCTGATTGCTGATCATCTGACTGCCTGCATTTGGTCAATTTCTGGCATTAAAACACGAAAAATGATAACGAATTACTAAATAAGGCACATCCAAGGCCAATATGCTACAGACTTATAGAAAAATGATTGAAGGTTATTTTTCATTAGTTGATTATAAAATTAATGAAATAACATGTTACTGGAGCAATTTGTTCACTGAGAAAGCACCGCCTTTTAAAATTAGTGTTTAATTCCATTTTCTGTATGAACAGTATTTATATCATTGGATGTAAATTACCTACAGTATAAAAACAAAGCATAAAAGCCCCTTCAACGTTCATTTGATTACTGCAGAAAATATACGACAGCTGAAAGTAGTTTTCTTCCGTGGTGTGCTATTATTTTGCACCAAGTAGCATGTAATGTGTTGAAGTGGATGCGTTAATGGATATAAAGCGTATCCTCCCCTCCACGAGCTTAAAACATCTGGTGCTTGTGAATGGTATTAAGATCACTCGAGTTTCGTTGGAGAATCTCGTCTCTGTAGCGTTATTAAAATATCTTGGTTGCGTGGAGGCCGCTTGGGAAGGGTGGATGTGAAAGGATTCACTGCAGGATTTCGCTGTGTTTAGAGAAGGATCATGTCGGCCCTGAATCAGTTTACTCCGAGGAGCATAGCAGCGCGGCAACTGAGCGCTATATGTTTCTCTGTAAAAAAAAATGTTACTAAAGAAAATACGGCAATATAGGCATTAAGAAATAATTCTGTTGTTTCTTGCCGGCATAAGGTCCTCACATGTGAGCTGGCGAAAACACTAAAAGGAGCAAATGCAGCAAGTACGTAATACTAAAAGCTGAAATGCTTCTGTTTCTGCTTTTTCAGAAGAAGACACAGTTGAGTGGTTAGAAAACTATCCGGTATATCAAATACTACAAACTAAATCCATAAAAAATGAAAAAGGTCTTCACCGGACTTTTGCAATTTCTTGCTTTAGTGGGTTCAAAAAGTGTATTCCCGGAGAATAAAACTGTTTAGCTGAAATACAATACTCCACGATACAAGTAGGCGTAAAAGAAGGAAATAAAATACCGTGCGGTCAGCAGCATTTTCTTGTAGATATTGATGGTTGTTATGGATTGTTTAATTGGGACATAATATTACATTCTTTCATATCAATACAGCTTGCAACCAGCATCATATAAACTCCATTTTGTAACTTATTCACTGCAAATATTTCCATTTTCCCCAACTCATTTGCGAAATAATGCTGTATCGCAGTCAACTAGCTGCCACAAGAAACGAATTCTGTATTAACATCTGGGATCAAAATTCTAGCAACATTTTATTTTACTGTCAGTGTTAGTAAAAATAAAGGACAGAAATGTCTACTGAGCTATTGTGAAACCGCGTACAGTAATATTCTCATAAAACGCAAAAAAGGCTCCCTTCAGAAATAAATGCTTAAATCCTATGGAATTTAAATTAACATGGCCATGTTTTGGGAACCATTGATCCAATGTTTTGTTATAATTTGTGTATTCTGGCAATAATATAAATTAGGAACAGATTTTTCTATATCTTATTTCCCGATTATATAAAAAGAAATAAACAAAACAAAAATCCCGATTGTGTAAAAACAAACAGAAAAACAATGCCAGTAACTCCGCAAATTAGTTCAAGAAAGAGCATGGCCGCGCCGTGGCCGAGTGGTTAGACCACTCGCCTCTCACCTACACGGACAGGGTTCGATCCCAAGCGACCGCATGTGAGATTTGTGGTGGACAAAGCGGCGCTGGGGCGGGTTTTCTCCGGGCACTCCGGTTTCCCCCGCCATCGCATTCCACCGGTGCTCCACCGTCATTCATTTATCATCAGTGTCACCGCCTGCGGTGCCATAAGTAGTTAAAGCGGGCGATAAACACTACCAAAAAAAAAAAAACAACAGGAAATACATTTTATTTGTCGTCTTTTAAAAAACCACAGGAGCCGACCTTTAGAGTTGTGAAACATTGTTGATGTGTACATTATCATCGCTTGAATTCTATAATTGTCAGATTTATAAATGTTTTGTCTTCTCTTCCACCAACGTATACCTATACAAAGATGAACTAATGGATTCCACCAAAAAGCTTTCCAAATTATACCGGAAGTCAATCCCAAAAACAGCATTTAAAAAAAAAAGCTTCTGTGCGAGAAAGAGAAAGATAATCAAAACCAAAAAGTCAATTGAATATCAAATATATACTTCAGTTCAGCATCTTCCAAGAATGAGACACTATTTTCAAAATATTACTGTTTTCCATATTATGCGTTATATAGAAAAATCGGATGTATTCCATTCACATGAATTTCTCTACCTGTTACTACAAACAAGCTATTCTTACAAAAGATTACTCTTTTATCTACGTCATGCTTATCGATATAGACATCAGAAGAAATTCTCTTATTACTCGCTTCTTTAAGAATAAGTGAATACACTATGCTAAACCGACAGTCAAATGTTTTAAAAACTGATAGACATGTGAATTGGAGAACGGTTCGCTTTACTTGCCAGTGAAACAAAAGAAAGCTGAAAAGGATGACCCGTTTGAGAAAAGTTACTTAGTTTAAAATTGAAACCAACAAGAAATATCTCGGAAACGGCCAACTCAACAAAAAAAAAAAAAAAAAAAAAAAAAAAAAAGTAGATTTCATATATTGTGTGTTATAACAAAGTCTATATTTTTGTATAAGTTTTTGTCTGTTTCTTACGGTTTACCAGTTATGCAAAATTCATTAAAATTCACCCAGCATGAACAAGTCTTCAGAAGGCATTCCCATAAAATTAAATAAATACATTTCATTTGTGATGTAAATAGCTTTAATATGCCATATTTTAATCCAAATCGTTAGTCAATTATGAGCAAAACAAAGTTCTCAAAAAATGTTCCTTGTAAAGTGTAATTTGGGGTGGGAGATTTTCTTGAAAATCTTAGTGTCGCATCCTTGTCATGTAAATATCTTTAATATACGATATTTTTTTAATCACAATCGTTAGGGCTATTTTTGAACAAATCAAAATGTCGATTTTTTTTCCCCTGTAAAGGGTAGTTTAAGTGGCGAGATTTTCTTGAAAATCTGTGTCGCATCCTTGGACTTGTTGAACTTGAATATTAAGTTTGGTAGTTACCCGACTTTTGGGTTGAATGCAAACCTTCTCTATGTGCTACGCACGAAGTACAAAAAGTAAGTGTTAATATTAAAAATATGAAGTGACATATCTTATAAACGTATTTACTGTAAAACTTGAATTTTCGGCACTATTATTATTATTATTATTATTATTATTATTATTAAAAGGCATCGTGTTGAACATTTGTATTAGAACAATAAATTTAAACAATAACACAATTATTTCAATAAGCATACAAGGCTGGGTTTTCAAATATACCTTAAAATCAATTATATGTAATTTCAATAGGATTTCGCATACTGTGGATTTTCCAAATTTCACAGATGCATTTCCTAAAGTACACAATTTACGCCATATATATTTTGTGTGGAGATACCCACTTTCGGAATGGTCCTTGTTACTGGTTTCAAATTTAACAAATGGGAAGTCTATTTTCTTTCTCCTGGTCATGCAGAGAACGAATTTCTCCTTAACTCTCATTATCTCTACAAAAAGATATTGTAAAAGCGAATGATTTTATCGATTAACTGAGTAATAGAAGAATGAGGTTTTTTAAGAAAATTTCAAGATTGGGCAAAGAAAGTCAAACAGTGTAACGTATTAGATTTACTTTAATAAATCTGAATGTACAGGGAAGGAAAATCACTGCAACACAAGCTTACCGCTGTGTGGATTTTAGAATAGAAACACGTCTGTGGTGACGAAAGTACAGAACGCAACACCATAATGTGACTGAGTAGTTTCACGACGCTGCTAAGAACAACTTTCGCCCTTAGGCAGCAACATCGAACCGCATGGTCAATGTCGATTCTCCATCGCCTATATTAGACCAGAGTAGCTTAGCCACTTGCAACTTTCTCACTTGACCTTAAGCCAGTAAAACAATGCCTTAACAAGATATAAGCCACTATCTCCCCGAACTATGACTGCACCTTCAGAAGTGGGTAACTCTATCCAGAACGCTAAAGGTAAATTTATTCAACCATGAAGAAGTGTACAGATTATTGCTACAATATTTTACTTATTCTTGCAATGGACATGATACGCATTTCTTAAAACATGTTAAAAAGTAAAACTCAGGTAAAATTTACTTCCCTGAATTTTTCATTATAGCATTAGAAATGCTAAAAATTGTTTTTACTTTCTCTGCCACACACTTAGTAGAGAGACAGCGGGTTACTGAATTCCCCCCAAAAATGAGAGAGAGAGAGAGAGAGAGAGAGAGAGAGACAAACAGACACTACAGCATAACTCAAAAACGAAAAGTCGCTTAAATATAAAACGCGGTATTTGAGGCAGCCACGTTGAGTAAATACAGAGAAGTCTAAGGTTCGCTTGACTGTTTAAGCCTCTCTCAATATGTATATTGTTGTACGTGCTATTAAATGTGACCATGATGAAAGAGACTTAAGTAATACAACATAGATTAATATATTTTCAAACCAGAAGTTTGCGTGCACATATGATATATATATTTTCATGCTGTGTAAATGTTTCCTATAATATAAAATGCAATCGTGAACCATTTCACTCTGCAAAGAATTGTCCATGCCTGTCTTTTATTCTCGTTGTTCAAAAACAGGTTGTAGAGCATGTGCTCCTTGCGTCTACAGGTACATGTGTAGGGATTTCGATCTATACGTGCTCCAAATGCGCTGTATATTTATCAGTGTCAGGCAGAATAGTAGGCAGCTGATCGATGAGCGGAGGAAATACCTAAATTCTGACACTATAGCGTGAAACTTTTTAACTTTTCTACCGAACAGGGTCATGAATCCTACGTGAGAGAACGCTTAGACACGGGTATTTTGGTTTTCGATTCATTTTCACTACAAGAATTGCAGCTTAATCTGTCACATTAATTTGCCACATTAATGTTATATTGACTCCTTGTAAGTGAAGGCGTTACTGACGAGTGTTGCAGATGGCGTTTTCACATTTCCCAGCAAATCTCCAAATTTAAGGGGTTCTTGGGCAAACCTACTGTTATCTCCCGTCGATTGTCAATACCATTGGCTGGAAATGAAAAACAACAGGAAACATTTTAATATTTCAATGCTCGGTTCCTAATAATAGCTAAATTTTAGAGTTTTTTCTTACGACTGACGTACACTCGATATCTCTGCCTACACCAGAAAGTATTCTTAACCGTGATCTATGTTATGGTTTTATTAGTGATAAAAGGTAATGTTTTTTATCTCTTAACAGTCTAACAAATTAGCTTTTATGCTTGCATACTACTTGAAACTGCTTATGCTCACGGAACTATCGAAAGAAACAACGCACACCAGGGTCCGAGACAGTTAAATGGGTTCTTTGATCTCTATAAATAACCCGCACAAGTCAATAGTCCTTACTGGAAATTGACTTTCCGATTGAACAACCCCTACTAGTGTTGGAACTGGCTGTTAGTAGTAAATCCTCAGACTGTTCAAATTCTTGAATAAATGAGTGCTTTTTACGGTTGCTTTCTGATATCTTAAAAGGCATTTACGGCAAAAATGAACTCAGGGAAAGCGTTAGAACGGTTTCGGTGATCAAAAATCGCAGTATTCTAGATCGACCTAGAATATTGCATCGATATGTTCCGCATCATAACAGGAGGATGCGCTGAACATCTATAAGACTTTAGTGAAATTTAAGTAGTATTTCTAATGCATACTGTTCATAATTCTAAGCACAGTGCTTAGAAGCTGGTGAATAGTTTAGATTATTATTGCAATTAAATGCCTCTAATAACGCCGGAAAAGTCTTAAAGTGTATTTTGCAAATGCTATCTACTCGGTAGAACATGCAATAGCTTCTCGATATACGCATGTACCTACCACAAAAATTTGATTTACTTGCATCCGTTCCTACTCTGACGAAACGCTTTTAGAGAAACTTTGTATTCTGTTTGCAGAACGAGAACGCGGATTCAATTTGCATGACTGAGAAAAGCTCTCTTCTAAGGTATTCTTAAAAGCAGGGAATACGTGGAAATCCCTGAGTTCCACATTAGAGTTGTACAGAGGGTATTCAGGGCTTTCCCAGCCGAGGGCATAAGAATTATTGGTGTTTTTGGTTCTGCCGAGGTATGGAGTTGCTATCCAGGAGCCTAAGTATCTTCTCTTTCTTCGTTACTCAAATTTATGATTTAATTTTCAAAGATCTGCCTGCAGTCTCTCAGCATTACCTCTCTAAAAGACATTACTATCAAAGAAGGGTAATAGTAATACACAGTGAAACTTGTGTGCACATGTACGAACCCGTTTGACACGCAAGATGGCATTTAAATGGGGATGGAATGAAAACAGGAAAGAGAGTTGCGAATACCTCTCGCTTTCCAATTCCAAGCCTATGTTAGAACGAAGCCGAGAAAATTCATCTCAACGGAAGAAATTTAAGCCTTGCAAAGAGAGAAGCCGTAGATTAAGCATGAGGTACACTTACCATTTGTTACGTTTAAGTTCATTTGATTCAACGTTTATATCTCAGATATCATAGTACAAATAAACGGAGCTGTTTTAGAATTTTTGAAAGTTTCAATTGTCGTATACAAACCGTTTAGCATTAGATTCAAAAATATTTACATGTGCTCAAGAGCACAGGAAATATTTTAAATGTCTCTCTTCTTTTCTCTGGAGTAATATTATAGCGTACATATTAGCGTAATAAGGCCCCCCCCCTTGAAACAAATGAAACTAGCTCCCATTTTGAACATATTCAGTTAATATTTTTAACTTCTTAAACATATATTCAAGTTGAAGAGGACTGTATCATCGTTCTACTCCGAAATTTATCATAAGCCTCACCATAAAAACACTGTCGTGTTACGCAAGTACCTGACCACCTCAGTACTATACACCGCTCAAAACATCGAAATGACATTTCAAGTTCTACCACTAAAGTAGTAGATATTGCATACCATGATTTCATCTGCACTGCTTCTTTCGCTAGTGAACATTCAATTAAATTATCTCCTGTTTACATGAAGGGTTGATATTTTTCAAACCGTCAATTATGCGGATAAGTTGTAAAAACTGCATTCAAGAAACATTTTAAAACTCCAAATAAGTAAATTGATTACTTGAGTGCTACCTGAAAAAGAAGGAAAAAAAGAAAAAAGAAAGAAAAAGAACGTGTTGTAAATTGGACTAACAGAAATTGTGTTAATTTGGAGTTTTATTTTTCTGTAACGCCATTCCGACAGATGTCAGCGCAACATACTTTCTTTTATATTTATCATTTCAAGATTAATTTAGTCCTTGAGGTTTCGTCATCTATTTCTCAATCGCCCAGTATTCATCGAGGGTGAATATACTACTGCTGATAAATCCATACTCCATAGGGTATGGATTTAATGAATCAAAGCACGACGAGATTCTTGATCTGTAAACACTCTTAGCGCAGTGTCATCTCTTGCATCTTCCAATAGCGAAATAGTTCTGTTCTCTGGTAAAGAAGAGCAGATAATGCCTACAAATAGAAGATCTCTTTGTGTTTGACAAGCACATAAAGAGACAGAGAAATTCTCCGTTACAATGTTTGCCAGGAAAGAGATGAGCATTTCTCGAGGTACTGAAGCTACGCTGTGACTTTTTTTTGTTGATCCAGGACGACTGATCCCAAAGAATTAAGTTACTTGCGCCGGACCTCTCTCCGAACAAAGGACGTTAATACAAAACGAAGCCGAGAACAAGAATCGCGCAGAAAAAGAATACAAATGGATTCTGTATAAACAGGGGATACCATTGTTTCCAGGCTGACTCCATATACCACGTGTGTTGATCAGCAATTTCCGCTTGGTTGTTGCTTCAAACACAAAATTACTAGCAAGTATTATCTAATTATTTTATATGAATAATAAACAAAATCGCAGACAAACGCATATTTTTGAAACACCAACAGATAGGCACATTTTCTTTTGGTTTGAAAGTGAATATGTATTAAAGTTATATCTTGCCCTCACATATTAAGGAGAAAATGAAAATTCCTTAGTTATTCAGTTTGTATCATGTACTAAGAGTGAAAGACTAGAACAGTTATTTCAAATACATAATATACAGCAAATGCCCATGCATTGCTTTCTTTGCGGGGTGAACGTTTTCATCAAGGAACAGCCTATTATTATTTTATGCTTGGGCTACATAGGTTCTGTAACATGTATATTTTTAAACAGTTTCAGGCTATTCTATGCTCTGTATCTAGATTAGTTTCCATTAACAACATTTTATTAATTAAGAAAAACTATCAATTAGAGGGAACATCCTTTAAACTGCGAGTTGAAATTCTTAGTCATCTAATTTTGGGAATCCCAACATCTGAAACCTTTATAGCAGATAAAATTGTTTGGCAAATAATATGTGCCAGGGTTCATTTGTGCTACTGATAGTCAAAGAATTCCGGAAAAACTTTAAGAATTAAAGATCTTTAGTTTCTACTAGAGTTAAGCTCCAGTAACTTTTCTGATCAACGGTCTGCATATTTACATCATAGGGGTGTTCAACCCTTAAAACTCCGATTCTTGGTTTTCAAATTGCAAGCATGTCTAGGGCTTAATTGTGTTTACACCACACAAGTGAGAATTACAAAAATGAGTTAAATAATGCCGTTGAAAGATTTTACACGGGTGTATCACCTAAACGTTCTGCGTTTTGTTAAGCATATAGTGAAGCTAAATAGACACTGGAATAAAACATGTTGCAGCGTCATTAAGCATCTTATTCGGATTGTAAAAACACCTGGCTCCGTCGGTTTACAAGTCTACACGCCGTCCTAAGCTAAAATTTCAAACCATGCACAAGTTAGAAAATTAGGTTTATGGAATTTCATTTTTAAAATACGAAATCATTCATTTAGATAAAGTGTCAGTTCAATAACTCGTTTTACTTCTGCATCTTCCCATTTTCGTATGTTTAAAATACGGCAGTATATTGTTTAGACTGAACTGTAAAGCGACAGGTATTATTGGAAACAGAGTTAATCCAGAAAGGAACAGAATTATGTAATGGTTTATATTTATATTGCATAAAAAGCTAATTATGTTCTTAATAATTCTAATGGTTTAATGCATTAAAAGCATATATTAGATTACATATTAGCAACATATTTTAAATAAATATTGTGTGAATGTTCTGCAGCTTAGCAAAATTTAAAGTTTAAGCTGTGTCTCAAATCTGCATAACCAAACCGTATACGGCAGACACGTTGTCGACTATGGGCTAAACAATCCAGGGTAATGCATACACGCAGTTTCAAAAGCTATATTATAATACGTAAATGTGTAATTGATAAAATTGTCTATTTGGTTTAAGTTAAGCCAATGCAAGATGCCGTAGGTTTAACAAAATTCTGTTCTTAGTTACACTGAGTTACTATAGAACATAATATATAGTATCTTTTTAGGCTCACTACATTTATGCTGCACTGCAACCCGTAGTCTTAATATCTATCCATCTGTGTGTGGTGAGAGAGAGAGAGAGAGAGAGAGAGAGAGAGAAAGAGCGAGAGAGAGAGAGAGGGAGAGAGAGAGGGAGAGAGAGAAATAGATGTCGCTAAGGAAGACTGCACATAAAGAACATTTTAACTTTACTATGCATTTATTGTGCCTTTTCTTAGACATATGAACGAACCCAATTTGCACTGCACTCATGGCTTCCACTCTGTGATTTATAACTAAGTTTCAATATTGGCCGCGTTTATCCTCGTAACGCATGAAAGCGGCCATGTTGAGGGCGGCAGTTACACAGTGCTTTTCATGTTCTGTTTTGTGATAACTATAAACCAGTATAGGAATTCTATTTAATAGGAAATCAATACTACAGTTGCAGCATCATTAAAAAGACGAGCTGTTTTTTATTTTATTTATTTATTTTTTGTATGATACCAAATCGGAGTATTATGGTATATTGATAAAGCTGATTGGACTTCCGAACTGAATGTGACATTACTAAATTGAATATATGAGTAGCAATATCAATAACTATAAAATCAAAATAAAATGGCTCTTGTAACACTAAATGTTGCATAACAGGGATTAGCTTAAATTCAAATGAAAAACCAATGCAAAGCGGCACAGGCAACGTTTATTCAACAATTGCACTTTTTTTTTTATCTATTCTTAACCAGCTTTTCAGTTGTTTCCGGAGAGTATGTTCATTTACTGCACGAGGTACGTACTGATTTGTTATCATGTCAAGACCGGTAGCGGTTGAACTTGGCTTTAATGGTTGGGAATTCTTAATGGTGCTATTAGCAGATTTAAATGCTAATTATTTGAGAAATAGGGGGAAAATCCTATAATATGTAAATCTGACGTTTCGGTGCAGGCAGGATGGGGAAAATATCTCATTTATTTTCCTGATAAAATCTTATCTAATTTTTCTCGAGTAACTTAGTCCATTCGGTACACCCTTAAAGAATAGTATTTTGACAAATTAGCGGTGGTTGTCTTTTTAAGCAAATAAGCCGGTGGCTTTTATTACGTTATGTTTTATTCTTATAGTCACCTAATTTAGAATCTCTCTTCTATATCCTAGTGACGCATTTTGGGGTCTAAAATACACTACGATTAAGCAAGATTATTTAAAGTTATTCTTAACGATATCCAATTTGAGATCAAATATGTTCACCACAATGACTGGCCGCAACACTGTTTATTGGATACTAAGATACAATTCTCGAAGTCACAAGTACAATTTCCAACGAGAAACTCCACTGCATGTTGCAGCTCTTGACCATATAAAGACTTCCAATTAGTCTCAGGGAATTTTATAAAATTCAGAAACGATTAATTTAGGCACAGTCTCTATTTATAATCGATATATTTTAGGACGTGTTAGTGCTTTTGAAAATGCCTGTATCCAAACGTATTTTAGTGTTCTGTGTTTTAATAAAAGCGGTGGGTTACTCCAACTTGTAACATGCTGCTAGACACGTTTACTGGCCCAACTAATGGATTTCTGCTCATCCAGAACGTACGATATTACGCTGTAAACCTCATTTATGGCGCAGCAAACTCAAATAGTCCGTCTGTTAAGGCTTTAAATACGAGACGTTAACTTCGATAATATGGCGAACTATTCTATTCCGCATCTGCATAATAATTATACTGTTACTAATGAAACATTTCCAATGAAGCATTCATTACTTTCTCTTAGGCAGTGTACAAATAAAGTAGAGAAAATGTTAGACTATATTATATCTACTTATTCCTATTGAGATTATAACGGAAATACAAGCTTTAAGCACATTTAAAAAAAAATTGCGCGCGCGTGTACAGGATAATTCCAAAATAAATATAGGTCTGGGTGGCCCAGTTAGATGCTGGCTTTCTGTTCTTAACGTCGCAGAATCGATGGTTTTAAGGGTGTTCAAACCGACAATCCCCATGCCAGAAGATTTACAAGTACGTAAGAACTACTGCGGGACGGAATTTCGACACACCAGCGGCACTGATATGGCAAATGACAGCGTTAACAAACGAATAATTTACTTTCCAAAAAGAAATCGTACATAAATACTTACCATGGTATCTAAACACAGCGTCTTCAAAGTATAAGATAAGATTTTCCAGAAAACCTCTTATCACATTCATATGTATAATGTTTCGTTATTATATTCAATCTCTTAGAAATTGGATTAACGGCAATGATTAAAATATGTAGCATATGTTTTAAGATCTCTGCATGCCAATTAATATGCACGTATATATTGAATGTGCCTTAGAATGTTGTATAACGGATAAATATAACGGACACACATAACCGACATATATACATACTTTTGTTCAGGTTTTAACTCAGTAGTTGATATAGCGTTGTCAAGTCATTGCTATGAAATATAACCACATGGTTATTTTCATAATGCATTCCCTTAAATTAATGTTTAATCTCCATTACAAGGTATAAGTATAAAGACCAGTATGGACGCTTTCTTTTTTAAACCTCAATCATACTATCGAGAATATTAGTTAATCCATTTTGATCGCCATTACAGGAAAAAAAAAAAAAAAAAAAAAAAAAAAAAAAAAAAAAAATAACTTGAATTAAGTGCTAACCACCGATACGTGTAGCAGGCATAACTGACAAATTTCCCCGTGGAACACTAAACTGGCATATCCGATTTCCAAATGTCCTTTTCCAATTATTTCATGTATCACAGTGTGGTGGCACATGTACAAGAGCAAATCAAAGAGTCTTTGCCCCTATTTCTTTTCTGGTAAAATAAGATACATGCAGCCAACTAAACATGTGGATATTATTCCTTATACCTTTACTATTTTTCCATATAGTGCCCGTTCTGGTTCAGACAATTGTCCCATCGCAGCACTAAGTTTGTGGCCGTCTGACTACGGAACCACTGTCGCACTGTTGTCTTGACTTCGTCGTCGCAAACGAATCGCTGTCCTGCCAGGAAATTCTTCAGCGGACTGAAAAGAGACATCTCTAGGGGCAAGATCCTGATTGCATTTCCCTGGGGATCTCGATGGGCGTTCGTCTATTACTCCATAGAAAACGAATCACACTTCGTTGCTCATAAGCCGTGGACGTGTTAGTCACACCTGCCATTTTGAATGCACTGACAGCAGCACTGCCGCCGGCAGCAGATGGAAATTCTGCTACTTCGAATGCACTACTGTGCCAAGAAAGTTCCGGGAATTTGCCAATAAAAAAAAAAAAAAAAAAAAAAGTGCATTTTATAGCTTTCAAAGTAGGCCCCTTCTGAAATTATACATTTATGCCAACGAATAATCAATCATTAAAACATTTTTGCACGCACTTTTAGGAATCTATGTCAATTGTCGCTGCGAACTTTCCTTTATGCCTTCTATCGACTAAACCTGTGCCTCGAAGTGGTAACTTGAGTTTTGGAAAGAGAAAGAAGCCAGATAAGGTGAATACGGCAGTTGTTCGATCAAGTTTGTTGAATTTTTAGCTAGAAGTTTGATTACAATAATAGCCTTGTGAGCTGGTGCGTTATCGTAGTGCAGAATCGTGGCCTTTTTCGCCGTATTTGTTCTCTCAAACGCCGCACAATGCTCAGATAATAGTCTTTATTTACCATCTGACCTTCTGGCAAGAACTCTTTGAGTGCAAGACACCGCGATAATCGGGAGGGAGGGACTGTCAACATGGCCTTCAGTTTTGATCGAGTTTGACGTGCCCTTTTAGTTTTCGGTTCAGTTGGAAGGCGCCATTCGGAAGCGTATTGACTGGTTTGAGTGTCAAACTCGTAAACCCACGTTTCATCACCAGTTACAACGCGTTTCATGAATGTGGGGTCGGAACTGGATAGTTCTAGCATGTCTTCAGCAATCCTTAAGCGATCGAGTTTTTGTAGAAAATTCAAGTCCTTCGGAAATAACCGAGCTTCAACGCATGTCATGCCCAAACAATCGTTTAAAATCGATTTGTGAGGCACAGAAAGTTCAGCGACAATCTCTCTCAGACCTAAATGACGATTTTCAGACACCATTTTCTTCATTCTAGCGATGTTCAGTTCAGTGAAACCGTTGATGGCCCACCAGAACGAGGCAAATCTTCCACCACATCTCGACCACTTTTGAATGCACTGTACCACTCATATGCACGTGTTTTTGATAAGCCCTCTGTAACATGTTCAGCGATTCGGCACACGAAATACCATTTGCAATGCAAAAATTGAGATAGATTCTTTGTTCAATTTTTGTATCCATCGTAAAATCGCAAATCACCTTTGAGATGAACAAACAAAATGGCGTACTGTAAACAAACTAGATGACAGATGACGATCAAACTCCGCGTGGGTATAGAGGAAAGCTGTGCCAACTTAGCGACAACAATAATTTCAAACCCCCTTTTAAACATGATTTTTAAATGACCAATTCCCGTTACTTTCTTGACACAATGTATATGTTGGTTTTTGGTTTACATTCGTCATTCGGACGAAGAAAATAAGGGCAAAGACTTTTTTGATTTGCCCTCGTAGTAAGAAGTTCCGTAACAAAGTCCGAAAGTTGTTACTGCTTGCAAGAGAATATTGTTCCGTACAATAGGAAGACTACAGGGTGGTCAGGACCACGATCGCGCTTTATTAAAATTCGAATCTGTTTCCTCGCATACAGCGCCACGTCAAAAGTACTTATAGAAGCAGAATATGCTTTCCTATTCAAGATTCTGTCTCTCTGTGAAATGCGGCGGTAAATCCCTCTTTCGATGAGTAAACTCCACCTTCTTGTCAACATTAAGTAAACGTGGGGATTTCCGATAGCAATCTGTCGCTGCAGAAACGAGTAGTAAGTGTCAGTTCTAATCGAGATTAAATGTCGCCGAGAACGCATTATTTTTTGCTTTTCTAAAGGAAATTTGGCAAATTTTGGTACAAATATTGTACGATAATTTGAGCCTTGCTAGCAGAGTCTCTAGTACGGTGTCAAAGGCAGAATAAACATATAAATAATAAATAACAATATACATTACCAACTTTTCTTTTCCTTCTAGTAAGAAACTATCATATTTGCCCTTGTCCTAGGACATGTTTAAACATTTGTGAACCGTTTTAATTTAAAGCTTTTGTAAAAGATTACTATAATTTTAGCTGCAGACAACTATATATCTTTAGCATGAGCCTATAGTTGTGTTTAGATAAAAGCCCGGCTTACACCATGAACATGTTTTCTGTTACACAAACATGGCTACTCATTACCATTTCCAATAATCGCTTACTGTTCATATAAAATGTTATTCTCCTATTAATGTTATGTTGCGTTGCGTATGGTAATGTTTGTTTGGGAGCAGTTAATTCCATTAGCCGAGTAGGTCATACTGAACAATGAATGGGTAAAATGATGCTCAAGTGAACCGGTGTCCAATGAGCCTAAGAGTTACTCCTCATCTTTCAGGATATGGAATTATCCTTCTCCGGGTAATTCCCACTAACCGACATTCACACTCGGGACTTCTTGAATGTAAGGCAGACACCTGGGGCTTGGTTAAGTTTTGTCTACAATTTTGCTCTTACTAAGCATTATGGATGTAGTTACAAACTCAATATGAATACAAAACTGAATGCTGTGTTGTAGGGTGATTCCTGGTTCGAATCTCGGATAGGACATTAACATTTAACTTGGTCTACCTTGTCCTCCTCAAATGTAGCTCAAATCCTCTTAAATATGTGAATGCTTGCTATAAGAGAAAATGGTAAAGACTAATGGAATCTTCTTTAAAACCCACAGTTAGCCCGCCTCTGAGGTGTGAGCGGTGGCGTGTCTGCCTCATATTCAAGGGGTTCCGAGTTCCAATCTCGGTTAGTTACCCGGGAAAAGCATTTTTCCGGTTTTTTTTTTCTTGTCTTAAAAATATGAATGCCGGTAACATTAAGCTCTAAGGACCCCGAATGCTCTAACTTAAGCATCTCTCATCCTTCGTGCATCGTCCGATATCAAGAACGCCAAATAACAATAAAAAAAAGGGAGAAGAATCAGTTATTTCTGAAGTTAAAGGTCTCGATATGACCACAGATTAAACAACTTGTACAAATAAAAACAATGATATATTTTAACTAAAAGAAATTAAATTATACATTACAGCGTCATAATTACAACCTATTTTCTTTTTTGACCAACAGGACACTTATTCTTTGTGCCAACGCGAAATTTGCACGCTACTGACGATTTATCCTTGTGTTTAACCCTTACGCAACGGAGCAATGTCGGTTAAGAAAGCTAGTTTAGTATTATGCTAAGTACTGAAGAACAGATGGCTATTGTTGGGACATATGTAACGTGTGCTTTCCCAAAATTCACGCAACTGGTGATGAATCCTTTTCATTAAGTTTCAGAGGCGGGAGATGTCGCCAACCAGTCGCACACCCATTGTAAGCAAAAGTGGAATGTTAGATAATAATTCAGTAGGTCAATTATACAGGCCTCATTAAATAACCAACTAGATATCCCAAGATTTGAAAATTGAAGGCTTTACAGCTTACTGAAAAAGCTAGCCAGCCACCCATATTCGTGTACGAGTACTGCAAAAATTATAGAACTACAACTATGCAGCTCGAAACACATTTAACAATGCACTGATGTAAATTTTACAACCCTTTTGGATTATACTATTCTGTTTAGCGATGGGACCACATTTGACATATTTGGTAAAATCTACAAACACATTCTGGCTTGGGTTATGATTCTTATGGGTTCACAAAAGCTAGCATTTCAAACATAACCTAACTGTACGTTCTGGAACTATTTTCGGAACCACGGGTACCGCAAAGAATTGCCGCTTTCTTTTAACGGTATGAAACATTCCCATATTTAAGTTAGAGGTAAGAGCAACATTGCTCAACCAACGTTTCCTCTACGAATATCACCACCTTATTTCATACATTTTTACTTGGGGGTTTAAGATACGAGAGCACCTGAGGTATATTAAAAACCTGAAAATCATTTCGTGAAGCATCTCCAGCGATTTCTGGTGACTTGCTCGCAAATATTTAAAAGTTTGCATTCAAAAGTTTGTTTGAAATCTGAAGTTGGAAAATTTGAATTGCGTACAGGCTAATAACAAACACAGTATTTAAGGCCTATTTTCGAATAACTATTTCATTAATATAAACTATGCCAATCATGTATGTGCTAAAAAGAGAATAGTACCTACTTCTCAACAATATTGCCATTGAAATACACACCCCAAGTGTTCCTTAAGTTCCTGTGGTAATTATGGGATTGATTAGTCATGTTTCTTTAAGCAGAACAAAGTAAGAATTGTTTAAGATCAAAGAGGGACTAATATTAACATTTTGATTGTCTTGTTTTTCTTTCCTAGCTGTTTAGACGGCAAACAACAAACCGGCATGGAGAGGTTTTAAGATTTAAAGCAGCAAATGAAAAACATTTAATATTTTTAAGTAATTTGTATAAAATTTAGTTAATTTGACTGTTTTGTTTTTCAAGAGGTACGTCGCAAAAATTTCTATCTTTCAGGTCTCTAAAGTGGATTAGAGTTTCTATATGGCAGTAAACAATATGGGAACAGTATGAGAAAAGTGTCTACATCGTGTCAACATCAATACATCACATACTTTCAAGTTTACTTTAACATGTACTTTGGAGAAACTGGGGATTACTATCCATTAAAACGCCCTCCCGCCGCTATTCCTTTTATCTTCACTACATACACATTCATTCGAGGATGCTGTTTTCTGAATGTGACAGAAAATACCCCAAAGTCCTGCAAGGTCAATTGTGATTTTGCATAATACAGGGTGTATATAAATTAATATCGGGGTTTTAACTCTTTATAATATTTATTACATTCAACTTACAGTTATAAATGATATGTCAAATGAAAAAGCAACTCAAACAGTTTTGTTTGTTGGCACAAGTGCGCATGTGCGTGCAAGGTTTCTGCCGCAATCTGCTAGACAGCGGTAGTAGACAAAGATGGCGACTAGTAAACAGAAAGCGTTTTGTGTTTTGCAGTTTGCAAAGACCGAATCTGTAGTTACTGTGCAACGTGCGTTCCGTAGTAAGTTCGGTTGTGAACCTCCTAGTGATAAAAACATTCGTAGATGGTATGATGATGATGATAATGGTGTTTAAGGGCGCTCAACTGCCGAGGTCATAAGCGCCCTTATGATTAAAACTTGGCAATAGGCAGTAAGAAAAATACCAAAAAAAAAAAAAAAAAAGGAAACAACACAAGTAAAAGAGCTAACACAGTTGAAACGGAAGTAACAGAAAGGTCCAGCCCTCTAGACAGAGCTGGATATAAAACTCCATCTAAAATCTACACATTAAAATTAAAAGAGTTTAAAAAAAAAAACTGCTATCACACTAAAACGTCAAGGTAAAAGAAAGTTTTGCTAAAAATTTAAAAACCCTGTCCACTGCTCTTGGGTCATCTGCCAGGACCTCAGCAAGAGTGGCCGGCATGCCCATAGATGACCGAATGTGTGCCAGGTGACCACACTCCAGCAACACATGACGAACTGTCTGTGCCTCCCCACAGAGCGCACAGACAGGAGCAGGTTCACGTTTAAAAAGGTAACTGTGAGTAAAAATACAGTGGCCAATTCTTAGCCGAGCTAGTACTACCTCCTCCCGGCGGAATAAACGAGAGGAGGTTACCCAGTTGACAGGGAGGTCCTTCACCTCTCGCAGCTTATTACCACGGAGAGCCGACCACTCCGCATGCCAAGTCGATAAAACGGCTCTCCGTACAGCCACTCTAAAATCTTCTGCTGTTGAATGGGTAATCGTAACACTGGGCGCTGTGACTGCCGATTTCGCTGCCAAATCCGCCGTGTCATTCCCTGGCAAGCCAACGTGTCCAGGAATCCATGCGCACTCCACATTAAAACCAGAAGCGTGCAAAATGTGGAGAACGTCCTGGATGCGCTCCACCAAAGGATGGTAATTGTACAGCTCACGAATGCTCTGAAGTGCACTAAGGGAATCACTAAGAATAAGGCAGTCACCTAATTTTCGACGTCGAATATACAGAAGGGCTTGATAAATAGCATATAGCTCGGCAGAGTATATAGATGTGCAACTAGGCAAACCGTAAGTAGAAGTTGCGGTGCCAGTGACAAAGGCACATCCAACACCGTCGGGGCTCTTACTACCATCGGTGTAAATACAAATACGGCCACTGTATTTGGATAAAAATTCTAAAAAGCAACGACGAATACTATCAAGAGGCGTAACAGATTTCCCGTAGAGCGTCATCCCGAGATCGACATGGGAGGTAGCGCGTAACCAAGGGGGGTGTATACTCTCTCCCTTGGATAACAGCCGAGGAATGTCAACATGGTGCTGGCGTAGAAGCTCACGGAAACGAAAACCTGCTGGCCTGGGGCTCAGAGAGCGGAGGCAGTATCGCTCGTGCAGCTCAGAGGAGAAAAACGCGTGATAAGTTGGATGCCCAGGCATACACTTCAGCACACAGCCATAATTAGCAAGCAGGACATCACGCCGAAAACGCAGAGGAGGTTCTCCCGATTCGGCGTAGAGGCTAACGACTGGGCTCGTTGGAAAAGCTCCAACGGCCACACGGATGCCCTGGTTATGGACTGTGTCTAACCTTCTGAGCACTGAAGGTCGAGCTGAAGAATACACAATGCTGCCATAGTCCAACTTCGAACGAATCACAGCACGATAAAGACGGAGCAATGCCGTCCGATCCGCACCCCAAGATTTGCCACTTAGTATCCGTAAAAGATTTAGAGAACGGTCACATCGTGCTCTAAGCTGTGCTATTTGTGGTGCCCAACAAAGTTTCCGATCGAAGATCAAACCAAGGAATCTCGCCTCGTCTGCGAAAGGAAGTAAATCTGGCCCGAGTCGAAGAGACGGCGGCATTTGCCACTTACGGCGCCAGAAGTTAACGCAGACTGTCTTCTCAGCGGAGAAACGAAAACCGTGTTTCGAGCTCCAAGCATAGAGATTGTCCAAACACCGCTGGAGACGGCGTTCCAAAAACGGTGTACGCTGAGAAGTACAGAAGATGGCAAAGTCGTCCACGAATAAACAGGAAGAGACACCTTGAGGCACACATAGTGATATGGAATTTATCGCAATAGCAAATAGAGTCACGCTGAGTACCGAGCCCTGCGGCACTCCGTTCTCTTGAATAAAATGGTTAGAAAAAAACCGAGCCCACCCTCACTCGAAAAACGCGGTCCCGCATAAACTCCTGAATGACCAACGGTAGGCGTCCACGTATGTTCCAGTTGTGTAGAGTACGCAGTATTCCCGCCCGCCAACACGTGTCGTAGGCCTTCTCGAGGTCAAAAAATATCCCAACTGTGGGGCTGTTCTTAAGAAATCCGTCCATAATCTGAGTTGACAGAGAGACAAGGTGGTCAGCAGTTGAACGTCGTCGTCGAAAGCCACACTGGATGTTCGTCAGAAGATTGTGGGATTCCAGCCACCACACCAACCGTCCATTGATCATGCGTTCCATCACCTTGCACACGCAACTGGTGAGGGAAATAGGACGGTAACTGGAAGGAAGATGGCGGTCCTTTCCAGGTTTAAGAATGGGTATGATGGTGGCCTCCCGCCACTTGTCTGGAAAAATGCCATCAACCCAGACACGATTATAGACCTCGAGTAGGAAATCTTTGCCATCAGGAGAGAGATGTTGCAACATTTGGACGTGGATACCATCTGGACCTGGTGCTGAGTGTCGTGAAGAGGAGAGTGCATTGTCTAGCTCTGCCAGGGTGAAAAGGCGATTATAATCCTCAAGGTTGCCAGAAAGAAACGAGAATTCTTGAGATTCCACCTGGTTCTTAACTGTAAGAAACTCAGGGGAATAGTTGCCTGAGCTAGACACCTGAGCGAAAGCACTGCCTAAAGTATTCGCCACGTCAAATGTATCAACAACAGCTCCGGTAGGTGTTTTGAGACCGGCGATGGGCATATGGTTCGGTTTCCCAGCCACACGTCTTAACTTATCCCATACGACAGAGGAAGGTGTATGTCGATTAAAGGAACCCACGAATTTATTCCATGACATCTTTTTGCTATCCTTAATAACCCGCCTAGAATGTGCACGCATCCGTTTATAGTGTATCAGGTTATCCAGTGTAGGAAAACGCTGGAAAACCCGTAGAGCTCGTCTGCGAGCGCGAATAGCATCCCGACAGTCATCGGTCCACCAAGGTACCGGAAATCGACGGCTGTAGCCAGTCGAACACGGAATGGATTGCTCAGCAGCAGAAAGAATGGTCCCTGTAAGATGTTCGACCAAGTGGTTCACAGAGTCGTGCTCTTCGTAGCTAAATTTAGCCAAGTGGGAGTACAGTTCCCAGCTGGCGTGGTCTAGGCGCCAACTAGGTAAACGGGTGGAACATACAACGGGTGTCAAGACACTAATACGACAAGGAAAGTGGTCACTAGAATGCAAATCCGAGATGATATTCCAGCATAAGGTGACTGCCAGCTGAGGGGAACAAATTGCAATGTCAATGTGTGAAAAACTATGAAATGCGTCAGATAGAAAGGTGGGCTCTCCGGTGTTCAAGAGAGCAAGATTCTGACTATCCAAGAATTCTTTAAGTAGCGTACCTCTCGCACAAGCCCGAGGAGAGCCCCAAAGAGGGTGATGGGCATTCACGTCGCCTACCAATAAAAAGGGTGGTGGCAACTGTGAAATGAGGTGTTCTAAGTCGCTGTGCGAGAGGTCCGCAGATGGAGGCAAATAGATACTGCAAATGGTGAATGAAGCGGAGGGTAGCTTAATGCTGACAGCAACGGACTGGATTGCAGATTGTAAGGGTACGGAGTTGGCAAAAATATCATCTCGAATAAGCATCATAGTGCCCCCATGTGCCGGGACACCGTCCTCCGGGGATAAATCACATCGTACGGAGGAGTACTGCCTGATGGTAACGGTGTCCTGTGGACGGAGCTTCGTCTCTTGTAAACATACAGCCAAGGGTTCATGCTGGCGCAGCAACAAGTCAAGCTCTGGTCGATGTGGTCGAATTCCGCGTATGTTCCAATGGAGGATAGCCATTGAGTATATTATGGGATAAGTTTCAAATCGAAAGACGCTTCTGCAGATTGGGATTAGCTGGTCGGTTCAATTTGTTCTTCTTAGGCGTTGGGCTAGTACTATTTTCAGGAGCACGATCCTGCCGTTTCCGCACTGTCCCTCTGGCAGTGGCGGCAGAATCCTCCTGGTCCATCTCCTCCACAAGGGAGGTCCCTTTTTCAAGAGCAGTTTTCGGTCCAAGTAGTTCGAACCGATTGGATGTGCTGATCGGCGAAGACGGCCGTCGCCGATTCACGCCCTCCTCCCCAGATGACCCTTCAGAGGAGGATACACGTGTAGAGTTGCGTGAACTTTTCTTACCTTTAGATGACTTGGTAATAGATTGCACATTCTCTTTCAAAAAGTCTTGTCGTACATACTTGGTCTTAAACTGTTTTTCTGGGGCAGAAGACGTCGTGAATTTAATAGCTTTAGTTCCGGAGGTCGAGGCTTTAGGTGACAAGTGTGCAGGACTATTCTGTAAGCTGGCGGATTTGGCAGATGTTGATACCAACTTCGGTGTAGGTGCCGAAGGCTTTGGCAGCGCTTGGGCTAAAATAACCTTTTCCGCAATTGTAGCCCCGTTCATATCGCCGGTCTGTGTTGCGATTTCCCGACGCGGTACCGGTTTAGCTGCAACTGAGCTATAGGTACCGGACCTCGGGGCAGAGGGTTGGCGGAGTCGCAGGAGCTTCCGGGCTTCCAAGAAGGACACCTTCTCTTTCACCCGTATCTCCTGGATCGCTCGTTCCTCTGCAAAACGGGGGCAGTCTCGGGAACTAGATGGGTGTTCACCGTTACAGTTCACACACGATGGAGCTGAAGCACAGGCCCCATCGTGGAAGATGTCACCGCAGTGGACGCAGGTGGACTTGCCGGTACACAACTCACTTGTGTGACCAAAACGTTGGCATTTAAAGCACCTCAGCGGATTGGGTATATAAGGCCTAACTTCGATGGCTTCATACCCTGCTCTAATCTTTTGAGGCAGATCAACCCGATCAAA
This sequence comes from Hymenopus coronatus, assembly GCA_030762935.1. Lineage (NCBI taxonomy): Eukaryota > Metazoa > Arthropoda > Insecta > Mantodea > Hymenopodidae > Hymenopus > Hymenopus coronatus. Next base: position 149,585,496 of record CM060882.1, on the reverse strand, counting down.
AGTAAGAAACAGGGTACGAGTAGGCAGGAATTCACCGTTGATCTTACGTTGTACCCGATAAACAGCTGGATCACCCTGAGTCGCTAGATTTTCTTGGATCTCCTCAATGGACAAACCGTCCAACGCGCGGGTTGTTATTACACCGCGGGAGGAGTTCAGCGACTTGTGCACCTCGACCTTCACTGGATAGCTGGCTAACATGGTGGCTTTAAGTATTCTTGCAGCTTGCGAGGGGGAGTTGGCTTCGACTAGAAGTGTACCATTGCGAGCTCGAACGCAGGATTTAACAGGACCAGCAATGGTATCGAGACCCTTTTGGATAGTAAAAGGGCTCACCGTCAGGAACTTCTTACCTTCCTCTGTCCTATGAATAACCAAGTAGCGAGGACCACATGACTCGACTACTTCCTTTCCAACGTCTTTATTTGAAATCAGGGGTTTAAGTTTTGGTGCCATAAAAAAAAAAATTGTATAAATTCATCCCCCAGTGCTCCCCACCCACCACGGAGCCCAACGAGGGGTCACCCCACTGGGGTGACAGGGCTACACAGGGGATATAGCGGGCTCGCCGTCCCACTCACCCTGGAGTTCGGTGTAATACCTAGTCCTGGCCGATTGACTAGGGGTGGGTTAGTCCCTAGCCTCCCGTTTAGGCAAATCAGAAACCAAAGCGGTGTATTAGGCTGCGCACCCTCCCCAGTTACTGAAAGACAGAAGCCCAGGCTCAGGTACGCAACCCTCAACCAACCAGGATATTCCTCTTCACCGACACGGGTCTCCACGCACGGCCTACACGTGGGTGGGCATTTTGACCTTCTGGCTCCCTCACCACTCTGAGGTTGCCCACAGAGGGAGTCAAGGTGGCTCGGGACCCCGGGTGCGCCTAACCCGTACCTACCGCAGTAGGCCCCTGGGGGGCCCAGGCTCAGATACGCAACCCTCAACCAACCAGGATATTCCTTTCCACCGACACGGGTCTCCAAGCACGGCCTACACGTGGGTGGGCATTTGACCTAGTGACTCTCTCACAACTCAGAGGTTGCCCACTGAGGGAGTCAAGGTTGGCTCGGGACCTCGGGTGCGCCAAACCCGTACCTACCGTAGTAGGCCCCTGGGGGTTTGCAATGCGTTCTTCCACTAATCAGTAACTACAGTACATTGCCTTGTAGTATAATTCGTGCCGAAAATACTCATGGCTAATAAAATAAGTCAACTGTATACCTAAATGTATTTTTATAAATACTATGATGGAATTTAAATGCATCTATTTATCTCTTTCATTGTGATATTATATCGGTACGCATCATTAACAACTCTGGGAAATAAATACCTTTCATGCCGCTATATACAATGCTGGCGAGGCTACTTTAGGCCAACATAAGTTGTAAAGCTAAGTGGTAGGAGAGCGTAGTAACTATTTTTCAAGTCTATATTTATTATTTTCTTAAATTTTGCATGTATATTTTTTCAAGAGTGAGCTAGATTACAGCAGTTCTACGATTTGTGTGTTTTAATTATCACCATCTTTATGAGCGAAGAGTGAAAGTCAAGTATCAATATACTGACTATATAATGCCAAAAAAAGTTTAAAACAAAACTCCCTAAATGATAACTCAAATGCAGTTTTACAATAACTAATGGATTTCTACTGAGTGTTGTGGTTAGTAAGTCCACATTATGTTTCAAGAGTTGACTACTTTTCAATTCGTACATTACATTTTAAAAATATGTTACTAAAAAGGGAATCACAAAGGGAAATTCATAAAACATGAGGCTAAAGAGGGAAAAAGGGGGAGTTAAAACCAGGTTATTTGTGATTCAAATTTACTCAGTAAAGTCCTGTTATACTGTAATACGTTATCTTGATAACTCCATGGCACGACAGCTCACGTGGAACCTTGGCCTACCGCCCGGCCGCTGCGTCCCCCATCTCGGTCCTCTACAGACGTCATGGATGGGGTGCAGTATTGGAGGGTGAGACGTGGTCAGCGCCTCGAGTCCCTCCCGGCCGGTTAATGCGGTCCTCATGACCTGGAGCCGCTACTTCTCCATCAAGTAGCTCCTCAATTGGCCCCCCCAGGGACCTTACGAGGCTGAGTGCACCCCGGGCCAGGTCTCCCAGCGGGGGAAAAATCCCCACGCCGGTACTGGGGATCGAACCCAGGTCTCCCGCTTGGTAAGCAGCTGCGCTACCACCGCGCTACGTTATCTTGATGAAAGATTAAAAAAGAAATTCCCTTTAAAACCTGGTCACTGGTAATTACCTAAAATATACAGCATGTAAGATCACATTGACGAACTAATAATAATAATAATAATAATAATAATAATAATAATAATAAACCCTAAGAAGAGGAAAACCAGAACTTTTCTTCAGCTATAACCACAAACTTTCTACAGCTTCCAGTCTTTTCCTGAATGTCACATTCATCAACACGGCGCCAACCGCTATGTCCGAAGTTTTCTACAAAGTTATCTAGTGTTCTCAAGAAACGCCGCGAGAACCGCACATCTGCCGCAGCACAAAATCACTGCCTCCCCCCTCTCTCTCACTCAAACACCACTTGGAATGTAATTAACACTGTTGCACGAAACTTTAGGCGGCACTGTGGGTGAGTGATTAGACCGCTCCCCTCGCATTTAGGCGACCGGGTTCGATCCCAAGCGCCCGGATTTATGGTGGACGAAGCCGCATCTGGGCGGGTTTTCTCTTGGCTCTCCGGTTTTCCCGCCATTCATTCCACCAATTGCTCCATCGTCACCTTTCCAATCATCAATTTCGCTTACATCTCATATCACCCACTTCATGTTCACGCCCGGCTACGGGCCGACCCCTCATAACAGGTTTTCCATTCTGTGGTTTCGTGGTAGGCTCCCCGACATGCTTCTGGCCCCTAGGCATTGGCTTGCAAGTCCTAAAGGGATGTCAGTCCTACAATTATGGGGAGGGTAAGCCTATTAGGGAACGAAAACACGAAACAGAATAACATAAAATTCTAAGCGATGGAATAGTCAATTACTAATACACTGCTCAGTCTCATCCCATATGACAGAAAGCTTCATTATACTAGCATGCAACAAACATTTAATTGTTTGCCGAATACATCTATCACAAAATGCATCAAACATATAAACGGAATATATGTACGGGTTTAACAGATTTCAGTTGTGTAATTATCGTTCTAAACAAAGTTGTAACATGTTATTTAGGATTTGCCTTTCGCATACAGTTATTTATTATATAATTGTAAACAATGCTTAACAGGTAACATTATACACAATATGGAAATTACGTCACAAGGAAAATACAAGATATGTTGCGAAAAATGTATATATGAAACTTTCTAAATTGCAGCCGTGTAATTTAACTGCAAATATTAAAACACTTTTGTTTCACATGCGCAGCGTCACCAGGATAAAGTTAACAGTAATCAATAATAATAATAATAATAATAATAAAAGCCTAAATAAAATAAAAAATTCAATAATCAATCTGAAAATTAAACAAAAGGATACTCGAACCGAAAACAAACTTATGACTAGATTCCCTCCGTGGTCGAGTGCTCAGCGAGCTGACTTCTCACCCGGAACTCCCGGGTTCAATTCCTGGCTGGGGCGGGGAAGTTTACTTTAATCAGAATTATTCCCTATCTCCCACAGAGTCTGGTAGTATGTATGTGAGAGTGAATGTGAGTGTTTAAGGGGGGGGGGGGAAAGTTTAAAAACCCAAGTTAAGAACCTACAAACGAGTTGTTTCTAGTGAAGAGCCCCCGATATGACTTAAATGTTAAAGGGGACTGTATGTATAAAAAAACTATGACAGGAAAGCAAACCAGGTTTGGCATCCAAACATTAAAATTCAGATTTAGAAAATTGACTTTATTACTTCTCATTTACTTAACTGCACTACGTTGATTGATTAGTAATAATTACCAAGAAACAGCCGATCGCTAGAATAAATATTATATCGGACAAATCGTTTCACCCATTAAATATTAGGATATGAACATGCTAGCCACGTAATCGAATTTGGTTCTATTCCATTCAAATGGGCTTCGTTATTAATTGCACGATTTCATGTCGTTTTAACGTGTAAACAGATTTATTACGTTCTCTGCTATCTATAGCAAGTGAAGTATTGTATTCCACCCCAAGTTTCAATATAAAGATATGCGTGTTTGTGCCCGACTATTTATGAATCGCTTTAACTAAAAATCCCAAAGTCGTTAGAGATCAAACTTAATATTTAAATTCAGCAGCTTCAAATGACGCGACACAAAGAAAAACCTCCCACCACAAAATGTTTATCTTCTCAAAAATTGCGCAAACGATGTTGTATAAATAACATATTATTATAGTTTGTTGAAGGCTACGTAGAAAACACCATGTGTATGTAATGCATTTTTAAAGTTAGTGAAATCTAAATAAAACACAGTAAATAAACCTTTTCATTTTATCGGATATAGTTTTTCCTATATAACCCAAATTAAAAGATATCCTTAAATCCTATTTCGCTTAGAGAAAAAAAATTGGATTATTTACCAGCAAAAGTAAACATAAAAGTGTCTTGAGGCAATAAAGCAACACAGGTGACAAATCTTAGTTTTGGTATTTCTCTCTACTAAGGGGAACTCTGATGAAGATTTCCCTATTGAAAGAAGAGAAAACACACATACACACATGAAGATGGTATTAGCATAAAAATAAAATGCCGTGTGATACAAAAGTCATAGTAAAACGGGGAAAGTAATCTTCATTCTTAAAGTACACTTTTGTATGAGTTATTGGATAATATTGACTTTATTATCATTATTTTCGTCTTATAGGGTTGCCTATGTAAAATTAAATTTATGTTACGGTAGGCATGTTCACTGACAGGGATGTTCAAAATACTCTCCATTTAGGATCAGAGCCTCGCTCTATCCCGACTTCTTCCGTCACTCTTAAAAGTGTTGCAAACGGAATATTCTGATTTTGTTTTAACTCATCTAAAGTAGTGGGCTTTGTCTGAAAAATCTTCTCCTTTATATATGCCCATAGCAAACAACCAAGGAATATGAGGTTCTGGTGACCGTGGAGGATACGCTTGAGGTCCACCTGTCCAATCCATTGCACACCGAACATTTCATTTACTGTCTGACGGACAGTCAGAGCATAATGTGCTGTGGCTCCACCTTGTTAAGGCCACATTCAGTGGCATACCATCCATAAACTACTGTATACTGGTGTCCAGCAATCCCCCATAATGATTTACTTTCCATCAAGGAAATGTGGTACAACTATATCGCCAATTATTCCACACCAGATCATAACTTTTGGAGTATAATCCATTTGATTCTCGAATCCATTTTGGGGGTTCTCTGGACCAATATAATGAATTTTGTGTATGATCGCATCCATTCATAAAGAATAGGTATTCTCACTAATAAGACAAGCTGAAGGAAGGATCAATATTCACGTTGTTACGTGCTCCAATTGCACTATGTTTACCTCCTGAATGGATCCTCTTCTTGCATATCATCTTCGCAATCACATTTATTGCATTTAGTTCGTTGATGGCAGATCTGGAATGATTAAATCACTTCTTGTCGAGCACAGAGAGTTGGCTTGAATTTATGCAATAATTTGGCAACATTCTGATAGCATGGTTTGGATTGTCTGGACGACGATGAAAATCATCTGCATCTTCTCTTATTGTTCTATGATTATCCCCACAGAGAAGAAATGCTCCACTCGAAATTCAGGATTCAACACTATATTTCTTCAATTCTCAATAAATGTTAACCCTACATTGCATGAATTATCACGCTCTTCCTATAATTCGCAAACCGGATTTTATATTCCTTTCACCTGTACCACGACTGAAGCGACTTGAATAGCCGTGATCGTTAGTGCGATACGAAGTGGACTGACCATCCATCCAACGTCGCGAGTTAATTAAAAAACAAAAACAAAAAAATTAGGTATTAACATTTTTAACAAATGAAACAGCTATAAATAGCGTAATGTTATTGTTGAAGGTTAAAGAATACGAAATTAGAAAAGAACTCCACTAAAATACTAAACCATTGATTAATCGTCTTTGTTGCCAAATGGCAACATCATACAATGTAGGGTTAATTTCTTTATTCGAAACAGCCTGTTTTGATTCATTTCCACACATGAGACAGATTAAACAAAACGCAAAAAGTAATTGTTGTGTGTCTTTGTTTAACATGGCCTACTCCTACTTCTATTCCTTTTTAATCCACAGAAACTAATTTAGAAAACCGTGAAAGACAAGAGCTGGAGGATTGTTAGGTATTAAAAGAAAATAATTAAATAAAAGATAAATATGTAAATAATTGCAAAATTATAAAACAATACATATATAGTTCACAAAAGTTTGCATACTCAAAATATATTTAGATAGGGAGTTTTTCCCCATTCAACTGACTTTTGTGTCACGGTATTTGCAATTAAATGATGAAACCAGAAAGAATATTATCTCGTCCATTTCAAAGCTATGTGGTTTCGGCAATTTTAACTCAGTTCCGTAGTCCCTTTAATAGCCGCACCCTGATAGAAAAAAGAAGGAAAGAAAATGAAAGGATTACTAAACCATACAGAACAAAGAGAAAGAGAAAAACTAACCAAAAACAAACGTTTTAAAATAAAAACGAATATTTTATTTATCTTGATAAATTTAATTACAGAATATTCTAAATGCTTATGAGTTGTGACATTATTTAAGTGTATGAACATCGCTCTTGCTAGTAGGAATTCCAGTCCAAGAAACGCCGCACTCTCAAACGGCTACTAGTAGATTTCGTATGTTTACATATTATATAAAGAAGTAAATAAAAACAAATGGTGAAAAAGCATTGGTAAAATGATACTTATATGATCTTGGGGTCGATTCAGCTTAAAGTTATTCGACATTCGTAAAACCCCGAAGGAAAACTGCGTGTATCACCCAAGATAAGATTCGAACTCGTGACCTCTTGAATGTGAGGCAGACAGCAACTGATTCAAGCATATATTAATACCTGCTGACACAGATTTAGATTTAAAGAGCATTAAAATCAGTACCGTTTCTTTGTTAGCAGCTGAAGTTTGTATACCTAAAAACTTGGAAACATATTTTCTGTTCATTTAGAACAGAAGTATTCTACTTCCCACAAAACGGTGTTATTCTGATTAGAAAACAATGCTATTTTTAAAAAAAAAATATAGGTAAAGCTAAGCAGTCTTACGCTTTCAGGTATGAGCATGTTCAATGATAACTACATAACTATTTTTAGGGTAGTACTCATAAGAATGAACCGGACGTCCCTCATTTTAGACAATGGGTGACAAGAAGAATATGCAAATGCGCATCGAAGTCAAAAGTTTCGATTATATTATATCTACCCGCCTTCTCCAGCAATGCAGTACTCTGATTTGAACATTGGAATGGAGTAACTTACCAACAGCGCGGCTTTGTTTGTTTGTTTTTTGTGTGGATACTTATTGGCTTACCAATGTATTATCACCTGACAAGAAGAACTGATATGAGTATTATATTCCTGATAATTCTAAATTTAGTTAAAAATAGAAACAATTGTTTCATTCGCCAAAGAAACAGGGAAACACAATGTCTATTGCGCTTTGGTGCTACATTGGAATTAAAATTACTTTAGGATCCTGACAGAAACTTTGAAGGCTAAGGAAGGGGTCGTTCCTAAGGAAAGGCGGTGACAGCATCTCACCGCATACTCCAATTAAGGGTGAGCCAACCCTCTTTGCCCCTATCTCGTAATTGGTTGGAGTTGTGTACTGAGCCGCGGTCTCAGCCATTGCAATGGCCATCCAAGTGAACTGTCAGAATTCTAAAGTACTTAAGTTTCACCGCACATTTGCAGTTAACGCATGTGAGAGTTTCGCATATGTCTACCCACACTCTCACAAGAAACCGGTTACTCAATAGCAATGTGCCAAAGAGCAGCAAAGCAAGCAAAATTCAGATCATTCAAAATGACAAGTTCACAAGATGAAAGAAACAGAAAAGTAAAAACGACAGTAATACTGTAAACGGTTCTTAATGTTTACATAAAAAGCCAGACAAATTGAAAATGACACGGTTTACACATAACGCTCGGTTTCATTTTTCAGGATATGAAAACTCGCAAACATAAGAATTTGGGCGATAGAAACTCATTGTATCATAAAAAACCAAATCATTCACAGAGAGAGAGAGAGAGAGAGAGAGAGAGAGAGAGAGAGAGGTGCTAAGTACAATATCCGTGCAGTGTATAATTCCACCAATTTGCTTTGAACAAACTCTCAGTACTGAGTTTTTAAGAAGACCATTTTCCGATTTCATAGAACAGACTACATTCAATTTAAGCAAGGATATTTTCAAAACGACAGTGCTACATGTCATGCATCAAAGAAATACATCAATTAACATTTATTCTCTAAATGACGCTGTCATTTGCCAGGATCATATCAGCGCAAGTGGTGTGCCCGAATTCAGTCGCCAGGCCTTCTTTAGTATGCTAGTAAATCTATTGACACGGGGCTGTCACTTTTAAGCATACTTAAAACTTCGTCTGGGCGGAGTTTGAACCCGCGATCTTCCTAACCAATGAGCCACCCAAACTGCCACATCCACAGCTTCTTCGAAGATGTGGTCTCCGAGATTGGCAGACCTGACTGACGTCAGCGGATTGTGGGTTTATAGAAACGGTCTACCTACCACCAACATCTCCGGATGAACATCACCATCGATATAACCAATGTTGATGCAGAAGTGTTAAGGTGTGCATCCGACAATAGCGAAACGCAATAATATATATTCGGGACGAGGGGAACATATACACCATATCTTTGAACTGTTACCTTTTTTCCAGAGATATCCTCTCATTTTCATCTGGTTTTAATTCATTGTTATCAATTCCAATTATAGATATTTTAAAAATCGCGCTGAAATATCGTGTGATTAATGTTAATATGCACATACTGCATTTTCAACCTTTCTTTCTATATTTTTATTTTATTGGGTACACAATAGTTTCTAGAATGGTAAACTAACCACCTTGTTTAAAACCAAGCCTTTCCTGATGGAGAGAAGACTGGTATTATACTTAAAGTAATTTGAGTGTTATTTTTAACTGTGAATATTTTTATAGTTAACTTATGGAGCAAAATACATTCTGTTGCCGAAGGAACTCTACAATTATTGTGAATTAAACAATTCTGATGACTCTTCAGAAGTCTTTATCTAAAATTGAGGGTTTTTATGCTTAGGATGAGAAGTACGATCTCATTAAAACTGAACCAAACTTTTTATTTCGCAATACAAAACAGCTGAAAAGCTAAGCAATAAGCAAAAATTGTCTGCTCACCACGATGGTGGTAGGGAACATATTTTCTACGATAGTAAAAAGAGAAATATTGTTATTTTTATTTCACCAAGTGTTAGAGGTGAGGATGGACCCCTACTTCTTTCTTGGAGGGAGGCCATTCGCCTTGCAAGACCTGGGGAGCACATTATAACAATCGTGACTTGCGCCGCACAGCTAGGCTGTCCCGCACAACCCAGGCTAGGATGCTGTGTGCACCGCTGGAGCCAGTCCACAGCCAACGTTCCGAGAGCAACAAGCACATTACACGCGAGCTTCCGTCTCTTGGCTTCCGTCACACTAGCTCCATCACACAGACATCGCCTTCACTAAACGATATTCACTTGTTCCCCTAAAGACTTTTTTCAAAACAATCTCTTATTTTGAAATGTTTTTCCATCTTTTTCTGCATTTATGACCCAAGCACTTGTCATAAGACACAAAACAAACTTTTCGAATATTTACTAATTTATTCATGAGCCAATACGATATCGTAATTCTCAAACACAAATCTTATTTAATTTAAACTGCCTCTCTACCATTTAACACCCTTTGCAACACAATTCCCATAGACCCAACTATTTTTAATGCTTATTTTTATAATCGTAATTAAAACTGCTGGCACATGTTTTGAATCGCTAGAAAACTTCGATAAGTCGTGTTGCCAAATATTTCTTACGGTGCCAAAAGCTGAAACGATGACCATGTGACCTCGGAGAGGTTCGACACATACTGCTACCACCGTCAACCACTGGGAAGAATTTTGCTTCTTGTCGACGTCGTAAACAAAACCGCAATCCTGGCTGCTGGTAAGTACTCAAACTTACCTTGCTTGACATTCTAAGCCAAGTTTTCTCTGTATAAAGTGCAACTTCTTAAACTCAGTTGATTTGTTCATCAAACTTTGTTAGTAAATTCTGAGAAATTTCCAACAGATTTCCTTTTTAAATAGTTTTAGTTTTATGCATTGCTTTTTTACAGTATACAGCTTTGACAAACAGTGCGATTACTCTCTCCACACTATGCTTACCAAAAAACGTTGGACCATGTCACCGAAAGTTCACAAAATTCACAAAATAAATACACACGAAAAGGCATGACAACCAACCAGTCGAGCTTTACAACCTTTAATTACTCCGCGCTAAATAATAGCTATGCAAATATTTCGGTGAATTCTGCGTTCGCGTAAATGTAAAATGCTATTACTTTGTTTCATTATTTCCTGCACGTAAAAATCGCATCACCAACATTCTTTCCAATTTACTATGGCATTAATAATTAGTAAATTTCGCCTACAGCACTCTTTATTTTTGCTTTTACTTAAACGAGATAAGCGCTCAAATGTTACAGAGAGGGCAGTCTGTTTCGCAAAATTGTGCCGCCTTCATCGTAGTGAACTAGTGTCTCAGTTCCTCGCCCTTTTATAGGTACGGTGCCAGGCCAGTGCCCACGACCACGCAAATGTGGAGCGTTCGCGCATCGAATATGGCTCCTTAATAAACGCTTCATTATTTACAAAATAGTTCTTTGCGAAATAACACCTAATTTTAACACTCACAAAAATAAATAATTGTTATATCAATACTGTGTTTTATTTCTGAATTAAATGGCGCATAACTGGTGCGAACATACGTAACAATTTTGGCGGTTTATTTGAACTGATTTTACTGGGGTAACTAATAGACTCTCGCAAATGATAAAAAAGAAAAAGTTGCAATGGGTCTATCAACCCCACACACATACATACATAAAAGAAACAAATATTATATTCGATTAGAAAATTCTATTCTATCATTCAACAGAAATCAATTTCTTGAGAAACCACTAAATGAGAAAGTTCTTTAGTCATCAATCCTTGGATTGGTTTGTTGCGATTCCCCATTCTGATCTTCTGACTTCCTTTTTAATTCTTCATACGATCTGCAGTTCATTTCGTTCTGCTGCTCGTAGTGTTGCTCTTCCTTTGCTATTCTTGCCTTCAACTGTACGTTCGATTATAATATTCACAATCCTGCTGTATCTAAATAAGTGTCCTTTGCGTACAATTTATTCTTATTTTCCTTTGCTTTTTTCCAAATTTCTTTTAGCTCTTGCTCTTCATAAATTTCTATATTATTAATTTTATTAGTCCATCTAACATTTAGAATTTCCCTACTACCACGTTTGAAATGCTTCTATTCTTCTTTTTGTTTTAGCAAGTTGTAACTTATTTTTCTTAGTGAAAGCAAGTTATGTTTACCATATTGTATACTTTTTATACTTCTTTCATCATATATTAGTTTGTTACCTTGGAATTAAAATTCTTCAGCTTCATTTAATAATTATCAGTTAAATCTAATTTGTATTTTTTCCTGTTCCCTATAACACAAAAATGGCATCACAAAACAAAAGTTCTGAAGATATCTGATGTGTTGCATGTACATGATTTTCACAACATCTCTGTAACAAATTATTCTTAAAAAGTTTATTATTCTATCTACTTTATGCTAATCGAGATAAAATTAAAATAAATTGTCTTGGAAAGTTTCAGGCATTACCTTTTAAATTATTGTCCTACACAAGGCTATCTGGAAGAAAACAATTAATTGACAATAAATAGTCTTATTACTTAGTTCCTTATAAGTAGAAGGAAAATGAGGGAATACTTTAAGTTAAACAGATAGTTAACTCTTTTAAAAGCATGTTGCCATTTTAGAAATTCGCTCTCTTTGTTTGGCCAGGAGTTGACAAATGCGTGTATGAGAAAAGTTCAAAATTGAATTGAAATTATTTTAAAATTAAAACGAAAACAAAGAATATCTCGAAAATTGTTGAACTCAAAAAAAAAAAAAAAAAAAAAAAAAAAAAAAAAAAAAAAAGTGTATGTTTTAAGGAGTTCTACATTTTTGAGTAGTAAATTTTGCCTATCTGTTACGGTTTACCAATTATGCAAAAGTCCCTCAATGAAGAGGACTAGAAAATTTGAATACACATTTTCTTTGTTACACGTATTTTAAAGACTACAGTATGTTAATCAAAATCTTTAGAGACACTTTTGAGAAAACACTTGTTTTTTTCCTCCATGTAAAGCGTAGTTTGGAGTAGCGGGGTTTTCTTGAAAATCTTCGTGTAGTATCCTTCGAAGATATTGAACTTAAATATCAAATTTAGTATATGACCGACTTATCGTTATTCAGTTATAAAGTCTACAAACAAACACACATACACTCCAACCATTTTATTTGGGGGGGGGGACACACAGGAGCTCTAAACGGCATTTCCACTGAAATTTCGGTATCGAAGTTTTGGATGAAATTTTTATAATTATGTACTTTTGTACTGTGTACTGTGAGTATTTAAATCGCCTATCTACACGGAGAAATAGTTTGTTTTTTTACCCTTATCTCAACCAATTACTACTTGAAAAAAACAGACCTCTTCTACTTGTTATTTATTAAAAACACTGCAATTGATTAAAAGATGTACTGACTGTATTTCACCAGAAATAACACTAATATTTTTTAGGTTTCTAAATCAGAAACTAAAAAGTCCTTTAAAACAATAATCGTGTGTGCTTTTGCATCTGTTACAGCTTAACTTGAAAACAGAATCACAGCATGCGAAAAATTATACCTAGTAAGTCACAGGTTTTAAAATTGCAAGAAGAAGAGTTACACGGAAATCCAGCATCTCTTAAGGATAGATTTTTCTGTAAACAGAAAGACAATGCTCTTCGTTGTTGTGATATTATATACATGGCAAACCCTGATGGATAAATTAAATCGTACCAAAGAAAATATATTAAGTTAAAACACATTAGTGCTGAAAAAACTTGGCAGATAAACACAGCATTCCTGTATTAGTATACATAGTTAAATAATTTGCCCACAAGAGAGTTCGCAAAACTCATTGCAAGTATTACAACTTTTACAACCTTGAATAGTGTCTGAGTCCACAGCATTTATGTGATTGTTGTTGCGTTACCTAACAAACCCATTCAATTAAACATTTATCATTACTAAAGTGTTAGTCAAGTTAGATTGTGCAGAAAAATATACAGAAATTTTAGACAAACCCGTTAGTTTGTTGCAGACCAGAATGTTTATTTACTACGTATAGAGTGTAGAAAATGCTTTCCCTTGCGAAAAAATATGTTTCAAGGGTCCCGGAATAAATAAAAGATAAACATTTTTTGAAAATGTGCGAGCGCGCGTGCGTCCAAACGCCGGATAAAAACTAAAATTATTTTCCACAGATATTTACCCAACTACCTTTTACATGGAACATTTTCTGAAACCTTTTATTTTATCAAAAATGGATAAGGATTTTAATTAAAATTCCACATAAACATGACAAAATGTGCATTGTGAATTTTCCGGTTGTGAAGGCACTTTGTTTGACAGGGCGGGGCTTACATAATCTTGTGCAACCGGTAATCCTTAAGTAAGATGAAAACATAATATACAAAAAATGTATAACTATGTCTTTAAAACAGAACTTTGGATTTCTACAACTTTACATTCAAGCACTGATATTCTCATTAATACTTGCAGATTCTGGGGATCATCCCAAATATTCTTGGTTAGAGAAAAAAAAATCGGCCTCCCTACCCTTGAATTGAACCCAGGGCCTCTTGTACAGTACAGACCAGACAGTATTTTTGTTCTTTTTTATCCAAAGAAGGTCGGCATTGAAAATTCACCAAAATATACCTTGTGAAGCCCCTTGATCCCAAACGAAAAAGCATTTGTACTAAAAGTTCAGTGGGCGTTTCTGAAGTCCTGTTCATTCGGAATGAAGTTTGAATATTTTTGTAAAATGGTGAAGTATACCGAAAGACATTGCATACCAGTAATAGATCACCTTAACGCACACTATGTGACATCTTTGTCATTAACCTTTTATGAGGTTGGTTGTTATTGATTTACATCATTGAGGCATACCTATTTACTTTCTCCAGCACATATGTGCAATGCACATAGCGAAAAGAGAAAGCTTTCTATTCACGCAAAAATTCGATTCCGAGACTTCACCTGAAACACGCGTTTTAAGAATCCTTGCATAAAAAAAATTGAAACACGTCCATGTGTGTGTGGAGGGGGAGGGGGGGGGGAGCAAGCTCAAAAACTAACAGTCGGTTAAATAGCAAACTTGCTATTCAAGTTCAGTATCTTTCAAGGATGTGACACTAAGGCTTTTAAGAAAATCCCCCCACCCCAACAACTTTTCCTTCGCATTTTTCGAATATGCCTAATGCATTGCCTTATTTAACTTCTGCTTTCAAGAAAGCAAGCAATAAGACATTTCCTGCTAATTTTATCTCGATTAACACTAAGTAGATAGAAGAATAAGACTCTTAAATATAATCTGTTACAGAAATGTAGAGAAAGCCATGTGAATGGAACACATCAGATTTTTAGAAAAATACGAGTGTGTGTGTGAGAGAGAGAGAAAGAGAGAGAGAGAGAGAGAGAGAGAGAGAGAGAGAGAGAGAGAGAGAGAGAAGAGCAGCATAGCTGAAACACGAAAAGTTTACGTGGAAAAATTTCGAAACTTTTGTTTTTTTCAAAAATGACCAACGATTTCGAAAGATATTTGCATGGCAAATAAAATGCATATCTTGAATTTTCTGGGAATACCTTTATTTTGGATGATTTTTTCTGAATTTTGCATAACTGGTAAACCATAACAGGTAAACAAGAACTTATGTCACAAAAAGATAGATCTCGTTAAAACACACCATTCGTCTCATACATTTTTTTCGTAGAATTCCGTTTTCGAGAAATTTCTTGTTATTGGTTTCAGCTTTAAAATACCTACTTTTCTTACACGGGAATTTGTCAAATCCTGGCCACGCAAAGAATCGGTTTTCAATCCCATAGCAACTATATTCTAAAACAGTTGACGGTCGGTTTAGCCTAGTGTATTCCCTATTTCTCTTCTACTTAAAGGAACTAATTAATCAGACCGTTTCTGTTAATGTTTATCTCGATTAGCATGAAACAAATAGAATAAGTTGCTAACAATAATTTGTTACAGAGCTGTAGAGAAAGTCATGTGAATGGAGCACGTCAGATGTTTACTTTATCTAGGCACGTATGCAAAAAAATTCGATGTCGAGATTTTACAGGAAATGTAGATTTTGAGATCCCCTGAGTCCAAGAAAACATTTTTAAAAAAGGTCCGCGCGCGTGTTGTAGAGGGAGGGGGACACCATAGCTCAATAACGAAAACAGTTAAAATACAAAACTTGGTATTTCAATTTAGTATTTTCCAAGGATATGACTCGATTCTCAAAGAAAATTTACACACCCCAAACTGCCCTTTACATGGAATATTTTGAAAAATTTGTGTTTCTCTAACGAATTTGATTAAAATGCCGTATATTAAATATATTTACATGGCATATAAACGTATATTCTGAGTTTTCTGGGAAATGCTTTTGAAAACCTGTTCACTCTGGATAGATTTTGTTGAAATTTACATAACTGGTAAACCATAAGAAATAGACAAAAACTTACTACAAAAAAAAAAAAAAAAAATGCAGAATCTCGTTAAAACACACAGTTAAGCCATATACATTTTTTTTTCGTGGAGTTCATTAAGATCAATTTTAAACTGCAAAAAGTCAAAATATGAAGATAGTATACTTGAATCATGATTCATAGCACAATGTTTCAACACAGCATTATCATTTTATATTTCGCAGATACACAAACTAAATGATGTATAGTAGTACAATGTGTTTGAATAATATTGCAGACTATGCTGAAATGCTTCTTGGGGAATTTATTTGCAAAAGGATTGCACTTTAAATTATTTATACATTTTTTTTTAAATGGAACGTTAGAAGCTGGCGCTGCAGAACTACTCTGGGGAAATCACGAGAAAGCAGCTTTGTAAACACATCCAAAACGGTCTTGTTTTCCTTCAATGATTCCTTTATGAAATGTGGCGAGGCGTAGTAGAGATACATTCCTTGCCAAAAGATGCAATTTTCAACGGAAGAGCGAATCAGTAAACGTTTATTGCATTTATGGCAACTGTATCGTCAATCTATCTACGAAAACTGGTTTATGGTGATATACGGCAATGCCATAATAAAAATCCGTACATGATATGGGTGCTGGGTGATTTGCGCCAAGCGGATGCTTCCCTTTAATTTCACCGGGAATGAACTGCGGGTTAGCGAGGTGTCCCTCTGTCAATGCTACCACAGAGAAGTGCTCTGCTGGAGTGCTAACTTGGATGACGATATAGTGGAAATGCGGCTCGCAAACTCTTCAATTGTTTGTTTCGCTCAGCAACCCTGTTTGTTCCTCCCATTACTTAATTTTCGCAGCTGCTTCCAAATATAACAAATGGCTTTAGTTAGCATTCATTTAAATTGTATAAAGGATCGTAAGAGAGTGGAAATTCGTTTATGTTTTCATTAAAACTAGTTTCAAATAATTCAAAATGTCTTACAATGATATTAATAAAAAAAGAAAGTGTTATAAACGCATACCTTAAGCTTTCACAGTGTATCTAAACACATTTCTGCAAAATTAAATACAACATTATTTTCAAAACTTGTACGTGTAAAAATCTACTATTTAAGGAGGTGGAACATCTCGACATACTCTACCTATAATGTACTGCATTTATCACATGTTCTTCAATGTTATCTCCACTACTTTTGTTACAACTACTTCATACATAATGAATTGTCTTTCTTCCTTCAAAGGAATTAAAAATACCCAAACTAGCGAGAAAAGGTTGTAACATTTATTATAGTAGTATTTTCAAAATATAATTCTTTCTGCTTAATCCTCTCATTAGTACTCTTAAGTCGTGAAATGTGAAGTAGCCGTTTTATTTCAATATTAGCATAGTCATAGTAATTGTATAGGACAGCAACGTATTACTTATATATCACAGTAACGTATGTTATGTATAATATGCACTTATGGACAGACTTTCCCTAGTGGTAATTAGCTTGCTAGCTTCCAAATCCAGAGATTCCAGATTAAATTCACGGTTGGAAAATGGGAATTTTTGTTTAACGAGTTTATTCCACCTTCCTTAGAGTCTTGAAGAGAGAGACAGAGAAAGAGAGAGAGAGAGAGTCTGAATTTAATAGAAATAGGACATCCTGATGGCAATACGGTCCTTTGCGACCAGAGAAAAATTAACGTCTCATCGTTATATCGGACGATGAATGATATATGTAAAATAATGTTCAAATAAGTCCGGGGTCCCTAGAAGCTAAGCATTCGTCTTCTCAGGATAAGGGGGAAAAACTCAAAAAATCTTTATCCCGCAACTCTCACTGACCGAGATTACAACTCAAGACCTCAACGAGCGGCAGGTTCGCTAGCCCCACATTACAGAATCAGGTAAATTATTATTATTATTATTAACATTGAATTTGGACTTTATTACTTGCTTTCCAGGGGCTAAGCAATGGCTTTAGACCATATGGAAATGTCTGACTAAATTGATTGTGGACTGCCTAAACCTTGGACTAACTTCACAAGCTATAAAGAAGTTAAAGATTTATGTAAAATATTACTAGAGCAACACTTTATTTATGTTTTATTTATTTTCTTTATTGCTTGATAGACCACCATAAATGCTTTACAGGCCAGGTTGAATAACGGAAACATTAAGAAAATCTGATGGTAATATGGAAGTTGGCCAGAAGTGCTCCTCGAATAAACAGTGTGATGACAAAAGGGAGTCCATTATTTCAGAAATGGTTTCTCATGAATAAGTGAGTAAGTACTGTCGAAGGATTAGTAGACCCAATTCTCTATGCAGCTGCTGATTTCGAATAAATCTGGGAGCTTCTGGGATGGTGCGTAAAATCTTGTTTTGGAAAACTTGAAGGCGGTGAATATTAGTTTTGCTTGCAGCTCCCAAAAATGGAACCACTTGGGTGATTAAGAGCCAGTTTCACGGTTTAAACTTAAGCTGAAGCTTTAGTAAGGAACGGACGCCACATAAACTAGGTTTTAATATAAGTTTTACGAGTTTTATATTAGGATCATGTTCAGCCTTACCGAGTTGAACTAAGCGCAACGGTATTCCACTCTAGCTTAAGCTCAAACTATGAGACCGGGCTGAAATGTCGCATCATATTTATGTACAGTAGCAGGGAACGGTCAAGACTGAGGGAAGATATTTTATTAAGGTTGGTATACAGTTGTGAGAGCTGCACTGACATTAGGAAACCAACCGTTTCATAAGGGGATTCCAATTTAGCCGGGTGTCAAGTAGGACTCTGAAATATTAATAATTATTTTAAAATGTTAAATTGCCAGTTTTGGCTTTCCTTATTACCTAATTATAATCGACAGAGAAACTAGGTATTGTATTACACCAAAATTCAATATCGCAACCCTCTCCCAAATAATTTTAAGAAAAAGTTAAAAGGTTACATGTGTATAGAGCAGGGAAACAAAGAGGGGGGAGCAAACAGAAAAGAGAGAGAGAGAGAGAGAGAGAGAGAGAGAGAGAGCAAGGTTCGTCGAATGTCCAACTTCTTTCTTTTCAATCTTCGGAAAATTTTCCTTGTCCCAAATTACACTTTACGTAGTAGTTTATTTTGTAACATGAGTTATTTAACTTGGTTAATGTAACATTACTAATAAAAAGTTTCTCTTGGATTTTCTATGAATTCCTCTTCATACTGAATTGCGCAACACTTTATAACTGGAAAACCAAACAGATGCACAAAAATTAGGCTCATTAATACAAACAGTTTGTGCAATTTGTTTTTGTATGGTTAAACTTCCATGTTGTATGTTTGTACCTGTTCAAGTATGTGCTTTGATAAACATGCCTAAAAATTTGCGATTCTTCTTTCTTTAGTTATTTATCTTTTCCATACCAAGCCAATCCCATTACAATAGCTAAATATTCGCATAACTTGCATAAGATAACGGGCAATGCACTTATGCCATTAGTAGAAAAGTCTCATGAGCAGTCCCTGGTATAAATACAACTTTAAGCCAAAAAGTACAATGAATATAACTTTGTCAACAATTACTTGTTCTTTCAAACTAAATTTTCTTAAATTTTTAATATATCTTATTTCAAACAAATATATGCTTACTAAGAGGGAGAGAGAGAGAGGGAGAGAGAGAGAGAGAGAGAGAGAGAGAGAGAGAGAGAGAGAGAGTTCTGGGCGGTGTTACAGCAATGCAGCCGCATTCCAGCTGAAGCTTTACAAAGTATGGATGAACGTCCTCCAAGTACCTTGTTAGTTCTCCAATATTCATTATCCTACAGTGTGAACAGCCAAGACCGCTTTTCGTTTTCCCCTGTGGAACAAATAGTTTACAGGAACCCAGAGTAGTTTCCTACCCTTAAGCTTCCTTCTAGCTTAAGGGCGAGACTACAGTATGGAATACAGCCACTGAATTAACGTTACACCCTAGGCTCGCTAATTAAGTAATTTATGTTTTATGTCCTGAATTTCAACATATACTGTGTGCTGCAGTCACACCACTGATGCCGATGCACATTACACAAAACCGCCAATACCTACGTTTCTACAATTGAATCTCCTGTTGCTACACTGGACACTGGTAATTAATAAAGCAACATCTACACCTGGAGATACATCATGTTTTACTTATGACTCAATATAGAGACACTTCTTAATTTACTGGGTTATCAGTAGGACCCGAAACTCTGTTCGCGTTGCTGCTTTAAGATACGAAATTAATTTCTATAAATTTCGAACCTTTAGTTTACTGTTTTATATGTTTATGAGCTATAAATATAATAATTTAATCTTCATGGTTTTATATACCTATCCTTCCATAACAATAATTTTCAGTAAATCAAAATCAAAAATACGGGAAATGCTTTCCGCAATGAATACTTTTAACGTTTAATTTCTGCAAATTTTTTTTCAACTATATGTCATAGTTGACATTTAAATGTGCCCTGAAAAAATAATGAAGTGGGGAAAAAGCTAACCCTTTAAATACACCTATATTAAATATTAAAACCTTAAAAAATCAAGAAACAGCTCTTCATAGATATTCATCAACTTTAAAAGATCGCACTAACAGAAGCAATCAAAACTGAATCACGAACGTTTCAAATTGGCAAGCGTGTAAGGAAAAAGCAATAAAGAGAAAAGTAATAATTACAATTTCACATGCTACTCGCACCAATACCATGTTTGGAAATTTAAATGCAACGTTAAAACAGCATCAGGCGCAGATTCCAGAATCAAAATTTGTTTTCCATGGAAATAACAAAAAAATGTATTTACTTTCTCTACACGTACTATGTACATAGTAGAGAAGGTATTGTATTGCACCCAAAAATTCGATACCGAGATTTCACCGGAAATACATGTTTTGGGTCCCCCTGAATCCCCCCCCCCCGAAAGCATTTTTACAAAAAGGCCCGTGTGTGTGCTTGTGTATGTGTGTGTGGTGTGTGTTTTTGGACAGCATAGCTCAAAAACGAAAACACCGTTAAATACCAAACTTGATATTTAAGTTTGGTATCTTGCATTGATGCGACCGACGATTTTCAAGAAAATCCCCCACCCCCAACTACCCTTTACAAGGAAAATTTTTCGAAAATTTTGATTTTCTCAAAAATGGCTCTAACGGCTTTTATTAAAATAGCGTATATTAAAGATAGTTACCTGACAAATAATATGTATATCTTGAATTTTCTGGGAATAGCCTCTAAAGACTACTTTATTCTGGATGAATTTTACGGAATTTTCCATAACTGCTAAACCGTAAGAGATAGACAAAAACTTACCGTACAAAAAAATTTAGAGCATATTAAAACACACAATTTATGTTATATAATTCCCCCCCCTCCCGTGGAGCTGATCGTTTTTGAGATACTCCTTGTTTCTAGTATCAGCTTTAAAAAAACTTCACTATTCTCACACAAGAATTTGCCAACTCCTGCCCATACAAACTTCAGTCACATAGCAACCAGCTTTTTACTAGCACTTTAACCTA
The DNA here is from genome assembly GCA_030762935.1 of Hymenopus coronatus. Classification (NCBI taxonomy): domain Eukaryota; kingdom Metazoa; phylum Arthropoda; class Insecta; order Mantodea; family Hymenopodidae; genus Hymenopus; species Hymenopus coronatus. Next base: position 149,564,165 of record CM060882.1, on the reverse strand, counting down.
TGGTACTCCCTTATTTCGCTTCTACTTAGAAGGAAGCAAGTAATAAGACTATTTCTGCTAATTTTTTCTCGATTAGCATGGAGTAAATAGAAGCATACGCATAATATTTTTTACAGAGATGTAGAGAAAGGCATGTGAATGGATCACAGCAGATATTTTAAAATAACGAAAACCCATTGTACTGAAGGGAGGAAATTGTATTTGACTTCCTTCTGCCTCATTGTGAATGTACCACTTTTCTCCTGCATTCTATACAGCTTAAATGTCACGAGATATTTTCAAACAGAGTGAAAGAAGTAATTTAGTGGGCATTTTCGTATCACAATTTCAAATAAAATATCTAGTAACACAAACGTGTCACTCATTACATTTTATGTGCGATCGAAAGTATACTGAATCGCATGTTAACCAGGCAAATTACTTAATATATGATTTACGCACAAGGAAACTTAAGTAGTTATCCTATTTTCATTTTCTTTTTGTGCTCCCCTGAAAGTCTTGAAAATTGCCTCTAAATAAAATGCTTCATAACCGTAGCACCATTTGGGAGCCGTCCATAATATCTGTTAGGGTATTGTCCGACATTCTAAATATTGTGACGAATGTCTATGTTGACTCACAATGTGGTTACAAATAAAGTCTTAATTCACTGCTGCAAACAGTGAACTTGATGCGTATGACAATTGAAGACTTTCTTACACCGCTACTCGCACACCACTGCGCGCTTACAATCCACTCACAACTCCCCCCCGGATGGCAACTCTTCCTTCTTTTTATAGCTACAGATGACATTATAGGCCTTTCTAAAAGCTTGTCGAAGCTACTGGAGGATTCTAGTGTATGCCAAACGTGTCGCGTTCCTAAGGCCTCGGTTACCGGCAAGGCTCACCTGAGAACGGCTGGACACGGCACAATACGCACGTCAACTAAGTTGACTTAATGACAATAGCAGAGATGATAAAAACGGAGTTCAAAACTTATATTGAGGTTATAATGAATTTAAGTGTCTGTAGCAACAATTTTTGTAACTACAGGCATCCGGTAATAACGTCCTTATTCAAATTGGCAGCACTACCTTGCTATACAATTATTAAAATATAGTACCAAGTGTCTGTATTTTGTAGGACTAAGATAATGCACTGTCATGCAAAACTGTACTACAGTCTTAGTTGTTCAATTTTAGACAAGCGTGCATAAGAAACCACAGAAAAGCCTAATACTAAAGAGCAACTTGCAGCCCCACATTAACATCACATGTCAAAAGTTTGAAAACGTAGAAAAGTATTTCTTGAGCAAAATGGCGTTGTTTGCATGCGACTCTGCTACAACTCTTTCTAGTAACAGCAGTACCACCCGCCCTTTATATTGTATGCGTGGTATCTCTGCCAGACACTCTGTCACATAAACAATGGCCAGAAAGCACTAAAAAAATTAAACTTTGAACCAATTTCTGCAAGTCAGCAATAATGTAATAAGCTGAAGAGGATGTGCACCGTTGTGTGGAGCACACTATGGCGACGAAAACATTCGAAAGCAATTACTCGGTGGCAGTGGAAGCGCTGCAGGACTGTCATTTGGCTGGGTTTGCAGAATCAAATAAAATGTGTCATCTAGGGCGGTGCGCTGCTCCCGCGAGTGATTGATGCAGTATTCTATCCTTTTCCCTTAAATCTGTCTCCACACCTAACGACGCTTTAGTTTAGAAAATAACAAATGGAAAAGCCTGTGTCAGATTTAATTCAATTTATCGCAGGATCCAAAATTTATTTTAAAACGTTTGAAGAATCTGCACCACCTGAAGAGCCAAATTGTCAAGCATTGGCATTTTACTTGTGAGGAGGTGGAGAGGGGTTAGTATTTGCCGGTAGGAGAAGAGGGATTAGTGTATGCCGAAATGAATCACTTAAAGAATAATGGCAAGCGAAAGCTCGCATAATGTTGCCTTTATTGAAAAGCGTCACTCAGGCTTCGGCAACAACCCTCATAATAGGTTCTGAAAATTATGTTATTTTCATTGTTCTTGTGAAATACCATTCATGTTACAATTATTATAATTATTTTCAACGGTTCTCATATATATTCCAATATTCACTCACACTGTAACTAAGAGTGTTAGCAAAAGTTATATTCATAAGTGCGGTGAAATACATTCTTTCGCTCAGATTGGATGACACGTTAACTGTGGACCAGTGGCTTGCTGGACGAGTTGGGATAGTGAGATAACACAACGTGGCTACTAATGAAAATCGCTATATTCGATTATTCAAGTATGCCAAAGTTCACCGAAGAGGTGTATGTTATTTTCCAAGTTCTGAGTGTGTGAAAATTCTGTCACCCGCTAATATGACCCAGGTTTCATTAATATGCAGTTCAGTTACTTATGTTAAGTAGTTCAAGTGAAAGTGATGCCTGAAAAAAAAAATTTGCTTCTGTGCTATATGAGATGCAATTATTTGTTGCGGCCAAGTGGATTTTAAAAAGTGTACAAAAGTATACCAACTTGATTTACCAGCGAGACTAAATCAAACGTGGGATACCCTTTTCGGAATTTCGGTTATTTTCCCATTTTTCTCGAATGTGAGTCTCAGACTTATCAATGATGAAATATTTCACTAAATAAGATGCAATTGTAAAACAATCAGCGATGAATATGGATCATTAGACATGGAGTTACAATCAGAAAAGCAATACAATTTACAGAACGCAGCGATGCTTTGTTCGTTGATATTCCAAAACTGAATTTCTTATGAGAACAAAATAAATGCGAAAAATCAGCTAGGAGACTTACAGTCCAACCTTCCTATACAGAAGCAAAACCCCCTACTTCGACTATGACTTCCTGATTTTCGTAGCTATAGAAAACTCATTAAACAGATAAAAATACAAACAGCTGAAGGGTTAAAAATATGCACTATTTCTCCATGTAGGTATACATGATACAAGACAAATTAACACTAATAGTGCTTACCTGTAAGCCCACAAAATTGAAAGCATTTGCAAGTTTCCTTTAAGCTCTAATAAGTTTACTGTTGAGACTAAAGGTTTATTGGTACCGATCCTTGATTCATATTGGAAGGTTTAGTGCTCAGCGGTATTGTGCTGACAAGAAAAGTCAAATGCTTGTAGTTCGACTCCTGACTGTAGTCCATCTCTGACACATTCTCCAATGTAAGTTTACAATATAAATCAAGATGGTTATATTATATACCCACTATATATAAAAATGAAATTGTATTACTTCCAAGTTATATTATATTAATGTAAAACTTACCTACATCTGTTTCAATGTTATCTGGACACTGTAAAACCCCTCTTGATCTCCAAAGGAGATATTTCAGTGAACACTAGGAGTAATGGAGAGCAACTGACGTCCTCCTGATTTACAGCTGGGATATCCTTTGCAAACAAAGAGGATATTGATAAAGGACGTTACGTTCAATGGGTAAGCGTCCTCTCTGTTAAGCGGAGATTTGATCTAGTTGGATATAACCAAATAGTGTAACATGCCAGAAATAGGATGAAAAGAAGAGGGACGCTAACGTGTATTTTCCGAATTCGGATTAGTTATTTAGTAGTAATTTACTTTACATTCTTTAAGAGTTTCCTTAAATAAGCGCCAATTGATTTTACCTTGCAAGATGGATAGACTTTCGTAAACACTGAGATCTGTGGGACGCAAAAAGTACATTTCCCCCAAAATGTAAAAAAATAATGTACATTGATTTAAGCTTCACAAGCGATTTTTAAAATATGAAAAAATAACAAGAGATGCAAAAAAAAAAAAAAAAAAAAAAAAAAAAAAAAGAGAGAAAAAAAAAAAGAAAACCTATTATCCAGATTTCTGAGAAATTAACGGAATGTTTAATAAATTTCCATTGTTTCATTTATACAGTCCCCTTTAATGTCTATGCTTATATCGGGGTTTTAACTTGAGATAAAACTCATGATGTTGGTCGTTGAACTGTAGATACGTTTTCCTTAATGTTAGTTTTTTTCTCTTCAGAATTACAGTATTAAACAAACAAACAAACGCACTCACTCTCACATTCATACTTCCAAAGTTTATGGGTTTCAGAAAATAACTCTGGTTAAAGAAAAATTCCCCATCCCAGGAATCGAAGAGTTGAGATGCTGTAACGCTAACTATTCGGCCACAGAAACAGTAATCATAATGTTCTATGTTCAGTCCGTAATCATAGCTTTCTATTCTGTTTATGTAGATATATCCAAAATCGTGCATTCTTTGGTATGACACACATTGCAGATTTAACTAGTATAATTCAGACACATGCCAAATGTCATTAACGGAAAGGGAAAATATATCCTCCAGCTGTGAAACTTAAGTTTTGGACGTGAATATGTATCATTCTCTTAAACACAATGCAGGCGGCTAAGCAAACGTTTCGCAGCATGAGATTCAAACAACTTAACCGTATGAATAAGAATCAGCCATTACCTTTGTTCGCTTTTGGCCTAGTTTTGCGGTTCATTAATTAGTAGTAGTAGTAGTAGTAGTAGTAGTAGTTAGTAGTAGTAGTAGTAGTAGTAGTAGTAGTAGTAGTAGTAGTAGTAGTAGTAGTAGTTAGTAGTAGTAGTAGTAGTAGTAGTAGTAGTAGTAGTAGTAGTAGTAGTAGTAGTAGTAACAATTAGTTATTATAAATGTGGATGAGAAGTTAAAATGTTCATTTCATGGTAAACTAAGCCTATGTTTAGTAAAATGCTGTCAAACGTCTCCTTGTGTGTAATCCACCGTTTTATGATTTAGAAAAAGTGAGCCTCGGAAATCATATGATCATTTATATAATCGCTTCTTTTATCACGTTTGGAGTAAAATTGACACTGCTTTTAGAAGTAAAAACACCTATATTAATACAGTGTGGAACACATTTAGCAACACAGCAGTATCTTAATACAGCAGTTGCCTTGAATACTTAAACACGACTATGCATCTAGTCCATTGCTAGATAGTGGAAATTGCTTGTTTCCTCACTGGAGTCCTTTGATCGTAAATTTCGGCAACGCTGCAATATAATGCGTGCGAATTTCTCCTGTGGGAGAGGCATTGCCCATCAGATAATCAGGCACAATTAAATCAGATAAGTCTGCTGATGCAGAACACATATGTATATGACACAGTAAAGTAGTTAGCTACGCTAGGCAAAATCATTAGACCAGCAGCAAACTCGGTTTACAAGCGAAATCTGTGCGCTACACGGTGCCACTAAAATCTGGAATACGCTGTTATTTAGCGTTCGTAAACTATCATTCGAGACAACAATGCCAGCTGAGTCACAAGTACAGGTAGGGAAGTGGTGAAAAACATAGTAGATAACATTTCTAACCATTCCAATTTAAAAAAAAAAATACTATATTCCAAATAACCGCTCCAAAAAGAAAGTCATGTACAACAACTATTTATGTTACTACTATAATCGCACTAGCAAAAACTTTTTCCACTGTTATTTCCATGATTCTCGTTCTTTCACATCAAGTCCTCACACTTCGTTTCATTCTGAAGTAGTGACGGCATATGTTCCCTTTACTTTTATCATTAACGCGCGAATTTATTACGTACAATTACTGCTCACATAACTTACTTTAAAGGAATTCACATCCATTCTCACCACAGTATTACGTTGTATATCAAATAACTACCTTTCGAGTATATTCCAAAACATGATTAGTTGTAAAATGTCTAGTGGTCGCTATTTGCTATTAGAATTTGGAAGCAGCTGCTATTCCAAGGTCAGAATGGACAGGAAGAAAAACACAAACCAACCCATGCTTTACCTATTGAACATATATCTGCTGCATGTGTCGCACCGTTCTCTACGACCAGTTAGTTACTTTTATACAATCGCCTGTAACGCTTGGCCTAGACAAAACTTCATGTTAATGTGTTAATTCTGAAAAAGCTCTAACCATACACAAATATACCTTAGATCCTGTAAAGCTATACAATATAAAGCCCTGAAATAAAACAACAATCACTTAACTTGCTCAAATCTTGAGGGGGAAAGTAGAGAATACGTCCTACGTTTTCTCACAACAGTAAAAACAAGCCAGGAAGAGAAGTCTACGGGTGTGTGTGTGTGTGTGTGTGTGTGTGTGTGTGAGTGTGTGTGTATGTGAGAGAGAGACCACTTCCAGCAACGAGCACCCCCCCCCCAACCCTCCAAAGACAACTTGGTCATTTTTCTTACCATGGCGCATTAAAATGTGTTCTCCGCACTATTCCCTCAAGAGACATTGTGAAGCAAATAATAGGAGTTATCAGTTATTGCGAATGATTTACACTCTTTTGACGCAATATTAACTACAAGAATTGTAAGAACCGTGTCATAGCAATATTTATTTTTTCACTCCTTATCCCGGTGTTTTAGGGATCTACAGGTACATGTTTTCTTTAAATTATAGCAATATTGAGTAGAAATTAGTAGAGGAAATAATTTATCAGTAATTAAGCACAAGTGTAGTGTACACTAGATAAACTTCAAAATGAGTTTTAGAGAACTGCCTGTATAAGCAAAAAGCTCCCTCTTTTAAAATCAACCACATCAGAAATATGACTGCTTCAGAAAGGAATTACAGCAGTCATTTACATTGTAAATAAAATGTCACCCGCCTCTATAGTGTGGGGGTAGCGTGTCTACCTCACATCCAAAATGTCCCCAGTGCGAATCTAAGTTAGGGTGTTACCAGGATAAGGATTTTCCCTTATCCCGAGAAGATGAGTGTAGAGTATTTTCACCTCCATGGACCCCTCGCAATTTCGAGCATCATTTCACCGATTTTTGTCATTGTCCAATATAAACCATTCTGTTAAAGGACATTTAATTACAATAATGCTTTTATATATTTTAAAAATATACTTAGTTTATTGGTATATACATGTCATGTAATTAATAATCCTAATTTTAAAAATCCTGATCTTTCTAGACAACGCGGATTTAGGAAAGTTTTGTTGTTATATTTCAAAATGTCTTCCTTTCTTATTTCTCATCTTTAGGGAAACCATTCGACACCTAAAATTTCTAGTTCAACTTCTGGCAGAGGTTGTTTCCATAATTGCACCTGCGAAAAACGGACAGCACAAGATATAGTTATAGTTTTTGAAATAGCAAAACTGTACTATTTTAAAAAATTAAATTAATCCTCTAACAGAGAGCATTTTGTGTATCTTCTGCATAATTGATAAATCGTAACAGACAGATAAAATCTAACTACATAAAAGAAGTAGATCTCGTTAAATACATAATTCAAATACATTCATTTTTTGTTGTTGTTGTTTCGCGTTAATCATTTGGGATATGCCCTGTTTCCGAGATATTCCTTGTTTTCCAGTAGTTATGCTTTTCTCAAATAGGAAGTCCTTCCTTGTTATTTTTCCGGCCAAGCAGTGAAAAAGGAATTTCCAAGCTTGATATAGCGACCAGATCTTAAAAGAGTATCACTTAAGTTATTGTTTTCCATAATCCCATTGTATCTTAATGAAATATGTAATAAAGACATTTTTATAAATGTTTATCTCGATTAATAGATAGAATAATAAGCGTTTTAAGAAGAGTTTGTTGAAGAATGGGTAGAAAAAGTCGTATGAATACAACATATCTGATTTTTTAAAACGTGTGGTTGCAGCTAGGAAAATAGGTTTACAGAGGCAGTAAATGAAAGGATGATTAATTAAGATTTAAGGGAGTTTATGGTTTAAGGAGCAAACCTTATTCCGAAAATTCACGCCAACCGCAATTCTTATTAGGGACACACTCCAATCACTCGGCAATTATTAGAGAATGCAACTTATTGTTAGAAATACAGAGGTAATAAAGAAGATATGGCACAGAGATAAAAAAACATTTTCCACATCAAATAAAAATTCCGTAAGCACATCCTTTACAGTTTCTTAGTTATATGTGGTAAGTTTCCGTAAAAGACTCCTTCAATGTGATGCGACCCTCTACCGAAATTAAAATCCCATCCCTGGAAGTTCAAGTGCAATAAGAAAAATGTGCACATCAAATTGTACCAACTAATAATGCTAATTTTTCCTAGCTTTTAAACTTAGTTATTAATATAGATACTGATTTCATGTCTTAGCTTTACAAAAAATCAACAGCGCTTTACGAATATAATCCCTGATTGTTAATGCCCTTCTGTATAAGGCCGCGAAGCGTCATGGTTTTCGTGAATTCCCGAGTAACTTTTTCTCGCTCTGACTTCTTTCCTGCTAACCAACTGAAACCAGTAGAAGAGGCGTGAATGGTATTTTCGTCTAATTTCAATTAGTAACTTAAAATGAAATGTGCAATCCAATGCTTCAGGTGGTTATCACACACAGCTCAACGTATTTGTGTTCGTATGTTCTAACTTTGCCTGCGATATTCAACAGAAATTTCTCTGTAATTTAGGTATGGACATGGATGCGAATGAGTGCTTTAACCTTAACATCTAGTATTCATGAGGGCCTTGGCCATGCACCTAGATGTGCCAGTGTTCTGCTTGGGATAGAACCACACGAGAACAATAAATATTAGCTCCCCGTACACGGTAGGGTGGTGTGTAAATTGCTAATAGAGAGCAGCACCGACGATATCGGCAGCTCATGTCCACTATCCAAGCTCTGGCCACTAAATATTGCTTCCGTTGTTTAAAACTGGCATGATATTGAATGCCTACCCCAAATCGATGCTGTGCTTCAAGTTTTAATTTACTTTGGCCGAACAGCATTTACCTTTTTATATTCTCACTCGGAACAATGCAGGCCAAGTTGACTTTCGTTTGTAGAGAGAATGAGCGCTCTACAGATTGGATTCGTGTAAAGTTAACAATTTCCATCTCTTTTCAACCGTTTTCCTATGTTCGCTATGGCTATGCATATTTCTGCAACCAAGATAATTAAAATACTTGCATCTTTTATTAACTTTGCAGATGTTACTCAGGCTACCATCGTTCCTTCTCTCTTTCTTTCTCGTCTGTTTACATTCAAATTGAAGGTTTAAGATACTTAATTATAGATATTCTTTATTTCCTCGTAAATTATACTTTGGTCAGGGATAATGAAAAGGGAAGATAAAATGTCACAAAGTGTCGAAGCAATTAACCCACCTGATCATGAGCAACCGGTTTCATGTATTTGCCCTCTCTACTGTTTCAAACCGGCTGAAAAATGTATATCCCTCCAAAGAACAACTCATATTCAACAATCTCTAAACACCTAAAAGCTTCCTCCAACTTCTGAATTTTCTTCGTGGTACATATTTTATGGAACCTTCCATTCCTTAAAGCTGATAAGGACTTATACATTAAGCTTTATGTGAAACTAGCTACCTGCTTTCTGAGAGAAAACAAATAGCGGCGATGTTTTGCCGACTCTCGAGCATGCAAAGAACAACTTTCTATGCGAAAAACACCACAATTGAAGGTATATTCCACATACTTCTAACGACTGACCTTGGGATTTATTGTCATTGCGAATGCAAGGCCTGCCGGAAGCAACACGCTTAAATTCAAAAGGAAAGTCGGTTGACATTAGTGATATTCTTGGAATGAGTATATCCTCGCCTTTGAGCTTTCCTTTGTTATAGTAGCTTAAATCAAATTTTTCATAATTTCTTTAACAGTGAGTTTTGCTCCGCTGCATAATTTTGGCTGATTGAGATCGCGTAGCATAATTATCACAGAGTCAACCTTGGCCTGTAAATTGTGTGGCGGTATTCCTGGTAACTCCAATGAATTTAGAAATTCAGTAACATAACTGACGACTTCATTTGGATTGGTAATGGAATAGATCGACTTAAATGACTGCATTTGTCCATCAATTTCAACCTGACTTTTTATATTCAAATAATCTACATTCTTATTAGTGGCTGCTAAAATGGCTCGTTCGCTCAACCAAGCATAGTTTTTGTAATATTGCTCAAATATTTGGAAACACTTTCCATATTAATTCTTCCTTTGACGTTGTGAAGTGACAAAAATGTGATGGAAACGAAATGAGGCCAGTAGAAGTGTCAACAGAAATTTAGCATTGCAAATGCCTAATAATGCCTGTAAAGCATCTGAAAAGTGCAATGTAGCATATATAGTTGGCATTGCGAAAAGGACTAACTCAGCGCGCCCATAAGGTATTGTGGAAAGGATGACATACGGTTAACAGCGTGGTTAAGCAAAGATGTTACTGGCACAACAGTAATGGCAGCCCTTTCATAGTTGGCGGTAAACCTGGCATAGGTAATGAATTACATTAAGGAGACAGTCACAATAACATTCATGCTTCTTCCGGATCTCTTTCTTTCCTTTACTCCTAATGTTTTCCACCTCTTTCTCTATTTTCACCTATGTCAGAACAGCCATTTTGATGAGGACGGTTCAATAAGTATTCTTGTTTCAAGTTGGTATTACCAGCATGAACCGTCATATTTTATTACATGTCGCCAAAATAATGTGTTAATGGTCCACAGATTAGTTTGGATTTAGCAGGCATTTCAGTAAGCTCTTAAGCGTGTTTTCGCTAAAATGGATGAAACGCAGTATCGCTCAGTGATTGCTTTTTTAGTTTAGGATATGAAAACTTCCGAGGAGATGAAAGCGAAATAGAATTCTGTTTACGGGGACATTTCGCCGTTTATGACGACTTATCATGGTCTAACACCCATTTTGATGAAGACCGCCAATGTATTTACCAGAGGAAATCATTAAAAAAGTTCGCATTATCGTTCTCTCTGATCGTCGAACGAAAGTTCCGAAGTGGCAGAGACCATCTTTCGATGGGAACAGGAATTCACATTTTGCATGATAAGTTAGAAAAAAAGTTGTCGATCCGGTGAATGCTGCCATTCCTTACGGTCGACAACAAGAAGGCACGGCCTTCAATTTCGGAGGACGTTTGAAGCCATTTAAGCGAAATCCGAAAGAGTTCTTGCGTTCAATTGTCACCGCCGATGTCATCAACCTCCGGAAACAAAGAAACGATCAAAACAATGGGTTGCTTCCGGCAAATCTGCTCCACAGAAAGTAAATATTGTCCCACCGGCCGGGAAAAGGATGCAAGAATTTTTTGGGATGCATGCTCATCGACTTCTTAAAAAAAAGGAAAAGCGATTACTGGACATACCACAGAAAGTTATCAGCTCGATTCGACAAGCAGTTGAAGGAGACACTCCATTTGGCAAACAAGAAAATACTGTTTCACCACAACGACGCAACAGTCACCACCGCTAAACTGCATTCTGAAGCACGAAGAAATGGCTTCGCTAGAACAAAATATACATAAAATAAGGTCATCGTCAAGAGAAAGGCGTATTTTGCCGAGTCATTCCTGGTTTTAGAGGGGCTAAATGGAGAAACGTCGGGAGAGGCGTATATCCCAAAAAGGGGATTATATTGAGAACAAATAATTTTTGTTTGAAAAAAATTTTGTCTTCATTCCTAACATAGTTACCTATTGAACTTATTGTTACTTATACAAAGTTATAGCTATACAAAATTTCTACTGACTGAGGAGTAGGTACGTTCACAGGCTATTCTCAGAAAATTCAAGATATGCATTTTGTCATTCAAAGATCTTTAATATACTGTACTTTCATAAAATCGTTATAGGCATTGTTGAGAAAATAAATAATTTCGTTAAAGTTTTAATGCAGAACGTGATTGGTGGTTTGGATGTTCTTAAAATGTTCGTGACCACACACACACACACACACACACACACACACACACACACACACACACACACGGACTCTTTCCTATGACTTTTTGGATTAAAAATTTCTCGAAACATGTAATTTCAGTGAAACCTTCGGTCTCGAAATATTGAGTGGAATGAAATACCTACTAAGTACGTGGTAGAGAATGAAAGGGGGGGGGGGAGCAGTGATAGAAGAACAAATTTTTTGCATTTATTTTCATGGGGTCTTAAATTGATTAAAGGATAAATTTACTAGTTGTGCGCGATAAGACATTTTATATTTTATTTGCCACTATTATTTCAGGTTGCAGAGGTGAACTTCCGAAGTAGGTGCCAAAAGCCAACTCTATCGCAAGCAATTTTCTTTCTCATCGTACACAGCCATATATCCCAGTTTCTTCTCCGCGCTATCAGCGCGTAACGTTCAACTTGTGATAATGTGCGATTTCGCGTGGAAAATGAACTGCTATCAATTCGCCTTTATATAAAATGTTATGGCATCAGTCGCCGCCAAACCTTTCGCTTGCTTCAGATAAGTCAGGGCCATTTTCCTTTCAGAAGACGCGATCTGAACAAAGGCTATTCACGCACAGCAGACGCATGACTGGTGAGGTTCATCTGGCATTAAGAAGTGAAATCGAACTCGCATCAGTGTGCGATTATTCGCGCCTAATGTAGATATCAGTTTTGCATTAAAGGCAGCAAACACATGAAGATTCTCCCAGCTGATTCTCAAGCTCATATGCATAAAATACTATTTTCATTGCACCTTTTCTTTTGCCAAGTTCAGCTAACATATTTCAAATCTTTTGTCTCTTATGTGACAAGAGTTGAATTCACATTTCAATGTACTGTGATTCTTTGTTCAAAAACATATTTTAAGTGGAATATATGGAAATTCTTAGGCGTGTTCTTCGAGGATTAATTCTATAAGTCCTGATTCGATCAATACTATCTTTAATATCTCAACCCAGTGAAACAACAGTTTCCAGTTATGGAATATGGGCTAATTAGCAGTATAACTGGGTAACTCTATGTGTAGCAAACGACAAATGAAACAACCAACTCTACTATTAGACATCATTAGGGTTTGAGGGGGGGGACATGGCGTTAGGCAACAGAAGGCTGATGCGGTAATCAAAGATTTGAACCAAACCCGGTCAACCTTTCTCAGCCGTCAGGGCTGAGACCGCCGCATAACAGTATCTGCTCAAGTACGAGTGTAGTAGTGAGCTAGCTTTTTATTGGGGTACTATTTGCCAACAGCCTGAAAACCCTCTCGATTAGAGCATTTTACCTCAGAATAAAATTTCCCATTAAGTGCGATTTTTTTATTCTCTTATTTCTTTCCCGAAAGCTTTAATGTAGCACATAAAACATTGCTAACTAATCTAAATCAGACTTTCCGGATCAATTTATTTTTCTATTGCAACATATTTTCACAGAGTTTTATTGACATATGTTGTTACTCCTTGTGCATGAATGTAGGTTTTACAGAGATATATGAGAAACACTGTCCCTTTTTCGTCCTTGTCACTGAATAAAATAAAGTCATTCTTTATGTTTAAGAGACAAGGAAAAACATTGAATTATTTCTTCCTCCCGAGGGCCTGTTTTATTTGCTGTCTTGATAAAATTAAATCGTCAAAACGTTAGACCACTACAAAGGTTTTCACTTGAGCTTTAACTCTTAACGCCTCATTACCGTTGAGAGTTTTGCTTCACGGCTTTCCTAACGAATCACACACTTACTTGGTATGTAATCGAAACTGTGCCTTTGTGGCTGCCCTCAAAGCGGCTTCTTTCTTCCCACAAAAGTTCTTCACAGCCCACAGCGCTCAATTTCCAAGTAAGGAATTTTACTTCTATGTTCCCATTAAGTTGGAATCAACATTTCTGTAAGGAATAGAAATATGTAAATGTATAATTTACTGTTGCCTAAATCTCCCATGATTAAGCGGTCTCCCAGTCATTTCCGTTTCCAAAGGAAAAATAAGAGATGTTTTTTAAAAAAAAATGTGATATAACATTCATATGGCATTCTCTAAGTCTCGTAACAAATTATTATTATTAAAAGCTTATTCTTCTGTCTACTTCATGCCAATCTAGATGAACAGAAATTGTATTATTACTTAGTTCCTGTAAGTAAAGGGGAAATTAGAAAGCTAAAACGATAGTCAATCTTTTAAAAGCTGGTTACTATGTGAATGAAGTTTGTTCTCTTTGCTTGTCCAAGAGTTCACAAATTCCTCAATGAGAAAGGTTTCAGTACTTTAAAATTGAAACCAATAACAAAAAATATCTCGAAACTGGTTAACTCTAAAAAAAAAAAAAAAAAAAAACATTATATGCGTAAGCCATACTTACTCTTTGAACGAGCTCTACCGTTATGTGCAGTACTTTTTGTCTATCACTTACGGTTTATCAGTTTTGCAAAAATCATTCAGAAAGAAGAGTTCAGAGGCTATTTTCGGAAATTCGAGATATACAGTTTATTTGTCATATAAGAAAAAACTAAACTCCATGGCGCAAAAGCCCGAAGGTGCCACAGCCTACCGCCATCTCAGCCCAGTACAGGCGTGCAGTATCGAAGGGCGAGACGCGGTTAGCGCCTCGAGTCCCACCCGGCCAGTTAAATGCAGTCTTCACAACCTATAGCCGCTACTTCTTAATCAAGTAACTGGCCAATTAGTCCCCGGGCGACTTCACGAGGCTGAGCCGCGCTAAGGAGACGACCTGTCATAAAAGTAGGTATTTTTGTTATACAGTATTTTAATTACAGTCGTTAGAGGCCATCTTTAAAATTAACATTTTCGATTTTTTTTTATGTAAAGGGTAGTTTGGAATGCGGAGAACTTCTTGAACATGTTCGTGTTACATCCCTCAAAAGGATCTGAACTTAAAATATCAAGTTTGGTATTTAATCGACATTTCGTTGTTGGGTTATTGTGTTCACAGTCACACGAACAAACACACACACAGAGAAAGAGACCTTTTTCTTAAAATGATATTTTTGAATTCAGGGGGTCTTAAAACGCGTATCTCCAGTGAAATATCCAACGTTTGGGTTTAATGCGAAACCTCCTCTAAGTACTAAGAAGAGAAATTAGAAAGAAACCTTAAGAACCATTTAACCTAAGAAAGTACGCTAGGCTAGTTTAAATCATAAAACACCACTGATAACAAAATGAAAGCGATCAATAGTCATTTCATTTATTTACTACTATAGCAAAACCGGCCTTTTGCAATTACTACAATAGTGCAGTTATCCGTCCTGTTTCGCTGTGCTCCTCTTTTAAATACACGATCATGTCACGCAACCAACACGACTACAAATTTTAAAGTTACTTTGAAATTCTTGGTTTTCACATATTCACTGCCATATATCTAGGTATAGTAGGCCTAGAAAGCACTTATTGCGTTCCACCATCCCAAAATTCTAAATCAAGATTTTTTTTTCTTCAAGGATGTGGGGGGAGAATTAGTAGAGCATTACTCGAAACCATATTGAATACCAAATTTGGCACTTAAGCTTGGTGTCTTCCATGGATGCGACACAAAGGCTTAAGAAATTCCCCCGCCCTCAACTAGCATTTACCAGATATTTCTTTCTCAAATGCGGCTTTTTTATTGTAAATATATTGTCAAACTATATATTTATTTTGTTGCATTTTGTTTAACTTGGAAACCACAAAACTTACTAAAGGAAAGTTGTAGAACTCATTAATATTTACATACATTTATTAAAATACGGACACTGCGCCGAATGTAAGTTTTTCGTAGCGTTAGTTGCTTTCGAAAGAGTGGCCATCTAAGGGGCATATTTGAAAGTTTGTGATTTTTTCTTCTTTCTTCTCATTAGAAAAGGTTAAAACTAATAAAGATTTGAATAGCGTTTACCATATGTTTAGGAAAACCAAGTCCATATTGCTAAATATGAAATCATTCCTAAGCAAAAATATGTCATAAATAACTAAGATGGATTCAATAATACTTTTTGTATTACGTATGGGATACGTGAATTGTCATGCTTTCCTTGGCCAGAGAGTCTGTCGAAGGCCCATCTTCAATGCCATTTGGTGTTTGAAATTCTTCAAACACCAACAGAAAACTTGAATAGTATGGGCTATTGATCCTGGATGGCTCATTACCAAGACTCCCAGCAGATTTAAAATAAAAAAAAAAGGAATTATGGTTGTGATTCTTAGCTTTCCAAGTAGGTACATTAAGAACATTTTGAAAAAAACAGCAAAGGGCTGCAAATGCAATGCAATGTGATGTGATGTAATATGACTAAATCACATTGGCGTTAAAATCTTCCGTAGTCCCTGGTAATTTTATATATTAGTGGACGCAAACAGCAAAACAAATACATCAACAAATACAACTCTACACACACACACACACACACACACACACACACACACACAAATTCATACTACTGGACTCTTGCGCAAGTTAGAAAATTATTTTTGGTTAAACAAAAGTACACCAACCCCGCCAGATATCGAACTCAGGACCTCGGGTTGAAAAATCAGAACGCTAAGCATAGAAGCCACCTAATTACGACGCTCCAATTAGATTGTGAAACATGCGCTCAAGTGAGTGCTTAAAAGAACCTGAAATAAAGTGATTAGTTGCGGGAATACCCACTGAGATTGTAAACACACCATAAAATGTATCGTGTTACAAATGATGAAATGTTCAATATTAATTTCCCTTTATAAGCTCATGAGGCATCTGACCGTAGAGCAGATCAGCCCGATGCCAGGTATGAAAGTGAGGAAGTGGATGATATGAAATGACGGTGAAATGGATGAAGGGCAGGTGATTATGGAGCAATTGATGGAATTAGTGGCGGGGGAAACCGGAGAAAACCCGTCCACAGCCCACTTCGTCCACTACAAAAGCCATATGCGGTCCCCTAGGCCTCCTTTTATCTTTTTATTGCTTTAAAATCCAATTCAAAATTCTGCAGAATTTCAGAAAATTTATCTAGTAATTTTAATTCTTTGGCTTTTTTGGATAGGCTGAAAACACTAATTAAAGTAAGGTCTATGATCGGAAATATACAGAAATAGCCAAGTGTTGAAGAAACGAAATTGCCAAGTACTGAAAGTTTGAAGTTATACAAAGGTGTATTTTAAATTTCAGTATATGGGGCATGCAGATCCAGATGACTCTTTTCAGATGTATTTTTAAAATAAATTTTTCTTTAGTTTCCCTGCCACGTGTACAATATCAGAGAAGGAACTGTATCTCACTGAATAAGACCGGTGTCGATATTTCACCGAAAATAAAGGTTTCGAAGCTACCTGCTTATAAAAACATGATATAATAATAAAAAAAAAATAATAATAATTATAATAATAATAAGTAAAAAGTATCTGCGTGGAGGAGGTCTATCAACAACTCAAAAACGAAAGTTGTATAAATACCAAACTTGGAACTTTTGTTTACCATCTTCCAAGAGCTCGACATTAAGATTTAAAGCTCCCAAATACCCTTAACATGAAACCCATTTTAGAAGTGATTTTCTCAAAAATTGGTTCTAATATTTTGATTAAAATATAATATACTAATAATGTTAACATGACAAATCGATATCTAAATTTTCTAGGAATAGCCTGTTAAGTTCACTTTATTCGGAAGGAATTGCATATAAGCTTTTATAACTGTTACACGTTAAGCGATAGGCGAAAATGCACTATGCAAAAGCTGCAGAACTGTTTAAAGCAAGTCAAATTATTCCAAATACCTTTTTTTGTAGCATACGCCATTTCAGAGACATCCGTTACTAATTGTTAGAACTGTTCAATTCTTTTGGCACTATTTTAAAGTCCTCTCGGTTTTCAGTTGTTTCTCGCGATATCATGGAAACGGTGTGAAATATTGAGATCAGCGTAGAGCCTTCGGTTTGAATATCAGTATTCTCTTTGTATATATAGAAAATGTGTAATATAGCTATTTCTGTAAAGGTGTAATTAGATTAAAGCGAAGTAGATAGAAAATTATTTTAAATAGTAAATAGCCACTAATGAACAATTGAAGGTACAGAAAGTCATGTAAAAGTAACGCACCAGATTTTTAGTGTTTTAGTTCCTTAATGTATTAATTTATTACTTTTTCTGCTAAATAAGCTGCAATGTATGGTGCGTCTATCTGAGTGGTCTTTACAAATAAGTACAGTGACGAAATAAACAGGAAATAAACGTAATAAACCGTTTAAACTCCTTAGTTGCTTTGAGGTTACACTATGTGAAAGTGCGAGTTTTCGTGGTTAGCAAGTTGTACGAAATGGGTCGTACTCGAGGGGCGAGCTGAGATTCCCTGAAGCTACTTCGGGGAAACAGGCTACGTCGTGGCCTCTTAACCGTCACTCTGGCTCTAAGAGCCCTGAAAAACAATCAGGACAAATGCGAGATCACTCAGAATTGCTTATCGGCTTTTGTCTATGCGATCAGTTTTGATACAGAGTAAACAACCTTTTCTGAAAACCTATAGTCTAGCGTCTGTTGCCCTTTATTGATAAGACTTCAAAAGTTTCACTCAGGCATGTCATTTAAGAAAGAGCGAAACGCGATTAACTATGAAGCATTGCATCTGTTTATTTATTTTTTCCTCCTTTAATCATTGAAGGAGACCTCTTTAAGGATGTCCCCATTAAATTCAGTCACAGCACATAAAAGAATAGCCCGTTTGCCCCCTTTCTTTTATCTCTCTTTTTTCTGGCAGCTCTTCAAGTGATCATTCATCGGCAATTCCAGGAGATAATAAAATTAGAACACCAAGCTGATATCCCTATACGAGAACCAATTGAAATGCTGGCAGTGATCAAGGAATCTGAGCGTCGACTGCCATGTATAGACCATTCTGAGCAATGAATGTTGCTTTCACATACCAGTGGTTCACCGGATATTTCATTCTCCCATGTTCCGTATATGCGTAAAAGAATCGAAATTATACAGTGTAAATAATTTGTAGGTACGGTGCTGCTCAATTATTAAGCAGTAATGGAGACTCGTAAAATAGCGGGAAATATTCTCCATCTAATAAATAATATTCCACATAAATAATTCATAAGCAAATTATTTTGGTCTATTTTTTTATTTATTTAATTTTTTCAACATATTCTGCAAGCTCGATACTTTTTTTTTTTGAAATGACTTAAAGCAGTTGTTTTAAGTCATTCAACAAGTATGATTTCGGAAGGTCCTCAAAAGAGGCATCTGTTTAGAAGATGACCACCTCGTTAGACGCGATCGTTTTCCGCCGAGCCATTTGTTTTAAGTTTGGGGAAAATGGAAAAATCACTGAGGGCCAAATCTTGTAAATACTGAGGATGCTGCAGTAATTCAAATCTTAATTCCATAATTTTCGTCATTTATGCACAGGTGCCCGTTTTGATGGAAGATATATCGCTTTTGCCAGATGGCATTTTTTCTTGACTTCTTCGCTCAATCAGTGCAATAAAGATGCATAATATTCCCTCGTATTAGGAAGGCTCGTTAGGAGTTACGCATTAATGACCTGAGCTTGGAGAAGATAAACACATAGAATACATAATGAAAATGCCTTCACATAAAATTTATAATTATTTCCACGTATATTTTATTTATTTCTAATTCAAAAAGAAAAGACAGGCTAAGTTCCTGATGAATGATTCAAATCGTCGATACGCATAGTTATACAGGGTTACTACAAAAGAAATAGACAACTTCAACTGCCTGTAAAACAAAAACTATTAAGAGATAGCAACCTAATTATTTTGGAGGTAGTTGAGAAACTCTCAAAGTTTCGTTTGTTACTATTGGTAACGCTGTAGTGTTTTGTTTGTTGTTGCAGAAGCTGAAATGGTAGAAAATCCTGTGGAAAAGGCATATTGCGTGTTGGAATTTGCTAGAACGCAATCAGCAACTGTTGTCCAACGACATTTTAGAACACGTTACCACAGAACGCCACCGACTAGACAGTCAATCTACGACTGGTATAGAAAATTCGAGACAACGGGATGTTTGTGCAAAGGGAAGAGCTCCGGAAGACCAAGAGTTTCGGAAGAAAACGTTGAACGTATTCGTTCTGCCTACATAAGCAGCCCACAGAAGTCGACATCTAGGGCAAGCATGCAATTACAAATTCCACAGTAAACACTATGGAAAATCTTGCGGAAGCGACTGCACATGATGCCTTACAGATTACAGATGTTGCAGTTTCTGAGTGAAGAAAATAAGGTCATACGCCGTGACTTTTGCATCGACATGTTGCGACATGATGAAGACGATGCTGGTTTTTGTGAGCGCATCATTTCATTTTTGTGGTAACGTGTTCTAAAATGTCGTTGGACAACAGTTGCTGATTGCGTTGTAGCAAATTCCAACACGCAATATGCCTTTTCCACAGGATTTTCCACCATTTCAGCTTCTGCAACAACAAACAAAACACTACAGCGTTACCAATAGTAACAAACGAAACTTTTGAGAGTTTCTCAACATACCTCCAAAATAATTAGGTTGCTATCTCTAATAGTTTTTGTTTTACAGGCAGTTGAAATTGTCTATTTCTTTTGTAGTAACCCTGTATTATGCGTGACCATTAAGAACACAGGGGAGAAACATTATGGACTTGAAATTCCGAATTCTTCAGTAGCGATCCAGTACTACATTCCAAAATGGATAAAACCTGTAAAAGCATTCGCAGAATGTAAAATCCACTATGAAATAAATTACGCAATGGGAAAGCATTTAAAAACAAAATGCAAGACACTGAATGTGTATTACTTTTAAGTGAACCTACTTTTTGCTCTCTTAAGGAAGAGTAGGTGTCTAGGAATAAGAATGCGATGGACATTAAATGTGTTGGAACTGGAGGAGCAGAACAGGCTAGGCTGAAGTCTAAGACGAGACAGCTAAAACCTTAAGGGTTTATTTTATCGGAGAATGTACTATGGATTTAACAAAGCAAACTCCGGGGACCTGGTTTTATGCCACTTCATTTCAGGTATTCTAAATTTATCCTGGAATATTTACTTCTCCAGTTTACTTTCTGAATTATCATTTAATAATTTAATAATATGCCAATAACGTTCACTGCCTGTGGTGCTGTCTGCATAAGAGTCATTGAAAAATACTCTGATACCTGTAAGGAGGAAGCAGGAGACCTGGGTTCGATTCCCGGTACTGGCGTGGACATCTTTCCCCCCACTGGGAGACCCGGTCCTGAGTGCACTCAGCCTCTTGAGGTCCCTGGAGAGCCAATTGAGGAGCTACGTGATGGAGAAGTAGCGGTTCCAGATCACGAGGACCGCATTAATCGGCCGAGGCGCTGATCACGTCTCACCCTCCAATACTGCACCCCATCCATTACGTCTGTCATTAACCGAGTTGGGGGACGCAGCGGCCGGGGGTAGGCCAAGGTTCCTTGTGAGCTATCGTGCTATGGAGTTTATTAGTGTAAGGAGGAACTGCACACCCTGAAGGATTTTCAGGGTACAACTTTAGTTCTAGGCTTTGTGTGGGTGCTACTTTTATGTTAACGTATTAGGTTTTTGTCTAGATCTATACAGTGCAACGGACCCATCTGAAGGCTAAATTTCGATTACACTTCATTTACATTCTTTTTATATTTGAATTACTATGCTCTGAAAGAACATGCGTAAAATAAATGTTTTTATTACATCAGTGGGCCAGCCACGTCTTTCAGCAATGTAATTTATTAAACGTTTGGTACAATGCACAATTATGACCGCTCTTGTTTCTTTGGAGAGTCAGTAATGATAAATGATAACCTCGTGAGAATAAGAAGGAGATTGCGTCTGAAACCTGACAACGTCCCCTCTCTTCGCAACTCTCATCAGTCTTGTTGTTACTCAGGGGTTGTGAACCGTGCACCTCCTCATTTCAGTGAAGCACACATAAAAGGCTCTCTTCAATGTAAATCTGCATCCTATAGTTTGCTTGCCTACCTTAATACAACGAGCTGTGCACATTCAAAACATGAAATACGTCTCCACGCTCCCGTAATTTCTATCCACCTAAAAATACAATAGGCATGAAGGTTATCATTATATTATATACAATAAGTATAAACCAATAGCCAGCAATTTAAAACGCAGTGATTACATTTAAATCTAAAGTGAAGCGAGTAAATCAATTGTTTCATTCCCTAATTATGGATCCACTAATGCTAATCGAGCTTGTAGTGCTTCATGGTGATTAATTGAAAAGTATATAAAATGAGTAACTAAATGAATGGAAGGGCCGCTTTGCATCTACTCCCTGGAACAATCCATTAGATAAGCGTTTGGAACATATATCTTGGCAAGTGCTTTCCAACAAAGGCGATAGAAACGTATTAGCGGGTCTCCTACTCTGCATTAATGTCATTTGTTTTCTAGGTGATATTACGTGGTATCATGCGTATTGTACATTTAATAATTCAGCAAGCCGTTTTAGAAGGTCGTGTGTCTCCACACAAGGTTGTGAACCAATACACTATCGATTTTCGGCAGAACTGGATAGCCTTCCAGCGATCGTCTAGCACCTATAAAAAGGCAAATGTTTTCAGGATTTATTACCACTCTCGCTGTGGGGATGTCCTTAAGTTTACTGCTCACATTACTGCCCGAGATTAATGCCCAAACATAAAACTAGATACATGGAGACAAAAAAATCATTGCGGGAAACCAGGAACTTGCTTACTTAAGAGAGAAAAATAGTTTGGGATGGCTAGATGGCAGAAATAGTGTAGCATCAACAAAATCCACAATTTTTTTTATTTATATTTTATATTTATATATATATATAATACAATGTTTACTTTCTCTACATAGTACATAGCAGATAGGTAAAGCAGTTATTGCACTCCACCCCAAATTTCGATATCAAGATTTCTCTGGATATACAAGTTTTACCATCGTTACCGTTTCACTGCTTATTTAGAACTCCGAAGACAATTTAAACAGTGCTGCATCCAATGTAAAATAAACTCAGTCTTATAATTGATATATTAATTACCAGGGTTTATAGCGTTACAGTTGTAATGATTACAATTTAACGCTTCTACTTATTGTATTACCAGGGCTAGGATTTTTATGTGCAAATTTCAGATGAAAAACGGGAAATGATGCTCGAATAAGGTAAAAAAAGGAGGGGGCACCCCTGGGTGCTGGTTTATTCAACTAATTAAACGATGTCTCTTTCCTCTATTCTAGTTTATTAAATTACAAACAAGTGCATCAAATTACCACTCATCAAAAGAAGGAAAAAAAAAAACAAAGCTGTTGTACTTCAAGACATTTAGCATATCTACATTTTTAAACGTGTGTTTGTATTAAGGGATAGAATGTCTTAGTAGATGCTAAAACTTCTTTCGACATCCACAAATCTTGTATTCACTCGGAATGGTAACCCCGAATGTGGCGAATTTCCCACAGTCTGGATTCTTCTAAGACTAGACCCAAGTTTGTCTTTGGCAAAGCTATCTAACTGCTCCCTCACGGAAGTAAAAATATCCCACTGTCTTTTCCCTTTTTCAGACCTTGTTCTTCTAATCGTTTAATAGCTGCAGCCAGGTACTTGTAACTATGGACACAATATAGTTCTGTCTGGAAATTATATATTTTCTTCAGCAACAGAAAGTGCTGTGCTTTGGAAATTGCCCCTGCATTGGTTGGATCCAAAGGAAGAACAAACTCTTTAATTTTGTCAAAATTCTCACACAGCATAGCAGCACACTCAATCCACGATCCCCATTGAGTACTGATCGGGAAATGTGGAAGGGGCAGGCCAGCGGTTTCCCTGTAGGCAACACCATGACTCGGACCTTTCAGTAGAATCATCTTAAGAACAGAGATGAATTGGTTTGCGATGTCCTATTCGTTCCTTATGGATTCACAAATCCTGTGAAGGGCATAAACCAAGCATGCCACATGCTTCAACTTAGGAAATAGAGGTTTAAATTGGTTAACGCTGAAACCATGTTATGGAGCCTGGTCCGTAACCAAAGTTTTTTTAACTCAATAACAGTAGGCCAGATTTTTGGCAGATGTCCATAATTGATTGCATTACTGTACTGGCATTGGCTTTCTGCAGTTCATACATTTTTAACAACGTTAACACTTTCTCCCCTGCAAAGGGGAAAACTAAACTGTTCAAAACATATCGCCTATGGTTTCATCCACAATGATTCCCACATTGCAATCACACACTTTCTCCTTGATTCTTTGTATGGTTTCTTGCTAAACAGCCTCCATGCAGTTTTTCATTGTTTGCTTGGTCTTATTCTTTTGATGTTTAGAGCTAGAAATGCGTTGTTTGATGCTATTTGATGCGATCTCGTTGGTGTGAACAGCAAATAGTGCATTGCATAACAGTTCCATCAGTATCAATATTGTTTATTCCCTTGACATGGTAATTTGAAATGGCAGAAATTTCTTCTTCGGAAAAGTTCTAGGAAAGTTAACTAATCCATGGTAATATTTACTTCTTCTACTACGTCAAATAAGTAGGCGAGTTATAACAATGCACCCAAAATTACGATGTTAGGATTTCATAGGAAATATTATGTTTCATACTATTGTTATTATACAAAGAGAATTTAAAGATAAAATGCGTCTACACAGTCACACTCTCATACATACTTCCAGAATCTGCGGAAAATGGGGAATAATTTTTGTCAAAGAAAAATGCCCAACCCTTGCCGAGAATCGAAGCCGTAATCCTTCGCACAGCATTGAAATTGTCTACTTACTTCGGTGGCGAAATATACTTCAATTATGACTCAAATTATATCAATAAAAGCATAATTTAGTGTATTGTACTTAGCAACTTGAGTTTGTAAACTACTAATTTGCGGAGGGGAGAGTGAGCGTCTTGGCCGTCAAGGAGCAATTTGCCATTAGATGCCACATTTCTATTTTATTAACATTCACCGTTACTCTCTCATTCATACTTCCAGGCTCTTAACAATAATGGGGAATAATCTGCTTAAAGAAAAAGTTCCATCCTGCAGCCGGGAATCGAACCAGACATTAGAGGCTTCCACCAGACCATAGAGGCAGATTATATTGCTCTCAGTAACTCCAAGCGACTTCGATAAATAACACATAAAGCCGATAATTTAACCCACCCGATGCTATTTCGTTTTTGGAAAACTTTTTCTCATGGTGATAGGAAAAGAAACCAAAGCGGCAGGAGAGAGAGAGAGAGAGAGAGAGAGAGAGAGAGAGAGAGAGAGAGAGAGAGAGAGAGAGGTGTGTGTGCGTGTGTCGGGCTGACGGGTCGATAATACAGACACTGGCGGGTAATTAGTTCCCAACTTGTCCCAGGAAAGAAGATTCGATAAGAAGGGTCGACTGTGGTCTTCCGGAAACAAATATTTAACTAATTTCGGTTCATTTCCGTATACTTAAAATACATCAGTATTAATTTCTACAATAAATGAGATAAAAATATTCTCCAAGATAATTCCTGATCATTATAATAGGCAAGTGCTTTCCCTGCTTCGTAACAGTTATTAAATTAAACCTCAAACATTTTAACAATAACAAGAGGAAAAGTAAACACTGACTAACAATGTTCTTTGCATTCTACTGCTATCAACCAGTATTTTTTCTTCATCCAAAAATCATAAATGACCAATCCACAATTTCTGTTGGTATGAAATCAGTTAAATAGCTATTTCGACTAATCTAATCATTTTTGCATCCATAGAATTATCAACAGGGGGATACAATAGATCGAGGCAACGAAATAAATGTAAAGTTTAATTTTCCTTCATAATTTTTTTATCTTCACTACACGTACTATGTGCATAGTGAATAGAGAAGGAATTGTAATGCATCCAAAAATACGATACAGGGATTTTAACGGAAATATATGTTCAGAGACGCTTTGATTAAAAAAAAAAAAAGAAATTTTAGAAAAAGTGTGTGTAGAGTTCATTGAAAAACACATTTTATGCCACATAAATTCTTTCACTTTCCAAATACTAGCAATAAAAATTCAATAGTTGAGCACCCTTGCTGTTTGTATAAACTATCATCTTTATCTTTATTATTTGTATATTGTTTTTTGTATAATGCATGCGATCTACATTTGCTTATTTTGAGATTCTTTCTAGTCAAAATTGTTATTCGAATACTATATCTTTATAAAACCATGGGTAGAGCAATTTCCCTGAGTGTAACATTTTTCCTTTCCTCTTTGGGGAAATAATCGAATCTTCTTTCCTGGGAATATATAATACCCAATAATAATGGTATAGAAGCAATTAAAATGTAAAATAATAAGCAGCTTGTAAACGCTCCGGCTGATAACCTCATCCAAAAATTAAAGTAGAAATTAAGCATATATATACTTTTTTTTTTTTTTTTTTGAGGGGAGCTTAATTTCTACTTTAATTTTTGAATTTTTGGATGAGGAGCGTTTACAAACTGTTTATTATTTACATTATAATTGCTTCTATACCATTAATATTGGGTATTATATATTTATACAATGATTTTACCACTTTCTTAGAAATGTCTACACATTTATTGTTTTTCTATAAGTGTGTGTGAACAATATAACCAAATATGCCTAGCAATGAAAAATCCGACTTAAATTAAGCAGAGGATAAACGACTGCCCTACCTTCAAAGATACGTTAAATGTAAGTTAAGCGAACGCTCATGACGATAAAGTTTCATTTATCTGGGAAACTCTTAAAAATTAAACCTCTTACTTATTTACTTCCCTCAAGTGGGTGACTCGGTCGCGTTTGAAGTTGTATGTTTTTCCACTAGTGCGCGATTTGATATTACATACTTATATAATTCTGATAAGTGTCATCTCATACTGGCTTTCTCTGAATGCAGCACTACAAGATACGGAGTGCACCGCGAAAAGCAGTTTCGTAAACAATAATTTACAGCAACCAATTACGTATTAGTGTCCTGTGCCATCATGATGTGGGCGTGAGGTCGGTGGTCGAGAGGGCAGGCCCAGGCTCTTTACGGCTGTACCACTACAAGATTCATTATTTGTGCATTAATGTGAATGTCCCTTCTATGCATGCATTTATCGCCATCGATATGGAATGAATAACAAATGTGTGCCTCACTCGAGTAGTATGAACAATCAGATTGACCGCCTGTGGTGCCATTAGTAGTTAAAGCTGGCGTTAAACACTACAAAAAAAAAATCAGATTGAAACGGCAACGGTTAGAATCCTGTTTGTTTACATCAAATCTTTCTCTCCTAATTTTCCTCTATAATGGCACTTATTAAAGTAATTATTATTCACCATACATTAATATACAGTACAGTATTTTAAAGATAGAAAGCTGATGCAACATACCCAACATGTTACTGGCATTCCATAATAATATAATGAATTGTTTACGCATCCGAGTTGTAATACAAGAAACGTTCATTACTAACACTTAAGTTTTCGAAGTAACCAGGTGAATGCCAAAACGTCACTGCAAAATTCCACTATTATTTTGGTGCTAAGGAAGGAAGGATTTACCTTTTGTTAAGTTCCATCAGAATAGATATAATAATGATTATAATACATTCTTGAACAGACCCTAGCATTTTTATGATACGAAGGCTAGAAAAGAATGAAATACTTTATACATACCAGAAGCATGCCGGTTGCAACATATTGCCAAGCCCCTTAGAGCGACGTGCTTTCTCTTACCTGCAAAACAAACGAAATGAAACTGTCAAGTCACACGAAACAGAGATGTATCTGTGAGCTTTATGAATGTACAGAGTAACAGACACTAACATGTGTCTGCGCTGGGCATATGTTGGATAAAATACGATTAAAAGCAAAAATTTTGATCCTGTCAAGGCGCTTTCAGGTTTTTACTCTTTTGGCATTCAATGCTGACAATTCCTAATTGCTTTTGGGCATATTGCGAGAAAATGTAATAAACTGGGCATGCTAGATGATCAATTTTGCCTCACAACCATTTCAGTTAGAGCTACTTTTCAGGCATAGTCCGTTTTTAACTCATACAGAACTTTCAATACATTATACACAGAGTAAATATTTACATGTTATTTTGGAGCTTGGATTTTTTTTTCTTTTTTCTTTTTTTTTTTCTTTTTATACTGTGAATTTGCAAGTTATGTTTACTAAATTCTCAGCCAAAATCTTAGATCTTTGGTTTTAAAATCTAAGAGTAAGAGAAGAAAAATGTATAAACTTTGCTTCCATTATTCCAAGATAAAATCTATTTGCTTAAAGTTGTTACAATCATTTAGAGTTTGTTTTTAATAATAGAGACCGAGAATATGAACAGTTTTTCTTCTTCTTTCTTTTCTTTTTCTGTTCCATTTTTATGTCACCTTTAACATTTAGGTCATATTAAGGGCTTCTTCATTGTAACAATCATTGCTTATGGTAATGTTTGGCCCATGTTGGTATTTATCTTTGGGGTGAATTATCTTTAGCTTAATATGCAAACATCCACACTCTCATTTATACTTCCAGACTCTGGGGAGGATCTTAGCTAGAGCAAAATTCTCATATCCAGTCGGGAGTTGAACACAGGTCCCCGCGCACAGCACGCAAGTGCTCTACCGATTGAGCTGGGGGTCAGCTGAACACGCTTTTTCTTTGTTTCCTGCACAATTAATTGCTAACGTACAGTTTGTAAAATAACCCAAAGTATGCAACTATAATTATTGTATAGTTTCCATTGATTCCTTTATTTGGAACGAATGTGTAGATGGGGGGCAATTTCATTTATAGTTTTTTTCAGAAATCCAATTTAAAATCAGACACTTTTTAAGCAACACAAGTTTGTTTTTATTTAATATACAGCAACTTAATAGAACCTTAACACCTGAACCACACATGTTGTAGTATGTAGGAGCTGTTAAAAACGTAATATGCATTACTAACTCTCTGTGAAATATTTAAATAACTTTAGAAGTAGTATATACTTGTGCGGCGCTGTGGGCGAGTGGCTAGACCGCATGTGGGATTCGTGGTAGACGAAGCAGCGCCTGGGCGGCTTTTCTCCAGGCCCTCCGCCACTCACTCCACCAACTGCTCCATCAGCACCTTGTCAATCAACTTCGCTTACATTTTATATCATCCACTTCATGTTCTGTCTGGTTACGGGCCGACCACCGCTAACAACAGGTTCTTCATTCTGTGGTTTCGTGCCGTAGGCTTCCCTACAGGCTTCTGACCATTAGGTAAGGCTTGTAAGTCCTAGAGGGAGTCAGTCCTACAATTACGGAAAGGATAAGTCGATTACGAAATGAAAAAGTATATACTTGACCAAGGATTTAATATTCAACGGAAAAAAAAAATTAAAAGTACGTTTTTTGGAAGGGTGGCGATTTTTATTATTGACAAATTCTTAATGTACTATACCATTGTGTTAATAATCTTATTAATCTATCTTACGACTGGTTTATGCGCTTTAGGTTTGAAGATGCTCCCAGTATTGTTTCAGTGCAAATGTGACAAACGGCCTGCTAGACAAGAATTTGTGTTGTACTGTAAAAATGTAATCGGAAATAAGGACTAGAATGTCACAATTGTGAGAAACAATATATATTATTAAACAATATAAACTATTTTGCTGAGCGAAAAATTACGAAATATTCTTAAAACATTCAATGAATGCTTCTCAAAGAAGGGGGGGGGGGACAATACTACGAAAAACAATACTATGAAAAACAATATGTATATTATTAGCGTCTACTGGTATTTTATATACAGTTTTGAGAAACTCTTTGACAATGCATTACTGTCTGTATTACCTCATTAGTAGGTGAATCAAGTTTCTTTAATTATACCGGTCATCTAGTCACAATTAGGAGTGTAATAAATACCAAGAAAGATCTTTTCGACTTGCTATTTGTTGACATTCTGATCAATAAAATAAACTATATACGTATTCTAGCCTTAAGATGGAAAAGTAGAAAAATGCAATGCCAGGATTTGAACCACACATAGTTAATTGGAGAATCTAATTTCGTGCCGGTGGCACTGTAAGCTGAAGATCCGTACTTCAAATCCCAACTATGGCATTCGATTTTTAGCCTGGTTATAACTTTACAACCATAAAAGCGTTCTTTCGTCTGATTGAAAGATTACAACCATGTTAAACTTTCACGAAGGTAGAGAAAGGGCGGATAGGCATAACAACCATCTGACTGGATTTTAAGTTTCAACCTGTTATTTGATTACTTTTTCTTCCTGAACTCATGCCAAAGAGGCTACAAAAGTTTAGAACGCTGTACCTTATCGTTAGATTTAAAAGTAGCAAGAAGAACTGCGATGGCATAAGAGAAAAGTTTTTGTTGCCCTTCCTTTGGCTGGAATGCTCTTGGATTTTGCTTTAGTTAGTTTTCTTCTGGAAGTTTGTAGTTTCTATCTTCTCTATGCACACTTCCTACATTTCTCATGCATGACCTTTCCCAAGATTTTCAATACGAGGACATATAAGTTTAGCTTAATTACATATGTAGTAATTTTCAACCTTGTATTATATAAAAAATCTGATGTGTACCATTCGCATGACTTTCTCCATATCCCTGCAACAAATAATTCTTAAAAATCTTATACTTCTATTTACTTTATGCTAATCAGAAAAAATTAGCAGAAATAGTCTTATTACTCGCATCCTTGTAAGTAGAAACGAAATAAAGGACAACCGTAGGTTAAAGTGATAGTCAAAAGCTGGTTGATATGTCAATGAAGTTCCCTTGTTTATATGGATAGGAGTTGACAAGTTCCAGTATGAGAAAAGTATACGTTTTTCATAGCAGAAACCAAAAATAAGGAATGTCACAAAAACGACGAACTCTCCAAGAAAAAAATGTATATAACATAAATTGTGTGTTTTAAAGTGCTCTACATTTTTTGTGTAGTAAGTCTTTGTCCATCTCTTACGGTTTAGCAGTTATTCAAAATTTAGTAAAATTCATCCAGAATAAACTACTCTTCAGAGGCTATTCCCAGAAAATTCAAGATATACATTTCATTTGTCAGGTAAATATGTTTAATATCCGAAATTTTAATCAAAATCGTTAGAGCCATTTTTGAGAAAATCAAAGTTTTCGAAAAAAGTTCCATGTAAAGGGTAGTTGGGGGTGGGGGGATTTTTCTCAAAATCTTGTGTCGCATCTCTGGAAGATACTAAACTTAAATACCAAGTTTGGTATTTTACAGACTTTTCGTTTTTGAGTTATCGTGTTCACAGACACACAGACCTTTTTGTGAAAATGCTTTTTATGGATATTGGGGACCCTGAAACATATATTTCCGGTGAAATCTCGGTATCGAATTTTTGGTGGAGTGCAATACTTTCTCTATACACTATGTACATAGTGCGTATGGAGAAAGTAAAAATCATGCGTATGAATGACAGACGAATCAGTGATAATTAAGAGCTCCTCACGAACCCATAAATGATCTGAATCGCAGTTTTCTCGGCAATTCACCATTGTACTTGCAAAGCACACCCATTTTAATATCCTCATATTTCAACAGCAAATACTTATATGTGCGTGTTCAAGTCCATCTTTCGACAACTGATTAACTGCGAGTACTATGACTCTACAACATTATTTTCTGATTGTGGAATTGCTAACAGATTTCATTAGGTTTCATTGAAATGAAATGAAATGGCGTTTTATTTATGGAGGCTCTGTAACTACTGTGGTTCTCAGCGCCCCATTCTATGGTGGGCGTGAAAGACCGCTTAATATTGCTCAGAGGCCTCTCTTACCAGGATTGAGGTTCTTTTATGTGCCGTAAATCTACGACACGGGTCCCACAGCTTTCTTTCCTTTCCGAAGGAACACATGCTAAGGAATTTTAGGTCCGAAAAAATTCATCGTCCTCCGCCGGGTTTGAATCCACGCCCTGGGTATATGAAGTTAATGGTCACCATTACACCACGGAGGGCGATAAATGACATTGAAGCCCTGACGCCGCCGCTTCCAACTTCCACGGAAAAGGGGAGCGGGGACACCTTTGTAACGTCGGTGTGTTACTGACAAACTGGCTAGCGTTGTAAAATCCTTAAAGGGAAAATTCAGTTAAAACATCCGAAGTACTCAGTTTCCACAGTTCTAAAGTAATTAACTGAACTTGTCAATCGCCTGTATTAGGAGAGGCGAAAAGCCGATTATACTAAAAGTGTGGAACCTCCTTGAATACATAGAATGCGACTGGCGCGACCGTGTGATGATATAATGTTATATTTTAACACATGCAACATGGAAACTGTTGCACTTATAGGTATAATTTATATAACACTTTCCATTATTAATATGTAGAATGTTAAGAAATTAACGGGTGAATTGATAAACATCCTGAACGTAGAGGAATAATCTTCGCTTGAAAAACGATCACTTTACTCAAACAGAAGAGTTGACTTTTCTGCTTTATTACACATTAGAAGTTTATTGCGCAATGCTGCATTTTAATGCAATTTCACCTGTTATAAGCAATACCAAAAGTCCCTGAATATTATGAAATATTAGCGGATTTAAGTGATGAAAGATTTTAATATTTTTTTTTAATAAATACCTATGTTAAGTCACAAATTTAAAATACAAAATATACTAAGGGATTCACTGGCTAATGCTTCTCAGATGACAACTCTTATGATATATTCACAAAGAGTAATGCAAGATGCTGATTGATATTAGTTTCTTTAAACATACATAGTAATAAAGCTATTTCAATAAAATGGGCTGGTCCTACAATTCATTGCCTTATGCAAATAGAAATAATTTGAAGTGAATGACAGAATAACTTCCAGAGTAAAGCAGATCTGACAATGAACTTCTATATATCAATTCTTGTAGCAAGATGACGGCAATGATCTTCTCTCACCTCACCTCTAGACGCTAATCTCGTAAATCGTCACCGAGCCGTCTAATTGACGTTTTTCCTTATTCTGAGATATGGCAATAATGAATTATGAAAAGTAAAACAAGCCTAAGGAAACAGAAAGATACAGCTATTGTTCAAAATCGAGGAGTGGGAGTTTGCAATAACGGCAACCTAACGAAGTAGTCTGTTTACACCTTGCAAAGCACCAGCGCATACTCACTAATCTAGTGGCATTCCCAAGAGTTTTACTGTCATAATATCGAATTCACCACACGAAAACAAACCCATATTTAATTTTTATGCTAATCATAATGGTTCAGAGAGAAAAACACAAGTGAACCTGAATCAAAACAAGCCAATCATTCGTTAAGGGACTGTATTTATCAACATGGAATGTTTTCTGAGCAGTGCTGCAGCATAAGGAAAGCGGATCGGCTACAAATTCAAAAACGAATTACGATGCAGTGTTTAGCATTGAATCATACCAGAGCATGTGGCTTTATTCTGGTTGCATTACACATGCTAGACAGTACAGGATTCCGCTAACTTGAAGTAGCGCTGGTAAAACGTTTTTGTGCACTTACATTGGCGACCTCAATTGGACCGATCTGGACCTGTCTATTTCTGAAGCCAATGACAATTTCTAGGGAGTGTGTGGGCATCTGGAAGCTGTTTCACATGTCATTTTGATACCATACGAGAGACTTTTCGCACTATGTGAATTAGAATTGAAGCATGCTCCAATGAAGCTGCCGGCTCTCATTTTGAACTGTTGCGTAACAATGTCAGTCTCCTCTTTTTAATAACATGTCTATCCAACTTTTAGATATAGATATCAGTGCTGCTTCTTAATGCAACCATTCCATTTATTTCTCAATCATCGGATTCACTCACTGTGTAAATGTATTCACTCACTGTAAAAATGTTAGTTATCGATCAAACCTCTCATCCACCAATAGTCGACTTTGGTTTTCTGCCATTAAAGCGATACGGTGGACTTTTCTTTTAAATTATGCTCAGGTCGATGATCACCTCAAAATCAAATTACATATCGTTTATTGGTATAACATATGAAGTAAAAAAAGAAAAACGGGTGGTTTTAAAAACTATGTTTATTTTAAAACATCGTGTTTTAAATCCTCACATGTAGGATTTTAGTATTGAGCTTAGTACTTCCCTAAGTAACTGTCACAAAAAAGGGGGGTAAATTACTACAGTGCGTCAACATAATTATATTAAAATTCAACTAATATTTTCACAAGGTGGGAGGTGAATAACTGCAAATAAGTTGATATCTGGTATAGAACAATCATATAACATAAACGTCTAATGTGTTTTGAAATGCCCTGTTTTATGTTTCTGCTGTGTTTATAAACATCACACCACCCATAGCCGAGCAGGGCAAAGGACAGAAGGTCAACGTGTGGCTTGTTAAGTAAACAATCAAACGTCTGAGATAGGAAATAATAGCCTTCTTAAAAACATTGCGAAATTTTCCTCATGAACATAACTTAAGAAAATAGTTAAAATCATCAATCAAATCGTCCTCAAACGCTGATAAAAAGATTTGCACTTATTCACCTTCTACTCTGTATATAAACTATAAAGATACAATTTTAATGAAGAAGCTTTTTCAGGTTTCCCTTGAGCTTAACACGTTTATCCTGATTGTCATGCCTTTGTTACAAAAATCGGTGTAGCAGCCAAGAAATTCATTTTCCTTACAGCTGAATTCCTTTTGCTCTACAGCATTATGCAAAGTGGAACGATTCCATTAGATTCAACATGTTCCCATTGCAGTTAAGGGAAACGTGAGGTTTAACCTTTCCCATGCTGAGCGTAATCTCAACTACGTGCGTCTGACAGCCCACGTAGCAAGACGATAAGACTGCCCACAATATGTCTGTCTCTACTAGCGCCTAATATAACTTTCTTTTAAAGACGGTAGAGCTCTGTTCACAGCGTGAGCCGCCCATTGAGCAACGCCGTCTAATCCACTTCCCACTTTCTTTGCCTCCATCTTCAATAGAATATCCCATTTCAATGAATTGCTATGTCGTTCAATTAAAATTTCTTTTCATGGTGTTATCTCGTAATACAGAGAACGGCGGTTTCTTCACACATCAAAATATTCCTCTCAAGTCATTTAGGCGTAAATATTGAACGACCGCGTGTACTGTGTGAACGAGTATATCAACACGAAATAGAAAGTCGCTATGGTCAATTTGCTTTGAAAACCAACGAAGCTATTGAAATCTGCTGCTCGATTAGATTTCTTCTTCTTGACATTTTTTCTCTAACCCTGCCTTTAACTGAAAGGCGAGTGTTGACATCTCATTTACGGCAGGGAAATTTTGCCATCAATAACCACGGTCTTCTATTTCTATGGGTTATTAGCATAATATCCCCTATATCCATATCGATTCCCTGTTGAATGGGAAAAAGTTTCTTTGAGGTTATTCACGAGTCTCCTTACAGTCTACTGTGCGACTCAGCGCGTGTGAGAGAGAGAGAGAGAGAGAGAGAGAGAGAGAGAGAGAGAGAGAGAGTGTGTGAGCGTGAGAGAGGGAGAGATGTTCAATGCTTAAAACAAATGCATGTATCCATTATTTGGAATAACAATCAAATAAAAAAGAATTGCCAATCCTGGTTTCGATGGAATCATACACTGGACATACTGCTGGTAAGGAAAATAGCACAGAAAATATCATAGCTACGTAACTATTAGCCATAACCCTTTTCGAGTGAATGCAGCATGAAGCGAATACAAACAAATTATTTCACTTCAAATTCCAACAAAGTGCAGAATCATTATGCTTTGACTTATTTATTTTTATACCTCGATTTATAACTTCAAAGCTATTCAGCTGACCAAAGTATACTGCTATAGTAAAACCGTGCCGAAAGCTAAATTCTAGGGGGGAAATCCATTTCCGTGGTACACAACCTGAATCTCACTAAAATTGATGGTTTATTATCTATATTACATATGTCCGAAATACTTTGTCCATAGATTTTATGCTTGAATATAAGAAAAAAAAATGTGTTACACTCGCATGACTTTCTCTAGCTGCTCTACCAACAAAATTCTTACAAAAGATATTCTTCTTTCTACAACATGCTAAGCGAGATAAACTTAGCAGAATGTTCTTATTACTTAGTTCCTATAAGTAAAGGGAACTAACGGAATGCGCTATGCTAAAGTAATAGTCAAATACCTCCCCCCGGGTAGTGTAGTGGTAGCGTGTCGTGAGTTCGAATCTCGCTTAGGGTGAGTTACTCCGATAAGGTTTTTTTCGGGGTTTTCCCTTATCCTGAGAAGACTAATGTCGAGTAACTTTAAGCTCCAAGGACCCCGAGATCATTTGAGCATCATTTCACCAATTTCATTTATCGTCCGATATAACCAACCAGGTTCAGAGAAGTTAAAAAAAAAAAGAAGAAAAAAGCAATTGTTTTAAAAGCTATCGTTATGCGATTGTCATTGTAAATCGCTTCTTTGATTGACCAAGAGTAGAACAAAAGAAAAACCGAGACTTCCTGACAGAAAAGTGTA
Organism: Hymenopus coronatus; assembly: GCA_030762935.1. Classification (NCBI taxonomy): domain Eukaryota; kingdom Metazoa; phylum Arthropoda; class Insecta; order Mantodea; family Hymenopodidae; genus Hymenopus; species Hymenopus coronatus. Next base: position 149,528,068 of record CM060882.1, on the reverse strand, counting down.
AGTATTTTACAATTGAAACCAATAACAAGGAATATCTCGGAAACTGGTACCTCCACAACAAAAACGTAAAGGACATAAATTGTGTGCTTTAACGAGATCTACATTATTTGTGCAATAAGTTTTACGGTTTAGCAGTTACGCAAAATTGATCGAAAACAAAGAGGTCTTCAGAGGCTATTCCCAGAAAATAAAGATATACATTTTATTTGGGATGTAGATATCTTTAATAATCAAAATCGTTAAGGGCCATTTTTTAGAAAATAATTTTTTTCGAATTTTTCCATGTAAAGGGTAGTTGGTGGTGAAGGATTTTCTAGAAAATCTTCGTGTCGCATCCTTGGAAGATACCAAACTTAAATACCAAGTTTGGTATTTAACGGTATTTTCGTTTTTGAGCTATGCTGTATACAGATACACACACGCGCGGATGCTTTTGGACCCCAAAACGTATATTTCCGGTGAAATCTCGACAGCGAATTTTTGGGTGGAATACACCTTCCCTATCCACTATGCATATTGTACATGCGGGGTAGAGAAAGACAAAATCTACTGGTAGCGAGAGAAATATACCCATTTTCAATTGGAATCCTCTTCATTAGGTTGGTGTGGTTATAACGGAAACGCCCAAATTAAATAGTAATAGTGTGCTTTAGCTCTCCTTTATTACTATAATGCGTTACTGACAATTTAATATACGATGTAGTAGTTGAGGGAGTTCTCAGGTCAAACATAGCAAAGATAAAGGACTTGGGAATTTGTTGCTAAGCAACAAAAGGTAAGCTAAAAACGAATCATTATTTAAAAGCATTTTGAAACAAAATATACGTTATCTATGATTTTGAAATACGTTTAACCAGCAGAGAAGTTAAGAAATTGGAAAGCTTGCGCAAGTGTTTTATTTAATTGTTGTATTGTTTCGTTTTTTTGTGTTTAATCCGTAGCATATAGCTGCTATGCTAGTTACTTTCTTAATATTATAATTCCACAAAATGCCCGTCTACATTGTTTGCTCTAAAGTTGCAAAATGTGAATGTTAATTTTTGGCCTTTTCTGGTTCATGGCGCTTTTAAGATTATTTCGCTTAGGAACTAGTTTAGCGATGAGAGTAATACGATGGTGGATACCGAACGATCTGATACTGCAGGTAGATATAAACTGCTGGGAAATTAGCAAACTTTGACAAAGTTCCAAGTGGAATATCGAGCATATTTGGTGGTACCGCAAGGAAAGTTAAGTAATAAACGTGAACTGAATTCGCTACTTAGAGCATTAACTTTCGCTTTTTGGTGCAAAAAGGATCATCCGAATATAACATTTCCAGGTTTGATTAAAAAATGTGCTTCGCCTGTTAGATAGGAAACCATACACATATCAGAAAACTACTGAAATTAACCTGAATGAATTATGTACGTGATAAACGGTTTTGGCTTACCACCCACACCACCACCGCCAATATTATTATTATTATTATTATTATTATTATTATTATTATTATTATTATTATTATTATTATTAATAATAATAATAAAAATAACACAATACATTAAAAAACAATTGCATTGTGTGAAGCACTTTGATAATGGAAAATGTTACAAAATGGGGAGAAAACATGGTATAAAGTGGACATCCCTATTAATAAACATGCACCACACATCTGCAGCATCAGTTAATTCAAGTTCAAATGCGCTAAGTGGAAAGAAGGGGGAGGGAAAGTGATACATGTTCTATTCTTCAATTTTAGAGTTCATATTATTTTGTTATGAATAAATACCTTAATTTTCAAAATGTTTGACAAATTTCTATACGGCAATACGTTACGCCAGGTTTTTTTTTTTTTTTTTTTTTTTTTTTTTTTTTCCCTTCCACGCTCAGAATATCTTAACTGCAGAAATACTGAAATTTGCAGAAATACTGAAATTAAGCTGCGATCGTTGTATGGAAGAAAAACACAAAATAAATAAGTAAATAAAAACGAAAGGTACGCGAAGCGATTTAGAATTAGCATCACGGCTGGGGTAGTGCAACTCGAGAATCAAAAATCTTGTCTTCCATTCACATGACTTTCTCGAATATCTACAACAAATCATCGTAAACAGCTTATTCTTCATACTAATCGAGATAATAGCAGAAATTTTCCTATGACTTGCTTCCTTTTGAGTAGGAATATGCTAGGCTAAAGTGATAGTCAATTCTTTCAAGAGCTGATTGAGTGCATCGAGAAGGTATTGCATTCCAACTAAATATTCAGTACCGAGATTTCACCGGAAACAGACATTTTAGGGTCTCCTGAAAAAAAAAAAGTCAGCGTGTCCGTCCATGTGTCTGTGAACACGATAACTCAAAAATGTATAAAGTAAGTAAAATACCAAACTTGATATTTAAATTTAGTATCTTCCAGGGATGCAACACGAAGATTTTGAGAAAAATCTCCACACCTCAAACAACCCTTTACATGGAAAAAAGTTCAAAATTTTTGATTTTCTCAAAAATGGTGCTAACGTTTTTGATTTAAATACCATATATTAAAGACATTTACATGATAAATGAAATGTATGCCTTACATTTTCTGGTAACAGCCTCTAAAGACCTCTTTATTCTGGACGAATAAAGCATGGAATTAAGAATATTTCTGCTAATAATTATCTCGATTATCATATATCGGCTAGAAGATATACTTTCTAACAATAATGTGTTACAGAGATATAAAAAAAATCCTGTGAATGGAACACATCAGATTTTTTCCCCTTCTACTTATAAGCAAGCAAATAATTAAGACAATTTCTGCTAATGTTAAAACGCGATTATCGTCATAAAGAAGCTAGAAGAATAAGCTGTTTAATAATAATTTGTTACAGCGATGTAGAGAAAGTCGTGTGTATGGAACACATCAGATTTTTTGATCTTCTTACCTCTTGGGGTTTAACCGCTTCCGGGTCATAACGTGTACCACCTATCTCTTTCGTGGTACACTTCTGTGCACTTCGTGGGTGCGAGTATAAATCAAAACGTTTTACTGCTGCACATATGCGACGTTATCTTTAGCCGTTGCTTAAATTACCTCCGAGACTTTGGGCAATGTTGTTTTTTAACGTTTATTTTTCAACATATCCGCATTTCCTGCTAGGATATGTCTTCCATACAATGACCGTGATCCTTTATGACTACTGCAGTAGATTTATTAATACATTCCACTATTATTTAAACCAAGGGTAGGGATATTACAAAATTAATGGCTCATAGTTTAAAAGTTTAATAGTTATTTATGATACAAGAGTTAAAAACGTAGTTTTATTTTGCGAGAAGGGAAGTTTGCATAACGAGGCCGTAAGGCCGAGTGTAGCAATCCTACGAGCAAAATAAAAACACTTTTAGCTTGAGTGGCAAACACTATTTTTAGACAGCACAATATTTCTAGAGTTATCAATAAATTTATAATATAAGGTTCAGCATTCCTTTTGTTCAAGGAATAGTATGTTTTCCTATCGCTTGGAGGCGTGTGTGATTATGTGAAAATAGAATTCGTCTATCGATATAGATTGGTAATCCACTCTTTACCATAAATCTTATAAATTAACAATTCCACTCCATTCCTCCTGCTATCAAATGATAAATTAGAGTATGTACAACCAAATACCCAGCAAACACGGTTATATGTTTGAAGTTGCCAGTCGAAGAACATTTCTGTCTAGTTGAGCACGTTGAGACACGAGAGCGGACTACTAAAGAAGGCGGTGGTACTATTATGATTTTTTTTCATTTATTTTTATAGAGATAAATAATAGATCTTATTAATAATAGGCAACATTAAGTTCTTAACTGTGCAAATGTGATGAAATTGTGATATTTATTGTACAATTATTACAATTGGAAATGTTGATTCTTTATGATGAGGTACTTGGTGTGTATGTGTTGCTAAATTCAGACATCCTACTATTATCAGGTGGTATTGGTAACATTGGAGTGTTATAAATATTTTATAAACCTTGAGTTATAAAGAACAATTTTAGTTCGAGCGTTTTGTGTTGAAAAACTTACTTTTAACAGTGTCTGTCTAAAAAACACATTTTAAATAAAATTCTATTAAATACTCTAAAACTCACCCTAAACCTTCTGTATAGGAACTAAACCCAATGAAAAGTAATACAAATAAACTAGTATTATCATCTATAGTTCACTTCCGTACAGTGGATCCCCGGAGAAGACGACATTCAAACCCTTTCCAGTGGGTTTAAATCGGCAATCATTTACCGGTCCAATAGGTATATTTTGTGCAAAAGTCTCATTATCGTTTGAGAATAAAACCGTGCAGACTCAGCCCATTTCAGAAGGCGCCACCGTCCTGTGGGGGTAGTGGTGTTTCACTTGTAAAAGAATAATGTACCTGTTATATAGAGACAGCTGCGTTTCAAATCCATGTGGAATAGATGATAGGATTCCCATACCTGCTCCTTCGTACGCGATACCATCTTCAAACCAAACCGCAAATAGCCCGGTAATGCACCAACTATATAACTACGATGATCGCAACTGTTAGGAATATTCTTGTGCAGGAAATGCTTTTTGTCTAATACAAGTTGACTAAAAACGGCCACATAAAGACATACAAGAATTGGTCTCTTAAATAAGGCTGCAAGCATTAATATTATGCTTTTAGTCCCCCCCCCCCGTGGTACAGGTAGCATACGGATATATAAACATTTGTGCAAAAATTTTATCTGTATTACGTACATACATAATGTACATATATCTATGGATTCGAATAGAAGGGTGCAAAGTTTGAAAACCAGCAAACACGAAGTTGTTAACGAGTAATTCGGTATAGATGATCTTCAGCAATGAAATAAATCTTATACTGAAATATACTGAGTGGCTTCTAGACACTTCATATTTGTCTGTACTGCAGTACGTTATTTATTACCAATAGGTATGTTCAGGTTTACACTCTCTTTCAAGCCCAGGCATCAATGTAAAACAGTTATAACAGCCCTGAATGGGATTACGAAGGCGTTGTCAAGGATCAGGGATATAACAGTTTTGTGGAAGGCCTGGTTATTTAGGGTGCTTGTCACAGGATTATGTGGATGAGGACGACGTTCTCACCTCTCTGACACTCTGCCACATCGACCCGTGCTCACAAAGTGCAGCTAATAATGCCAAGCATTACATCCTGCGTCACCAACACATAAGACACTACGCTCTCACGTCAGAGAACCATACACAGCTATAAAAAGAAATTTTATATGGTTAATGTTGCAATTCTATTTTTGAAACACTTGAAATTATTTGAAAACCTGATTCTTATAATCATTTAAAGATAATAAATAGCTTTAAATGAATATAACATTTAATATTTTGTCATTTCCTCATGTATAAAGTTTGCAATACCAGCATTCCTAGTGTCGTTCACAAACATTTGCTGTAATAGAAACGTCTCTTGTCTGAGATCAAACGTAACGCTGGACAGAATAAACATCCTGTGATCCAGAGGTAACTGGAGCTAGCATTCGCGTTGCCATCCTGAAATTGATGGTTTCAGAGAGAAGTGGCACATATTTAAGTTACAGAGGGATAAGCTTATTGAATATTTTATCAGGAGATTGGTGCTATATTACTAACTTCTCTACCACTTTCATAAAGTAGGGAAAGTATCACAATCTACCCAAAATTCGATACTGTAATTTCACTGTAAACATGTTTTGATGTTCATGAAATTAATGAAATAATAAAATAATATATTATATTATTTATATATATGTGTGTGTGTATGATACGCGCGCGCGTATATGTACCGCAAAGTTGGGGAAAACATGTAAAGTGGCATTTATTTCAACGTTCCCTAAGGATCAGACAGAAGATTGGTATAACATTTCTCGCCCCAAATACCATTTACGTGGGAACATTTCCCAAACTATATTTTCTCATAAATGGCCAACGATTATGAATGAAGTACCAATATTTAAGATATCTGCATTACAAATAAAATGTTTATCTTGAATTTACGGGGAATAGCATATGAAGTCCTTTTTCATTCTAAATGCCTATTGTTTAAATAGTAAACGAGACAAGACATAAACATCATCTTACTTTACAAAAATCGAGCGCGTTAAAGCGTACAATTTATGTCGAAATGTAATATTTTTTAATAAGATAAGAATTTTCGAAACGTCCCTGGTTTGCATTTTTAAATACCTACTTACACGTTTCTCAAATGAAGTTCCTACTTTTCTCTTGGCCATCCAAACACCACGAAATCACATAGCTTTTTAAAAAGATATTGCTTTAGCCTACCGTCATCTTATACCTACAACGAAATAAGTAAATGTTTTAATGAAAGTTTACCTGGATTAACATTATTTAGGAAAGTCTTACGAGACAATGGAAGGGGCAGATGAAGACATCGCATACCTAAACCGCGGCTGTGTCAAAGTATACACATGTAATCGACCTGTTTCTCATCTTTGCCCTTTCCCCATGTCTTTTGAGATTTTGACCGAAGAATAGCACAATAATAATTTTTAAGGATAATTTGCAGAAGAGTGGAGAAAGTCATGCCAATATTACTATCATATATTTTCGAAAGTATACCTTGGAAATGGTTAACATCACATAAGATGTTATTCAGGACATTTTAGAAATTGAAATTTGGGCAAATTTTGATCTCTTTAAGGAAGGAAGGCCTTTCATTTATTTACTCAATCCACCCTTCACAATTTTGCAGTAAGGTTTTTTCTATCTCTTAGGGTTTAGCAATTACATAAAATTCGTTTATTGAAATCATTATATCAAATTTTGGATTCTATTCATCAAGTAGTAGAAGTAAATATGAACTTATGGCTTTACTGTCATTGTGCTAATTTAAAAACATGTATAAGCTACAAATGTTGCTCGGAGATGACTCCATTGCAACTTTTCCCCGACTTTTAATTACCTATCTAATTCGAAAGAAACGGAAATTAAATGACTAATTTGGTCTCTTGGTTTTTAAATTAAAAGCAAATGAGGACAGCGGGAGCAGGATGGAAAAAAAATTGCAAACTTGAGAGTAAATAAATATAGCACACCCTAAAGCCGTAATGCGGAATGTACTTTGTACTACGCGTAACACCAGGTTAATGTACTATGGAACTCGTTAGTTTGCCAGCAATAAACAGCTTATGTGGAAATGATGATGATGATGATGGTGTTTAAGGGCGCTCAACTGCCGAGGTCATAAGCGCCCTTACGATTAAAACTTGGCAATAGCCAGTAAGAAAATACCAAACAAAAAAGTAAACACAAATAAAAGAGCTAACACAGTTGAAACGGAAGTAACAGAAACGTCCAGCCCTCTAACCAGAGCTGGATATAAAACTCCATCTAAAATCAACACATTAAAACCAAAAGAGTTTAAAAAAAAACCGCTATCACACTAAAACCTCAAGGTAAAAGAAAGTTTTGCTAAAAATTTAAAAACCCTCTCCACTGCTCTTGGGTCATCTGCCAGGACCTCGGCAAGAGAGGCCGGCATGCCCATAGATGACCGAATGTGTGCCAGGTGACCACACTCCAGCAACACATGACGAACTGTCTGTGCCTCCCCACAGAGCGCACAGACAGGAGCAGGTTCACGTTTAAAAAGGTAACTGTGAGTAAAAATACAGTGGCCAATTCTTAGCCGAGCTAGTACTACCTCCTCCCGGCGGAATAAACGAGAGGAGGTTACCCAGTTGACAGGGAGGTCCTTCACCTCTCGCAGCTTATTACCACGGAGAGCCGACCACTCCGCATGCCAAGTCGAAAAAACGGCTCTCCGTACAGCCACTCTAAAATCTTCTGCTGTTGAATGGGTAATCGTAACACTGGGCGCTGTGACTGCCGATTTCGCTGCCAAATCCGCCGTGTCATTCCCTGGCAAGCCAACGTGTCCAGGAATCCATGCGCACTCCACATTAAAGCCAGAAGCGTGCAAAATGTGGAGAACGTCCTGGATGCGCTGCACCAAAGGATGGTAATTGTACAGCTCACGAATGCTCTGAAGGGCACTAAGGGAATCACTAAGAATAAGGCAGTCACCTAATTTTCGACGTCGAATATACAGAAGGGCTTGATAAATAGCATATAGCTCGGCAGAATATATAGATGTGCAACTAGGCAAACCGTAAGTAGAAGTTGCGGTGCCAGTTACAAAGGCACATCCAACACCGTCGGGGCTCTTACTACCATCGGTGTAAATACAAATACGGCCACTGTATTTGGATAAAAATTCTAAAAAGCAACGACGAATACTATCAAGAGGCGTAACAGATTTCCCGTAGAGCGTCATCCCGAGATCGACATGGGAGGTAGCGCGTAACCAAGGGGGGTGTATACTCTCTCCCTTGGATAACAGCCGAGGAATGTCAACATGGTGCTGGCGTAGAAGCTCACGGAAACGAAAACCTGCTGGCCTGGGGCTCAGAGAGCGGAGGCAGTATCGCTCGTGCAGCTCAGGGGAGAAAAACGCGTGATAAGTTGGATGCCCAGGCATACACTTCAGCCCACAGCCATAGTTAGCAAGCAGGACATCACGCCGACAACGCAGAGGAGGTTCTCCCGATTCGGCGTAGAGGCTAACAACTGGGCTCGTTGGAAAAGCTCCAACGGCCACACGGATGCCCTGGTTATGGACTGTGTCTAACCTTCTGAGCACTGAAGGTCGAGCTGAAGAATACACAATGCTGCCATAGTCCAACTTCGAACGAATCACAGCACGATAAAGACGGAGCAATGTCGTCCGATCCGCACCCCAAGACTTGCCACTTAGTATCCGTAAAAGATTTAGAGAACGGTCACATCGTGCTCTAAGCTGTGCTATTTGTGGTGCCCAACAAAGTTTCCGATCGAAGATCAAACCAAGGAATCTCGCCTCGTCTGCGAAAGGAAGTAAATCTGGCCCGAGTCGAAGAGACGGCGGCATATGCCACTTACGGCGCCAGAAGTTAACGCAGACTGTCTTCTCAGCGGAGAAACGAAAACCGTGTTTCGAGCTCCATGCATAGAGATTGTCCAAACACCGCTGGAGACGGCGTTCCAAAAACGGTGTACGCTGAGAAGTACAGAAGATGGCAAAGTCGTCCACGAATAAACAGGAAGAGACACCTTGAGGCACACATAGTGATATGGAATTTATCGCAATAGCAAATAGAGTCACGCTGAGTACCGAGCCCTGCGGCACTCCGTTCTCTTGAATAAAATGGTTAGAAAAAACCGAACCCACCCTCACTCGAAAAACGCGGTCCCGCATAAACTCCTGAATGACCGACGGTAGGCGTCCACGTATGTTCCAGTTGTGCAGAGAACGCAATATTCCCGCCCGCCAACACGTGTCGTAGGCCTTCTCGAGGTCAAAAAATATCCCAACTGTGGGGCTGTTCTTAAGAAACCCGTCCATAATCTGAGTTGACAGAGAGACAAGGTGGTCAGCAGTTGAACGTCGTCGTCGAAAGCCACACTGGATGTTCGTCAGAAGATTGTGGGATTCCAGCCACCACACCAACCGTCCATTTATCATGCGTTCCATCACCTTGCAAACGCAACTGGTGAGGGAAATAGGACGGTAACTGGAAGGAAGATGGCGGTCCTTTCCAGGTTTAAGAATGGGTATGATGGTGGCCTCCCGCCACTTGTCTGGAAAAATGCCATCAACCCAGACACGATTATAGACCTCGAGTAGGAAATCTTTGCCATCAGGAGAGAGATGTTGCAACATTTGGACGTGGATACCATCTGGACCTGGTGCTGAGTGTCGTGAAGAGGAGAGTGCATTGTCTAGCTCTGCCAGGGTGAAAAGGCGATTATAATCCTCAAGGTTGCCAGAAAGAAACGAGAATTCTTGAGATTCCACCTGGTTCTTAACTGTAAGAAACTCAGGGGAATAGTTGCCTGAGCTAGACACCTGAGCGAAAGCACTGCCTAAAGTATTCGCCACGTCAAATGTATCAACAACAGCTCCGGTAGGTGTTTTGAGACCGGCGATGGGCATATGGTTCGGTTTCCCAGCCACACGTCTTAACTTATCCCATACGACAGAGGAAGGTGTATGTCGATTAAAGGAACCCACGAATTTATTCCATGACATCTTTTTGCTATCCTTAATAACCCGCCTAGAATGTGCACGCATCCGTTTATAGTGTATCAGGTTATCCAGTGTAGGAAAACGCTGGAAAACCCGTAGAGCTCGTCTGCGAGCGCGAATAGCATCCCGACAGTCATCGGTCCACCAAGGTACCGGAAATCGACGGCTGTAGCCAGTCGAACGCGGAATGGATTGCTCAGCAGCAGAAAGAATGGTCCCTGTAAGATGTTCGACCAAGTGGTTCACAGAGTCGTGCTCTTCGTAGCTAAATTCAGCCAAGTGGGAGTACAGTTCCCAGCTGGCGTGGTCTAGGCGCCAACTAGGTAAACGGGTGGAACATACAACGGGTGTCAAGACACTAATACGACAAGGAAAGTGGTCACTAGAATGCAAATCCGAGATGATATTCCAGCATAAGGTGACTGCCAGCTGAGGGGAACAAATTGCAATGTCAATGTGTGAAAAACTATGAAATGCGTCAGATAGAAAGGTGGGCTCTCCGGTGTTCAAGAGAGCAAGATTCTGATTATCCAAGAAATCTTTAAGTAGCGTACCTCGCGCACAAGCCCGAGGAGAGCCCCAAAGAGGGTGATGGGCATTCACGTCGCCTACCAATAAAAAGGGTGGTGGCAACTGCGAAATGAGGTGTTCTAAGTCGCTGTGCGAGAGGTCCGCAGATGGAGGCAAATAGATACTGCAAATGGTGAATGAAGCGGAGGGTAGCTTAATGCTGACTGCAACGGACTGGATTGCAGATTGTATGGGTACGGAGTTGGCAAAAATATCATCTCGAATAAGCATCATAGTGCCCCCATGTGCCGGGACACCGTCCTCCGGGGATAAATCACATCGTACGGAGGAGTACTGCCTGATGGTAACGGTGTCCTGTGGACGGAGCTTCGTCTCTTGTAAACATACAGCCAAGGGTTCATGCTGGCGCAGCAACAAGTCAAGCTCTGGTCGATGTGGTCGAATTCCGCGTATGTTCCAATGGAGGATAGCCATTGAGTATATTATGGGATAAGTTTCAAATCGAAAGACGCTTCTGCAGATTGGGATTAGCTGGTCGGTTCAATTTGTTCTTCTTAGGCGTTGGGCTGGTACTATTTTCAGGAGCACGATCCTGCCGTTTCCGCACTGTCCCTCTGGCAGTGGCGGCAGAATCCTCCTGGTCCATCTCCTCCACAAGGGAGGTCCCTTTTTCAAGAGCAGTTTTCGGTCCAAGTAGTTCGAACCGATTGGATGTGCTGATCGGCGAAGACGGCCGTCGCCGATTCACGCCCTCCTCCCCAGATGACCCTTCAGAGGAGGATACACGTGTGGAGTTGCGTGAACTTTTCTTACCTTTAGATGACTTGGTAATAGATTGCACATTTTCTTTCAAAAAGTCTTGTCGTACATACTTGGTCTTAAACTGTCTTTCTGGGGCAGAAGACGTCGTGAATTTAATAGCTTTAGTTCCGGAGGTCGAGGCTTTCGGTGACAACTGTGCAGGACTATTCTGTAAGCTGGCGGATTTGGCAGATGTTGATACCAACTTGGGTGTAGGTGCCGAAGGCTTTGGCAGCGCTTGGGCTAAAATAACCTTTTCCGCAATTGTAGCCCCGTTCATATCGCCGGTCTGTGTTGCGATTTCCCGACGCGGTACCGGTTTAGCTGCAACTGAGCTATAGGTACCGGACCTCGGGGCAGAGGGTTGGCGGAGTCGCAGGAGCTTCCGGGCTTCCAAGAAGGACACCTTCTCTTTCACCCGTATCTCCTGGATCGCTCGTTCCTCTGCAAAACGGGGGCAGTCTCGGGAACTAGATGGGTGTTCACCGTTACAGTTCACACACGATGGAGCTGAAGCACAAGCCCCATCGTGGGAGGTGTCACCGCAGTGGACGCAGGTGGACTTGCCGGTACACAACTCACTAGTGTGACCAAAACGTTGGCATTTAAAGCACCTCAGCGGATTGGGTATATAAGGCCTAACTTCGATGGCTTCATACCCTGCTCTAATCTTTTGAGGCAGATCAACCCGATCAAAAGTAAGAAACAGGGTACGAGTAGGCAGGAATTCACCGTTGATCTTACGTTGTACCCGATAAACAGCTGAGACACCCTGAGTCGCAAGATTTTCTTGGATCTCCTCAATGGACAAACCGTCCAACGCGCGTGTTGTTACTACACCGCGGGAGGAGTTCAGCGACTTGTGCACCTCGACCTTCACTGGATAGCTGGCTAACGTGGTGGCTTTAAGTATCCTTGCAGCTTGCGAGGCGGAGTTGGCTTCGACAAGAAGTGTACCGTTACGAGCTCGAACGCAAGATTTGACCGGACCAGCAATGGCATCGAGACCCTTTTGGATAGTAAAAGGGCTCACCGTAAGGAACTTCTTACCTTCCTCTGTCCTATGAATAACCAAGTAGCGAGGACCACATGACTCGACTACTTCCTTTCCAACGTTTGCATTTAAAATAAGGGGTTTTGGTTTTGGTGCCATAAAAAAATGGTATAAATTCATCCCCCAGTGCTCCCCACCCACCACGGAGCCCAACGAGGGGTCACCCCACTGGGGTGACAGGGCTACACAGGGGATATAGCGGGCTCGCCGTCCCACTCACCCTGGAGTTCGGTGTAATACCTAGTCCTGGCCGATTGACTAGGGGTGGGTTAGTCCCTAGCCTCCCGTTTAGGCAAATCAGAAACCAAAGCGGTGTATTAGGTTGCGCACCCTCCCCAGTTACTGAAAGACAGAAGCCCAGGCTCAGGTACGCAACCCTCAACCAACCAGGATATTCCTCTTCACCGACACGGGTCTCCACGCACGGCCTACACGTGGGTGGGCATTTTCACCTACTGACTCCCTCACCACTCTGAGGTTGCCCACAGAGGGAGTCAAGGTGGCTCGGGACCCCGGGTGCGCCTAACCCGTACCTACCGTAGTAGGCCCCTGGGGGGGAAATGTGGAAAATATAGTAAAGCGGCAGCTAATGCAATCAACGCAACTCCAATAAATATTTACATAATATAAGCGACTAAATTTTCCGGAATGGTAGCACAGAAAGCGCTGGTCTGCTTCTGAATACAGTTCTTGACCTTAAAGTTAAAGAGATTGCCGGTCATGGCCCCGCACCCGATCGTCAGTTCGAGTCCCGCCTTGGGCATAAATGTGTATATGTGAGTGCGTGTGTTTGTTAATGTTAGGAAAATGCAAAAAGAGGAAAAAGAGTATATAGCGCGCGCAAGAGAGAGAGAGAGAGAGAGAGAGAGAGAGAGAGGGTGAGTGAGTGAGTGAGAGAGAGAGAGAGAGAGAGAGAGTTAGCATCCTACCGAAAACACATATGTAAGCTTACATAAAAGCAGTAGTGTTGTCATACGTCTACCCTAAATAATTATTACACCATGAATATTATACATTTAAACGCTCGTAATCCGAAGCTTTCTGTTATTACTTTCATACTTTGCTGCTTCTCTACTGACTTACGTCTTGTGTCTACCTATAAGAGAGCGAAACGTCTTTCATAAACGTTTATATTGTATGCGGTAAAATATTACACTTTTCAGTTTTTTCTTTAATCCTACATGTTAGTTTTCATTTTAATTGAAAAGAATCTATGTTATTGGATATTGTAAACATGTTCATGTGCTCTACCTAAAGTTTTATTTATATATATATATATATATATATATATATATATATATATATATATATATATATATATATATATACATACATATGTGTGTGTGTAAATTTAAAAACAACCCAAAGATCAACGCCAACAGTTAACAAGGAAACACTATGTCCTTTACCTTTGGAACAACTGGCTCCTGGACATGGTGTTCCCTTGTTAACTGTTGGCGTTGATCTTTGGGTTGTCTTTAAATTTACACACACACACACACACACACACAACCTTTTTCTTTCATCCCCCATATCTCCAGTGAGATGAGGGAATAATCGAGCCAGGAATCACCGGATTTGGAGGTTAAAATTCTAACTACAGACCATAGGGGCAGTCATAGATGTTTGCATTTTCTTACATCGTAGCTGACAAAGCACACGACTACAAGTGATGTGTTATCGCAATCCAACAAGAAGGCCACTGCTCGCCCCCAGCCACCAGCTTTCAAATTTGTCACATTACCGCGAATGCTAGAACACTATGCAACACACCCAGAAAGTCGCCTAGGTTGAAGTACTTTGCACGCATTTTCAAGGAAGGCCCAGATTTTCGTGCTTATATAAAAGTTTGTAAAAAATCAATATTCATTCCGAAGCTTATGTTGTTCTGATCCCATTAACTATTAAGTATGTACCCAATATCAGCTGGTAAAACCAAAATTGCCCCGAATTCGATTCCCGGCTGAGGTGGAACTTTTTCTCTAGCCAAGAATATTCTCTATCCTGCCCAAAGTGTATGTTGTAATGAAAACAACAAGCCCAACGACATTACACAGCACACGTGTTCCAAAGGTGAGTGCCGCCGATATGACCATGCAGTTAAAGGTATACATTGACTTATATAATAAAAGAAAGTAGGTTTTGCATTAACGTTTGCTTCTTTTCTTGAGACAACATATCCTCGTCATATTCGTCCACACCTCACGGTTATTCTTCCTTTAATTACTCGGTTGTCTAATAGAAGTTTCCCTTTAGGGCCTTTGATATTTTGGATTTCATCATTGCATTTGGTGGGTTTTTTTTTCCGCGATTTAAACACATATAACATATGTAAACAAAGCAAAGTTATCGTTTCTGATTTTACTAAAATCAGTATATATGAAATCATTTGAACAATCGGTACGTGGATGATAACATCTGGAAATAAAACGCCTATACATGAAAGAGTTTTCAATACTAAATGTTTTACAGAACCGATGAATACAAAGCACCTCAATTTCCGCTCACTGATGAGCAGACGACAGAGAAACAGGCACAGGAACGTTTCATCTCTGAATTCAACACGGTGATGACAACGGCAGGAAAATGACATATTTGCCTCGATTGTAAAACGCAGTATAAGTGTAGCCGTTGCTTAGCTCAGGATTGCGCACTTCAATAGCGCAAGCGGATATCTGTGGTATCTAAACACAGTAGCCGAGCCCCAGGGCACGCGGGTGAAAAGGAAGCTGGGGTCAACGTGTATAGAAAACGAGAGACCCACAGAACAAAAATATGTCTATCAGCAGCATTGCATCCACCCAAGGGAAAATACCTTTCATTTCATTGGTTGGAACGCCCAATTTTTCATACAAAAGGCCGCACAGGGCATAAATGTCCACTCATTAAAAATGCATTAAATACTCCAATTTTAGCTTCATTTCTTCCTATAAATATTAGATACGTAACAAACAAATAATATTTTAGTTTTAGTTTTTCTTTTTTTTATGGTGCCTTATTTTTTAGACGGGTTTTAGCTTACGTATTTAACCTGATACTATCACATTTTTTTTTCTTTCTCTACACGTACCTACTATGCAGGTACACAGCAGATAGAGATAATACCGTAATCCACCCAAAAATTCGATGCCGAGATTTCAACGGAAATAAATTCGAGGTCGTCTGAGTCCAACAAAATAATTTTTTAGAAAAGGTCTTCGCGCGCGCGCGCGCGCGTGTGTGTATATAAGTGGACAGATAACTCAAAAATCAAAGTCGGATACATACCAGACAGTATTTCAAATACCAAATTTAGGATGCGACACGATTTTTAGGAGAATCCCCTACGCAAACTAGCCTTTACATGGAAGGTTTTCTAAATGTTTGATTTTCTCAAAAACAGCTCTAACGATTTTGATAAAACACCGTATATTAAAAAAGTTACAAGGAAAATAAAGTGAATATCTATTATACAATATATATTACCTATATCACATTATATCTCTGCATTCTAAATGAGTTTTGCATAACTGGTAAACCTCAAGAAATAGACAAAACCTTACCACACGATAAATGTAGATTTCTTCAAAACACAATTTAAGTTCTATACATTTTTGCTGTAGAGATATTCCGAGATATTGCTTGTTATTGGTTTAACTTTTTAAATACTTGTACTTTTCTCAAACAGAACATCCGTACCCGCCTAGGTAATGTGGGGGTAGCGCGTCTGCCTCATATTCAACAGGTCGCGAGTTCCAATCTCACTTAGGGTGAGTTACATGGAAAAAGTATTTCTGTTTGTTTTTTCGGGGTTTTCCCTTATCTTGAAAAGACGAATGTCGATTAACTTTAAGCTCCATGGACCCAGAGATCATTTGAGGTTAAAGGAAGTTAACCTTTATACAAAATAAGTAAAATAAAAATAAATGAAAAAAAGCTCATCCATCTAGCCGAACCAAATTCCAATAACAATCCCACAGCGAAAGGTTTCTCTTCTACACAAAGAAGATTAGCATGAAGTAGATAGAAAACAAAGTTTTTGCAACAAACAAGTTTGTTTGCAGAATAGGTAGAGGAAGTCCTGTGCATAGAGCATATCGGCCTTTCTGGTTTAATTCGGTGCAATAAGACTACCTTTTGAATGAAGTGGGGATACGAATGAATTAATACTATCTCAAAAGACTCTCAAGAAAAATTCAAATATTTGAAGAGATCCATTAACAATCAATTAAATAATTATCAACATATTAAAACGCTATTCCACAAAAAAAGTTATTCAATCAGCATAGAACACACATTATTTCCACCAATGGAAGAGTTCTAATGATTAGAGCTTTCGAAGTAGCCAAATGAATAAATGAAATAACTCCAAATGAGTAGGTACCGTAGCGTATCGTACAGTTTCGAGTTGTAGGTGAACTTTCATGCTTGACGATACTATTTCCAAACATTTTAATGTGATACTGATGGAGCAGGTGGATAAATATGCCAATAGATTCCCAAAATCGTCACAAAAGTGAGGTTCAAATAGAATCTATACACCTATTCGACGCACCTTTCAAGAATTTAAAGCTTACGGCAAAATTGGAAAATGAACCATACTGCAGAATAGTGTAGAACTTTTTACTTACTCTACCTCATATATAATGGAGAAGATATTCTATCCCACTTAAAAAATCGATATCAAGATTTCACCAGAAATCATTTTATGGGCCCTGCGAGTTAAACACACACACACACACACATCCGCCTGCGGTGCCATAAGTAGTTAAAAGGGCGTTAAACACTACAAAAAAAAAACCCACCCACACACACACACACAGTGTGAACAGTGTGTGTCTGTAAACAGCATTACTAAAAACAGTAGCTTGGTATTTTGGTTCAGAATCTTCCAAAGATGCCATAGGAACATTTTCAAGAAAATTGTCGAAGCCCAAAATACCCTTTACACGAAAGATTTATAAAAAGGCTCGACTGTATCCAAGTGCGTTAACGATTTTGATTAAAATGCATATGTTTGAGATATTATGTATAAGCTAAACTGTTGAATTTAGAGGGAATATCCTATGAACTCCTCTTCGTTCGGAAGAAATGCGTATACCTATGAATAACTAAACTATAAACGTTAAGAGATCTGCTTCGATATCTTTGTAGCCTAACCTTACAGAAGAAGAAGTAACAAGAATGTTGTTTTGTGAAGACCCATTCTAAAACAAAAAATATGATGGCAAATGGGGCAACAAAATATATACATTAAATTAATGCTTCTGGATGTGTATTGCATGTGCTGCTCAACTTACAGCTTTCCGATCCTCCGAACTCTTCACCTTCAGTTACTCGGTCAAAGGGAAAATTGGATTACAGGCGTAATGATGTGGGTCGAAGAGGTTCAAAGCACCTTCTGTTCTTGGCATGATTCACACATCAAAGGCGGATGATGCTAAAGAGGAAAAATGGTTCTAACATTTCTGAGTGCTCATAAGTACCAGCATATAATGTGACAACCTTTAAGAAGAATACGTCAACATGAAACCGGTATGCACTCAATACAAGAATGCGGCTAGCAAATTTTCAAGTCAGGAATAATTTCCGAATGATACCTAAGAATTTTACTTAAAATTGTTCGAAATGCCACGGAAGGCGAACACAACGCATACAACACCTTTTAAGGATCAATTGTCTTGCAGCTTTGGTCATGAATGTTTAACCCTTTCACACACCATTTTTTGTATCTCTTCTGGAATATTATTATACAAACCTCATGTACAATAAAAAGAGCGATTTTGATATAAACATTTATTTAAAAAGCCATACAAAATGCATTTAATTTTATTATGGTATACTTAAAATATATATCTATATACCTACTCAGAAATTACCAGACTTTTTTAATTTATAATTGCTATTGGAAAATCTCAAGCACTGATATGTACCTGTCTCTGTCTGCCCCCCTCCTATATACATAAACGGCAAAGAGCTGTTCGACTCATACCGCATGTCTTGCAGTGTGTGTGTGTGTGTGTGTGTGTGGTGGGTGTGTGTGTAGAGAGAGTCATATGGTATGAGTCGAACTGCTCTCTGTCGTTAAACCAGCCTCTATTTCACGGTCAGAAATATTATGTTCGTAGTGTGTACCTAAACACTAGATGCTCTATCTCGCCTGTGGTTTAAGATGGAGTGATTACATGTTAAATAATCGGTGGTACAGTATGCATGAATGATGACGGGAAGGTACAAGCACCCAGTGTGAGACATGTTTGTAAAGTTTGTGAACATGTTATTATGCTCGCATGTAACTAATATTGCAGTATAAAGTGATTTTTGGTTCATTTATAATAAACCAGAATAACTGAGCTCTCCAATCATAGAATGTATAAAATGTGAGGGAGGCGAAGGATACTGGCACACCACTTCAAAACAGTCCAATACAATAAGAAAATTAATTTCTCAAATGCAGATTCTGGAAGATTAAAAATATGGTACAGGCGGGACCATGCTCCTGAGTCATTCCCAGTGGTTTTTGTTTAGAATCATTGAGCAGGTAACAAGGAAAATTAAAATAAATTGAAACCGCTATGACTCAAAGGATTAAACCGTTCTGTGACATTAAGCCAATAAGATATCACCGGTACATGAGGAAAACAAGCATTAACTCTGCTTTCTCCATGTTCTGCTGCCAACCACCAGTTTAATATGACCAAATATTTCGCCTTTCGGATGAATTGTGAGTAATCTGTTTCTTGCATGACCAAATGCCATATTAACCTTATAAATTGCCACCAATTACCCTCCAATGCGATTCTACTATCGGGACTGTTGTGTCCAAGACGTTATTCATCAGATGCACATATTTCGCCTCTGTTGAATCTTGATAAGAGACCAATACCATAATGTATAGGGGCTGGCAAAACTGCTACACTATAGATTAGAACACATATGTCCGGATTTGAAGGTGGCTTTAAACAGATTTTACTTCAAAATAAAATATTTAAGAGTGTTACATGCTGCATCCCGATTGAATATCAACAAAGTAATATGAATGATAACCAGAAGTCTATTGGGTTTACCTTAAGACACAGTGATACTAACAAAGTGCACGCAGTTTTCCAACTAAAGCCCCTCAAGACGTTTTCTTCCAGTTTATACTTCAAATTATTATTTTAAAATTTCAGCGTAAACTCATCCTCTATTATCATACTAACAGTACTAATTGCAACAATTGGGCAGATAGAAGGATACGTGCTCATTCATATAGAGCAGAATGCGTACCAATATGATATATAACCATTGGCATTCTTAGCATATCTTACCTTACTTTTTACTTTCTCTACACTTACTGTATACATAGTGTATAGAGAAGGTATTGCACTCCACCCAAAATTTGATACCGAGATTTTACTGGAAATATATATATATATATATATGTGTGTGTGTGTGTGTGTGTGTGTGTGTGTGTGTGTGTGTGTGTGTCTGAACACGATAACTCAAAAACGAAAAGTCGGTAAAATACCTAACTTGGTATTTAAGTTTAGTATCTTCCAGGGGTGCGACACGAAGATTTTGAGAAACATCCCCCACCCCGAACTACCCTTTACATGAAACTTTTTTCGAAAATTTCGATTTTCTCAAAAATGGCTCTAACGATTTTGATTAAAATATCGTATATTAAAGACATTTACCTAACAAATAAAATTTATATCTTGAATTTTCCGGGAATAGCCTCTGAAGAGTAGTTAATTTTGGATGAATTTTACGGAATTTTGAATAACTGCTAAACCGTAAGAGATAGACAAAACTTACTACACAAAAAATGAAGAGCACGTTAAAACACAAAATTTATGCTATACACGTTTTTGTGGAGTTCATCGCTTTTAAACATTCCTTGCGTTTGGTTTCTGCTATGAAAAACTTATACCTTTCTTATACAGGAATTTGTCAACTGCTGTCCATACAAACAAAGGAACTTCAGTGGCAGAGCAACGACCTTTTGACTATCACTTTAACCTATGGTACTCCCTTATTTCGCTTCTACTTACAAGGAAGCAAGAAATAAGACTATTTCTGCTATTTTTTTCTGATTAGCATGGAGTAAATAAAAGTATAAGCTTTTTAAGAATAATTTGTTGCAAAGATGTAGAGAAAGTCATGTGAATGGTACACATCAGATTTTTCATTGAGCATTCCTATTTTCTAAAGTTTCCTCCTTTGACAGGTCCAACAATCGTTTTCATCCCTTACTATTTCTTCTGTTTCCTTCACGGTTTCAGAGCTCCATTTTATGAAAATATTCCTGTGAGTAGGAATAGATTCTGTGAAATTTTCGGAAAACATGTGCTGTATATAGCTTGTGTCATGGATGAGGGACTCATATCGAGAGAGATGATCGATTTTGTAGCAAGCATGATGCCAACACAGTAAACATATTACAACCCAGCTTTCAATATAAGATAAATCGGTTAAGCCTTTCGGCGAAGAAGAACGAGGTCACGGAAAAGCTTTCTTTACACAACCAAATATCCATGTTCACCCCAAAGCGTCTAATAATATGCTTTCTTTGCAGAGTAATCCATTTCTGATTGCCTCTTATCTAAAGGAAACAGTGGTATTAACTTCGTTTATGCAGTGTTAATTTGGAAATATTAGCCAAATTCTCATACGCTCGTTTAATTCAATACAATAGTTCGTTTTGTATGTATCTGTCTCAAAGTTAACCGTAAAAACAAGACCTTTACTCATTATATATAGGTACGAAATAATCTCTGTGCAGATATTTTTGCAATAATGTGGAATTTCTATGAAATATTAATCAAGAGACATTTTTGCGACTCTTCTATTTAATAGTATTTACTGCTCTATCTTGACTCAATGCTGCTATAAATAATTAAATTAACGGGAAAAAGGAGTGATTAGTGACAATACTTTGCGGAAGAGAAGCTGAAGTTAAAAACGTTTGGACTAAGGACGCATGCTTTTTAATGTTCTAGATGCCTGAAGTTACGCTTTGACATCTAACGTACCGACCTACATATGCAATGGCATAAAGCAGCTATTGAAACTACAAATTGCTAGACGAAATCTGAAAAGTGTCATGAATTTTTCAGCTAATACTCAAAACCAATTTCAGGAAGTTTCACTGCTGGCAAGAACAATGCTGCGAAGCCATATCTCATGGTCCCTCTTGCGTCATCTGTTCATCTTCATAATGCCAAACAATATACTCGTGCACGAAACAAATGAATATATCCCATGCCTATGGTAAACCTGTTAGCAGCTGTCATTCTTTATTTCTATTCTCTAAAATCAAAGGGCAATTTATATCGCAAATTTTCAAGCAAAATGGGACATACTTAACCTAAATAAATTATGACCAATGTTGTAATGAAAACGTTCGTAAATTATTCCAGACTTACTTATCGTGCCAGTTCAAAATGAACGCGACCTCCGGCGAAATCCGATGTCATTTCAGCAGATTGCATTGACAGATGCTCGGCGCCGGTCTGCTGATTATAAAGCCCCAATCTCATTTTCAACATATAACTGGAGTAATGAACTACCCTCAGATGCTCTATCACAGAAACTAATATAGTCACCATCTGCTGCCGCTAAGGGATAAGACAGGGAGAAAAATGGATGTCAGATCTGTTATCTCAAGAGCACAATAACTGTCAGTAATGATATATTTATTTTTAACTTCAGACAGAATTTCCTTGTATACAGTTTCAGCATCCGTTCATTAATTTAGAAATGGATTTTATGTAGGCAACAACTCAGAACCGATCGATGAGGAGTTCCTCAGACCAAAAAGTGCATTTAAAATAATGGACACATGTGCAAATATCCTCTGGTTCGGGTATCGCTATATATTAAACGCAATCTATGTTTTTAGTTCCCACTTGCATATTAAATTTAATGCAATGCATCAATAAAATGGTCTTCTCCTCAGATAGAACAAAGGTAAAAACCTGTGCAAAAAATGATAAGATCCGGAAATGTCTGAAACGTTTTACTATTCCGCTGTATATAAACCCGACATCACTCCGCTGTAATGACCAAATTGGTTAGTTATTGCTGAGCCATGTTATAGAACACAGAATACCGCCGTTGTACCTATTTTCTATTCACTCTTAAGTTGATCCGCAGAAAAACGGATACAGTGACCAGAGGCACCGCGGTACAATACAGTAGTAATGCGTGCAAGAACATAATCCTATGCTAACAATCTAAATTACAGAATGAATTTATTCTTAAATTGTATAATATTCTATATAAATATTAAGAGTTAAATTGACGCCCATTTGTACCGTTAAGCAGATTTACAAGTCCTAACATGCTATTCGTATGATTCACCTGATTTCCGCAATGTTGTTTACACAGTAAGGGTTGCTGGTTGTTTATGTTTAGAATAATAGAGAACGGTCGCCGTGGTTTCCTCTTGCATCTTCGTAGAGTATATCATAAGGCCGGTATATCGTTGACTAGTCTGAACAGACTGTAGTGTTGAATGTTTATTATAGGTTTTAATAGAAATATCCCACACTTCCCTAGAAAGAAGTGAAATTAACATCCGAGTTCACCGGTGTTTCGGCTGCTAATATAGATAGCGCGCGCAAAGAAAAATCTTAAACCGAAAAATGGTTACACCCAGGGTAAAAAGAAAACGTGTAAAGTATGCGATGCAAGATTTTGACGATTTTGTGAAGAATGCAATTCGCGTAATGGTGCACAATTTTTTTTTTTTTTTTTTTTTTTTTTTTTTTTTTTTTTTTTTTTTTATGAGCCGCCAACAACTGATAAAGGGCTACACTCAACGAAAGAAGAATTGTTGTTTTGGGAGATTTAGTGTTGTTGATAACCTATTATCATCCTTGTAGTGGAAAGCAGCAGCACAAACAGCTCAGACGACGATTCTGGGAATAGAGCCGCTTCCAGAGAGGGAATAAATGCAAGTTATCACATACATGATTACTTGCATAATGTGTTCCTGTTTTAAGAGTTAATTATTCCATGTGCACACATTTATTTTATTACTATCAGTACTATCACCATCATACCTAACAATTTACTTTAGTCACCGTTTAAGTTGTTGGAATAAGGGCTCTGTTCGTTTTACATCAGAATATGCCGCGTGTATACGCCACATAATTATGGCAGCATTTCTGACGCGAATGGTGGAAGGCTACATTATAACGGTAGCCTGGAATTTGTTTTGGCGAGGATCAACTCAACTCACCGCAGTGGACAATTCCTAAGATAAAAATTACATAAACTCTCCAGTTAAACACCTAACAATATTACTGGTATGTCACGAAACGTTAATTTCAAAACACTTCGAGATAACTGCCGCATTATTGTTGGGCACTTCTTCACATTCAGAGCTGTTTGCATAACTACAAGCTGACTCGACTGGTGTGTTTACGGTGCCAAGTTAATGCATATTTTCTTACAGGCAAATCAAAAGTTGAGACAGCGAAAGTTAAACAATTTCTCTATTACAAGTAAAGTTAAATCTCTCGTATAAATTGAACTAACAGTGATAGAAACATGAGGTTATTATCAGTATGTGCAGAATTACTTTGCAGAAATAGTTTTTCCTTAGCAATTACACATTTTATAGTATGGCTCGAGTTGGGTACTTGCCAATTTCACACCAAATTGTCCACATCAAAAGCAGTTTGAGAATATACAGTAAAAGCTCTTATCTAGCTAAATTCCCTAGTCTGCTAAACCAATTACGACAACGTTTTTGGTATTATGAAAAAGTTAACGGAGTTCTACATTTGGCAACTTAAGAACAATGTGTAATGACCATAAGATAGTACAATTATATATGTATTTATATTTGATGCATTTAGTTAAGTGGGGTGTTAGTTTCACAGAAGGAAAACAGAGTTTTAAATTAAACCTCGTGGATTTCATCCCAAAAGTGCGTGCGCAGCCGCTACTGCAGTCAATCATAATAAACTTATATATGGATATATATGAGTAAGGGGGGCACATATTATTTGCAGGCTAAAGACATTAGATACGTGAAGTCCGAAGTATGCGGGTCTTCTCACCTACAGAAACGATTAATTATCGACAATTTTGTTCAACCCTAAATATCACTTCTATTATAATGTGTTTATCAGCACAGACTCATCTCAATGGACTGTAAACAGCGTTCCTGAAGCTGTCCTAATTAACAGAGCAATACAATGCTGATGTTTGGATTACGCTAATTGGTCGTCCCCAAGCTAAGCGACCCATCGACATCTGCTCTTGCATAACAAGGGTGGGCAGCTGGAGTATAATTTAGATATAGAAAACTAAGTTACAAATGCGCTTGTGTAATTCACTTATACTTTTTCTATTTAAATATTCGGCGTATGCAATTTCTTCATAGAACGACGCAATTATTCATTCATTAAGATCTGGCTCTCGCTATAATTCCTGGACAAAATGTAGCTGAAATGATATCCTGACCGTAATCGAACTCGTTTATTATCCGCAAGTCCTGTCAGTAGTAAACCAAATGTATTCCGAATTGTAAACTCCAACTATGCAACACTAACGAAGGTATTAGCCACCAGTCAATACCATAGGTCTGTGAATTGGATGCATTAGTTAGCATTAAAGTTGGGCATACGAAGAGCTGCAAACCAGCGTAATGATCCCACATGCTGTGTGAAAACGTTCGATAGCTATGTTCGCTAACTACAGAACTCGTTATAGGGCAAATAGGGGCATCCACTGGGCGCTTGACACACTAATATTTCAAGAAAGTGTGATAACGTTCTCTAGAATGTTTGCTGAAAGCAGGTAATGTGCCTTTGTTTTCCCATTAGAGAGTGTATTAATAGTTGTTTATTTATAAAGGTCTAGCTGGCTCCTTTATTCACACCTGGCGAAAGGTGGTTTATATTGAGAATGCATAGCCACCAGAAACTCTGTAGCATATATATTTATATTAAAAAAATCCATTTTGTTGCTCATCTGAGCATCTCTTAAACAATAAATCACAGAGGAGATTTACAAGATGGCAATGGCCATTCAACTAACGTTAACATACTTCTCCCTCCCTCTCTCTCTCATACACCCAAGGTCGCGGGTTCAAACCCGACGGAGGACGATGGATTTTTTCGGGCGTAAAAATCCTTAGCATGGCTTCCTTCGGAAGGGAACTAAATCCGTTGGGCCCGTGTCGTAGATTTACGGCACGTAAAATAACCTCAAGCCTGATAGAGGCCTCTGAGCAAAATTAAGCGGTCTTTCACGCCCAGTATAGAATGGGACGCTGAGGACCACAGCAGTTAAAGAACATACATAAATAACACGCCATTTTATTTATCTCTCTCTCTCTCTCTCTCTCTCTCTCAAGACACCTACAGAAACAGATAAAGTGCTTGACAAAAACTTTAGTGTAATTTCGGAAATGTCACGATATGCAGAAGCTTTTATAATCAAAATAAGGGCAAGACATTCTAAGCCTCAGAGAAGGGAAATTTCCTCAGAAAGCATTAATGTTAATTAACACTACACTCTGCCGAATTCGTTTAATTCCCTAAATGTCAGGAAGCTCAAGTAGTTAAAACTACTGAAAGTAGTATTACGTAACTAAGGGGAAAACACGAATTTAATAGGCTCTTTTCCTGCACAGAGAAACTTTCTGCTGTTACCTGCTTCTCCTTCCTTCAGGAGCAGCAAGTACCAGAACTGGGAGCCTTCTCTCCTCCGGGAACTCAATTAATGCGACTCACAAGCCAACTTCGCCTTGCCAAGAGACGAGCGCTCGATGATGTTCTTTTGTTTTGGGAGCAATGGCATGCCGAAAACAATGCACAACTATCTCGAAAAGAGAAACGGAGTTCCCGAAGATATTTCCATAATAAACCTCCGCGGTTGTGATTATGCAAGGGACGTCTTTCTTGCCCGCGGCGTTCGTTCAGATACAGTAAGAAAGTTAAGCTCATTAGGCATTCGCAAAGAATTCGTAAATTATTTCTCTTCTCGTAACGACACAGGGAAGATTTCTTAGCGGTTGTGGGGTTTACGTTTCTACCAGCAGTGAGACACATTCACAAGAAGCGCAGCAGCCAAGCGGTTTTCCTCCGATGATGATGATGATGATGATGGTGTTTAAGGGCGCTCAACTGCCGTGGTCATAAGCGCCCTTAATATTAAAACTTGGCAATAGCCAGTAAGAAAATACCAAACAAAAAAGTAAACACAAATAAAAGAGCTAACACAGTTGAAACGGAAGTAACAGAAACGTCCAGCCCTCTAACCAGAGCTGGATATAAAACTCCATCTAAAATCAACACATTAAAACCAAAAGAGTTTAAAAAACCGTTATCACACTAAAACGTCAAGGTAAAAGAAAGTTTTGCTAAAAATTTAAAAACCCTGTCCACTGCTCTTGGGTCATCTGCCAGGACCTCAGCAAGAGAGGCCGGCATGCCCATAGATGACCGAATGTGTGCCAGGTGACCACACTCCAGCAACACATGGCGAACTGTCTGTGCCTCCCCACAGAGCGCACAGACAGGAGCAGGTTCACGTTTAAAAAGGTAACTGTGAGTAAAAATACA
Source organism: Hymenopus coronatus (assembly GCA_030762935.1). NCBI lineage: Eukaryota > Metazoa > Arthropoda > Insecta > Mantodea > Hymenopodidae > Hymenopus > Hymenopus coronatus. Next base: position 149,501,043 of record CM060882.1, on the reverse strand, counting down.
GTGGCCAATTCTTAGCCGAGCTAGTACTACCTCCTCCCGGCGGAATAAACGAGAGGAGGTTACCCAGTTGACAGGGAGGTCCTTCACCTCTCGCAGCTTATTACCACGGAGAGCCGACCACTCCGCATGCCAAGTCGAAAAAACGGCTCTCCGTACAGCCACTCTAAAATCTTCTGCTGTTGAATGGGTAATCGTAACACTGGGCGCTGTGACTGCCGATTTCGCTGCCAAATCCGCCGTGTCATTCCCTGGCAAGCCAACGTGTCCAGGAATCCATGCGCACTCCACATTAAAACCACAAGCGTGCAAAATGTGGAGAACGTCCTGGATGCGCTGCACCAAAGGATGGTAATTGTACAGCTCACGAATGCTCTGAAGGGCACTAAGGGAATCACTAAGAATAAGGCAGTCACCTAATTTTCGACGTCGAATATACAGAAGGGCTTGATAAATAGCATATAGCTCGGCAGAATATATAGATGTGCAACTAGGCAAACCGTAAGTAGAAGTTGCGGTGCCAGTTACAAAGGCACATCCAACACCGTCGGGGCTCTTACTACCATCGGTGTAAATACAAATACGGCCACTGTATTTGGATAAAAATTCTAAAAAGCAACGACGAATACTATCAAGAGGCGTAACAGATTTCCCGTAGAGCGTCATCCCGAGATCGACATGGGAGGTAGCGCGTAACCAAGGGGGGTGTATATTCTCTCCCTTGGATAACAGCCGAGGAATGTCAACATGGTGCTGGCGTAGAAGCTCACGGAAACGAAAACCTGCTGGCCTGGGGCTCAGAGAGCGGAGGCAGTATCGCTCGTGCAGCTCAGGGGAGAAAAACGCGTGATAAGTTGGATGCCCAGGCATACACTTCAGCCCACAGCCATAATTAGCAAGCAGGACATCACGCCGACAACGCAGAGGAGGTTCTCCCGATTCGGCGTAGAGGCTAACAACTGGGCTCGTTGGAAAAGCTCCAACGGCCACACGGATGCCCTGGTTATGGACTGTGTCTAACCTTCTGAGCACTGAAGCTCGAGCTGAAGAATACACAATGCTGCCATAGTCCAACTTCGAACGAATCACAGCACGATAAAGACGGAGCAATGTCGTCCGATCCGCACCCCAAGACTTGCCACTTAGTATCCGTAAAAGATTTAGAGAACGGTCACATCGTGCTCTAAGCTGTGCTATTTGTGGTGCCCAACAAAGTTTCCGATCGAAGATCAAACCAAGGAATCTCGCCTCGTCTGCGAAAGGAAGTAAATCTGGCCCGAGTCGAAGAGACGGCGGCATATGCCACTTACGGCGCCAGAAGTTAACGCAGACTGTCTTCTCAGCGGAGAAACGAAAACCGTGTTTCGAGCTCCATGCATAGAGATTGTCCAAACACCGCTGGAGACGGCGTTCCAAAAACGGTGTACGCTGAGAAGTACAGAAGATGGCAAAGTCGTCCACGAATAAACAGGAAGAGACACCTTGAGGCACACATAGTGATATGGAATTTATCGCAATAGCAAATAGAGTCACGCTGAGTACCGAGCCCTGCGGCACTCCGTTCTCTTGAATAAAATGGTTAGAAAAAACCGAACCCACCCTCACTCGAAAAACGCGGTCCCGCATAAACTCCTGAATGACCAACGGTAGGCGTCCACGTATGTTCCAGTTGTGCAGAGAACGCAATATTCCCGCCCGCCAACACGTGTCGTAGGCCTTCTCGAGGTCAAAAAATATCCCAACTGTGGGGCTGTTCTTAAGAAACCCGTCCATAATCTGAGTTGACAGAGAGACAAGGTGGTCAGCAGTTGAACGTCGTCGTCGAAAGCCACACTGGATGTTCGTCAGAAGATTGTGGGATTCCAGCCACCACACCAACCGTCCATTGATCATGCGTTCCATCACCTTGCAAACGCAACTGGTGAGGGAAATAGGACGGTAACTGGAAGGAAGATGGCGGTCCTTTCCAGGTTTAAGAATGGGTATGATGGTGGCCTCCCGCCACTTGTCTGGAAAAATGCCATCAACCCAGACACGATTATAGACCTCGAGTAGGAAATCTTTGCCATCAGGAGAGAGATGTTGCAACATTTGGACGTGGATACCATCTGGGCCTGGTGCTGAGTGTCGTGAAGAGGAGAGTGCATTGTCTAGCTCTGCCAGGGTGAAAAGGCGATTATAATCCTCAAGGTTGCCAGAAAGAAACGAGAATTCTTGAGATTCCACCTGGTTCTTAACTGTAAGAAACTCAGGGGAATAGTTGCCTGAGCTAGACACCTCAGCGAAAGCACTGCCTAAGGTATTCGCCACGTCAAATGTATCAACAACAGCTCCGGTAGGTGTTTTGAGACCGGCGATGGGCATATGGTTCGGTTTCCCAGCCACACGTCTTAACTTATCCCATACGACAGAGGAAGGTGTATGTCGATTAAAGGAACCCACGAATTTATTCCATGACATCTTTTTGCTATCCTTAATAACCCGCCTAGAATGTGCACGCATCCGTTTATAGTGTATCAGGTTATCCAGTGTAGGAAAACGCTGGAAAACCCGTAGAGCTCGTCTGCGAGCGCGAATAGCATCCCGACAGTCAGCGGTCCACCAAGGTACCGGAAATCGACGGCTGTAGCCAGTCGAACGCGGAATGGATTGCTCAGCAGCAGAAAGAATGGTCCCTGTAAGATGTTCGACCAAGTGGTTCACAGAGTCGTGCTCTTCGTAGCTAAATTCAGCCAAGTGGGAGTACAGTTCCCAGCTGGCGTGGTCTAGGCGCCAACTAGGTAAACGGGTGGAACATACAACGGGTGTCAAGACACTAATACGACAAGGAAAGTGGTCACTAGAATGCAAATCCGAGATGATATTCCAGCATAAGGTGACTGCCAGCTGAGGGGAACAAATTGCAATGTCAATGTGTGAAAAACTATGAAATGCGTCAGATAGAAAGGTGGGCTCTCCGGTGTTCAAGAGAGCAAGATTCTGACTATCCAAGAAGTCTTTAAGTAGCGTACCTCTCGCACAAGCCCGAGGAGAGCCCCAAAGAGGGTGATGGGCATTCACGTCGCCTACCAATAAAAAGGGTGGTGGCAACTGCGAAATGAGGTGTTCTAAGTCGCTGTGCGAGAGGTCCGCAGATGGAGGCAAATAGATACTGCAAATGGTGAATGAAGCGGAGGGTAGCTTAATGCTGACAGCAACGGACTGGATTGCAGATTGTATGGGTACGGAGTTGGCAAAAATATCATCTCGAATAAGCATCATAGTGCCCCCATGTGCCGGGACACCGTCCTCCGGGGATAAATCACATCGTACGGAGGAGTACTGCCTGATGGTAACGGTGTCCTGTGGACGGAGCTTCGTCTCTTGTAAACATACAGCCAAGGGTTCATGCTGGCGCAGCAACAAGTCAAGCTCTGGTCGATGTGGTCGAATTCCGCGTATGTTCCAATGGAGGATAGCCATTGAGTATATTATGGGATAAGTTTCAAATCGAAAGACGCTTCTGCAGATTGGGATTAGCTGGTCGGTTCAATTTGTTCTTCTTAGGCGTTGGGCTAGTACTATTTTCAGGAGCACGATCCTGCCGTTTCCGCACTGTCCCTCTGGCAGTGGCGGCAGAATCCTCCTGGTCCATCTCCTCCACAAGGGAGGTCCCTTTTTCAAGAGCAGTTTTAGGTCCAAGTAGTTCGAACCGATTGGATGTGCTGATCGGCGAAGACGGCCGTCGCCGATTCACGCCCTCCTCCCCAGATGACCCTTCAGAGGAGGATACACGTGTGGAGTTGCGTGAACTTTTCTTACCTTTAGATGACTTGGTAATAGATTGCACATTCTCTTTCAAGAAGTCTTGTCGTACATACTTGGTCTTAAACTGTTTTTCCGGGGCAGAAGACGTCGTGAATTTACCAACTTTAGTTCCAGAGGTCGAGGCTTTCGGTGACAACTGTGCAGGACTATTCTGTAAGCTAGCGGATTTGGCAGATGTTGATACCAACTTGGGTGTAGGTGCCGAAGGCTTTGGTAGCGCTTGGGCTAAAATAACCTTTTCCGCAATTGTAGCCCCGTTCATATCGCCGGTCTGTGTTGCGATTTCCCGACGCGGTACCGGTTTAGCTGCAACTGAGCTATAGGTACCGGACCTCGGGGCAGAGGGTTGGCGGAGTCGCAGGAGCTTCCGGGCTTCCAAGAAGGACACCTTCTCTTTCACCCGTATCTCCTGGATCGCTCGTTCCTCTGCAAAACGGGGGCAGTCTCGGGAACTAGATGGGTGTTCCCCGTTACAGTTCACACACGATGGAGCTGAAGCACAAGCCCCATCGTGGGAGATGTCACCGCAGTGGACGCAGGTGGACTTGCCGGTACACAACTCACTAGTGTGACCAAAACGTTGGCATTTAAAGCACCTCAGCGGATTGGGTATATAAGGCCTAACTTCGATGGCTTCATACCCTGCTCTAATCTTTTGAGGCAGATCAACCCGATCAAAAGTAAGAAACAGGGTACGAGTAGGCAGGAATTCACCGTTGATCTTACGTTGTACCCGATAAACAGCTGAGACACCCTGAGTCGCAAGATTTTCTTGGATCTCCTCAATGGTCAAACCGTCCAACGCGCGGGTTGTTACTACACCGCGGGAGGAGTTCAGCGACTTGTGCACCTCGACCTTCACTGGATAGCTGGCTAACATGGTGGCTTTAAGTATCCTTGCAGCTTGAGAGGCGGAGTTGGCTTCGACAAGAAGTGTACCATTGCGAGCTCGAACGCAGGATTTAACAGGACCAGCAATGGCATCGAGACCCTTTTGGATAGTAAAAGGGCTCACCGTAAGGAACTTCTTACCTTCCTCTGTCCTATGAATGACCAAGTAGCGAGGACCACATGACTCGACTACTTCCTTTCCAACGTCTTTATTTGAAATCAGGGGTTTAAGTTTTGGTGCCATAAAAAAAATGGTATAAATTCATCCCCCAGTGCTCCCCACCCGCCACGGAGCCCAACGAGGGGTCACCCCACTGGGGTGACAGGGCTACACAGGGGATATAGCGGGCTCGCCGTCCCACTCACCCTGGAGTTCGGTGTAATACCTAGTCCTGGCCGATTGACTAGGGGTGGGTTAGTCCCTAGCCTCCCGTTTAGGCAAATCAGAAACCAAAGCGGTGTATTAGGCTGCGCACCCTCCCCAGTTACTGAAAGACAGAAGCCCAGGCTCAGGTACGCAACCCTCAACCAACCAGGATATTCCTCTTCACCGACACGGGTCTCCACGCACGGCCTACACGTGGGTGGGCATTTTGACCTTCTGGCTCCCTCACCACTCTGAGGTTGCCCACAGAGGGAGTCAAGGTGGCTCGGGACCCCGGGTGCGCCTAACCCGTACCTACCGTAGTAGGCCCCTGGGGGGTTTTCCTCCGATGTCATGATAATGGAGGTTCATTAGCAATCACAATAAATGGGACTGGATATGTACGCAAACACTCGAGAAACTAATTTACGAAATGAAAATCAACGTGGCATACAAATTGGTAGCCGTGAGGAATATGTATACATAAAATTAGCCTATGGGCAGAATATTCCTGATGAATAAAATTACATGTCTAAAGCCATTTGCTTTCACCTCAAGATTGCCAACTGTAAAATCTTGCATGTTAGGTAGTGTGTTAGGGATAATGCTATGCAGATTATGATACTTCTTTACAACATTTCACGAGGAAGAAACTGCGCTCAACTTTTCTGAAATATGCAATAATTTATATCGTGTTATTTTGTTAATTAGAACCTAATAGCGGTTTGTACTTCAATTAAGTACTAGACATAAAACATCACGATCAAAAGCCAAACAAATATACATGATTGAAAAATAGCTACCGCAGATTCCAAGGTTAAAAGGAGGATTTGTGTAATAAGTTAAGATATTAAATCAAAATGAACTTCTATTGGCTTCTGACGTAAAGACTTCCAAATTATAACAATATATGTTCTCGAAATTTTACTAACAACTTTTCATTGTGCCTTTGTAATTTAACATAACTAATGCAAGTCGATAATAAAACAGGACATTTCTAGCACTCAATGTGGAACCGAGACACGCTCCCGAAGGCTCAAGGGCTCACCACCACACGGCTGTTCCCCATTCCGCGTGTCAAGGCAACAAGCGCGTAAATAAAAAATCTGACGTGTTACATTCACATGACTTTCTCTGCAATAAATTATTGCTAAAAACCTTATACTTCTATTTACTTCATGCAAAGCGAGAAAAAAATAGAAATATTAGTTGCTTCTTATAAGTAGAAGCGAAATAAGGGAGTACCATAGGTTAAGGTGATAGTCAAAAAGCTAGTTGCTATGTGAATAAAGTTCCTTTGTTTGTATGGACAGGTATTGACAAATTCCTGTGTGAGAAAAATATAAGGTTTTTAAAGCGGAAATCAATAACAAGAAATATCTGAAATACGACCAATTCCACGGGGAAAAAAAAAAAAAAAAAAAAAAAAAAAAAAATATGTATATGACATAAATTGTGTGTTTTATCGTGATCTACATTTTTTTGTGTAGTAAGTTTCTGTTCTCTCTCTTACGGTTTACCAGTTATGCAAAATTCAATATAATCATCCAGAATAAAGAGGTCTTTAGAGGCTATTCCCAGAAAATTCAAGATATACATCTTATTTGTCATGTAAATATCTTAAATATAAGAGATTTTAATTCAAATCGTTAGAGCCATTTTTGAGAAAATCAGTTCCATGTAAAGAGTAGTTGGGGGGGGGGATTTTCTTGAAAATGTTCGTGTCGCATCCTTGGAAGATATCAAACTTAAATACCAATACAAACTTAAAATTGCTTTTTCCAAAAATGATTGGGGGGGGGGGGTTCAGGGGACCCAAAACATGTATTTCCGGTGAAATCTCTGTATCGAATGCAGGGTGCATTACAATAGGTTCTCTATACACTATGTACATGGTACGTGTAGAGAAAGTAAAAATTACAGTGATTGAACAATAGAAGAAAGAATATGTATAATATTCCCTGCTATTCTTCGGTTCGGTTTATATGAACCCTATAAAAATGAAAACCTTTTTCCATTAACTGTTTATTTTAAGGACATATTGAAAAAAATGTCTGCAAGCACGTTCAAGTCCACAATAAAATTAAATTTGTTCCAACATGCTACGTTTGCTTATAGGTCATCAGCTCAATGTTGCTGGACGCTGCTAACCCTTGAAGCACTTTACACACTCATTTAAGAAATTAAAACATAATACAGTCAAACACTTGCAGCAATTTAATAGGGCATTAAGGCTCATTCGAAATATACAAACTGCGGAAAAGCTTCGGCCATATTCTCTTGGCGCGGGAGCCATAAAGACTCATTAATTCCTTATAACCCTTTCGAGAAATTACAGCAATTCTCCGCTTTGCATGGCATCATTACAATTCCCCAGGAAACATATGTTTTTTTTTTTTTTTTTTTTTTTTTTTCCTGAGACTAGGCGAGGAACCTCAGATGAATATCGTTGAACTCGAAACAAGGTAGCTTGCACAGAAATTCAACACAAGGACCAAACATTCAGAGCACAAAAAACCGATGCACCTATTATTGTTTAGCTTCTCTCTCTTCCAAAAACCTCTTGCAAAGGTTTATCCGTCTACCTAAATAATCATGATATGGTTTCATTGTACGTAGAATAAGATAGAAGAGACCAAAGTAATGGTCAAATCTTTAAAACAGTATCGTTATATGCTGGCTTTGAAATTCCAATCCCTTTCCACAGCATCACGAGAAACAAAAGAATGTCGACTTAGCACTTCAAAAGTAATGGAATATTTTATTCAGACCAAGAGAAACGAATAATTAGGAAATGGTTATATCCACAAAGTGAGCAGCAGCAGCGGAGCTTTAGTCCGATCAACTACTGAGACCATTAAGTGTGTGTGTGTGTGTGTGTGTGTGTGTGTGTGCGTGTGTATACATATGTGTGTATACATGTACATACATATATATACATATATTTATGGAATATTTAAACTAACAAAGTAAACAGCGTCGAAAGAAGCTGTATATATAAATATATATACTTACACACCGCACATTAACAGAGTTTAAAATTACGAGATGATGACCATTTATTTTCTATCGCCGCAAATGGAGGTGCAGCATTATTTATTTCAGAAATCGCCGACAACAAATAATAGTGATGATAATAATAATCGAAACCAAGTATGCTAAGCCAGGACTTAGTAGTTTTTTACCAAATTAAAACAAATGCCTAGAAGACTATTTTTCTAAACACCATCCCCTGCTAATGTTAATCATTGGTATCTGTAAACATATTTTTTAAGAACATGCAAGAACATTTTCTGTTAAACCATTATGGAGCGAATCCAAACGTTTGAGCTTGTCAGAAGAGTGGCGTTTACGTATTTAACAATAATACAGAATTGGAACTAGGATACATGCTTCTGTAGTTACAAATCGAAGGTGTATAAACCCGCATTGCTTACAATATATCATTTATTCCAAATCTCAGAACTATTTTCTATGCATAAAAAGTGTATAAAAATATGTACCTTTGCAAAAGAGAGAAGGAAAAATAAAGAATTCCAGTCAGTGTATCAATTTAATGTAAAGTCGCTATGTTTAATAGGATTTATCTCGAAACGATAGTCTTTAGTTAGTTACTTAGTTAGTTGTTTTTTTTTTTTTGTTTTTTTTTTAACGGCTGGTCCCTTCACAGTAGATATTTGGCATTTTTCTGCATATCAATTTTATGTTAGATGTACAAATAGGAGTAAAATAATAAGCAAATTTGTGCACTATCATGAATATGAAGACATTACAACCCCTTGCAAATAACAGACAATAACAACCATATTATGCAAAACAAAGATTTAAATTAAACAGTCACATCCTTTTCAAACTCCTGAAAATAGTTGCTCTGCTGCAAACGTTAAACAGTTTTTCACGAACGGATCATCGCTAAAGGCGTGGTGTTTCCTTGTGATGTTCAAGCTGGTGTTGCAGCTAAAACGAACGGCAGATTCACTGTTCACTTGGTGCTATTCTGTTTCAGCATCAAGTAATAGTTCAGGTTTACGTTTCCATGATCATATTAACACATTCTTCTACTAAGTATTTATCGTATCCAGCAATATGGCACAGTTAATGTCGCTTTAAATTAAATGTCTTTACATACTGCATTTCTTTGGAACCACTCAACATTTTGCCACTGTTCCAGTATCCACAAACAGGAATAACTCTTGGCAAATAGGAGAGCAATACACTGCAGTGTATTTACGTAACACGTCTTTTTTCATTGGCTCTACGCTTGCTCCGCAGCACTTCTATATAAAAGAAATCAAGCTTTGACGTACTGTATCCAATAAGAAACTCCTGAAATGAATCCTCAAAACGGTATTTGGCTTAACTGATTCCTAAAGAAACAACTACATGTTTACTAGCCGATTAGTTGTAAGTAACTTGCTGCGGGGGCTGTGTCCTACTAGCACATTTTTTAAATTAATAAATAGTATAAAATTGCTCCATTCGCATGACTTTCTCTACCTATTCTGTAACAAACTATTCTTACAAAAGCTTATTCTTTTATCTACTTCATGCTAATCGAAATTAACATTAGAAATAGCTTATTATTACTTAGTTTCTGCTAAGTAAAGGAAATAAGGCAATACACTAGGTTAACGATATTCAAGCTTTTAAAACGCTTCGATATGCGATTGACATTGATATTCCGTTCTCTCAACATGGTCCAAAACAAGAGATATAAAACAAATGAAGACTTTCCGCTTTAGAAAAAAATGCTTATTCTAAAATTGTAACCAACAAGAAATACTCAAAAATAGCTCTAAAAAGGTATATATGACAATTTGAGTGTCTTAGCGAGTTCTACATTTCTTGTGTAGTAAGTTTTATCTATTTCTAGTTTTCCACTTATGCAAAAGTCATTCAGAATGAAGGACTTCAGAGGTTATTTACAGGAATATAAATATTTATAATATATGGCATTTTATTCAAAATCGGTAGCCATTTTTATAAAAATCCAAATTTTCTAAATTTGTTCCCAAATAAAGGGTAGTTTCGGGTGGGATTGCCCGAAAATCTTGGTGTCGCATCCTTGGAAGATACTAAACTTAAATACTACTTTGGTATTTTACCGACTTTTCGTTTATGAGTTATGTTGCTCACAGTCACTCACCCACGCGGAGTTTTTTTTTCTAAAAATGATTTTCTTTTTAAATCAGGGGTCCTTAAAACATGTTTTCCAGTGCAATCTGGGAATCGAATGTTTGGGCAGAATACAATACCTTCTCTATCTACTATGTACATTGTATATTTGTGCTACATAAAGTAAAAATGAATGTCCTCCACTCGCTAGAAAAGACATTTGGATTTCTACATGGACTGATTTTTAACACTTTCCAAATGTATCCTGTACTTAAGTTGTCATTTTTGCTCTGCAGTTTTCTGACGAGGAATGTTGTACAAGATAGGGGCGGTGTTTCCATAAAACCACAAGAAGAGAAGCTTTGGCATTTTACAAGATAGAACGTAGTTAATCTCAAATTACGAAGTTTTTCTGGCGCAAACTTACCAACTTTTTGAGTATAAAGTTTGAAGGATAATAACGCTATAGATACACGAACGAAAAGTTATTTAACTATCGCAACTTGACGTGATAAGCGATGTAGACTGCATCTTCATCAAGGGCCGTCATTGGACGTGACATGCGACTGAGCGTCCCCTAAACCTGACATGTCATCACACTCGAACATGAAAGAGAGGTGAAGACAATATTTTGTTGGATGTCAGCTGCATTTGGAGCTAACACGGGAGCGACAGCTAAACCCAAGCGACACCGCCGTGACATCTAGCTCGCTTCCGACCTAGCAGTAATCAATCATTGGCTAGGGAAAGGGTTCTTATAGCACTGGCTGTAACTATTCCAAAATTCCACGGTCACGACTGGCTAAACACGGAACTTTAATGCAAGATTAGTGATTTCCTGCTAACCTCCTAATCCAGAGGTCCCGGACTCGATTCCCAGCTAGCGGATGGGAATTTTCCTTTAGCCAGGATTATTCCCTCTTCTGTCTAGAGTTTGGAAAAATGAAAGAGAGCGTAAATGAATGAATGTATGTATGTATGTGAATTTAAAAAAGGTAATCCAAACATAAGCAATAAAATAGCGAACACAACTGCCATAAGGGATTCTTCCAAAAGGCATAGCCACCAATGCACCCTAGATATACAAGGCGGTATATAAATTAATAAATATGCTTGCCCTTGAAAGAGAAAAAAAAAATAGTTTCTCCTCTCCTTTCCTCATATATCGATTTCTCGGGGAGAGAGAAAGAGAGAATAGAGGACGAGTATAAAGATTATTAGCTTAGAGCAATACAAAAGGGGCTTTTATTCACTCGGATTCCAGCTAAAACGAAACTATGTACCCAGGAACTGGGGAAGTAAACCAAGGGCCATTCTCACGATATGCAACAACAATACGCATGGCATGTGTCTGCCCCCAAAAGTTAATTTTAACTATAAATATGCATGATAATTTAATATTTCTCAAAATGCCTCGAGCGCTTTTAACTTGAGTATATACCTATTTCCTTTTAATTGAGTACGCTGTTGCTTGCAGCTCTTGGCAGCTATTTCGATAACAATCTGCAAAAGCTAAACGCACAAAAATGCAATAATTTTTTTGTTTTGTTTGATTTTGTGTGGGGGGGCGTAGTTTAATGTCCTTTAACTTGAGGTCATATAGTACGATGAATGAATTGAAGCTCAAAAGAGTATAGGGTCCATCGAACTTAAGAGTTACTCGACATTCTCCTTCTCAGGACAAGGGAAAACCCCCGGAAAAATCGTATCCGGGTAATTCACTAATCGAGTTTCGAACTCCGGACCTCTTGAATGTCACACGGACACGCCACCCCCATACTACTGAGGCGGATACTATTAGGTATCTGTAAAAAATAATATAGCCTGTGTCCACGGCAGTCTACATGGTAAGAGCTCACACAGTTGCCAATAGTAATAACTAGGGGCAGGATTTTCAATGCTTAACACAGCCAAGAATTTTTATTACCAGTTTGCTACAGTTAAAATAACCCTACGGGACTAACTGGTTCAATAAAAGGAAGTAACCTATGCAAAGTAACGACTATTTTAAGTTTAATGTTATTGCAATAAAATATATTTCCATGTTTTACTATAAAGTAAAACTTATAATAAATCTATAAATTTATAAACTTTATTTCGTATAAATTTTTGCTTAAAATGCAGCAAATACAATACATAAAAATCATCAGTTTTTGTGAAAATTCTGTTTCTAGAAATAACAAAGTATGAAAAGTCCCAAATACACCTGTCATATAACAATCTTCATCGGAATCTCCTCTTAAAATGATATCCAGTGAAGCGATAGCCACATAAAAATATTCCGTTTATTATTCGGAAACTAATAATGAGAGAATACTGAAACATTGCATTATTCTATTATTTAGTGCTGACAATATTTGGATATTAGTTTGACAAGATGATATAATTCTAAGTAATGCAAAATTCCTCTCGAAACTTTGACACTACCATTACACTGACTACAGAAATTAACTACCACCACCACCACCACCACCGATGTTAAACTGCATCTTTTTTCTTACGTAAGAAATTCAAACAATGAACGAAACATCGATTAGGGGGAAAGCAATTAGCTGACACGTTACATTCTCACGACCTTCTCCACCCTTCTTTAATAAATTATTCTTAAGAAACCTTATTCTGCTTTCTACTTCAGGTTAATCGAGATAGGCATTTCCAGACACGCTTTTATTGAATATTTCCTTGTGAATACAATGTGAATGGAAACATAATAGGTTTAAGCACTGGTAAAATCTTTAGAAGAGCTGGTCGCTATCTTTCGGTTTTGAAATGCCGCCTTCTTTGACTCAGGAGAAATAAAAGCGAATAACGACTTCCCATTTGAGAAAATATCTAGTAAAACTGAAACCAATGCAATGAATGTCTCACAAATGGTTTACTCCAGATAAAAAATTGCGTTTCATATAAATGGTGTGTTTTAATGAGAACTACATTTACTGTATAGTAAATTTCTGTCTATCTTTTACGATTTACCAGTTATAGAAAAGTCATCCAGAGCCCGCCTGCGTAGTGTGAGTGTCTGCCTCATACTCAACAGGTAGGGGATTTCCTTTATCCTGAAAAGACGAATATCGAGTAACTTTAAGCTCCGTGGACCCCGAGATCATTCGAGTAACATTTCACCAATTTCATTCATCGTCCAACCAGGTTAAATGATTCTAAAATGAAGAAGGCTTCAGAAGTTATTACCACAGAGCTAAATGCGATGAAAATATCCTAAACGAATGGTATACTCAAATTAATCAAAATCGTTAACTGTATAGTTTCATATAAAGGGTAGTTTCTTGAAAATTTTACTATTACATCCCTGAAAGATGCTGAACTAGGATACCAAGTTTGGTTTGGATTTAGGGGACCTGAAAATATATATTTCAGGCGAAATCGTGATATCGAATGTTTGGATGGCTACTTACTATGTATATAGTACGTGGTAGAGACGCAACAAAATGCGGCCTACACCGTAAGAGCATGCGGAAACTTTCGCTTTCAGATGAAAATATATAACTTATTTTTCACGGCAACACACCCTACTCCTCCTCACGGCTCATTGTTCAGAGTATAGTTTTGGTAATCATTACATACACCGCCGCGTTCTTCTTGTAGTTACTTAAGTATGTGTTCTATTTCAAATGTTTTAATATCAACAACGTGAACGCTCAATATACGAATGCTTCCGAACCTTAAAGCACATGGGAGACAGTTGGGGTATTATTTTTAAGAGGCCTCTATGCCCTCTTTGCCTTAAATTTATATTGGCAAACCTTTCACTTTTCAGCCCTAACTTGGCTTCCTGTTTCTGGAAGATGCGTTAAATATCTTGTCAGGCACAGTAATTAACACGGAGCATTGGTTAACACTCGCCTGACGCTAATGGCAAGTGAAGAAGCTTCGGTCGAGTAATTTTGAGACAAGATAGCTCAAAGTCTCCTATTCGGAAAGGCTAATGTTTTGTCCCCAGGGAATTAGTTGGTAGACCATCAATTTAACTTTATATAGGACCGACTTATACATTACGCTTTCAAGGTAAACTACTAATGGTTTAGGCACATTGGCGGCAGTTCAGAGACATTATGAGACAGCATTCTTTTTTATCATGCAGCAGTGATATTAATGAATAATTTTTAAGTGTCAAAACATGGAGTATACAAACACTTTACTACTTTCCTAAAGATGTCGCAAATAACTGTATTATACACTGCACTAGCCCAGTCTTGCACATTAAAGTATCCCAAATCAGTAAATCTGGTCAAAGTTACAGGTCAATAATTTTGTTCTGATTCTGGGAGGGTAACCTATAACGAAAACAAGCACATTCGTGTGCAAGAACTTTTGTACTTGGGCTCCAGCTGGTCTTTAAAATATTAAAGTGGTGGAAATTTAAGAACGCGATTAAAAATATCAACCAATACTATTATATGTATGATGTGGCTCAGGATACGCCTTTAGCATTGGCTTCCCTCTGGTCATGGCATACAATACCTGCTACGTGTGCATTTATTCCTGCTAGTGTGTATTTATTTCTTAAAACTTACAAAAATACATTCCTTTGTTACTTCGCGTTAATATTAATGCTGTGTGTGTGTGTGTGTGTGTGTGTGTGTGTGTGTGTGTGTGTGTGTGTGTGTACTTTTTTTTTTAAATAATGATTTCAGTTGGAATACCCCACAGCATTCAACTTTTATGATCAAAACGAGTAACCTGACTTGAGAAACAGTTCCCTATGGCGATTTATACTCTGAAATGGTTTCATTTACGTTGATTTTATTATTTATCCACTGAATATCCATTTGCTCCCTCATTTATATTACCGAACTCTGAGGATACGAAATTATTCTGGATAACAAAAAAATTCCCTAACCAGCAGGTAATCGAATCCGAGACCTCTGATTTAAGAAGCCAGAGCGCTGACCATTCGAGATGCAGTCGAGTAAATTTTAATGATTTGGAAAATATTTCTAAGTATATCTATACGAACAACACATTTAAAAATTAACACTAGCAGCAAAAGAGAGACAAAAATCTGATGTGTACCATTCACATGACTTTCTCCATATCCCTGCAACAAATAATTCTTAAAAAGCTTATAATTCTATTTGCTTTATGCTAATCAGATAAAAAAATTAGCAGAAAAAGTCTTATTTCTCGCATCCTTCTAAATAGAAGCGAAATAAGGGACAACCGTAGGTTAAAGTGATAGTCAAAAGCTGGTTGCTATGTCAATGAAGTTCCTTTGTTTATATGGATAGGAGTTGACAAGTTCCAGTATGAGAAAAGTATACGTTTTTCATAGCAGAAACCAAAAATAAGGAATGTCACAAAAACGACGAACTCCACGAAAAAAATGTATATAACATAAATTGTGTGTTTTAATGTGCTCTACATTTTTTGTGTAGTAAGTTTTTGTCCATCTCTTACGGTTTAGCAGTTATTCAAAATTTAGTAAAATTCATCCAGAATAAACTACTCTTTAGAGGCTATTCCCAGAAAATTCAAGATATACATTTTATTTGTCAGGTAAATATGTTTAATATCCGAAATTTTAATCAAAATCGTTAAAGCCATTTTTGAGAAAATCAAAATTTTCGAAAAAAGTTCCATGTAAAGGGTAGTTGGGGGTGGGGGGATTTTCTCAAAATCTTCGTGTCGCATCCCTGGAAGATACTAAACTTAAATACCAAGTTTGGTATTTTACCGACTTTTCGTTTTTGAGTTATCGTGTTCACACACACACACGGACCTTTTTGTGAAAGTGCTTTTTTTTTTTTTTTTTTTTTTTTTTTTTTTTTTTTTTTTTTTTTTTTTTTTTTTTGGATATTGGGGACCCCAAAACATATATTTCCGGTGAAATCTCGGTATCGAATTTTTGGTGGAGTGCAATACTTTCTCTATACACTATGTACATAGTGCGTATGGAGAAAGTAAAAAACAGCCACAGTTTGTTTCGAGCTATGATTACTGGACGAGATTTTAATATAAAATTCACCAAAATTGAAATTGCTTAATGCTATCACTGAAACACCTACAGCCGGCTTATCTAATACGGTATATTTGTTTTACATAGGTTCACTTACAAGCTCATTTTTTTTTTTGAAGAAGAAGAAATTCGTATTTACAAACATAATGTGTGTTTCTCTAGGTGCTGAAGTGAACAGAGGTTTATCAGCTGATACTTTACAACTTCATGACTATTACGAGCATTTGTTGAATTTCACAGAACAGAGAACTATCCATAGATAACAGAGCCTGCTAACAAACATATGACCTGAATTTTACATCTTGAGGTGCATGACGTCGGCTAAAGCTATCGACGCTGAGTGCATTACTAAATATTTAACATGCACCAAGTTAAGCTCACTCTGCTGCACTCCTCGCTCCCCAAACTTGACGTAATAAGAGTCTTTATGTTTTTAGTCTCCTGTAAAGAACAAACCTATTGCTCTAACGTAGCTTCAACGAATTCCTTCTAACAGTTTGACAGATATAAATATTGGGAACTAAGGCACCTGGCGTTCTACTTATGAATTACACATTTTCGTGCCAAAAAGAGGCAGTACACATTATTACTTCTGGACGGAAGATGGCAAGACCGTTCTGCTTCAGTTTTTATCCTGAAATCACATGTATTTATGTGGGTTTCTTAGGAGTGTAATATCCGTAAAAAAGGGTATTGTCATGAACTTAAAGAACCATTAGATCGGGTATGGCAAAAAGTATATCAGTGCCGCTCTTTGGCCGATCGCCGCCCTGATTTTTATTTGTTATGCCAAATGCTTGTTAGAATGATATATGTTTTATGTTTAAACGAGGAAGTTCATACTTTAACTAGTTAAGATGAACGAAAAGAACAGACAGAATTAGCTGATTGTTTCAGTGACCATAAAGGTCCTTTACAAGATAATTAAACTCTGCATTTATTTCTTTGACTGAAACTTCACAAAATACTGCTTTTATGAGGTGAAGTTGCCAGGAAATTGGCACTATTTTTTAGAATCTTAGTGGTTTGGCGCGATATTGGGTTACCCATACTAAAGTATGTGACAATACACCAAAGACGAGCAAACACTCGGACGTTGCATGTTTTGGCTCTTGGCTTGCTAAGCTGTACGTTATTGCCTAGTTTCCTGTCTACGTTTAATAAATAGATTAACCATGGTGTTCTGTCGTGTAGCTTACCTTCAAATTCCAGTAATCTCAGTCAAGTTAACACCCTTTTCAGAGAGTTTTTTGTCATTAGTTCTTGATATTCTGATTACAAGAATGTTACGAACAAAACGTGGTTTACCTAGCGTAAAAATCAGAAATCGTTAACTCATTTATTGTATTAACAAGAAACTACATTTTAGGTAAGAAAATAGATGAGGTTGAAGAGGAGAAAAAGGCGGGAGAAATGAAATAGAGGACGCAAACTCGCGCATATTGTTTGTTTCCCTTCTCTTTTCTTCTTTCTTACACTTTTTCCCTCTCTCCTGTTTCTTGCTCATGTTACAAGCGCGATCACCAACTTCTTCCCGGTTTAACAGTCTCCCCTCGGGCATTTCACTATTCACTGCGGGGCACTTGATCTATTGGGATTCGCTGTATTCAAGTCATGTTTCATTTCAGAGCCAAAATAAGTTATACCTTCTATAGTCAACCATTTACATCTTCTATCGTCATAACTGTAAATGTCTGCACGTCATCCGTTAACAAAGGCATTCTTCCCTCCATGATTACAATTCGGATCAGAGAATCGAACATTCAATTTAGCATGTATGCCATTGCTTTTAGAAACTTTCTGCATTTTAATCCCTATAAAACAGAAAAAATGCTGATATGCTACATTCACCTTTCTCTAGCTGTTTCATATACAAACTATTCTTACTAAAGATTATTATTTTATCCACCTCATGCTAATCTACATTTACATTAGTTGAAATCCTAGTGAGTAGAACGGAAATAACGGGATACATTAGGCTAAAGCTATATTAAAATCTCTTAAAAAGCTCATCGCTATGTGAAACAACTGAGGTTCGGTTCGCTTTGAATGGTGCCGTTTGAGAAAATATAGATAATTTAACGATCTACATGTTTGTGTAGTAAATGTTTGTCTATCTCTTATGGTTTAACCGTTGTTCAAAATTCTACAAACCTCATCCAGAACAAAGAGATCTTCATAGGCTATTCCCAGATAATTCAAGCAGCAGTAGTAGTAGTAGACGCAGAGTAGCGGTTTTAGGGCGCATCAACTGCTGCGGTCATTTGCGTCCATAAATAAAGCTGAAATAGAAACACATAAGACTAAAACTGCCTCATGAGGAGACGATCAGCATTCAGAGGAAACTAAAATAGCGTGAAAGAAAAACTCAGGCATAAAAATATTGCCCGCTTTCGCACAGGAATAAAATTAGCCGTGCAATGGCATCATCGTCATCGGATAAAATTGCGCAGAGACAGAGAAAATCGGGATTTACAGCCCGCCTGGGTAGCGTGGTGGTAGCATGTCTGCCTCACGTTCAAAAGGTCGTGAGTTCGAAACTCGCTTAGGGTGAGTTATTCGGGTAAAGTTTTTTTTTTCGGGGTTTTCCCTTATCCTGAGAAGATGAATGTCGAGTAACTTTAAGATCCATGGACCCCGAGATCATTTGAGCATTATATCATCAATTGCATTCATCGTCCGATATGACCATAATCAGGTTAAAGGACGTTAAACTAAAAAAAAAATCGGGATTTACTGCTACTAGCAATGCAATTGAGGCAATCGAGCAGGTGTTTCATGGTGATGGGGAGTGCACAAAAGGAACACATCGGTTGATCCTTATCTTGGAGATGTCTATGCGTCAAGTGAGAGTGACCAATGCGCAGACTGCAGGGTGTGCTTAATTTCGCTTATTTGTAAGAAGTTATGGACCAGTCCGATTGCCATCGGGGGTACAACCGATGCTGAACACAATGCTGCACATCCTGAGCCGACACCTTAGATTCATCAATATGGGCTTTCGCTAATGCTTGCTTTGCAGATCTATCGGCAGCTTCATTTCCTGATATGCCTACGTGACCTGGCACCCAACACAGAGCAACTGTATAACGGATTAGTAGCTGCACACGCTATACAAGCGGATGGGTAGAGTATCAAGCAGTTTTCGGGCACAAACGACTTCCGCGCTAGCAATTTCCCACCACGGCACGGGTGCCGGCCGACTACTGCCTCGGGAAGACTGGAACAGAAGAACAGACGGCTGAGAAAGCAATGTCAATAAAATGAGTAGTCATGTCGTTTATATTAGGAAAGCACCCGTCAGGAAGACGAAAGAACTGTTGAAACAAAGTGCAATCAGCTTTCGAAAAGCACCACATTGGAGGAGAGAGTCTAGGCAGAGATGATATTAAAAATAAAGAATTATGGGGAATAGGGTCACTGCCATAAGGTTCCTGGAGGGCGCTCCATTCAAAGCAAGCGAAACCGAGGGGCTGCAGAAAGCTATATCAAGAACTGAAAAAGAGCCAGAGGGGAGACAGAAGTGTATAGAATAACATGTATCCAGCAGAACCAAATTGTGCATGTCTAGTAACAGCTTAATCAATGTCCCGGTAGAACAGGCGCGATGAGAACCCCATACAGTGTTGGGCATTAAAATCTCCAACTGCCATACAAGGAGGGAGAACATACAGCTGATTACCAAGGTCAACATCAGGGATGTGTATAGAAAGCGATAGATACGTGTTGCATATTGTGAGGGTAGGTGGGAAAAGAATACTTCAACACCAACAGACTAAAGGGTGGTAGTAAGAGTAACTTGCCTAAAAAGGATGGAATTCTTCACCAACATAGCAACACCAGCATTGGGCTTGAAGGCCATCATTAAGGCTACTGCAATAGGTTGTGTATCCACGTAAACAGAGTGGTTGATGTTCCGAAAGATGCGCTTCCTGAAGACAGAAAATTCAAAATATACGTTTTATTTGTGATGTAAATAAATTTAATCTGCGGCATTTTAATCAAAACAATAGAGCCGTTTTTGAGAAAAAGAAAAGCTTAAAAAATATATATAAATAAAAATGACGATGTATGTATAGCGCAGTTTCTTGAAAATCATCTTATCGCATCCTTGGAAGATACTAAACCTAAATACCAAGTTTGGCATTTAACAGGCTTTTCGTTTTTGAGCTATGCTGTCCACAGATACACACACGCACCTGTTTCTAAAAATGTTCTTTTCGGTGACCTCAAAATATATTTCCGGTGAAATCTCGACATCGAATTTTTGGGTGGAATACAATACCTCTATACATACGTGCTAGAGAAAGTAAAAATCTATGCATCTTTTAAGTTGTTTTTATTCGAGTATAAATAGTGATATTTTCTAAATCGTACTTGCGACACTCCCCAAACATACGTAACACAAACAAACAGACGTTGAGGGTTCTCTCTTTTCCTTCGTTGCCTTCCTGTTAAATAAATACAAGTTACTCTAAGGCAGAAGTGACGGATTATTCATAATGCGTATTTATGCTTGTCTCCCTGAACGCACTAAGCACGTACTGGGGTTAGAGGCTTGCAGTTTGCTTCAAGGAGTCCAAACAAGCGAAACCTGCTGAATAACTAGCCGACTATGCGCTGAATAATACAAGGCAGGCAACATGGCGGAGAGGAAGAGTCACACATCAGGTTTAACTGCTCCGCTTCGGTGTCTCCCAAGATTAAACGTAAATGTGAGACTGGGCAAGTCCCTCCCGGCCTAACCAGGATTTATGGGATTTAAAGAATGTTCCATTTGTGTAAGGATATAAAATTTAGATTCGTCATAACATTTATTCAGATATGCAACTGTTTACAACTAACCTGAGATCACAAATACAGAAGGAACCATTACTCCACCGACAAACTTTCAGAGATTGAGTGAACACCTAAAAATTTAGCTGCTGCTTCGATGAAATCAAGTTCGCTATTATTATAATAATAATAATAATAATAATAATAATAATAATAATAATACGTATGTGGGAATACTAATGGCAGATCAGCAAAATCAGTTCTCGGGATATTTTGCCAAGAATTCGAAGATATTCTGACCATTTGTACACACGATTTACCAATGACATTGCCTGGACAACAGCGCGAAATAGAGAATGACATTTATCATTTCACTCTGAAGCTTTGATACCGCCTTGTCGCGACCAGGTTCGAAATCATGGTTCATTTTTCATCCCATGTTTCACCAGTGCAGTCACGGCAATGAAAAGGAGATGCACGCTTTCCTTTAATCAACAATTTTTAATTTTCTAAGAAATTAAAAATCATAGGTTGTTTTTCTTAAGATTAGTTCACGAAAAACAAATTATATAAACTATAATTATTAATTTTATATATATATATATATATATATTTCAAATATTAATTTATATTTATTATTCGTGTGAGCGTTGAAATTTGTTCGAACCTTACACTGCTGAAGTCAGAAATAGGTATTGCCCCAATCTGCCGTTTTATTCAGCATTCACGTCATGCTAAACCTACATGGGGTTTTCGGGGAGCTTCCAGAATATATCTGGGGTTAATTCAAAATACAAACTGTGGAAAAAAAGAAAAAAAAAATCAAATTTATCGGAAATCAACTATCCACATTACTACCAGATGTTGGGCAAGACTTTGTAAACGTATTAAGCAAGCAGGAATAGTTATCATTCTGGCAAAGGAACTTCAGAGTTTCCAAGGCCGTCATTTCGAATGCAGTTTTACTCAGAAGAGAGAAGTTTTACTTTTGCTTCTTCGTTAACTTCAGTTCTACGCCCTCCAGGTTCTTCTAAGCGAGTCATAAAATGTAGATTTATCTCCGAGCTTCTGCCTCCTATATAACGTTAATAAAACTTGACGTACTTGTATAACTTTTTGATAGTCTGGGCAGATGGCTCGCTGCTTAGGTATACATTGCAGTAACTTTCAAGTGCCCTCCAGCGGAACTGATCTGTTCAAATTATTTTTTATAGAATATATTTCGCTAACGTTTCTTTTTCACGATTAGGGGTAGATTATGCTGCTATGAGGGGCATAGTCAAATGTTTTGTGTAGCTTAACGTCCTTTAACCTGTTGATGAAATGATGCTCAAATGATCTCGGGGTCCATGGAGCTCAAAGTTACTCGGCATTCGTCTTTTTCTCACCTTATCCGGGTAACTCACTCTAAGCGAGATTCGAACTCGCAACCTGTTGAACATGAGGCAGACACGCTACCACCATACTACCCAGGTGGGCTAAACTCATTTTGTTTCATGTTGCTACATTACATTTTAAATATTATTTTGATGCATACCTACACGGAAAATATAGTTTCGACTGCTTTTTCATCTATTAAGTTTTGAATATTACCCCGTGACTACCTCACTTTTTACAGGCTAAATCCCCGCTTTACAATCTAGTCAAAATACTATACGTCAGCAACTTTCTTTTGGTAGTTAAAATGCATAGTTCTAATAAACACAAATCATACAATTCTCAGACGTTACTTAATGCCTCTTTTAGGAAGTGATGTTTTATAACGTCCACCTTGAATAGCAAGCGTTTTGTATTAAAGTGGTCCCAGTGACATCTCCGTGGAACAGCGTAGTTAACAGGATAAAAGCTTTTGTCCGTGAGCTCATGATGTTAGGTGTAATGTAACAAGGTCCATAATGTACCCTCCTTTGTACGTGTTAGGATAATGACCACCACGCAGTGCTGCTACCTCTAGCTTAATATTCGTCTCCATGACCTTACTCATCAGACATCGTTTTAGAATGAACTTAAAGGGGAAGAGTCACCATTGCATATTTAACACCGCCCTCACCTTTCACGACAGGTGACAGCTTGCGTTTATAGAATTGTATATAATTTCAGACATTAGATTCGACCTCACAACTTATGAATTTCGCTTTCAGTCTTCAAAGAATTATTGCATACTATAGAGCACATAACAGACCAGTGGTTGTAGTATCATGTAAGAAAGAAGTCTATTAAACGCTGATCCAGCACTCACATCTTTAATCCTCTATTTTCTAGCTCACCTATCTAAATCATAAACAATTAACCATTTTATAAAGACTTTGCACCTTCAGTGCACCAAAATCAATATAAATGTTGTCTTCTCTCAGCCTGTAACTAAGCGCTGAGTACATTAATTTGTAGTCCGCATGGGTAGTGTGGGAGTAGCATGTCAACAGGTCGCGAGTTCGAATCTCGATTAGGGCGAGTTACTCGGATAAGGTTTTTTTCCGGGGTTCTCGCTTATCCTGAGAAGACGAATGTCGAGTAACTTAAAGCTTCATGGACCCCGAGATCATTTGTGCATCATGTCACCTATTTAATTCATCGTCCGATATGACCACCCAGGTAAACAAAATTGCAGCTTCTTTTAGCTTCTTTTCATTCGTCACATTCTTACAGTGAAGCTTAACAAAAAGTCTGACTGATTACACTAGCATGATTGTTTCTACCTCTATCAGAAACCTGTGAATATACGAATTACTGTATTACTTCTCTACTGCGTATCGTAGCACTATATTCCATCCAAAACTTCGATTTCTATCTATATTTCACCGAAATTATGTTTTGAGACTCCCTTAATCAATAAATAATAAACAAAAATAATAAGCGTGCTAGCGTATGTGTATATGTGTGAACGGCATAATTCAAGGACGAATAGGTGATTAAATACTAAGCTTGGTATTTAAATTATTCAGCAGCTTTCAAGCACGAACATTTCTAAGAAAATTCCCCCACGCCAAACTACTCTTCACATGCAAAACACTCGAAAATATTTTCTCAACAACATAGGTTTAAGATATTTTCATTGGTGTTCTTTATTCGGAATGGTTTTTGCATAATTCGTAAACTGTAAAAAACCTTACTGAACACAACGAAAGAACGACAACAAAATGTAAATCTCGTTAAAGCACGCAATCTATATTAAATACTTTGTTGTATGGATTAAACGTTTTTCGAGATATTCCTTGTAATTGTTTGAATTTAGAAGTACTTATATGTTTGCGAAATGGGAGGTCATTATTCGTTTTTATTTCATTCTTTCACTCTTAGCTATGCAAAGAGAACGAAATGCCAAAGCTATGTCGCTCACCCGATCAAGATTTGTCTGTTTTTAAAGCCTACTGTACTGCTCTAACCAAGTTTTACCCACAAGAAAGCATTAGGGTAATTTCTGTAAATTATATTTCGATTAACGTCACGTAAATAGAAGAATAATCTAAGAAGAAGAATAGAAGAACAATAAATTTGCACAAGAGTAGAGAAAGTCTTTGAATGAATATATCAGCATTGATATACAAGAGAATAACGATAGACATATGTATAAAGCCATACTGCGGATTTTTAGGTCAAAATGACAAAATGTTCAACTTTTGAAATGCACAATATAAATATACCATAGACAATTCCCATACTCAGCAATTCACACAGTATTACCAAATCGCTTTCATACTATGTAAATATCAGAATGAACTTGTTTGGTTGTTAATTACAGGATTGAATTCACCTGATACGAAAGTAAAATAGCTGGAAAATGAATTATAATACTAGAAAAAAAAAAAAAAAACGTGCACACTTGGTAAATTCAATCCATAACGAGCGCTATATCTAAAAACAAGCATTAACTTGTCAATTGCAGTTAATTCTTCCAACGGCAATTCTCAACTTCCACCGACTGTCGTAGTACCAAAAACTACATTTGACTGACACAGGGCAACGTCTGGTAATGCACGATTCCCTTCTTATATCTCGGCTTTAAAACTATACTCTTTCCACGACTCCTAAGAAACAGGTGTCAATCGACTGTACTTTTGAGACCTCCTGAATTCAAAAAAGTATTTTTACAAAAATGTCCTGTGTGTCTCTAGCCATCATAACTCAAAAAGGAAGTATTTTAATACCAAATTTGATATTTAAGTAAAGCAACTTCCAAGGATGGTAAACGAGATATTCAGGAAACCCGCCCCCCCTACCAACTGAACTACCTTTACATGGAACATCTTACGAAAATTTTGACACACTCACAAACGTCAACATTTTTTTTTTAAATACCATGTTTAAGATATTTTCATGATAAATAAAATATATATCTTGAAATTTCCAGGAATATCCTCAGTAGACTTCTACATTCTAGATGAATTTTGTATAATTAATAAACAGCGAGAAATACACAAAAACTTTCCTACACACAAAGTGTGGTTCTTATTAAGGTACACAGTTTATGTCAAATACTTTGTTTCAGGAGTTTACCTTTACGGAGATATTCCTTATTGTTGGTTTCAATTTTAAAATAGTTACCTATACTATTCTCAAACAGGAAGTCGTCCGTTTTTCTTTTGTTTTACTCCTGGTTATGCAAAGAAGCGAATTTATATAACAATCGCATAGCGACACCATTTGAAACGGCTGGCCTCGTAGCTCAGTCGATAGAACACCTGCCGGCTGTGCGAGGATTTCCGGGTTTGAATCTAGGTTGGGGGTGGGGGAATTATCCTCCAGTCAAAAATATTTTCTATCCTTCCAACAGTCTGGAAGTATAAGAGGGAGAGAGAGAGAGAGAGAGAGTGTGTGTGTGTGTGTGTATGTGTGTGTGTGTTTCCTAATGAATAAAAATAAGGTAACACAGAAACCCAATAACAACGTACACGAGTTAACACCATTGCCAATAAGCAAAATGTTTAAGGAAATGCCGCCGATTTTACTTTCTCTACACGTACTATGTACATAGTGTTGTATAGAGAAGGTACCGTATTGCACCCAAAAATTCGACACCGAAATTTCACCGGAAATACATGTTTTGTGTCCCCCTGAATAAAAAAAAACATTTTTCAGAAAAAGGTCGTGTGAGTGTGTGCGTGTGTGTGTCTGTGGACAGCATAGCTCAAAAACGAGCTTGGTAATTAAGATGGGTATCGTCCAAGGATGCGACACGAAGATTTTCAAGAAAATCACCCCACCCCCAACTACCCTTTACATGGAACTTTTTTTCGAAAATTTTGATTTTCTTAAAAATGGCTCTAACGATTTTGATTAAAATATCGTATATTAAAGATATTTACTTGACAAATAAAATGTATGTATATATATATTGAATTTTCTGGTATTAGCATCTGAAGATTACTTTATTCTGAATCAATTTTACGGAATTTTGCATAACTGCTAAACCGTAAAAGATGGACAAAAACTTACCACACAAAACATGTAGAGTACTTTATAGATATTCCTTGTTTTTGCTTTCAGCTTGGAAAAACTTATATTTTCTCATACAGGGAAATTTCAACGCATATCCAGACAAACGAAGGAACTTCAGTCACATAGCAACCAGCTTTTGACTATCACTTTAACCTAGGGTACTCCCTTATTTCGCTTCTGCTTACAAGGAAGCAAGTAATAAGACTATTTCTGCTAGTTTTTTCTCGATTAGCATGACGTAAATAGAAGCATAAGCTTTTTAACAATAATTTGTTGCAGAGAGGTAGAGAAAGTCATGTGTATGGATAATATCAGATTTTTCGTTTTTGAGTTATGCTTTTCACAGACACAACACATATCATTTTCTTATACTTTTTATATTTTCACGAGTCCTTAAAAGATATATTTACGGTAAAATATCGGTATGGAAATTAGGCAGGAATACAATAACTTCTCTACCTACCTTATATGTACGTAGCGGACAAAGTAGTAATTCTAAGATTCAATAAATTGACGTGTTCCATTCACAAGCGCATTCTTCTGTCTGATTTATGCTAACTGAGATAAACATTAGTTAAGTGGAAGGAAAGTAAGGGAGTACACTAGGCTTAATCAACAGTCCAATGTTTTAAAATGTGATTGCTATGTGATGTAAATCCGTTTCTTTGCATGGCCAGGAATTAACAAGTTCTTTTATGAGAAAAAAAACTTTCGTATTTTAAAACTGACACAAATAACAAAGAATAACTCGAAAACGGTACAATCCACGAAAAAAATGCACATGCTATACAGTGTGTGTGTTTTAAGAAGATCTAATTTTTTTGTGTATAAGTTACATCACGACAAAAATGTACTTGGCATATGTTGTATGTTTTAAGGAGATCTACACTTTTTTCTATCTCTTACGTTTCCCAGTAGTGCAAAATTTTGCAATACTTATCCAGAATAAAGAGGTCTTCAGAGGCTATTCACAGAAAATTCCAAAATATACATTTTATTTGACACCTCTTAAATAATAGAGGTTCAAATCAAAATCGTTAGAGCCATTTTTGAGAAAAATCAAAACTAAGAAAAAAAATCCCTGTAAAGGATGTTTTGAGTGGAGGTATTTTTTTATCTATCTTATCTTCGTGTCCCACTCAGGTTTGATATTTAAGGGTCTTTTAGTTTTTGAGCTATGTTGTCCACAGAATCACACCCGGACTTTTTTTCTAAAACTTTTTTTTTTGGCCTCAGGGTACCTCAAAACATATATATGAATTGAAATCGACGTCGAATTTCTGGGTGCAATACAATCAATACCTTCTCTATACACTATAAACATAGTGCGTATAGAGAAAGTCAGAACATGTAAAAGCAAAAGGATGCAAAGCACATGAAAACACTGCTTATTATGCGGTACTAAACTTTCTCCTCTCCTTCCTTTCTAGCGCCCTGTGATATAAAAAGTAACGCTGGAGAGAACGAGCAATGTTATGCGGGTAATCGCCATTTACAGTGGCAGGCGTAATTTTCAAAGAATTCTGCTTTAATTTAGTTGTAAGAGAACTTTTAATTTAGTTGTAAGAGAACTAAAACTTCTAAGCGTAAATGAACTTATTCATGCTGTAGTAATGTTAATTAAATCAATATAAAAAGAATATTTAAAGTAGCATGAAAGCAGAGTTTTTGCAGACTTTAAACACACAATTGAAATGAAACGCGAGAAGATTTGGAGATTAGAAAGTTTAATTTCTCAGAGAATGCCCAACAAAGAAAGAGCAAACTGTTACAAAGAATTGGTCCAATGCTTTGCAATTCTCAAAACAATGTTTTACAGCGCTCTCTTAAGAGCGTGGAAATACACAAATGGAAAGCAAAGAATAAATTAAGTGTTAAATTAAAACCGAATGAGTAGAAGACATCAAATGCAAAAGAGAGATTCCTTAATTTAAGGTTCTTCAGAGGCAGTGCTTCTTTATGCCTTCAAATGCTCTCTCAAACAGTTTCTCAATAAATAATCAGAGCTGGAAAGTTCAATCAATGAAGCATTCAATGCCATTAGTAAGTGTGATCAGACACTAAAGAATTCAATATAATGGCCGGGAGTCGAATCACAAATTTCCTCATTTTCGTGTCAATGGATTACTACTGAGCTCCGTGCTGAGACGCCCGAACGTGAATCTAGTATTTTGATAAAATTGTAAGTAGAAGAAACGTAGAAACGACTATATGCAGGCATGCTGAAATCGAAAGCAAATTACTTATAACCTTTGCAGGCCTTTGAAACTGCGACGGTTAAAAAGGTGATGATTATTCTACAGGCTCTTAGTACAATCCTCACGGATGTGAGAAATCATTTGATTGATGAAAAAAATACAATCTGTTGAATTTGTAACAACGCTCCTTATAGCTTAGGCGGTATCAGTTTTGCCTTACGTAGGTAAATAGATTCATATTATTTGCAGAAGTTGTGGAACTGAGTTGCATTTCTTCCATAGAAAATACGTACCTACAAGAATTCGAAGTATCAGAAATGGAATCTATAATTTAGAGGGGATGGCAAAACTCAAGTTATTTCACAAATAAAGATAAACCACACAGAAACACCTAAGAGTATTATTTTCCTATTCTTATTTTTATAATTTAGATGTGAATGATTTAATAGTTCCAGGGGACTAAATGAATAACTTTCTCATGTCTGTAGGATAATTCCTTACGCTTAGAATATAGTGATCAGAATTTTAAGTCAGTGCTTTGAGCCCGAATTCCATAATACGATAGTGTGGAGTAAAACACTGATCCACCATTCAAGAGGCTAATGGTCATGGTATCGTGTCCATAAATAAAAAAGAAGAAACGAAATTGAGGTACCTTAAGCTTCAATAATTTTTAATAACTTTCAGCAGATACGCAGAACTACAAGATGATAACCTATATCAAAAGCCAAATACATAATCACGCAAAGTTGAAAGGTGGATCATTCAAACACTTGCTAATTCATTTCATTTAGTAGGTCGAGAGTCTGTGAAAATGTGAATGATCTTGTCTGTCTTTCTCTCATTTTTGGACGTTCGTCACCATCGGTTCTTGTTTTATTTAGTCTGTTAATACTCTTTAGCCAACAATAATTATAATCTATATATAAATCCAAGTTTGAATTTAAGGAATATAACTTCCAAAATATGTAATCACATTTATTTACATAGATGCGTTTTCGTTCAAAGTTAAGCGTTTTTTCTCTATAATACTCAATTTGGAATACTGTTTAAAACAACGCACGTCTCTTATGGCCTTTGCAGAGAGAGTGTTAGAAGAGGAAATAAGGAATAGAATTATATATTGAAAGTTCATAATATAGTAAATTAGGTAAACTAATTGTGTCAAAGGTTTCAGAGCATCAGAAGTCAATAAAACCACACATAACACGATCAAGGCCGACTCATATTCATGACACCGTCTGAATTCCGAGCTTCAACATGTGACTATCGATTGCAGGGTAAATATTGGATACCTATGCACAGCGGCTGTTAACTTCGGTACAGGATGGGGATTGCGGGAAGGGTCCACGTGTTCCTGCCCGCCACAATTTATGTGTTCTCCGATAAGTGGCAAGGACCGTCACACTCCCGAGAGACTGACAAACCCGCCAATAATGTAGGCACTGCATCAATGACAACTAGTTCTCAAGGAAACGGTTTGTTATTTAACGCGATGCTGTAGTCACCATGCAGCATGATTTCATTTACATCATACTGTCAGCAAAAAGCTTTAAAACTTCAACAAGTAGAGTGATGACAGTGAAAACCCTGCAAGAAAAGATCCTTCTGATAAGCTGGGAGGAGGGGGCGGCAGCATCGTTTATTTTGAAAATAAACACTAGTAGAAAATCTACCCTTCGTTTCAATGACTTCGAGAAACACAAGTTCTCTGCCTGACCAAGAAAACACAACATTACGATAAACAATCACTGAATTTTTATTCTGGGTGTCCAACATAGCCAGCTTGTAAATCAAAAGAAGATTTAATTACAATCAATTAATTAATTTGATAAATCCATGCCATTGCCTCTCAGGGTCGCCGCGTTGCAGCAATTAGTTGTGATCCCGAAAAGCATACTGTTTTTATTTTTACATTTATTTAGCCTCTTTTAACATCTAAGGACATATCGGGGGCTTTGCACTCGTCAGTAGGTTCTTTACGTTGGCTTTAGATCGTTTTTATTTTCCTCAAACACACACACACACACACACACACACACACACACCACCCATATTCACTCTCACATACATATTTCCAGACTCTGTGGAGATTATGGAAAAATTCTGGTCCAAGAAACATTCCCCACCCCAGCCGGGAATCGAACCGGGACCTCCGAATGAGGAGTCAGCAGGCTGACCACTCAACCAAGTAGGCTGTCAAATCATACTCTTTTATGATTTACTTTAATGAGAAAATATGTATTTCTCGTCAGAAACTCCACACCAGCATTTGGAAATAAAAGAATAGT
This sequence comes from Hymenopus coronatus, assembly GCA_030762935.1. NCBI lineage: Eukaryota > Metazoa > Arthropoda > Insecta > Mantodea > Hymenopodidae > Hymenopus > Hymenopus coronatus. Next base: position 149,470,194 of record CM060882.1, on the reverse strand, counting down.
TCCAACTGCCCCATATTGCTAGCTGTAAAGGAACGATGTAAATAAAACCAAAAAGGGTTTAAATATGCATTTACTTTATTTAATATAAATACGTGATATGCTATAGCCATACGATTTTCTTTAGGCACTATGTTTTAATATTTATTTTTTCCCTACTTCTTGTTCATCCCCCCCCCCAGTTATTTCGCAATATGTTATGCTGTGGCTACATGTTCTGCACGATAAGTAGGCTTGACCGTCAATTTTGAATACTCAAAATACTTGTATTTATGAGTAAAAAAAAGAATCGACATAACATTTCAAAGTCAGATTAAAAGAGTGACAAATGTCAGTTTTAACAATCCAAAACTTCAACTAAAGAATTTCTTAATGACTTTGGCTAAAAGGAGAAAGTGAAACCAGAAATTGGATATCGAGATTTCACCGGAAATGTTTAGAGGTCCCCCCGAGTCCGAAAAAAAAAATAGTTTTTAGATAAAGGTCCGCGTATGTCTATGGACAGTATAGGTAACTCAAAAATCAAAATGCCGTTAAATACCAAACTTGATATTTATGTTTACTATCTTCTAAGGATGCGACACGAAGATTTTCAAGAAAACCTTACCACGAACTACCCTTTCCATGGAAATTTTCTTAAACATTTTGTTTTTCTCAAAAATGGCTAACGACTTTGGTTAAAATATCACACAAAGATATTTACACAACAAATAAAAAGTATATTTTGAACTGTCCGGGAATAGCATCTGAAGACCTCTTCCTTCTGGACGAGTTTCGCAGAATTTTGCATAATAAATGAACAGTATGAGATAGACAAAAACTTACCGCACAAAACATGTAGATCTCCTAAAAACACATAATGTACGTCATATACGTTTTTCTTGTAGAGTTAATCGTTTTCGAGATATTTCTAATTATCAGTTTCAATTTTAAACTAGGTACTTAACTTTTGTTAAACGGGACATGCAAAGCGAACCGAAACTCAATTATTTCACATAGCGACCAGCTTTTAAAAGATTTGACTAACAGTTTAGCCTAATATATTTGCTTATTTCCCTTCTATTTAAAAGAAACATGTAATAAGACCAATTCACCTATTATTTATCTTGATTAGCATTATGTAAACAAAAGAATAAAGTTTTATATTAATAGTTTGTATATGGAACAGCTAAGCAAGTTATGTGAATAGAACACAATTGAAAGTTTGGTTGGAACATTCAAATTGCTCTCCGAGGACAATATGGACGTGCCTCTATGTTCTTGTTTGGCTCTTGGAGACTTTTTGTTGTGATGACGCAAATGCTAGCATGTGGTGAACTTGTTTTCCCAAGAGTATGTAGCAGACGTCGCTAATTTGTTGCAATTAACGGACGTTTGTGCAAGTACTACTTACCACTTACCCTCATGTGTCTACGGGGTGTAAAACGCTGTTAAGGCGCGTTCGAGCAACGTGAAAGTACTTCTCATTCCTTTAAAATCTACAAGGAGCTAAAAGATCACTTTCATTTTCTATAAACACTTTTAATTAATATTGCCTCAAATCGTTGAAACTATAACAGTATCCAACACATTCAATTAAACTCCACTTTAATTCCTAATGTTACGGTTTCTATATCCCCTCAAAAACATTTCCTAAGCTAATTAAATAAACTCAGAAGTCCAGATTTTCACAATAAAAATAAAATAAACAAAGAATACATTGTTATTTTCCCCGTTAATTCGAGATTATAAAAACTGTAACCAGGGTACCCGTTTTCTGATACACATATGTGAATTATGTCACAAGTTCTACTACTATTATTTCGGTATATCATTATTTCAAATAATGCTGTAACTATGTAGGTCAACCCTTTGTTTCATTTTTATGATGTATTCGTTAATTGGTAAATGACGAAAAGCTTCGAAAACTCAAAAGTTAGCAGCTATGTTTGGGTATTATTAATATAAATTTCGAACGAACAAAGAAAAACAATGGATTTTTCAAACGACTTGTCTCCCAACTTGAAGCGTAAACTAGGTAGCGTTTAACTCCTCTTTTGCAGTTATAACTTTCCGGAAGTTTAAACGTCTGATTAGCATTGCATTCAGGATATTTAAATCCGGATTAGATTTTTTCGATCTATGGAATATATCGTAGAGGATGGCCGTACTATAAGTTAAGTGAGCGAGCGTTTCGTTCCGGTAATCGGCAACACATAGATCTGCTATCTTGCATTGTCGCTCTCTTTTGAAGAGGTTTAATACGACCTCTGGTGGATTTGTTACACTCACCAGCTATTCGTCAGAAGTAAACTGTGTTTTCAGATTACCATTCCCCTTGTTGGGACGCATGTGTAAGCAGGAGTGAATCGGCTAATACCTGTGCTGAAGTCGACTTTTGTTATCCAGCCCGAAGATTAAAAGTCTAGTCATTGCACACTTTTCGAAGCAATTCATAATTATTGTGTGTTGCCGTAAATCCATAGAATCCATTTCTTATTATATTAAGACAAGCCTTTATTTCATTCACTTTGTTATTTTCAACATCTTGCATATAGTCAACATGTATTTTTAAACAACCCCTCTCTCTCTCTCTCTCTCTCTCTCTCTCTCTCTCTCTCTCTCTCTCTCTCTCTCTCTCTCTCTCTCTCTCTCTAAGAAAGACGCAAAGAACTGCTAACTGTGCATTCTCGTGGCATTTACTAAAACCGCCCAGTAGATGCTTTAATTTGTTTACACCATTTACACCAGCCGTAAAAATTTGAGTGACCATTAACTGTATAGAAGGTACGATTATCCCCCGCCACACATTCTATTAAACGGCAGAAGCCATTAACTGTGTCCTCAAAACAACAAAACGTTTGGCTCAGTCTAAAGAATACGGACGCCAAAGACGCACAATAACTCAACAAATGGTAAATGCACATAACGAAGGGAAAGACGAGTGTCTGTGAAAATAAAATTTGAGGCACCAGCCAACAAAGCAGCAAAATAAACTGACAGACTATCAAGATATAAGATAAACAGCATAAGCATGTAAGAACAGCAAATAGATGTGTTCTCAAGCAAAAAATTAAGGCGTTAATACCGGCTAGGCTGGTTCCTGTAAAGTGTATCCTATTAATTATCATGCTATATCAGTTGAAATGACATATTCCTTGCGATCTCGTGAGTGACAGTTATGTATGTCAACAAAGTTCAAAGCCACAATTAAACAGGAAGAAGGTATGATAGGAAGCAAGTACTCTTTAATGGTAAATAGCTCGTAAGCAGAGTCGTATTTATATGCAAAATGCGTTTTTTTTCTTTCTTTTTTCTTCTTTTTTATATATTAAAAAATGACATACTTTGTTGCCACACTTTGACAAACAATACGAGCAGTTTTGATTGTTCATACGAGCAGTGTATAGGGCAGAAGTTGAGATAGACTCAATGGCTTAGCCGAGATTTGCAAACGGATCTACCGGTATCCATCCGGTTGCTCTCATTGCGCTACCATGGCAACATACCGGCATGTCATTAAATTGCAAATAACTGCGTCACAGTATGTTGAAATCTGCTGATAAATTAATAAAACCGTAAGTTACATTGAGCTCTGTTTAAATATTTTATGTAAAATAACAATCTAATGTATATCGTTTTGAAATTGACCTTAATACAACTGATTTCTATTCGTCATACCGCATCCTGGCTCACCAATTCGCATGAACCCTTATTCAAAATTCAACTCATGCTCTCACGAAGTCTCCATTAATAAGCAATGTAAAATGCTTTCTGCTTCCTTCTTTTATCGCTACAATCCTCTTAAAGCATTTCTGTCAATTTTGCACAGGGTCATCTGCAGCAATAAAGATAGAAGCAAGCCAAAAGTATTTGTTAAATAGTGGAAGGTTGTTCCAATATTAAAAGTAAGGCACTTGTATGAAAAGTCTTCCTTTATCATCAGTTTAACTACGATTTTCGACAGGTGCCTGAGATTAAGCAATCAAAACAGCATGTGATGTAGGTACTTACATCGCTTAATTACTATTCCGATAAATAACTGACCAAGCGACTACATGAATCTAAGTTCTCTGCTAGCACCTGAACAAGAAAGAAAAAAAAAAAAAAAAGAGATAAAGAGGAAACAGGAAAAGTTTATCTCCGAAACGCATACAGCAATAAGGAAGAGGTAAAACGAGAAAAGTTCCAAAACAGACGCAACCTCGCCAGGAGAAAATTACATCTGGGATAAATATTCTAAAAATATGTAGACTGACCTCACGAATGAGAGGTCATACTTCTAAGTCCATTCCCATTCAACATCATACAAGTGGCAGCTGAAAAGCGTGCCCTTTTTACAATAATGAGGAACAACCAACTAACTTTATCTAGGGCATCCAGTTTCATTTAAAGCTTGGCGTCCTGATCAATACAGGAAAAATGCAGGCAGGGCCGTTTCATTAAGATTCTTCCTGAAGTAGCATCTTTCTTTTTTAGAGACCCATTGTTCCTCTCCTATCTTGCTAACTGCCTCTTACTCAATATTTATAAGAGGTGGGAAGGCATTTTACTATCCTTTTTCCATGTATACACTGCCATTAAGTTTGAGATTATTTCTGAAATTGTTTTCTCTTATTTTCACGATTATTGCTGATACTACGTGGGGGCGAGATTATTAATATCTAGTGATTTTCCCCTAGAAGTGCCTTTTATTGTAATATCCTACTCTTAATAATTTCTAGTACCTAAGGTAAGAACAAGAACAAAAGTACTGCCCATTCTTGCTTCTTAACCCAGAAAGATCGGGTTCAATTTCTGAATTTGATGTGGGAAAGTTTCTCTTTAAATCACAATCTTTACCGGTCCTCCACTGGGTCCAAAAATGTCTGTGGAAATAAATGTGTTATGTAAAAATAAATAAAATTACAATTAAAGAGCAACTACAGTGGAGCGAAACATAAATCAAATTAGTTGCTTAGTTCCCTAAATGATCAATCAAGCTAAATGGGGCTATAATAAGCGGCTTTAAGTGTCTAAAGTGCGATAACTACTTCTTAGTACTCGTAGATTAGCTGGCACTTAGAAGAACTGTGGGACGAAATTCCGGAACACCGGCGATGCTTATATGATCCTGGCATTGACAGCATTGTTAACATATATTTTAAACATGTTCGCAACAGTAGCACCACCACCACATGTTTTGGACCAAACAGATTACAGACGTTTTTCCTAAGAGTGGCAAAAAGTAATGAAAGCATTACTTTGAAATTCTAACGAAAAGAATATGATAATATAATAACCTGATTTTGAGTATTTTTCTTTTAAATTAGACGTGTGTATTGAATTAGTTTTCAACCGGTTATTCTTGCAGTTTTCGAAAGCCGCCCTGCTAGTTTTCTTGTAGCAGGTGAGACGTTAACAACATTGGCTAATATTATTACTATGGTGCTGCTTTCAGGTTCTTTATTAGATACTTGCTTTTTATGCCAGTTCATCAACTTTCAATCATTCTGTTTATAATTTTACTTGACAAGAGCAGACTGTACTTGTGCAATAGGCTTCTCATTTTTGTGTGCTTCGAATTAGACACTGTTCATTAATTTGCTATGTTAGTACAGTATAATGTATTTATTTATATATGCTAAATATACTATTCTTATTCGTCAGCCTATAATTCTACAACTAGCTTCTCTAATTCCTTTTTGCGAATTCAATACACACATACACACATAACATGGAATTACACAACTTCTGCCATTTTATGGCACGGCGTGTCTAAAATTCTCTACTACATATGGCCAGAGTAGAAGACTACCATTGTATTTGTTTGCCTCTACCTTGTTATAACCACTAAATTACTCTAATGGTTAACACATGATTGTAGTATTGCAGACTTATGTTTTTCTCTTCCTCAAATTATACCGCCTTTTCGAGACACTTTAATTACCCAGGTGAGGAAACTTAACTCTTAACAATCGATCACACGTACACATTTGGGCATTATAGGGAATCCGAATAAAATAATCCAGTCCTTACTTAATTTGGCAAAACATTTCAACGCATTTTAAAATTACTTTAATTGTTGCGTATTTCTTTCACCCTTTTTTGTTCATTTAGCACTTGAATATTCACCAAAACCAAGCGGACAAATATATATTGTAATAAAACGTTCCTTTTCATATGTTCCTAAAGACATTCAATTATAGTACCATACCGTTTATTAGAGGTGTAGGATTTTGACTAAGTTTTTTTCACTTTAGTTTATTTCAGTACTTTCAAAAGAAACAAAGGTTTTTAACAATCTATATTAAATTTTGTAATGTCAGATTCCTTTCTATGCTGGCATAAGGAATACAGAGATACATTAGTGAATTATGAAAGTTTATTTCTTCGAATACAAGTAATTTTTCATTTATAGCTTTTAAAGAAAAAAATAATTTCGCATTTAAGACAATGAGGTGTTGGAGCTCAACAATAAACGAATATGTGGATGTATTGTATTTAAATTAACAACTTTAAGTATTTAAGTTTCAAGAAATGTAATGCTATATGCCTATGAATCAGCGTTTAGGTCAAGGAAGGGTAATTTGTGGGAAACTGAAGAAAAAAAATATTTTAGAGGAAAATCGCTTGGCCAAACATAATTCTGGTAGTTTAAGCTCATATGAGGTTAAGTTTAACAGTATTTGAAGGTTCGAGGTCCTCTCAGGGTATGCGCCAGTGCACTGCACGAAGTACAAAAGACGAATTCGCTAGATTGGCCGGAGTACATACCCCACTACTGGATTTTGAACAATAGTTCGGTCTCTCTTTTCTACGCTTGTCTTGGACTGTCTCCGTCTTCTTCACTCTTTATTCCTCAGTGCAAAACGTCCGAGCCAAACCGAGACGGAAGCGATGTACGGTGCACAGCACCTCTGCACTTCGGTTTCCACGGGTGCGATTTTACACGTTTGCTTCGTTTGTTTGCTCATTATTTACTCACAAACTACCCTCTTTATGATTCCACCGGTTTCGAAAGAACCAATAGCTTCTTTAACTGAAAACTATCCATCTTTAATATTATTTCTAGTTTCTATTCTATGATTTGATAAACAGTGAACATCCATCAATGCAACTAAGCCTTTTTTAGATAGTGCCCATTTGAAACAAATCGAGATCTGTTATTAGAAAAGTAATACATTTGACGCCCTTTTAAAACGAATGAGGCTTCTCACTATGTGGGTTCTAAAACACGGGAACGAACAAAGTAATAAAACAGGGAACTTTATGCCCCTTTAAAAATAGCGAATCCTATACGAGTATATAGAAATTCTTATATAGACGATATCTATTAAAATTAAATAGACTGAAGTCCTTCCTACGCGAAGCGACTAAGGCAGGTGCAGGTTCATTCTTTTTGTTAACATTTCACAGAGCTAATAAAAAGCAGTAACATTTGTAACAACGCCCGAGACAGCAGAGATTATATTCAGATGCAAATGAAATGCAGCTTTATGGTTCACTATCACTCCTATGCACCGCTTATACAATGGAAATTCACTGAATCAATGAAAATATTTAAAACACGAAAACAGTTAAAAAGAGCCTAAAAAAGTTGTATTACCAGGTCATAAAGCATAACAGTGTCCACAACAAACGGATAAACATGATGAATCAGTGAAATCTGGCCTTTAGATATAAATAATATAACCGCACAGTCACAGTGAAAGGCCACAAGTCATAATTTTCTATTTCTCATTTCCCATAAACAAGGACATCGTTAAAATCAAATATTTACATTTTAATGGCCCCACAAGTGTTACATCTGTTTAGCGGACACATAGATTGTGTAAAATCAGACATAACTCTGGAGTTTTTATTCAGGGATTTATTAAATGCAGTTTTCAAAAAGTATCACCGCAGCACATACTCTGTAAAGCCTAAAACGCAATAATTTCAAAAATACCTCCGGCTCACAGCAACAATCTAAGTGTGGACATTTGCGAAATTGATAATCGCACATAATACTATTGACGTTAATGTAATCTAGTTTTGCTGCTTCCTTCCCACGGTAGTTCTGCAACGGGTCGTCTCATTTACAACAAACGAAATCCTCTTAAAATTTCTTTACAGTCATGGTCGTTCATCTCTAAATATTAGCATCAATAATATCTTAGTTATTGATTCGCAACTGTGCTAGGTTTTCTACAGAGACATTTAAATAAATTAGATGTGAAAAAATAATCGTTCAAAAAGTCTGAATTATTTTCATTTTGAACCCAAAGTGGTAGTTGTCTCATTAGGATTTCTTCTCACCGCTTGACCAAGACTTCGATTTTGAACGCCTCAGTATGTCCCAATTGTTCCAACTACTATGAGAACCTTAAAGCATCATACCTGAATGCCCAGAAACAGATTCTTCCGCATTAATTGCAGGAACTCTAAAGAGTAAGAACTCTACACTACATTGATAATACCAGTTTGAATAAATAAATAATAATAATAATAATAATAATAGAAAAATATAATGTATTGTACATTACGATAATGTTTGAATAGTTGCAATGAGCCGCTGTACAGATTGGCATACAATAGATGAGAATTTTCACTTTTTTTACCATAGTAGGTAGACTTCTACTAAAAAATTAGATACAAAAATTTCCACCGGAAACACACTTTTTGGAAACCCTTGAATAAACAAATTGTAAAAAAGTTTGCGCGCCTGAGAGAGAGAGAGAGAGAGACAGAGAGAGGGGGGGGGGGGGAGAGTAACTCAAAAACGAAAAGTCTGTTAAATACGAAAGTTAATATTCAAGTTCAGTATTTTTTTCAAGGATGTGGCACGAAGGTTTTCAGGAAAATCCCGCAACCCCAACTACCCCTTTCATGAAACATTTTTTTTCGAAATTTGCTATTTTCTTAAAAATTGCCCTAACAAATTTGATTAAAAATAGTATATGTTTAAGATAGTTTCATCACAAATGAAATGTATATCTTGAATTTTCTGCGAATAACCTCTGAAGATCTGTTCATTCTGGATGACTTTTGCATAATTGGTAAACCGTAGGAATCAAAAACTTACTACACAAAAATGTAAATCTCGTTAAAACACACAAATTGTCATATACATATTTATGTTTTGTACTTTCTTTGTACAGTTAAATATTTAGGAGATATTCCTTGTTATTGATTTCAATTTTTAACTATTTAAACTTTTCTAACACGGAAAGTCATCTTTCGTTTCATTTCTCATGTTTTACTCCTGACCGTGCAAAGAGAACCGAATTTCAGTTGTTTCACATTAAGAGATCAGCATTTCAAAGATTTGATTGTCACTTTAGTCTAGTGTATTCGCACATTTTCATTCTACTTACAAGGGCAGATAATAGGAGCATTTCTACTAATATTTATCTCGATTAGTATGATGTAAATATACACAAGAGCAAATATTTTGTAAGAACAGTTTGTTTGCACAGCGTAGAGAAAGTCGTGTCAATGGCACACATTAAAAGTCTTGTGAGAGAATTCCATGCATTTTATGTTTGGGCTAGTTAAATTAGACCCAGGAGGTAGAGTTTAACCATATATAAATTTACTGAATTGCGGTTAACACAAGAATAACCTTTCCTTTCCTTTTACAAATATATTTCCTGTATTGACCGATTATTACCAGTATATTTCCGGTGAAATCTCGGTATGGTGCATTTTGGTGGAATGCAATGCTGCAGGAAAGTATTCAACAAAGCAAAAACAAAAGCTATAAAATAAATTCAAATCTGTAATTGCATTTTACAATCATTCACATCTGTATAGAGTTGCTTTTCATCTCACATTGATAGTTACAATCATAGATCTGTTTTTAATTTTCAGCTTTTTTATTAAAAACTTTATTTTTATTCCATCATACCTCAGTTTTTCATAATAAAAAGTAACGTTTTGGATATCATTACATTTCGTGAACTATTGGATTTTAAAAAGTTTGCAAATGTCTATTTAAAAAAAAAAAATCACACTGATCCCAATTTACATACCACATTAATTGTTGCATTATCATATATATAAAACAAACCATATGGTTCAAATATAAATGGGCATTGTCAGATGTATCGTCTGTTTAAGTTTAAATTACATTAACAGAATTTTTGGCTAAAGTATAATAGGTATATGTTGACGCTCAACCTGAGAACACACAAAAGCAAGTGCCTGATTCGTCTGTTTATCGTCAGAGTGAAAAGTGTCCAAGAGATGTGAGTCATCTGCTTGTATAGATGCGCGCGCAAGCACGGCATATGCGGATGCTGTCCGTAGAGTATTGTTTTTATTTGCCTAAGGTCCAGGTTTTCTTTGGAACCTTATACTCATTTGTTTACAGTTACTGTTAATTTTCAAGTCTTTGTTCTGGGTACCTAAAATATAAAATGTTCGAACAAAGAATGGAACAGCTCCGGTTATACGGAAAGCAAGTTAGTGAAAAGCAAACATTTTCAAAGAGGAGCTCTTGGGAGTATAGGTTCTCGAGAGAAATTCCAGAGGAATGACTAGTTCAAACGAGCAGATGTAAGGGAAGAGCGAGTGATACACTGGAGAATGAGAGGAAAAAGCACCAACTTCACATGAAAATCCTGAAGGTCCTGGAACGTTATGTAAATGCATAAAGTCTCATATGTATGTACATTGCATGTTTTAAGTGTGCGTCTCGCCTTTTGTATCTAAAATAGCTTTCACCTCACACACACGAATGCCCGCTGGAATCACCGACCTGCGTTACTGTTCTCAAATGGCTTACTGGAGGCTTGTTAATTCATTTTTTTTTTGTATTGTTTAACGCCCGCTTTAACTACTTATGGCACTGATGATACATGAATGATGAAGCACCAGTGGATTGCGATGGCGGGGGAAACCGGAGTATCCGGAGAAAACCCGCCCCAGCGCCGCTTTGTCCACCACAAATCTCACATGTGGTCGCTTGAGTTCGAGCCCCGGTCGTCTAGGTGAGAGGTGAGTGGTCTAACCACAAAAAAGAAATGAGAGGTGGTTAGAGTGATGAGAAGCGACGGAACTAATACTCATAGCAGGTGGAACACTCACCCCACCTCCCTTTTTATATAAAAGGGTTGGTCAGTGCCATTGCACACCTATGCTTTAGGAGTGGGTGATCGTCGCGACTTTTATCATGAGCTGTACTAAATGTGCCCCCTTATGTGTGCGCGCGCGCGTTTCGGCTATCACATTAAGAATTGCCGCTGGGAAGATGACGGTGGGTGTGTGTGTGTGTGTGTGTGTGTGTGTGTGTGTGTGTGTGTGTGTGTGTGATCTATCAAATTAAAAATTATTTCAAGAATTACCGCTGAGAAGATGCCTTATATATATATATATATATATATATATATATTTAATAGCCACTTTATTATGCAATGCGCAATAATCAGAACAACTGTGTTGTAGCTCATACGCATCCAAAAGTTAATTTACGAACTGATCATTAACTAAAACTCACCTGAAAGAATTATGACAGATTGGTAAAAGATTGCACCATGTGGAGTGTTTTGAAGCTAGGAAAAGGTCGAGAATAATGGAACCGATATAATTAAGTACAGGTTTTCAAGAAATATTTCGATTTTCTAAGCTGTTATTCAACTAAAATATATATAAAGCGTTTCAGGAAACGATTTCTATACTGGTCAATTTTAGTTGAATAACAGGTTAGAAAATCGAAATATTTCTTGATATATTAAGGAATTATGTCCCATTCGTCACGTGACGTATTTTGTACTGTGGTTATACCAAAACTAAGTTCACGTTATTGAAATACCAATTAACATCAACTCATCCAAAATTAGTATCCTTTTAAACAGCACAGCATGGAACTTTCTTCTTTATATCCGGATGACGAATAGTAGTAACAATTTTTGGAGGTAACAGTTTATTGTGGCAAAATATTTATCAGAAGTATTGCCATATTTCTGGAATACACCCTGCTCTGAATGCTAGCATGCTCAGTTTTTACTCCGTCGTTAAGTTCTATATTTGGAGTCGAGATTTCCCTCGTATGGGCAAGCCAACTACTGTAAATACCTACTCTACTATGATGCGAAGTATTTCACTAAGACTCTTCTAATCTGTTATTTGTCACGATTAACTTGAAACTCTTGTAAAATATTCCTTCTGCAAAGTGGATTAAATCTCTAAAGGAGCTGGCGATGGTCTACCAATTTTTTAGCATGGTCACCTCACATTCTACTGGTTAAATTTAAAGCCACTGGACTCTATATATGAAAATCAGAGAGAGCCCTGTGTTTCAAAGGCATTACCCATCTATACACTCATCCTTGTACCAAGACCTTCACAAAATTCTTCTACTACACGCAAATAAACAAATTCCCTCCAGAATCAGTTATTTTATGTTAACCTGAGTGCTTTTGATTCATTAAACGGGCACACACAGAAAGAGAAAACCTGGGTTCAAACGTTGCTTTAAAGTTGTTGCAAATACCCTGTTACACACATCATCCCTCTTCCCTTGCTGTAAATGCGGCTAATTAATTAACGGCTGACTTCAAACCACAGCATTAAAATTAGATAAAATGCACGATTTAAAAACCCAGCCACGAAAATAAACCTTCGAAATTTTCGCTTTCAGCCACACCATTATATTGAAAAACGATAATGTAAACAACTAGAACAAACTTTATAAATACCAAATAAACATCCAAATTAATTTATTTCCCCCGAAGGAAAAATAAGACTTTTGTTTACTTAGTGGCTGTAACCGCATATACTATACACTTTGGTTCCAAAAGCAACGAAAATGAATAGCAAGTCAAGAGAGAAACTAACTGCACTTTCCAGAGGTTTATACCTAACACCATTTTAAAATAATCCTCCAACAGAAAATAACCCAATGTACAGTGTTCACTGGTGAGCAACCAAATATAAATTAGTTTAATACAGAATTATAAGAAATGAACATTTTCTATGGAGTTTTTAGCAAAATAAAGTAAAAAGCTGAAATTCGAGTTTTAATACAACTCTTCATTGAATATTTAGAAACTTCGTACCTTGATCTCTTACTTCAAAATTCTTTCTGAACGCGAGAGATTTTTGAATGCGCTGCACTAGAGGTTTGGGTAAAATTGTGGGAGTAAAAATTTTCCTAAAGCTTCATCTGTGGGTACACAATGTTACAGGGGAGCTAAATACAACGCAGTTAGAACGAATTTTGTCACACAAATGTCTAAAATGGACGCTACAAAGAACATTGTGGTTCACCATTGAAGATCCAAAGACGTTTTCTCCAATCTTATGAATACAGCGTTCTAATGAATTCTTTGGCGTACATGGGTAGATACAAAATGTCGTACTCTTGATACTACACAACTTCGCCAAATTCGTGCACTTGAGCTCCCGAAATTATATCCTACAGCTTCAAAAATTACATTTGTTCATTATTACAACTGCAGTTCTATTTTATTCAACTTACAACCACTAATTCAGGGAATTTCAATGTTACCTTATTAACCGCTTATTGATTTTGGACATTGTGCGAGAAAGTACGTAAAGAAATATGTTAAACATTTTATGAAGTTCTGGCGATTTCAGTTCTATATGGAGCAGAAGTATGTACCCTCACAAACAAATATAAACCACGGTGAAATAGGGACCAATGGTTGGAAACACACTGTTGGGTCATCAAAGATATGAAGATATATGGAAGAATTTAGGAATTACAAATATAGTTGAAACGGTGTAAAACAAAGCATATGATTCCGCCTCGGTAATGTGGAGTTAGCGTGTGTATCTCACATTCAAGAAGTCCCGAGTTCAGAATTCGCTTAGGGCGAGTTACATGGATAATTTATGTTTCGAGGTTTTCCCTTGTCCTGAGAACATAAATGTCGACTAATTTTAAGTTCCAAAAACCCCGAGATTATTTGAGCATCATTTCAACGATTTCATTTAACTCTGATATGACCAACCAGGTTAAAGGACGTTAAGCTGTACAGGTTTACATACTTAATAAACATATATACACACACATATGAATGGTATATGCACCTTTATAGAATTCACTCACACCGTAGTCTTCTCCAAATATTAAATGACCGTCCAACTGGGAGAAATGATGTAATGGATATTAAGCTTCAACCCGTGTAGTTATGATAGCTGATTTATGTTTTCATCAACAGTCACACTTGCTATTTTACTGTTATACTCAAGTATGACAAAATAAGTAGCAGTAAGCTACAACTTCTCCTTTTTTGTTCCTTGCAAAACATATTATTATATGCGCACATACTTCAGTTTCTTTATGTTTTGCGTTTCATTTCGATTGTTCAGCATCTAATGCATAATTTTGTTTTCAGTCACTGTGTTGAGAGTAATTTCTAAATTGAGAATGCTATTATATAATTTCGGGAAAATCTAGAGAAGCCAATTAAAATTCCGAAAATTTAAACTGGACTGTGATCGAGACGTTAGGAAACACCTCAAACGTAAAATGAAAACAAACCACGTTACTCTCGGTAAACCAAAGTTATTCGTGTAATTGCATTTCTTCTTTAATTAACCGAGAAAGAGCAGTTGCGTTTGACCGCGCTTGATGTTCACCTTTGACGCTATTTTTTGTTCCCTGTAGCTCTGCGCATTTAATGAAGGAAATGGTTCAAAGAAGATTTCAGGAAGGATTTGTGTGTCAGACAACTGTATTATTTATTCCTGCTACGTCCTTTGTGACCAGAGGTTCATTACGGGGTAATGATATGCATCAGAGCTTGCTCTAGTTCCGTCAACTTGGGACGACTTTCGTCAGGAAGCACTACATCCTGCGGATTCTAGGTTCAATGCTACGAGCTACAACAAGAAGAGACATTCCCACACAGGTACCATAGAATGTTACCGCACCACGTATACTTCATTTTCTCTGTAAGAAAAGTCGTTTATCATTTTTGCATCTTTGCGCCCCTCAAATAGAACATTTTATTAGCAGGAATTTAGTACTAAAACGTCATTGCGAAATTGCTGCGCATTTATACAAAAATAATATAATCATACATAAGAATAATTAAAGTTAGGATGTGACGCTATCGAACTTAGAAGCAGCACATTAACATATTAACAAACTTAATTACTTAAAAACTGGTATTATAGTAAAACTGATATTATAGTCACAAAAAACGTTATAGTAATTGAAGAGTACAAATTTAAAGTAATATATTCACAGCTTACACATCACAATTTAGTAAATTTAATATCCTTAGGATTAATAGGACATCCCTATTTGATTTTATAATGTTCTCCGATGCCAAAACATAGCAACGATCCTACAGTTTGCCTGCTTAGTTTAAAACTTAGCACTATTGTGGCCAGCTTTAGTTATACGCGCGAGTAGTGTATCGTTGGTCAGTTTTTAGAGATAGTGCAAAGGGTAAAGGTCCAAAAAAAGATTCCTAATGTCTGGGTCGGTTACGTGTGTTCTCCTTCATTGTCCCAAAAGATTCTGACCGAAGAATAGTCATAATAAGAGGTGGTATAAACTTCGTTGTCGGATTTCCTAGTCCATTTGTAATAATAATAATAATAATAATAATAATAATAATAATAATAATAACAATTGTTCCACGACGTTCATTTGCAAGTAACAGAAGTATACAATAGAAGAACTGTTATATCCATATAACCTTTTCTGGCCACAATGTTTTTCCTCTTCCGAAAACTATTATTATAAAGCCTTAATACTTTCTCTATACGTACTGTGTACATAGTGTATAGAGGAGGTATTGCATTGTATCAAATAATTCGATTCCGAGATTTCACCGGAAATACATGTTTTGAGACCACCTGAATCCAAAAATAGCACTTTTAGAAAAATGTCCGTGTGTGTGCCTGTCTGCGTGCATGTGGTCCGCATAGCTCAAAAACGAAAAGACCGTTAAATACCAAACTTGGTATTTAAGTTCCATATCTTCCAAGGATGCGACACGAAGATTTTCAAGAAAATTCCCCCAACCCTTCACATGCAAAAATGTTCGAAAATTTTGATTTTCTAAAAAAATGGCTCTAACGATTTTGATTAAAATATCATATATTAAAGATATATACTTGACAAATAATATGTATATCTTGAATTTTCTGGGAATAGCCTCTGAAGACTACTTTATTCTGGATGAATTTTACGGAATTTTGTGTAACTGGTAAACCGTAAGAGATAGACAAAAACTTAACACACAAAAAATGTAGAGCACATTAAAACACACAATTTATGTTTTATACATTTTTTTTTTCATGAAGTTGATCGTTTTTTAGATACTCCTTGTTTTTGGTTTCAGCTTTAAAATGTATAATTTTCTCATACAGGAATTTAACAATTGCTATCCATACAAAGGAACTTCAGTCCCATAGCAATCACCTGTTGCTATCACTTTAACCTACATTACTCCCTTATTTCACTTCTACTTACAGGGAAGCAAGTAATAAGACTATTTCTGCTATTTTTTTTCTCACTTAGCATGAAGTAAATAGAAGCATAAACTTTTTAACAACATTTTGTTGCAGAGATATACAGAAAGGCATATGAATGAATTACATCAGATTTTTTTTGTATCTATTTCACGTATATATATATATATATATATATATATATATATATATATATATATATATATATATATATATATAAAGCATATAGGAAATGGCAGACGCAACAATGAAAGCTATTTGAAATAAACTCCATGCTTAAAATATGTGTACAATTTTTACTTTCTCTATACGTACTATATGTACAGAGTGTACAGAGTGCATTCCACCCAAATATTCGATACCGAGATTTCACCGGAAATAGACGTTTTAGGGTCCCTGTATCCAAATAAAGTATTTTCAGAAAAAAGTCTTCGCGCGAGCGCCGTTTTGTGTGCGTGCGTGTGTGTGTGTGTGTGTGTGTGTGTGTGTGTGTGTGTGTGTGTGTGTGTGTCGTGAACACGATAACTCAAAAACGAAAAGTCGGTAAAATCCCTAACTTGGTCTTTAAGTTTAGTATCTTCCAAGGATGTGACACTATCTTTACATAGAAAAAAATTCGAAAAGTTTCATTTTCTCAAAAATGGCTCTAACGATTTTGATTAAAATACCGTATATTAAAGACATTTGCCTCTAAAGCTCTCTTTGTTTTGAATGAATTTTGCTGAAGTTTGCGCAGCTTGTAAACCGTAAGAGATACAGAAAGTTATCTACTACACAAAAAATGTAGATCAGAATTTGTCATATAAGTTTTTTTTTTTTTTTTTTTTTTTTTTTTTGTAATTGATCATTTCTGAGATATTCCTTGTTATTTGTTTCAGCTTAAAAAGACAAACTTTTCTCACCCGAAAAGAAACGAATTTCAACCACATGGCAATTAGCTTTTAAAAGATTTGATTATCGTTTTAGCCTAGTATATTCCCTTATTTACCTTTTTCTTACAAGGAAGCAAGTAATTAGGACAATTTCTGCTAATATTTATCTTGATTTTCATAAAGTAGGTAGAAGAATGTGCTTTTTAACAATTTGTTACAGCGATGCAGAGAAAGTCATGTGAACAGAATACAGATTTTTTTCTGTTGTAAATTTTTGTCTATCGCTTAGGGTTTACCTGTTATACAAATTTATTGTGATTTAGGCGAATTTTATAGCCGTTCGTAAAAAATTCAAGCCGCATAAATGACTTAAAATAATCTATTTTAATCAAAATTATTTTCCCACTTTTTTGAGAAAGTAAAATTCAACGGAAACTATAAATTGGAGCGAGGCATTTCCTTTAATATGGTGCATGGTCGAAGAACTGAGCTTAAGGCGTATCAAATTATTTATACGACTTTTCGTTTTCGAGTTATGCTGTTTCTACTTGTCCCCCCCCAAAAAAACATTTTATTGCTTGCTTTCATTCAAGGGAACTAAAAAAATGTATTTTTCGGTGAAACATAGCTATCGAATTTTTTGGCTGGAATACCATCACCGAATAAAAGTGGTATTTACTACAGAAAGCATAAAAACCTGTTTTGATTTGAGATTTCATTGGTCTAAATCTGCTGCATCAGCATTATTTTTTTTTTAGCGAACTGCTAGTTGACTAATGTCGTTGAAGCACACGGTTGATAGCAATGGGCTCACATACTCTGCTAATGGATTCGCGGTTTGAGTGGCTTTTCGGACATCAGTGCATATAATCTGTACGTAGTTTGTCTTTGTGATGATGATGATGATGGTGTTTAAGGGCGCTCAACTGCCGAGGTCATAAGCGCCCTTACGATTAAAACTTGGCAATAGCCAGTAAGAAAATACCAAACAAAAAAGTAAACACAAATAAAAGAGCTAACACAGTTGAAACGGAAGTAACAGAAACGTCCAGCCCTCTAACCAGAGCTGGATATAAAACTCCATCTAAAATCAACACATTAAAACCAAAAGAGTTTAAAAAAAAACCGCTATCACACTAAAACCTCAAGGTAAAAGAAAGTTTTGCTAAAAATTTAAAAACCCTGTCCACTGCTCTTGGGTCATCTGCCAGGACCTCAGCAAGAGAGGCCGGCATGCCCATAGATGACCGAATGTGTGCCAGGTGACCACACTCCAGCAACACATGACGAACTGTCTGTGCCTCCCCACAGAGCGCACAAACAGGAGCAGGTTCACGTTTAAAAAGGTAACTGTGCGTAAAAATACAGTGGCCAATTCTTAGCCGAGCTAGTACTACCTCCTCCCGGCGGAATAAACGAGAGGAGGTTACCCAGTTGACAGGGAGGTCCTTCACCTCTCGCAGCTTATTACCACGGAGAGCCGACCACTCTGCATGCCAAGTCGAAAAAACGGCTCTCCGTACAGCCACTCTAAAATCTTCTGCTGTTGAATGGGTAATCGTAACACTGGGCGCTGTGACTGCCGATTTCGCTGCCAAATCCGCCGTGTCATTCCCTGGCAAGCCAACGTGTCCAGGAATCCATGCGCACTCCACATTAAAACCAGAAGCGTGCAAAATGTGGAGAACGTCCTGGATGCGCTGCACCAAAGGATGGTAATTGTACAGCTCACGAATGCTCTGAAGGGCACTAAGGGAATCACTAAGAATAAGGCAGTCACCTAATTTTCGACGTCGAATATACAGAAGGGCTTGATAAATAGCATATAGCTCGGCAGAATATATAGATGTGCAACTAGGCAAACCGTAAGTAGAAGTTGCGGTGCCAGTTACAAAGGCACATCCAACACCGTCGGGGCTCTTACTACCATCGGTGTAAATACAAATACGGCCACTGTATTTGGATAAAAATTCTAAAAAGCAACGACGAATACTATCAAGAGGCGTAACAGATTTCCCGTAGAGCGTCATCCCGAGATCGACATGGGAGGTAGCGCGTAACCAAGGGGGGTGTATACTCTCTCCCTTGGATAACAGCCGAGGAATGTCAACATGGTGCTGGCGTAGAAGCTCACGGAAACGAAAACCTGCTGGCCTGGGGCTCAGAGAGCGGAGGCAGTATCGCTCGTGCAGCTCAGGGGAGAAAAACGCGTGATAAGTTGGATGCCCAGGCATACACTTCAGCCCACAGCCATAATTAGCAAGCAGGACATCACGCCGACAACGCAGAGGAGGTTCTCCCGATTCGGCGTAGAGGCTAACAACTGGGCTCGTTGGAAAAGCTCCAACGGCCACACGGATGCCCTGGTTATGGACTGTGTCTAACCTTCTGAGCACTGAAGGTCGAGCTGAAGAATACACAATGCTGCCATAGTCCAACTTCGAACGAATCACAGCACGATAAAGACGGAGCAATGTCGTCCGATCCGCACCCCAAGACTTGCCACTTAGTATCCGTAAAAGATTTAGAGAACGGTCACATCGTGCTCTAAGCTGTGCTATTTGTGGTGCCCAACAAAGTTTCCGATCGAAGATCAAACCAAGGAATCTCGCCTCGTCTGCGAAAGGAAGTAAATCTGGCCCGAGTCGAAGAGACGGCGGCATATGCCACTTACGGCGCCAGAAGTTAACGCAGACTGTCTTCTCAGCGGAGAAACGAAAACCGTGTTTCGAGCTCCATGCATAGAGATTGTCCAAACACCGCTGGAGACGGCGTTCCAAAAACGGTGTGCGCTGAGAAGTACAGAAGATGGCAAAGTCGTCCACGAATAAACAGGAAGAGACACCTTGAGGCACACAAAGTGATATGGAATTTATCGCAATAGCAAATAGAGTCACGCTGAGTACCGAGCCCTGCGGCACTCCGTTCTCTTGAATAAAATGGTTAGAAAAAACCGAACCCACCCTCACTCGAAAAACGCGGTCCCGCATAAACTCCTGAATGACCAACGGTAGGCGTCCACGTATGTTCCAGTTGTGCAGAGAACGCAATATTCCCGCCCGCCAACACGTGTCGTAGGCCTTCTCGAGGTCAAAAAATATCCCAACTGTGGGGCTGTTCTTAAGAAACCCGTCCATAATCTGAGTTGAAAGAGAGACAAGGTGGTCAGCAGTTGAACGTCGTCGTCGAAAGCCACACTGGATGTTCGTCAGAAGTTTGTGGGATTCCAGCCACCACACCAACCGTCCATTGATCATGCGTTCCATCACCTTGCAAACGCAACTGGTGAGGGAAATAGGACGGTAACTGGAAGGAAGATGGCGGTCCTTTCCAGGTTTAAGAATGGGTATGATGGTGGCCTCCCGCCACTTGTCTGGAAAAATGCCATCAACCCAGACACGATTATAGACCTCGAGTAGGAAATCTTTGCCATCAGGAGAGAGATGTTGCAACATTTGGACGTGGATACCATCTGGACCTGGTGCTGAGTGTCGTGAAGAGGAGAGTGCATTGTCTAGCTCTGCCAGGGTGAAAAGGCGATTATAATCCTCAAGGTTGCCAGAAAGAAACGAGAATTCTTGAGATTCCACCTGGTTCTTAACTGTAAGAAACTCAGGGGAATAGTTGCCTGAGCTAGACACCTCAGCGAAAGCACTGCCTAAAGTATTCGCCACGTCAAATGTATCAACAACAGCTCCGGTAGGTGTTTTGAGACCGGCGATGGGCATATGGTTCGGTTTCCCAGCCACACGTCTTAACTTATCCCATACGACAGAGGAAGGTGTATGTCGATTAAAGGAACCCACAAATTTATTCCATGACATCTTTTTGCTATCCTTAATAACCCGCCTAGAATGTGCACGCATCCGTTTATAGTGTATCAGGTTATCCAGTGTAGGAAAACGCTGGAAAACCCGTAGAGCTCGTCTGCGAGCGCGAATAGCATCCCGACAGTCAGCGGTCCACCAAGGTACCGGAAATCGACGGCTGTAGCCAGTCGAACGCGGAATGGATTGCTCAGCAGCAGAAAGAATGGTCCCTGTAAGATGTTCGACCAAGTGGTTCACAGAGTCGTGCTCTTCGTAGCTAAATTCAGCCAAGTGGGAGTACAGTTCCCAGCTGGCGTGGTCTAGGCGCCAACTAGGTAAACGGGTGGAACATACAACGGGTGTCAAGACACTAATACGACAAGGAAAGTGGTCACTAGAATGCAAATCCGAGATGATATTCCAGCATAAGGTGACTGCCAGCTGAGGGGAACAAATTGCAATGTCAATGTGTGAAAAACTATGAAATGCGTCAGATAGAAAGGTGGGCTCTCCGGTGTTCAAGAGAGCAAGATTCTGACTATCCAAGAAGTCTTTAAGTAGCGTACCTCTCGCACAAGCCCGAGGAGAGCCCCAAAGAGGGTGATGGGCATTCACGTCGCCTACCAATAAAAAGGGTGGTGGCAACTGCGAAATGAGGTGTTCTAAGTCGCTGTGCGAGAGGTCCGCAGATGGAGGCAAATAGATACTGCAAATGGTGAATGAAGCGGAGTGTAGCTTAATGCTGACAGCAACGGACTGGATTGCAGATTGTATGGGTACGGAGTTGGCAAAAATGTCATCTCGAATAAGCATCATAGTGCCCCCATGTGCCGGGACACCGTCCTCCTCGGATAAATCACATCGTACGGAGGAGTACTGCCTGATGGTAACGGTGTCCTGTGGACGGAGCTTCGTCTCTTGTAAACATACAGCCAAGGGTTCATGCTGGCGCAGCAACAAGTCAAGCTCTGGTCGATGTGGTCGAATTCCGCGTATGTTCCAATGGAGGATAGCCATTGAGTATATTATGGGATAAGTTTCAAATCGAAAGACGCTTCTGCAGATTGGGATTAGCTGGTCGGTTCAATTTGTTCTTCTTAGGCGTTGGGCTAGTACTATTTTCAGGAGCACGATCCTGCCGTTTCCGCACTGTCCCTCTGGCAGTGGCGGCAGAATCCTCCTGGTCCATCTCCTCCACAAGGGAGGTCCCTTTTTCAAGAGCAGTTTTAGGTCCAAGTAGTTCGAACCGATTGGATGTGCTGATCGGCGAAGACGGCCGTCGCCGATTCACGCCCTCCTCCCCAGATGACCCTTCAGAGGAGGATACACGTGTGGAGTTGCGTGAACTTTTCTTACCTTTAGATGACTTGGTAATAGATTGCACATTTTCTTTCAAAAAGTCTTGTCGTACATACTTGGTCTTAAACTGTTTTTCCGGGGCAGAAGACGTCGTGAATTTACCAACTTTAGTTCCAGAGGTCGAGGCTTTCGGTGACAACTGTGCAGGACTATTCTGTAAGCTAGCGGATTTGGCAGATGTTGATACCAACTTGGGTGTAGGTGCCGAAGGCTTTGGCAGCGCTTGGGCTAAAATAACCTTTTCCGCAATTGTAGCCCCGTTCATATCGCCGGTCTGTGTTGCGATTTCCCGACGCGGTACCGGTTTAGCTGCAACTGAGCTATAGGTACCGGACCTCGGGGCAGAGGGTTGGCGGAGTCGCAGGAGCTTCCGGGCTTCCAAGAAGGACACCTTCTCTTTCACCCGTATCTCCTGGATCGCTCGTTCCTCTGCAAAACGGGGGCAGTCTCGGGAACTAGATGGGTGTTCCCCGTTACAGTTCACACACGATGGAGCTGAAGCACAAGCCCCATCGTGGGAGATGTCACCGCAGTGGACGCAGGTGGACTTGCCGGTGCACAACTCACTAGTGTGACCAAAACGTTGGCATTTAAAGCACCTCAGCGGATTGGGTATATAAGGCCTAACTTCGATGGCTTCATACCCTGCTCTAATCTTTTGAGGCAGATCAACCCGATCAAAAGTAAGAAACAGGGTACGAGTAGGCAGGAATTCACCGTTGATCTTACGTTGTACCCGATAAACAGCTGAGACACCCTGAGTCGCTAGATTTTCTTGGATCTCTTCAATAGACAAACCGTCCAACGCGCGGGTTGTTATTACACCGCGGGAGGAGTTCAGCGACTTGTGCACCTCGACCTTCACTGGATAGCTGGCTAACATGGTGGCTTTAAGAATCCTTGCAGCTTGCGAGGCGGAGTTGGCTTCGACAAGAAGTGTACCATTGCGAGCTCGAACGCAGGATTTAACAGGACCAGCAATGGCATCGAGACCCTTTTGTATAGTAAAAGGGCTCACCGTAAGGAACTTCTTACCTTCCTCTGTCCTATGAATAACCAAGTAGCGAGGACCACATGACTCGACTACTTCCTTTCCAACGTCTTTATTTGAAATCAGGGGTTTAAGTTTTGGTGCCATAAAAAAAATTGTATAAATTCATCCCCCAGTGCTCCCCACCCACCACGGAGCCCAACGAGGGGTCACCCCACTGGGGTGACAGGGCTACACAGGGGATATAGCGGGCTCGCCGTCCCACTCACCCTGGAGTTCGGTGTAATACCTAGTCCTGGCCGATTGACTAGGGGTGGGTTAGTCCCTAGCCTCCCGTTTAGGCAAATCAGAAACCAAAGCGGTGTATTAGGCTGCGCACCCTCCCCAGTTACTGAAAGACAGAAGCCCAGGCTCAGGTACGCAACCCTCAACCAACCAGGATATTCCTCTTCACCGACACGGGTCTCCACGCACGGCCTACACGTGGGTGGGCATTTTCACCTACTGACTCCCTCACCACTCTGAGGTTGCCCACAGAGGGAGTCAAGGTGGCTCGGGACCCCGGGTGCGCCTAACCCGTACCTACCGTAGTAGGCCCCTGGGGGGGTTTGTCTTTGTGATGACTAGATTTAGTACAATGATGATGATGATCCACACAATGGTTGTAGGGCGGAGGCAGGCAACCATGGTGAAATTGTTAGCAGAGAGAAGGATGTACTCACGTCAATCTCTTATTTGTATATTATGTATCTTCTTGCAGGACAGCTTATATTCCTTTTATACCATAAACAACCTGAGTATTTGCAAGCAAGTTTTACAATGTGAGTTAAGTTCACACGAAATGCAGACATGAACTCACTGTCACTATCAATAATAATTGGATATAACTGGAACGCAGCTGTACGATAATCGAAACGAACCTGTGGCTTAAAACAGAGAACACCAAATAAACATGAATAATAATGCCTGGCTCATTTGCAGTTGTTGCCTGTACTTTGTTACGCTAAATACGTAGAAATGTTTATAAAAAAAAAAAAAAAAAAAAAAAAAAAAAAAAAAAAAAAAAAAAAAAAAAGTAAAACAACACTAGAGAGCCAGTAAAGCACTTGTTAGATGGTTCTCTGGTAAATAGTGCGGAGATGTATTCATTGATGTTAAATTCATACAAAGCAAATTATTTTTCGCAAATACTATTTCATTGCACCATCAGTATGCGGTTTGTGGTGTAAGAAAATATGTTAACCAATACTAAAGGTATTAAAAAATAATGGAAAACGGGACTCTCAAAAACAATAACAAGCCACATGTGAACATTTTCCGGAAGTTATTGCCAAAACTCCCCCCCTCCGCCCCCGTTTCTGACAAGAAAACATATATATATGACGCTTTCTAGTTTAAAATATGCTTTAAAATCAACATTCGTTCGAAACAAGCATGAAGAATAAGTCTTGACATACGATTACAGTTTCAATTGGCAATGGTTTTATAAATGTTAATTGGAGTTGTTTAACCCTATACTAGAGGTGCATGGTTTACTCTCGGTACCATAAACACAGCTCAAAATAAACCCTCCTGTGCCATTTGCAGCAGAATACATAAAACCAAAGCCTATGTATGGGGTTCAAGTTGAATGGCAAGCGGCTGAAACAAAATGGGTACGTGGACCATAATGGATGCACCCGACGGTCGTTTCTACACGTGGAACGTTTCTGACGTCACGGCATCCCTCTTGGGGCAAAGCTTGGTCACGCGACTGAAGTATGAGCACTACTGACCCGTGTCCTATATATTGCTACCCTCCCTTACATTAAAATTGTTCTGGACTAGCACGTATGTACTTGGCAGCGTCCCCAGTATTAATCCGCTTGTAAGCTCTCTCCCTAAAAACTGCTTAATTCCATGCGAAGGACACTTCCATTCTTGTCTCCGTTAATTTATGTACCCCCATCCTCAACATCGGCATTTTTTACTTTATTACGAGAGTATGGGGTTGCAGAGGATTAACATGCTTACAATCGTTCGTAGATTTAATGGCATGGGCCGATTCCCTGAAATTTACTGCTTTGCAGCTATACCTTGTACATTATGGGCGGGGATCATATTTATTTCCAGCATTCGCATGCCAACTTTGCGACATCATGTTAGATGATACAATAAAAATATAAATTGTCGGCCAAAATTGCTTTATCTCATTTCGCAAGGATTTAACATATAAAATGTCATTGTGTAGTCTACTAACGCAATGCTAAGTCTCTAAGTACAAACAAAATCAACTGAGAGTGCTTACCGATGTAGTGGAAGATAAATATTTATTGCGTTCCTCCAAACCAGTCTATAATAAGCTTGTAAACTAAGGTCTACTAAACAGGTTTTCATTTATACGATTGTGCGGTTGTTTGAAGTTTGAATGACGAGTAAATTAATTTCGTTTCTTCCCTTATCCAATACTCACGAAATGTGTACAATGACCTAGATGATTTGTATCACGAGTCCACACGTTTATAATCGTATTAGAATCTCGACGTTAAAATCCTTGGACAAAAAAATTAATGGGAGATGTTTCCACAGGAATGGATGACAGCACTGTTTTTCCATATATAAAAACGGAATCCCAAAGATTCAGAATAACTACTGGTGGTAGGACGATTCTTCCAGTAATGAGTAAACTTTGTTTCAAGATTTTATATGCGAAATTGAATCAATGAAAACTACAAGCTATCATTATGATGTGGCAGATATCATTAGTCTTAAGAGTGAAGCAAATCTAGTACAACGGGAACTGTACTGTGTTTTTATACATATCTAGGTAGTATTCGTTTGTACTGAAAGATAAACTGGTGAAATTATTGGCGAAGGTTGTCAGGGAAAAGTATTAAGACACTGCAAGGAATATTAAAGAAATTTGACCACACCGTAAAATGTTAAGTGATGAGACAAAATTGTGATCCGTAACGGATACTTTGCGGTTGATATAACCCCAAGCTGATGCGCCAAGTGTAACAGGCATTCTCACGGTGTTTTGCAGAAGCAGACTATGAATGCTAAATGGCTTACAAGAAATATTAATGGGATGCTTTTGGTTACGAGAGAGAAACAAAGGGTATAGGGGCAAAAGATAGTTCAGAGACGACTGCGTAATATTGACAAAGAAAAAACAAAAATTGGAGATAAGTGAGGATAAAATTTCGCTCAACTTGCAGGAGCAAGGCCTATTTATTTGTCTGTAGGTATCAGAACAAAGAAGTGGTTTTACCTTAGCCAAAACTAGGAGAGTGGAAAGGCAACAAATTAATCAGCCGAATGAGAATATCCCCTGTGCGAAATCATTCAGGCAGAATGTAGAAAAAGATTATTAAGAATAGCCAGTTTACCACCAGTTATTCCAGTAGGGGAATAAAGGCTTTTTGGACGTAAAGTCGTGTGCTGGGTCTCACAAATTGGGGGCATTTTGTGGCTCAGATTTGGCAAATGAGATCAATTGTTATGAAGAATGTAAGGAGGAGCTATAATAGCGAAGATCAAGCACTGTATATTGCATTTAACGTTAATTTAGTAGATTTTATGACTAGTCACATTATGCTAGTGTGTTGTCTCTACGCAACGGACATATTATGTAGGTATATATTAAGTACTCAACTGTAAAACATCAGTCAGAAAATGCACATTCGGCACGAGTACCCGTACAATTCGCTTTATTTCCAAATGTAGTATGAAATGCTTTGGCGTTTGTGTAAAATCCCGTCATAAGCTAATAATGGGACGAAAAATTCCCTGATGTGAAATATTGGCGGCCGTAACGAGCACTCTTTGTCAGAACCAGAGTTCAAACATCACGAGTGCATACAAGAAGCATAATCTTAGTTGTAAACAATTTCAGTT
The DNA here is from genome assembly GCA_030762935.1 of Hymenopus coronatus. NCBI lineage: Eukaryota > Metazoa > Arthropoda > Insecta > Mantodea > Hymenopodidae > Hymenopus > Hymenopus coronatus. The sequence continues at coordinate 149,442,889 of CM060882.1, read as the reverse complement.
TCGTCTTTTTATGCGAGTCTACAACTGGAAATGAGAGAACTGCCGTTCGGAGAAGGTTGGATGTAATCACAACATACTTATTTAGGGGACCCTATAAGGACTATGGTAATTACAGCAGTGCTAAAATGTTCTCATTTCAAAACAAGTCTGCTGATTCCCATGGCATGCTTTGGCCATACTTAATATGAGCGTAGGTTGAGTTTATGCATTATTTCTCATATAACAGTTCAAAAGGAAGGTAGTTTTATACAGTAGTCAACATGCCTTTTGTATTCTTTACGCAAACATTTTAGTCAGAAAATAATGAAATAAAAGTTCTAATTTATAGGAAAACGCTGAGCAGTTCTTCTCTTTCGTAAATTTGGTAATTATTTATTTAAAATATTAAAGAAGCATTTAATGTTATTGAGAAAGAAAAAAATCTGATGTGTACCATTCACATGACTTTCTCTGCATCTCTGCAACAAATTATTCTTAAAAAGCTTTTACTTCTATTTACTTCATGCTAATCAGAAAAAAATAGCAGAAATAGTCTTTATTACTTGCTTCCTTGTAAGTAGAAGCAAAATAAGGGAGTACCATAGATTAAAGTGATAGTCAAAAGCTGGTTGCTATGCCACTGAAGTTCCTTTGTATGGACAGCAGTTGACAAATTCCTGTATGAGAAAAGTATGTTTTTCACAGCAGAAACCAAAAACAAGGAATGTCTCAAAAACGATGAACTCCACGAAAAAATGTAATATAGCAAAAATTGTGTGTTTTAACGTGCTCTACATTTTTAGTATAGTAAGTTTTTGTTTATCTCTTACGGCTTAGCAGTTATTGAAAATTCCGTAAAATTCATCCAGAATAAACTACTCTTCAGCGGCTATTCCCAGAAAATTAAAGATATACATTTTATTTGTCAGGTAAATGTCTTTAACATACGATATTTTATTCAAAATGGTTACAGCAATTTTTGAGAAAATCAACATTTTCGAAAAAAACGTCCATGTAAAGAGTAGTTTGGGGTGGGGGGATTTTTCTCAAAATCTTCGTGTCGTATCCCTGGAAGATACTAATTTTAAATACCAAGTTTGGTATTTTACCGACTTTTCGTTTTTGAGTTATCGTGTTTACAGATACACACACACACACACACACACACACACACACGGGCCTTTTTGTTTAAAGGCTTTTTTTGGATATTGGGGACCCTAAAACATATTTCCGGTGAAATTTCGGTATCGAATTTTTGGGTGGAGTGCAATACCTTCTCTATACACTGTACATAGTAAATGCAGAGAAAGTAAAACAAAAAATAGGTCATACTGTAGCGTGTATTATGTGAATAATAAATGCAGAATCTCCCAGAACCGCTACACTACATTCACCGCCGCGTCAACTGATCATTTGTACCTGCTGTTAATCACCTGTCACTGGCTTCTCTCAGGAATACTTAATGACTGTGTTCATGCTGAGTTGTTGCAAGAGCTCATATAGGAATTCCACACACGTCAATATAGGTTACACTGGCAATTTATCTCAACTGATGAAAGCATGTATGAAATTATAATCATGTCCCTGTTGTAGCTAGTGTTTGTTTGCACTTACTCAACGAAATGCATTTTATTTTCCCTCCCTCCATTGGTAACTCTTGACACACAACATTTAGATTTTAGTGTAACATGATGAAATCTAAAATGTCTGCAGATTCCTGAGTGTTTGCAACGAGTATATAAACCCTGGATTTCATTATGGAAGTTCTAAAACAATATTGGTTGGTACCCGCACACCAAGGGCTACAATCTTCCATGGATAAGTAAAACACCAATAAGTTATTTTTAACGCGCAATTATAATACGCCGTGGCTCCTCAAACAATTCTATAGCTGTCGTTCATATGTTCAAAAACTGTCACGTTTAACAGTCATTTTGAACGCAAACGGATATTTGAATGCCCCAACCAGTATCACATTCATCCAACATCAGATTATTATTATTATTATTATTATTATTTTCGAATATAGATTAAATTGTTCAATATGAATACTTTTTTTAAATGAGAAGGTGTTATTAGTGTTTTTCTTTCTTTTTCTTCCTTTATTCCTGCACAGAGAACTCAAATTCGATGTCATCACTTAGCGACCGGCTTTTAAAACTTTGACTATCGCTTTAGCCTAGTATATTCCCTTTTTTCTTGATGTAAGGAAATATGTAAACGTTCGACATCTGCTAATGTTTACCTCAAGTAACATGACTTAAAACAGCAAGCTTTTTTAAGAAAAAATTGTTGCGGATCAAGTATAGAAAGGCATGCGAATGAAACATTAGATTTTTTGGCACAAAAGTCTTCTGAAAATTATTTTCATAAGACAAATTTTGCAAAGAGGCATATTTCTGTTGGAGCATATTAGCACAATGAAAATAAACAATGATGTACGAATAGAGGTTGTTCCATGAATGCAGAATTTTCCTTGACCGCAATTGTCAGCTGTTCTAGAGCTTCAGTCAGTCAATAACTTCAATGCTGGGAAGTTTAAAAGGTTATAGGTCCGCAACAACATTAACGCTTAAAGTTAAGAGTGTAAGTTGTTAAGTGTTTCAGTTTAAAAGCGATGTTTAATGGGTGCAACATCTTGAACTGTTTGGTAAATTACTGTGTGTTTCAAAAATCTTGTAAGTTCGCTAAAGCGGTGAGTATGATACATTTATCTTTCACTTCTTTATAATACATAGCCTTGGAAGTAGAGAATACAGATTTATGTTTCAAATTTAAACATCATCGAAGTCTTCAAGATTGTAGCTAAGTTTAAAATATGGGAATATATGAAATTGCGCTAATTTGGCTAAATATGAAATGAAGTGCTGCTGTCTTGCTTCCATTGTTATCTATCTCTTAACGGTTTAAATGTTCAAATAACTATGAATTCGGAATGCGAGTGATTCAGAATTCATAGCTCTTTCTAGCAGGCGGTGGCACGTGGCGTGATATATATAACGTTTAAAGCGTATTAGATCATATCGGACAATGCTCATGCATAATCGATGATGCCCAAATAAGCCCGGGATGCATGGAGCTTTGGGGAAAACTCGGGAAACAAGATTCGAACTTGGAACATCTTTAATGCGAAGCAGACACACTACCCAAAAATATCGTTACATGTTTTAAAAAAATTTAAACACTGAAAAAAGTGGGAAAAAGTTTGTTCTCTACAAGATGTTACCAATATCTATTAGTTACTAATATCCAATTAATTTGTGTGTCCAATCAGCGTTATTAAAGTTACTAAAATGTAATCTACAATTTTTTCTTTATCTCAAAGATATATTTATGTTGTTAAAAATGAAGAAATAAAATAAACGGCAAATTGCTGTGGATACTGCAAAAGGAAATGACATTAGTTTTAATGTCCTTTACGCGTGCAGTATTTAATATTAATGATTTACAAGAGTACCTATATGTTTAGATTAATTACAGAAGTTAGAAAGTTTAACTATGGAAACCTGCAAGTTGCGAAAGGCAAAAATGAAGCGAAATAAATACAGGTTGAGGACACATTTGGTGTAATGCCCAGTATCTACCTCGACACATGTAATACTGAATTTAAAATAAGTGAAATTATTTAAAGAGTGATTAGAACGGGGCCTTATGTAAGCTAATTAAAGGCGGATGCTTATAGCCTTTGCACATGGTTTATGTAAATGTTCTTAAAATCACAATACTATCCATTGAGATTTAATGGATTGCAAAAGATACGATCTTGTGGAGCGTTTCACATCATAGCTGATTTCATCAATGTATTAGATTAAAAGTTGTGTGGATCACATTAGTCAAAAAATTGACGTAAGCATTTCATGAAAAAAATATGACAGCACTATAAAGTGGTGAGTATATTTTGAAAATTACTTGGGACACTTAACATTTATATTGTATATATTTTAAGCTTTAAAGGTGTTGGCTTCTTCAACTTTGTTCGTTTACAGGTGTCAGTGAGCTCTAGCGTATCTTTGTTACTTTCTACTCAGCATCTTTTATCTCGCGCCTGCATCGACGAATAAAAACTCTGCAATATAGCACAAATGCACCCCCTCCAATCTGTATATAAATACGTAATCAATGTGTGTATTTTTCCAATACTGTAATCCTTCTATGTGCTTTGTGAAATACATTTTTAAACTTTATGATGGAAAATGTAAAAGGCGTACATCACTGTCCCAAAGAGCTTAAAAATTGCAGGCACTCAGTGATTTACTGCTCCAACTGTTTCGCACGCGGTAAAATATTTAGGCCTCAAAATGATAATCCTATAAAAAAGATCTGATGTGTTCCTATTATATGGCTTTCTCTACCTATTCTTACAAAAGCTTCTATGCTTTTCATCCACTGCATGCTGATCAAGATAAACATTAACAGAAATTGCCTTAATTATGTGTAGAAGGGGAATAAGGGTATACACTGGGTTAAAGCGAGTCAAACCTTTTAAAAGTCGAATGCTAAGTGAATGAAAATCGGTTCTCTTTGCATGGCCAGGAGAAAAACAAAAACAGGAATAATAAATTCGCATTTGAAAAAGGTTTTAAGTATTTTAAAATTGAAACTTATTACTCGAAAATGATTTAACTCAATTGTATGTGGCACAAGTGTGTGCTTTAAGATCTACATGTCCGGTTTGGCACGTTTACGTCTATATCTTTCGGTTTATCAGTTATGCTCAAATCATTCCAAATAAAGGTGTGTTCAGAGTCGATTCCCAGAAAATACAAGATATACATTTTATTCGTCATGTGAATATTTTTAGTATACAGTATTTTAATTAAAATCGTTGCAGCCACTTTTGAGAATATCAAAACGTTCGATAATTTTTCCATGTAAAGGGTAATTTCGTGTGAGGGATTTTCTTGAAAATGCTCGTGTTACATCCTTGAAAGATGCTGAATTTAATTATTAAGTGTGGTATTTAACCAAACGTTAGCTTCGTTATTGGGTTAAGTTGTTCACTCACACACACGAATCTTTTTCTTAAAAGTCTGCTTTTCACTCAGGGAATCTCAAAATATATAGGTATTTCCGATGAAATCTCGAGATCGAGCTTCTGGTGGAATACATCACCTTCTCTACCTACTAAGTACATAGTTCGTGTAGTGAAAATAATATCACGAGCCTTTTAGCCATTACCATTTCTCTGCTCCCAAAGATCCTATAAACTTCTATGTTTAAAACAAAATAATCAGGATCATCTCTACCCATTACTATTTTGTATGAATCCGAGTGCTCTTATTTACCCAATTATTATATCCAATTGTAAAAATCCAAAAGCTTCCAAAGAAAACGCTGGATATTTCTGTTTATTTTAAAGCGATATGAGATGAATTCTCCAGGTATTTAGTGCTAACACCCTCTGTAAATCTACCACCTTTTCTACAGTAAAACGTTTTGCAAGCTCCTACCGCTAATTGCCATGTGTTGCCAAAAAATAAGCAATTACACAAGCATTCCTGTTATTACATTTATAATCTATTTGATATAGGTAGTATACATAGAGTTTCAGCCAACTGTTTGTAAATCAGATGGGCTCACGGATTTAAGAATCGCCATCCGTGGTGTAATGGTTACTATGCTAGTTTCATATATCCAAGGTCGCGGTTTCAAACATGGTGGAGAACGACGGATTTTTTCCGGTGTAACACTCCTTAGCATGGCTTTGGTAAGTTAGTAAAGTCATTGGTTCCGTATCGTACTTCAATCGAACTACTTCAAGTATGATAAAAAGGCCTCTGAGCAAAATTAATCGTTCTTTCACACCCAATTAAGAATGGAACGCTGAGTACCACAGTAATTAAAGAACGTCCATAAATAACACTCCATTTCGTTTTCGCAGATTTAAGTGTAATATCGGATAATTTCGTAACACGTGTAATTTCGTGTATATAATATTTTAAAGTTGGCCACTGTTAAAAAATGTAGTATAAGACAGTAGGTACTAACCAGATCCGTTTGTACTACAAGCAGCTTCAACAGAACTTAAAACTGATTTTGCCATCCTGGTGTCAGGACTCTGTGACAAGAGTGGCTAGTGAAATGTTGCTGAAATTTCTTTCTGAATGCTTTTCCTAATTGAATAAATTGTTAATTATCTTGTTTCTATATTATAAATTGTTTTAAGCGGTGAGTGAATAAAAATACATGCTTTCCTTAATAAATTCTGGCTGATAACATTGTTGCAGATTTTAATATTCCAGTGAAAGAAAAAACAAAAGATTTAATATTGAACTACGTATTACTATAATTGTTTAACGATAATTTCGTTACTTGAATAATAGCAAGCGATTACATTTAGTGATGAGTAATAATAAAAGTAGTGATGTCTCACAAGTATTACAGAGTCGATTGCGTTTAAAATGCACCTAAAGTGAGTCAGGTTAAATTGTCAAACAATAAATGGATCAACTGCGAGGCTTTCTTGAATTTTCCCCATAGAACATTTGTCCAGTTGGACCTGTGATGATTAATTGATAGATTGCGTTTAAGGGCGCTCAACTCCTAGGGTCATTCGCGCCCTAGACCTGTGATGATTATAACACATTCCCGTGATAGCCTATTTTTCCAGAGACTTGGATACAATGTTGAAGTGTAAGACGTGGTTTAGAGAAACATTATAAGGACTTGCGACATAACGCAAGAACTTGCTGTGCCAATCTTGCGGAAAGCAAAAATCAGAGCAACAGAAAAATGTTTTAATAGAAGCAAATCTTTACATTATGTTGGTAATAAAACTAAAGCTATTTTGCAACTAAACGCATTTTATAGATATGACTACGAATCAGTAAGTATCGTCACAATAATGGGTACTGCAGAGTTAACCGAGTTGTACAAATGCGTATAATGCAACAATGTTTTATTTTTGGTTTATAGTTTAAAAAAATTAAATATGTGTCATTCGGGTAGGCAGTAATTAAGATTTTTCCCTCAAATAGAATTTTCAGCATATTTATTCTCTTCTACAAGAGTAAACCCAATTCTGCGAACTTACCCTCGTTTGCCCCAATGAGAGATGATGGGAGTATATGTTTTTATTTCGTTATCGTTTTGCTTATAAATATTTTCCAGCAATTTTCAGTTATTTAGAATGAAGGTTTCAACAACAAAAAACACGGTATCATCTAGGTCACTTTAAAATTAAAACCCCAACTTTTTTTTCTTTCTTTTTTACATGCTTCTTGCGGAAACACGACCTAAAAACAATTTTGAAATTGGTGCTCAATGTTATTAAAAAAGTTAATCAAGCATTTAAAACACACCTTATTTCATTCCTTACAAAGAAACACCTAATGAGATTAAATAGTAAATGTACGCGAAAAAAAAAAAATGTTTCTGACGGTGTTGCAAATTTTAGCTATTTATCTTTTAACGTTTAAAGATTAAACTTTGCCTGTCCTCCTTCCCAAAAGGAAACCTTAAAATAGCTTTACGGAACACTACAAAGGCACAAATGTGCATAAAACGTTCAGCACTAGTTCAACATTATATCGAAACGTTTTAAAACACAAAGTTATAAAGAATAAACAGTTACTACCTAAAGCATTTTGTAGAATTTACGTACCCATGTACATCCTACTTTTCGGCTATTACTTTGGATCCACCGATTTAAAAATGTTAATCAGTAGTATGGATTTTAGTATGCAATATCTCGTTCAATTTTTGGTTTGCATTTTCTGTAGACGACAAAGTCCCCCACAATCTTCCCCACCATCCCGGTAAATCGAGAGTTTCAGCATGCATTTCCAATAGAGATTTTGAGTAGAATGCAACACACTTCAGTTTTAGGAAGAGCTGAGATAGTAAATAAAAATTAAAAGAAAATAAAAATTTGTAACGCGACCCTGATAGGGAAACGCGTTGTTTTTACGTGGGCTTACCCATTTCAGAAGTTGGTGGACCATAAATCTTGTCCTGCTGTACAATGGCATTAAAGTTCGGAGAAAGAAAGTGCCCGAAGCGGGCGGTTTTATCGGGGCGGTATAAAAGAACTAGTTCTCAGGTGTCAACAAGGGAGCAGATACGGCTTAAAAAATTGACATAGAAGAGCCGTGCGTGTCACCTAGCAACGAATGCCGTGCATGTCGATAACCCGCACGCCAGATGCTGCGCTGCATACCACTCCCTCCTGCTCTAGTTAACGTATTTTCTGTTTAATAATCGACTATCAATTTAAGACCTTGGATTTTTGTCCTGAGGGTAAGCGATGATATTCTGACAAGAATAAAACATAGCGTTACCCATACCCGAAGGTATCTTACCTTACTCTTCTCGAAATTAACTATCCAGAGATGCCTCGCGTTAATTGTATAACACAAAAGCGATGTGTAAAAATCGTGTGTATTACGCTCACATTACTTTCTCTAGCGGTTCTACAAACTTCTTACCTAAGATTCTTCTTCTTCCTCCACCATGCTAATCGAGCTAATCACTAGAAGATTGTTCTTAATCACAGTTCCTTATAAGTAGGAGGTAAATAGGGGAATGCACTAGACTAAACCGATAGCCAAATATTATAAACTGTCATTATGTGCTTGTCATTGCAAATCGCTACTTTGCCTGGCCAGGAATAGAACAAAAGAAAAACGGAAACTTTCCTGTCTGAGAAAAGTAAAAGTACAATTGAAACCAATAGCAAGGAATGTATCGGAAACGGTTACCTCCATAACAAAAGTGTAAAGGACATAAATTGTGTGTTTTGACGCGATTTCCGTGAAATCTCGACATCGAATTCCTGGGTGGAATACAATACCTTATCTATCCACTATGTACAATGTACATATGGGGATGGAGAAAGGAAGGTAAAATAAGAATTTTAACAAATGTGTAATGAAAGCAGTTTACTCACATAGCCTTTAACCACAATGACACCAATTTAATGTATAGCGCACGGTTTTCAGAATGAATTATTTGATACCGTTCAAAAAGCCTGTTCAAACTGTACTGTAAGTCTCTGAGGAGAAAACCACTGTGGACTACTTTCTAAATTAAATAAATCGTATAATGTTAGTTTCCCCAACATGTATTCAGCTGTGCTAACACAAAAGCAGATATATTTTCTAAGAGCCTTTTTGCTATGTCAGAGCACACCTAGCCACTCTCTCTCTCTCTCTCTCTCTCTCTCTCTCTCTCTCTCTCTCTCTCTCTCTCTCTCTCTCTCTCTCTCTCTCTCCCTCTCTCTCTCTCTTATAAAATAAAAATCGGATGTGTTACATCCACATGACTTTCTCTACATATTCTGCAACAAAATATTCTTACAAACGCGCATTCTACTATTTAGCCCATTCTAATCGAGTTAAATGTTAGTAGTAATGATTTCATTGCATATATTTTCTTTTAGGTACAGGGAAATACGCGAATATAATACGTTAAAACAACAGTCAAATAATAAGTATTAGAAATGCGAAACTTAAACAAAACAAAAAAAAAAAACAAAAAAAAAATTGTCATGTGCTTGCTACATTCACATAATTTTTTATATCTGTGCTACAATAAACTTTTCTTCAGAGGCTATTCCCAGGAATGTTCTCTTTTTTTCAATGCAAGGGTAGTTTTGGACTAGGGAAATTTTCTTGGAAAGCTTCGTGTTGCATTCTTGGAAGGTGCTAAATTTAAACATCAAATTTGGTATTTAACCAACTTTTCGTTTTTTGAGTTGTGCTTTCCTTACACACGACACGCACGACACACACACACACCAATGACCACAAGAGAAACAACTTAACTGCAGCTTAACATTTCAAAGTAGGCTTTTTAAAATTTAAGTTTAAATTCATAGCGTCAAATACTTCAAAATAATTAAAGAAAAAGATATATACTTATCTGCATTGTATAATAAAATATTTGGAGGTATAAGCTGTATATTTATTTTTTTTGAATTTGGGAAATGTATCATTTAATCATTATATAAACCTGTATTGTACACATGCCAACATAAAATACGGAAATGTTTACTTTACGCAATAATACGCCCACATTGTATTGATTAGGAGAAAATTAAGACGATAATGTAGATTCTGAATGTGTAGTTTTAACTTCTGGTTCTCTGTTTTGTTAAGATTTTTAAACATTTTAAAATTGTGTGCGCTTGTGGTGTTACCTGTATTTATGGTTATTCAATGCAATTCTTAATACTATTTATATGGAATGCTTGTTCTCCTTTAAGACAAAAGCCTTACAATTATTCCGTATAACAAAAATTTCTAACAGGTACACTGCGTACCAGTAAATAAAATGGAATTGCCACACTGTTTCAATTTCGCTTAACCGAGACAGCAAATTCTGTTCGCTTGCTGTGAGAGTAGGATTTTATTGTATTTCCTCTTTAGCCATTTACAAAGACGATATTTCGAGTTCAGAAACAGCAATAAATGTAGGATAAACATACAACTTCTACCCACATTCTTTGCGAGTCAGAAAAAACAAGGGGATGAAACGACTTTGAGGAAAATCACGTGGAAATATCGGTATCGATTGCTTTTGGCTTCGGTGAATTCCAGTTGCGGAATTCAATTTCCTTTAGAAGCAACCTTATGAGTCGCGACCAAAGCTAGAATATTGAAAGGAAGTGCCAAACATATAACGTCAAGCTATTACCTGTAGATCTGCCAAGTTCAACTACATAATACTACGATGGACTTCGTAAAACTATGACAAGTCATTTTATCACAATATTAATGCGCAATTTAAGGGAAGTTTCACTGTAATATATATCACACGTTTCTAAAGCCTATATAATGTGAAATTAAATTTTTACATTGTGTTTCAAAATTGATGAAACTCGTAAGTAAGGCATAATCCTGACGACTAGTTTAACAGAATTATTCTTTGAGATGAAAATCAGGCCTTGTTACGAAAAAGAGTTACCCTGACCGACGTTTCGCGCTGTCCTATAGAGGCAATGTGTATAGACGTGACACAGTCTGTTGTAAGCTACCAAATAGAAACGAACAAAGTAAGCGAGCAGCTCGGCCTGAATTCTGAACCCGAAGCGAGCGCCAAATACGAACTTCAGAGCGTCCCACCACTCCTCCAGCAAGTACCAATAGCTATCAAATAATTGGCACCATTCAGGTTCAGTGCATGTTGCAAACATATTACTTATTTATTACTCGCAAACGCCTTTGATAAAAGGCAGAACTTCACTATATCCAAGCGCAAGTTGGAATTGAATGTTAGGAGATTCCCTGAATGCAGTGATGCAGTTGGAAATTTACTCAGCTCAAATGTGTGATGAGCTGGATTATTTAATAATAACGCGACATTTCAAATTAAACAGAATTGAAGAGGAATTAAGAACTAAGCACACGACTATGCTCACACACATATTAGGAATCTTTACTAATATGTAGGTGTCCTGAGAGCAGAGCTTCAACAGGAGAAACACTTAAACCTCAGTGTGAAAACTTCCAAAACGCATAGGTTTTATAACAAACAACTTGAACGGAAAGAAAGAAATGTTTAGAAAAAAAAAATCATGGCTCCCTTTGATATACAAAATGATTTTCAAATCAAACTTTCTAAAACACTATGTATTTAAAATACTAACATTCAACCGCCTGACTGCCATATTTAGCATTTTCTACAACTTTTCCCTTTATTCGGAAGTTTTAGTTTTTTAGTTTATTATTGAGAATTACAAGGCATGGAGCAAATTCCACACTCTAAATGTTATCCTTCAGGTAGAGTATATCAACAAAAAGCTAAAACTCGAAATACTGGAAAGCTGTGTAAACCCAGTATTATTATATGGATATGAAACCTGGGCATGTACACAAACACAGATAGAAAACCTGAGAATATTCCAGCGGAAAATGGAGAGGTGGATTCTAAACTTCAGAATTTTTCAGACAGAATACGGAATACTGAATTACGATCAAGATCGAAAATAACGGACGTGGTAAATAAAGCACTTAAGCTAAAGTGGAAGTGGGGAGGTCATGCCGTTAACTAACGCAGGATAGATGGGCTTACACTTCAACAGCATGGGATGTCAGAACTGGAAAGAGGAAGAGGCCGTCCTAATGTAGATGGGCCGATTATACCAAACAGCAGCCGGGGCAGGTTGGCCGAGGATCGCCAAGGGCAGAGCGAAATGGAGAAGACTAGAGATGGAGAAATGAAAATGTAGCACATAATAGTAAAGTAAAAAGTGTGGTGATAGTGAAAAATGAGATAAAAACTGGTGTTGCAGACAACTAATTATAGGTGCAGAAAATAGCACAGCCATAACATTAGAATCGTAGCATTTCATATATAAGTGAACAAGCTGAAGAAGTGATTAGGAAAGTTAAAATATTGGGGAAAGCAACCAAACTCTAATGGATTGGCTCATGAAGCAGAAATTCCGAGCTATCCCTACACAAGAAGGAGGCCCTTGGCCTGAAGGGATATTATGGTTTCTATTTATTTATAATTTTATTATTATTATTATTATTATTATTATTATTTATATACTTATGTGAGTAATTACGTGCACAGTATCCTGCAGTCTCTTTTATGAAAGCTGAATATCAAGAGTTTCTTATTTTCATTTTCTCTATACGTACTATGCACTAGTGCATAGAGAAGGTATGGTATTGGACCCAAAAATTTGATACCGAGATTTCACCAGAAATACATCCTTTAGGATTCCCTGAATCCCCCTCAAAAAAGAGCATTTTTAGAAAAATGTCCGTGTGTGTGGGCAACATAGCTCAAAAACGAAAAGTTCATTAATACCAAACTTGATATTTAAGTTCAGTATGTTTCAAGGATGCGAAACGAAGATTTTCAAGAAATCTCCATCGCCTCCAAATTTCCTTTAGATGGAAAAATGTCCAAAAATTTTCACTTTCTCAAAAATGGCTCTAACGAATGTTATTAAAATCTCTTATATTTAGTATATTTACATGACAAAATGTATATCTTGAATTTTCTGGGAATAAACCCTTAAGACTTATTTATTCTGGACGAATTTTTCTTCATTTTGAATAGTTGGTAAACCAAAAGAGATGTACAAAAACTTACTAAACAGATGTGGATTTCTTAAAAACACACAATGTATGTCAAACATTTTTTCATGGAGTTGACCGTTTTCGAGACAAGCCTTGTTATTGGTTTCAGTTTTAAAATACTGAAACTTTTTTCTTCTTCTTTTCTTCACATGGGAAGTTTTCACTCTTCGCCACAGGAAGAAGCGGACTTCAACCCCCTGGCAACCACATTTTAAAACATTAGTGTAAACTAAAACATTTTAGTCTAGTGTATTCCCTATTTCCCTTCTACTTATAAGGAACTAAGTAATAAGACACTTTCTGCTGATTCTCTCGATTAGCATGAAGTAGATAGGAGAATAAACTTACTAACAATAATTTGTTACACAGCTGCAGAGAAAGTCATGACAATGGAGTACATTAGATTTTTCTCTTCCCAGTCAATCCGTATTATTTTTCGTTTTTTGATCACACATAATTAGCAACCCGCAAACTGACTTTAAGCACAAAAGGTTATCGATTAGGAAGCCTTCAAGTGCTGTTCTGTTCTATCATCTTACAGAAACCCAAAACATTCTTCCTTCCCTCCTTCACAAAGACTGAGAGCTCTTACCGTAATGAAGGCGCTTGAATTAAAAGAGCAGCACCAACATTTCCGAAGGCTTCCTTTGGTAGTGCGAATCAACTACCGCTCCCCTCGTTAAAAATGGAAATCAACAGAGAATCATTAGGAAGTAACAAGTTTATGAGCCATACTCGAGCTGAAATGAAACATCCACACATTACAATAACTGTGTTATGATATGCATGGAAGGAGGAAAATTGGGAAATATTCCCGAAAATTGCATATATATGATATGATATTAGGGCAGAGCATAAAATTATGATTAACTATGTGAACAGTCATGCATAGAGCTTGGAGTTAAGCGGAATGAACCAATATACTTGACTGTTTTAGTGTGGAAACTTTAGTTGTTTCTGGCAACATTAATTTAAGAATAAGTTTGTTTCAGATTTCAAACAGATGCCTAGATATTATTTCACGGATTATAACATTTCTTTATCAGCAGCTCTACTTGAATTTTGATGTTTTTCTTCTCTCTGCACTATCGTGCAGAATTAAAAAACAATATTACGCGCTACGTCAGAGCTACAAAACCACTTAGGTTATTCACTTTGGAATGCACTTAAAGTGAGTCCGAGTTGATTTGCAACACACTCACCATACCCTCTTCTATTTCTGCCCATCATTTCTCATTTCTGCACCGTGATCTAATGGGCGATTTTATAAATGTGGCATTTGTCAAATCCTTCGTTGCAACTGTCGTTACTTCTTTACATCTTGTAACATATTATAATAGTGTTTGAAACAAACCCCTTTCTAAGAATACGTATTTAACCGCAAAATAGCTCTGTAAATATGTTTATAGTCTTAATTATCGGGAATGTCACCAACACTTTTAGTATTATAAGCTGGTACAAAGGTTTTAAAACATGCTAAAATTTCACATGGCTGGCTGGAGTCATCACAGGTAGAGATGAAATTTACTGCTTTTATTTTAACATCCATGTAAATGTACCGAACACTTTCCTTTTCTCTTCTGCCCTGTACTTTTGCACACTGTTAATCACCACTGATTTGACATTTTCATAATTATTAGAATTCGGGATTTGGAAATGATCCTCGGTACCGAGGTTCTTCTCATTTTAGGAAGTCAGGTACAAATATACAGTAAACTCGTCCATCGGTTAATAAGGGACAGTGCCTTCTGATTAGCGGTGAAAGTCGGTATCTTGACCCCAAGTCATCCCCAATGCGTCTCTGACCTCGATGCCCTGTTTGGCCAGAGATCGATTGATGCGGTGTCATTCACAAATAAGGAACATGCCTTCACCTTTAAAATGCGTCAAACTGTCCTGCTGACCTACTTCATATAAGCCAACATGATTCCTTGCAACATAAGCTACAACTAATAACCTCTGCAATTGGTTTTATAATGATTTTTGCTTCAGGACTGCCTTGCCAGAATCCTTACCACATAGACGGATCTTCGTAGACTGATAATGGTAAAGTGTGCATTAATTATTTATATTCAATTGGAACAGTTTAATTAAGTTGGAACATATTTGCATCAAATGAATCCAGGAGTGCGTGGCTTCACTCCCGAATTCTGTAAACGATATAGTTGGAATGCAACTGGACAAAAGAGAGGAATCTATTTGTGAGGAAAACAAAGAGAAGCAATTAAAGTGCTAGCTTCACCTGTTGAGGATGTTTACTCCATTAGGGCGCTTTGTGAGAAAGATGGCTCGCATTTCCATTCTATTAACGCTTGGAAATGCACTACCAAAATTGACGTCTCTCCTTTGCTGCTTATCGACCCTACATATGAAAGAAATCTGCTTTCATCGTTTTCATTACTTTTCCTCCCTTTCTTGCAGTTCTTGCCATGCTGTTCCCTTTGTCCACTTAGGTTATTTTCATATTTTCCACTTGCTTATTTCAATTTTATCTCCATTAACAATTCCTTTTCTTACCTTCTATTAGTTTTTCATCCAAGTTGGAGGAAGGATTGTACTCATCTCAAAATTAGGAATTCCGACTTGTGTAAACATGTATTAAATTGAACTGAGTTATACATGGGAAATAATTTAGGAGATGAAATGTCATTCTAACGCAATTTCTTTCTTACCGTTTAGTAAAAAGTAAATACAAAATTCTTTTCGCCATGATTAACAGAAAATAGAATATTTTCATTCAGAGAAATATAGATATTTTTACTATTCTCAAGTACTGGATGTTGCATCAGCCGTATAATTCAGGTCAATAGTAAATTTAGAGAAAGGGAAAAATGGGCAGGTTATTTTGAGGTTCAGTTCCTTTGGTGTATAAAAGCACAACCAAGGCGTTAAATACAAATTCCGATTACTGTACCAGCTCAGATTTACTCAATTGTAGGCATAAATTTCTTGATCCTACATAACATATGACAATTACCACAAAATAAATCAATGTTTATTAATTTCAATCCAAAAATGTAACTAAAAACAAAAACAAAAAGTTATAAGCGCGTAAACTTATGCAGAGTATATACCAAGCTGGCAGGAATAGTATATAAAAAGATAAACGTATTAACGGAATTTTACCCTTAAAATTTAAGGTGATTTTTGGAAAAAATATTTCCTAAAATTTCTTTAAAAATGGTTCGTATAATTTTGACTCGCAAACGCCCCTTATTGTTGAATTGTATACAGACCCCATTAATTTCTACATAAAAATGAACCGCTCGCATGGACTAGCATCATCCTATGTCGAGTGGCTTCCCTACACCCCGCACTTATGACAGATTTATGAATAACATACACGAACAAATTATGATATATATCACAAGACCGAGATAAAGCATAACAATCTAAACGTGTTTATCCGGTACCTGTTGTAGTTACCTGCAAAAAAGCATTTCCATCATTTACTATGAGGTAAGCATTAATTTTGCTATATTGTGTTTACAGGAGCACATATTTAAGCAAAGCCAGTACTGTCGGTACGTCCGGCTGAAGCATGTTTTTGCTACTCAGATGCAAAATCCCGGTACCAATCCCCATGGCCGCGCTCGCTAAAGAGTCTGGTTTTGGTGTTTCGTAGCGTAGGGGTTCTAGTCCCGCCTTGAGCATGGGTGTTTGTGACGTGTTTCTGTTCTACCTGAGTAATTTTCTATTCCTTAATGTCAATTAGGAGACACCTAAAGGCCAATATGTGTAAAAAATAAAAATTTAAAACAAGTGAACAGTCAAGTTTTATATAAAGAACCTGTAATTTAATACAAACTGCAGTTTATTTGCATATATGAATCGCCAAATAGCTGCTTACCAGAAATGTTAATGCAGATCTATAAAATTGTTTCCAATGAGCGCAAAATAGCCGAAGCAAATTGCTTTTAGCAGAGTTCACTATTACGTGTCTCTGAGATTGTTTAAATAAATTTAGTAAGAACGTCGTTCAGAATACTTTAAGAGACTGAAATATATTTTTAAAGAAACTGAAAAAAATACAACAGTGAATGGCTGAAATTGTTGAAAAAAAATGAAAGCGTTCAATTTTCTTGAGGAGGTTTTCCCCTTCAGGTTTTGTTTGAAATGCACTCAAGGCTATAAATACTAGAAAGCCATTTTCAGCTTAGATAGTGGATAGGCTCTGCTATACCTTCACGTCGGCACGTGCGTGACGGTAATCGAGATCGATGCATCGTATCAGCAAATCCCGGCCTACTCTACGAAAACGTTTCCGCTCAGGAAGCGTCTCATTAGGCTGCTGTAAATATCGCTTCCATTCGCACAGCACATAGCTTCCAAGCTCCGAACAAGATTTGCAGCACACAAAGCCGTAGTGCAGCCCCAAAGTAGCTCTTTTAAAAACGAATAAAACCGATCAAAAGTTTGGAATGTTTTGGAGGGCCCCCTTAGGGAAAGAAAACTCCTGACTATTCGGCCAATCTGATAAAGCATGATCTAAACACAAAGTCACCACTTCGTTCTGGTTGTGAAGTAATCACTTATCATTACAATAGGTACATACACATTCCAGAAGTCCGGAGTTCGAGCTCGAAACTTGATTAGTCTGAGATACCCGAGGTTTTCTTTTGGGGTTTTCCCTTATTCTGAGAAGACGATCACATGACAATCATATACAACATATGCAACTTTTTAATACACGGTTCTTAAAACACTGCTTTATGTGCATTTGTTAGAACAGATCTTTATTTTATTATTATTATTATTATTATTATTATTA
Organism: Hymenopus coronatus; assembly: GCA_030762935.1. NCBI lineage: Eukaryota > Metazoa > Arthropoda > Insecta > Mantodea > Hymenopodidae > Hymenopus > Hymenopus coronatus. The sequence goes on along the minus strand of CM060882.1, from coordinate 149,425,105 downwards.
TTATAATATCTGGAATGTCGGGTACTTCACCAAAAGCGTTCACACTACCTGACATTCTTTTCTCCGCGTCAGATTAAACGCCATTTTAACGCTACTTTGTATATTATGACAAAAAGTGTGCACTACAAAATACATTTATTAATTTTGTGAGAATCATGTTTTAAAACTTGAAAGAAATTTTAAAAAATTATAAACTAATAAAATGAAAATGGTCGAACACTATTCTGAAATATAATTTGTTCTATCTCCAAGTTAAATTTTTATTTTCTTTTTTTAATTAACTGTCAGAATTTTCAAAATTGAACATAAATGCTTTTAGGTATCCTTGTATCTTGAATTGAGAGGCGCATTTTGATTTAAACGAATTGTCTGCACCTTTTCTTTAAGACTAAATTGCCGAAAAAATAAAATGCATTCAATTTATGTTCACACATAAAGAAAAGGGAGCAACCTCCTAGTTTCAGAACAGAAAAATTATATCAAAACCAATTTTTCCAAAATTACAAGCCATTAATATCTAAGAGGTGATAAATCTGCTGTGGATAATAATAAAAGGTATGGCAGGAATTATGATGGTCTGATAATGCCAGACTGTAGAGTTTTCTAGGACATTCCTGCGCTTGTTCCTTTGCTTTTAGCCACCGTGGCTGTTTATTTGCTTGCCGCTGTTCTTCCACTTTTTTTGCTACCGAGATATGACATGTATATGTTTTATTTTCCCAAGTGAACTGGAGCCATTCCAAAGGAAGGAAAAGAGTTTTTACATTTATTTCGTTTTTCTCATAATTTCATGGTATCGCAGATTTTTATTGTACAACACCTTTCATACAAGTCGAATTAGCAGTACCCCAAGGACGAAGTGTAATCTTTCGAAGGTATTTCACAAGCAATACACATTCTTCAAAGAATATCAGTGTCGAATTGTAAAATCTGCCAGGAGATCTATCTTCCTTGCCAATTTTATCAGGGCGATTGCATAGTTTCTATATGAAATCAAAGAGCACATTTTAAAAGAAACGAATACTACAAACATACAATTATATCGCGAAGAAGAAGTAAGGAAGAAATGAAGTAAACTGTGGAATCTGGCATTGTACATAACTTTGACATTGCGACAAAGTGAGGAAAATATATTTTCTGTTATTCTTCCATGTGTATACTGCCTAACTACAATAGCCACATCAGCGGCCTTTTGCTTTTGGAACAGATGGCTATCGGCCATGGTGTTAACTCGTATAATAGTTTTTATTCGAGTTTTACACATTAGATCTATCTCCAACATAAAAATGGAATCAGTGTATATTTATAGCACATACTAGTAAATAAAGCAGTTTTGGAATATTCCTAAAATGAATTTTGGGCAAATGCTATTATTTTGACAGGGTAAACCTTTTATATATAGTCTCATTCACTATGCTAGACTGCGTGTATAGGGATATTCTTGGCTATCGAAAAACTGCCATACCCCGGCCGGGAATCGAATCCGCGAACCTTTGCAGCAGGCAGGTACTCCATCGACCGAGGCCAGCCAAAAGTCATTTGACAGAGTTTGAAGTGTACATATTGAAAAGAATAAGGCGTGTGAAGGGACCACATTGTTAAAACCCATAAAATAGGTCACCGGCATTGAACGAGAAGAATCATGGTGCCTAATAGAGGAAAGTTCATGGAATAAAAAAAAAAAAAAATACTAGGCGATATCGAGATAAATACGGAGATAATGAAGAGGATAACATAAAAGAAAGGAGTCTCAAATTGAAATATATAACATGTCATTGATAAGAACTCAATGTGTCACGAGACTTCACTATTGTGAGCGTTACAGGAAATTACATTATTTTATACAATGTGGAATTATGATAATCCATATTTAGAATTCCTGCATTTTTGTTATTTAGTTTAGCTTTACAGTGGATTGATAGAATTATATGCTTTATTCAGATAATCTCCTCTATTTCATGTGTGGCATTTTGTTAAAGTGAAAGCTATAATTAATGCATATGAAAAAATAAAAACAAAGGAAAGAGGATAAAATAGTTGGAGGTTATTAGTGTGGTTGAATTTTGAAACGAACTAAGCCCTATTCTAAACAATCAATACTTTTATCAAAAGAAGAAAGATGTTTATGTGCAAATCAATTATCATCACCACATATCGACGTTACGGTATAGGATGTTCTGGCCAGTTCTGGTCCTTCATTCCACCGCCTTCTCGGTGTTTCTTGGCATTTCTTGCCTATAGGTGCATATTTCCCGGCTCTTTTGGGTATTTGACTCTCTTCTATTCTATCTAAATAATTAGTTCGTTTTGTTCTGTTTGTTTTAACCTTATATAGGAGAGGTGTAATTTGCAATACTTTTCGTATATCTTCACTTCTAATACGGTCTTTTAATGTGCATCGTTTTACTGCTCTTAAGCATTGAAACTATTCTGCGTTCATCATTTTTACTTAGTACTCAACATTCACTTACATAAAACACGGTTGGCACAGTCATTCTTTTATAAAATTTTAATTGGGGTTGCTTCTTGTTTTGTTCCTTAATATTGTTCTGATTGTTCCACACTTACCTTAAAAACACTATATTTGTATTTGTAACTCGTACTTATCATAATTATAATAAATATAAAGATAATTAAAATCTAAAATTTGCTTCAATATTATGTTATCTATGTAATTTTTACTTAATTGGATCTTTACCCTTAAAAGCCATAACTTAGATTTTCTCTGTTGATATTTGACAATTATGTTTCTTTTTTATATTTTATTTAATTTGTACATATTATATTGAAGCTCGTCTTCTGTTTCGGCAAGTACCTGATGATCAGCATACAAAATTGTGTTCACAAAATAATGTATGGCGATTTCTATTCCTCTGAAAGAAGATTCCATTCAATAACAACTTGCTCAACATATGCTAATTAATGTTGATAAGCTCCAATCCTGCCTTCACTCCTTGATTTATGGAAGGAAATTTTCCCTCTATATAAGTATTAATACTGATTTGTAGTCCATCATAAGGACTTTTTATGGCAAACATATTTCTTTTTTAAATATCCCACCACTGTGGTCCTGTTTTTGTTAAATGCCTTTTCATAGTTAACAAAGGCCAAATGAGTTTCTTATTGATTCCCTTCGTTTTTCTACAATCTGCTATAATGTAAATAGGGCATCTATACAGGGCATTTCTTCACACCATTTTGATTTTCATTAATTATTCTCCCTGTTATTGATTTTATTCTTAGTGAAAGAATCTTTGTCTAAATTTTATACCCATATAATTGCCCTATTTGAAAATATCAGCAACTCAACACGCAGTCGGAATGATAAGCTCCTTGTGTTTCTCTGTCGTGTACTGAGATTTGTTTTTCTTGCTCACTTTTTTTTTTCTTTCTGTACAAATTGGCCTCTCTATCCACACACACTACCAAAGTCTACTTGCCTAACATATTACTTTCTTTCCTTTTTTGGGCATGCACTAATAACGCAACCATGCGACGGCGGCGCGACGTTTGGTTCTTCCTGTATTGTATGGAAAACTGTAGACCTGAAACAGTTGTGCACACTTGTGACCTTAGTGATGATACTGCTGACGAGTCTTATTTATTTTTACACGTGTTATATTACTTCATAGGTTTTATGCGAGCTTAACTACCCGTTTTGTAAAATATTTCTTATAGCTAACGTGTAGCCCTTATCTCAAAATGGAATTGCTTTCCCCACATGTACTATGTACATAGTAGGTAGAGAAAGTATTGCATTCTATTAATAAATTTGATGTCGATATTTAACCGGAAAACATGTCTTGAGGTCTCCTGAATAATTTTTAGGAAAAGATCCCTTCCCGCGCGCATGTGTATGTATGTAAGTTGAATATCTTCATTTTGATATCCATTTTCGTACAAATGTCAAATGACTTAGATTAATATGCCGTATGTATAACACATTTTCATGACAAATGAAATGTGTAGGTATCCTGAACTTTCTGGGATTAGCGTCTGGACACCTGTTCATTTAGGATAACTTCTGCATAACTGGTAAAAGATAGAACAGCTTCCTACTCAAAAAAATATAAATTTCGTTAAAAAGACACAAAGGGGGTCCTTTTAAGAGTTAAATTCTTCGAGAGATTTCTTGTTATTGGTTTTGATTTTAAAATACTTGAAAAAGTTTCTCAAGTCTTCATTCGTTTCATATCTGTTTTACTCCTGGTCATCCAAATAAAACAAAATTTCAACTGTATCTCATAACGAAGAGAAATAAAATAATGTAACTAATGCTTTAGCCTTGTATTCCGCTATTTTCCTTTTACTTATTAGGAATTAGGTAATAAGACAATTTCTATTAATTTAATTGTTTTTCGCACAAGCCGTATGTAGGACAGAAGTTGGATAGGTAGAGTCAGACTGAAACATTCAATGCCATAGCCGGGATTTGAACCACGGATCTCCCGGTCTCTAGCCGGTTGCTCTTCCACTGAGCTACCATGGCAACATGTCGGCATAGCACTGACTTCCTCAACTGACTCGCATGTTTCCAGATGAACCACAAGGTGATCTCAAATTATTTTGAAATGACAACCTCAATGGCGACTTACAATGTTGTAAGTAATTTAAGTCCCAGAATTCACAGCAGAGTCAAATTTGACTATTACGTTTATCTTGATTAGCATTAAAAAGATAAAAAGAATAAGCTTTTAAGAAAATTTGTTACAGAGAGGTGTAGAAAGTCATGTGATTGGAACGCATCAGCTTTTATTTTTCTTAGATGACCATATGGTTAAATACCACCGAGAAAATAGCATATTTTATATAAATTATTGAACACTTTAAAAGTCGAGCAAACATGAGAAACCTCATTCAAAACAATCCTTCCACCACAACATTATATGTAAATGTTGGAATATAACACCTTAAGGTCTCCATTGTATTTTCAAATGTTTGCACATTTTCAAAAGTTTTCCCGTAACATGAACATCACGATCTGCAGAAATAGGCACTTTTATTCAAGACTCGACGGCACCAAGCAACTTGGAAACTTTCAGCGAACCGACACGAGATGCTATGATAAATTATAGCATCTGATCTTCGGTATTGATCAGAGGTAACCCTATCGCAACGCGGTATTTGATATTCTCTGGGAAGCGCTGAAAGCTTTTACTATGGGACGAGTTAAGACAGCTACAGCTTCTGAGCTCTAATCATTCCATTTTTCATGGCAGTTACTGACGATAGTTAATTAAACACAAATCTAGAGTGCTAGTTCAAAAGAACAATGAAACCTTATTCACCTACATCTGTTTAACGGGACCAAGGATAATCTCTCTTTATGCCGTGATAAGCCTACGTATATACCTAGTACTAAAGACACAAATAGCGTCCTGTAACTAGGTTTACTGTGAAAATCCTAAAATGTAACAAAACTGAAGGTATTGGTAAATTTTAGTGTGCGTGACATGACAACGTAGAGCTGGAATTGTTCTCTGACGACCATGAACTTACAGAAAATAAACAAAGATTTAGTTTCCATGTGAAATTTCAAATATGAGAATAAGCTTCTCCAATGTAGGCGCTCAGATGCCATAAGCCATTAATTTAAGACAAACCCTAAATCTTTTGGTATTTTTTCTCATCATATATTTCAAAAGGTATTTCCATTCTATTTATACAACGTATCTCCAGGCATGACACAATATCATAACTCTTCAACTGATAACTACAGTTAGTTCTTCATACAGAAACCTGCAGATGTTTTTTTTAACTGTTTTTAAAATCAGTATTCCGTTTATAACCCAGTTAGAATTTCGACTTTGTGTATTATGTAGCTGTAGTCTCTACGGCAACGGTGTGAGATACGAAATTACCAGTTCATGAATCCACTTTAGAGGAGGGGCATTTTTAATATCCATCTAATTAACATGTTCGCATTGAAATATTTTAATCTTCAGGGTAACTGTTAAATCATGAACTAGAAATCGTATTACCATACATTCAAATATTTGAAGGAATTTCATTGGTATGTCATTTAGGACACATGACAAGTATAAGAACACGTCAGATGTCATATTGATCCTTCAGAATCTCGGGATTGATTTTGAGAGATAAAGTATGTAGTTCGAGTATTAAAAGTGTCGAGAAGTTAATTTAAAACTGCTACTCTGTTTTATCTTACATTGTATTTCGCTGTAATTCTGTATGCTTATATGACGCAACCATAATATACCTCTAATATTTTCTAATGCATCAATCCCTTGTTTTTGCACCTACTTTCTGTCTTCCTTCCTTCACGAAATTCAACAGGTTTGAACGGCAATTCAGCATTTTCTTTGCTAAACATTGATGTTCTGCAGTACTCTCCTATAAACATGCTGCAACAGTCTTAAAGTAGAGTACATTTTCAGAGTGACAGCCTAAATCAGTCAAGAGGAAGGTACTCCAAGTGATCCTATTTTAGTTTACTTCAGTAGGATTAGCAATGTTAATTGGCTGAAAGGAAAATGACCAATGTACTCTATCGTTGGAATGAGGAGCATGTTCAGTCCGAGTTTAAAACAAGTCGATAGCACGCACAATAATATCGCAGTGCTGACTGGACAAAGATATGAAATCTCGACATCGAATTTTTGGGTGAATTACAATACCTTCTCTAGCTACTCGTACATTGTATATACATGCGTGCTAGAGAAAATAAGCATATCGTTGCTTAATCCTACAGAAAATTTCAGCAGCATTAATACAACTATAAAACAAAAAGGTTTTAACTCATTAATGTGTCCTATTAAAACCCATAAGCCATAAGAGTAAAATATACAATAACAAAATAACTTACCACATGTTGCCTACAAGGAATGTTTATAGCAAGAGTCCAGCACTATACATACCTGCAACACAATAAAACAAAACAGGCTTCGTTAGAAATTCCCTTTTGCGCTCACGTCAAACGTATTGGAATAAATTATATGTGCAGTAGATAGCATCATGGCACAAAGCTCCAGATTTAACTGCGGATAACAACAGCGCAACTACAAAACATAACAGTGAGCTAGTTTTTCACGTTCATAAATACCTACCTATACCACTTCCAACAAAATTCGTAGAATCTTATTTCTAAACTCGGGCACCGAGAGAAACTCTTCCAACCGCAATCAGAAATGATCGGAATGAACATTAACAATACGACTTCGCTACCGAGTAACACTTTTATCACACCTGCTCGTCATTTCTCTTCGCTTTTAATAGGAGCGTAGGCTCCTTTCAGCAGATAAGTTATATTCCACTACCCTCTTGTTAGCTTAAAATCTGTCTTTTCTCCCCTCTCTTTCTGAATTATAGGCCAGGTCCCTACATTGGCTAATGTCAACTAGTTCAAAATGCTCCATATCTTCAAGCTAGTGCTTCGTTCTGCCTATCATTACTATTTATTATAAAAGGAACAATAGCAAACTAATTGTGTTTTTCTTACTTTGCAACGCAAGTTTTCTACTATGAACCCGAAATATTATACCTGCTGCACAACCATCAACATTTCAACTGATAGCCCAAATGTTATGCAGAACTGCATATTTGTACTACTGGCTTACAGCCAAACTGACATTGCTTTTATGAAACAAAAATTAGTAGATTTTGCAACGGGAATAGGCCTTAACCTATATCAAGAGTCGTGGTTTTTAGTTCTCTTTCACTAGTTTAATTATATTTACTCTTCTACCAAAACGATTGGACATCCCAATACGGTGGTTACGAGAGCAGAATTTATTTAAAACAACTAATTTGCTTGTAATGTTAAGAACACTGTCAATTACCAGGAACATATCAGCGCCGCCGGTATGCAGAATTTCGTCTTTTACATGCAGTAAAACTACTGAGATGGGTCTGTCGCTTTCAAACACACAACCATCTGCCTGAGCCGGTTTTGAACCCACGACCTTGGGATAAGAAAGCCAGCGCCTAATCAAGTGACTCACTCAGACTAGCATTCGACAGCAACAAATGCATTTTTATTTTCTAAAAACAAGCTTGATAGGCCTTAGTAACCTAAAACTTATATTCTAGAAATTCTGCGTATTGTCTTGAATCATAAAACGCTGTGTATTTATTTTCATAGTTTAACGCTAGTTCTTTTATATTTTTTGCACCTTTGTTAAAATTGAATATTATTTATATTAAATACAAATTGCTTTATGATGTCAGCACTTAAATACATATATGAATTTAAGAAAAGAAAGGGGGGGGCAGTATCAATCACACCTGAAACTTGAATAATTTGTTTACATAACTTACAGTAAGCAGAAAACAATAATGATTTAATTTAAAGGCGTTTTTTTGTGCTAAATATAAGCGGAATATAAGATAACATTACTGCAGTTTTCGTGTTATCAAGTAGCTCTTCAACGACTGAACGCATATCCACTAATTTAATATTTTCTTTTCTTTCGCCAACACTCTTGTGCTGCTCAAACTTTCTCTTCAAGTTTTCCTAATTAGATCGCTTACTACGATTAAAGTTTTCCAGAAGAGAAAAGTTTAAAATTAAATAGAGATACAATACGCACGTGCATGTGGTTGTATTTTTAATCAACTTTCTGGAGACTAGAACTCTCTCGCTCTCTAAAAGGCGATGACCGAAGCGTGCTTATTGAAAACGAAGGTAGGAGTTAAGAATTGTTACATACAATTAAAAGAATTCTAAAAAGGATCAGCCAGTGTGTAGGGGATTGTATTTAAACCTCAAGTTAACCAGCTTAGCTGACCATTAGGTACCCTTAGATACCAGGATGTCCTAAAATTACTGATGTGATTCTTCCACTGTTAACGTCTGATACATCCGTCGTTTTCCTTCGCAGTTTGGCGGTAACGCGTGTGTTCTGTGTCGTACAATGTGTTGTTGTTTCTCTAGATCACACACCATTATTATTACCTATCTGCTTTAATCTGACGATGAACATGCTAGATGTCGGCACTATTAATACAGGACGAAACAAATGTTACTCCCGTCTTGCAAATGACTTACGCGCTCTAAAACTTACATCCAGCGGCTTATAAATAAACGTTAAATAATGGTATAAGCAACAGGTTTAAAATCACGCAGAAAGCAAGCGGTATTGCGCGAACAAGCTCAATACAACTAAGTCTGCACCGCGGGTTGTGTTCTGAAACGTGACTAAACTTAAAAAATGTACTTATTTATCTAATGCACTCTTAACAATTAAAGAATAAATTTTGTGCACAATAACATTTTTCTGCCGAAAGAAAAATCTGATTTGTTCCATTCACATGACTTTCTCTACATAGCTGTAACAAATTATTCTTAAAAAGTTTATTCTTCTATCTACTTCATGATAACCGAGATAAACATTAGCAGAAATTGTTCTTATTACTTGGTTTCTTGCATTAACATGATGCCCTCTCGCTGTTCGGTAAACAAGCATTTTATTCAAAACGATATTCTGTTATGTACATCAAGTTAATCAAGATAAATATAAGCAGAATTAGCGCTACTACTAGCTTCCTTGTAAGTAGAATGAAAATAAGAAAATGCCCAGGCTTTAGGCGATAGTGTCATACTTTAAAGGCGATTACTATGTAAAACAATTGAAATTACAATCTCTGCTTTGTCAGGAGTAAACAAACGAAAAGAAAGATGTCTTCCTATTCGAGAAAGGTTTAAGTGGCTTAAAATTGAAACCAATAATCCGGAATATCTCGAAAACGGCTAACTCTACAACAAAGGAAGTGACATAAATTGTGTGTTTTAATGAGAACAACATTCTTTGTTTAGCGAGTTTTTGCATATCCCTTACGGTTTGCCCATTATATAAAAGTCATCCAAAATAAAGAGGTCTTCAGAGGCTATTCGCAGAAAATTCAACACTTACATTTCGATTGTTATAAAAATGTTTTATACATAAGGCATTTTGATCAAAATCGTTAGAGCCATGTTTTAAAAAATCAAAATTTTCGAAAAATGTCCCATGTAAAGGGATATTCCCATGGGGGATATTCTTGAAAATCTTCGTGCCGCACCCTTGGAAGATACTGAACTTTAAAAATGCTTTTTTTTTTTTATTTAGGGGGTCCAAAAACATGTATTTCCGGTGAAATGTTGGTATCGAATTTTTGGGTGTATCGCAATATATACATAGAACGCATAGAGAAATGGAAAAAGCATTTATATTTTTCTTAAATTCAATCCATGTATTTAATTATTAAAATCTAAATACAAAACTATTTTTCATGTAAAGAAAAACTTCAGATTCTCCACCCATCTCCAAAGAATGCCCACAAAATTGACCAGAAACAAAAATTGCGCCATAAAATGTTTAAAATCTTAGAAATGTTTGTAAACAAAATTATGGAACAATTATTTCGTTTAAATTTTGACACACTATTTCCACGCAGCTGCACAAGTCCGTTTATATGTTGCGTTTTGGGTATTTTAATGATCAGAAAGAAAAACATAACTGCATAATATTATTAGAGCATTGGAGAATTTTTAATTTAAATATTTATTTTGTCAAAAATGTAAGCGAGTACCTAACAAAGCTATTGCATCAGTACTGGCGATAGGCTGATGATGATGATGATGATGGTGTTTAAGGGCGCTCAACTGCCGAGGTCATAAGCGCCCTTACGATTAAAACTTGGCAATAGCCAGTAAGAAAATACCAAACAAAAAAGTAAACACAAATAAAAGAGCTAACACAGTTGAAACGGAAGTAACAGAAACGTCCAGCCCTCTAACCAGAGCTGGATATAAAACTCCATCTAAAATCAACACATTAAAACCAAAAGAGTTTAAAAAAACCGCTATCACACTAAAACCTCAAGGTAAAAGAAAGTTTGGCTAAAAATTTAAAAACCCTGTCCACTGCTCTTGGGTCATCTGCCAGGACCTCGGCAAGAGAGGCCGGCATGCCCATAGATGACCGAATGTGTGCCAGGTGACCACACTCCAGCAACACATGACGAACTGTCTGTGCCTCCCCACAGAGCGCACAGACAGGAGCAGGTTCACGTTTAAAAAGGTAACTGTGAGTAAAAATACAGTGGCCAATTCTTAGCCGAGCTAGTACTACCTCCTCCCGGCGGAATAAACGAGAGGAGGTTACCCAGTTGACAGGGAGGTCCTTCACCTCTCGCAGCTTATTACCACGGAGAGCCGACCACTCCGCATGCCAAGTCGAAAAAACGGCTCTCCGTACAGCCACTCTAAAATCTTCTGCTGTTGAATGGGTAATCGTAACACTGGGCGCTGTGACTGCCGATTTCGCTGCCAAATCCGCCGTGTCATTCCCTGGCAAGCCAACGTGTCCAGGAATCCATGCGCACTCCACATTAAAGCCAGAAGCGTGCAAAATGTGGAGAACGTCCTGGATGCGCTGCACCAAAGGATGGTAATTGTACAGCTCACGAATGCTCTGAAGGGCACTAAGGGAATCACTAAGAATAAGGCAGTCACCTAATTTTCGACGTCGAATATACAGAAGGGCTTGATAAATAGCATATAGCTCGGCAGAATATATAGATGTGCAACTAGGCAAACCGTAAGTAGAAGTTGCGGTGCCAGTTACAAAGGCACATCCAACACCGTCGGGGCTCTTACTACCATCGGTGTAAATACAAATACGGCCACTGTATTTGGATAAAAATTCTAAAAAGCAACGACGAATACTATCAAGAGGCGTAACAGATTTCCCGTAGAGCGTCATCCCGAGATCGACATGGGAGGTAGCGCGTAACCAAGGGGGGTGTATACTCTCTCCCTTGGATAACAGCCGAGGAATGTCAACATGGTGCTGGCGTAGAAGCTCACGGAAACGAAAACCTGCTGGCCTGGGGCTCAGAGAGCGGAGGCAGTATCGCTCGTGCAGCTCAGGGGAGAAAAACGCGTGATAAGTTGGATGCCCAGGCATACACTTCAGCCCACAGCCATAATTAGCAAGCAGGACATCACGCCGACAACGCAGAGGAGGTTCTCCCGATTCGGCGTAGAGGCTAACAACTGGGCTCGTTGGAAAAGCTCCAACGGCCACACGGATGCCCTGGTTATGGACTGTGTCTAACCTTCTGAGCACTGAAGGTCGAGCTGAAGAATACACAATGCTGCCATAGTCCAACTTCGAACGAATAACAGCACGATAAAGACGGAGCAATGTCGTCCGATCCGCACCCCAAGACTTGCCACTTAGTATCCGTAAAAGATTTAGAGAACGGTCACATCGTGCTCTAAGCTGTGCTATTTGTGGTGCCCAACAAAGTTTCCGATCGAAGATCAAACCAAGGAATCTCGCCTCGTCTGCGAAAGGAAGTAAATCTGGCCCGAGTCGAAGAGACGGCGGCATATGCCACTTACGGCGCCAGAAGTTAACGCAGACTGTCTTCTCAGCGGAGAAACGAAAACCGTGTTTCGAGCTCCATGCATAGAGATTGTCCAAACACCGCTGGAGACGGCGTTCCAAAAACGGTGTACGCTGAGAAGTACAGAAGATGGCAAAGTCGTCCACGAATAAACAGGAAGAGACACCTTGAGGCACACATAGTGATATGGAATTTATCGCAATAGCAAATAGAGTCACGCTGAGTACCGAGCCCTGCGGCACACCGTTCTCTTGAATAAAATGGTTAGAAAAAACCGAACCCACCCTCACTCGAAAAACGCGGTCCCGCATAAACTCCTGAATGACCAACGGTAGGCGTCCACGTATGTTCCAGTTGTGCAGAGAACGCAATATTCCCGCCCGCCAACACGTGTCGTAGGCCTTCTCGAGGTCAAAAAATATCCCAACTGTGGGGCTGTTCTTAAGAAACCCGTCCATAATCTGAGTTGACAGAGAGACAAGGTGGTCAGCAGTTGAACGTCGTCGTCGAAAGCCACACTGGATGTTCGTCAGAAGATTGTGGGATTCCAGCCACCACACCAACCGTCCATTGATCATGCGTTCCATCACCTTGCAAACGCAACTGGTGAGGGAAATAGGACGGTAACTGGAAGGAAGATGGCGGTCCTTTCCAGGTTTAAGAATGGGTATGATGGTGGCCTCCCGCCACTTGTCTGGAAAAATGCCATCAACCCAGACACGATTATAGACCTCGAGTAGGAAATCTTTGCCATCAGGAGAGAGATGTTGCAACATTTGGACGTGGATACCATCTGGACCTGGTGCTGAGTGTGGTGAAGAGGAGAGTGCATTGTCTAGCTCTGCCAGGGTGAAAAGGCGATTATAATCCTCAAGGTTGCCAGAAAGAAACGAGAATTCTTGAGATTCCACCTGGTTCTTAACTGTAAGAAACTCAGGGGAATAGTTGCCTGAGCTAGACACCTCAGCGAAAGCACTGCCTAAAGTATTCGCCACGTCAAATGTATCAACAACAGCTCCGGTAGGTGTTTTGAGACCGGCGATGGGCATATGGTTCGGTTTCCCAGCCACACGTCTTAACTTATCCCATACGACAGAGGAAGGTGTATGTCGATTAAAGGAACCCACGAATTTATTCCATGACATCTTTTTGCTATCCTTAATAACCCGCCTAGAATGTGCACGCATCCGTTTATAGTGTATCAGGTTATCCAGTGTAGGAAAACGCTGGAAAACCCGTAGAGCTCGTCTGCGAGCGCGAATAGCATCCCGACAGTCAGCGGTCCACCAAGGTACCGGAAATCGACGGCTGTAGCCAGTCGAACGCGGAATGGATTGCTCAGCAGCAGAAAGAATGGTCCCTGTAAGATGTTCGACCAAGTGGTTCACAGAGTCGTGCTCTTCGTAGCTAAATTCAGCCAAGTGGGAGTACAGTTCCCAGCTGGCGTGGTCTAGGCGCCAACTAGGTAAACGGGTGGAACATACAACGGGTGTCAAGACACTAATACGACAAGGAAAGTGGTCACTAGAATGCAAATCCGAGATGATATTCCAGCATAAGGTGACTGCCAGCTGAGGGGAACAAATTGCAATGTCAATGTGTGAAAAACTATGAAATGCGTCAGATAGAAAGGTGGGCTCTCCGGTGTTCAAGAGAGCAAGATTCTGACTATCCAAGAAGTCTTTAAGTAGCGTACCTCTCGCACAAGCCCGAGGAGAGCCCCAAAGAGGGTGATGGGCATTGACGTCGCCTACCAATAAAAAGGGTGGTGGCAACTGCGAAATGAGGTGTTCTAAGTCGCTGTGCGAGAGGTCCGCAGATGGAGGCAAATAGATACTGCAAATGGTGAATGAAGCGGAGGGTAGCTTAATGCTGACAGCAACGGACTGGATTGCAGATTGTATGGGTACGGAGTTGGCAAAAATATCATCTCGAATAAGCATCATAGTGCCCCCATGTGCCGGGACACCGTCCTCCGGGGATAAATCACATCGTACGGAGGAGTACTGCCTGATGGTAACGGTGTCCTGTGGACGGAGCTTCGTCTCTTGTAAACATACAGCCAAGGGTTCATGCTGGCGCAGCAACAAGTCAAGCTCTGGTCGATGTGGTCGAATTCCGCGTATGTTCCAATGGAGGATAGCCATTGAGTATATTATGGGATAAGTTTCAAATCGAAAGACGCTTCTGCAGATTGGGATTAGCTGGTCGGTTCAATTTGTTCTTCTTAGGCGTTGGGCTAGTACTATTTTCAGGAGCACGATCCTGCCGTTTCCGCACTGTCCCTCTGGCAGTGGCGGCAGAATCCTCCTGGTCCATCTCCTCCACAAGGGAGGTCCCTTTTTCAAGAGCAGTTTTAGGTCCAAGTAGTTCGAACCGATTGGATGTGCTGATCGGCGAAGACGGCCGTCGCCGATTCACGCCCTCCTCCCCAGATGACCCTTCAGAGGAGGATACACGTGTGGAGTTGCGTGAACTTTTCTTACCTTTAGATGACTTGGTAATAGATTGCACATTCTCTTTCAAGAAGTCTTGTCGTACATACTTGGTCTTAAACTGTTTTTCCGGGGCAGAAGACGTCGTGAATTTACCAACTTTAGTTCCAGAGGTCGAGGCTTTCGGTGACAACTGTGCAGGACTATTCTGTAAGCTAGCGGATTTGGCAGATGTTGATACCAACTTGGGTGTAGGTGCCGAAGGCTTTGGCAGCGCTTGGGCTAAAATAACCTTTTCCGCAATTGTAGCCCCGTTCATATCGCCGGTCTGTGTTGCGATTTCCCGACGCGGTACCGGTTTAGCTGCAACTGAGCTATAGGTACCGGACCTCGGGGCAGAGGGTTGGCGGAGTCGCAGGAGCTTCCGGGCTTCCAAGAAGGACACCTTCTCTTTCACCCGTATCTCCTGGATCGCTCGTTCCTCTGCAAAACGGGGGCAGTCTCGGGAACTAGATGGGTGTTCCCCGTTACAGTTCACACACGATGGAGCTGAAGCACAAGCCCCATCGTGGGAGATGTCACCGCAGTGGACGCAGGTGGACTTGCCGGTACACAACTCACTAGTGTGACCAAAACGTTGGCATTTAAAGCACCTCAGCGGATTGGGTATATAAGGCCTAACTTCGATGGCTTCATACCCTGCCCTAATCTTTTGAGGCAGATCAACCCGATCAAAAGTAAGAAACAGGGTACGAGTAGGCAGGAATTCACCGTTGATCTTACGTTGTACCCGATAAACAGCTGAGACACCCTGAGTCGCAAGATTTTCTTGGATCTCCTCAATTGACAAACCGTCCAACGCGCGGGTTGTTATTACACCGCGGGAGGAGTTCAGCGACTTGTGCACCTCGACCTTCACTGGATAGCTGGCTAACATGGTGGCTTTAAGTATTCTTGCAGCTTGCGAGGCGGAGTTGGCTTCGACAAGAAGTGTACCATTGCGAGCTCGAACGCAGGATTTAACAGGACCAGCAATGGCATCGAGACCCTTTTGGATAGTAAAAGGGCTCACCGTAAGGAACTTCTTACCTTCCTCTGTCCTATGAATGACCAAGTAGCGAGGACCACATGACTCGACTACTTCCTTTCCAACTTCTTTATTAAGGGGTTTTTGTTTTGGTGCCATAGAAAAAATGGTATAAATTCATCCCCCAGTGCTCCCCACCCACCACGGAGCCCAACGAGGGGTCACCCCACTGGGGTGACAGGGCTACACAGGGGATATAGCGGGCTCGCCGTCCCACTCACCCTGGAGTTCGGTGTAATACCTAGTCCTGGCCGATTGACTAGGGGTGGGTTAGTCCCTAGCCTCCCGTTTAGGCAAATCAGAAACCAAAGCGGTGTATTAGGCTGCGCACCCTCCCCAGTTACTGAAAGACAGAAGCCCAGGCTCAGGTACGCAACCCTCAACCAACCAGGATATTCCTCTTCACCGACACGGGTCTCCACGCACGGCCTACACGTGGGTGGGCATTTTGACCTTCTGGCTCCCTCACCACTCTGAGGTTGCCCACAGAGGGAGTCAAGGTGGCTCGGGACCCCGGGTGCGCCTAACCCGTACCTACCGTAGTAGGCCCCTGGGGGGGCGATAGGCTGAAGATATATCTAGGACTATTACTTTAAACATTCCTTCTACGGTTTATGTCCCAGTTTATCCCGCACACATTCATAGACTTCGTGTACTGGAGTGACATCAGTTTGATACAAATCAAGCCTCCAGGTAAGAGCGTTATCGAATGAATGTAAACCTCTCTTCGAAAGTAACAAAGTGCATAAAAGGAAAGGCGTTAGGAAATCTAATGTCTTCGGTAGATGTCAGACACGTGCGTCAAGTGGGTGTGGAACATCGATCAAAACATACGCCCACGCGAACACAAGGGTGGAAGAAACAAAAAACTGTCATTTATCTGCTGTCAAGCCAGGTAGCTGCCAAGACCCACAGGAATTGTGATGCTTCCTGCCGGAAAGAAAGAAAAAAAAAAAATCCCTAATACGGAAAGCAGCAGATTTATTTCCGCACTGCCGCTAACGCATGCACAGATGAGAAACGTGTTTCAAGGATCACCGGATGAGAACCTACGAGTGATATGAGTGACAAGCATATACGAAATTTAAACAATACATATTTCCAAATCCTCACTGTCTTTGACATATCCGTTTATAGTTATGAAATAATTTGCAATGACGACGACGATTGTGATCACAACCAATGGAAAAACAAGCTGATACATAAATCGAATTATAATGCTTTCATTTTTATGCTTATCTTAGGAGAACGATTCAACAAGTACCCGCGTTTCAAAGCATATGATGTTATTAAGGCAAGTTGATGTTACCATCGTGTACTGTCATTTGTTACACGTTACCAAAACAAATTTGGTACTGAATTATATGATAGTTTGATTTAACAGCAGGCATTTCAATTAGTCGTTCAACGTGTTTTCGCTAAAATGAAAAAGTGCAGTATCGTTCCGTGACTCGCATTTTACTTTTGGATGGGAAAAATTGAGAGGAAATAAACGCGAAATTGCTTCATGTATGACATAAGTTATATTTTGGTTCAACAAATTTAAATGTGATCGAACATTCGCTTTTGACGAGGAGCGTCCAGGACGCCCGGCAGTTGTAGTTACAGAGAAAAACATTGAAAAGGTCCACGATATGATTCTCGCTTATCGTCAAACGAAATTCGCGAACTGGCATAGACTAAAGCTATGTCGACGGAAACGGAAACTCTTATTTTGCATAAGTTGGAGATGAAAAACTGTCGGCCCGATGGGTATCGCGATTGCTCATAGCGCAAAAGAGGGTACGGCCTTATATGTCGTAGCTGTATTTGGAGATATTTAAGCAGAATCTTAAGGACTCTGCGTCGAGTTGTCATTGTCGATAAGATCTGGACTCATCATTATACTCCGGCAACCAAGCAAAAATCAAAACAATAGATCGTTTCCAGTGAATCTGCTGCAAAGAAGGTAAAGACGGTGTCATAGGACGGAAAAATGATGGCGACAAATTTTTGGGATGAGAAGGATGCCATACACACCGATTACTAGACAAGACTTCAGTGAATTATTGAACCTGTTCGACATGAAGCTGAGGGAAACACGGCCCCGTTTGGCGAAGAAGAAAGGTTGCTTCACCATGATAAGCACCAGCATATGCATCCGGAGCTGTCGCCACCAAAGTCCACAGATCATTTCTGCTAATCGATCAGCATGAAGTAGACAGAAGAGTAGGTTTTTCAATAATAATTTGTAATCGAGACGTAGAGAAAGTCACACATGAGATTTTTTAATCAGTTTAAAATGACAGGTTGCAGATATTTTTGTTTAATTTTGATAAAGGCTTATTCTAGTCCCAAAACATAAACAATAGTAAAATGTTACAGAGGGCACGGAACCTGTCTCCCCTCCCTCTCACTCTCTCTCTGTCTCTCTCCAAACACTTCCCTGACAGGTAAGGGTGAACATTTATCATTTAACCGATTTATTTTCTGTTCCTATTCCAGCCAATATAAGACTAAAAATAAACGTCCTTCAGTTAAAAATGTATTTTCTGCGTTTACCATTGTACAAAATTAATTAGTAGCTGAACTGGGGGCAAACTTTATTTCCGTCCTTCTAGGTATCATTCCGAAAAAAATATCCAGGATGGGAATTAAGGTAGAGCCGTTTAACAGTTCTATCAATTAGTACCAATCACTGGCGAAAATGTCACATAAAACCCTGTGTTCAGGGAGCTGTGAAACGAGGACATACCATACTAATTGGCGCATATCGGGCTGAATCGAGATTGCTATCGATAATGGAGCCTACCGCGCTCCCCTGGGCGACCTTTTCAATTACTGCTAGTTCCTAATTCTCGAGCTATGCCAACATCGCCTATCTCAATCGGTAATTGCAACAGCGGCCTCGCGCATCAAGAAGCGTTTCTCTCACGCTATGTCATGTTTTATTTACCGCTTAACACGATTATTCTCTGTCCATGACACCAAGCGTTGTGTGAAGGGAAATTTATCCCTGGCTTATATTAATTAGATTTGGTACGCTCAAATTTGCCCAAGAGCCGTCGCGCACAGCTACAGGTTGGAGCATTTTGCAAATGAAATGATCCTTAATAAAATTATGCTTCAAGTTTTGCATACAAGAAGTAACACGCGCCTCAAAATAAGCCAATGCGTCCAATGTACATATTTAAAAACACAATTTACTTACATATTGAATATTATCAAACAATATTTTACTGAGTTTCTCAAAAATAATACGTTGAGAATAAAGGAGGATCATTTGAAAAATGTCTTGCAATAGCCGGGATTTGAATCGTGGATCTTTCGGTTTTCGTGAGGTATCCTTGCTTTTAGCGAGCAACCGAACGATGCGTGTTTTAAATCCCGACTATGACATTAGGTTTTCAGTGATTCTCTCTCCCTCATGAAAAATAGCATTTACTGCGTATGATAATGTCTAAATTATTGTTTAAATACTAGCCAAATATCCCTATTAACTTTTATTTGCCAATGTTCTATTACAATAAGTTACCAACATAAGGATATGAAATGTAAAGCTCTGTGCAAATGATGCAGTAGCTTTCTTTCGCGGCTAAAATGTAACAATCTTGTCTTTTTACCAAAATTTTACTGTAACAGGGAGGAAAAGAAACTACAGAGGAATGGACGAGCTCTTAGCATTCATTTATAACATTGCATATTACCCTTTTTTGTTGCTAGTTTTTCCACATTCCAGGTATATAAAGATACCAGATGTTGATCTCCCTGGACTTATTTTACACACATATTGAATGAACCGATACTTGACTCGCAGACATCTTAGACTATGTTAATCGCTATTGAAAATCATATAAACTTGTGAAACGTGGTTCCATGTTTTGCGGATGTGAAATACTCGTACTAATCAAATGGTAAATTTGCCTTTGGAAAGCAGAAATGGCCATAAACTTGGATCAGCAATTACTTCTGCACACATCTGAAATTATATCCACTTTCTAATTTTAAACGGGGAAAATACCGGTTATATGTCATTGCTGCTGAAGTAGATTTAAGTTTCCATTACTTTAGATAATAAGATCAAAATGGTTTAAGTATTAAAACTCAGAATTAGAATGCAAACAAATGTATCGGTAATAGTTTAATTGAACATGATAATTTTAATAAATTAGATAACTTTCAAGCACACATAAAAAGAGCAATCTGGAGGAAAGGAAATTGGCAGTGACATGCTTATATCGCGAATTTAATTAAAAGAGCTTTACACACCTAACCAACACTACGATGATAACTGTTACTATTAACATGTTCAAATCAGATACGTAGTTTGATACACTTTCGAACAAAAGTTGCTATTAATTTTCTTTTATATATTATTTATTATAAATCTCGTCTTTATTATTATCTGGAAATATGTAGCGACCTTAAAGAGATTTACGAGCGGGGCATAGGTAAAGTTACAATTAAAAGAAACAGATTATTCCCATATAATAAAAAATGTATAAAATAACTGCTAAACGAAGTAATTACAACTCGACGCACTTTGGCCATATTCGAAGCGTTTATAAAACAAAGGAAACGTCTAAAAACCTAATTCTGCCCAACCGTTACATAAATATACGTGGTGATTATGAACATTGAAGAAAATACTATTTAATTCTTAAATGAAGGTATCATTGGATACTGACGTTATACACCCAAAACCAAGGAAATTTTATAGCTGGTCTTTAAGGACGCTAAACTGCTAAGCTCAGCAGCGCCCCCCCCCCCAAAAGAAATAAAATTTGGCAAGACAGAACGCCATGGATGGCCGAAATTCAGTTTCATGCCGCTTTACTGGTGTAACGTAGGGTTAAGTAATAAAACAAATAGTCGTCATAATCGTTCCGCATCGGCTTCTGTATTTGGCGGTTGTACACTTTATTGATTTTATCAGAGTATCTCAGTTCGGTACCCTATTTGTTCATTTTGATTACAATTCACAAGAAGAAGTATGTGGGGAAATGGTGCGCTCATGTATACGATAAACGATAGACACGCACCATGCCATCATTGTTCTACGTCACTGGTTCGCACAGCGTCTACGCCTGCCAAATTTACTCAGTCAGCAACGGGATTGTTATTAGGTAATGCAACTTCTTCTCAGGCATCTCTTTTACGTCACTCCAATACGACAGCACACCTCACAACCCCACATGTATTTACATTCTCTGATGTAGAACTTAGGAATGCTACCTTTTGCTTATTGTATTTTTATTATTGTTTCATTTATATAGCCCCCTTTAACATCTATATTCATATAGGGGGCTTTGCATTAGAAACAACTCCTTTGAAGGTTATTTACGTTGTGTTTATGTCGTTTTATTTTCCTTAAACACACACACACACACACACAAACAATCAATCTCATATACATGCTTTCAGACTCTGTGGGAGATAGGGGGATTAATTCTGGTTAAAGAAAAATTCCCCGACAAGGCCGAGAATCGAACCCGGAAACTACGGGTGAGAAGTCAATTCGCCAACCACTCGATCATCTTTATTGTTATTGCTACTGTCTTAAGCAACTGATAATTTTAGATTCTGAACCTTGTTGCAATTCATATAATTGCCACTACGAAAACACCCTTTAAAATGCATGTTATATGCTCAAGGCATTTTTCATTTCTGTGCTTCTAGAGTCACTAAATGCGCTTGAAATATAAAATATTTGTAACAAGGAAAGCAAAACCGGCTGATTTTCATTTGCTAAAATGGGAACGATCGATGCGCTATTAGCCTCTGCGACCAGACAGGGTCCCTAAGATCCCAGAGGTGCTGCGAGTAACAGGTGAGCAATCCCAATGCCCAGTCGCACCTAAGGCGATGCAATTAACTAATTGCTTTGATTTACCTATCTACACTTAGGCGTTATTTGTAAGGCTTTCTTTTCTTACTTTATCTAGCTCGCATATACAATGTACATAGTGGATAGAGAAGGTATTGTATTCCACCCAAAATTTCGATGTCGAAATTTCATCGGAAATATGTTTTGAGGTCCACCGAGTTCGAAACAAACATTTTTAGGTAAAGGTCCGTGCGTGTGTGTCTGTGGACAGCATAGCTCAAAACCTTAAATCCAAACTTGGTACCTATTTAAGTTTGGCATCTCCTTAGGATGTGACACGATGATAATCGAGAACCCCCCTCCACCACCACAAACTACCATTTACAAGCAAAAAGTTTCGAAAACAGCATTTTCTCAAATATGGTTCTAACGATTTTGATTAAAATACCATATATTAAAGATATTTACACCCAAAATAAAAGTATATCTTGAATTTTCTGTGAATAGCCTCTGAAGACCTCTTCATTCTACATGGATTTTGCATAACTGTTAAACTGTAAGGTAAACTTACTGCACAAAAAATGTATATCCCGTCAAAACACACAATTTTTGTCCTTTACATTTTGATGTGCAGGTAACTGTTTCCGAGATATTCCTTGTTATTAGTTTCAATTGTAAAGTACTTATGCTTTTCTCAGACTGAAAATGTCCGTGTTTCTTTTGTTCTACTCCTGGCCAAGGAAAGAAGCGAATTATGATGACAATCGCTTAAAGACAGTTTTTATCCCCCCCCCCTATCGCTTTAGCTTGGTGTATTCCCTTAGTCCCCTTCTACTTATAAGGAAGCAAGTATTCTTATAATGTTTATCTCGATTAGCATGGTGTGAAAAGAATTATCTTTTTGTTTGTAGAACAGCCAGAGAAAGTATGTGAGCGTAACACATACGATTTTTATAGAGTAACCTTTTGCCTATATCTTGCGGTTTACCAGCATGCAAAAGTAATTTAGAATGAAGAGGACTTCAGAGGTTATTCCGAGAAAATTCGAAATATACATGTTATTTGTTATATAAAATAAGTATCTTTAATATACGATATTTTAATCGAAGCTCGTTACACCATTTTTGACAAAATCAAAATGTTCGAACATTTTCCATGCAAATGGTACTTTGGGATGGATAATTCCTTGTAAATCTTCGTGTGGCATCCTTGGAAAATCTTGAACTTAAATGTCAAGTTTAACATTTAACCGATTTCTCGTTTCTGAATTATCGTGTACACATACACTTACGGGCCTTTCTTATTTTTATTTATTTTTTTTTTATATTCAGGACATCCTTAAAGATGCATTTCCCGGAAAATCTCGGTACCGAGATTGGATTAATGCAACATCTATGTACTAAGTAGAGAAAGTAAAAAATATGAATCCAAAGTAATAATTTGAAATTATGGGCGACAAAGCTCCGGGTTAAGAATTAGAATCCTAGTTCCGTCTCAACCTCCCATCTGGCACGCTCGATTTTCTTCGTTAAAATATGCCCTTAATTATATCAATTTAAACAATTAGAACTCAAAAACAAATGTAGTAGAAAAAACTGTTATTGATTAAATAGTGAATAAAACTATAATACTCTTCACTCCAAGGACAGGTTCTTCACTGTAAAACCAATTTCCTACATTTCTTCTCCTTTAGAGATATATATATATATATATATATATATATATATATATATATATATATATATATATATGCATGTGTGTGTTGGCGTATCTGTGAACATAACTGAAAAAACGAAAAGACGATTAAATACCAATCTTGACACTTATGTTCATTTTTTCCAAGGATGCGATACGAAGAATTTTAAGAAAACTCCTTCACCCTAAATACCCCTTATGTGTAAACATTTCAGAAAAATGGAACTAACAATTTTCATTAAAAGTTGTGTTTAAGATATTTTTAAGTTAAATGAAATATACATTGGATTTTCTTTGAAGTCCTCTTCATTCTCGTGACTTTTGCATAACGAGTATAGTGTAAGAGATAGAGAAAAATCTTATCATACAAAAAATTTAGATCTCGTTAAACACACAATTTATATGTCAACTACATTTTGTTTTGGAGCTAACCATTTCCGAGAAATTCGAAGTTATTTGTTTGAATTATAAAATACTTACGCTTTTGTCAAAAGGGAGGTCGTCATTAGTTTCCTATCTTTTTCGTTTTACTTTAGGCCATACGACGAGTCCTGTATCTTAATTGTGTCGCATAGCTATGGCTTTATCCTGGTGTATCTTTTTTAATTCCCTTCTACAGGCAACCAAGTAATACTACCATTTCTGCTAATGTTTATCTCGAGCAGCATGATGTAAATAAAATAATATTCTATATAAATGCAGAACAGGTAGAGAAAGTCAGGTGAATTGAGTACGTCAGATGTTTTTGGTGCTTCTACAATGTTTACCATTCCACCCAAAAGGTTCATACCGATATTTCACCGGAAATACGTGTTTTGAGGACCCCTGAATAAAAACTTAAAAAAAGTGAACGTGTGTATGTGTGTGTCTACGAACAGTATAGTTCAAAAACGAAAAGTCGACTAAAAACCAAACTTCATATTTAAGTTCAGCATTTTCCAATGTTGCCACGAAGATTTTCAAACAAATCCCCCCATCCTAAATTACCCTTTGAACATTTTTCGAGCATTTTGATAATCATTAATATATTATCGTTTAATAATCTATCTCGCTGCAGTTGTGCTTCCCACCGCACAGTTGAAGACTGGCTGAACCGGCAAACTAAACATGATCCATAAGAGACTGCCTCAAAGCGGGAAATTTTCTCTGAAATCCAAAATTAATGTTTAATATACTATTTTGCTCTGCTCGTGCAAGTCCAGTTTCCAGTAACCTAATGCAAACAGTGACTTCCTGAAGCACCTTTTTCTCTCTTCAATATATATATTTTTTTTCCTTTCGACAAATTTCTGATGCGAGACCTATGCGTTTCTGGAAACAATTTGATTTGAACTATCCGTTGCTTTGTCTATCACTTGTTAATCTACCTGCAGTTAGAATTATCAGACATTTCATTACTTCTCGGTGCTGCTGTTTATCGATTGTGGATTTGTGATCAGCACAATTATATAGTTTGAGAGCACCACAACAAGTCGAGCAAGCTATTAACCTCAACTAAGCAAGTTCATCCTTGCAGTCCGCTTCAAATCATAGATGCCCCCTGGCACCGAAGCACAGCGATATTTGCATGGTAACGGCGAGGATATGCCACATGAAGGGACAACGGACGCAGTTGCTAACGTAGTTTAATGAATAACAAATACCAGCAGTGCTGTACAACAAAACGGCCTGTGGCTCTGCGGGACGGAACATATGCATCCCGCGTGACGCAGTATCAAAACCAATATTTTTATGTTAAACATGTTAGGAGTTCATCTGATTATAAGCAAATTATCGATGTGACCTAAATATGCTATGTTGAAATCATGGCTCATTGCTGCTCTACTATTCTTTTCATATTGCGAAAAATAATATTAAAAATGTAAAATAATACCTTATTTTAAGGTTTAATAAGCTACAATCAGAGATCACAGATGTAATGCTCCAAAATAACTAATTGCAATACACTGATTATTTCAATCCACCACCCTACTCGTTTAATGCTCTTGTGTTTAAATTTGGGTAAAAGGTCGAATCAGCGCGCCCCTGAACTGGATTAGTTTATTTGCTGCGGGATAGAGTTGGGATATAATAGCAGGTCCGTACTAACGGCTTTGTAGTGTTTCAAGTTGTCTTTAAAAACGTATATTGACAATGGCTCTTGCCAACATGCAATCTTTCAATATCTGAAGAGACAGCGACCTCTTTTTTTTGAGGATTGTTTCTCACAATTTATGTACTGATAACTTGTATATGATTTACTGGAAAGTGTAGAGGTCAGTTCCTAGATTTTGTTTTGATTTCGCTCATACACTTCTGTGTATGACACTAAGATATTTCTAGGCCAAATTTTTAAGCAACCGAGTTACACCTGCTTAGAATTGTTAGTGATTGGCACAAAACTCGATAGACCAAGCCGCGTCTGCATTGAAAAGGGCCCGAATGCAGAGAGCTTTATTTCCGGGATTTCCCTTTTGTAACACTGTTGCATGATGAAGATGGGAAATCGTAACGTTCACTAATCAGATATAAAACTATCCTGTTTTCGTTAACTTTTTTTTCGGAAATACTTCGAATACAATGCTGGGGTAGCATCAGACCATTAAACTGATCATCAGAGGTAAGAAGTCAGAGTATAATCAAAAGTCACTTCAAACTTTAAAACACTGTAAATTGTATAATGTTTGAGTATTTGAACACGAAATTAGGAACATTAGCGGGCTTGGCTTTTCACTATTTCTTTTGTACTTATTACTATAGCAAACATTTTGTGGAATTAAACAATGGTTACTCATTACTTTCTAAATGTTCGAACACAGTGTTGTGTTGTTATGAATGCAATAATCAAAGGTTAAGGTCCTTAATTTAAAGAACAGGCACATATTCAGCTTCATAATTGTGGGGATTTAATCAGAGCATGAGGAGCGATATTTGGCAATAGAAGGCACCTAACAGCAATATGATCATGATCTCCAATTGGCGCAATTTTGCTTGAAACTGTAAGAAGAAATCGCCAATAGTATAACACACCTGCAAATGCTCCCCATTGTATTGCGGAAATAATATTGCACGTATTGCAGAGTAAACATCAATATACCTTTTGGGAGAGCACTTTTAAATAACAATAATGACTGATGAATAAAACTATTAGATACGAAAAAATTAACAACGTCAGAGCTGATATAAGCGCATTAATTTCTTATTGGGCGAGAGCAAGAATCTTTGAATAACAGGATGGTGAAGGTGGTAGAAGGGTTAGCAATAAAGCAGCTCTTGTGGACTGATTGTGGCTAAAACAACGGCTTAGCCAAGTTTTCACAAGTATTTAAAATTGTTTGTTTTGCTAAAGCGTAGAAAAATATTACCATTTCAAATGAAGCTTGTTGAACTTCACAGAATCCAAGAAAGTTTCCGGATTAATTTATGAAGCGATTGATAACGGGGAATAGATCTCCCTTGGGACCGCTGTCTGTGGTAACCAGAGTCCTGGCGCCATACCATGGTTACAAAACAAACGCATAAACTTCCTAGTCGAGGAACTTTTTAAAGCGATATCTTTCACTTTGAAACCTTTGCTTTACATTTAAATATTTCGGTTTTGATTTACAGTTTTAACTCCCTCTCGCTTTCTGTTAACCGTGTGGGTGTGAGAATTACTTTTCTTTTTCCTGTCCGTAACAACGCCTTTAAGTCTTAAAAAGACGGCGTACTTAAAGTTATCTTAGCATATAAAATGGAAACCTGGCTATTCATAAACACGTCTTTCTTTCTTTCTTTCGTTGATCAGGAGTATTACGTGATGGCACATTGTGATAGCAGCCGGTGCAGGCACGTGACTTCTCTATCTCCTTCCTCCACTGTCTCAAAATACTCTGACCAAAGTATATGTATACACAATATTAATTATGATTTATGATACAGTATTTTTTAAATATTTCGATCTTATAAACATTCACTTGAAGTATTTTATTAGCTTGCATTTCAAGAACTTTCTGGAAAACCGTTCCAATTGGAATAATACATTTTAGTCCTAAAACGGAATGCCAGTACTGGTTTTATTTTTGGTTTCACAAACTTAGGAAAATTAACTGACGTAAAATGTATTAATGACTATGGCATTAACAGTGTTTTTGTACGTTACAACAGGGTTTGTAAAACATTAACATATTCCCATACACAATACCAAACCATGATTGGCATACTACTTCTCATTATATCATTAGAGGTTTAACCATGATGTTATACGCAATGATATTTGCAATATTTTCCCTTAACGCGAAAATGCCAGTTAGTGCTCGTATGACTGAGTAGAGGTTTTCCCCTTTTTATTGCCGAAGTTCTCTAATATTGTTGCTTTTTCCCCCATTACGACACCCATGAGTATACACCGTTCGCTTATTACCTTCTAGCAGGAACCGTAACGCAGTTCATAAACGAAGTTAAAAAAAGCTTCCGTCAACAGTTCTCAACTGATAGAACGTGACCTGATATAAAATGTGAATTTGAGCGTACGTGTCTCACACCTTTAGTATTTGACCTGGACAGGCGAGGTATTATGTATGTGATCCATTCATATGACGTTCTCTACAAATACCGACACAAAATATTCCTACAAAACGTTATTCTTTTCTCTATTCCATCCTAATTGAGATAAACATTAGCAAAAATGTTGGTATTACTCAGTTTATTTTAAGTAGGAGGGAAATAAGAGAATACATTAGGCTAACGCGATTGTAAAAAACTATGCCATAAATCCACTACTTTAACGAGATCTACATTGTTCGTATAGTAAGATTTTCTCTATTTCTTATAGCTTAGAGATATTCCCAGAAAATTCAAATTATACATTTAATATGCGGCACTTTAATCAAAATCGTTGTCATTTTTGAGAAAATCAAAATTTTCGAAAAATGTTCCATGTAAAGGGTAATTTGGGGTGGGGGATTTGAAAACCTTCGAGTTGCACCCTTGAAAGTTACCGACTTTACCTTTTCTACCTTTGTACAACCTACTTACTATGTATGAAGTAGAGAAAATAAAAATAAGAAATTTCGAATGGCATTACACATAGCAATGCTGTTTTACTGCGTTACCAATCAGGTGTATGCATTTCCAGATAATCCTGAAACAAAAGCGGTTATTTATCCATTATTGACAAATAACTACAATCTCCCCTCTCGAAACCAGGTAATTAAATAGTTAAGACATTGTAAGTTAGTTCGCTGCATACATATTTTAAAATGAAAACGTTGTCTAACTCTTGGCGGGCAAGAGGAAGCGAACAAAAAGCAGATGACCCCATTTGCTATAGGGCGCTAATTTCCCTCTGTCGCTTTCCCACTTCTTGAGCACAGGAACAGCTCATAAATATATCCAGTCGGAATGTGCTATCTCTTTTCTACACGAGAGCTACTACTTACGTATATCCGGCCATCCATCTAGAGAAGTTTCACGGTTTCAGCCACAAAACATAAAGTAAGTCCAGAATTCAATGGTTTTGCTGTTCTCACTTGAAAAAATTGCCTAGAAGTATTTCTGCTTCTGAATAGTCATAATACTTAACCTTAATTTATCTTAATTATTTTTTGAGGGACAAGATCTCTTAAGTGACTAAATCTACTAAGGCCATTTGTCATTTCATTACCGAAGTAGGCGTTTTGTCCCAAATCTGTCAATTTCTGGATGCAGTTAGTTTGAAACAGTATGTGTTTCACAACACGTTCACAGTTGACCACACTGCAAGAGGCCTAGAATATGGACCTAGTTAATTCTACTACGCAATGAGCGTCTTAATTATGCCCAATTCATGCTCTTATCTATTTTCATGAACGTTCCAACAGTCACCATAACTGCAACCAAACATTGTTGACATTGAATGTGTATGTTTCACAATAAGGGAAGCTGTTATTTATTGGGACAATCAATTGCACATGCAGCGAGGATGACAATTCCCCAGGTGCACGCTCGATTTGAAGATAAAATGAATTCACTATGTTCATATTTACTTTTGCACTTACTAAAAATTTAGTCAATCTGACAGGAATTCTTCCAGAATGCTCCATGTGTTAATAATAATAATAATAATAATAATAATAATAATAATAATAATAGCAATAGTGGTGGTGGTGGTACGTTACCTTCCACTCAAATATCCTTTTTTTTTGGGGGGGGGGGAGTATTCCCGCTGAAACTTCACATATATAAATATAAACCTTCAAGCTTCCATAGCAGCCCTTAACCCCGTCGACACGTTACGCACAAACGTGGAACTGTGAAACAACCAATCCAAGCTTCCACGCTTCCCTGCAAAGAAAACAAACTGCATCTCTCCGGTTTAAATTAGCATATAACCACGAGTATTCTGAAACGCTCTGGCGCTTTCTATGAAACAAAAGTTCTTGTTAAGGAAGCCATAAATTATCCATTTTGAGATACTGATGCTTAAACTCCCAAATTCTTTTTTTCTTATATACACATATATATATGTGTATATACACACACACACATATTAGATACATTAGAATAAAAATATTAGTTAACAGAATAAACCTATATATACACACATTATATTAGATACATTAGAATAAAAATATTAGTTAACAGAATAAACCTATTGCAATTAACAGTCCTGAATATCAGCACGTTTCGCTGAAGCCCAGTATAGAAAGAAGCTTGGTGCCTGAGGCAAAGTTGCAAGTTTTTGCAGTAATATCGTTATTTAAAATTGAATCAAGTTTTATTTATGGACGCTCATTAACTGTTGCGGATCTTAGTGTTCCATTCTATATAGGGCGTGAAGGATTACTAAATTTTGCTCAGAGGTCTCCGTATCAGGCTAAATGTTCTTTTAATATGCAGTAAATCTACGACATTTTAATCAAAATCGTTATAGCCGTTTTAGAGAATATCAAAATGTTCGAATATTTTTCCATGTAAGAGGGTAGTTGGGGGTGGGGGATTTTTTCGAAGATCGCATCCTTGGAAGATACCAAGTTTGGTATTTAACGGACTTTTCGTGTTTGGAGCTATGCTATCCACAGACACATACATGGACCTTATTCCAAAAATGCTTTTTTGGATTCAGGGAGACCCAAAACATTATTTCCGGTGAAATCTCGGTATCGAATTTTTGGGTGAATTACAATACCTTCTCTGTACACTATATACATAGTACGTGTAGAAAAAGTCATATACTCTGTTAAAACAGAAAATCGGCCCTTTAAAAGTACCTAGTCCATATTTTGGATCCTAACCTAAAACTTTACTAAAATAGAATTATTGTTTTTATTAATTAACTTACTATGCCTGTAAGCGCAAAAATTTGCCAGTATTCAGTTGCAACGCCAACAACACGTAATTTTATTATAGTGATGGAAAAATGTTCTCTGCATTTCTAGGAGAGATGTGATCAGAACGCAAATGATCACCTAATAACTTGATGCCTCGTACGTCCTGCCATTATGTAAATATATATTTAGCAGAGGAGGGCTTTTTTCATCGCACTTGATTTTCGTCCGTGTTGTAATGGCGTTTTTAACCCAATTACATCAGCGGGGGAACCAGCATGTGTGCTGGTCCATGGGGTCCGCATTGAACACGTTTCTGATGTACATGCCATTCAATGCCTACATTAACGGGGTGTACCTCCGCTCTTCCATCATTCTGCCTCTTCAGGGAATCACTTGCACTTCCGGGATTTCGTACTAATCCGATCACAGTTCCTGACTGGGCTTCTAGCGCTTATCTTAGAACAGACCATTATCTATTATTATTTACGATTATTTATCTAAATTCATTTTATACATCAATATTAATATGCAAACAGAATTGTTATCTTGTATTTATGCAACGTACAAGTGAGTGTGACTTAAATTTAGACCTTGCCCTCCACCAATCAAATTCATGTTTTACAACAATTTCTTAATTCTATTCGAGTCATTTTTCTTTTGTTCTTTGACTCCATTTCTGCCCAAATGCAATTTATTTTTTTCCTTTAAGTATTGTCCAAACTTCTTACTGTCTTAATGGAACATTTCAATTAAAGTCATGTTTCTCTCGAATTTGACCCATTTCTTATTGATATACTCTTTTCGCTAAATTTCAGTTCCTTTACATTTAAACACTATGTGTTCAAGATCTTATTTCCTCCACATATAGGCCAGTGACTTTGTAGAATACCCATCCTTAGACCTTTTAGCCTTAATACTCCTGTTCTCGCCCATCTCGCTTTCTTTGTCATGTCGGACAGGAAGTAGTTGCTATACTATGCGGAACCTTATACTCGTATCCACCTTATAACTAAATAAAATGAATAGCACAAGGAACTTCTCCCGTCTCCCCTTGCTTGAAAACTACGTACCGATATACTAGAAATTAATCTAACCTAAAGTTATGTTGAAACCTAGTCATGTATATTATTTTTTTGCCCTTCACTATGAACCTTTTATCTGTATATGAGGAATAGAGATCTATTTTCGGCTACCTCATTAAATATTGTTTGTATTTCTATATCGTCTTTCTAGCTGATTTCCAAACTTTGTTCACATTATTTTCGCTTGTCTATCTATCCTAACTCATAACTTCCCAAGTTATTTCCTAACAATTCACCTGTCCATTGTTCTTTTACGACTTTCTCTTGATATTCTAAATAATATTTTCACAATTTTCTTTCTTCTAAGTTCAAGATTGTATAGCAAAATAGCAATCTTTCTCATATCCTTTTTTATACTGTTTAACGCCCACTTTTACAGGCGATGGCACTGATGTTGCATTGAATGAAGATGGAGCACCAGTAGAATGCAATGGCCGGGAGAACCCGGAGAAAACCCACCACTGCGCCGCTTTATCCATCATGCGGTCCCCTGAGAGCCGAGGCCCTTTCTCATACTTGCAACTCTGTCCAGCTCTATTTTGCTACCTAACAGTTGCATTTGGTAACCCAAGCATTTCTCATCTCTGATTTCCCATTCTCCTCGTATTCTTCGTACTTCTATGTCGTCTAACATTGTTCTGTGTATAGCCATAGAGGTGTCCATAATTTTCAATAGATTTAATTCATCAAGGAAACCGTTGACAGAAAGTTTGTTCTGGTTCTAATTAAAGAACTTGAAAAACATTCACAACGTTCATATTTGTATTTTTCAGTTCAGTTTCCCCACTTTATATGCAATATGATTGTAAAACACTTGGGATTTCATTTATTTATTTGTTTGTTTATTTGTTATCGTGAGTGCAATAAGTAGTTTGTAATATTATATCTAGGCTTTAAGACTTGAATGCTACTGACAGTCTCTTGTTTAAATATAGCAGAGCGTATTACCGCGCTAAACAGCTGAAATAATTTCTGGGGAACATTTATCTTAGCAAGAGATATATAAGGAAATCATTACCTGATAGAATAACTCGAGTGAGTATGGCACATTTCTTTTAACTTTGAAAATAATTCTAGTCAGTGTTTTATTTGGCCTATAAAAGAAAATGGCATAAATGTCATTATTGCACTGGCATGCTTGCAACTTCGATTCTGAAAACATGCGCTCGATTTTACGGAAGTAACCAATGTAAGCAAAATCCCGAAACGTATGCCATATGAACGCGTACAGCACACGAAACTTGTTAGGATCCACTTGTGATGACCGTATAAAGTGCTTCAACCTGAGGCAATATGGCAGAGAGGTGCTCCGGGCAACAAAAGGTCAGCTAACATAAAGATCGCATCAAGGGAATGAGGGTGGTATACAACAAGTCTTCTCTCCTCATCTCTACATTGTCGGTACCAACAAGTTTAAAAGGAAACTTCAATTAGTAGGTAGAATGAAATGGAACCATTGCCACTTGACCGACTTTTCAGTTCGAGAGAGAGGGGGGGGGGGACAAGATCATCCGTCAATCATTGTGAACAATAGTAATTGAAAAAGGTGTCGCGAATAAAAGCTCGTAAATACGCCTAAGAGCAACTTTATAGTGAAAAATGTTCTTGGGATTAAGAAGGGATAAAAACTGACTTCATATTAAAACAACGCAATAACTGAAGTTTTCACTGTGGCGTTATAAGCCACATTTACTATTAAGAATGCGCTATAATGGTAAGCAGTAGGCTAAGGTCAAGGGAATCGCGTCAAATATCTGTTAAGTCCTCGTGGGTGACAAGTCTTTAATAAAAACTGCATTCTTACAAACAGTAGTCTTCTATGAACACACTTCACTGTTTAAGAATATATATATATATATATATATATATATATATATATATATATATATATATATATATATATATATATAGTTATATTGAGTTGGTTAATAGTGCTGCATGACCCTATTCGCCTTCCTCATGTTGGATGAATCGATCAGAGATAAGTGAACAGGTTCAGTAGAAATATTAAAATATAATTCGAGAATAACACACTTCCCGCTGAAAATTGTATTTTTACTCAATATAAATATACATCCATCTCTCAATGTCACCATCCTTTTCCCTTTCGTTAATACTGAATCCAATCACCAAGTTTGAAGGATATGGGATCACTATATTTTATTTTGCAAGGTTCACAAGATTATCGTTATCATAAGCTTCGTCGGTTCCTGCTGATTCTGATGATGACGTAGACCGTTTACGCATTCGCTTATTGCGGACTCACTTATGTATTGATGCCGAGGAAACAGTTTTCTTTCTGTTGCGATCTTTCTGGGTCTCTAGAATATTTTCTGGAGAAGTCAGGAGAACTCTTATTTGCTCCCTGGCATCATTTTGTTTGGAGATGGCA
The DNA here is from genome assembly GCA_030762935.1 of Hymenopus coronatus. Lineage (NCBI taxonomy): Eukaryota > Metazoa > Arthropoda > Insecta > Mantodea > Hymenopodidae > Hymenopus > Hymenopus coronatus. The sequence continues at coordinate 149,390,986 of CM060882.1, read as the reverse complement.
ACAATCGTGGAATGAACTCAAGGGTTTGAAAATTGGTTCTCTTCCTGTCCTGGATTTACTGGAGCTACTCAGGTTCACGTGGTCTATCCATTGTGTGACTTAGAACCATTGGACAAATAATTCATGTTCAGCTACTGCCATTTTCGCCTGAAGAACGAAATCCGCTTTCAGCATTCGCCGGCGTGGCTGCCTTCATTCAGATTGCCTTGAAAATTTCCCAAAAGTTTATCTTTCTTTCTGCTTTTGGGTTGTGTGATACTCACACATTCATTACCGTAGTGGGCTTTAAAAACCTTAAAAATGACCAATCCAGCAGTTGCAAGCGATATGTGTATGGCTAGGTAGACATGTTACACTTATGTATTTGCTTCACAGAATTGGGGAGCCTGTTAACTTTTATGTAGTATATGGTCATCTTAAATAAAAATGCAGTATCCCGAAAACATCCAAGGAGTGTTACAGGCTTCAGCCACTTCAGAAACTCCTTTTCATTAAGCATCCGAGTCCGACATTGTGACTAACGATCCAATTAATCGTGAACAGAACGGATTAGCTTATCAGATAACTAACGGTTAATAAATAATAAAACTATTCCAACAAATTCGATATAGTTTTTATAGCATTTTAAAGAGGGAAAATACATACTAACTCAACTCAGATAGCACAGATTTACAAAGAAAACTACACAATAAACATGTCTCATACTGATTTCTTGCTTCCAACCTCTGGACGAAGTTGTAATAAATGCAGTTAGATGACAGCACTTATCTAAATACTTCTTGTTTGGCAGGGAGTATGAAATATAAAAAAATGACCCTATTCGTCTTCTGACCCGATTCCCCCGACCTTACCCTATACACAATAGGCTGTGGAGTATACATGAAAAATTACAGTTGGTGCAAGCTGAATCAACTGGACTTCACTAAACAGGGCTGATAAAAGCATGTCATTTGGGTCAATGCAGTTTAAAAGCTAACTGGTTTACCCTACGTCATATACGCTCTACGCCTGCGAAGTGTGGGGTATAGCAGCAGACTCCTGGTTTCTCTGGTTACCACGGGGACACAATAGAGGACTCCGGTCCATATATTCTGTATGTCGACATTTCCCTTTGAGGCTACTTCATGAAGCTTCGGCCCTCTCATATGTGGAAGATATCATTAGGCGCCGGGCTCAAAAATTCTACGCCAGATTGGGCGAAAATGAGAACGCACTTGTTAGATCGCTGGAGGAGTACTTACCATCTGAACGCCGAAAGAGGCGGTTTCGGGTTCCCTGCATGATTTGCGGGCACCCCCGGTAACAACGGCTTCAAACCAGCCAACAACGAAATAGCTGAATTAAGTACTCCCCCTCCCATTGGGAGTGGTCTATCAAAATTAACCAACATAAATAATTTTAAAAATTAAACACCAGCGGAGCAGAGGAAAGGATGCTGCTCCTGAAAAATGCAACCGCTCGAGGAGCTTATCTAGCGCTACCTCCTTAACACCAACACTCGAAACCTCAAAATGATAACCTCAACCTTCACCTCATTCCTGTGGTTAAACCCTTACCAGGGTAGGTACACAGCAACAATACCTAGGCTCACCACGCGCCTACCAGACTCGCACGCACGCATGCACATACTACGCCATATCCAACAGCTGCTACGGGTAAGCTCCTTGCTATTCTTCAAAAGTTGCTTGGACTTCAAAATTTCAACCCCAAAATAAGTAAATATTTTGTAAATTAATTATACCAGCGAGATAATTAATTTAATAAGGGCCGTTGCACCATGACTGGCAACCGCTGAGGAGCACACTTACTACCTCCTGTCACTCCCCAGCATCATTTTCACTCGCCATCCTGCAAACCCGCATAGGAAAGGGATACTGCTCCTAAAAATGCAACGTTCGAGGAGCTACCTCCTTAACATCACCACCCGAAACCTCAATATTACCAAATGTAAACCATCTCCTCATTCCTGTGGTTACGCCCTCAACAGAGTAGGTACACAGAAACTACACCTAGGCTCACCACGAGTCTACCAGATCTCGGACGGACAGACCTACGTTATATTGTGAGCTTAATGTGCGCTCATGGAACAAACGTTTACTATATCAAATATGGCTTTAAGCTTTTTACTAAAACTTGGCGAAATTAAGAAATGGGTGCTAAAATGCATAAGCTTTTCGGTGGCTCTGATGATGATGATGATGATGGTGTTTAAGGGCGCTCAACTGCCGAGGTCATAAGCGCCCTTACGATTAAAACTTTGCAATAGCCAGTAAGAAAATACCAAACAAAAAAGTAAACACAAATAAAAGAGCTAACACAGTTGAAACGGAAGTAACAGAAACGTCCAGCCCTCTAACCAGAGCTGGATATAAAACTCCATCTAAAATCAACACATTAAAACCAAAAGAGTTTAAAAAAAACCGCTATCACACTAAAACCTCAAGGTAAAAGAAAGTTTGGCTAAAAATTTAAAAACCCTGTCCACTGCTCTTGGGTCATCTGCCAGGACCTCGGCAAGAGAGGCCGGCATGCCCATAGATGACCGAATGTGTGCCAGGTGACCACACTCCAGCAACACATGACGAACTGTCTGTGCCTCCCCACAGAGCGCACAGACAGGAGCAGGTTCACGTTTAAAAAGGTAACTGTGAGTAAAAATACAGTGGCCAATTCTTAGCCGAGCTAGTACTACCTCCTCCCGGCGGAATAAACGAGAGGAGGTTACCCAGTTGACAGGGAGGTCCTTCACCTCTCGCAGCTTATTACCACGGAGAGCCGACCACTCCGCATGCCAAGTCGAAAAAACGGCTCTCCGTACAGCCACTCTAAAATCTTCTGCTGTTGAATGGGTAATCGTAACACTGGGCGCTGTGACTGCCGATTTCGCTGCCAAATCCGCCGTGTCATTCCCTGGCAAGCCAACGTGTCCAGGAATCCATGCGCACTCCACATTAAAGCCAGAAGCGTGCAAAATGTGGAGAACGTCCTGGATGCGCTGCACCAAAGGATGGTAATTGTACAGCTCACGAATGCTCTGAAGGGCACTAAGGGAATCACTAAGAATAAGGCAGTCACCTAATTTTCGACGTCGAATATACAGAAGGGCTTGATAAATAGCATATAGCTCGGCAGAATATATAGATGTGCAACTAGGCAAACCGTAAGTAGAAGTTGCGGTGCCAGTTACAAAGGCACATCCAACACCGTCGGGGCTCTTACTACCATCGGTGTAAATACAAATACGGCCACTGTATTTGGATAAAAATTCTAAAAAGCAACGACGAATACTATCAAGAGGCGTAACAGATTTCCCGTAGAGCGTCATCCCGAGATCGACATGGGAGGTAGCGCGTAACCAAGGGGGGGGGTATACTCTCTCCCTTGGATAACAGCCGAGGAATGTCAACATGGTGCTGGCGTAGAAGCTCACGGAAACGAAAACCTGCTGGCCTGGGGCTCAGAGAGCGGAGGCAGTATCGCTCGTGCAGCTCAGGGGAGAAAAACGCGTGATAAGTTGGATGCCCAGGCATACACTTCAGCCCACAGCCATAATTAGCAAGCAGGACATCACGCCGACAACGCAGAGGAGGTTCTCCCGATTCGGCGTAGAGGCTAACAACTGGGCTCGTTGGAAAAGCTCCAACGGCCACACGGATGCCCTGGTTATGGACTGTGTCTAACCTTCTGAGCACTGAAGGTCGAGCTGAAGAATACACAATGCTGCCATAGTCCAACTTCGAACGAATAACAGCACGATAAAGACGGAGCAATGTCGTCCGATCCGCACCCCAAGACTTGCCACTTAGTATCCGTAAAAGATTTAGAGAACGGTCACATCGTGCTCTAAGCTGTGCTATTTGTGGTGCCCAACAAAGTTTCCGATCGAAGATCAAACCAAGGAATCTCGCCTCGTCTGCGAAAGGAAGTAAATCTGGCCCGAGTCGAAGAGACGGCGGCATATGCCACTTACGGCGCCAGAAGTTAACGCAGACTGTCTTCTCAGCGGAGAAACGAAAACCGTGTTTCGAGCTCCATGCATAGAGATTGTCCAAACACCGCTGGAGACGGCGTTCCAAAAACGGTGTACGCTGAGAAGTACAGAAGATGGCAAAGTCGTCCACGAATAAACAGGAAGAGACACCTTGAGGCACACATAGTGATATGGAATTTATCGCAATAGCAAATAGAGTCACGCTGAGTACCGAGCCCTGCGGCACACCGTTCTCTTGAATAAAATGGTTAGAAAAAACCGAACCCACCCTCACTCGAAAAACGCGGTCCCGCATAAACTCCTGAATGACCAACGGTAGGCGTCCACGTATGTTCCAGTTGTGCAGAGAACGCAATATTCCCGCCCGCCAACACGTGTCGTAGGCCTTCTCGAGGTCAAAAAATATCCCAACTGTGGGGCTGTTCTTAAGAAACCCGTCCATAATCTGAGTTGACAGAGAGACAAGGTGGTCAGCAGTTGAACGTCGTCGTCGAAAGCCACACTGGATGTTCGTCAGAAGATTGTGGGATTCCAGCCACCACACCAACCGTCCATTGATCATGCGTTCCATCACCTTGCAAACGCAACTGGTGAGGGAAATAGGACGGTAACTGGAAGGAAGATGGCGGTCCTTTCCAGGTTTAAGAATGGGTATGATGGTGGCCTCCCGCCACTTGTCTGGAAAAATGCCATCAACCCAGACACGATTATAGACCTCGAGTAGGAAATCTTTGCCATCAGGAGAGAGATGTTGCAACATTTGGACGTGGATACCATCTGGACCTGGTGCTGAGTGTGGTGAAGAGGAGAGTGCATTGTCTAGCTCTGCCAGGGTGAAAAGGCGATTATAATCCTCAAGGTTGCCAGAAAGAAACGAGAATTCTTGAGATTCCACCTGGTTCTTAACTGTAAGAAACTCAGGGGAATAGTTGCCTGAGCTAGACACCTCAGCGAAAGCACTGCCTAAAGTATTCGCCACGTCAAATGTATCAACAACAGCTCCGGTAGGTGTTTTGAGACCGGCGATGGGCATATGGTTCGGTTTCCCAGCCACACGTCTTAACTTATCCCATACGACAGAGGAAGGTGTATGTCGATTAAAGGAACCCACGAATTTATTCCATGACATCTTTTTGCTATCCTTAATAACCCGCCTAGAATGTGCACGCATCCGTTTATAGTGTATCAGGTTATCCAGTGTAGGAAAACGCTGGAAAACCCGTAGAGCTCGTCTGCGAGCGCGAATAGCATCCCGACAGTCAGCGGTCCACCAAGGTACCGGAAATCGACGGCTGTAGCCAGTCGAACGCGGAATGGATTGCTCAGCAGCAGAAAGAATGGTCCCTGTAAGATGTTCGACCAAGTGGTTCACAGAGTCGTGCTCTTCGTAGCTAAATTCAGCCAAGTGGGAGTACAGTTCCCAGCTGGCGTGGTCTAGGCGCCAACTAGGTAAACGGGTGGAACATACAACGGGTGTCAAGACACTAATACGACAAGGAAAGTGGTCACTAGAATGCAAATCCGAGATGATATTCCAGCATAAGGTGACTGCCAGCTGAGGGGAACAAATTGCAATGTCAATGTGTGAAAAACTATGAAATGCGTCAGATAGAAAGGTGGGCTCTCCGGTGTTCAAGAGAGCAAGATTCTGACTATCCAAGAAGTCTTTAAGTAGCGTACCTCTCGCACAAGCCCGAGGAGAGCCCCAAAGAGGGTGATGGGCATTGACGTCGCCTACCAATAAAAAGGGTGGTGGCAACTGCGAAATGAGGTGTTCTAAGCCGCTGTGCGAGAGGTCCGCAGATGGAGGCAAATAGATACTGCAAATGGTGAATGAAGCGGAGGGTAGCTTAATGCTGACAGCAACGGACTGGATTGCAGATTGTATGGGTACGGAGTTGGCAAAAATATCATCTCGAATAAGCATCATAGTGCCCCCATGTGCCGGGACACCGTCCTCCGGGGATAAATCACATCGTACGGAGGAGTACTGCCTGATGGTAACGGTGTCCTGTGGACGGAGCTTCGTCTCTTGTAAACATACAGCCAAGGGTTCATGCTGGCGCAGCAACAAGTCAAGCTCTGGTCGATGTGGTCGAATTCCGCGTATGTTCCAATGGAGGATAGCCATTGAGTATATTATGGGATAAGTTTCAAATCGAAAGACGCTTCTGCAGATTGGGATTAGCTGGTCGGTTCAATTTGTTCTTCTTAGGCGTTGGGCTAGTACTATTTTCAGGAGCACGATCCTGCCGTTTCCGCACTGTCCCTCTGGCAGTGGCGGCAGAATCCTCCTGGTCCATCTCCTCCACAAGGGAGGTCCCTTTTTCAAGAGCAGTTTTAGGTCCAAGTAGTTCGAACCGATTGGATGTGCTGATCGGCGAAGACGGCCGTCGCCGATTCACGCCCTCCTCCCCAGATGACCCTTCAGAGGAGGATACACGTGTAGAGTTGCGTGAACTTTTCTTACCTTTAGATGACTTGGTAATAGATTGCACATTCTCTTTCAAGAAGTCTTGTCGTACATACTTGGTCTTAAACTGTTTTTCCGGGGCAGAAGACGTCGTGAATTTACCAACTTTAGTTCCAGAGGTCGAGGCTTTCGGTGACAACTGTGCAGGACTATTCTGTAAGCTAGCGGATTTGGCAGATGTTGATACCAACTTGGGTGTAGGTGCCGAAGGCTTTGGCAGCGCTTGGGCTAAAATAACCTTTTCCGCAATTGTAGCCCCGTTCATATCGCCGGTCTGTGTTGCGATTTCCCGACGCGGTACCGGTTTAGCTGCAACTGAGCTATAGGTACCGGACCTCGGGGCAGAGGGTTGGCGGAGTCGCAGGAGCTTCCGGGCTTCCAAGAAGGACACCTTCTCTTTCACCCGTATCTCCTGGATCGCTCGTTCCTCTGCAAAACGGGGGCAGTCTCGGGAACTAGATGGGTGTTCCCCGTTACAGTTCACACACGATGGAGCTGAAGCACAAGCCCCATCGTGGGAGATGTCACCGCAGTGGACGCAGGTGGACTTGCCGGTACACAACTCACTAGTGTGACCAAAACGTTGGCATTTAAAGCACCTCAGCGGATTGGGTATATAAGGCCTAACTTCGATGGCTTCATACCCTGCCCTAATCTTTTGAGGCAGATCAACCCGATCAAAAGTAAGAAACAGGGTACGAGTAGGCAGGAATTCACCGTTGATCTTACGTTGTACCCGATAAACAGCTGAGACACCCTGAGTCGCAAGATTTTCTTGGATCTCCTCAATTGACAAACCGTCCAACGCGCGGGTTGTTATTACACCGCGGGAGGAGTTCAGCGACTTGTGCACCTCGACCTTCACTGGATAGCTGGCTAACATGGTGGCTTTAAGTATTCTTGCAGCTTGCGAGGCGGAGTTGGCTTCGACAAGAAGTGTACCATTGCGAGCTCGAACGCAGGATTTAACAGGACCAGCAATGGCATCGAGACCCTTTTGGATAGTAAAAGGGCTCACCGTAAGGAACTTCTTACCTTCCTCTGTCCTATGAATGACCAAGTAGCGAGGACCACATGACTCGACTACTTCCTTTCCAACTTCTTTATTAAGGGGTTTTTGTTTTGGTGCCATAGAAAAAATGGTATAAATTCATCCCCCAGTGCTCCCCACCCACCACGGAGCCCAACGAGGGGTCACCCCACTGGGGTGACAGGGCTACACAGGGGATATAGCGGGCTCGCCGTCCCACTCACCCTGGAGTTCGGTGTAATACCTAGTCCTGGCCGATTGACTAGGGGTGGGTTAGTCCCTAGCCTCCCGTTTAGGCAAATCAGAAACCAAAGCGGTGTATTAGGCTGCGCACCCTCCCCAGTTACTGAAAGACAGAAGCCCAGGCTCAGGTACGCAACCCTCAACCAACCAGGATATTCCTCTTCACCGACACGGGTCTCCACGCACGGCCTACACGTGGGTGGGCATTTTGACCTTCTGGCTCCCTCACCACTCTGAGGTTGCCCACAGAGGGAGTCAAGGTGGCTCGGGACCCCGGGTGCGCCTAACCCGTACCTACCGTAGTAGGCCCCTGGGGGGGGGTCGGTGGCTCTGTTTTTCATTTTTGTGGAATATGCATTATGTAGGTAATTCTTTCCCAGTTTTGATCCCTGGTAGGATTTAACGTTCCCAAATATTAATATGAAATAACAATAGCCCTTTCTTTTGTTTGTCATAAAATTAAGCACGCGCGAAGTCTTTCAGGCCACTCCACCATGACAAACAGTGGGATTTTTCATAAAAATTGAGGATATCGGGATTACATTTATACTCGAAATATGATCACAATACACCGCCGCCATTTTAGTGAGGGTCTTTGATTTTTTTTTTCTAGAGGAAATATTCAGTTACTGAAGAGCTAATGCGTGAAGTACCAAGCTCGCTCTTTAATGCAAGAGGAACAAAAAGCTAATTGCACTGAGTGCTATGAAGAGTGAACCTCAGTTATTGAGTGTGGAATGCTAATGACAGTGTGACATACTCCAAGCTGGGGTTTATTAATACAATGCAATCATTCTTTCAAACCGTCAAATTCATTTTCTCAAGTACTCAGACAGACTTCGTTTGCCATGGCTTGCCTCTTAATTCCTGCTGCAATAGTAACTAAATCACGTATTATTATTATTATTATTATAATTATTATTATTATTATTATAATGATGAAAAAAGTCCATTAAAAGTCCATGAAATGAGCAACATTAAGATTGCATTTTATTCGGAATATTACTTATTATGCATTAAATTTTAAGCGACTTTTGGTGTAATTCAGTTTGTTTAAGGATCAGCTGAATGAATTTATCAGCCCTCTGGGTGTAAATGTGTAATCTGCATTTATTAACTGAAAGTTGACTAAAAAACAAACAAACAACACAGTTAATGTGTGACTGTTACACATATATTTGAATGCACAGTTTACTAAAGAAAATTCATTTTTATCCATTCTAATGGAATACTGAAACACCTTTTACGACACAGTTGTTCTTGCACATTACTCGGTGTAGAATGCTCCTTCTAAAACGCTTCTTTCAGAGCAAAGGTATGTCATTGTCTGAAGCATCTGCGAGACTGCTGCTACAACAATTTTCCTAATTACACCATTTGCTGCTCTGCGAACTTTATAAACGCGAGTATTTTTACTACGTAAGCCAAACTTTGTAGTGTGGAACTTCACAGACTGGAGCGACAGTCCGTAGGCAGGTTACATTAACTTTTAATCATATAATGGTTTTCCCACACCGAAATTCATAAAGCATGCCGCATTTAAATGCAAGCGTGGGGGTAAAAATGACTGTCGAAAAAATGCTCTTCACACACAATTCGAGAAGTTAATTGGATGACAAACTGTCGACCGCTTTCTTTTACAAGGATTCAATTAGCTTCAATGGATTTTTCGCCCCCTCCCTTAGCTCCAAAAGCAAACAGAAAAAGTCCGTTTTCTACACAACGGAAAGTAAAACGATTCCGACGTCGAGAAATGGGTTTACGGTGCGTTTACTGCTGCGTGAAACATATTAATGGAAATCAATTATTTATTACTCAGACTAAGACCCTGCTTAGTTTTCTTCATCCTTGAAAGAGACTAATCAAAAACTAGCTTGTCGAAGCAAGGACTTTTTTATAGACATTATACACGTTCTCATCGCCCTCCGTGGTGTAGTAGTTACCATGCCAGCCTTTAACACCCAAGGTTGTGGATTCAAACCGGCGGAGGGTACTAATTTTTTTTTTTCAGTCCTAAAAATCCTTAGTTTGACTTGCTTCGGAAGGGAAGTAAAGCGTTGGTCCCAGGTAATGTTTATTTGCATGAAAAAAAAAAAAAAAAAAAAAAGAAAAGGTCCCTGGACTAAATTCACAATTTTTCAGTCCGCAAATCGTGATTTCGTCCCAAACACCATCTATGGGCAATGAGTTGATTCCTCGTTACTATGTGCATATAAGTGTCGAATTCGTGAACTAGAAATTCCTTGATCAACAAAGCACACCGTAAAGGTCTCCCAACATACAACGACATGGAGAGATGAAAGTTAACTTTCTGTGAACTTAAGAAAATCTGCTTACTTAATGTGTTAATGCGTTTCGTACAAGGTTATACAACGTTACAATATACAATGTTTTGTGGGTTGGTACATGTAGTTGATATATTAACAGATAAAGTTTCTTAGCTGTTTATTCACTCGCCTGTGCCTGTATTTAAAGCAGCAGTCCGCAATAAAATATTAGTGTCACCCACGAATGTTGAGTAATATATACTCCACTTACCGTGGCCTCACCTATATTAGGTATAGAACGTTTACCTTAGTAATCCCTATATTATCAGTGTTGTCGCATCCCTCATGTTTTTACACTTCCAAGATACATCTCCTACAAGCTGCTATGCTACGACCACTGCTCTTTGTATAAGCTGCCATAGTAGTTTTGTTTAACTCTGCAACCCAAGTTCAAAGTTGAACCAATAAATAGTTTGTTAAGAGTCGTTTGTAACAATAATATTATAATTGTAATATTGCCAATGTTTAGTGTAGTTTCCAACCGATTGTTATATTCAGCATGAGATGCATCCACTCTTTCTTCGAATAAATTTCAGAAATTCAACTAAGCCACAAACCGCTTACAGGCTGTGCAGGTTACGTATTGTTCATAGCTTAATATTGAGTAAGAAATTCTTTCTTTCGTTTGTTTTCAAAAAGTTTCTGGGTCGCCCCTTAAAATTAATCAGAAATCCATTAACATACCATTACATACTGCGTCGACTTGGGTTCTTTTAATTACTAAATTCTTTGAGAACTACACATGCATCGCAACCACTTGACTTAGCTTCTTGAACCACCATCTTTCGTTTGTATGCAGAAGAGCGCGTTTTCGCACAACCCTTTGGAGCTAATTGCGAATAAAACTCAGAACAGCTGCTGAATTTAATGAAATCTCGGTACAATGATGGATTACTACATATACCTAATATTGCAAACGGTTGCATGAAATGCATACCTCTGCAAGATACGAAAAACCATTATTTTATACTTTCGTAATGCTTCAGTTCAACGTTTTTAGAAAAAAAGACACCAAGATGAATTCTTGCAATCCACAACATTTATTTTCTCGCGCATCATAAATAGCAAGTCCTTATATTAAACACATGACGGCAATATTTTATACTTGACTCGGCTACATTTCTCATTGTGGCGAGATAACGGTGATGAAGTTAACTAGAACTTCTGCAGTATATGCAAGTTATCAAGGCTCCCATTCCCTCTGACTGCTTTACCCAAGTTATAATTAAAATTAACGAAGCTGAAGCGGTTGCTATTATTTCCTTACCGGTAATCAAGGTCTCTGATCTAGGTCTTTTGCAAATCAATCGTCCCCCTCTTTGGTTAACCCGTTCAGCCGGTTAGATCAGAGGTCGGCTAGCTAACAAATATACGAAAATGTAAATCTCTACGTCCAGCTCAGTCGGCGTCTAATATGATAGCATGAGAATAAACTGAATTTAAAACCTCTTTAAAACTGTCTCTAAACCCTCACATGAACTTTGACACAGATTAATGTATATCCGGTAACAACCCTATGCCCACCAGAAAGAAAACAATTGGTTATGCACATGAAATGAAGAAAATCCATATAACCCTCATATTTTACTATTTGTCGCGGATGGAAACACAGATTTTCCACAAACTAACCTTTCCCTCAGGGATGAAAAGGCATTAGAACTTGTTATAATTCTGAAGCGTATTTTTACAAAATAGATGTACACACCGAGGTGTACGGACGAGCGTGGATATTACAATTATGCATGTTTATATAGTTACAGCGCAATTTAGTACTATAATTGTTCATAAAGTTACTTAAGGGGGGCTTAATTTCAATTATGTATTTTATTATTAATGTTACATGGTTTAAGTGCTTATTGTAGTGTAGAATACTAATACACGTTTTCATTTACGATGTAAACGGATGTGCAAGTTAAAAGCATATCTAAAAGGGGGGCGGGTACACAACTGCAATGAAAACATCACATAATACGTCAAACTAAGAAATTATAGTGCTACTACGCAAACACGTTATATTACAAATTACTGAACCTTTGACTTCAAGCCTGGAATAAAAAATGTTAGTTTATTCCCAATATGCACACATGTTCCTAAATAGAAGCTGTGATGCACTTAGAAATACCTTTTTCATACTTATATGGGTGTAAATACACTGAACGTTATTTCTGTATTTAGCACACATTCAAAATTTCCACTCATCTCTGAACTCCTTGTCCGACTTCTGCTATCATCTGCAACGTGATTAACAGCATGTTCATGACAGCAATAGCACTGCTCTCAGAGAAGCCCTAGAGTAGACCGTTCCAACTCGGCTGCGTCAGGAGCACTTGCACGTAAGACTACTCGGAGCCCGGGCGGAGCGTAATAACCATTACATCAGAGCTGCATTACAACCCAGAGCTGAACTGCATGGTGCATTCATTTCAGCGAGTTGTGAGTACTCTTGCTGCTCTCTGGCACAAACCCTTGTTGGAACATCTGCATTGGAAAAATATAACTCATCTGATCCTATTTTGATTAGGGAGGGGAAAAAAAAAAGAAAAAACAAAGGAAATGACGCCAATAGCTTTATCAAACCATAATGGGTTTGAACAACACGAGAAACAAAATCCAGTTGTTCAGTTTTCCGAAAAAAAAAAAAAAAAAAAAAAAAAAAAAAAAAAAAAAAAAAAACTCGCCGATCAACTGAAAGACCATAAAACAGGCTGGTACACTGGAAAAATATATAATTCTCTTCTTATAATGCCTCAATAATATAGTGTGTCCCGTTGAATAGTTATCACTAAGAAATGTAAATATCTCCTCACACAGTCAAGTTACAAATATGTTTTACAGCCTGTCATGTGTAAAAGCTCTCCAATTTACGTGACAATAAAAACTGTGATGCTACTGCGCATGCACGTGGTATGACAACACACAGAATTAAAATGGTGGAATTCACGGTGAAACGTTGCTATTGATTAGCCGAATTGAAGTTCCCAATTGCAGTACAAAGATGATGTAGGCACGAATATGGTGCAAATGCTCCAAATCGTTATACCACTTACTGTTGGAAAGAGGGTCTGCACTGAAGGAAGAAGGGAAGCGGCAAAAAAAAAAAAAAAAAAAGTTTCCACAGCTACAGTTGAGCATGTTAGGTAAGCATTTCAGCGTAGCCAAATCGACGGGCCAGTTTAAAGCTACGTATTCCGAAGACTCTTAACACACAATTTCCAAACAAGTGCAGGTCCCATTGAATGGTCTCCAAGGTCATCAGATCTAACCTCCTTATATTTATTTTTATGGGGGTACGTAAAAAGCGTTGTGCAGGACCGGCTGACCTCCTATGGCGGATAATAGACACTTGCGCTTCCGTCACACCAGCAATGTTGCGGAACACATGGAGGGAGACAGAGTTCCGTTTTTTTTTTAAGCAGTACTGGAGTCTGGTCAGGACTCCGGCGCTGTATCCCCGTTTACATCCTCCCCCCTAAATTTACTGTATGATTACTGGTTTTACTGTTCCTTTACACAAACATATAACACCCATGCCCAAGGCGGGACTCGAACCCACGATCCCCTGCCCACGAAGCACCAAAGCGAGACGCCTTAGCGAGCGTGGCCATGGGGACCTGTTCTTGATATTCTTTGGGTCACCAACGGCACACAAGCATAAATTTAATTCCGGCTATACTATGTTTATTAATTTAGGAGATAGGTATTAAGGCATTTTTGTGGCAACGATTCAACAGGACACACTGTATAATATATATATTTAAAACAGTATACTTAAACGACCTCCCACTGAAGTGTTTTTTTTTGTTTTTTTTTTTATTTTTTTTAAGTGGTTTTAATGTTCATTATATTTTATTCCATGATCTCTTGGCCCACATGAAAATGTTATAGGTTATTAACATTCCAAATTGCTGTTTCAGACTTCCAAGCGAATAAATGTATGTATTAACTAAATTATTTATTTCCAAACATTTAGTGTTGTTAAAATGAAGTGAACAGAACAATTAAGTTTACTAAGGAATCGCTGTAAAATGGTCGAGATTTATTTGCAAGGATGAAAGAAACATCTACGTGAGTCTAGCAGAGAAGGTATACAATATCCAGGGGATGCTGAAGCAAAATCGGTAGTTCACGCGTCGCTAGGGAAAACACGTCAGACTCGTCGAACTAAAGGCTCTCGTTCCCTGCTGCCTCGTTCGAAGTCGGGCCAAAAACAACCAGAAAAAGGAACTGCAGCGTGAGCGTGACTTATCGGTCTGCCATCTACCGCCAAGTGTGTTTACTGCAATCCAGTTTGTGCAAGGTGGCAAAACGCGATCTCCCTTTAACTCTGCTTTGAACACCTTGGCTGCCAATAAACGCCTCTGACTGAAGTTCGAAAAGCATGCATAACAGCCGTACATTGTTCTGCTTGAAACTTTCACATCACCGCTGTGATAAGGAGCTACTCTAAGAAACAATAAGAACACAAAACTGGTCACTATTTGGAAATTGTAAAAACAACGTTCCTCCTTTTCAGGGCAGTTCTACAGTATGCGAGGTTTCTGTTGAAACATGATCATTTTGTGCTACCTGACCGGCCCAGGACGTAGATTGCGTTAATGATAAAAGTCATCCTTCACTTCCTATTACTCTATCAGCATCAGTTGTAATTGTGTTATCAACGATTGTATTCCTTTCTGGAAGTGAAATATGGAAACTATGCTGATATCTTTCGCCGTTCTTGCTTCACTGGTTTTCGTATTGTTTCAAGCGGGTGTTGGAGAACTATATTACGTTACCTTCTAACATTTTTTCTATATATTAGTTATCAACTTCGGCAATATACGAGATAAAACAAAATGTTTGCACGCAAAACGTTAGAGTTGCATGTCCACTAATTCACCGGCATAGATTGTGGCATAAAAGAGCTAACAAAAAGTATCAGAACCCTTTAATGAGCCATGCAGCAAGTCAAGACTATTATATCTCTGTCAAGAAGTCATAGTGTAACTTACTAGATTAATCGGATATTACTTTCTAATTTGGTAGAGGGCAAACTCAGTTCGAGATAAACAATACCGGGTGTTATTCGCCGAGTACAACAGCAAAGAAATAGGTTCTATGCAAGCAATTTAATTACAAAAATCAAGAGAAAACATCCAGAAGTTATATTGAAAGATGGGAAGATATTATACATGGTAGAGGGTTGCAGAAAAGCATTTCTTATTTTAGAAGGAAAGGCAAGCGGGTGATTCAACAAATGTATTTGTCCAATAGTGCAACTTCAAATATTATATCTACAATTTTACTGTACTACTTTAGCAATCACTTAATTGAGCTCTATCATTTTTAGTTTCTAACTATACCAAGAAAATTTATTTTCTACACTGAATAAAAGATTCACAAAGTTTTAGTGAGTTGTTCCTGTAATGAAGCCTTTAAAATGATACTTCTAAATTTTGAGCAGATACACCACGATGTAAAGCATAACAAACAAAAATTCTAAGCTACTAATGACAATTCAGCAAAATTATGCTAAACGTCTGCATCAGTTATCCTCTAATATTCTGCATTTTAGCACCTCAACAACTGACAATCACCCGGAGGTCCCGGGTTCGATTCCCGGCTGGGGTGAGGAATTTGTCTGTAACTAGAATTTATACCCTACCTACACAGTCTGAAAGTATGAATGTGAGAGTAAATGTGCGTGTGTTTAATGATTTAAAAATGATTAACCTAATGTTCTAAACCTACAGTAATACAAGTTGTTTCACAAGTCAAACCCCCCAATATTACCACTGAAGTTAAAGGGGCTATAAAAATGCGAAGAAAAAAAAAAATTGACAAGTGGCAGTCGGAATAAGATTGACAAAAGTTGGGAATTGTTCTCTAGAGACAAATGTAGCATCCTCAGCAGCTATTTCTCGACTCAGTGACCATTCAAACGGATGACCCCCATGAATATTTCTGTCGTAGATGCCCAAATGAACGGACATGGTCTTTCGCCCACTCTCAGTTTACGTTTCTAGAGTCAGCTACTTCTCTACCATTTGGTGTACGGTTTCTCAGCTTTCCGCAAATGTTGCAAAATGTATTATGCAGAAAAGTGTCGCCAGCAGCTTGCAATGGCCAGCAAGCCTTTGGACAAAAGTTACAACTATTCGATTCTCGGCATACTCACAATTCGAGAGCAGACTAAGTCACGAAGCCCTTGAGAATGGAGAAAATTCCTTCGACATTCCACAGACAGGTGTTCCATAAATTGGTAAATAAGCATCTCAAAACGTATTTGGGACAGAAAGCCATAATTCCATTTGGAATTTTAAAAAGGTATCTACAACACGCACAAAATATTAAGATATGGCGAATTTTGAGTAAAGAAATATTTCGTGGTAGTAACAATAAGGGAATAAATACTACTACTACTACTACTACTACTACTACTAATAATAATAATAATAATAATAATAATAATAACAACCTCATTTGCAGACTGTGTTTAGAACCAGTAATATGTGATGAGTTCTACATATCACATATTACGTTTGAAATTTGTTTACCTAATTCCAAAATATGCCAGATTAGATTAGCACGGTTTCCCCTAAAATGATAGTCAAAAGAAAAATCTTTACTTGCTTTAGATATTCCTCGATGTTGTAACAAAAATGACTTTCGATTGAGAACATTTTTTCTCGTCGCTTCGACACTTTCCTTGTGTTTGACTTATCAGCTGTCAACTGCGCTCTCCGTCAATTCTGTCACAAGCGACCCCCTGCTGGCTTTAGCAGCTCCTTCATAGAGTCACCACAACAGTGGAATGTTCTCAAAAAAGGCGGCTTTTCTCAAGCCTGCAGCCAAGGAAGTTTCTAGAACTGCAGGAAGATGCACACAAAGCTTTGTTTACTGGGTCATTACTGCACACGTTTCCTTTGATCTAAGGATGGCAGATACCTAAAATCCAGAAGGCTATGTAAAGCCGATCTCCTTTGTTCCGATGTCGCACGTGCATGTGTTTACATCCCCAACAATCCTGGCGGCTCCATAAAGGCATTACTCACAACTACAAAAATTCAGGCCACTAAGTAAAAGCTCAGTCCGCCGATTATTTGGTTGCGCAGCCATAATATTATTTGTATAATGTTGTACTAATTCAAATTGTGACCACAGCCACCTTCAGTTTTAACATGAGCGAATTGATTTTATGTATTTCCATTTATGCCTATAGAATTCCCTTTAGAAAAACCTTCAGTTCGAAACAAGGGTAAAAGTTGTGATAACTTTAATTGCTTTCTCACAGAAGCCGTGTGTAGGATAGGAGTCGGAAAAGTAGAGTCAGACTGAAAAAACCCTGGGACGTACTTACATTGTAAGTCACAATTGGGGTGGTCATCTCAAGATAATTTGAGAAATTCATGCTATGCCGGCAAGTTGCCATGGTAGCTCAGTGGTAGAGCAACCGGCTAGAGACCGGAAGATCCGTGGTTCAAATCCCGGCCAAGGCATTAGTCTGACTACCTATCCAAGGGCAAAAGTTGGTTGCCGCATTTTCGCGGATCAGTTACGCTGTAATGTTATTTCTAGATCACATGAAATATTCAAGCACTGTACATGGCTATCGACGCAAAATTGATGTGCAGCGGATACGATACTGGGCCAAGTGCAATTTTCAAACTGTCTCTAACCTGTATTTTATTTTTCTTCCTTAAAATATATTACTCTCTGATATCTGGACATTTGTTACAGGGTCGGCGGTTGCTATGATCGGAGCGAATCTCCGCTTCGGGAGTGGCTCCACGACTAACACTACCTTTAATGGTGGTCGAGTCTTCCAATGTCATCCTGGAGGTACCACAGAGGCTACAGTCATCTTCAGCCTAGGTGCTCTAGGAATGGCTGCCAACCTTGCGCTCATGGGACTCATACTGACGCGTCGCCAGCTCAGAAGGTGAGCGAGAATTCCTAGTTTCATCATTTCATAAAACAAACCCCTTTTTAGTGATTAATAAAACCGAAGAAGACTGTCAAGAAACGTAAAAACGTTTCACTTTACATCCATTGCAGTTCCATAATCACAAATGTTATAGACCGCGCCGTGTTCGAGTGGTTAGACAACTCATCTCTCACCAAGGCGGGTCACAACATGTGGGGTTTGTGGGAGACAAAGTGGCGCATGGACATATTTTCTCCGGCTTCTCCGGTTTCGACCGCCATCGTATTCCACTGGTGCTGCACCTTCATTCTGCGTATTATCAGCGTCATCTCCTGCGGTGATTATGTAGTAGAAACGGACGTTAAACACTATCAATTCTAATAAAATTGGAGATACTTGCATGCGTTCGGTTTCATTACTCATAAACATGGCTAGTCCTTTGTTGATTTAACTGCAGATTTACATCACAGTAAGGATTTAGTCAATAGCTCAATGTATCCTTGGCAGTATTCTTCAAAGAAGGTGATAGTATTAAGAGGTCCATATGTGTTAGAACGATTTTAGAAACAATCTTACACGAAAGCGGTGTATTGGCCTTACTGTGGAGATAACCAAAATGCGTTAAGCACGGAACTAATTTAGTACAGCACAGTGCACGCTCCAGCGAGTTTCCTTAGTCAATGAACTCTTTTTATCTTTTGGATATCCTCATTTGAAACGTCCCTTATGCTGTGTCCACAGATCTTTTCTAGGCAACCTCTTTGATTAACATACTACAACAACTCAACTGTAATCAGTCCGACATGATAAAAGAATTTCCGCTATTACTCGTTTCGTTTAATTCGTTATCCTTTGTATGGCTAGTGTGTTAAAACAATTCCGCAGTAAAATGTGAGTCCACAGATTCTGAAAATATTTCCAATTTTAGGAAGGTAAAAACAATTACCTAAGTCAATCCGATATATTTAGTAGGGGTAAATTAGCTGATTATATTCATGCTAGAAGCACGTTGATTTGTGCGCGATGCTCTACCCAATTACGTTTACGGCTGCCTATACTGGTTCCACGATTTAAAGCCATGGTCAAGTTTGTGGAATATGATGTCAAATGCACCAGGTCTATGGGCGTGGAGTGGCCGTTGAACCAGAGAACATTAACTATATAGACCACACCCACATGCTGCTGATACCTCAACTAATTATGTCCAAATGCCGACGTGGGTTTGACAACGGAAACTATCCGAAAGCCTTACAACACTATACATATATCCAACTGTGTGTTGAAGTATTGGGTCCGTAACTATACATCGATTATATGCTATAAAAATATTTTAAAGCGACATTTCAGTAACAATTCTATGAAAGGCAATCAGCACCTCTAGACCCATCCACGATGTGTGGAAGTAGTGAGTCCTCCTTTCACTGGGTGGGCCTCTGTCTAGCACAGAAAAAACAGAACAAAAACTCGGGATTGTTTCCCGGCTTATGTAGGGAAATGTGAAGCTACTTATATATAGTAAATTAGATAAGATATACTGCATTAATGTCTAAAAAAAAAATATATATAATCAAAATCACTAATAAACATCTTTATAAAATAATAAATAATGGGATATTTTCGCATAACGACTAGCTTGGGATGGGCAAATTTTCTTAGAAAATTAATGCTTGAATAGCGATTAGTATGAAGTTTACTTTTTATCCCCCCCTACCCTCATGGGTCTCAAAAAGCGTATTTCGATGAAGATTCCCTAGTCAAAATTTATATGTTTGTTTTTATTCAACTGAAATTTGATACCGACCATGATGATCACTCTCTAAATTAAAAATAAATCTGATGTGTTCCATTCATATGACTTTCTCTACTTCTCTGTAACAAATTATTGTTAGTAAACTTATTCTTCTATCGACAAAAGATTAGCAGTCTTGTAACTTGAAGCAAAACATGGGAGTATCATAGATTAAAGTGATAGTCAAAAGCTGGTTACTAGGTGACTGTAGTTCCTTTGTTTGTATGGACAAGAGTTGACAAATTCCTGTATGAGAAAAGTACAAGTTTTTCAAAGCTGAAACCAAAAAAAGAAATATCTAAAAAACGATTAACTCCTCGAAAAAGATTATATAAAAAATTGTGTGTTTTAATGTACTCTACATTTTTTGTGTGGTAAGGTTTTGTCCATTTCTTACGGTTTAGCAGTTATGAAAAATTTCGTAAAATTCATCCAGAATAAAGTAGTCTTCAGAGGCTATTCCCAGTAAATTCAAGATATACATATTATTTGTCAGGTTAATATCTTTAACATATGATATTTTAATCAAAATCGTTAGAGCCATTTTTGAAAAAAAAATTAACATTTTCGAAAAAAGTTAAAGGGTAGTTGGGGGTGAGGTATTTTCTTGAAAATCTTCGTGACGCATCGAGGTTTGGTATTTAACGGTCTTTTCGTTTTTGAGCTATGCTATCCAAAGACACAAACACACACACACACACAAGACCTTTTTTCAGGGGCACCCAAAACATGTATTTCCGATGAAATCTCTGTATTGAAATTTTGATGCAATACAATACCTTCTCTATACACTGTGTATATAGAACGTGCACAGAAAGTAAAAAATCTTATCAAATCGATTAAACAGAAGGTAGAAATCGTCACGAAACAAGTGAAACCACGCCACTGGCTCTGGTTAACTTAAGATTTGCAATGCAGAATTACATGCGCTTTTCCTGAAATTCTGGCAGTGTAAGCCCGAAGCAAAGCTACAAGCTGTTGGAAGGTTATCTTCAGAGCACGAAACGAGAAGACGTCTGGCTTACGTTATTATGAGATAAACAGGGAGGTCAAACCACAAAACGGGACACGCTGAATTATGCAGCAGTAGCAGCGGTGATGTTGACGATGATGATGTAGATCGATAATACAGGACCTGCACTGAGGCAGCCCTCCCGGATCTTTAACGCCAATCTTTTGTTTCGTGACCCTTCAACTTTGCCCGCTAAAACTATTATACGCTTGGTCTACATTCGCCCTGAAGCCCACTAACACAAATTTCAGATAT
This sequence comes from Hymenopus coronatus, assembly GCA_030762935.1. NCBI lineage: Eukaryota > Metazoa > Arthropoda > Insecta > Mantodea > Hymenopodidae > Hymenopus > Hymenopus coronatus. The sequence continues at coordinate 149,369,960 of CM060882.1, read as the reverse complement.
TCCTGCGGGACAGAACAAGAGAAGACCAGAAGTTTGTGTTTGGTAGCTATGCCATTATTTACAAGCTGCGTATTCAACGAGAGGTTCGGCTAAATATATATGTTATTCAATCACATATTCAACAGTATGTCATAAAATCACTACCAATAGGGGGACGTTTTTCAGCAGCACAAATCATTGATCTCTAAAGCTATCAGTCATGAAGCCAACTAAAACTTTTAAGGGGCATGCTAACTAGTGTGATTTTAGTCCTGTAAAACTTTTGGATAAGTGGTATATGTATTCTAATACATACGACAAAGTAAATTTTATCTCTCAAATGAGTAATTTCCATTTTATGCATATTTTAATTATTAATTCCGTCGTTTTATATAAAATATCTCTTGTATCACAATTTTAAGTATTCCTAATTCATATTTAATAATTGATTTTATAGTGATTAAGTATGGGAGCTATTATTTCCTAATAGTCCTTTTTTAAATAATTGGTTACAGCGACAAAACGTTTCAAAATGTATCTTTTTTAACTTTTTAATAAAAATTTTAAGCCATACTTCAATTCAATTACTGACTAAAATGAACAAAAAGCCTTCTAAATTTCATTTGTAAATTATAGAGATCTTAATATAAAATTCGAAACTGTTGAGATGAAACCTTCGGCAAAACTAAGTTGCAATTTTTCTCTTACAATAATGTTTAATTTTATTATTATATGATAAAAGTATACATTTTTCTCAATTTTGACTACAATTATAGCTTGCAACTCTCAAGGACATCTGAACGATTTATATAGTATGGAATAACTGTAACTCATTTGATCCCAGTGGAACTGCATTCCGCTGTAAAATAGCGTCTATTTCACGGTCTGCTGGAGCTGTCTAGCCGCACCAGTTGCTTCACCTCGCCTTTTTTCTTTTTTTTTTAAATACAGTACCGGAGTCTGATCAGGACTCCGGCACTGTATACCCTACTTTTATTTACCTTTTTCTTTTTACTTTGTTTTGCCATGTTATTACTGTTTATTACTTTTACAACACACATATACACAAACATATAACACCCATGCCCAAGGCGGGACTCGAACCCACGATCCCCAGCGCTACGAAGCACCAAAGCGGGACGCCTTGGCGAGCGCGGCCATGGGGACCGGCGCCTTTGGGTTTGGATGGGGAGGATCCAGGTTAACTAGACAGTAATGCAGAATTTATGGATGATGACAGGGCAGAAAGAAGTACCCGTGCGAGAGGTTTTTTTTTTTTTTTTTTTTTTTTTTTTTTTTTTTTTTTTTGTAAATTAACTACATATACCATGTAGTCCTCCGTGGAGTGGTTACCATCTAAAACCCAAGAATGCAGGTTCAAACCTGGCGGAGGTTTGTGGATTTTTTTCGGACGCAAAAATCCTTAACATGGCTTCCTTCGGATGGGAAGTAAAGCAGGTGGTCCTGTGTAATTTTATTTGCATGTTAAAGAACCGTATACTTTGAAATAAGAGAGTTCCCAGCAAAATTCCGCCATTTAGCGTCCACAAGTCACGACTTCGTCCTGCAGTATCGTCTGTGAGCGACCAGCTGATACCTCGTCATCAAGGCCCATATTACGCAACTCACGAGCTAGAGATTCAACTCCAATCAAAACATCGTAACAGTGCCCTATACTCCATCTAGGAGTTACAGGAAATATATACTATACTCACCTTTTTAAGTAGACACTATGATAATCAAATGAAAATGCCTCATAAATTTAAAATTAGACATTAGTGCCAAACCTGCAGATGACTTTATTTAAAGTGCCGCACACTGGCCTTAAAATGGTCACTAGGGCATCTAAAAATGGTGATCCGCTCAATTCAATAATGTTACTTGAAATAGATGGTATATTGTTTTTAACATTAAAAATGTTTATTCGGATTTCAAAATGGTAGATCGCCCAATTCAATAGTGTTACTTCCATGAGATATATTATTATTTTAATGTTAAATGGATTTTCAAAACAGTGTCTCCGTAAGTGAGCAACGTTGGCAATGTGAAGATCCCTATCTCAATTTATACAGCTTTATCTAATAACCAATTTGCTAATTGGCCATGACATTGATGGATCTGAGTTTAATATGCATGCCATTGTTAGGTATAAAGGAGTAGCTGTAGGTTAATGCATCTGTTTCGGAACTTTTCATTGGCAGACTGACGTCCATACGGTCAGAATACTAAACGTTACTGACGTAAGAGAGCTAATACAATTTTTTTTTTTTTTTTTTTTTCCACAGTAGACTTTATGCATTGTATTACTGAAAATGCGCATCTAATTTCTGCCCTTTTATACCTAGTTAAACGGTAACACGTTTACAACAAGGCTGAAAGTCTATCTAGTCCGCTTGCCTCGACCAGTACAAAAGGAGCAAAAATGTCTCAATTGTTGCCTGCAACTGCAGTAGAGAAAGGTTATATGTGTGTGTGTAGGTTTTTTAATACATATTCTTATCACAAGAGCACTTGGATGCATAAAAGGAACAGGGGAAAAAAAAAAAAGGATCGATGATATTCATGTCGCTTTCTCTACGCATCGTTTATTTTTATTTAGCACCTACAAACTATTCTTAGGAAAGCTGAAATAATTTTATCACACATAATCAATGTGCATTTCGTTGTAGTTAAAAGAGGGATACAAGAAATCTGACTTCACAGTCAGATTATAAAAGCTGTTTTCCATATGCTGGTCTTTGAATCGTATTCTTTCCACGAGAAACAACTAGTAACAGCAGCTTAAAAATGACATTTGGTAATGGCTGATGCTACAAAAAGTTATTGCAAATAAAATGTGATTTACTCGTAAAAAAATGTACCTTTGGTGAAGCAAGTTGTCTATCTCTTATGGCTTATACGTTTTACAAAAACAGAAAATTTCTGCTGAATGACAAGGGCGTTAAAGACGATTGCTAGAAAACTAAGATATACTTTTGTTTGGCATGTATGGTATTTTAATACAACTCTTTACGAGTCATTCTTGAAAAATAAAAAGCAATTTAAAACGTTTTAATGTAAAGGGGAATTGTAATGATCAATATTCATAAAACTTTCCTGAATTGTTTGGAAAATCTGAACTTAACTATCAAGTGCGATATCTAATCCACTTTTCGTACGCTTTCATAGACACACAAAAACAGCACACATGCACTGTGAACCATTTTCCAAACATTGTCCTGTTTACTTAAGGGGCTTGAAAGCACATTCTTTCTGGTGAAATCCCTCTGTTAAAATTGTTATTGAAATACAATAATTCCTCTATCTATTAGGTACGCGGTAGAGAAAGTAGCTATTTTTTTTTACAGAAATTAAAAATAAAATTGAGGATATGTGTAGGTACCAAGAATAGCGTGAAGATATAATTATTATAAAGAAAATCTGGATAGTATAAAACTTTTTCTTTTCTTTAAGGTTTAGTTGAGTAAACCAAATGAAGTGCTTATACTCGATAACTTATTTTACAACCACTCCTGGAGACTGTAATGTGTTTACGAATACTAATTACGAAAGTTTGCTCCATGAAGAGCTTCGGGAGATTAAATGTTAACTGTAAATAATTTAAAAACGAAAGAGAAAACAGTCAAATAGATATATATATATATATACACATCTGCAATTTTAAATCTCTGAAAAATGTATATCTACTTTATTTAATTCTAACTGGTTTCAGTTTCACATCCGAAAATAATAAGCATGAATGTTGAATGAAAACGAAACTGGTTTACTTCTCAGAAGCCATTCACCAGCTGACTGACCTAGCGCAAGCCTAACATTAGCAATTCAAAATACCGTCACGGCGTTTTCTTTTTCTTTTCTTTTTTTTTTTTTTTTATTATACCCGCCAGACAGCTGCTTTTAATAGAGCGGCTTCAAGGGTAAAAAGTAACACAATCTCACTTTCTCAGCTGTGAGGTTGCGTGCCTTTAACCTTTGCACCGTTGGGTATAAAAGTCTCGAGACAAAATCTTAAAATTTGTTCACCGTCTCTTAAATTCCTCACAGACTTTTATTACATGAAGCTATTTATTATAGTCTAGATATTTTCTGTAGTACAAAAACTGACACAAAAGATCCGATGTGTAACTTATATGAATCTCTCTGTTCATCATTTCAGAGCGATTGCACATTTTCGTTATATTAAAGTATTTTCCCATGCACCACATGGTGGTTCGGATAAAATATGCATAGGAAGAACAATAAAACAGATAATATATATTTTAATATACACAGAATACTACAAAGACAATAAAGCATGTCTTGTGTGAAAGTTTACAAGAATGAAAAGTCTGATATACAATAGGACGTTTATTTAGTGGGCCTCAGAAATGCAATTCTGATTCAACCTTAATACTACCACGTCGACAGTTACGCAGCAAGATCGTAACTCTGGAAATTTAGCTCTTATTATTCATAGTTTTACCAATATAGTTTACATTCATACTTTAAATTTCAATTTCCTACTACTAGCTGTTTTCCAAAATCTTAAACCTTAATGAAAACCACTCTCAATTTTGCACCAATTTCAACCCTATCTGATACGTCGAACCATAAAAACTCGTATTTTATTATTATTACTATTATTATTATTCCCAACGGGCTGTGGCACCAAAGGTGGAAAGCGTTGCTAATATGTGCTGCGCACTAGTTAATGCAGCCAAAAAAATTCACATTACTTTCTGTTAACTTCATATAGCTTCTATAACAAGTCTTATAAAAACTTAATTTCTAACCCGCATCTATTGCCAAAAAGTTTGCAAAATAAATTCATTACACATTTCCTTGTAGTTAAGCATACAGCGATAAACAGTCACACATTCTAAAAATTATTTTTGTTGAATTCTAGAGGTTCTCTAAACACGTATTTTCGGTGGAATCTTGTTATTTAATTTTTATGTGGAGTGCACTACATCCTCTAGCTGCTTATTACATGTGGAGAAAATAAACACAATGCGACTTATTCAAAATGAAGCTGTTACGCCAATTTTGAAACACCCTATTACAGTCACTGAAGTCCTTTGGCGGCTTTAGGTTTCCCACTAACAATTTTAATCAGTGAAAACTCTGTAGAAAATGTATGAGCCAAATCCGGATGGTTACATCCCGTTTTCATGAATCTTGTACAGGAAAATCGGATTAACTAATGTTTGAGATCAAAAATACGCGGAGTTAATTAGTGGGGTGAAGCCCTGATCAGGAAGCAGGAATGGGGAGAAACTATTGGTTCTCTCCCGTCAAATGATATGCTGGGAGATTAACTCTTTCTTTATCTTCGTTCTTTCTTTTGATCCTTCAGTAGCAAATTACTGCTGTAGGAGGCAATAGGGATTACTGAAAATAAGGGAAATGCAAAGTGTGCACATCAATGAAAGGTCAAATGACTGTTTGAGAAAGTCTATGAAGAAATAATTCAGCGATAATACTAAGTTCCTCTAATGCATTATGCTGGCATTAATAGACACGTAGCACTATTTACTTACAGGTTGCTTTGACCTCGAAACACGCACACAAATATTCACAGCAAATATGTTGGCCTAAAACCGATAGGTTTAACAAGAGAATGAATTAGGAATTTTTTCACAAAAATATCGCTTTTCTTTACCCAAATACTCTCAAACTATATATAAATGAACTCTAACTTTCCCAGCTTATATACAGCGGCGGATGCTATGCATTCAATTAACACCAGTAGGTACATATAAAGTCCAGCTTATGCTAATAAAATTGTAGAAGGGAAATTAGCGCTGCCAATCCTAGACAACCATATGGAGTAAGCCTACGAACATCTCGTATCGAACAAGAATGTTTAACAAAAAATCTTACGTGTTACACTCACATGACTTTCACTAGCTGCTCTATAAACAAACTTCTTACAAACGAATATTCTTCTTTCTACACCATAGTAATCCAGATAAATACTAGCCGAATGTTCTTATTACTTAGTTCTTTACAAGTAGAAGAGAACTAAAGGAATACACTAGGTTAAAGAGATAGTCAAGTGTTTTAAAAGCTGTCGTTATGCGATTGGCATTGCAAATCGCTTCTTTGCTTGTCCAGGAGTAAAAGAAAAGAAAAAACGGGACACTTCCTGTCTGAGAAAAGTATAAATACTCTACAGTTGAAACCAATAACGAGGAATACCTCGGAAACGGTTACCTCCACAACAAAAACCTAAAGGACATAAATTGTGAGTTTTGATGAGATCTATATTTTTTTCTCTATCTCTTACGGTTTAGTAGTTAAGCAAAATACAACAAGTTCATTTAGAATAAAGAGGTCTTCAGAGACTTCCCAGAAAGCTCAAATATACAATTTATTTGGGATGTAAATATCTTTAATTCGCGGGGTTTTAATCCAAATCGTTAGATCCATCTTTGATAAAATCAAAATTTTCGAAACTTTTTTCATGTAAAGGGTAATTTGTGGTGGGGGGATTTTCCTGAAAATCTTCGTGTCGCATCCTTGTTTTAAGAACTGGGCACATTAGTATATCATACTACTTCCATACAATCGCGAGAGATACGAATATGAAAAGGCTTCAAAATAATAAAGCACTAAAATAGGCGAACCATTAAGGTGATGCGTCTGTGAAATTTGAAAATCCACAGTATGTAAGATCTCATATTGAAATTTATACCAGTTATTATACACAGTAATATCTAAATTCTAATTTGCATAGTTATTTAAATAGTAGGTAATTCTTTACTGTCCAAATTCATTGTTTTAATAAAAGCGAACCACGTGATTCACTTTAAACTGTATTCACATACAAATATAAAATTTTACAGAAAATAAGTTTACAAATAGATCTGTCATAATATATTTTTTAGTATTAGTCCTAATTAATGTGCAAAAATTATTTCTTTCTGTACTTTCCAAAACTTATGATTTTTCAAAATTTGGTAATTTATTTATATAAAATAGGAACATTATTTTGAAAAAGCAACGTTACAATTTTCTTTAATGTGCTTTTGAGAGGCAGTATAAACAGTTTGAATCATATTAGTTAAAAATTGCATCTTGTGGAATAGTTTCAGTATGGAAAAGTGTTGGAAAAAAGTTGAGAGAAAATAAGGTTTAAAGTTGGGACTGCCTATTAAAAGCATGCGCCTGCCAATTTATAGCTTCAGTTAAGTTGGAGTTAAAGTGTGCTAAGCGGGAAAAGTTTAGACTTCATATTAGTTTATCATCAAACAAATAATTTTTTAGTTTTTCACAATTTTTGGTCAAATTTCACAGATGCATCACCTTAATAACGGATATCTCAAAAATGGCTTCTGGTACAAAAATATATAATTTGGAATAAATTGTATGTTTTAAAGAGTTGTGTTATGTAGTGCATTTTTGTCTATCGCTTAATATTTATCAGATGTACAATATAATACAAAATTCCATTCGAATGAAGAGAACTTCCTTGGTTAATCACAGAAAATTCAAAATATACATTTTATTAGTCATGTAAATATGTCAATAAACGGTATTGTAATCAACATCATTACGCATTTTTGAGCAACTCGAAAATTTCGAAAAACCATCATATAAAGGATAGTTTAGGGTGGAGGAATTTCTTGGGAACCTTCGTATCGAATCTATAGAAGGTAATGTCTTAAAGACTAAATTGGTTATTTAACTGAACGTTTTATGTTTTAAATAATGTATTAACACAGGCGCGCGCTAACGTACACAATATCTTGTTTTATTCAGTCTCAAATTGTTTTATTTCCGGTAAATCTAGGTATCAAATTTTTGGGTAGAATACAAATCTTCTGCTACTTACTACATGGTATAGAGAAAGTAATTAATCCTATAGGGAAGTATTGTGACGTCATAGTCACTCACTATAAGAGCATAACACTATCAGAGTTTCTAGACCTACATTGTCTGAGGTTTCCAAAGGCCTTTTACATTGCGTACAAACTTTCCGCAGAATGGGTGTTTACACTCAGTTAAATAAGAGGGGAAAAAAAAAAAAAAACTTTCAAAAGTAAAGTACCAACTCTGCACTGCGCTTAATAGTGAGCAGCGCCAATTTGCATTTATTGTTTTTCTCTCCCATTCTTCAAACAATGAAATTATTTTGCTCTCTGCGTGAATAGAATTAAATAAAAAGTTTGAGTTCAATCCATTAATCATACGACTCTGCAGATAACAGAGGGAATACGTAATTACCTTGCAAACAAATGTGATTGTAATAATGAAACTAACCAGAGAAATAAAATATGAAATGTATTATTAATCGAACTTGTGACGGTTTTCAACATCTACACAATATATAAATGTACTGTTAGTGTTATAAAAGTTGGTCTTTCGCATTAAACATATTACATAGACACTTATGTTGAAAAATTGAATCAGACTTGAAATTTTTAGAGATGGCATATCCCATAGAACTCAGCGGTAAACGCGAGGATGTGTGTTTGGAGCCCGGCATTTTCAAGTCAGACCCTCCTGAATACGACAAACCCAGGAAGAAGAGTCGAAAGAAACAGTATGTTAGACTACATGATTTCAAATAAAAGTAACACTACTATTTTGAAACATGGTTATTTAAACAAATTAAAAGTAATTTGTGTAATAATTAAGTACTAATACGGTTTACGCCGGGCGTTGATTGACTTTTTTTTTTAATAAATCCTCAAAAACACTAAGTATGGTTGAGTGTGCAAAATTCTCATGTTCTACTATTTACCAGATGTATATGTAATTAGATGCCACTATCCCTAGAACAGAAGAAAAATTAACCAATGCGACTCGACGAGCACAATAACGTAATCTCTTGCGCCCTATCACAGAGAAACTATACGCTCTATAAGCCTGTCTCAACCATAAAAAACAATTATGGAGTTAAATGGAACATCTATCTGTAATGGTCTGTATAGCTCAGTTAGGCGCTGGATTCTAATATCAAGGTCGCGGGTTCAAACCCAGCCCACACTATTGATTTTCAAGTGTGCTTAAATGCGACAGCCCATTGTAGATTTACTGGCATGTCAATGCGGGACAAAATTCCGGCATACTCGCGGCGCTGATATGATCCTGCCAATTGACAGCGCCATTAACAAACAAAATATTTAAAACGTGTTTTCCGCTACTTGCTGTTTCTATACTTATCACGCAGTAACTAATAACGTTCAGAACGCAACAATACTATTTTCTTAGATACAGTAAATTAGGATGTTGATACCTGCCTAGTTGTAATTCTTTATCTTTAATAAGACGAGTATTATGAGTTTGTTTAAAAGAAGTGTTTACGGAAAATCCTATACCTGTGCAGTAGAAAAGTTGGGCAACGCCAACCTTTTTTGTTGTAAGGTGTGTCTTGTAGCACTCATCGTCTATAACAATAAATATTCATCTATCAATTCAGCTCACAGCAAGCCATGTAGCAAGCAGATCGCGTGCTACGGCAAAAGTAACATAAATGTGCTACGAAGTGTTAATAGCATGTTGAACACTGAGTGTTGATGTAGGTTATTTTGAATTTTACGTATAGTAATGAAAGGAGAAATTTGAAGTGACGAAATGTTTGTAAACGTCATTAACTAAACTGAGTGTTAGTATGGGAATAAATGAAACAGCTAAAGCTGCCAGATGTTCAGAAACAGCAGTGTATAACGAATGAAAGGATCTGTAAGGATGTCTTTAAAAAGAAAGAAAAAAATCTGATGCGTTCTATTCACATGACTTTCTCTACATCTCTGCAACAGCTTATGATTCTATTTACTTGTTTCCATATAAATAGAAGGGAAACAAGGGAATACCATAATTAAAGTGATAGTCAAAAGCTGGTTGTTGTGTTTAAGTTCCTTTGTTTGTATGGGCAGTTGACAATTTCCAGTATGAGAAAAGTATACTTAAGTATTTTAAAGCTGAAACCAATAACAAGGAATATCTCAAAAACGATCAACTCCACGAAAAAAATGTACATAACATAAATTGTGTATTTAACGAGCTCTACGGCCGCGCCGTGGCCGAGTGGTTAGACCACCCGCCTCTCACCTAGACGGCCCGGGCTCGATCCCAAGCGACCGCATGTAAGATTTGCAGCGGACAAAGCGGCGCTGGGGCGGGTTTTCTCCGGGTTCTCCGGTTTCCCCGCCATCGCATTCCACCGGTGCTCCATCTTCATTCATGTATCATCAGTGTCACCGCCTGCCTGTAGTTAAAGTGGGCGTTAAACACTACCCAAAAAAAAAAAAGAGCTCTACATGTTCTATTAAGTAAGTTTTTGTCTCTCTCTTTCTCTCTCTCTCTTACGGTTATGCAAGATTCCTAAAATTCATCCACAATAAAGACGTCTTCTGAGACTGTTCCCAGAAAATATCTTTAATATATGATATTTTAATCAAAATCTTTAGAGCCATTTTTGAGAAAATCAAAATGTTCGAAAAATTTTTTCATATAAAGGGTAGTTGGGAGGGGATTTTCTTGAGGGGATTTGGTATTTAACGGACTTTCGTTTTTGAGCTATGCTGCCCGCAGACAAAGACACACACACACACACACACAAACAGGATTCAGGGGGTCTCAAAACATATATTTCCGATGAAATCTCGGTATCGAATTTTTGGGTGCATTATAATACCTTCTCTAGGCACTATGCACATAGTACTTGTAGAGAAAGTAAAAAGTGAGACACAAAATACGCCAGCTTAAACCAGTTAAATGGAATGGGCGCAAAACGTTGCGGATCATCGTTCATTTATTCCTGTTTTAAAATATTCCACCCTTCTGAAGAAGTTTTGTCATGACTTCATGAGTAAACAATGATGATCCCTAAAAATTGAAATCTTTATCATTTTATATCCCCATATTTGATATTTCGAATCACCAACACTAAAAAGAATAGACGAAGTTCAGGTAAAATGTCTTGCAATAGCCTTAAATAGCAGTGCAAATATTTCACTACTTTGTGAGTTATAATTCATAAGCTGACATTGAATTGCTAGACTTATCGCTGCTGAGCGCCAAAGTTCTAGGTACGTATGGGCGACAGTGAGCTTCATTTAAAATATACTGTCTTCTAATGTTGAGATCCACTTTAGATAACGTAGGAGTGTTTGTGAGAAATGGTTATTCCAATGTCATATATTTGACAGTAATTATTAAATACACATTTATTTAAGCAGCTATTTATTAAGGCTGCCGCCGTATTTACTTTTACATAACTAATGTTACAACGAAATCACGGTTATGAACAAAAGGTCTAAGCTTCTAGGGGATTTTCAAGAAAGCGTTATAATGGTGTGCGATCCAGATTTGGAGCTAAATCCTGAATAACGGCCAGCAGGCACTCGAGTGAGGAGGCCGAAGAGGTGTGAAAATTTCATGCTTCGCTGCTACTTTTAGCCGGCGGACATTCGTTCCCTGGTCGATGATGTATATATAACTGTGTGGCTTCCGCAAATAACTGACCAATTGCAACAGCAGAGAGAAAACTTCCTTGACTAAATAAAATCCATACTACTTAATTTTTTTCTATAACATTAGTACAGAGAGGTAGTCAACAAACACAGTTTCGTAGGTTCAACATCTGGTTGCATGCACAAAATTGTGCTGGTTAGTCTTGCGGCGGTATGAATGCCATAGTAAAAGTAGAATCTATTAACAAACTATTCTTAATATTGTGCCGATCTCAAATTTAAGGTGCATCGATAAACAGTGTATTTCAAATCTGATCTGATCTAGATTAAGTTTAAAATCCATATGTATGTGTTGCGACTTTCCGAGTTCTGCATACATAAAACTACAACAAATGTAAACATTTTATGAATGAGAGTCGAAGAAGTTTGAATGACCTTAACTTTGATATTGGTACAGAATTAGAGGCAATGTGTTAAGAGCGTTTTAAAAATCTAATCGGCCGTAGTGTGCAGAATTGGAATTTCATATATCTACAAGATTAAGAGTACCAGTGCATATTCCAAATTTGGTTAAAACCAGTATTACATTGGCTTTAACCCATTCAAAAAAGTATACTCAATTAAGCAACGGATTGGACAAATACTACTGGAAGGCTGCCATGAAAATTTAGCATAAAACTTAAGGCATGACCATTTGGGTAGTCATTTTCCTCAAACATTTTTATCACCAGTTTATGAGTGTTCTATTAATGAAGACAAAGAATTCTAAACCTCTAATTATCTACCTATGCCATAATCAACAATAGTTTACACTCTGTGTAATAGATATAAGAACAAAAGTTGTAAACGACGCATCCCCAAGTGGTCGTGATAAACAGAGAGGTTTCAAAAAGGATAAATAAAAATCCATTATCCGCTTCTCTTACAGCAGTAAAACTTAATAAAAGCAACTTTAAAGGAGACGAGCTCAAGAAAACAAGAGTGCACGTTGAATACTCCAATTAATTCCAAAGATAGAAGGCAAAAACGCAAGTCGGGCAAAAGGCAAAACTAGAGGGAAGGCAGCCAACCAAACCGTAATTACTACGCTTAAAATTTCTGGATAAGGCGATTAGGAAGGAAAGTTTTTAATGCAGTCTAACAAAAAGAAACCCTTAGGAGAGAGGCAATCTTGCGTCCGCAAAACATGGTACATCTTTCAAGCAGAGCGGGTCGGTGCAATCCGTATAAGCTTCAAGATGCTTGACCTATAATTCAAAACGAGCCAAATGTCTTTTGGGCAGCACAGAGAAATCAAATATGCATGTGTTGAAGCTAAAGAAACTAAAATTGTACCATACCGCGGAAACAGGGTAGCTTTTGTTCAGATTGCTGATTATCTACATCGTATTTTTTAAAAAGTTATAAATGTAATAGTAAATATTTATTGTTAACAATACTTTAATATTCGTACATAATTTAAACAACGAGAGCTCAGTTATTTTAGTCAGCCAAACAAGTGGCTGATTACCCAGAGAAGATTTCCATGTTAAGTGATGTCTGCTGCTCAGCAACAAAGCTTCAACGAGTTTACTCAGGTGAGATCTATCTTTATTGTGTTTAATCGATTTTTTATTCGTTTATTATGAGCAAGTTGAGGTGTTGTAGGCACAGAAAGTAAAATGGCCAGAAAAAAAAAAAAAAAAAAAAACAAAGTAGACAAAATCAGGGTAAAAAATATTCAAAATGACAAAAATAATGGCAAATTCAGCTTATTTTAAAAACCAAGTAACACAAGCTCATATTTATGCATAGCAAAAAAATATTATTAAAGTAAATTTGCACATTCATTGCTCTAGCATTGGAACGATATATTCTAGTCTTCTACACTCATATTGCAGCGAATGAAAACATACTTCGAATATATACTTTAACTAAATATGCTTTTATTCTGAGAGAAGGATTTTTACGAGTCATATGTTGTGAGAGAGTAGTGTTTGAATGAAAAACCGTTAGGCAATGCAGCAGCTGAATTGCCTGAGAGAACCGTTGCACATTCCTGCATTTGTTTGAATCTGGGTTCCTCTACATAATGTTTTAAAATTCTCACTGTAATGCCTCCCCCTATGTGTTTTTGATGCCCAAACTAAATTTCTCGGTCTTCAAGGAGACAGCCTGAAGTAACACTCAATTATTTTTGCGATAATGTTTATATTATAGGATGTTGTGTTTAATAAAAGGTAATAAAAATATTAAAAAGCCATAAAAAAACACTACAGAAAAGGGATATGACCAAAATATGCAAATTTAGGCAACCTGAACATGTGTGTATTGAACGCAAATTATATGAAACTTACACTTATTATTGTACGTTTTAGGACAAAAGAAACAAATAAAGACGAAATAGGCAGCTGGAATTATCATAGGAAAAGGCAGAGCAAATAGTTGGGAAAGGATAATTAATTTGCCGGTAGCTTTCATTTCTCTTTTCCATATATGCGTTTTGCTTGGCGACAGGCAGGGTTCTTTGCTTTCATACTTATGGCAACACTCCCTTATCTATGCTTTTTCAGCTAATGGGACTAGTTTCACTAACATTTAAACTAGTTAATAAAAGATACCCCACATAATCATGTCTATATACCCTTCAGGTGTGAGGTGTGTGGTCGATTACAAAGCTGTATTCCTGTTCCTTCCGTTTACCCCGTGTTGTGTATATTTCTCCATCATCTCCCTCAATAAAAACCCTCTTTGTTGCGCTTTATTCCTCTTGATCATGGTGGTCACTAAATATGCTAAATACCTTGCTATAAAGACTTTTTAAAGGGTATGGATGCAACTAATTTTACTTTATAAAGTAATTGTATGAGTCACGAGCAAAGTTAGGTAGGTTTAAGCTTCGTTTGCATAGCACCAGAACAGGCAAAGTGGGCACTTTAGCTTTGTTTTCTTAGAAGCACCAAGCATGCTCACAATTTTTCTGCATCCAAACTCCCGTGAGGGTTGCAAAGAAAAGGCAGCATGCAGTGATAACAGTTGAGAAATTAACTAGCGCCAAAACACTAACGGATCTAAAAACTTAAAAAGGGATTTAAATATTGCAATATTTTTAATCTATTTACATAACAAGAGAAGAGAGTTAATTTATTTATATTGAATAAACGTCCGCCTTGCTGCGCCGATTCCGATAAACTTCGGAACATTGCACAGATAACCTTTGAAGGTGAAAAAGACTGAACTTAAATTTGGTACTCCTTTGTGCTACACCGACAAACTCCCTCTCCCCCCCTCTCTCTCTCTATCGATAAAGACATTTATGACCGAATGGGATGAACAACTACATAAAACTGACAACTGGAAAATATAATTATGTTCCTTATTTCTGGACTGAAACGTAATCGTGTAATTTATTTTCTATATGCAATTAAATGGTACTCAAACACTCCCGCTTAAGAATAGTTAAGTCGAATATCGTCTCGACACTTACTGCAATGCTCCGATATTAGTTTCGCCAGTAAATGTATGCTTACTTCCGCCCCCCCCCCACCCGCCGAACACACGGCATTCTTCTTCATATGTAATCATTAATATCACAGAAAAGTAGTTCCACTAACGATTGTGAAAACATAACTGTAAGTTGTACAGAGAAAAGAACACAAGGGGTGGAGTATCAGGAAAGATGGGGTAAACGGGCGTGGCATATGGAAACAAAATGGGTGTCAGAGACAATGAGTAAGAACAGAGACAAGATTGATGCGAGAGAAAGAATAATCTCCCTGTTTAACACAACAATACCAGCAGAAGATATACTAGCTTTCGTATTTGCAAACATAGTATGTTTTATATTCATATACATACATAAAGAGAGAGAGAGAAAGAGAGAGAAAGAGAGATAGAGAGAGAATCGCAATATGACAAGCCTAGAAAGATAAGCTGTCTTTCAGGCGGAAATTTCCCATACTTAAAAGCGCCGCCAATTCTGAGAAAACGGCATTGTAAGAAAAGAAATAACTCTTGACAGCCAGGCCACACTTAAAGCTCCCATTTCTCATGCCTCAACTCTCAATTAGTATGGGAATGCCATCAATATCTATTAAATTTTTCCTCCTGTAATAGCATAGAGTTGTGCTAGGTACTTACACAAAGGTATCGTGGGAAATGGAAAAGCTAATGTCCTAGCAAAGAAAGAAATAATCTCGCCTTAATAGGACCAAAACCTATCTGAGGAAAAACCATCTCAGAAGCCAAAATGCAACGAAAACTGGCTTCGAAAAGAAGCCCTAAAGGAATGAAAACATTATCCACATATACGCACTAGAGCTAGTGAAAAACTCAACAGCTCACTTATCAGCTAAACAAGCCATCACTTAGATGAGTTATGAGATTTATCTCTGAAATTAGAAAGTTCAGAAAACACCCGAGGACAATGGGACTATATCAAATGGAACAAATGTGTGTCCTGGTAAACCAATGAAACAACTAAACCTCTTTTGCTAGAATGTGAAATTACAAAATGGGTGGAATACCACATTCTTGAAGCCACCACGAAACTATAAATAGGCCCTAATCTAATGAAACAAATACAGCTAATCAAGAAAGTAGATATTGATCCTTAGAGAAGCGCACGAAAATTATTTTCGGAAACCTGCTTTAATAGTAGTCATAATAATGTTATTAGATACGCGTGTTTTAAGGCGTATTCACGATTAATGCCACTAAGTTGCTAAGGGGAAAGGCCAAGTTATAGTGGCGAAGGATTAATAAAGTATGGAGAATTAATGTTGTTGTACCTGTTTTTATATTTATCTGTTTTAAGACACAAAACCTTAACTTCCCTCCATAAACTTGACTTACAAATTCCAGAAACTCTTACAACATACACGATTAAACCGCAACTGAATTGGCTGCCTAACTTCAATGTGAAAGCGAAAAGACAGATATACATAATTAAAACCTATAACTAATTTGGAAAATTTGCACTCTTCTTGCCTTGCAATGAGAACTGACGAGAAGATGCATGCCTTAGAATGAGTCACTTAGATTTTTCCCCGTCTTTTATATGTGCTACACTTCTGTGTAAACATTTCAAACGTAAATGTTATCACGGGAGATATTACGTTCGTCGCGCAGAGGTCCAAAGACACTTTCCCCAAAACAAGGCATTTACTTCCCGTCTTTTCGCAAAACAAGGGCTCGACATTCCCAAGAGATCGAGGTAAAAACTACAGGATAACAAGTTCTCTGGCTTCCTCCATTCCCTTGGCAAGTTCTCTCTTATTCCTGTCCTGAGCTCTACAGACCCGCTTTGAGACAGAGCCATCTCCATTCCTTGAAATAACACAAGTCATCAATTTCTACCATGCATCCGTGGAGCGATAAGAATGCTGCCTCAAATAGAGAGGCAAACGCAATTAGACCAACCAACTTCTGCTCCAGCTATCTGTCAAATGTTCAAAACAAAGAAAATACCCTTTCCCGAGAGAGAAACAAAATTTTAAACCTTCAGAAGGAAAACATCCAATTCTTCTTACTTGTAGAAGATCATTTAGTAGTTAAGTATTAGAGTACAGTTTTAGGTACAGACAGGAAAACTATGAAGAAAAATTTGCCAAAATATGAAGAAACTATTCTAAAATATGAAATTCGTCTTATAAGGATTTGGGGCATATACATACACCTAGACTTTGTAGAGTGTTGTTCTTATTTAATAAAATATCAAATGATGTATAACAACTTATATAGGGTTTAAATATTTTATTCACACCCTTAGGCTCTGTAGAGAAAAAAGAAGCTACCAGTCACTTAATAGATAATTATCATACCCACTAAATACACAGTTCGCGAAAATAAAAGACTCTTCAAGAATGGAGAACATTTAAGTTTGCAGTGAGTCACTTTTTCTCAACTAACTTATTTTTGCGCGTTTCCTGAAAAGAATGCCTTGTATTTTCTGTGTTTTACAAAAATAGAGCCATTGAAAGGCACGGATCATTGGTAGTAAAGCTAATTTTAAAAAGGAAGAAACCACAAATCTTGCAAATTATTACGATTTTCAGAAGATATTAAGATTTTACCAAACTATTATGCCACAAGCATTGCATTCTACATACTTGAAAATGTAAAACTACGTATTTCGATACCGTTAGCACATAGTTTGCATTTTTCAATATAAAATTTCATATTTTACCAGCCTCTGGTTATAAACGTAACTAAATATTTAAAAAGATCTAAAATGTAACTTGTAAACAGAGTTCACCATTTCAGATTTCGGAGTTTCACATACTTTCTACGTCATAGTGATTAACAGCTTTTAGTTGTTCATACTAATTCTTGAATGGAAAAGCAGAATCAAAATTTTAATGTTAGCATAACGAATGAAGAATTTTTGCTAAAAACAAAATAAAGGCAACAGCAAAAAGGTAATCCTATTTTTGAGGTAATCTCGGAACTCGTAGCGAAAATGGGAGAGGTATAAGACGACGAAGGGGTTAAAACGCGGAACTAAAGTTGTTCCGGCGTACTTTACATGGCTTAATGTTTGATGCTTGTAGCGGTAGCGCGTCAGTTTTGCAGAAAATGTCTTCCGATTTAGACTTAAATACCTCTCATTTTCTTCACCAAGAGTAATATGCTTATAATGTATTACATACAAAGTACATACTATAAGCTCTTAGCAAGGCCAAGTAATGTTTCTCACAGAAGTGAGCAGTGAAGAAGTAAATTTGCCAGGCCACTGTTTTCACGATTAATGGAAGTTTCCAGACGTCCAGCATACGATTCTCAAACCGTGCTTCCTTCCGCCTCTGAAAGCTTTTCATCATTCAGGCAAACTGAGTGGGAAGGATACTCTCTATTGGTTTTGTAAGTGGATTATTACTGCACAACTAATCCGAATTACCCTTTTAAATGAAAGTGGAAGGAAAATATTTCTTTCTTTTAAACAATAAGAGCAATTATTTGCAGATTGCTCGAAACATGTGAATTTAGATATAGAATAGTGTGTATGTGTGTATGTATGAACAGTTTTTATCTGTGCAAATGCATACTATTAAACCGGTCTGGATTGAGTAAAAATAAGCAAAGACCTATCCTTCCAAAATAATCAAATTTTCCCAAATTCGCTTCAGAGAACCTTTTAAAGCATTACTTTTGTTACAGTGTACGACTATTATTCTAAAAACTACACAGATTCCATTTTAAAAAGAAATGACCACCAGTTTGCACTCACGGTTCGCACATTATTTACTCTTGCGTCGTGTCATGGTGGGTAGAGGATAGTGTTCTGGGCCCCAGGCACTGAATGATTGTAGGTTTGAATCCAGCTCTGCAAATGCGAGATTTTCGGCCCCTAGATGTAACTAGTGTCCGTTGACCTCCGTGTGCAATGGTTACCATGCTAACTTCATATACCCAAGGTCGAGGATTCAAACCCGTCGGAGGACGATGGTTTTTTTCGGGCATAAAAATCCTTAGCATAGCTTTCTTCGGAAGAGAAATAAAGCCGTTGGTCCCGTGTCGTAGATTTACGGCACGTAAAAGAACCTCAAGCCTGATAGAGGACTCTGAGCAAAATTAATTTACGCCCAGTGTAGAATGGGACGCTGAGAACCACAGAAGTTAAACAACGCCCATAAATATAACTCCATTTCATTTTAACTAGTGTCCATTCAACACCGTGGTGCATTTGAGGAGCTACGCTAAAATAGGTAACAGAAACCAAAATTCCGGCCGCTGGAAGCATGGTGCTGGCCACATCATCTATCGTTTGGATAATAATCTGCCGGCGTGAAGTCGGGCTGATCGGCGCTGGGTCGGCAGGCTTCTCGTGCCTATTATTATTATTATTATTATTATTATTGTTGTTATATTGTTATTGATTTAATTGTTTTTCACACAATCCGTATGTAGGACAGGAGTTGGTTAGGTAGAGTCAGACTGAAAAATGCAATGCCATGGCCGGGATTTAAACCACGGATCACCCGGTCTCTAGCCGGTTGATCTACGACTGAGGCAACATGCAGGCAGCATTGGATTTCTCAACTCGCATGTTTTCCGATAAACACAATGTGGGACTTTAAGTACTTACAGCATTGTAAGTCGCCATTTAAGATCACCTTGTGGTTTACCGGGAAACATGCGAATCAGTTGAGAAATTCAATGCTACGCCGCCGTGGTAGCTCAGTGGTTGAGCAACCGGCTAGAGATCGGGAGATCCGTGGTTCTAATCCCGGCTATGGCATTGAAGTTTTCAGTCTGACTGTACGTATCCAATTATTATTATTATTATTATTATTATTATTATTATTATTACCAGTGAAGGTAGTAAGTTATAAGATAGTTTATAACAATGAGTAATGAATAGATAAGTTGTATTAGTATCTTACCTTTGCTCATTAGGGTTAATGAATCATTGCTTACCAACTCGAACTCCTTACCTGCAACAAATAAAAGCGACTAATTATGTCTAGTTCAACTAAATATGCCATATATGATAATGCATGTTAAAAATACCAAAGGAATATCTACAGCCCTAAACAACAAAAATCTGATGCATTCCATTCACATGATCATATGATGTCCTCTAGCTGTTGAGTAAACAAACATTTTATTCAAAACATTAATCTGTTATCTAAATCAAGCTAATCAAGATAAACATAAGCAGAATTAGTCTTATTACTAGTTTCATTGTAAGTAGAAGGCAAATAAGAAAATGCACAGGCTAAATCGATAGTCTCGTCCTTTAAAAGCCAGTCGCTATATGAATCGCAATTAAAATTCCAATCTCTTTGCATCTCAGGAGTAAATAAACAGCAAACGAGAAAAAAGATGTCTTCCCGTTTGAGAGAAGTTTAAGTGACTAAAATTGAAACCAATAATCCGGAATATCTCGAAAACAGTTCTCTAAAAAATGAATACGACATAAAGTGTGTGTTTTAATGGGATCTACACTTTTTGTGCCGTAAATTTTTGTATTTGTTCTTACGGTTTGCCAGTTATACAAAACTGGTCCAGAATGAAGATCTTCAGAGGCTACTCCCAGAAAATTCAACATATACATTTCGGGTGTCATAAAAATATCTTAAATATAAGACATTTTAATCAAAATCGTTAAGAGCCATTTTTGGGAAAATCGAAATGTTCGAAAAACTTTATGTAAAAGGTGGTGGGGGGGTTTTCTTGAAAATCTTCGTGTCGCATCCTTGGAAGATACTGAACTTAAATATCTGGTTTGGTATTTAACAGATTTTTTCCTTTTTGAGCTATGTTACCCACAGACATACACACACGGATATTTTTCTAAAAACGATTTATCTTCGATTCATGTATCTTAAAACATGCGTTTCCGGTGAAATCTCGGTATATAATTTTTGGGTGCAATACAATACCTTGTCTACACACTATGTACATGTACATAGTACGTGTAAAGAAAGTAAAAATATATTTCTGCAGGTAAGAACTACTCCCTATTACGTCGTTCATTCTATAACCTAGTGACTATTGCGATTTTGACTTCTGTAGTTTTTCCGTAGCTCTAATTATTGTAATTTATCTCCATTGTCACTTAGAACATATTGATTTCTATAATATCTATAGGTATAAAGTTTTAATAATTATGCACTGAATTGGAGTTGTAAGTCAATGTGTTTGTATTATAACCATGCAACTGTCAATTAAAACTGAGAAGAAAAAAAAAAAAAACACTCCGCTTAAAAATTTGGTAAATTAGTGTAAAATTTCTCTTTCGATAATACGCTATGTGATTTCCGATTACTCTAAACCGTAAATAACTATTAGCAGACACTATAAAGGTGGATTTCCACATAGCCGACTGTGCACCGACAGTGTCCCGATCATGTGCCTTTTTTTTTTTCCCCCTCTTTTTTAGCAGCACGTTCCATATAATTAACAAAGAGAGCTTTTTGTTTATTTCCACGTGACTTACCATGTCCCTGTTGTGTCCCTAATGTGAATCAACCATGCTGTCGGCAACAAGCCACGAAGATTGATTTTATGAAAATGATCGGGACAAAGTCGCTACTTATGTGGAAATGACCAAACGGCGACCGCGATCTTGCTATCATTCACAAGATTGTTTTTATGAAAATGTTTTTATGAAAATGACCGGGATACAGTCGCGAAACGGTAGGAGCACAGTTAAGTTATGTGGAAATGAGCACACGGTAAGTCGCCTCTTGCAGTTCGGCTATTTCCGGCATTCGCTTTAATAATGTACATGCATTTCACGCGCGTTGTTCAGAGAATCCGCTTGCCTGTTCAACTATACTAGGAGCTCTACAATCCGACACAAATATTATGAGAACACATTTAGCGATAACAAGTGGAAGGTTACAGGCAAAAGATCTAACCGACTGACCTCTTCAGTAAAGCCAAATAAGTATATATTTATAAGCTAATTTTCTTCTTTCTGACCCATTGTTCATTAAAACGAAAATGAGAAAATGATTAGTCAGAACCGGATATATTTTGAAACATACCCTACCAATGAGCAAAATGTATCAGCAATAGAGAATTCTAATTTCTAAACTTTCAAACATTAAATACGTAGTATTAACTGTTCTTTCATACGAGCATAGACGTATAATTAGATTGTGATAGCACTAGTGATCTACGAATTATTCTTTGGATGCGCAGTTTAATTTAAACTATGAGAAAACTTCTTAAATTATTTATTAAATAAACATTCATTTTTAAGTAATATTTAAGTAGTTTGATTACTATATTCTACTGCTAAGTTATTCATGCTCATTGTAATGAGGGCTTCTTATTCAGAAGCCACGTAAATGTAAAGCATATGCTTTTTTTTTTTTTTTTCCTTTATATCTTTCTTTTCCAGTTAATGGGCATACTTTGAGACCATTATGAAAAGTTCACTCATTGACTGTTGGTTGGTTAACTGAATACAAAGTGTTAATTCTAAATTTACCAAAGCAAAACAAATTGTGCGCTTTTTCTCTAATAAGACAAGACTCACCTCTCAGGTCGATGTAAAGATCGAAAAGCATAAAAATAGCCGCACAGTCGGGACACAGTAGACTACATGAAAATCCTGCTTATTACATCATTGGTCAACAAGCGCCTCCAACACAACTACAAGCTATGTTCTAACCTACAGTCTACAAACATTACCCTGGTGTACTGTATTGCGCAATGGAGCATTTACAAAGTGAAATATTTTATTTGTTTGCCTACACTGAATTTTTTTCTAAGTAGCTGGCACCCTCGGTAGAGCACCTGCCTACTGTAAAAGGGTTCCCGGGTTCGATTCCCAGCATGGAAATGTTTCTCTAGCTAAGAATATCCTCTATCCTCCCCACAGTCTATAAGTTTGAACCTGAGTGTGAATATGTCCCTGTAAACAGGACAGAGTAAACCACACAATATAAATGAACTTTCTAAAATAAAATTTAAAAGTTACGACCTATACGGAAGCCGTAAACATGTTGCATTCTAAATAAAGGAACAGCATTTACTATTTCGTTTTCTCATCATTTTATATAACATTTTATTTACATCTAAGAATTATTTTATATTAAATGTATAGTATTGCTGAGTTGGGAAAAGACGCACATAACCCAATCACCCCAGTGGTGCTACAGTTCCAAGGTCAAAGTCAAATTATGTGAAGTGAAGTGCGTTTTAAAAAATAAACCCAAAATTATTTAACATTGTACATCCAATCAGATAGGACAATGTTCAAACCAACAAAAAGAATGAATATATATATTTGAAACCAGTGAAAAACAGCCTGAAGACGCTCATCGATAAAAGAGCGTCCATAAACCCAACGTACCCTATTATGCTTAGAAACACAATAATCGACGCAAAATTAAACAACACCTACATTTGGTCTCAACAGCCCTCTGTTAAACACTGTAGTTCTGATAACCATTAAATATTTCATTTAGGTATATTTTGAGAAACCGTGTACAGACTTAACGCAGTCCTCTGTGGTATAGTGACAACATACTAGCCTGGGATTAGTTGATAACGCTGAAAATGTTTTTTGGCTGGACGACATGACAGCGGCATAGAGCAGCATGACCTCTCAATATTACACACCAGAACAGGTTGGTTCCCTTTTCTGCGGCCAGAGCACTTAGCATCTCACCTGTTCAAGTACAACGGTATAAGAAAGACCCCAAAATGTACACTAGAGTATCCAATACAAAAAGTGGCGCCTTATTTCTAGAGAAACTCAGGAAGCTATAAATCAAAACCAATTTCTCAGCGCATAAAAGCGGATTAAAGTTCACCACCCTATAAAGCAGGCTATACTAGCGTGTTAATCCTGAGACGTAGGGTGAAATGGGGAGCAAGCTATAAAAAGGAAAAAAGCCCGCTTCACTTAATCTACTGCAATTTTTGTCCACAAACTTTAGATATTCATACATCCTAGGCGGGACTTAAACACAACACGCTTGCACGTCGAGTTTTTAATCTCAACCTTTCTCCTGATATTACGTACACGTGGTATCCCATCTGAGTGGTTTTATAACTGTACCAGTATTTCTGCATACTAGATCCGCTGAGTCAACATAACATATCTGGTACAACTTAAAAGCAAAGTATTTTTAGATGAAGAGTAATCAAAACGGAACTTGATCAGGGGTTACAGTTATATTTAGAGGATCCCAGTGTTTCAAAATCACACGCCTAATGCAAAGTGGATGGTCAGAATGGGAAAAGTTTAAAAACGTATTAATGAAGGAGATTATGAAATTTAAAGAAAAACTTCTGTGAACACCCACAGGACTTTCATTACCAATGACAAACATGCTCATAATCCCTGATAAATTATGGAATTCACTGTATGTGGAATTACTGTAAACAGTAATTTCCATCTATATTACGTTATTTGTGATACATTTTTACCTAGAAATTTTTCGAAATTAAGTGGCAAATGTTTAGTTAAACACAGTATAACGATACAGAATAAAAATGTTGAACAGGACGAGTCCTTGTGGTGAAGCGAAAAATCGCAATCAATTGCGTCAGATGTACATGGGAAAATAAAAAACATGCAACATGAAATACGTATATACTTCACTTACCATACCAAAGAATTTGAAATCAACTGCATATTTTAACGAGTCTCTAGTGATTGCACATCTCTTATAATAATAAAATATAAATAAAAGTATATAGAAATAAAACATAAAACATATTTCGATTCGGCTATCCGACATTGCACGGGTAGCTTTGTAAACTCGAAAGTCGAATTAATCCATTTACCTCCCCCGGCTCTTTATTAAATGATTGCAGAATTCTCTATTAAAACTTTACATAGCATTGAATTTTTCAACTGACTCGTATGTTTCTCGGTAAACCACAAGGTGATGTCAAATTATTTTGAGATCACAACCCAATGGCGGCATGTTGCCATTGTAGTTCAGTGGCAGAGCAACCGGCTTGAGATCGGGAGATCCGTGGTTCAAATCCCGGCTATGGTATTGAATTTTTCACTCTGACTCAACCTATTCAACCCCTCCCTAGTTTTCAACTTTTGAAAGTATTACAAAACTTAAGATTATCCTGAGAATAGGACTTTTCAATGGTGAAGGAATTATCAAAATCGATTGAGTGGCTTTTGAGATTACCGCACGCAGACACTAACCTATACATTTTCTTAAAAAATTTTATGAGTATGACAAATTAACGGAAAATTCAGGATGCGCCAACTGTCGCTAACGTTTAAAACTAATGAATATTTTTGTTCTTGAGTTGTGCTGTTAATATACGTTTGTGCCCAATACTTACTCTTTCTCTCTCTCTCTCTCTCTCTCTCTCTCTCTCTCTCTCATCTATCGCGGAGCAGTAGCAGTTAGCGATTATCAGAACATTTCTTCGTTACTGAGGTACACGAAAGCCTAATTTCAATGTTTGTCGCTAAACTAAAAGTGACTTCATAGGAACGAGCTCTGATAGAAAATAAAGATTGAATAAGATTCTGTCAAATCAGCCTTTCGCGCTGAACTTAGTACGAATTATGAAACTATACAACTGCATTATCGCGAGACAGAATACATGTTTGCAATTGTCGGTATCTCAAAGGTACCTCACAGCATTACGTCATCGTGCAGTCCCAGAGAACCAAGACAAACCTAGCAGGAATGATAAGTTTTAAGCTAAAAGCAATGGATATCTTGAAACTAGCAAGTACCTGTGCTCTACCTATGCTCAAATACTGAGAACTACCGATAATGATGGATGGCACTCGCTTCACTACTGAAATCTTCCCCTTACACAAGTGCTATTTTGACGAATTCCAAAGGAGATGAAGACAGCTCAGCGTGGGAATTAAATTCGCCCTTTTTGTTTTCTGCTGTTAGTAGAGGGGGTGGGGGGGGGGGGAACACGATGAGCTGCTGCAATTGGCTGTATTTTCCTTGCGAAGAAGGTGGAAGGATGGTTCTCGTTGGTGAAGCCATCAGATTGCCCGCTTGTCATGTGGAAGACTATAAACTCTTCATTTAATGGAGACTGATATGACATGAGATGGATACCTAAATGGCGCTTGCCGCAATTTTTCTCCAAGTTCGGTGACAGACACATTTCGTGCTGCACTGTGTTTATCCCCACAGTCTCCTCTCAATGTACCAAAACATCTACATAGGTTCGTTGGCACTATGTGTACTCGTTAACTGTGGGAGTTCTGAGTAGGATTTAGGATATGACAACGGAGGAGGATATCTGACTCACTGCAATGGGTCGATTGTGGCAACATCTCCCGGGAGACAGGGATGAAGTGAAAGCCACAGTGAGGTAGATCAAAAGAGAGGCACAGAAGCCCTAACATTTCCACTTTGAACACCTGTGCACCATTAGAGAGTAATCAAAAAAAAAAGGCGAAGTAGCGACCCTAGGAATGAGCCCTGGTATATGGCTCTAAAATGTGGGCGTGTGCGTCTTTTGAAATTCAGATAGGCCGCATACTTTTAACTTGTTTATTTAAATACGCTTTGAAGATTGCAACGTTGCTTCCTTTAATTTCACTTCCTGATCCTTAGGGACGAGTTTCGATTAAGATGGAAAATCTCCTATACCGTATTTTTTTAAGTATCGTTAACGGATTTGAAAAAATATTAAAGTGATACATCTCAGAAATTCGACCAAAAATTATGAAAAGTTAAAGAATTGTTTTTGCATATGATATGAACTCTTAAACTTTAAGAAAATATACCATTGTTCTCACTTGGCATGTTTAAATACTAGTAAATTAAAGTCATATATACGCAAGCGCATTCTTATGACATTCCCAAGTTTAAAGCTTATTTTCTCGCAATTTTTTTCCAACATTTTTCCACACTAAAAATGGGCCGCATGATGCAATGTTTCACCAATTTGTTTCAAAATGTTATACTGTCTCTCAAAGGCACGTAACAGAAATTTGTCGTTGCTTTTTAAATGAACCTCCAATTTTAAGAAATTAATTATCAAAGTTTGAAAAATCAAGAGTTTTGGAAAGCACGAAAAGTAACAATTTTTCGACACTACTGTGCACTAATATGGAAAATATAACATGACACGTCTATTTGTAAACTCCTTTGCTGCAAAACTGGAACTTTTATGAGAATACTTTTTCTCATGAGGCTCATTTTTATTAGAACAATGAATTTAAACAAAAAACATTATTTAAATAACCACGTAAGCTAAAAATTTTATATATATAGCAAAAATATTACTATTATTGTGTGTAATACGTAGAATAAATTTTAATAACATACCTTCATACCGTGAATTTTCCAAATTTCACATTAAGGAAAACATAGTAACACAAATGAGCGTTCTTCATAAGTATAAGGACACAGGGCGTATGAAAAGAAAGAAAGAAAGAAAAAAAAACCTTGATGTGTTCCATCACAGAATTTTCTCACAAACTATCAGTGTAAAAAATATTTATCTACATGTTAATCGAAATAAACATTAATAGAATTGGTCTTATTTATGCTTCCTTATAAGTAAAAGAGAAATAAGGGAATACATCGGGCTAGAGTGATAGTCAAATATTTTAAAAGTTGGTCGCTATGTGAAACAATTGAGATTTGGTTCGCTTAACTCAGTCCGTTTGAGAAAGTTAGGTAGTTTAAAATTGCAACCAATAACAAGGAATATCTCGAAAACGATCACTATACAAGAAAAACGTATATTACATACATTATGCGTTTTAATGAGATCTACAGCTTATAGTAAGTTTTTTACTCTCTCTTACGGTTTAACCGTCATACAAAATTCTGCAAAACCCATTTAGAATAAAGGGGGTGTTCAGAGCCTATTCCCACAAAATTCAAACCACTCATTATATTTGTCAAATAAATATTTTTAATATATGATATTTTAGTCAAAATCGTTAGTCATTTTTGAGAAAAACAAACTTTTGAATTTTTTTCTATGTAAAGGGTAGTTAATGATGGGGGGGGGGGGTTCTGAAAAACTTCGCATGGCATCCCTGAAGCATACTAAACATAAACACCAAGTTTGTTTGACGCATTTTTCCTTTCTGAGCTATGCTGTCCATACACACAAGCAACCTTTTATCTAAAACTGCTATGTACATTGTGTGCTAGAGAAACTAAAAAGAATCTCATGAAATAATATCACGAAATAAAATACACTTCAAAATTGTTATAACTACTGTGCTTTGCTTATCACCGCAAGGTTTAAGGTTTTATAGCAGGCTAATTGCATGTAATTTCCGTAGTTTTTGTAGCGTTTAACGCCCGTTTTTACTACATGTGGCTCCGCAGGCGATGACACTGGTGATACATGGAATGAAGATGGAGTACCGGTTGAATGCAATGGCGGGGGAAACCGGAGAACCAGGAGAAAACACGCCCCTGTTCACCACAAATCTCACATGAGGTTGCTTAGGATCTTCTAAAATGTGGTTTTTAATTTCAGATTTTTACTTTCTCTACACGTACTGTGTACATAATGTATAGAGAAGGTATTGCACTCCACCCAAAAATTCGATACCGAGATTTCACCGGAAATACATGCCTGTAACAAACAAGCATTTTCAGAAAAAGGTTCGTGTGTGTGTGTGTGTGTGTGTGTGTGTGTGTGTGAGAGAGAGAGAGAGAGAGAGAGAACACGATAACTAAAAAACGAAAAGTCGCTAAAATACTAAATTTGGTATTTCAGTTTAGTATCTTCCAGGGATGACACGAAACCTTTGAGAAAATTCCCCCCATCCCAAACTACCCTTTACATAGAACTTTTTTTCGAAATTTTTTATTTTCTTAAAAATGGCTCTAACGATTTTGATTAAAATGCCGTATATTAAAAATATTCACCTGATGAATGAATGTATATCTTGAATTTTCTGGGTATAGCCTCTGAATATTTCTTTATTCTCGATGAATTTTACGGAATTAGGCACAACTGCTAAACCGTAAGAGATGCACAAACACTTACCACACAAAAAATGTAGAGCATTTTAAAGCACATAATTTATGCTATATACATTTTTTTCGTGGAGCTGATCGTTTTTGAGATATCCCTTTGTTGTTGTTTTTTTTTTTTTTTTTTTTTCAGATTTGAAAAACTAATACATTTTTACTTTCTCTATACGTACTATGTACATAGTGTATAGAAAAGGTATTGCACTCCACCAAAAATTACGATACATTACGAAAGTATTTTCAGAAAAAGGTATTTAATTCAAAATCTTCTCGGGCTTCTAGCCAGGTAAAAACTTGGCTAGAAGCCTGAGAAGATTTTGAATTAACACGTCGCCAGGAAAGCTTCAGTTCTTATTTTAAAGGTATTTAAGTTTGGTATCTTCCAGGGATGCGACACGAAGATTTTGAGACAAATCCCCCCACCCCAAACTACCCTTTACATGGAACTTTTTTCGAAAATATTGATTTTCTCAAAAATCGCTCTAATGATTTTGATTAAAATTTCGTATATTAAAGATACTTAAACGACCAAAAAAAATTAAAAAAAAAATAAAAAATAAAAAAAACGTATATCTTGAATTTTCTGGGAATAGCCTCTGTAGACTACTTTATTCTGGATGAATTTTGCGGAATTTTGCATATTTGCTAAACCGTGAGAGATGGACAAGAACTTTCAACACAAAAAATTTAGAGCACCTTAAAACACACAATTTATCTTATGTACATTTTTTTCGTGGGGTTAATCGTTTTTGAGATACTCATGGTTTTCTGGTTTTAGCTTCAAAAAACATAATTTTCTCATACAGGAATTTAACAATTCCAGTCCATACAAAGGAACTTCAGCCACATAACAACGAACTTTTGACTATCACTTTAACCTATGCTACTCCCTTATTTCCCTTCTACTTACAAGGAAGCAAGTAATAGGACTATTTCTACTGATTTTTTCTCGATTAGTATGGGATAAATAGAAGCATAAGTTTTTTAACAATACTTTGTTGCAGAGGTATAGAGAAAGGTATGTGAATGGAACACAAGAGTTTTCATACAGGAATTTGTCAACTCCTGTCCATACAAACAAAAGAACTTCAGTCACATAGCAACCAGCTTTTGACTATCACTTGAACCTATGGTACTCCCATATTTGCCTTCTACTTACAAGGAAGCAAGTTGAAGGTTGTTTCACAGGCCGCCATATTTTCACGTTCTCTTGCCATTGGTCCTTGTTTAGGATTCAGTTTGTCGTAAATGACAACACGCGTTCGGTATATAGTTACGTTATACCTACGTTATTTGTTAAGTGTGCCTGAACTTGTGTTTCCAACCCTGTTCTTGGCACCAAACCAAAGATGAGAATCTGATGCGGCGTCGTGAGTGTGTCAGATGACTTTTAATAAAAGACGTATCTTTCAAAATAACACGAGTCATATTTCAGATAACATCTTATACGGTTAGAGCGCACGCGCGCAAACACTAAGATTATAAATTCTCGTATTTTTAACAATTTCTCCTTGCCTTGTGTATTTTCTCATCTTTAGAATAATTGTACAAGCAGAAGCACTTCGCACGTCCGCTCCATTACATACATGCCCAGTGTCGTTGCCCAACATCGTGTCAGCGGAGTTGAATGCGCTGTAAAAGCTCTCAGGGGAAACAACTAATGCCGAAGTCATCAAAGATCGGACTTTACGGGACATTTCGTTCTTGGCGCAGTAACGCAGATATTAACGTTTCAAGTTTACGGCTCGCGGCCTGTGTGTAGGGAGGTCCATCACCTAACTTGGGAGGCAAATCAGCCTCTTTTTACTGTTGCTCTTAGAAAGCAGGAAGATGTGCACTTCCTGAAGTTCATTTCAGCAAAAGTGTGGACTGGAAAGTCTTTTTGCCCTTTGTGAGAAGAGCTCTCTAAAGAACAACACAGTGTGTTACGTATACAGGGTGAACAATGCTGTAAACTTTGCACACATGGTTCACTTGGAAACCGCACATCAACCCGACATCGCTAACACAACTGATATGCTACTAGCATACTAGCAGATTATGGTTATACAAATTACTAATATTCCATAAATTATCATTTATTCTTACTTAAATACTAGACTTGCCAGGTTGACAGTAGTGGCATAGATTATAAGCATGTATATGTACAATCGCTTTGATGTTGTAACATTAATTCCATTCACATGACTTTCTCTATATCTCTGGAACAAATTATTGTTAAAAAGCTTATTCTTCTATTTACTTAATGCGAAAAAAAAAAATAGCAGAGATAGTCTCGTTGCTTGCTTCCTTGTAAGTAGAAGGCAAATATGGGAGTACCATAGGTTCAAGTGATAGTCAAAAACTGGTTGCTATGTGACTGACATTCCTTTGTTTCTATGGATAGGAGTTGACAAAGTTGAGAAAAGAATAAGTTTTTTACTTTTACTATACGCACTATGTACATAGTGTATAGAGGATCCATTGCACTCCACCAAAAAATTCGATGCCGAGATTTCACCGGAAATATATGTTTTAGGGTCACCTGTATCCAAAAAAAGTATTTTCAAAAAAGGTCCGTGTGTGTGTGTGTGTGTGTGTGTGTGTGTGTGCGCGCGCGCGCGCGTGTCCGTGTGTCTGTGAACACGATAACTCAAAACGAAAAATCGGTAAAATACCAAACTTGGTATTTCAGTTTAGTATCTTCCAGGAATGCGACACGAAGATTTTGAGAAAAATCCCCCCACTCAATACTACCCTTTACATGGAAGTTTTTTCGAAAATTTTGGATTATCTACAAAATGGCTCTAACGATTTTGATTAAAATATCATATATTAAAGATATTTACCTCACAGATAAAATGTATATTTTGAATTTTCTGGCAATAGTCTCTAAAGACTACCATATTCTGGATGAATTTTGCATAACTACTAAACCGTAAGAGATGCACAAAAATTTAACACACAAAAAATGTAGATCACGTTAAAACACACAATTTATGTTATATACATTTTTTTCCTGGAGTTGATCGTTTTTGAGATATTCCTTTTTCTTGGTTTCAGCTTTGAAAAACATACTTTTCTCATACAGGAATTTGTCAACTCCTGTCCATACAAACAAAGGAACATCAGTCACATAGCAACCAGCTTTTGGCTTTCCCTTTAACCTATGGTACTCCCTTATTTCGCTTCTACTTACAATAAAGCAAGAAATAAGACTATTTCTGCTAATTTTTCTCGATTAGCATGAAATAAATAAAAGATAAGCTTATTAACAATAATTTGTTACAGAGTTATAGGGAAAGTCATGTGAATGGAACACATCAGATGTTTTAAAGCTGAAACCAAAAAACGACCAACTCCACGAAAAAATGCATATAACATAAATTGTGTGTTTTAAAGTGCTCTGCATTTTTGTGTGGTAAGTTTTTCTCCATCTCTTACGGTTTAGCAGTTATGCAAAATTACCTAAATTTCATACAGAAGAAAGTAGTCTTCAGAGACTATTCCCAGAAAATACAAGATATACATTTTATTTGTCAGGTAAATACCTTTAATATATGACATTTTAATCAAAATCGTTAAGAGCCAATTTTGAGAAAATCAACATTTTCGAAAAAAGTTCCTATAAAGGGTAGTTTGGTGTGGGGGAATTTTTTTAAAAATCTTCGTGTCGTATCTCTGGAATATATTAAACTTAAATACCATGTTTGGTATTTTACGGACTTTTCGTTTTTGAGCTATCGTGTTTACAGACACACACACACACGAGCGCGCGCGCGGACCTTTTTGTGAAAATGCTTTTTTTGGATACAGGGGACCCTAAAACATACATTTCCGGTAAAATCTCGGTATCAAATTTTTTGGTGGAGTGTAATACCTTCTCTGCACTATGTACCTAGTACGTGTAGAGAAAGTAAAAATCAAGTTACGAGTCCTGAAAGCACGTAAAATATTTAAAACACAAATTCAAACCAGTTGTAAACACTTTCAAATTAACTTATTTGTAATGCTTTTTCTGGCAACTGAACGCCAACACCTCTTGTTTTCACCAAGTTTGCATAGTATTTACCAGCAACACGCAATTTATACAGTAGATTATCATCGTTTAAATTATACCGCCGAATTGTTTCACTTGGTACATTATTGAAAATAACTGTTCATATCTTTATGTGGAACCAAACTTGGACATTATGGGTCCTGCAAATTGTCTTAAGGTAGGATACGTGTCCAGGGGTTAGGATCATGTAAGTTTAGCCTGTGTCATTTGTATAGCATGCTTACTGCCCCTCCAATACTTCATAAAACTCAGAGCACAGTCCAGAAGTAAACAAAGCAAAGAATAGTGGTGTGAGTAAAAGAGAGGTAGAAGTCCCCTGCACCCAACAGGCGAACATCTCCATGTCTGATGCAACATATCGGATTTTTTTTTTTTTTTTTTTTTTTTTGAGGGGTCACAGGAGTAAAAAATCCCAGTTTGGAGTTCTCTCTGGTGTAGTTAAACCGCCGTCTTCCCGCAAAGCTAGCTCCCTGTCATAAATTTGAGCTTAAGAGTCCCTGCAATCCAGCATAAACAAGAGAAGAGAGGAAACCCGCGAACCGCAATGTCACTTGCAGTTCTCGCGCAGTCTTGACGAACGATGAATGGTAGAAAACAATAACGGGTGTATCAAAACTTAAGGTGCCGGAAACAAATTTCAGAGCAGTACCTTTATTCAAAATATTATCCACGTACCTCTTTATGTAAATTTAAGCACAATGATAACGTTTGCTGCATTTTACACGCTATTTGAAAACACTTAACAAGGGTAAGTTTTCCTAATCAAAATAAAAAACACAAAATAAAAACTATGTCTGTATAATAAGGCTGCCACTTTTTAAATAGCATTAATTTAAAAAGTATCTATTCTTAATTACCATTACGCGCACTGGTCGAGTTCGAACTCCGAAATTTTGGTATTGTGTTTTTTGCTGACTGGAACATTGGGAATGACAGAAGCCACTTTTGTGGTGTTTCTCAGCAGTCTCGCGCGCGTCTGTTTTGCACATACATAGATCAATGTCAGAAGTCAGCTAGCTTCTATGGGAATTAAATACTATCTACGTCCAATAAATAATTAATGCAATGCGTCTGCATGCATATCATATTCACTATAGTCAAGAGTAAACACAAAATGTATTGTTCTCCAGAAAATAAATAAGTGCCTAGTTGTAAAATACCGCCCCGGCGGCGGAAGACCGGTGTTATTTTACGACAAATTATGTTGTTAAACCAATGTCTTAATCGTGGAAAACATTATTATAATTTTGTAAAAGTTGAATATAGCAATTAAAAAACCCAAGTTAATTCTAACCGACTGGTAAAAATAACATTAGGCCTCTTTTGCCTCTTACGTCGCCGAGTTCCAAATTATTAGTGCACATAAAATGGGGTCTGGACAAGTAGAATTAAAACCATTAGATCAAAGCACCTGGTTTCCTAATAAATCGTCGTCCTGTGCGGGCAATTTAGTAATAAACGATTTTAAACTTGAAAGTAGGGCCCACTTCGAATGGTTGGCACCAATATCTTAAAACATATTAATAAAATCAAAAATAAATAACTAAATATTCGAAATTAAAATTAAGGAGATTGAAGAAAGATTAATGTTATTAAGTAACGTAATAACTGTCTCTTTGTAATACCTATTCTAAAAGCTTGTGGCATTGCTTCATAAATCAGTGTTTGGGAAGGATCCACCTGTCTACATTGTGGATTTCACAGGCTGTCAAAGGGATGAGCAACAGGCAAACTAGCCTCTGTTGATTAACATCATTTTGTCCGCGTGGTGATAACGGCTGTTGTAACAACGGACAGGTTTATGATACGGAAGGCAAGGCGCAAATTTTGTTCAATGCGGTGGATGTTAAGTCAACTCCACCAATCCAGAGCACCCCTTTCCACCAGTATGAAGGGAGAAAAGCGTAATACAACTGTTGTAAAAGTGAGCAATGAAAAAACAAAACAAATTATGGGTTTCCTCCACTTAGTACATAGAGGAATAAGAGCCGCTAGCTATTTTATCCGACCCCAGTGCATGACCATAATTCTACGTCGGAAAGTTTTACAAACGCAAAAGCATTTCGTGGCAGTAATTTCCGCTTGGATGAAGCGAGAAGGCATCGCAAACTAATACGGCCACTTTATGTGAGTGGATAGCACCTCAGCGCCTGGCTCCCCTTTCACTGCGTTGCTAAGTAGTTTATTAACTCTGCCCTTAAGTTCACATAAATAACGTGACAAAACATCGAAATAAAGGTACGTATCCCTACTAAAGCGCACTACAGTACAGATTAAATGGGTCGCACTGCTGCTACATGTAGATCTTTGGCCTGCAATACGTCTACCAATTCAATGTAATCTTGTGAACTGTAAGTCACCAAATGGTGAAATATGTGCTATTTAATGCTATTGTAACATGTATTTTTCACCTGTACTTTATTTCCCTTTTTTTATATTTTTAATACTTCGAAATAAGGTTTTATAGCAATAAAAAGAATAAAACATGGAGACATAACATTATAACAGCTTTAATTTTGTTGATCATCATTGTTTACTCTTAACAAAATTACATCCGTGGTGTAATGGTTACCCAAGGTCGCGGGTTCAAACCCGGCGGAGGACGATGGATTTTTTCGGGCGTAAAAATCCTTAGCATGGCTTCCTTCGGAAGGGAAGTAAAGCCGTTGGTCCCGCGTCGTAGATTTACGGCTCGTAAAAGAACCTCAAGCCTGATAGAGGCCTCTGAGCAAAATTAGGCGGTCTTTCATGACCAATTTAGAAGTGGGACGCTGAGAACACCACAGTAGTTAAAGAGCGTCCATAAATAACACGCCATTTATTTTATTTTGAAAAAAAAAAAAAATGTGTCATTAGCCGAGTTAGAACAATAAAATAACAGTGGTTTCTATTAAAATGTTAAAGACAGGATGAAGTGTAATACTGGTCATTCCTTCTTAATGCATGAATCGGAAGACAGTTTACAACACTAAGAGGGGGGGGGGGTACAACGTTACTAATGAAACTTATACTGATGAAAGAGCACCAATCCTTATGGTTATAGAACCAAGGGAACACAATTCTAAGCCAATATAAGCACAGTTATTTTAAGGTTTTGTTAAAAATGCTATAGCGGAGTAGAGGCACGATGTACAAAACAAAATCTGATGTGCTCCATTCACATGACTTTCTCTACATCTCTGCAACAAAGTATTGTTAAAAAGCTTGTGCTTCTGTTTATTTCGTGCTAATCGAGAAAAACATAGCAGAAATAGTATTATTACTTGCTTCCTTGTAAGCAGAAGCGAAATAAGGGAGTACCTACCATAGGTTAAAGTGATGGTCAAAAGCTAGTTGCTATGTGATTGAAGTTTCTTGTTTGTATGGACCGGAGTTCACAAATTCCTGAATGAGAAAAGCAAAAGTTTTTCAAAGCTGAAACCAAAAATAAGGAATATCTAAAAAACGATCAAACTCCACGAAAAAAAAATGTATATAACAAATTGTGTTTTAACGTGCTCTACATTTTTGTGTGGTGACATTTTTGTCCATCTCTTAGGGTTTACCAGTTATGCAAAATTCCGTAAAATTCATCCAGAATAAAGTGTTCTTCAGAGGCTACTCCCAGAAAACAAGATATACATTTTATTTTTCAGGTAAATAGCTTTAATATACGATAGTTTAATCAAAATCGTTACCCATTTTTTATAAAATCAAAATTTTCGAAAAAAAGTTCTATGTAAAGGGTAGTTGCAGGGGAGGGGGTTCTTGAAAATCTTGGAAGATACCAAACTTAAATACCAAGTTTTGTATTTAACGGTCTTTTCGTTTTAGAGCTATGCTGCCCATAGACAGACAAACACACACAGACATGTTTCTAATTTTTTTATTCATGGGGCCTCAAAACATGCATTTCTGCTGAAATCTCGCTATAGAATTTCTGGTGCAAAACAATTCCTTCTCTATACACTATATACATAGTAGGTGTAGAGAAAGTAAAAAAAAGTAAACCTTTATAGTTGTATTATTGTAACACATTATGAAACAAGGCAACGTTATTTTAAATGGAATTTATGCGGTCTTATGTCCACACCCGTATGCACATAACGCCGTAAAACCGAGAGCTATGTGGTGCTACAATGTTAGTCTGCAAAATGTAATTTTGCTGCCCAAACAAAAGATTCGCAGAGGTTGCTGTGGCACGAAAGCAAACATTTATTTTGGCTTTATACGTATGTGTGCTTATATTCTCCGGACATCGAGCTAAAATGCTATTTGCACAAAAACGAGTCATGGAATTAGTTTACTATATCATTTCCTATTACTGCGCGACGTTGGTGGTATAATTTCGTGTAATACTTGCAGCGTATCACTAGTGGGGCATAATCAGAAGAAGCCAAGGTAGCTAGCTGTATTACCAGTATACAGTTTTACTGTCGGTGATGCCTTTCGGAGTTGTTCTATTCTTTCATCTACCCATAACTCACAGGCACTGTGCACTATTACTTTATAAATGTAGACACTTTTGTATCAAACTTTTTACTTATTTAGCTATCATTTGAGTTCCTTGCTTATTAAAACTTCCAGATCATAAAATCCGTTCATGATAAAAATAACAGTTGAATGAAGACCCCTTTCCGCCTTGCCAGTTCCACCATTGTCACTGTTAGGGGTGAAGTGTTCAGCCTGGTGTTTACATAGTGCGAATGCGATCAGATCGAAAAACCTGCAACGTCAATTCGTTTACCAATTGTAAAGCATGCAGGGGTTTCAAATGGTAATACACCAGTATTTAATACCCAGGACGAGAATTAAGAACAACTGATTTTGAAAGCGTTAAATGAAACAATCATTTAATCTTTATATTGTAGATGTGTCTAATACCATAAGGTATGCCATTTCATCACGCGATGCAAAGATAATTGCTGGCGTTTTTATCGTCAGATGACAGAATGGTAATTCCACACTAGATTCATGTACAGTGTGATACTACGAAATGGTGTTCAGCTAAAGACTGCAGTTCAGCAATTGTTCACTACAGGTATATGCGCACTACTGAATACAGAGTAACAGAACAGGTACCTTTTGTCCCGGCGTTTTCTGTAATCGCCTGAATTCTTGACCGTTACAGAAAATTACATGAATGTACCAGGTGCATCAGAGCACACGTGAAAGTAACGTTTTCGATTTTATTCATGCATATAAAAACTAAAAGCGGGAGACCTGGGTTCGATCCCCAGTACCGGCGTGGGGATTTTTCCCCCGCTGGGAGACCTGGACCGGGGTGCACTCAGCCTCGTGAGGTCCCTGGGGGGCCAATTGAGGAGCTACTTGATGAAGAAGTAGCGGCTCCAGGTCGTGAGGACCGCATTAACCGGCCGGGAGGGGATCGAGGCGCTGACCACGTCTCACCCTCCAATACTGCACCCCATCCATGACGTCTGTAGTGGACCGAGATGGGGGACGCAGCGGCCGGGCGGTAGGCCAAGGCTCCCCGTGAGCTGTCGTGCCATGGAGCTATATAAAAACTAAAACAAAGAATTTAAGCGTCTCACAGTTTATAAATGTGGCTATTTTTGTGAACGGTGGACAGATGAATAGGCTGAATTATTGAAGAGGGCAATAAGCAAATGACGCACGTACAACGAACGCTGGAGTTCAGGCCACAAATTGCGTGGGAGTAGCATTTGCAATTCATACTAGAGTCACTAAAGTTATTTTCGGACTGCATTACTCCGGGAAAGGTTAAAAAGGACCTCTCGTACGCTCGGTCGATACTATTCTGCCTGGAGAACTTTACCTCCAGGCTATGTACCGTGTAAGCTATCAATCGATTTCAAAGTGGTTGGGAAAATGGAGCGCTCTTCAATAAATAATTGTGCGAGTGGAAGAGTTTATTCAAAATGCATCAACGTTTTACACGCTTTTGTTATTTCCTTTTAGTACCTATCGTAACTTCTACAGAGAGGTAATGATGATGTCTGTCATATTAACAAACCTAAAACCAAAGAATGCTTATATGGCAAGCAATTGTAGCAAACCGTTTTACTGGTACGGAACAACTATAGGTAAAAACTGAAATAAAATCACAATTGACACAGATAAAACTATATACGCACTTTAAAAATTGGGCAATAAATTTCCTACTATGGAAATACTGTCTCGGTTTCGAGAAAGTACTGTCTCACCAAAGATAGATGAGAATCTTCAAAACCAAAATACTGATTTGATGTAAAATGTATAAATAACATTCAAGATAGGCATGTTATAAGGAATATAGTTCCAATAATGTTCGACCTTCAAAATCTTACATGATCCGAGTTAAACCGGGGTGGATACAAATCAAACGTTACATAAAGATAATGTGAAAACAAGAATCTAATCTCCATTTGCTAATAAAAATAAATAAAACTGCAACTGGAGTGTTTCCGATGAATGACGAAGCAAGCAGGCAACGAGCGGTCAGTGAAGTCGCTCGGCTCTGACGGTGAATGCTCGCAAGAAATAACAATCAAGCCGCTAAACATGAATGTCAAAGAAAATTCAATTGCGCCCATTTAACACATTTACAGTTAAAAGATGCAAGACACTTGTTAAAAACAGATTTTTGACTAACAGAACATTATATTAAAATATTGTAAGCAGAGAGACATTCATAATAACATTTTAATATATTGTATGGCATGTTTTGGCAGTAAAGTTTAAGCTATGGCTTACTTTATTTCGTAGTTAAATTGTGTGAAGTGATTATGGGGTACAAAACCTGAATCATGTCCATAGCTTGTACATTAAATAATTTTGAAATACTTCGATCCATACTAAAGGAAATTTTATCAAAAGTATTAAATGAGTTTTGTATCTGTCTACGACAGGCTACTTCACGTTTACGGTTCACTTACAGCAGTGGTTCTTGGCCTTCCCGCATGCGATAGAAGTTGCAAAAGTTCGGTGACTGTGACAGGTATATGCTAATCTAGGACATGGCGTACTAACAGTGGCGGGCCGAGACGGAGATCAAACTGGAAAGTCGTTGTGGCAGATTCTAAGTCTATATGTACAGATTTGGATTTCCTAGTTGGCAATTACTTTTTGCAATTCGAAATTATTTCCTGTTGAACGCAAATAAACGCTTAAATGAACAGTTGAAAAAATCACAATATAGTAGACATGTACATACGACGCAATTAAAACCTTTGCCATGCGGTTGGAACTGTGGAAGTGAAAATACAAGAGAGGCACTATATAATTTCCTTTTGCAATCCCTCCAAAATAGAAATGAGAACTAAGAATTTAATAAATATATTTCCTTAGGTGCCTACCAGAAAATCTAAGTAAAGATTTACCGGGATTTTTTAAACCGTTTTGTAAATCCTATACATATCGAATCTATAAGAGTAATACTGAATTTGCAGCTACAATATCCGTGAACAAAAATTGCACCCACAGCAAATATTATAGATATATTTGAACAGTTATCAGTTGCAAAACACACACAATTAAGATTATTTGATTATTTTAGCAGCATTTTCGCTATGTTTGAATCTACATATTTGTGTGAGCAACTGTTTTCACAAATGAATTATGCCAAAGCAAAATAAAAATTTTGTTTGACTGATGAATAAATGTTGCTGCTACTGAAAACAGCTCTATCAGTAGGACCCAGAGTTTACTGAAATAATTGCAAACGTGAAGGAATGTAATTAAAAATACAATGTTGTTTATATTTTATTGTATTCTGTGTACAAAAGAAATCAATACTACTAAAGAATCAGCAAATGTCACTACATTCACTGTGTGCTTGTTTCCCCACCTACCGGCTAGTTTCAAACTATGTGGTGCTAGCTGACTAGGTTGTGGCAAGCAGTTCGAAATTTGCCCTTACTTAGTCTACATGACAAAAAATTAAACAATCATAATAACTACAAAAATAAAAATCAAGAACTGTAAATGTAGATAACAGAAATATAAAACATTAGTAAAACACTAGAGGTTGTGCGTGTATTATGATGCGGCATACTTAAATGCATGTATAACCGTGGTCGTGGCCTAAGTCGCTATTTAAAACTGATACCAGCAGCAGTTATTGGCTGCTCACGCTTCAAGTCGCCGCAGCAGCTTATTCATTTGTGCTTTGGATGTAAATAAAACACAACTTTCACAAAGAGAGAGTGAGAGAGAGAAAATAACATTCACATAGAGCTTACTTTGAACATAACCTTGTCTTAAAATAGTGTTTTGCGTTGTGAAAATCCGTTTCATACGCGTAAAACCCGTATTTCTTTATAGGTAAAGCAATTATACGATATTAAAATCACAAAAGGAAACGAAGATGTGGACAAATTCTTTACTGCTGAGAATCTATAACCAGTTTTCAGTAGAAACAGAGATGTTGACCACTACACTACAGCACAATGCTTGTCGTGGTACTACGAAGTATGGGCCACCTAAGTCACGAAAGCTAAGCCCCGCTACGAACACACAGGCATGCACGCTGTATTGCTTTCGTGGATAAAATCGAGCACTAGCACTCGGTATGAACAGCAATCGAACCCATGGATGAAGCAGTGCAGCGGGAAGGAAACAGCGAGCGATCATCCAGAGAGAGATGCCGCCAACGCCGAGCTCTGAAACTGGGTTAGGTCACTAGTTTGCATTCATTCACTATTGTACAGGCACTCTGTGTTAACTTCAGATTTATTTACTTTTGAGTTTTATTTATAAACATTGAAGTCTCATATGCACGGGCGCATGCGCACATACTTAAAGATAAATAATCCCGGCTATCCACCCGATAATCGAACCCTGAACCTCGGGATAAGGAAGCGTTTGTTTTACTACAAAACACATTAAAGATATTACCGAGTCTCTCCTACGTACCACACAAGACCGGTGGTGTTCCTCAAATCAAATGACTCCTACACATGTGTATGTCGCGACCAACATGGAAATACGGAGGCAGTTCATTAAGTACCCGAGTTCGGAATGAAGACCCATTTTTTTCAACAAAATTATTTCTCAACCCTTCTTCCTGTCAGGTTTTAACCCCTACAAAAATAGTAATTATCATGCTCTGCAAAATACGCCTGTCTCGTCGCGAACCTGCATATTTGACCTAAATTTTGTTCCCGCAAGCTGTTTCTTTACGTTTGGGAACACAATAATAGCAGTCATGCGATTTGGCGGCAACAATTCTGGATGAAGTTGAAGACCGCAACCGCTTTTTATTAACTGTGAGCAATCCGGCAACCAATGGGTCGACAGCTATTTCATTTCCCACTTACCATGTAAAATATGAATTGTCGTTCCCGTCAACACACCGATGGCCTCCTCCACCTCGCGAACTTTCGTTCGGTGATCAGTGAGAATCTTACCGTGGATTTTGTCAGATTTCCTCGGTAACCACATCTTTTAAGCCTCCTGGGTGATTCTCATCAAATCCGGATGTTTGACCCATTTATAGTCATTGAACCAATATCTAATTGCCATATATGGCTAAAGTTCCTCATAAACTGCAATCAATTTTGTTTTTTATCCCCCCACAAGCTTTTCCATCCAAAGTAAAATCACTGAGCGATATTCTACTATTTCCATTTTAGCGAAAGCATTCTGAACAACTAACTGAAATGCCAGCCACCCCCAAATTAACCTACGGATCAATACCAAATTTATCTTGGCGACATGTAACAAATGGCAATATGCGATGGTGACACCAACTTGCCTTGAAACCCGAAAGTTATTGAACCCCCCTCATAATGGGTACATAAACTTCTCGAGGGTGTTATTCGTCTTAGGGCCAGTTGTACGAACTCGGAATAAACCTCTCTTACACGTTATACCACGGGTATGTGCTAAATTGTGTTGTACAACGGAATAGAGACTATCAAGGGAATAAACATGGAATACTTATTCTATGATTCCTTGTGGGGATAAGCCGATATTCCGAGAATAGAGTATAAAAAGAAAAATGGTCGCTTGGATACTCGACACAATTTTGACTCATATTTGACTGATATAACGATTAATTTCTTTATAATATGTTTTTAAGGACATATTATACCTAAATACAATATGTTGTAGAGATAGTCCAGTAAATGTGCACGGCTATAATGAGATTAGAGTTGAGAAAGGATATCACAGCTCGCTTACTAAGTATTTTAATGAATAAAATGCACATCAGCTGTTTTGAGTACAGAAAAGGAAAGATGTCATATCAGCACAAGGTACAACTTTGCACATACGGTAAGGTTTCATTCCCATACTCCTAACCTATCGCAAGAAGTCACAGCATACATACATACATATGTGTTTATGTTTAGTAAAATGTATAGCAATTCTACATCCGAACGCGCTTGTGAACATTCATAATTATTTCATAGTACCGTAAGTAGTTAAAATAAGAAATAATACATAGTTAGGAACAGCTGATTGTGAAAACAATGCAAATTTTCAGCTAAATAAAGCAGTAAGTACGTATCAAGTTGGCGATGAATGACTCGCAATGTAGCCAACATTAGTTTTAAATCTACAAACAGTGGAATAGATATCTAAGGAATAAAATTGCATCGTACAACCCGGCACATTTATACCGTGAATAGTGTATTCCAAGAATAACTATTCCAGGATTTATTCCGAGTTCGTACAAGCGGCCCTTAAGAAACTTTCCCAATACTATATCAAAAGGAGATGTGAATTACAGTCCTGTGAAAAATCTACCATATATCGGAAGTAACTTTCGGAAAATGGGTCAAGTTTGAGTTTTATACTCAGATTTTTAATTGCAGCTTAAATAAAGTCACCTAAGCGGAGACAACAAAAACGTTGGTAGTACATTTTCATACACTCCTCCACAGTAACAATCATGATTACGAAAGTTATTTAAAGTAAATTGCACAATATAAACGACTAAATGCGGAGAGACACTGTTCACTTAATGGGGTGCTAAATTTCGAATCCGTTGGTGTCAGAAATCTGAATATGCAATCTCCCTTGAATTGGAGTGTATATAATGATAATCCGCTAATGGCCTAGCGCTGTTAACAAGATTTTTGGAGTGGTTCAGTTTTGTGGACGTGGATGCGAATAATGCCTCTAGAATTAGTAATCGCGCCGTTCGTTTGCGTAAACAGGGAAAAGTTTACTTCGCGCTTTGACGTCACACAGTGTATCAGCATTCTGATGATGTAAAAACGATATGTCTCCAGACAGTGCCA
The DNA here is from genome assembly GCA_030762935.1 of Hymenopus coronatus. Taxonomy (NCBI): domain Eukaryota; kingdom Metazoa; phylum Arthropoda; class Insecta; order Mantodea; family Hymenopodidae; genus Hymenopus; species Hymenopus coronatus. Next base: position 149,325,949 of record CM060882.1, on the reverse strand, counting down.
TATCGATTCCGTGCACGTTTGTTCTGCTGCCCTTCCCCTGATAGATGAGCGACTAGCACAGAGTTAAGTGTGCTCTTTTTTTTCCTTTTTCTTTTTTTTTTTTTTTTTTCTGTACCAGCTGCTTCCAATATTTATTTTACAACAAAAGAGGCGAATGAGATATGAATGAAAGACGGTGTTTTGTCTTTGTTTACTTCTTAAAAAAAAAAAAAAAGAGAATATTTAACAGATTTTCGCCTTCAAATTTAAACTATTAAGGAGTAGAGCTTCAATTGCAATTCAAATTTGAGAAGCAGAAATCTATATAAACTTATCAGTAAAATAGCGTGGCACGACAGATGTGTTAAAATATATGACCTCTTGGGAGGTTCGAGATGATCGATTACTAATTTCGCGAGTGCGTAAAATAATTCTAACGGATTAAAATCCAAAATCTCGAGTAATACATATTACGCATTACTATTTCACAAATAAAATCTATGCAAAACATTGTTATAAAATATAGAGAATAAAACTGTTTCCATTAAATTTACGCATATAACAAATTATATGCTGTATTGTTTGAACCGTTTGCTGATTTACGAAACCATGCCTTAAATAGGTCTGAGCTCAAGAGCGGAAGTAAAATGTTACATTACATAAAAATGCAAAAGCCGTGAAAGAAAATGTTGTTTCTAAAACAAGCTGTCATGTTTTGGACCTCCCGCAATCGGAAACAAATAATGGACAAGGCTTAATTATCGAATGGCGATTACTCTCTCTCTCTCCATAGAATAAACATCTAGCTTGCAATTTAGCTGTTGCCTGATGTCCTAGACATCCTTAAACGTTGCCTTCCATTTTCTGCTTACACCAAATAAATGGCGAATTCTTATATGAAAAAACATATTAATCATAAGTTTATTCCTATAATGATGGCAGTTAATATTCATTCAATATGATTAATTGATGAGAAAGATAAAATGTTACGAATAGAAATTTGATTAAATCCTCCAATAGCCCCAACAAAGGTAGAGGTAATAATTATGAATTGAACGAAATAATTATTGGTTAATATGTACGGAATTAATATTGTAGCATCTCTCTGTTCTGAATGGGTGACATGTCAATGACATGAAATTGCAATGTAGTGGCAAGTCGCGAGAAATTAAGATCACGAAGAAATAAACAAACACATACTTAAAACTTAACTGTGGGACGGTAATCCCCTTTTTTATACAACCTGGTGAGATTCCAAATGTACTACTATCTTTCAAAACATATGAAAGTGTTATAAACCAAACATGTTCAAAATGGCATGAGCTTCATCAGTTAATAGGATAAACCTATTTCAGTTACAGCGTGTACATATATCATAGACTGAAGAGGGTAGCAGTGCAAACATATTCACACAATAACTTCTTGTTTTGTAGTGGCAGTCAGCGGTAAAGGATAACACTTTTCAGGACCTAGTTTCCCGTTAGATATTGTGTGATACAACAAAGGCGCCTAGTAAGTAAGATCACCCGCACACCTGCTTAGGTTGTGGAGAGGGATACTAATCGAGCGATCATTTTGAGCTCGTTAGAAACGGATACGTTAAAATCAGCAGCAGGAAACTTATAGTTTGTATTTATACACGATTTTAACATGAGGCCAATTTCTAGAGGAAAATACACTACAGAAGAAGCTCTAAAAAGTTTTTGCTCTGCGGATAATCTAAGCTGTCAAAATCTGCACCCACCTCTCCTCTTACAGTGAAATATTTTAAGAACTGGTTTTTCATCGAAAACCCTGATATACAATAAACGAAAATACATCTATATAATAAAGAGAAGTAAGTTTTCTTAAGAGTTTTTGAATTGTTATGAAGTTGGGATAAGTTTGACTTTATTTAAAGTTAACGTGTATATTCTTAAGAAAGCGTTCAGCCTAAATTTAAACTTCACTAGTAATCCAAAGCAATTATTTCCATGTGTCACTGTGAAGAACTGGGCGCACTACTCAAATAAGCAATATGCCTCTCAGAAGAGGAGACTGATATGTAAACGTAACAATTACTTAGGTTTGCTGTCGTTTTAAGAATATTTTATTATACAAAAAGAGTTACAGAAAACAGTTCTATAACTCCAGAATTATAGCCAATGAGTGAATGCTGCATTCAGCCGGAATAAACACACTTAAATGAAGCCTTAGGACAATATGATCAACGTTCTGTACTTCATGAAACTTTTGGTAAAACGGAAACTGGCCATTCTTCCATCAAATTGCTGTAATGGTCTTTCTTTGATGTGCAGCTTATATACAAATTACACATTTTATTACGTCTGAGATGCCCAGAAATCCTTTGATATAACCCGAGATCCAGGTATTCAAATCATTACAAATAATGCTGTAACCATTGGGTTCACACTGCAGATGTGTCAAGCTGCTCGGACAATCTTTTCTCCAAATAAACGTGCCCGCAATAAATTATGTTTCTGCTACGGATTCAGTAAGATACACACATAAATATTGGAAATAAGTTACCGTTACTTCCCTGCAGTCAGTATGAATTAATGTACTACCTTTACATTTTACATTTAAATGAAATGGTTTCAAACTCTTAGCTATCTATTCAAAGCGTCAGATCCACGAGGATTTTTGCTGTGTGTGTGTGTGTGGGGGGGGGAACTTCGTTTAATTAATGGACACAACAAAGGTGTGACGGTTAAAGCTATTGTTACAGAATTCTAAAAGAATACCCACAAATCTTGTGAAATTATGTTATTTTTACACACTTTTTGCGACGTTTAGTTTCAGTACAATACTCCTTTCTGATAAATTGGATAGATCGTTAGAAAGAAACTGTATATAAAATATAAAATGCATATCAAATTGTATGAATACTAATGAATATATTCAAGTGCCTTATATTATTTATTTAGTTCAACAACGACAAAAAAAACGTAAAATATTTATTTTTATGAATCCATTATTCAATTGCATTCTAATATTGCATAAAAACACAGGGGCATTTACTCCCTGACAAACGCATCGGCGTACCACAGTCACAACTTCTCAAATATGACACACAATGCTCTTATTTAGCCTGTTGCGTCGACTACTGCACTAAATGAAGGGTTTACACTACGAGTATATCCTCTTTAGTTACTTCGTGTAACTCCTAAGTGAAGCATTGGGTATCGTTACGTTTCCGAGTCCGAATTTGAATGTATAGTTCGTGAATTCGACACTGTGCGCCATGGTGACGAGGGATCAGCTCGTCGCCCACAGATGGCACTGTAGGACGAAATCACGACTTACGGAGGTAAATGGCGGAATTTTTGCCAGTAACTTTCTGCTTTCAAGGTATGGGATTCTTTTACGAGCAAATAAACATTACACGAGACCACCGGCTTTACTTTCCTTCCTAAGGAAGCCATACTAACCTCATCACCATCTTGCCAAGTTTGAACGTGCAATCTTGGGTTTTAGAAGCAAGCATGGTAACCATTACACCACGGAGGGACTATATCCTCTCTAGTATTATGTATTCCACCTTATGTTCTACTCCGTGTTAAGAGACGCTCAATAAATAAATGTAATGCGTAACAGTTTCTATTCATTCAAAACAAACTATTTTTTAAATCTTCATACCACGCTCGTCATATAAAATTACATAATTTGTGATTTTCAAGATCTGAGACAACTCTTTATTAAAAGAATAAGAACTGCCGAATACATTGGACACCAGCCAAAGTGTACTCTTAATTCTAAAACAACTGTTATAATTAGGAAATAATGCACAAAGAGTTGCAAAAGATTAAATATTGCATCGTAGAAAAACTCTGATGTGATCCATTCACTTGACTTTCTCTACATCTCTGCAACAAATTATTGTTCAAAAGATAATGCTTCTATTTACTTCATAGTAATTGAGAAAATTTTGCAGAAATAGTCTATTACTTGCTTCCTTGTAAGTAGAAGCGAAATAAGGGAGTACTGTAGGTTAAAGTGATAGCCAAAAGCTGGTTGCTATGTGACTGAAGTTCCTTTGTTTGTATAAACCGGAGTTGACAAATTCCTATATGAGAAAAGTATAAGGTTTTCAAAGCTGAAACCAATAACAAGAAACATCTCATAAACGACCAACACAACGAAAAAAAGGTATATGACATAAATTGTGTGTTTTATCCTGATCTACTTTTTTGTGTTGTAAGTTTTTGTCTATTTCTTACTGTTTACCAGTTATGCAAAATTCAACAGAAATTATCCAGAATAAAGAGGTCTTTAGAGCTATTCCCAGAAAATTCAAGATACACATTTTATTTGGCATGCAAATATCTTAAATATAAGAGATTTTAATCAAAAGCTTTAGAGCCATTTTTGATAAAATCAAAATTCTCGAAAAATTTTCCATGTAAAGAGTAGTTTAGGGTGGGGGGATTTTCTTAAAAATTCTCGTGTCGCAACCTTGGATGATACCAAACCTAAACCCAAATTTGCTATTTAACGGTCTTTTCGTTTATGAGCTATGCTGTCCACAGACACATACTCGCACACACACGGACCTTTTTCCAATTTTTTTTTCATTCAGGGGGACCCAAAACATGTATTTCCGGCGAAATCTCGGTATCAAATTTTTGGGTAGAGTGCAATACCTTCTATAAACTGTACATAGTACGTGTAGAGAAAGTAAAAAAGCATTCTTGAGAACGGACCAACGAACCCAGCGTTACGTCAAGTCGAGAGCTTGGATTTTTAAGACTCCGATTTAACTCTGTTGTTGTCCCTGACTAAGACCACAAGAAGTAAAGGTGGTCGAAAGCTTGCATTTTTACAACTCCAATATAACTCGGTTGTTATTCTGTGAAGTCGTCATTAATCATCAACCAAAAAAACGGCAAATCCTGAAAATTCGATGTCGAGATTTCACCGGAAATTATGTTTTCATGCCCCCCGAACCTCCTCAAAAACAAGCTTAAATTATTTTAGACGAGTCATTTCTTATATCACTCCCTTAATATTTGGAACCAATGCATTAAATTGTCCTAATGGACTGTTACAATACACCCGTTAAATAATCGCATCTTACAATATACATTTTCCATTTCGCAAACCGCATAAATATACAAGGCTTGCAGTAAATGGACTTCAGCATCATAGGAAAACTACGTTTTTATTAATTTAACAAAATAGTAAAAGACTACTTAATTTGTTGTATTTTTTAATGGTGGTTCTAACATTCGCTAAATGGTGCATATATCTATTAAACAACAGCATTACGACGTTTGTGTGCAAACTAGTGCCTTTCCAATTGCGTATCTATATTTGAGAGGTTTCTCAAATAAGGCCCCTTAAGGGTATAATATAAGAACAAGATGTAGCCTACAGCACGCGATGTTAATTTTGAACCATGACAATTTTCCTGCTATCTGGCCGACATAAGGCATTAATGGCGGTCCCAGTGTTTTTTGTTGTTGTTTTTTTTTTTTTTTTGCAGTGTTTAACGCCCGCTTTAAACTACTAATGGCACCGCAGACGGTGACACTGATGATACATGAATGAAGATGGAGCACCGGTGGAATGCGATGGCGGGGGACACCGGTGAACCCGGAGAAAACCCGCCCCAACGCCGCTTTGTCCACCACAAATTTCACATGCGGTCGCTTGGGATCGAACCCGGGCGACCGCACGTGAGATTTGTGGTGGTCAAAGCGGCGTTGGGTGTCCCAGTGGTGGAAAAATCTGTAAAGAATCATACTTCACTGCTTATTACTCTCTCAGTATCACTGTTCTAATTATGTTGTTACCAGTTAAACTTGTAGTGAAATAGGAAAGAAATATAGGAAAGAAACATCCGAATGATTCACCTTAACAGAGATTCGAACTCGGGATTCAAATGCATTCAGTTATTCGGAGAGTCATGACATCGAACGCAGAAGTAGCCGCTTTTACTCTTGATAGGCTATGTTAAGAATTTTAACTTCGATCTGTAAGTTGGTATTACTTGCAGGCTTAAAAAAAAAAAAATCACAAAACTGCTAATAGTGTGATTCAGAGAAGCCAGAAACATGTTAAGAACATGCATAACCATTCTGCTGTAAGCTTTTGTGATTTCTCCCTGTGGACAAACAACCCCGGAGGGGTGAACTATCCATCCACTACCAACTCAGAATTACAATGGGACATTGGCTCATATTCGATAATTGTTTCTGAACGTTTTAAACAACAAAGAAAATTTAACTGAAACAAGATTCCATCTTAAAATCAGTGAAACTAGGCACAATCTAAGTACATTTTGCCAATAGTATCACCTGTCTTTAATCTACATAAATAAAAGTTGATTTATTCCGTTAGTCGATAGGTGGCTGACATTATAGTCAGCAATTGAGTTCGACTTCGCTTTGCTTTCCCCACTCCACGTATGGAAAGGCTTACGTCACGCGGCACCGTAATTAGAACCAAAAACCAGTAACATTGAGAGAATTTTTTTTTTAGAAAATTGTTACTGTTTATACCTATAATAATTGAGTGAAATGTTACTACAATGTATAATTAGAATTGACTCTTCCACTTTGAAAACCGAGACATAATTAGTTTCAGGTTCTTTTGAAGTATAATCCATAGAATTTAAGGAATATGACAACTTAAGTTACACTTTAAGCGAGCCATGTGTGCCTTAAATGAGAATAAAATAAAGCAATTCCACTTGTCCAAGTTAAGCAGGTTTCTTGTTCCCACTCCCCGAAACTTCATATTGTCTTAAGGTTTCAAAATAACTGAAAATTACCGCAGAGTAGATTAAAACACAAAAGTGAGATAATTACGAAAAATGTACAAAGGATAATTTACCAGCAGAGATAGTTTCTCTTGCCGCTTCAAAATCACATTAAAATAAATTGGAACAGCGACCCATGGGACACAAGGAGGATTAAACGCCTCGAGATTACTTATGCCACAAGCGTAGGAAATGAATACACTCCGTAGCAAGAGTTTGTAAATTAACAAATCTCAGGCACAGTAAATTAAATTCTAGCCATAGTGTACCATGGCCTCTGATTAGGTAACCCTCGTACAATTTTCTACTTTCCCTACCACCTGCCTCTGACTATAGTAGATAACGTATGGTATTCCATCGAAAAACTGAACTTCAAAGTTTCACAACAAATCACGTTTTGTGGTTCACTGTACCATCTCAGGTACATTTTTAGAAATCGATTTTGTGTGTATGACTGCGTGTAAATATGAGTGAACAGCACCATTAAATATCAATAACACCTAATTTTAGATGTCAAATGCGCTTTAAAAACCTTAATGAACACCACTAAACTTTTCAAAAAAAATAATCTTTCTGCTTGTTTAAACATTATTCAAGGTGTTAATGGCAACGGCTCTGGTTGTTTGCTTTAAAATTTTATCTAGCATATCTCAACTAGCTACACGATATTCATATATAAGGAAAGCAGGAAATGAGATACAGGAACACCGATCTATATTTTTAGGTAATTTCGTGCACACTGTAAACAAATACAAAAAGCAACTATAGGTACTAAAGAATAATTACACATCGGGTTTTGATGCAGCTTTACGCTACACCGCGCAAAAGCTATAGTCAGTTACTGAAAAACACACAGAGTTTATTTATTACGCTTCGCGAAACATACGCAAAGCTCGCACGCAAAAGCGAATGAATAATGGCAATTATTTAGAAGTGTTGCTGTAAAAGAGAATGCCGCGCTAGTGAGTTTTTGTTTCTTCGCATGATCCGTGTTTAACGCAACAAAGCCCCTTTGTTGTTCATGTGAACTGTTTACGAGTTCACAATATTTATTCACTATTTGCGGTTCTATGCTCTCCCTACTTACAGAACATTTGTTCGAGTTCTCACCCAGTATCTTATTTCTTTACGTGCGTTCACGTAGAAATTTCTAAAACCTTGTTCTTCTTCATTTTACATTTGGAAGTTCTGTTTAAGAAAATACAATATATTTTCAGCGGCCTATTATTTTTTCCCCATGCTTGTATAAAATAAAAATTCCCTACGACAGTCTGAGTAGCGAGATAAAAATCTGCAGTGTGATTGCCGTCCAGAATGATTCCTCATCGGGTTCTTGCTTCTTGGTTGGGAAGCAGGAGAGTTTAACGATCAACTGCGAATTGAATACAAAATTGACAAATGCCTCAAATAATCAATCTACTCATACTGCGCTTCCTGCAACTAGCTGCTCTGCTCGTATTATTACTTCAACTGTGGAGATTTCACTAAGTCTCTCCTTTTACTTTCCCTCCTCTTCTCACTCACTATCTCCCCTCTGTCCCTTTCAGTTCTTATTCCCCACTCTTTTCCCTTCTATCTCTCATACCAATGTGCAACGTGCATAGCATGACGTTTTAGGAACTGACAATAGAATTGATTTTACTTAGCTGTAAATAACGTTCAAAGAAAGAAGCTTTAGCAATACAATCCTAATCCTTTTAGTGCTTTAAGTCTCTAGTGGTAAACTGTTTATGTATAGGAATAAAAGTAAAGCACCATTTTTTTAATTTCTCACTCCACCTGGCGAAATCCAGCATTTAGAAATACCATCAAATATACCATAAAGAAACAATCACCAAATTGCAATTTTTAGAAAGCTCCTATATATTTCGATTTTTTTGATTTTGCGTCCCATTAGAACATCCCACACCTTTAGTGCAACTTATTAAAATGCCATACCGACTTTTCTATACGGATATTTAGTCATAAAAATTCGTTTCGGTCATTTCTGCACGAAAAGACAATAAAGCCACCACTCACCGAGAAGAGATTACAATTTTAAAATGCTGTTTTTTGCCTCAAAGTTGCTACACGATAATAATTTATATCATATCTTTGGTTGCAGTTTACTTATATGTATACATTGAAAGCGATTTTAACACAGCCAAAAATTGTCTGCATGTTTTATCGCGAAGTACAGGAAACATACTGACGAAGTACAAATATAAAAATACAAGGGTCACTAGGTAAGTATTGAGACAGCAAATAATGAAAACTCATAGAATCGTTTTGCTTATCCCAGTTTCTCAAAGTGTTCCCCTGGGACTGTATGCAGTGTTCCATCCTCTGAAACACCTCTGGAAACATCCAAGCCACTCAGTTTCCGGCACTCAGAGGCTAGAAAATCGGTTACCTCGAAACCGGTTCTTCACCGTAGAAAACAGGAAGAAATCGGCTGCCAGATCGGGCTATACGGTGGATGAGTCAGTAGTAGTGCCTCAGTTCCTTTCAGAAACTCCATTGTTACATTAGCGATAGCGATGTGAGCTGATGCATTGTCATGATGCAACAAAATGCTCCTTAGACGCTTTTCTTGAATTTTTTAAACACTTTCGGAAGGCAAAGCTTCTGAGTACAATTTAGCAGTAACAGTTTTCTGATTTTGGAATATAACGGATGTCAAATGGCCATTTGTAGAGAAGAAAGAATCAACGGTTTGCTTTCAGGAACTCCTTGCTCTCGACCTAGACGAGTGGTTGGCCATCTGGAACACCGAAATGTAGGATTGACGTTTTGTCAGTCAAATTGATGTAACAATATCGTAAACACGGCTAGTCTTTCAACAGTTAAATACAGCAGTTGTTGGCACATTTTCCACCCTATGCAGCTTTTGTGCTGCAGATAAATTATAGGGCACCCAATTTTTTTTTTTTTTTTTTTTTACTCGGAGGTGTTCATGAACGATGGTTGAAACACGCGAACAAGCAGCAAACTCATCACTAATGTCAGCTCAATGCCCTTGCAGATTATTCTTAAATGTTCCCTAGTCACTGTTTCACAGTGATTATGTTTTTTCTCAGTAATTGTTGTTGTTGGTCTGCCACTCTTCCCTTCACCTTTAGGAGATTGCCGCCCCACCTTGAACCCTCCAAACCAACGGACATTGCGTGGCGGAGAATAGTCTCCAAAAGCCCCGTCAAACGCTCACGTGAATGCGTTACATTTAAGCTACATTTGAAGTCGTACAAGATTATTGCACGATGTTTTCTCTGAACCTCCATTACACATGCAAGAACGTTCACTCTTTCCAACCAAACTTTCAATATAAAATGAGGGGGAAAATGACGCAACAATGCTCTGCCTACTACCATTGCATTACCAATTAATCAGCTTTTTCGACATATCAATAATGCTTTCCCTAAAGGTGGCCAATATTCCATGTCTCAATACTTACCTAGTGATCCTCGTACTCGTATAACACATTAAGAGAAATCTAACATTGTAAAAAGAAGCGAATATTATATAATACCCCTTGCGGGATTTTTTCCCTTTCTTTTAATAATTAAAATCCCCTCTACTTATTTTGTTGCAGGTGGTCGCAAGGTCTGCTATTCCATCAGGCTCTAGTGGACTGTGCCCGAGCAGCCATCCTCATACCTCTTGGGGTCAGTATCTTCCGCTGCCAACCCGTCAACAAATGTTCCCTGGTCGAGACCGCCTTCCTCCTCCTGGTTACCGTGTCCACCGTCAACATGCTGACGACAGTGCTCAATGACTCCCCCGTGTTCCCCGACGAAGATGACGAAGAGGACGTCGCCATGATAGGAGGCGGCCCGACTGCGTCCGGCTCGGTACCGCTGCTCATGGACTCGCCTCAGTGCGTACTATTTGGTACCTTCATGATCTGGTTCGCAAGCATCACCATCAACTTGGGTCCCACATTTCTCTCCGGAGCACTAGCTGCAAACTCAGAAACGGGTCACAACGCGCCGTCCTGCCCACTCGTGCACGGCCCGCTTCGCCACTACGTGCTCAACGTGCTCTGGATAGTAATCAACGTCATCTGCGTCTTACTGACCCTGTTCCATCTGCACAAACTTCACAGGGACCTCACCAAAGCTAATGTAGAAGCAGTCAGAGTGGCGGGTCTCGTTACGACGCTTGTCAGCGTGACGGCCGGACCTAACAATAACTCCTCGGTACGTAATTGCATCTTTGCTTCCCCTTTTATAAGGCGCATTACAGTAAGCAGGGCAAATCTCAAATCTAACTTTCTTCTCAGATAGATATCTACCCTTGTGTCTGTCAACTAAATGTGCAAATTATTTAAAACATCCCAGAATGTGCACGATATACATGTATTATATTGCCCTAACTTTTGAGGTATGTGTATCTAAGAGACTTAAGAGGCAGTACAAGTGTAAGTTGTACCTCTGAAATCAAAGAATACAGAGATGTCAGGATACGTATTAAACAGTGGCATAAACTACCACCTTTTCACAACTGATAAGAACACACGTGTGCAAGTCATTCGTTTTCAAATTCTTTGATGACCCAATACCGCACACCACATTAATAAAAAAAAATGGTTAAAAGTAACAAAATTCACACAATTTTTGAAAAAAACTTACTTTAATTTTTGCACAAAGCATTAAAACATGGCAGATCTAAGGATAGAATATGAAAATAATCAGATTGCAGAAACCTGTAATACAAAATTCCTGGGTTTTATGATCGATCGTAACATGAATTGGACACACCACATTGATTATATTTTACCCAAACTAGCTTTGCATGTTTTCGTAATCCGGTCTTTAATTCAGCTAATAAAAGCATACTACAAATATCTTAATATGCACATTTTCATTCATTGACGATTTATGGATTAATATTTTGGGAAATTCAGTAAATGCTAAAAAAAAAGTGTTCATTATGCAATAAAGGTAAAATTAATGCAGGGGCTAGACGATCACTCACTGCAAGCCACTTTTCAAAACGTTTGGAATTTTACCATTAGTCTGAATGTATTCTAGCCATAGTGCCAGAAAAGTTAATAAAAACTGCAGATATTCATAACAAAGAGACCAGGCATAGGCTGGACTTGCATCTATAGAAGAACTGCAAATAAACCAAAAGAAGTTTAGATCAGAATTAAAAAGATACCTTATTACTCACGCCTTCTATACAGAGGAGGATTCCACTCAATCAAAAATACTAGTAATAATGTAACATTGTAAATATAATAAATATGAATATTCTAAGAATGCATGCGTACGAGTAGGTTTTTGGAAACAGACATAATATAACTTTAAATTATGCATAACTGACACCTCTGAAGATTCATTGTCAGAGTTATTATTTGTAAATGAATATATTAATCAGTATGAATAAATGGAATTCTTGATTTGATCCATATCCTAGAGTTTGGGCATAGTTTAATCTCATAATAGGATCTACAGATTGCAATTTCATGTATGTGTGAAACGTCTACCTGCAGAGAACTAACCATTTGATAATTGTCAGCACACTATTCAGGACCTGAAATAAAATGATTTTTTTCGCGAGACGCTTGAACCTTCCCAAAATTATGGACTAGTTTCAATGAAAATAATGCAAGTGTAACATCAAAAATTAGGAAAATGATTGCAATTAAGAAGAATCATAGGGAGAAGGGCTCTATCGTGAGCAACTTCTACCCTTTGCTCTGTTTCTTCCTGAGCGAGCAAGTGTTTCTTTTTGCTCTTTGTGCATACATGAAAAAGGCTCCTTTGAAAATGTACCTTTCTTTGAAAGCAAAACATCTTACTTTAAAACAATATACAGCGAAATAATATATTTGTCTATCTTCTATTCTTACGAAGGCTTGGTTTTCTACTCATTTTAACTTGCATACAGCTTTGCAGAAATAACTACATCATACATTTTATTATAAATAAAAGAGATTAGCGATATGGACTTGTTAAAAAATCTGATGTGTTCCATTCATAGGACTTGCTCTACATCTCTTCAATAATTTACTGTTAGAAAGCGTATTCTTCCATTTACTTCATGCAAATCGAGAAACAACTTGCAGAAATTGTCATATTGTTTCCTTGTAAATAGAAGGGAAATAAGGGAATACTATAGGCTAAAGCGACATTGTTTTAAAATCCGGTTGCCATGTAATTGAAGTTCCTTTGTTTGTATAGCCAGGAGTTGACAAATTCCCGTATGAGAAAAGCATACCTAAGCATTTGAAACTGAAACCAATAACAATGTCTGAAAACGGTCAATTCCACGAAAATTATAATCTAAATTGTGTGTTTTAACGAGTTCTACATTTTTTGTATAGTAAGTTTTTGTCTATCCCTTACGGTTTACCTGATATGCAAAATTAAAAAAAAAATCATCCAAAATAGAAGTCTTCAGAAGCAATATCCAGAAAATTCAAGATATACATTTTATTTGTCATGTAAATTGTATTTTTATTATACGGTATTTTAATAAAAAACTTTCGAAATGTTTTCCATATAAAGGGTAGCTGGGGTGGGGGGATTTTCTTGAAAATATTCGTGTCGATTCGATTTTTTTTTCCAGCTATGCTGCACACACACACACACACATACACACACGCGCGCGCGCGCACGCACACAGGAACATTTTTTCTAAAAGTTTTTTTTTTTAAACATATTTCCGGTGAAATCTCGGTGTTGAGTTTTTTGGGTGCAATACAATACCTTCCCTACACATTATGTAGATACGTAGTACGTGTAGAGAAAGTGATAACTGGACGCTATATACTAGCCAATATTCTGTACTCTTTCCAATGCAATACCGAGAAAAAAAAATTAAAATCGGCAGGACTTTAAAAAGAATGAGAAAGTATTGATCAATTCGAACCCTTAATAATGGATATCTCGTTAATGGCATATGCCACAAAAAGGTTATTTGTGATAAATTGTGTGCGTTTAAATATATTTACATTTGGTGTAGAAGTTTTCGCCTATCGCTTAACATTTACCAGTTATATTAAATTATACAAAATGTCTTCCAAATGAAGAGCAGTACCCAGCAATTTCAAGATATACTGCTGTCATGAGAAGATATTTAATATGGTATTTTAATCAAATATGTTTTTGTTCAAGAAAATGTATTTATTATATGGCATTTTAATAAAAAGTGTTGGGGCCATTTTTGCTAAAACCAAAACTTTCGAAAAATGTTCCTTGTAAAGAAAGAGTAGTTCGGGGATTTTCATTAAAATCTTCGTGTTGCATATATGAATGACTTAAATACCAAGTTTGGTGTTTATTCTGTTATTATGTGTGTATGTGTGAATATGATAGATGAAGATGCACTAAAAGTCAAAATTCTCAAGTGCACTACAATTCATCTAGTAAACAACTAGAGTACAATTTAGAAGTATCTCTTCTTGAAACTTCTGTCATTTGTTCGGTGTGCCGAAGTGACAGTATGGGCTCAGATCTTCCAGAGACGTTTAACGGTTTGCTGTTCCCCCCTCACTTTTGGCTTGGAGTAGGATACTTTGTATAACATATTTTATGAACTACAAATAATTTATGCGGATAAGATTTTTGTTTTATTTTAAGAAATAGTTTCTTTAGCCGTACTTGAGAAAGAACATTAACTAAACAACCATTATACAGCGCCGGATAGAGCAAATGACTTTATTATAATTATAATTATTATTATTATTATTATTATTAAAGTGAACATTAATATTGATTTAAACTTCTGTGCCTCGGGTGATAAAAGTATTGACAAATAAATACATATAAAAAGACTTTTGGACGGCCTCCGTGGTAGAGTGGTCAGTGATATACACTACGGTTCTACACTTAGGGCAACCTAGGGATACCTTATTCACCTGGTATGTTCCAATTAGAGTATTAATAATCTCAAATTTTCACCAGGAACACAGGGTTAATTCATTGATCTGTTCCTTCACCTATACATTGAAATATAGCCTTATCCTGACTGCCCTTTTAACAAACCACTGATCTTCTCAACACCTCCTATTAGTTCTATCCTAGCCTACTCAGTCTCAACCCCTACGGTTTCCTTTCTTCTCTTTCATCTTGGTAATTGATTGGCTTTCTGCACTTCTAGGAATCACCCATTCTCTTTTCTTCTATTCCTACCAAAATTTAAAGTGCTAGTTTCCTTCCATCTATTCTTCATCACAACTATTCAAACTTGTCTACCTGCCCATTGCATCTCTTCGCCACCTGCTAACGCAAAGTTTTTCCCTATGAGTTATTTACCTTAGCACTCTCTGTCGTTGATAATTTCTTCGTCCCCGATCCTTTTCCCATTTATCATTCCTTACAATCCACCTGTTAGCAGTTTCTTCTCCTCCAGTATTACAACCAATTTCTCTACGCGATCCACTTCATTACTACCATTACCTCCACAACTCCTTATGAAACAGCTTCCTTTTTATCTGTCCATTTGACGCACACTCCATTCTTCTGTTTACCGTGTTTGAAATGTTTTCAATCGTTTATCGCTCTTCCTCACTACTCTTCCGCAACATGCCACAGTCTATAGAAGCGCCTTTCCGATTCCTTTGCACTTTCTTCAAGCGTACATATAGGGCGCTAAAAACCTGTAGTTCTTGTACCCTTAACACCAGTCGTTATCAAGGGGTGCACAGAAAAAGTTTTATTTTCCTATTACCAGAAGCTCCATTCATATATAGCTGTGTTGTTTTAATCCCACGATGCTTACGATGTAGAGAACAGAACAATATTTTAGATGTTCCATCCAACTATATTTTAGATGTTACACTTTCTCTGCCTATTATCTTCTTATATCTACTAGGTAAAAATACTACTTTTCCGTATATACCATTTTAATCGAGATAAACGTTTAAACAATTAGTTGTAGACAACCTCTGTGGTTGAGAGGTCAGCATTCGAACTTCTCACCCAGGGATCCCGGGTTCGATTCCCGGCTGAGGCGAGGAATTTTTCTTTAACTGGAATCATTATCTTCCCATAAAGTCTGAGAGTACGAACGTGGGCGTGAATGCGCATGTTTAATATTAATACTGGGGGGGGGGGGGGGGGGGCAACGTTAAGAAAACCTACAGATGAGCGAGAAAAACACCTTTGTTTCTAAAGCAAAGTCCCCAATATGGCCAAAGAAGTTGCTCTGTGTGTGTGTGTGTGTGTGTTTTATAGATACAAGAGGAATATGGGGAAAGGAAGCTAAAATCAAATGTATAAGAGCGTCGCTATAAATGTCGAATCTGAAATCCCGTACTCTTTCCAATATATAGTGAGAAATTAATGAATCTATCAACACTTCAAAAAGTAGCAATTGACTTTTGCAAAAATGTTAATTGAATTAAATTATTTCAATTATAGCATATGTTTTGTACGGCAAGGGGGATATATGCCTCTCCCCCTCTCCTTCTGGTTTATCAGATTTACAAAATACGAATAATAACGCAATATTACTGAATGAACACTTCACAACTATTATCAGAGAAGTCACGATATACATTTAGTAAAAATCTTAAATGTATGGTGTTTTATTCAAAATCATTTGAGCCAGTTTTACTGAGAAATTATCCCTGTAAACGATACGGGATTTCTTGAAAATCTTGCAGTTTTACATGTTGCGCCTGAATGCCAAGTCTGGTATTTCTCCGAAATTCCGTTTTAGAATTGCCTGTATTAACCACACGCATTTCTAATCATGCTTTTCTTTATAGCGTGGCTATCAAATTACAGGCTTGTTTAGTTTCAGAGAAATCCTTATTTCGTTAGCAAAACAACCAGGTCTTATGGGCGCATTCAACTAATGTTGATCATTCTGTCCTATAATCGGTTAAGTCATAACGGACGATGAACTAATGAAATGGCGTTCAAATAGGCCCAATATCCTAGAGCTTATGAGGTACCACACATTCGTCTTCTCAGGAAAAAAAAGGGGGGGCGAAGACAACCTTATCCAGGGTAGTATCCTCATAGAGATTTGGAATCGAGAACCATTTAAAGATATTCTTTTTCTGCTAATCTTATTACATTTGATTTTTTTGGAGTAGAGGGGGATCTGGATTATAAATACGAGCTTACGATCTCTCCGGAGCAAAGGAAAATATTAATGTTTGGATATATGCAAAAATACCAATATCGCTTATCATAAAAGCGAATAACGCGCTTTAGTTGTAGCAAACAGGTACAATGCGATTAAAGCTCTAAATGTTTCTCGCTGTAGAGTAATCATGTACAACTACATTCATCTTTGCAATGTGATTTACACGAAGTTCAACGTCCTTAGCCACTTGCATGGAATTATGAGTAAATTATGACTCTTAGAGGATCTGTTCTAAATATAGCATCTTAGAGTAGGATAAACGCTGCAAGATGAGAGTACGCAATCTGCATGCAAATTGATTCCGAAAGCGTTGAGTGTGGCAGAAAGATTAAAAACGACTGCCTTGAAATAAGCGGCCGCTGCAATATTGCGGTGAATTATCTCTCACTCCCTGCCCGTTCATCCCATAATAAATAACTCCTTTGAGTGATCGATCCTGTATCTCAACTGGATAACTAATTTCGCTTTAAAACCCGAGCCGGATTATTCAAGGCATCATTATCGGATATTATGCACCTGTTGCATACTGCTTTCGACCAAGATTTTGTCCTTTTATTCACACGCGGGTTATCGGTTACATTATATCTATCTTAATTGCACTTCCAAACAGCGGAATATAATGGGGGCGAGGAATGAAAAATGTGAGATTTTGAAGTTTCTTAAGAAAAGTAACAAAACTAAAACTTATAACACGTAAGAGTTTGCACACAAAAAAGTTAAAAAAGAAAAGAAATGAGCACCATTTGACGGTTCCATGAATAAAACTAATGCATTTCTAGATAATGATTATAAAGGCTTTAACAAAGTACTTAAACTCTCTTAACTACAATTCTGGTGTAAAAAAGTAAACAAGCATTACAGCAAGTGATGAACATAGAATATATAATCTCAAAGGAAGAGACTTTAAATACGAAATCTCTGTAAGAATAGGTAAAATTTGTTTGAATCTTTTAGCTAGACACTGAACTTCAAAATCAGATACATATATTCCATTCACATCATTTTCTCTTGTCTCTGTAACAAATCATTGTTAAAAAGTTCATTCTTCTATCTACATCATGCTAATCCAGATAAACATTAGCAGAAATTGCTTTTATTAATTAGGCCCTTGTAAGGGAAAGATCTAATGTGTTTCATTCACACGATATCCTCTAGCTGTTGATAAACATTTTATTCAAAAGGTTATTTTAACTACATCATGCTAATCAAGATAAACATTAACAGAATAAGTCCTATTACTAGCTTCCTTGTAAGTAGAATAAAAACTAGAAAATACACACGCAAAAGCTATAGCCTCGTTTTTTAAAAGCCGGTCGCTTTGTGAAACAATTGAATTTCCAATCTGTTTGCTTGCCAGGACTAAACAAATGAGAAACGAGAAAAAAGATGTCTTCCAGTTTGAGAAAAGTGCAAGTGGCTTAAAATTGAAACCAATAACCCGGAATATTTCGAAAACGGTATACTCTACAAATAAAAAAAAAAAAGTGTATAGTATAAATTACGTTTTTTAATGCGATCTATATTTTTTGCGTACTAAGTTTTTGTATATGCCTTACGGTTTACCAGTTAAACTGAAGTCGTCCGGAATGAGGCTATTCCCAAAAATTGAAGTTATACATTTCGTTCGCCATAAAAATATCTTAAACATAAGGTATTTTAATTAAAATCATTAGAGCCATTTTTGAGAAAAAAAAAATGTTTCATGTAAAGGGTAGTTGGGGGTGGGGGATTTTCTTGAAAATCTTCGTGTCGCATCCTTAGATACTTAAATATAAAGTTTGGACTTTAAGAGACTTTTCGTTTTAGGGCTATGCTGCCCACAGACACACACGGACTTTTTTCTAATTTTTTTTTTTTGACTCAGGGGACCTCAAGACATATTCCCGGTGAAATATCGGTATCGGATTTTGGGGTGCAATACAATACCTCCTCTATAGTATGTGTCGAGAAAGTAAAAATCATTGCAACAAGATTCTTGTGCCTCATCCGAATTTTAGAAAAGAAAGTTAAATAATTTATCACTTCTGAGTGATAAAAATATTTCGATAAATTTTCAGCTGGTTCTACTGGTTCATATTGAACTTTTCTTGGGCGTTATAAGCCGTTGCCATTTTATCTACAGACTACAGAAAGTATGTATCTTAACTTAAAATTTTTTGTCAAATTAACGGAGAGAATATTCTCATTTTAAAATGGGGACGGAATAATACATATGTTTACGTTTTGTGGCATTTCCCCAGTATTTCTGTTTATCATAATATAACGAGAGCTCCAACTTTTATCGATAAATTTGTGAGCAACTTGTTGCCAGCGAATTTATCTAGAGAAAAGTTGCAGCTCGAGTTGTACTTAATAAGACTATTTCGTGAATAAAATAACAATTATTAGCTTATGTGGACATGAAAAATAATATTCCTAAAATCCCATTTGTCTTTACGTAATCAGTGCAACTTTATGTCCATATCATAAATCATAGCCTCGTTACTTACAACATTAGTTGAACTACTCTCTCTCTCACTCGTTTTTAGTATTCTGCGGCTCTAAGTTTTCAATTAATATATCTATTTTAGCGACAGACCTTTCCCCCAAACCCTTTGGAACTTCCGCCATTATGTACGGGAATATCACTGCACACTGATACTATTATTATGAGACGAACATGAGTTCAGAGAGAAAACAAATACACGTGGGCTTCGCTCTTTCAAAAGTGTAACAAGAAGTTTTTCTTATCCCAAAATACCCTTTACATGGAAATGGTTTCAATGTATGTTTCCTCAAAACTGGCTAATGATCGTGATTAAAGTGTCATATATACACGCTATTTACACATGACAATGTGGATATCTTTATTATTCTGGGAAACCTGGGCCCTCCTCATTCAGAAGAAATGTTGTATAACTAGCACAATGGGTAAACCGTAGGTCTAAAAAAAACTTAGAACGAAAGAACAAGTCTTTTAAATAACAACTGATTGACGCTTTTGTGACACTAGCCATTTACGAGATGTCCGCTATTATTGGTTTGAATCTATCAACACTTAACTTTTGTCAAGTGGTGTTACTCTTGAGTTGTTGCTTTTAACAACTGACTGTTGTTTCGTTTCTTGTATCTCTTATACTTGGAACGAAATGTGTTATGAAAGCAATTCTCCAACGTTTATTTCGATTAATTTGAACTTGTTAAAAAGTAACCCTTGTAAGAAGTTTTTAGAAGCTGTATACAAATAATGATCGTGATTATGTAAATGTAGCACAATACCTTACACGTCATCTGCCAATGTCACCACATGTAACAATTCCTGACTTTGTTATGTTTTCAGGTGTCATATCAAAACTAATTTTACGCAGTTTCAGATTTATACCGAGAACACTGTTTTAGTATAAATGCTATAACCAACAGATATAAAATTTTATTTTTGGATAACATAGACGAAAAAAATGGTAATACTTTCAAAACGATGTAAAACCGAGAAAGAAAAAAAAAAATGTTGAAAAACGCTAGAACAGTTACTGTAGTGCTTTTTGCACGTTATTTTTAAGGCGTTTTTCTCCGTTAAAGTAGATACGAGTACTTTCAGGAACTAATTATGTTGGCAAGTCAATATTTTTGGATTATGCCATTTCAAAAATTAGATAAGATAATTATTTACGGATTTTTCTTTTACGCTTTTAGTAATCCTCACATTTCCTTCTATTCTTGAATATTAAAATAAAAGCAATGTTACAAAGGAAACTCGCAGTTTTGAAATGCTCATGCTAAACTAAGTTATGCGTTTTTTCAGTGTCACATTAGAGAAGGGTAAAAGGCAACCGCAGTTGAGTTTGCCTATTATTAACGCTCAAGTCATAGAAAACCTGCTACCTAAATATGGAACACAAAAATAATCCGAGTGACAGACACAAAGATATACGACAGCATTAAAATAAATCCAACAATTGTTTTCTGCGAACATTTTACCGAGGTTGGCAGTGCGATATTTCACGGATATCTGGGGGCTACATGTGCCATTTGCCCATTAGATGCGTCTAATGATGCAAGAATAACGATCGCTAACGACCGCTTCTTGGTTTGTTGCATGAACATTCTCCTTGCTTCTCCAACGTCTTTGTTTTACGAAGACAAATCCTGATGAGTTCATAATAACCAAAGCGTGAAACCTTTCTTTTTTACTTTACGACTACTAGGGCAAACTTTAATGAAGCGCTCGATATTTATAATAAGGATATAGCATGCAATTAAGGATTCATTTTATTTTTGTTTTTTATTCTTGAAGTGCGCATTTTCAATTAGAGCTCAGCTACAGTTTGGAGTGTAAAATCGGGAAATGATTTGTATGTGTATGCAATATAAAATTTAAAGTTTGCATTCGGACACTACGATTTCTATGGTTAGTCTAGTGATAAAGCAAATATTAGTTGAATAATTGCCGTGTCCAACCCCAAAATATTGTCAATATGAAGACGTGGATTTCAATATGCTTCTTCATCACATTCTCTACAGTCTGGTATCTTCGTTTTTACTTTCTCTACTTCCTGAATCGTACATAGGTAGAGAAGGTATTGCATTCCATCCACAAATTCGATTCCGAGATTTCACTCGAAGTACATTTTTTAGGATCCCTGAATAAATAAAAAAAAATTAGAATGTCTCCGCGCGGTTTGCGCGCGTTCGTATGCCTATAAAAATAACTAAAAAACGAAAAGTAGATTAAGTACCACACTTAATTCAGTTCAGCATCTTCTAAAGACGTGACGCGAAGATTCATTTACTTCAAAAAAATTTCTAAAAAACAAAAGGCTAACGATTTTGATTAAAATGACTATATTTAAGGTGTTTACATGACAAATAAAGTGTAACTTAAATTTTCTGGGAATGGTCAGTGGACGACTTTTGTATAACCGGTAGAACATGAGATAGAAAGTTACTACCTACACCTAGATATCGTCAAAACACAATTTATGTCGTATACATTATTTCTGTAGAGTTGACAATTTACGAAACATTCCTTGTTATTGGTTTACATTTTAGAGTAATTCTCCTTAAATTAAACGGGAGGCGCTTTATCTCTTGTTTTACTCCTAGTCATAAACGGAGAAACAAGTTTTAAAGCATCTGACTATCGCTTTAGCCTAATGTATTCCCTTATTTTCCTTCTACTTATAAGCGGCTAAGTAATAAAACAATTTCTACTAATGTTGATCTACATTAGCATGAGTAGATAAATGAGTAATCTTTTACACGAATAAATTGTTTGCAGAACAGGTAGAGAAAGTCATGTAAATGGAACAGATATTCTCTCATTCATTTTTTTTTTAAATGATTTATTGATCGATCAGCGCATGTGCGCTCGACAGATCATTGATTTTAGACATTATTTACATGCATGGTACTGAATAACATTGAAATGAGGTAAGCCCCATCGGGCCCCTCATAAGTAGGTACATTTTTTTGTTTTTATTTTACAGAAAGTCCTGCTGTAAGAGCTGGTCCAGTGGTAGGCGACTCTTGATGCGAGTTGGATAGCTAGATTTTCTGCCAAGAGAATAGTGAATGGCTCCTGAGACGTCTTTTAGCTTGCTGTAAAACTGTTCGGCTTGTGAAGAAATTGACTGTTGAATGATGCTGATTCCAGTTTCTCTGTGTAGTTGACTATTTCTGACAAACCAACGTGCATTCGTTGAGATTCGCAATATTTTGTTTTGAAATATCTGGATACGTTTGATTTCAGAAGGACTAGTTCCTCCCCAAACTGGGCAAGCGTATAGTAGCAGTGGTCTTAATAGAGTCGTGTAAAGTAGTGTGCAGTTTTTTAGTTTGAGTGAAGATCTTTTGTTGAGGAGGGGGTAGAGTTTTGTCAGTCTTGCTCGGGCTAGTTTAAGTTTGTTGCTTATATGTGGTTTCCATGTGAGTCGTCGATCCAGGAGTACACCGAGATAGTTCATTGTTTCTGTTTTAGTTTTCCAGGGTATCCGTTTCGCTGGGAGCGTTACTGGTGGTGGATAGTTCTGTCTGCATAGTGTAAAGATCATTGCTTCACATTTTTGCTGGTTGAGCGAAATACGCCAGTTGTCTAGTCAGGGTATAATCAAGTTTAAGGCCTCTTGAAGGTGATTTCTGGCGGTGTGGATATTGCGATGTGTTGAGAAGATTGCAGTATCATCCGCATACATACCGATTTGAGCTGTAGGTGTTGCAGGCATATCAGAGGTGTACAGGTTGAACAGAACTGGTCCTAGGATAGATCCTTGAGGAACTCCGGCTGTTATAGGTTTTGTAGAAGAGTGACAACTACCTATGCGGACTGAGAATGTTCGTTGTGACAGAAAGGAGGAAATTATTTTATAGAGGTAGTCTGGAATGCCGTTGATGAACAGTTTGTATAGAAGACCCTGATGCCAAACCCTATCGAATGCCTGAGTGAAGTCAAGGAAAGCTGCAGTTGTGTGTTCTTTCTTCTCGAAGCCTTGTGCCACTTGCTCTGTAATCCGGAGAATTTGATGGGTGGTTGAATGTTTGCGACGAAAACCGAGTTGAAAGGGAGGTAATACTGATGCTTCGCTGAGAAATTTTGTTAAACGCTTCAGTATAATCTTTACATACACTTTGGACAGAGTTGGTAGCAGACTTATAGGACGATAATTGTTTGGGTCTGAGGAGCTTTTCCCAGGTTTATGAATAACAATAATTATAGCGTGTTTCCAGATTCTGGGGAAGTAGCCCATACGTATCAAACTATTGAAGAGTGAGGCTAGAATAGCAAGTGCAAAGCAAGTGCTTTGCGAGTCAGATGTTTTAATACAAAATTTGGAATTAGGTGTTGACCAGGCGATTTGCTTGCTGGTAGTTGCTGGATTATGAACAAAATTTCTTTTGGCGAGGTGAAGTCAATGGGGAGTGGAACAGTGGTATAAGAACCAGGAAAACGTTCAATTTCGTGGTTGAATTCTTCGTTAATCACTGGGTTTGGGCTGAAGATACATTGTAGAGTATTTGCGAATAGTTCCGACTTCTCAAAGTCGGTTATGTAGTGTTTTCCATCTTGTATTAAGGGTGGAATAAGCGTCGGTTCTTTTAATATTCTTTTGGTTTCTTTCCACAAGGATGAATCTTCTGGTGAAATGCTGGAGAGGTGCCATTGGTAAGTCGAGTACCGGTACTCATCCATTTGTTTGTTTTTTTTTTACCTTTCTTGTGAGTTGGTTCAAGCGATGAAGTTGCCAGGTTTCTCTGTACTTCTGCCCAAGCCGGCGCATTTTGTGTTTTTTTTTTCAAGAGAGATCTGATGTTAGAGGGCAAAGTTTCGTGATAGGGTTTTCTTTGTTGCTGAGGTCTAGCTGAAGCTGTGGATTTGTCTATGGCTGAAGTTATGACTTTAGTGAACTCAAGAATTGCTGCTTCTGCATCACTGGGACTTTTCAGATTGCACGCAGGTTTTAGCTCGTTATCAATTACATGTTGGAAGGTTTCCCAGTGTATGAAACCTCTGCTGAGTCTCCTAGTGGACTGTGGATGTAAAATCAGATTGTCGTCAAATGATATCATGACTGGGGAGTGGTCGGAGTCCATTTCAGGTAGAACAGCCATGGTGGGAAAGTCTGATACATTTTTGTAAAGTACTATGTCTAGTATGTCAGATGCTACATTTTGCCTAAAGAAAGTACGACCAGGTGCTAAAATGTTGACTGCATTGCGCTCAGCTGCTGTTAATAGTCGCCTTCCGTTTGGAGTTGTCACACGGCATCCCCATGTTTCATGCTTACTATTTAGATCTTCCACGAGAAGGGTTGGCACTGTGTCAGAGAATATAGTAGTAATATCCTGGTCATTGAGGCAGAGTCCTGGTGGCTTGTATGCTGAGATTATTGTCGTTTTAGTGGAGTTTTGCATGGATATTTGAACTGCGCAAGCTTCGAGGCTAGTTAGTTGGGGTAGTAGGACCGAGTAGTGGTGTATTTCCTTTCGAATGAAGATGGCCACTCCACCCGAGGCGACGAGAGCTTTGCGATCGGACCTATACGCTGCATAACCAGGTACTGAAAACTTTTCCTGTGGTGCTAGGTGAGTCTCAGTGACGCAAGCTACTGCGACGTTGTCTCTTGAGATGAATTCCAGAAAGACTTCCCGCTTGGCTTTGATTCCGTTAGCGTTCCAGTTTAATATAGTTGAGAGAATGTATATACTTGATTTTTAGTGGCCATTAGCAAACAAACTTGCAAACAGCTGTTATAAAAAGGATTTGATTTTTGGTAGATATGGTGCTAGAAAATTAATAGCTAGCTGAATAAGGTTTCCAGTGTCATCGGAGGAAGAAGCAGAAGAATTATTTTGTGTAAATGCTTGCTGAGTGGAATGTCGGTAACTTTTATCTTCTGCAGGAACTGAGCGTGGCCACTGAGGAGTTTCAGGAGCAGAAGAGGAAGAAGTTGGTGTCAGCTTTAGAAAATTCTCCAGGTTTAGCTTTGGTGGTGTAGGTGTTTTTACGGGTTCGGTTACAGTTGCATTGGATTTATTTTTTAATTCCAAGTAAATACGACAACCTCTAAAATTTCTCGTTCATTCATATAGCCACCTTAAACTATTATGAATATATCGGCGACGTTAACTATAGAAACAAATTCGACATTCCTAATTTCAATACATTATTCTGAGAATTTAAACCTGCAGTCACTCTATCATTTATAATTCCGGATAGGAAATAATGATATATAAAAGAGAAATCCGATTAACAGACCAGTAGCAGTGCGACCAGGTGGGGGGGGGGATAAAGCGGGAAGCTTCAAAAATTAGTTAACAGCCCTTATAATTATGCTGTTAAAATAAATTAGCTGGGAGCACACTTATAGAAAAGGCAAAAATGCTGAATTTGTCCACACAATAAAATTTTAACGAGAAGCCCAAAATCTCCACAAAAGCCAATGAGTAAAACAAACAGGTTTTAAAATATCGACACTTTTACGCATAACACTCGTGGGAATCAATAATTTTTCAAAAGAAATCTTCTTCCTTTACAAGGATTGCTTGTTCATTTGTGTTCATCTGCATGTGGAAACAAATCCCCCATACAAAAGGTCCACGCAAAGAAGGGTAGTTAATCAGCTTGAGTTTAAATATGGAAAGCTGAATAACCACAGAATCACGAATAGTGTCGTGGGAATACAAGCTTTCATCTTATGGTTTCGATTTTATGGATATTCTGTGATATACCAAAACGAAACGTGGTTTGATGCGCGCAATGTTGTGAAGATGGTTAGGAATGCCTGTGGATGCGCTTTCACCTATTTAGAGACAATAAGTTTGCGATTGACGAAAATATAAATGTCTCAAGGACACAGTTCTACGTCTTCCATGTTGCCATTGCATTTTTAGTGCCACTGAACTGATTTGAGCATGCATAAAAGTCTATCTATTCAAGCAGACACAATGTGGCACCATCTTTGGATGGAGGCGGATGCCTAACTCTTGAGGAGGTGCAAAAAAAAAAAAAAGAATTCACAAGGTGAGCTGCGATAAGTGCGTAAAGAAGGCGAAGAAAAGAGAACTGGAACATTTTAACGTGGAAATGGATTTTTGATCTAGATACTCCAATGTTGCATAAAATACTCGGCATGAAATAGATATGGCAATGTTGTGGTGGCGGCAGCAGGGTGTTTGTTTCTACCTGCTACTTCCGTACACGCCATCAGCCATCAAACGAAACGGCGCGATAATGCAGCATATAATGTAGTAACTATGCATACATACACCGAGTCTTTTCCTATTTACCTGTGTTTCGTTCTCCCCTAAAAAAGCGTCCACAGAATGCGCCTTGTATGTCGAGATGACAGATGACATACCTAACGTAAAGATGCAGAAAATAGATCGATACGTGTGCAAATGGTGTATTTAAGAAATTTAAGGATAAAATACCAGCACAGAGCGTCTAACTAGGTATTTACAACGAATTTGTTAAGCATTTTTTCTTGTGATGTTTCACAATCAATTATTTTTGCAGACTATGTTGCCGTTAAACACAGCATGTTTTCATACAGGTACACTTAAACCTGCCTAAAAAGGCCAAGGGAGAAGCAAACTCAAGATATTTTCGCCGTGACGCCTGTGGATAAAATCTAGTTCATATTAACTAGTTTCTTGATCCACAGATTACTTAAGAGGATCTACCCACAAACACACACTGTATGCTTGGGAAACAATTTCTGTCACGCTCTTTTGTGCCCGGCAAGCAATAAAGAGTGCAAGGTAACATTGACATGGTGTATAACTTAAGGGATAACTATGACATTTTTATTCTGCTCATAAATGCAATAAAAAAGAATCCTAGTTAAAGCAATATTTAACTCATGACCTTAATTTTGATAGCCGGGAGGCGGTGCACTGGAGGAGCACCGGCGCATGCGTAACTACCTGCGCCGCATGGAGCGTGAGGGTGTACAGCGCGTCAAGATGTTCCTCGTCATCACAGCAGCCTATGTACTCTTCTGGGGACCACTTTTCTTCGTCACTTTGGTGCACCATCCTGCATTAGGCAACCAGCTGGGTTACGAGGTAACTACAAAACCCTCATTTCCCTTTTCCATCTCCCTTCATAGCAGCACCAAGATTTGAACCACATGTGAAAATGTAGCTGGGTTCTCACTATTATAATAAGCAAGCTTTATGCGCGAGTACCAAAAGAACACATGTACGGATTGTGACGCGTTCATTTCCAATTTTGGGAATAGCAGATAATAATTTAGTAATTACTGTAACCCCTCAAAAGGATATTTGTCCATAACCCATTACGGCTGTTGTTTTGTTATTCCCGCTAGAACTAATGAACATGAAATTTAACACAATTCATAATCATTTAGTATACAATCTAAATAAAAAAGAATTTCACCTTTCAAAATGACATGATCTTTTACGCAAACGGAAGGAATGTCTTCATTCGTTTAACAAATATGTTACAGCGCACGTGGCTTTTGGCATAAAGCCAAATACCACATAACGCATAAAGAATGCGGTTGTTAAAGGAATCTAACCATTTAAATCAGAATCAAAGGCTAGAAGTGTTCACTTCTAATTTAACGCAAACTTGAAGTATAAATTGGACTTGAGGGACAATTTCCAGCCGCCTTTTACCTTTTTGTATCTCGAAATACAACCAGCAACCCGTAGACTGGCGAAAATGATCAATGTGACTTAAGGGCGCTCAACTGCATGTTTATTAGCGCCCTTAAAATCCAAATGATGACATAGCTCAAACATATAAAAGCAATACAAAAATAAATCATGAATATGGCCAATGTCAGATGTAAAACCCCAATAAAACAATTTATAGCAAAGGACAAAGAAGGGTAAAAAAAAAAAAAAAAACTGGGTCGAATAATGAAACGTAAAAATAATAAAGTTCTAAAAGTAAACCAGCTTCGTTAAAGTAACCAAATGATAAAAGCATAACGATGTGCAATACCATCCATTAGGATAAAACTAGCTAAAACCTACTGGGATAAAACTTTGGATAATACGTTGAAAGCCCTACCTATCGCACCCTTGTGGAAATGGCATTTCAGGCAATACTACTAGTACTACTACTACTACTACTACTACTACTAATAATGATAATTATTAGTATTATTATTATCATTATTATTATATAACATTCTGCGCTTTTAGATATACTAACGCAAAACAATGCATTTCTTTTGACAACTTCCTTCTCGATTTCCAGTGGGCGTATTCAATTCCAATGAGTAATATGACCCCAAAGAGGAATACTCCAAGTGCATGTGACCCGGCAATCCGTTGGCCACAAAATGGAACATCCCATACCAGGGTCACCCGAACATTTTTGAGAATCAGCATTAAGGACTTGTGGTAAACCAACGCAGCTCCTTCTAGCTTTAGATTGAAGATAAGTTATTAACATGTGCAAGCCTGGGCACGCTCCAACATGTACAGCATCAGCATTGTTGTATATGTGCGTGACAATGTCAGATGCTAGGAGGAATCTCAAGCGAGAGCTTTTCTGCGCTACGATTTACTACGACTTTTAAAAGTCGGTTTACGAAGAGGGAGAGGGACGGCGGGAGAGAGAGGGAGGGAGAGAATGCCTTGAAAGACTGTATTATGCATTTAGGGATCTTCTTCTAAATCCACCATTTATCAAAGAGAAAGGGACTCTCTTGAAAAAGAAGAAGACTGCGCGGGACGACCAGCGTCAACAAAAACAGATGAAAATGTGATGAAAGTAGAGCGCATGCTGTGGCAAGACGATGGCTGAAGATATCAGATTCAAGAAGCCCTAAATATGGATCGGCAACAGTGAGGGCAATCTTCAAGTCAAGAAGCCCTGAAGTCGTTGTGTCCCTCACCACCTCAGAAATGAGCAGAAACAGGCATGTCTTCAATAGTGCCAAAAAATTATACAAAAAGTTTATGGGAGAAGATCCAATAACATTTAACATCGTAACAGGTGAATATACCAATATGATCCGGAACCAAGCGACAATCATCAGTCTGGGTCTTCCTAGGAAATGATCCCTCACAAAAATGAGGTGAACAGGAAGTATTTGCTAGTAAATGGTCTCTTCTTTCTTCTCGGCTAATGGCAATGCCCCTAGAGGGACAAAAGACTGCCAGATGGTACAGCACAAAATGTCTGATGAACTGAGAACAGCGATAAGACTGGTCTGCGTGGAAATTTTAACACAATCTTTGCGCATATTGCACGAAAAACTAGATGTTTGCAGAGGTTATAAACTGTCCCATTCTTCTTACAGTCTAAATCTGGCCCCATATTACCTTTTTATAATACCTAAATAAAATAAAATATTCGAACTCAACGATGGAAGTAGTTGCTTACGAAAAATATATTTGCACTCTCTACAAAAAAGGAGGCATTTAAAAATAGTTTGAACGGATGAAACACTGTATTGAACGCAACATAGAATACTTGTATTCTCAAATCTTTCAGAGGGACCCTCATAAAGGTGGGTAGAAACAAAATTCTAACTGGGCTGGCGAATCGTCGTATTGCGAGGAAAAGAAAAAGAAGGCGTAACTATTCTGTCAGTGCAAGGCTATCCAGAATGGAGTGCAGGTACATACAAATGTCGTGAAAGACAGTAAATTTTCGTTCTAAAAGTGATGCGATATATTAATGATTCAGTATCTCTTGCAGTTATAAATTAGTAGAAATTCTCCGGGTTTTATCTTGCATTAATCATACCGAATAGGGTTTACTTCCTGGAGCTGAGGTATGTCGTACAGAGAGAGAGAGAGAGAGAGAGAGAGAGAGAGAGAGAGAGAGTCCACCTCGCGATAGTAAACGAGCTATGTCATTAATGGACGACAGTAAAATGATATTGATATTGGATTGCTTTTCGGGCGGAAAGAAAAGAAAATATCCCTTAATGTACGATTCCGCTATTGAAATCAACAGTAGGAAGCAAGTAGTGATATTACAAGCGTCAAGCCAGAAACCCCGATTCGATTTCTGATGGTGAGCTGTATCTTTCTCTTAATTACCATAAAATTTCCATTTTCCCTTGGCATTTCCGCAGTTATAGCTTACCTGCAAACATTCAGTGAATCCGTGTTACACGTTCTGAGATTACGCATACAGATGTTTCACACACAATGCAAAGTAATGTTTAATATGGTTTTGTTTCATTATCTCCTGAAGATAATACATGTGTGAAATTTAGTAAAAAATAATATTGAAAATTAGTTCGCTTTGCTGTTTAACAACACACCAGACTTTATAGTAATAAAGTAGTATTCCGTACAGCAGTCGTGAAACAGAGGGCATGAAAGGTTTACTTTTTCTCTTCTTGATCTGCTATTTGAGCTTTGCTTGCTCAAGGTATGCCGTAGAGAAGGTGTACGGTTATTACAACGAAAACGTAACATTCCCGTTTTATGTTTATGTTGCATTTTTCAAATTACCTGGAAACGTCACCTTTTATCTTTACATATGATTAACTTAATTCCAACTGGGAAAAAAAAACACCTTTTCCTAATTTTTTTTTTTTTTTTCAAATTCATTCATTAGCTTGCAATGAAGTATGCTGAACTTGATATGTGACAATTCCAATTAAAGTTTTTAATTGTGTGTGTGTTCTCGCAACAGATACATATGTATGGGCAATTTGAAAAGAACCGAAGTAGTTTTTATCCGACTCAATTATAAAATGACACATTTTATGTTACGCATTTTGATGCGATTCCCAATGTTTCACTCTGTGACCATGTTTCAGATCACGTTACACGTTGCGTATGTACATGCCTTCGTGAATCCGACATTGTTCCTGGTGTTACATCGTGGACTTCGTCAGGCGGCTCTGGATCTATGCTGTGGTTGCTGTGCATGGCTACTTCACCACCATCACCACCAGCAACAACCACCCCCACCTCCAGCTCCAACGTTGCTGCCGCCGCCACCGCCTCAGCTTCTCAAGGCTCCTCCGGGTCCTCCGATACCTCCTGGACCACCGCCCGCGGTTAATACCAAACATCAACAGCTGCTGGTAAATCGAGCCTATATGTGAGTAGTGTGATCGTTGTAAACCGCATGCTCTACATGCGCAGGGAAAGGAGCTCGAGTACGAATAAAGTAAACATTAAATTATCTGATATTTAACTGCGCTTCTAGCTGAACAGCCTGAATCTAATGTAATGATCGCAGTTTCCAATCATCAGGTATCTTCTGACAATACACAAATAATAGTATTTCCTGTCCTCACTGAACGGAGTGGATTCAACGAGCGCTTTTAATTTCTCGTTTTGCATTAAGACAGTATTTTTTTTTTAATTAAACTAGTCATCTGCCTAATACAATACTGTTACCCAAATACCACAAAAGCAATGGTCCCTGCTGTACTTCTGTTTCTTGTTCATCCGTAGCTTCTTTGATAAAGAGATTTGCAACATGAGTCCATAAGCCGTCTTTTTAGTTGGAAAAGTTACATGAATACCGAGAAAGGCACATCCCTATCGATATTACTATAAAATCCATGGTAAAAAAAGTATTACAAACTGTAATATTCCTAGATGTAATGTGTAGGCGATGAACTGGTTTGTAATCAAGCCCTTTTCGTGCGTACAACGTTCCTCAAGGCATTAAATTTTTCTTTTCTGATTGGAGGGCATTCCAGTTTCACGCTCCCTTTCCAACTAGATACATGCATTGTATTGTAAGCTTCAGTGAAAATCAATAACGTAGTGTAGATTGATTCAATAACTCTGAAATACTTATTCCATTTTGGCCATCCTTACACCTCATTTCAGCTCGCAGGAAAGAGTCTTACTATCTGGGACGGAAAGAGATGCATATATCGCTGATACCGGGTAAAATGTTTTTTAATGCAAGATAAATAGCCTTCCATTTGGCACACCGGGCCATATGACGGCAGGGTAAAGTTCCAAATGCATTCGTCATTCCTGCCTTTGACAGACACGCTGATGATGCAGGAATACAGTTTGACTAATGAGTCCCTGTTAAACAAACCTCAAAACCCAAAATAGTGTTCCTTTCTCATGCCAGTAAAAGAACTGTCCTCAGATATGCCACAGATTAATGCACATGCAAGTTTATAGGAATCTTGGTAATCTTATATTGAAATGCAGCATCCTAGATAAGGTATTCATTGCAATTAAAATGGAATGCCTTGTTACTTTTTGTGGTCATTAAGAAGCCCTGTATATTCACCAATGTAGTTCTGACACAATTTTAGTTTAATGTTGTGTGATCAATAGCTCTAAGAATGATGCACGAATTAAAATATTCTAATGCTTATGTAGGCCCAGAAAAAACAACAAAAATACATCTTTCTTGTATTTTTCACCTAAGATTTTATTTTTTTCCAAATTTGTTCTATTACATGATTTTGCTCCTGGCACGCCAAGTAAAACATCATCCGTTGTTCTCAGCTTGTTACATTCCCACGGTGCTGCACTTACCTTCCGCAACTCTGAGATTTGTGTTAAATATTTACGTTTCCCTGCTTTCCCTCGCATCAATGTTTCAACTGCATAATAAACCTGGTTTCTAAGAGGCGTCTTCAGTCTGTTCTTATCTTAGAGTTCGAAATGTCTTAAACAAGCCACTATTGTCAAATATATATATATATATATATATATATATATATATATATATATATATATATATTTGCGCTCATAAAAAGACTTTTACTTTCGTGACAATTATTCACAACCATGTCAGCAACTGTGAAGTAGCATTATTTGAAAAATAATACAGGAACATTCAAGCACAAAATTAATAGTAGTCGATCACCTAGAAAATGATAATACTCTTATATCTCTAAATCAGTGTCTTATAAAAAGGAGAACATTTAAAGTTATACCATCAAGTAGAATAAATCCGCTGATTGGACCAATATTTACTTCGTAACCGTGAATTAAGACGGATTTTAATACAAATGTGTATTTCTTCTCTGCTGTCAGAAAATATGCTCACTTGGAATGCAATTTACTTAATTACTAAAACTTCAAATATACCTTATATATAGTATGATATACATTTTATGTCATATGACATAAATGTGCCTTTTTATTAATTGGGACATTTCAACGTTTTGCAAATTATGCTGCAAATTACTTGTTTTACATATCTTTTTATAAATACATTTTTATTTATTTGTTTTGTTTTGATATTTGATTCACCGAAAGGTTTGTGCCACCAAATCAACTTTGAAACTCGGGAACACTGATAGTATTAACACGTAATACGTCAATAGGTCACCTAACATGGATGAATACCCGTCTATCTGGCCGTAGCCGTTTCATCGCAGTGTGAAAGTGGCTACTAAAGGAATCGCAAGTGTGGTTGCTATGAGTAATATTGCGTTTAGTTTAATGTGTTTACTGCCTCCTAAGATCTATAAACTACTAATTTACCCAAAGGAAAATATTTGAAAATACTCAACCTTCAATACTTTTAAAAGGTTAATTCCAAAAAATGCTCTGCAGGACTGCAGTCTTACCTATATATGGGCATATTTATCAGCCCAATATGGAAGTTTTCAACATATAAAAGCATACATATTAAAGGAATTATTGGAGCATAAAATTCCTACCTCCACTAGGAATGGTTCTACATGCGTTTGTTAGCTGTAACATTCTAGCATTACGGAACCAATATGCATATGTTGAATCACAAAAAACTAAATTTTGTCAATCCGCAGCATTCACAATGTTCACGGTAAGTTAGTGCAACCCAGGCGCAAGGGAAACACGGAGGCTCAATTCCGGCTTGCGATGCTGTTTCTAGAAGTGCTAATAAAAATAGATAATTTCCCATGACGGCGTCCGTAAAAACTAAAACCCAGTGAAACGATTAAGAATTACAGCTAGACTAAACAAACGCATACATAACGCACCTACCTGGATGACTCGTTACTGGAGATAGATAAAATATGAAATTTCATGTTACAAACCATGCTTGCTATCATTTTTCTTAAAACGAAAATTTTGAAAAGTCTTCACATTATGAATTATTATGCCCCCATACATGAATAACAATGCTTGAAACATGTGATAACAAATGAAAAAGCTAAATCAGTAAATCCTATTGATAAAATTTTTATTGTCGATGTCAATTCATTATGAGAACAAGTGCGGAGTGACCGAGTACTTGATCTAGAAGGCAGGCGCGAGAAAATCGGTAGAGAGCGAGGTAAATAGCAGTGCTGCGCGTCCCTGTGTTTCCAGTGAATGCTCAATACAAGAAAAAGTATTAGCAAAAAAACGCGTGTTAAGGAGGGCTATATTTTACTGGTCGTTGATTTGTACAGCCAGAACTGTTGGAAAACGTGCTTTCTTATGCACTACTTTCAAATTACTTTTAAACCGGGCGTGCCGCGATTGCAATAAGTTAAATTTGGATAACTGAAATGCCTGCTGAAAAAAAAATTACTCTTCAATAACAAATATGTATAGCCAGATTCCCTGACAGGAGGCTGAGGGCACACTTTGAGAATACTGTACCGCAATGGAAATAAAAGGCGGCGTCGTAGTCGAGTGGTTAGACCGCTCGCTTCCCATCTAGGCGGCTTGGGCTCGATCTCGAGCGCTCGCAAGTGGGATTTATGGCGGGTTTTCTCCGGGTCCTCCGGTTTCCCCCGCCATTCATTCCACAATCGCTGCATTATCGCCTTTCCTTTCATCAATTTTGCTTACATTTCACATCCATTTCCTCATGTTCATGCCTGGCTATGGGCCGACCCCACGTAACAAGTTCTCCATTCTGTGGTTTCGTGCCGTTGGCTGCCCGACAGGCTTCTCACCCCTAGGCATTGGCTTATAAGCCCTAGGGGGGTGTCAGTCCTACAAATGCGGGGAGGGTAAGCCCATTACGAAACGATTAATGAAATAAAACGATCATTGTGTGCTCGCCATAGGCTAATGAAAGTTAATGAGTAGAATACTCGGAAAAATTACGCCACTGCTTGCCTCGCATCCTGTCGGTCTGGGATAAAGCGTGAAGTATAGGCTGTGTTTACGTTTTGTACGGTGTAGAATTCAATACGTAACAGAAATGTTATTTTGGTACAAAAAAACTGCTACTTTAAGTTTCTTTATATTCTGTAAGATTTAGTACAATCTTTTACTTTTAAAATAATTCCCGCTGGAAATGAAAAGAATTTTCCAGATATTCAATGGCGGCAGTTTTCTGTGAAACACAGTTATAAAACCCAAACCACTCTTTCAGGAAACGCATCTCGAAAAACCTGCATCACCTTTTTCAACTAGTCACTTTTAGCTGAAATTGTAGCTTTACTTCTATGCGATGCCACATGCGAAATTAAACGTCCTCTTGAGGAATGTTTGTTTTCGAAAACGGATCCTTTTAGTGGCGCATTACAATTACTATTAACCATAAAGTAACCATTAACACTTCCCCCCCCCCTATGTTTGAGTTCACAATCACTAATTAAAGATGATGGCATAAACCGGATTTTTCTGATTTTTAATAGCATTAATTAGCTACCAGCACATTAATTCCTTAGCGATTCACATTTTTCCCGGTAAACCACAAGGAGATCTCAAATTAATTTTGATGGCATACCTCAAATGACAATTTACAATATTCTAAGTAGGTGGTTTAACCAATTATATGACCGAATTTGTCTAATTGTACGTTTCCATGCTAAATTATTGCTTTATTGAGAATAGAAAAGGAATGAAATCATTCAGAAGAATTTTTACATTCTCTCCTGCTTTGTGTTTAAATTATATCCCAACGCTACAGTAAAATGTGTCAAAGCATTCCACTTTTCCTTTTCTGCAACTGGCGCTTTGGAATCCAACGAAGTCTGGATTCCAAAGTCCCCAGCCTCAAAGGGATTCTATCTAGACCACCAACCGTAAACATTAGTGTAACGGTTCCATAACTACAAAGCAAGATATGATACAAGCCTCTGACGCGGCGCTTTTAATGAGACAGGTTCGTCTCCTTAGTTCTGGAAATCACATTACTATTCTGGCTATTGAATATGCTCAATAGAATCAGTAACGCATGAATGCACACTGTCCACACGTAAATATGACTGTAATTACACTGAATTGACTTACAGGCGAAGACTTAACTGCAATAAACAGCAACTCGTATGTGAATATTAGTAGAGCTTATACATAAGATATAAGGGACCAAGGTTTCTTGAGACTCATTATTCCAAAAATCGAAGCAACATACAAACTATCGTAACTCAATTATAGATCATTGATTAATGCTTTATAGATTAACACAAACATGTACATTATATCAAAATTAGAAGGCATTTGGGTGTCAAGCGAGTAGTTGTATCTAAGTCAAATACTTGCATGAACAATTATTATCGCCCATTGATTCATTTGATGTATACATGCATCACTTCATAATAGTTAACTATGTCACGTACTCGCTTTTACCATTGGACATCGCTGCCAATAACTTTGCATACCATGTTCTCTCAGAGCAAGTTGGTGGTTAATGCACAAGCAGGGCGAAAGCTTCTTGTTCTGCGCACATCATTCCTGGTTAGGCGTATGTGGAAAAACCAAAAGAATACGTCTACATTTTGTGCATAAGTTTGCTAATGAAGATGTATTTAGAAGTTATTTAACTCCTGAAGTGCGTGGTCTAGAGCAGGCAAGGTTCAATTAGTACGTCTGTAAATTTGAAAACTCGAACCAAAGACCTGTACGTCGTTTATACCTCTTGCGATGAGAATGCTATTAGTATAATTGTTGTAAAAATCAAGTGTGCTGAAGCTTTCTTGCTTGCTTGCTTCCTCTCGGTGGCATTGGTCCCAATGGCAATTGCAAACGTAGAAAATAAGGAGTACCTCATAGAACTTGTAAAAACCATAGAAAACGAATTTCAAACATCTAAAATTAAATCTACCGCGATTATAAGACCAATGCAACAAATAATAATGTTAGTCACTTCTTTATTATGTGCATGATTATACCCAGCCAATAGTTCGATATGTACAGTCGACTGTTGTTGTCGCAGGGAAACGAGAATATGATGTTCGGAGAGGAGCCCTGGGTGTTGGCACCACCTCAGCCACTTTTGCTGGAAGAGGAGGAAGAGGAGATGGCAGCTGCGGCGGGAGCGACCAACATCGTGCTGCCACTCAATGGGGGCAACAACCTTATGCGATATTCGCCTCCAGGAGGGACTCCTCCAGAATCCCCGCCCAGTGACTGACATTAGGCGAAACTCAGCAGGAGCGAGGTTGGCATCAAAATCTCACGAAGACCCTTCATCCATCCATTATTTGGCACCGGAGAATGACTACTATGGTGCAATGGGACTTCGGTGAAGATTCGGCGGAAAGTTTTTGAAATGGTACTTTAGTAATTTCAATCTAATGCAACAGGATGACAGTAATATGGTACTTATTCCCCAATGAAAACAAAGCTGTGGTTCTAAACCTTTAAACACTGCGGCACAGAAACATTACACTACCACATTGCCCACGTTAAACAAGTGCATTTTTTGTGGTTCTGTTACACGAACGAAGTGGCATTTTGGGGGAGGCATCATTTCGGTCTCGGATTGAGGGGCACCTAACTTCTCATTTCTATTTCATAAACAATGTCACCCAAAATCACAATTCAGCACTTATTATTATTATAATCATGTACTTATCCATTTGAACAAGATTATCTCCTCATCGACTTCTTAATACAAACCATCACCGTAATAAACATTTGCATTACTTATGTACAGAGCAATCCTGGTGATAATGCTTTATAAACAAAAAATATAGCTTTAGCATAATACAGTAGCAGTATTATCAGGAACTTTGAAGATTTGCGCTCGTTTTCAGTCGGATTAGGCAATCGCCAAATGGGTTCCTTTCTTTCTCCTTCTCAAAATTTTAAAGCTGTGCAATCTAATTTCGGAGCGTAGAATATCAGAGATTATTTTATCATCCCATCTCTCAGCTATACTGTAATATTGGGTGTAATAAAATTCAAGCATACCCGGGAAATCGTTTAGCCAACACGTTACTAAGGGAAAAATTAATAAAAAGGGAACGTTTACTTTTATTTGCTTCATACGATATCAAGCAAACCCACCTGCACTTTTAAAGAAAGTTATCATTTGATTTTGCAAAAATCTAACTACAACATTTTGACGTATATCTGTTTATCTGACATTCAAACCAAATCCTATGGTTTATAAACTACGTTTAAAATGTACACGAAACGCAAAGTTAAAACACGAGCATGAAAAGAAGTACAATACAAAGCTATTTACGATATGCGATGACTGGTAGTCTTCCACACAACAGCATTGGCAACTTTAATGGAGTTTTATTTCCATTAGTTACACCATCAGTATGTGATGCAGGCACTCTTTTAACAATATTTAATTCAGAACTCAGACGAGAGGTTTGCATACCTACAAAGAGCTGCTCTTAAATGGGAAAACACAGTATCTCTTAGATCATCAGCTTATCATTGTTTTCAAATCTAATCGCGGAGGCTGCCACATCCCCAAAAGTATTTTGTGGACGTTCATTACCTAATCCAATACAGTCTGCTATACAATCTATCCAGAATATCTTTATACTTTTTATAACCCATAGATATTTATATTTGTTGTTTCTCTTCTATGGACGTTATGGTGTAACGTAAGCACGCTGCAACTAGCAACGCCTATTCGATAGTTATAACTTATAACTAAACATACATTAAAGAAGTCAATTATGTCCTCAATATACTAGTCACATTCTGCATTATTGTCCAAAAGGTTGGATTATAAGCGAGCGCTGGACTTGCATACATCTGAACTATTAGAAGGTCTGCAGATTAATGTAGTCATAAAATATCCGCTTTCTACCGCACTTATATCTCAATGTTAATCTACAATCTTTACTTGTAATGTAAACATTGATTTTAAGCTTTACATAAAGATATCACCCCTAATAAGGGAATAAGCAGCGATGACCTATTGTTACGCTTTCCCGTATTTAGAAACATTCTAATTAGCATTGCTTCTAGATTACGAATAGTTTCTTCAAAGAAAATTACATGCCAGAGGTTGCCACCGGGCAGGATTGACCCTTGGAAGATCAAAAGCATCTCTATTTTGCTTCGGAAAAGTTTATTTTTAGAAATTTTAAACACAATAAAACTTCAGATCGATGTCTTCCATTTTCTTAGAAATGGTGCACAGAAGTAATGAGTCCATCGCAGTGTCATGTCAACTCATTTGATATCTGGATCACAGATTTGTAGCCCTTTGGTCCACAATAATTTAACTTGCCTTATGCCAATGCTGATGTGGGCTCAGAGGAAGCATATCCGCATGATGCTCAAATCCCTTATGCTAGAAATATATCCCTACGCATATTATTTTTCTTTGTTCCCAAGAACATTCATTATCTTGGAAAGGTGGTTTTAAAGACCAAAGCCTGTTTATTTTCATTAATTTAGGTTGTCCTAGATTTCAATCTTAAGAGAATTACCATCTAGCGTCTCCAATAAAGAAATGTCAAAAACCACAACATGCACCAAATACCCCTTAATGCTTGATTCAACTCAACAGTAGCAAATAGGAATGACAAATTTATTCATTGTTTTCTTATTGTGTTCAATGTACACCTAGTGGATAGTTTCTCAAGGCCTACTTACACAAG
Source organism: Hymenopus coronatus (assembly GCA_030762935.1). Classification (NCBI taxonomy): domain Eukaryota; kingdom Metazoa; phylum Arthropoda; class Insecta; order Mantodea; family Hymenopodidae; genus Hymenopus; species Hymenopus coronatus. The sequence continues at coordinate 149,285,986 of CM060882.1, read as the reverse complement.
TAAATGTTGTCTAGTTTTCCAAATGTTGAAAATCTCTGACGGTAGTAATCACAGCCTATAAAAACCCACACTTCCAAAACCTTACACGCACCGTAATAAAATGTGCCACATTATATATCAACATCTCCTAAGAAATGAAGACGTTAAGATATATTCAGCTACTCGGACTAAAGGGCTTAAGCTGTTGATGTCAAAAAAACGTTCTTAAATTCAATTCTGCCACGTGGCTTCTGCGATGACGAACACCCTTCATTATAACACGCAAACATTGTTGGGATAGGTTTTTTTCAAATGAAGTAATTGGCGGTCTCACTTTACGTTATTTTACTGTCGGTGACGCAGAAAAGGAATAAATATGTATCTTACGTGGAAGTACGGGAGACAGGCGACTTACTGTAGAATAGCTATGGGAGCGCTGTCAATCGCGAAGGGGAAAATGATTGGTTATGCTGAAATAATACCGCAGACCACAGAATGTCGCAGGATGTAAGCTATTCAACATGAGTCATTATTCCGTAAGACTAAATGCTCGAACATGGGTCATCTCAGAACTCCTTGTATTCGTTTTCCACTACTTGTCAGTAATAGTTCAGTAGGAAGGGGGTGGAAACTGGTCTCAAGTGTGGTAATGCGAGGGGTTGAAAAACCTCCATAGCTACTCAAGCAGACCTTTTTATCCTAGTAAGAACTAAATCACTGACTACCCACTCATTACGCCAGTACATCCAATTTGGGACGAAAATGGAGAGACATGACCAATGCCTATTGTTAACTGTCTCCCTACAATCCACTCACTGTTAATGCCGAGAATAAACAAATATTGCAGGAGGTTCAAATTGCTGCTACTACAACATTTGAATAGCCTTCTGTCAAAGCAGATAGTAGCTTATTAGGATTTTATTGTCGGCGCGGTTATAAATGCACTAACTTTGGGTCAATGGAATCATAACAAACAGCTGCACATCAAAGGCAGAAATAGAAATATTATAATGTTATGAAACACCACCATTGGCATAATGCTATTGATTGCACAACTAGAAATAACACTTTGTAGCATGGGAGAACGTTTCAAAACGAAACAAAGAAAATACATCTCATTAACAAAGTTGATTAAATTTCATTTATCCATTATACATCCAAATTTGCACAAGCGACTGTTTCGACATTTTATCATTACACAGAATGGATATGGGTTATTGCTATTTGGAGAAAGTCAGCTGATTTGCATGATGACAAAGTTTCTGTCAACCGCTTAAGCTCAATTTATAGAGTTCCTCTTGCTATTTTACTATCATCTTACTTCACAGACTGCTCTATGTTGTGAATTAATAAATGTGATAATGTACATAAATGTAAACAAGACCATTATGGACAGCAGGCGCTTTCCGTAGCAGTCAGCAAATGGCAGGGATCATCTTTTTGTTATGAAACATCAATTTTATTAATGCTGCAAAATACTAATCAGATGTATTGTTGCTATGCTTAATAATAAACCACTAAATTTCAGATTTTGAGATTCCGATAAAATATTGTTTTAAGGGAGATAATGCATAGATTAATTTAATCGTCGGATATAACAACCTCAGAAAGAAAGGCGTTAAATACTGATTGAGCAGTGAGCAGCTAGACCAAAAAAAAAAAGGGGGGGGGGTTTGTGTTTTTTTTTTTTTTATCTTAATGTGCTTTAACTAGTTGGCCATATCGGAAGATAAATGAAATTGGTGAAATGAGCCTCCAATGATCTTGGGGTCTATGGAACTTCAAGTTATTCGACATTCATCTTATCAGGATAAGGGAAAACCTCGAAAAAAACCTTATCCGGGAACTCATCCTAAGCGAGACTCGATCTCGCGACCTGTTGAATGTGCGGCAGACACGCTACCACCACACTACCCCGACAAAAAGAACAGCTTGTTAAATGTGAACTTGCTGTTAATCTAATCAAAACATTAGGTATATTCGATACTTTGATGCAATAAAGATCTGGAAAGTGTTAATATATACTATGGTAAGTAATTTGTAAACAGACCATTACAAGGCGGGCAGAACTGCTTTCCGGCTCTAAAAAATATCACACTGCTTTCAGTTTTGCTGAAAAAAAATCTCAAATCTCAAATCTCCGTGGTCTTGGAATAGCGCGTAACTCTCACACATTCGAGACGTCACGAGTTCGAATCTCACTTGGTGTGATTGCTTTTTGCCTGTTTTCCCTTATTTTAAGAATACCGAGTAATTCAAATTATGGTTTCAAGGTCATTTGAGCACGATTTCACCCATTTAATTCACTTATTCATCGTCCCATTTCCTATTTGATTGAAAGATGTTATCACCCTTAAAATTCGATTGTTTTGTACATATTATTTAGTATAAAAAATCTGATTTGACAGAAGTATAGTCAGTGGTATCCACGGTCGTATTCTATGCAGACAACTGGAGACAAGCACGTTTAACACTGTGATTAAGTTTAGAAGTTCTTATAATGCAGTTGTAAACAGAAAAGCATAACGCGTCAATGGCATCCTACTATTGTTTCTGTTACTTCCTTGCCCGTGGTCGGATATCTTGACAAAGTTCCGGCAAAGCTGAACCATAGTCCCTCTGGTCCGGTTTGGATGGTTAACCTTTTAGGCTATGGTCACACATATTCTGTAACAGCAAGTAAACACTTCTTATCGCTGCTAACCAGTTGCGCACTATTTGGTATTTTCCTAAAAACTTCTTGTCAAGAGAATGAAAATTAGGTTAAATATTCCAAGAGCCGAGACCCAGTGTTAGCGCACTACTACTGCTGCCGCTGCCACTACCACTGGCTGAATAGGATGCACTTTTGGCCTTGCTCGCTCTTAAAGGGTAACGGTAACACTCTTATTAACCAAAATATTGAAATAATTCACTTAGAATGCAATTTCTTTAATCGTTGTTTCCAGTTTGACCATCTATCTTGCTGTGGAACAAGAGTTTGTGGAAAATTTAGCTGCAAACTGTCTGGAGGCTAACGGTCAATTCTGATAAACATTAAGGATTATATGTTAAAAGCGCATACTCCCAGTATTTCAACGCCTCAATCATGTTCTCATCGACAGAATCACTAAGCAGCTATTTAGAGTTAAGCGAGCTGGCTACCAAAATATGAATAGCCGATAAAGATTATCGACCAGAGAGGTTGCGCAGTTTAAAGGAGTTCTTTTCAGACCAGTCAATAGCATTAAAACGCAATACTGAGTCCAGTAACCAAACCGGCTTATCAGCGACGGCGTGTGCTCTTGAATGGACAGCCAGCAGCTAGGCGTTGTGAGACACGTATCGTAAGCGAGCGGAAGGCAGATAGGACCCTTTAGGGAGTTCGGGATTTTAAATTCAGTAACATTGACCCTTTTCTAAGCAACTATTCAACCTAAGGTGTTAGAACGTACCTCTACCGATGTAACAGATGCAGTATTTATACGCTATCAATATAGCTCAAAATGATGTACTGTATTTCAAACCAACTGATCCCTTTCTTAGCTGATCAACGGAGAGTGCCATACATTTGCCCCCACTAACATTCCAGCCTTGTATTTTGATTTACTAGTGGTTCGCAGCGCTTTGATTTTGCAGCAGAAATCTACCAGCTTTCAGCAGAGCATACAATGCAAGTATTTAACAAATAAGAATTAAAATTAAAACTGGAGTAATAAACGGGCAAATTCAAAGCGATGTGATGATCCTATTTAACTGAATATTAGTGGGGCTTGCAGCTGATCAGATATTATTTAAGTTGACTTTTGTTTAAACAAAAACTTTCAATAAGGTAATGCTATTGTAAAATGTGCTGCTTAAGCAAGTAATGAGCGTACTTAATTAATTCAGCTATCTGAATACTCAAGAACTTTATAAAAGAAACAACTCAGATGATATCTGATTGCCCCTTGTGCCCTAGTATTGCCATTTTTACTTTATATTGTCAGCATTATCTAATTGTAGAAATTGTACTTAAATTCTATTTCCACCTCTGTGTCAAGTTTTCAAAAGAGAGTATCATATTTTACGCAGCTTGTGGCCATTATGAATATTTAACTACTTTGTTCCTACTGGCCCTCTCCTTGAGGCTGAAAATATTCCACATACCGAAAACTTTACTAATGAAAGAGAGCTCATCCGTGGTTGTCAAAACGCATTAATCTAGAAGAGCAACAACCAATTTGGTGTGGTTGTTGTCGTATGCCTAGATGTTACAAAACGCAACATATCGCCAGACTCAACTGGGCTAATATACCATAACTGATTCCGCGAGAGATTGTCGTTTTCCAGCTCGAAATGATCTGAACTACGATTCTCCAATTACCGCTTGCTTTAACAGTTGAGAGTTGCTAACAGTTACCTGTAAAATCGGATTACATCGCTGTAATAAGAGCATCTTTTTATCCCTCCTGCTTAACAGATTGGTAATTTTTCTTGTATTGATAGCAAAACTAAACATGGCAGTTTGATGTGTTTGTGTTAACATTACGAGTACAACAATACTTACCACATTGACGTTCTGCATCACAGATGCCAGTTAGGCGAAATGTATACCGTTTGTTTTGGTAAGTCATTGTTTAACGTAATATGGCTATTATATTTTTAGGATGTCGTAGGCATTTTGCTGAGAAGTTAACGCATTCCTGTGCATGTACTGTTTTTGATTCCTCTAGCCGTCCGACGTAACACAGCTCTTCTCCATGAAGTGGCTCATGTACGAGACGCGTTTAGTTGTTTCATTACTGATTGAGTGATTCTCAAAATATTATAATAAATTTGACCGAATGGCCCTTTTTCTTAATAGCATATATTACGGATTGCTCGCATACATTGATTTAAAGTCGGTGAAAATAGTACATAAACTTAAATGAGTAATAAATTTAATAATAGTATCCTGCTGGTTTCGAATTATTGACATTAAATACTTCTGGTAATTTACCTAATTTTATTTTCGTGTTTGTTTCGTTTCTTCATAAGCATAAACTATGTAATTTCTAATTATATTTAGCAAAATCGTCGAGTTATAAGGAGAGGAGACAGTGGAACAAAGCAAGTATAAAATCCTATCTTGAAGAGTTCACAGCCAGGAGGGTAAGAGGAGGGAATAAGTACGGTAGAGTTTGCTTTGTTTTAAATGTACTTGTTTAAAGCGATTTTCCTTAAAATACCTTGTCAGTATACAAGTGAAACGTCCAGTTTTCGCCTAAGGATTACCCTATTTAAACCAGAAGCAGAATATGCTTAAGCGATGCCCTACATTGTGTCAATAATGCATGTTTAAATGGCTCTGGCTTCCTTCCGGAATCATAGTCAAGTTGCACTTTGTATGTCGCCATTCAACTTGAATAAATAATTTTCAGAGCGAGCTTTAATGCGAAAATTCTCACCCTTGACGTTTACAAAGGGAAAGATGTATCACAACTTTTGAAAATAACGTCAAATGCTGCAAACAGTATTAGCTATTTTGATGTGGCACCGCGAGGACCAAAATTATATAACTGTTTTAGGAAGTACAGGGAATAACTTGTACCAGCCATAACTTTGTGGGCATACATGATGAACAATCAAGTTTATTTCCTGATTTCCTCATGAAGCCTGGATAACGATTACAGATCACCTATGGTTTTCTTCTGACGTAAATCAAGTAATATCTGTCACTCAAAGAGAACGCATTTGACGATATGTTGGCCTTCATTGTATTGATTAAAATCTCCAAGTTATCTAATACAAAATGATTTTCAAATGTTTGCTTAAATAATTATATGGGAGCTAAAAACTGTTGACAAAACGTTACAAAAGTACGCCGAATACCATTTCCACGTTTCTGATTTGCTTCAGAGGAATTTCGAACGCAGGTAAAGCTGACAGTTCGCATTAAAATTAATAAGGGACTATTCGGAACCATCAAAACAATTTTACCCTCCTCAAAACCCGTTACTGACTGTGCGCTCCTCACCCCCTTTCAGTGGCATAAAGAAAACCTACAGATGTACAGAGGTCAATATAGAAGCTTAATAATAGGCCCAATAAAAGAAATTGTTGTGTGTCAAACTAAAGCGTGCAAATGATAGAGATATTTTCCTCAGCAATTCTGCATCAAAGTGTATTTTGCAATAAGTTTCCTGGTATCCTCTTCATTGTGCATGTCAACTTTGCTACACAAAACTGGAAGGTCACACTGGGGTCAACTGTTTCCGCAAAAGCTTCTAACCAAAAGTTTCTCCCATATTTCGCATTTAAATTTGTACGACAAAAAAGGTCACACTCCACATCATCTTCAGTTCCGACTTTCGTCGTAATCTTCACATAAAATGCCTCAAGAAAATGTAGCATCCCTTTAGCAAATGAATTTGCAAGTGGAAAAACTTATGTGATGCCTCTACAACATTTTTTCTGCTAAACAAGGGAGTTCGTATTTTAATAGAGCAAGTTTCAATTCTTTCCAACACCATAAACAAACCACAGCAGCTGCACTTTATTTGAATATTCTATTAATATTAATATCCATGGTAATACCATTGGAATTTCGTGAACCCAATATTTGTCATTCATGATTGTATATTAACATTCTAGTGTTTTGTTTAGCCTTGTACTGCGAAAACCATCAACGTATTGCATTACAATAACAAATGAAATTGATATTTTCTCTCTCTCTCTCTCTCTCTCTCTCTCTGAGAGGTGTAGCAATATAACTTAAAAACATATGTTATAACATTCTAAATGTTATTTATTCGACAATCAGTGTGCATTACCCTCCAGTCTTGCATCAAAACGCTGAAACCAAGCTGACATGTACAGTAAAATCATTAATGATTTATGGGTATTTTAGAAGCTCAATTAACTAAAACGGCCTATTTGTGATGATTTGTTGGCCTACACATGCAAGAAAGTTTTCTGATCCTACTCATGGTAATGAACTTGCCTAACGATTTATATAACAATTACTGAACTAACTTTGTGAGTTTGTAACAAACAGGACGTCATTGCATTTATCGGATTCATTACATCTTATCAATCTGGAAAAGAGATTGAATTCTTGTCAAGTAAGGAAATTTCACAAACCTGAAGGAAATTCTGTAATGTATTTTTTATTTAAACCTGTCAGTTTTACGAGCAAACGAAGGTCTACAATTTCACGCGTGAAACTTCAAGCATTCAAATTCTAAAGTTAACAAAAATATTGCCTTTCTTGGCATGTGACATAATCCGAAACAATATGGCAACAAGTTTCCTTCAATTTTAGCTCACATTGGTAGCTTCCTTAAAGACAGCCATAAGTTTTGCATAAAATCGTTAGGCAACAGTGAACGTAACCAAATGTTTTCTCTAGTCCAACCTGGTTGGCTGCAAATTTGCAATGGCAACTTACAACCACACACACTTTTGCGATCAAGGACAGCAATTCACCCATATCCAGTTCAATTCCTTACCTACATCATCCTGTGTCGAAAATCACTCCAAAAAAGTGGTAGCTAAAATATCAGTGCCTAAACAACTTCATGAACTCAAAACGTATTCTAAAAATATAACAAAGAAAGAGAAATGGATGTTACACCATTTCTCTTTTTTTACAAATAAAACATATTTATATACAATAGCTTGAAAAAGTATTGAATAATATAATTCAAATATGTAAATATAACTTACGTTTTTATTAAGATAAAACTGATGAAAAGCATGTGTAAATACGCAACGAATAAAAACAAATACATTTTAAATCGAAAAGCATTAAACAAATTAATGATGATTTAAACCCTTTCCCAATTTAAAATGCATGCAAACCTACATCTACAAACAACAATGGGAAGAAGAAGACTTCAATCAAGCAAGAAATTCTTCGACGTCAACATTTATGGCAGATATCCGCGTGAGGTTTGTATCTCATACACAGTACACATTCTGTATAAGAAAAACATAGTATCCTGTACGTTGATCAGATTTTTCTTAAAGTTAGTTCTATATTTAAGTTTGGAGATGGCCAATGAACGTAGAATAAAATTGACCCGTGAATAGATAAGATACCATTACGTTTTAGCATGCATTAGCACCTTCGTTACGCATGGTCAGGGGCAGATCTGTCCAAGCGGGAAGCTGAACGATGTATTTTTAGCTCCTCCCGTTAGTAACTAACAGTTATTGTATGATAATACACTTCTATATTAAATGCTGGCAGGTTCAAAAATGGATTATTTTCAAAGCTTAGCTATCTTAAATTTTCTAAGACCTTTCATTGGTTTTCTTTTCCTCAGCATTTCTGAAGATAATAGTATTCACTATTTCATTTGCTGGCAGTTTTCCTTTATCGCTTTCTATCAGTTCCTGCATTATTATTTTTAATGTCAGATTGAGAATCACTATAAAATCAAAAGCATTCGATGTAACAAAAATTGACATTACAAACTATATGACGGCGTAAGATTCACTGTATTTTACTTTCTCTATAACGCAACTTCTAGTAAAGGAGTGTATCCACTCGTAAATTCGATTTGGAGATTTCATCCCAAATACATGTTTTGAGTCCCCGTGAATCCCCACGATAACGAAAAGTCAGCAAGTTCAACAGTTTCCAAAAAATACGAAACAAAGAATGTTTTTCAAATAAATCACCCACACCAAACTGCCCTTCATATAAATATAAAAACGGGTGTTTTATTTTCTCAAAAAGTTTAATCAACATACCATATTTTAACTTGCACAATATTTCTGGGGATAGCCAGTGGTCCTCTTCATTCGGAGGTAATTTTCTATCACGGGTTAACCGACACAAGACAAGCATTACTACTCGCATAAAAAAAATAATTTCTTTAAAATACACGTAAATAATTTTTTGTGGCACCAGCCATTTTCGTGATATCTGAATTTTTCAATATTCGTGTCCTTTTAAACATAAAATTCTGTTGCTATTTAGCTCATTCTCGTGATCATGTAAGGTTAAACATTTCTATTAAGATGAAGTAAATAGAAAAATAAGATTTCGCCACAATAGTCTGTAGACGTATACTAAAAAGCTGATGTGTTCCATTCACATGACTTTCTCTACATCTCTGCAACAAATTATTGTTAAACAGTTAATGCTTCTATTTATTTCATGCTAATCGACAAAAAATTAGCAGAAATAGTCTTATTACTTGCTTCCCTGTAAGTAGAAGCGAAGTAAGGGAGTACCATAGGTTAAAATGATAGTCAAAAACTGGTAGCTGACTAGTGTGACTGAAGTTCCTTGGTTTGTATGTATGGACATGTGTTGACAAATTCCTGTATGAGAAAAGTTAAGTTTTCCAAAGCTGAAACCAAAATCAAGGAATATCCATAAAACGATCAACTCCACGAAAAAAAATGTATACAACATAAATTGTGTGTTTTAATGTGCTCTACATTTTTTGTGTAGTAAGTTTTTGTCCATCTCTTTCGGTTTAACAGTTATGCAAAATTCCATAAAATTCACCCAGAATTAAGTAGGTAGTCTTCAGAGGCTATTCCCAGAAAATTCAAAATATACATTTTATTTGTCAGGTAAATATCTTTAATTTACGACATTTTAATCAAAATCGTTAAGGCCATTTTTTAGAAAATCAACATTTTCGAAAATAGTTCCATGTGAAGGGTGGTTTGGGGTGGGAGAGTTTTTCTCAAAATCTTTGTGTCGCATCCCTGGAAGATACTAAACTTAAATACCAAGTTGGGTATTTTACCGACTTTTCGTTTTTGAGCTATCGTGTTCACAAACACACACACACACACACACACATGGACCTTTTTCTGGAAACACTTTTTTTTGGATACAGGGGGCCCTAAAACATATATTTCCGGTGAAATCTCGGAATCGAACTTTTTGGTGGAGCACAATATCTTCTATATACACTTGTACATTGTACGTGTAGAGAAAGTAAAAAAAAATATATGTATTAAATTTTATTATATTATCAAATGTTTAAGAAGTGGAAGCTCAAGTGTTTCCCTGCAACCGCGAAAAAAAACATTAAAAAACGAGAAGTTTACAGGTCATTTTTGGGAAATTCGAGATATGCATTTTAAGTAAATATCTTTAAGATTTTGTATTTTAATCAAAATCGTTTTACCAATTCCTGAGAAAATTAAAAAAAGAATCGAAAATGTTCCATGTAAGGGATAGTTGGAGGGGAGGTGTTGAAACCGCGTTAACAAAGTATTCTTTGGTCAGTTTTTTGAGACAGCAGAAGGGGAACCACCTAACTGACCTGGGCCGCCCTCCGTGGTGTATTGGTTACCATGCTAACTTCATATACCCAAGGTCGCGGGTTCAAACCCGGCGGAGGACGATGGATTTTTTCGGGTGTAAAAATCCTTAGCATGGCTTCCTTCGGAAGGGAAGTAAAGCCGTTGGTCCCGTGTCGTAGACTTACGCTATGAAAAGAATCTGATAGAGGTCTCTGAGAAAAAATTAGGCAGTCTTTCACGCCCAATTTAGAATGGGACGCTGAGAACCACAATAGTTAAAGAGCGTCCATAAATAACAAGCCATTTATTTTTTTTAATTGACCTGGACTTGAGTAACCCGTTTTTGTACCTTTGCCCTTCGCACTGTCTCAACAGGCTCCAACCCAAAATTATATCTAGGCGGAATGTCCATCTTTATTTTGCTAAAGAGCACTTTTTATCTGGGGGATAGGGGTAGGCAAGTTTTCAACTAGATAGAATTCAACTGAGAATATTTAATTTATAAAACGCAGGTCCATAAATAAGTTATTACATTTCTTTTATCTCCCCACTATCCAGGAGACCAGAGTTCCCTGAATAAGCCTATTTTTCCGAGGTTTTCTGTAACAATCATTTCACCTGTTTTTGTTTGTCTCTAATTCACGAGTTATTAAACAGTGCATTAATACAAAAAGCTGGCATTTAATACAAATGTGTGATCACTCAGGCCAGCAGAGGTAAAATGCTGCTGCCGACAATATTGCAAATAAACAATACAGGCGGATTGCGTCGTGTTCTCTTTCTAAAGGACTGGAAGAAAATAGTTTCCATTCCGTTTCAAACGTTCACGAGGTGTATGCTCACCCCTTAACGAAACACAGTTTTCGCTTTTGGCGTTTGCATCTCATATTCCTTCTTGGCAGGTCGTAACATGCGCCGCTGAAAGAAAAGGCATGTTACGCAGGAGCATTAAATCACGTTAAGTCTCGACGGTAGCAGCAAACAAGAGTATAACCTCGTAAGAAAGCAATTTACCTTGAAAAAGAAATCATGATGCAGAACTTGAAAGCTTCTTACGTCTGCAGGGTTGAGTGTTCTGGTGGAGGAAATTAGATTTTCGTGGAGAATAAGTGAAATCAGTTTAGGTATAAGAATGAGACAAGCCTAAAAGCTAACCTATTGCTAACATTTCGAGAGCTGAATAAGAAAAAGGATCGGAATAAGCGAGCCAAAATGGAAGACAAATGAGGGCCTGTGATGGTTAATATAGTTACCATGTTATAGCTAATACAGCTAATTGAAATGAAAAATGTGTATTGCGCATTGTTATTGTGGATTACCACTGGTGTTCTATTTAGTTCCACATGGTATCGATCACAGGATGAGCATATACAGTGTGTGGTAGTCTTTAGTTCGGAAAATCCTGTGATGGAATCCATGTACTGCAAAACGAGTTACCGGATGTCTGAGTTTATAGTTTGCTTCTTTTAATTAGGGTTTGCTGACGACTTCTGTGGAGTAAAAGTCGCTCCATATTTGTAATTTCTTTTCGTAGTGCTCTCGAACTAGCCTCTCAACAGGTTGATGTTAACATAAGCCGTAGTCATATCTAATAGCTTTGTTTCCCTGCAGAGCTCATATGTTAATCTCAACAGTGTAAGTTTAGATAAGCACTTTGCCCTGAATATGGCCTTCACTTTATGGTTCTGAGGTTCGTGACCGTGAGGTGCTCACGTGTATGGCATGCACAATTACTGGTATTACCTAGAATGTGAGGAGCTTCACTGTCCACTGCAGAGATAATTTGGATAAATGTGTATCATGCACGAAAACCATTGTCGTGGCTGCTCTTTTATATGTGAGGTGTAGGTGGTACCTTGTGGTTGCATCGTTATTTCGAAATGCTTCATTCAGTTCTCATTAGCGGTACTCCTTCACAGGTGTTTATCTCTATAGCTGTCTGTTTCCCACCTATCTTAAAATTACAGTTACCTTTAGTTTGTTCAATTTCAGGTCATTTTTGTGGACCCATACCATTATTGTATTCATTTGCAGTGCATTACTGGAAGATATTGACTATGTCGTTAGCATAAATGTATATTGTACCTAAACGTTTACTACTCGTTCTTGTTTCATTATAACATCATGTGTGGTTTCATTGAAAAGTAATGGGTTTAAGGCATCATTTACCTGTATTACTGGGTCCGATATGTATGTTTTATTGACTACTTGTTCTCTCTTATTTAATACGTCTTATATCAATTGTGTGGCAGTTTTCTGTCCATTTTCTGCATCAGCTTTGGAATAAACAATGAACACAGCCAGTAGCTTATCTCTTGTGTGCTTGAGAGCTTCACTTACATCCTTTGGATGCATCAACAGCATTCAGTGTCAATCGGTGGGCTTGGAAACCAAATTCTTCTTCTGATATACATCTACCAGGGCTAATCTCTCAGTAGCTTGGTTAACTTCCTCAGAAGTGTACATTCCAGAGCAATTCCTCAGTAGGCATTCAGGTCACTGGTGTCACCTTTCTCCTTAAATAGGGTCTGAATTCCCGAGAACCTCCATCTGTCAGGATACTACCAAGGTGCAGGCATGCATTGACTAGCAAGATCCAAATTCAATAAGAGCAAGATTTGTAGTACTTATATGTTCATTGAGTATGTTGTCCATAACACAGACTTGCTTTCTTTTCAGTAGAGAGATAATCTCCTTCATTTCTTGTGCAGTGAAAAGGTCTTGATTCTTCAAATTTTCTCTCATACCAGGGATCTCTTTGGTCTTACTTGATCTAGAATCTGTCAATCTGAGTACTTTGCCGAAGTGGTTGGTCCATACTTCCATCAGGATTTCTCTCAGGAACATAGAGATCTTGGTTTGAGCATCTTAATTGGGTTTATGTTAGCTTCTTCTGTGTTTTTCTCCACATCTTCATAGGAATGTGATTTCTTATCTTTTGACAAATCTTTATATTCTTTTCACTTCTCGTATTCTCGGATGCCTTTTTTCCGATGGCACTGTCTCAGGTTTATGAAGAGCAATTACAGCATTTTTCCTTTTGTCGTAACATGACTTATCACACCACAGGTCTTCCTTTTATTTGTTGCAATTGTTGTGGCATTTTGGATTATGGTCCCTTGTGCGGTGGTGTCAATTTGCTCTTCTATAAGCAGATTATTAATGTTGTTCACTTGTACTGATTTTAGTCTGTCTAAGTTTAGCTGTCTTACCAATGAAAGTTTTTCAATGGCACCATGTGACCATCTTTTAAGGTGAAGGATGTTACTATAGATAGATGTTTCTCATAAATGTAAAAAGAAGCTAGTAACAGTGATGAATAACACAAATATTAATATAAAAATAATAGTTGCAACAAATCTTCACTTATCTTTTGGAATCCTTGCCTGGACTAGTTTCACAACGATTTCATTGCATTATCAACATATCCTTTTGGTCTCTTTTTTGATGTTATTTATTTACACTGTTATGGTTACTGCTACTAGGTGGATTGTGTACTAATGCATTTCTAACTACTGGAATCAAAACAAATTTGGTAAGAGTGTCAATTGGAGGTATATCAAAATTCATTGCATGATTTCTATACTTTAATATAAGTATTTTCTCCCAAACCATTAAATCTATGGGCCCATTTAAGTGTTTTAATAATTTAACATCTGGATTTATTTCATGATTAAATTTCCAAAAATGTTCTGCTACACCTGATTTATCAATTTGTTTGTATTTAATATTCCTAAACTGTTCTTTTACTCTCTGGTTTCCAAATGACGTTTAGTCTTACCAATATAAACAAGGTCACAATTTAAACAGTTTAATTGATAAATGCCAGATTTTTTATTTTTTGAAATTTCATCCTTTTTAGAAAAGCCTAACAAATTTTTTATACTGTATTTATTTTGAGGAACCAATATTATGCCATGCTCTTTGAAAATATTTGTGAATTTTTAATTTGCCCAAGGGTGATAAGTACATTTTTTAAAAATGTAATTATCTTTTATTTTCTTAAGCGTAGAAATATCTTTATTAGCTTTTTGATATTTAAACTTCTCAATTTTTTTATTTATAAAATCAGTATTAAAACCATTAATTAAAGCAGTGTTAATAATGTGTTTATATTCTTTATAGAATTCATCTTTATTAAGGGGTAAATTAATTAACCTATAAATTAAACTATTAAAAATGGCAAATTTATGTGAAGAAGGGTTAAAGCCATTATTTGTTATATAATTATCAGTGTGGGTTTGCTTTCTGTATATTCCAAAATTCAATTTACTGTTTTTTTTATTATTTTTAAATCCAGGAACGGGAGATAGCCATCATTTTCAGTTTCTAATGTGAATTTTATAGCCTTATCTTATAAATTTAAAAGTTTTAAAGCATCATTTACATGTTTATCAGGAACAATAGCAAATATATCATCTACATATCTATACCAAGTTTTAAAAATTAGAGGGAATGCTTTAGTGACCTGTATTTCAAAATAGCTGATGAAAAGATCAGCAAGAAAAGGTGAAAGTGGACTACCCATTGCTAAACCAGAAGTTTGTTGATTGAATCTGTCATTAAAGCTGAAAAAATTTTGATCCAAACAAAGATTAGTAAGGATAACAAAATCATTTATTAAATTTTCAATCAGTTCTATAGAACTTAACCATTTTTTTAAAAATGTCAAAAGTTTTTCTCTAGGAATGCTTGGAAACAAAGCAGTTACATCAAAAGAAACAAGTTTATCATTAGTAGATAATGTAATATTGCTGATCCTTTCAACTAGCTCAAAAGAATTTTTAATACTTAAAAACTCTCAAATTTTTCAAAATTTGTGAATTTTTTATTTAACCATTTAGCTAGGCTGTAAGTAGGTGAATTTATGCTATTTACAATAGGTCTCATTTTATTTCCAGGTTTATGAATTTATTCTGGGTAAAATTGGATTACTGATTTTTATAATTTCCTTTTCTTTATTTGTAATACTTTTAATTTCATTAAGGGTCTTATAAATTGAAATGCAGGATTTTAAAGGGTTAATATCAATGCTTTTGTAATCTTCGCCTTTTATTTCCAGGTTTATGAATTTATTCTGGGTAAAATTGGATTACTGATTTTTATAATTTCCTTTTCTTTATTTGTAATACTTTTAATTTCATTAAGGGTCTTATAAATTGAAATGCAGGATTTTAAAGGGTTAATATCAATGCTTTTGTAATCTTCACCTTGAAGTAAGAGTTTCATTCTGTTAATGTAATCAATTTTATTTAAAATTACAATGCTGTTACCTTTATCAGCTTTAGTATAGATTACATCTTTTTCTTTTAATGATTTAATAATTTGTTTATTGTGATTTACTTTAGGGTGATTTTTATTCAAATTCTGTAATATTTTACTACATTTTTCTTTAACCAATAATTTATTATTTTCATTTAAATCCTGACTAGCAATTTCTATATCTGCTACATAATCATCTATATTTTTTGAAAAATCTACACAGGTTTTTAAACGTTTATTCAAAAAATTAATTTCCTTCTCATTGAAATTACAATTTGAAAGGCCCAGATGTTAAATTATTAAAACACTTAAATGGGCCCATAGATTTAATGGTTTGGGAGAAAATATTTATATTAAAGTATAGAAATCATGCAATGAATTTTGATATACCTCCAATTGACACTCTTACCAAATTTGTTTTGATTCCAGTAGTTAGCAATGCATTAGTACACAATCCACCTAGTAGCAGTAACCATAACAGTGTAAATAAACAACATCAAAAAAGAGACCAAAAGGATATGTTGATAATGCAATGAAATCGTTGCGAAACTAGTCCAGGCAAGGATTCCAAAAGATAAGTGAAGATTTGTTGCAACTATTATTTTTATATTAATACATGTTTCTTAGTTTCAATTTTTAGTAAATTAAAGCTAGCGGATTGTTTTAACTGGAATGATATATTAGCTTCCAACAAATGGTTCTCTTTTGCCAAAAAATGTAGAAAAGCCATCCACATCTCCAGTTAATCTTTCAGAATTTACTTCTTGATGTAAAGTATCTTATAAAAGGTATGTTTTGCTCTCATTTTGTCATCAGATCAATTATTTATCCTGGAGATTTAATGCATCTACTTTATTGAAAATCTGAAATATTGTGGCCAATATTTAAATTTTACTTCATCCTTCTAGATAATATTGAAACCATAAGCGATATCAAAAATTATTATACACAGCCCTTACCTCAGCGCTTATGATAATGCAGTTAATTGAAATGCGTTAAACATGCTCTTATCTAAATTTTCTACTGTTGCTTACTCTACTGCTTTTGTATGAGAGGTAGATGAACTACACTCCAATAAAATTTTGATAGATATTTCACCTAATTTTAAACAAATATACACAATCAGCCAAAAGTGGTTTCTGAACATATTCACTTTAGGAAAAACACTGGTTACACAGCTCAGTCAGTAGAACAACTGCCTACTGTGTGAGCCAGGTTCGATTCCCAGCATCAGGGAGGGATGTGAATGTGTGTGATCTAATGAATCAAATTAATACCATTGCCAATGTTCAAAAGAGAAGTGTTGCTGATAAGATCATGCATATAAAGCTGGGCAATACGTGGGACAAAAGAAATTATAGTTAAAGATGATCCTAAATAATACAATGAAGATTCACTTTACATTTAAATTGTGCACTACATAAGGAATATCTAGGAATTTGTAGAGAACATAGAAATTCAGTAAAACTTTCATAGGGAAACCAGATTTAAAAGTGTTGAAAATATTAACATGACCAAATTTGAAACCCACTAGGTTGCCAAGCATTTCCTTCTTCATTGGGAATTTTGGCTTCAAAGACCATTCAGCTATGCCTTGTCGCAACTGCTCTACTCCTCTTCTTATAAAAAACAATCGCTTAGCTATGCTTTGCAGCTTAGGACTCTCCACCTTGGGCTATGCTTTGCCACTTAGAGCCCTAAAAGAGTGGCTCTAATGGCAGCATACGAAACATCTCAAATCCAGTTCACATATAGAAGTGGAAAAATTCTTATGATTACAAAAACAAACCAGATTTTTATTTTCTCTAATGCCTACCTATGGTAGAAAGATGAAGCAAAGCATTTCGTTACAAAATCTGATAACACATTTCATCAAATATACATATTGTGCACTCTTAAACCTCCCCCCCAAAAAGTTTTCAATTTGAATTTCTCCGCATCCTCTTAAACAATTAATACTCACAAAAGTTTATTCTTCTATAGGTCATGAGGCGAGACATGAACAAATCTTGTGTAGGGGAAGTTGCTTTCCTTCCCTCCGTCTCTGCAATGGCTGATAGGGCTAATAGAGATGCCAGTTTGGCACGAATAAAACAACCTCAACAGCATTCAACAATCGTTGCAGTCACATAAAAGTAACTGTTGGTAGATATCCATAGTTACAGCAAAATCAATTTTTATAAAGCTAATTTTTATACATATATAATTTGTCATTAACAATCTGTATAGCATGAGACCAAGTGTTTTGCTTGAGGGAATGTCGATAGTTTATTTTTGGTTGCAATCCAGGTTATCGCACAGTGAGTTGGCAACCATGAACATAGTCAGTATTACTGTACTCATCATAGGTTTCTACAGTCTCTCAATCACTTATTGCACTTCATCCTCATAACCAAAATCACTATTGATATCATCGGCATCACAGTCTTCTTCCAATCAATAATCTGCTAGTAAAAATTTAATGGCATGTTATTTATGGACACTCTTTAACTGCTGTGGTTCTCAGCATCCCCTTCTATATTGGGCGTGAAAGACCACTTAATTTTGCTCAGAGGCTTGAGGTTCTTTTACGTGCCATACCAATGGCTTTACTTCCCTTCCGATGGAAGCCATGCTAAGGATTTTTACACCCGAAAAAATCCATTGTCCTCTGCCGGGTTTGAACCCACGACCTTGGGTGTATGAAGTTAGCATGATAACCATTACACCACGGAGGGCGACAATCTGCTAGTGTTTATTTGCATAAATACTAAAGAATGCCACTCTAAAACTAGCACTAGCATACTCACTCCTTTGTGGACAGAAACATTATGACTTCTGCACATGCATTTTAGCACGTCTCCCACCATCAGTCCTTTGGGGAAAGAGTTGCCTCTGCATAACTTAATGTTTTGCTCTTGTCTCCCTCACTACCTCTACCTTGTTCATATTCATTGAGCTTAAACATTTTCAGAAATAGTTTCATTACATATTTCTTGTTTGTACTAATGGGATAAAGTATGCTGAAATGATAGTAATGGATTTAAAAAGAGTCACCACGCGCTGGCTTTGAAATTTACCTTACATAGTCATGAGAAACAACTGAGAGTTTGGGACTTCAAAAAAATATGAAGCATTTTAAAATGTAAGTTAATATATGAAATACC
Source organism: Hymenopus coronatus (assembly GCA_030762935.1). NCBI lineage: Eukaryota > Metazoa > Arthropoda > Insecta > Mantodea > Hymenopodidae > Hymenopus > Hymenopus coronatus. The sequence goes on along the minus strand of CM060882.1, from coordinate 149,267,381 downwards.
TTGAAAATAGTTAACGCTACAAAATATTTGGCAAATTGTGTATTTTAATGAGATAAGCATTAATGTGCAGTAAATAAGTATGTGTCCTTCATGGTTTAGCATTTTTAAAGCTGTACCCAAAATTCATTCAGAATGAAAAGCACACCCAGACCATTTACACAAAATCTAAGACATATATTTTGCCATTAAAATATGTTGGACATATAATAGTTAAAACAAAATTATTACAAGCTAATTTTCATAAAATATAAAATTTAACAAACTGTTCCATGTAAAGAGAAGTTTTGAGGCTTAATTTTCTTGAAATTCGAGTGACATCCTTGGAAGACACCAAATTAATACAATATTGGCATTTTGCCAATTTCCCATTTTGATTTGCACACAAATACACACATGCAAGACCTTTTATTAAATAGTGTTATTTTTGATTCATTGTGCCTTAGGACAGGAATTTCCAAGGTAGGTGACAGAGAAAGCATAAAGATAGGAGGTGGGTGTAGCTGTAAATGTGTGTATGTGCATGCTTGAGTTTTTTTTTACCTTCTAACAAACTGACTTTGCATTCTTAAAAATCTGATGTGTTCCATTCACATGATTTTCTCATCACCTCTGTAACAAATTATTGCTGATCAAGTGTATTCTTCTACCTACTCCATGCCAATCGAGATAAACATTAGCAGAAACAATTTTATTACTTAGTTCCTTATAAGTAGAAAGGAAATAAGAGAATACATTAGGCTAAACCAACAATCAAATGTTTTAAAACGTGAATGCTAAGGGATTGAAGTCAATTTCTTTGCGTGGCCAGGAGTTGACAAGTTCCCATTAGAGAAAAAGTTTAAGTATTTTAAAACTGAAACCAATAACAAGGAATATCTCATAAACAGTCAATTCCATGAAAAAAATGTATATAACATAAATTATGTGTTTTAAGGAGATCTACGTTTTTTGTGTTGCAAGTTTTTGTCTATTACAGTTTACCAGTTATGCAAAATTCAAAAAAAATTCATCTAAAATAAAGACTCTCCACAGGCTATTGCCAGAAAATTCAAGATATACATTTTATTTGTCATGTAAATATCATACAAGAGACTTTAATCAAAATCATTACTCATTTTTGAGAAAACCAAAATTTTCTAAATTTTTCCCATGTAAAGGGTATTTTGGAGTGGTGGATTTTCTTGAAAATCTTTGTGTCGCACTCTTGGAGGATACTGAACCTAAATATCAAGTTTGGTGTTTAACATATTTTTCATTTTTGAGTTATGCTACACATGCGTGCATGTACGTGCAAATAGGAACGTTTTTCTAAAAATGCTTTTTTTTTTTTTTATTTTTTAGGTCCCAAAACATGTATTTATGGTGAAATCTCGGTATAAAATTGTTGGGTGCAATACAATACCTTCTCTATCCACTATGTACACAGTATGTGTAGAGAAAATAAAAATGGATCAATAATTTTATTAAAATGCTATTTGTTTGAGGTACTGATATGAAGAGCAAAATGTACATCTTGAATTTTCTGTGAACAGCCTTAAGTCCTTTTCCTTTACTGACAGAGTTCTGAGATTTTTGTATAGCTGGGAAAGTAAAAGATAGACAGAAATTTGCTACAGAAAAGTTTTACAACTTATCAAAATACTTGAAGTAGACAAAATTCAAGCTCTTTTATGAACAGATGTGAATTAATGACTCTCAGTAATGAACAACTGACTCGATCAATTCTTAATTTATCATGTTAAAATAGCAGGCTTAGGCCTCATTTATGTAATTTAATGTCACACAACAAGAAATGATGCAACAAGCATAATTTTCAATGGTATATATTTCATTATAGCTGCATGTCAAATTGTATATTATTGGGTAATCAGTGACCAGTCTGTTTCCACATTTGGTTTGGCGGCTAGAATGGATTCCTAGGGGGAAGAAAAAAAAATTGAGTACAGATCATAAACAGAACAAGGTTTGTGAACAGAGTGTTTATCCTCCTCCTGAAATAAGAAACACGCTTGAGGCACATAGCTACAGTGAATACTCTTGTAAGCCCCCCCCCCCCATACTCAATCTAAGAGATTGCCTATTCTTTATCTTATTACCTTTAAAGTGCACCAGTGGTTACGTTTAATGATTTCATTACAATATACAATGTGTCACTGTTATTTTGGAAGAAGAAACCAATCAGTTTATGAAACTTAGTAGCTATTGTATTACAATTGCTTATGCTCTGCATGTATTGCACGGAATAATAATAAAGTGGGTAATATTGCTGCAGGATGGTCCATTTGCTACGAGACATTAGACAGGACCTTTGAAAAAAAAATTGCTAAAACGTGTCATGATCAGCATTAGGGAGTGTATAGTGTTGATTCAAGATATACATTGCATTTAGCATAAACATATCTTTAAAAATATAATGATTTATTCAAAATCATTAGAGATATTTTGGAAAAAATAAACAATTTTTGAAAAATATTTCACCTAAAGGGTAGTTTCGGTTTGGGGGGATTTTCTAGAAAATTTGGATGTTGCATTATTGGTAAACTTAAATATCAAGTTTGGTATTTAACTCCCCCCTCTCTCTCTCTATCTCTAACTATCTCTCTCTATCTCCACTTCTCTCTATCCCTATATCTACCTGTCTACATCTCTATCTAGCTTCTCTCTCTCTATATCTCTATCTACCTCTCTCTATATCTCTCTTTCTGTATATCTCTATCTCATAGACATATTTTCTAAAAGTATTTTCTATTATTCAGGGCACCTCAAACCAAGTATTTCCAGTGAAACCTCATATCAAATTGGGTGGAACACAATGCCTCCTAAATATACTATGCATATTGTCTGTACATGCCCAAGAAAGTAAAAAATGCATAGCAATGGCAATGCTATTTTTGTTCTGCTTTGAAGTTCAATGGGGTAAATATGAATGGTAACTACTCTATTGCACCTTTGCATAAGTATTTCATCATAAATCATATTTTAGACAAATGTTTGGAGGTAAACCAATTTTAAGGATGCTTTGTTCCTTTTAATAAATTCTTTTGGCAGTTTAAAAGTGGACATTTATAACAGTGTTTACAGAGGTGACACCTAGCTCCTCAACCCATGTGGATCTTTGTTAAGCATCCCATGGAGAACAGACTGCAGGAAACATATAGGTTGTAGGACAGGTCAAAAAGCAAAGTTACCCAACAATTCCAGGCTTGACCATCCAACCACAGGAGGGTCACTAAGAGGTGTCTCTTCCAAGCCACTAGAGGACCGTTTAGAGGGCTCCCTCTAACAGGACAGGGAAACTCAACTCCACCCATGGAGGGTCGCAAGACTATCATCTAGCAGGCCTGAGAAGAAGTTCCAATGCACAAGCCTCTGATCCATCTTTCTGATATCCTCAAAAGGATACGGGGAAAATGAATGGAAATGAGGGGGAGAGGAAATTTGCCTTAGAATACACCACCCCAATATATGGCTTGCCAACTAGGAAAAATCAGTGATCAGAGTGGCCACTGGAAATCGAACCTGGCACCACCAAAGTGCAAGCCTCACAGGCTACAGAAGGGGACATCTTACTTGGATATCTACACTCCTTACACTTGAACAACAGAATGCCAGCAGCAACTCTTCACAGACACTCTTTACGGCCATATAAATAACTACATAATCAGCAATGTCACAGCCAAGCAATTTGTAGGTATCCTACAAACATTTTGTGATGCTGTGAAGTTCAGAACATATAAATCACAGCACAATAGGTTCTATACTAGGGACATCCTGTCACACTTCATACTAGTGAATTCATAAAAAATTCACAGAAGAAACAACTGTCAGCAAAGTACTGTGGCTGCTGCATTCACCAGACCTAACCACTTGTGATGACTTTTATCTGATGTTAGAGAAAAGTGTACACAAAAACATTAGGAGATTAGGAAGACAATGTAATTTTAGGAATTGAAACAGCAGAGTTGACAAAGTGTACATAAACATTTAGGGTGTGTGCGAAAGGTAATTTTCAGTGTCTAAGGTAGGTAATGTAAAAGACAAGATCAATTCAGAAAATATACACCATTGCATTAGCTTATTTATTATTTCTTTATTAATTAATATGTTTACCTATTTTTTGTTGTATCTGTTCGTATTGGCAGGCAAGCAGTCTGTAGGGCCAGTTTTTCATACATCTCCCTATACTATGTGATTTAGAATTATGCTGAATGCAGCTACTTCACAAGTACAGTATTAACATAACACTCATGCAACTTCAACATATTTGTAAAATTAGCTTTAAAACAAGTTTTTGAAGGCATAATTTGTATTTTGTTAAAATATGTAAAATCCATATACTTATTCTTTGCAATTTACTGATGAATCCACCAATTTTTCAAATTGATTACGAGATTATGATAGATATGTGTAAAATTTTACATTATTCTCTGAATAGCATTCTATTACTGCAACACATAGCTTTGGCCAAATGTTTCAAATTTTAAATATGAGAAAATGATCAATAATGTAAAATCAACATTACAATGAGTCAGGGCCAAACCTCAATATTGTTGTCTTAATATGTGCTTCCACATCAAAGTACTATACACATAAAGCCTAGTACCTGAGGAATAAGTTAAGACAAAATATACACTAACCCTCTCCATGGTATTGGTACCACTCCTTTATCATGTCTGCAGAAGTATCAATGATGGTCTGTTACTTTCTTTGAATGTCCCATACTTCATCCTCCCTATCTTTGTCTTCAAGGTTAATTACAAATTGATTGGGAACCTCGTCAATTATTCTTTCTCCCAATAAAACTGTTCCTCATTTTGCACACCTTCAAATGCCTTTTTCAAATTTTTGGGTGTCACCTTTGATAACTCTCTTTCAAGGAGAGTATTATGTTTTGATATATCTTTTTTATATGGAGCCAAATTAACTCATTTTCATTGGCACTGCAATGAAGGGAAGATGCAATAATGCATGTGCTGCTAGCTCTACGATCATGTCAATTTCAAATGTTATAAATCAGTCTTTTATAAGCCTAGTATTGTGTTATAACACTACTTATACACCTGAGATAATATTCAATATTCTTCTCAAGTAACCAGACTTGCATATAGCTCTGTAAACTGGATGATACAGGTACCTTATTTAGTTCCATTCAATTATGTGGTGTATGGTTCATAACCAAAGCAGAGCTTTAATGATGTTAGAGAGCTTTTGTCTATAATTCAATTCCTTTGTAATAATAATTCCTCTGTAAAAATAAATATACCTTCGTAATTGTTAGTTGATTAGAAGATAAAGAACAGCATTTGGAATACGAACTGGCATGTAGCCTAATGAATCCATGTCTTTTACCTGGGGGGGGGGGGGGGCACAATTATAGCTATATGAATTTTACATAACTATGTTTTTCCTAAATGTGGTTCACATTCAGCCAAGTTTTATCAAGATACATGATTGGTCAACCACTTGCTCTCATTTCTTCCAATCATCTTAAGCAATAAAACCACTTTGCTGTGATGTAAGGTTTTTCCATTGAAAATGTCCATCCTACACTGTTTTAAGTATATTGAAATTATGCACAGAGTGTACTAGAATTCAGCTGCACAAATTGGCAGAATTATAGAGGGCTCCTAGATATAAACAGGTTGAGATACGAACCTATTGTCCCTTCTGCCAAATGTCAAAGTTATGTCTTGTTTTCAGAATTGCACATCAATGGCTGTAAACTAAAAGAATGTGGACATGAGTGTGTTATTTTCATACAGAATGCATCAATTGTATGCCAGTAGTCGGAGTAGTGAAGTGTTGGTGCATAATCAAAACAGTAGTTAAAATTATTGGACTTGCAACTTTCAAAATTGTCTGTTCTTTGAGGGTGTACACATCACTATTAACTATTAGATTGCTTTCAGATCATATGTAATTAGCTAGAGCGTGCCACTGTAATATACTGGTGGGCGAGTCAGTATAGCACTGGAATTTGAATCACATGATATTAACATACATTGTTTAGTGTTTTTAATTTTGTTATTTTTCTCAAAGAGGTAGACAATTTGGCTTGCACTAATATGCTTAGTGTATATTTTTGAAGTTCAAAAATGACAAATTACTTTCAAAAGTCTGTAAATGAAATTGATGTAGTTCAATTTTAAAAGCAGTAATTGTTTAAGGAACCTACATAGATTATGCAATAGAATAATTAGGTTTGTTGAAAACATTTATGTAATGTGTGCTTGGAAATAGAAAATAAACTTGAGCTACTGTGTTGTGCTTCTCTGAAAAATCTTGTCTAAAGCCTGCAACACAGCTGTGAGATGTTTACAATTGCTCTGAACTATGGCAAACATATTTTTGTTTGCTGAGCTCACTGAGATGCATTTGATTTATGGGGAAGCAAGAGATCATGGATCTGTAGCTGAACAGCTGTATAGGAATAAATTTCCAGACAAACATCATTCTCACATGTCAACTTTCCAGAATGTGCATCAGTGTTTGCAGGAAATTGAATTCCTAAAGGTACACAGACCAGATGCCAGTGTAAGACAAAAATGCTGTACTCCAAGCCTTTGAGGAAGAGGTACTTGTGCAAAAGCAAGGGCAATGAATGTTACTAAGTCTATAATGTTTTTCAAATGGGAAGAGTTCTACACAGCAGTGAATAAGATGTGTTATTGTGTTCTGCATTGCCAGGTCGCTACCCCCACTCTTTTCATATTTCTCTCTCTCTCACTCGCATACTGGCATACAAATCTGCCTGATGGCATAATGTTTATTCATGTGTATTATGGAAACTATTTGAGCTAAAAAGCGGTGGTTTTTACGGTTATGCTACAAACATTACTCCCTATCTTCATGAATTATTTTTTGCAAAATTTGAATATTTTGTCTTAGTGTAAGTAGTATTTATGAGTAGGGACACTCAAATTTTGCGACTTGCGAAACTCGCGAAAATTTTTAAAATGCTTAAAATTAGGGAATAAATGTATACGAAGACATATTTGATTAATTTAAATACTTTTTGACACACCATCTACTCGCGAAATTTTGAAATTCCCGCTCTATATACGAATTTTTAGGTTCACTCGCGAAATTTATCGCATATAGCAAAAAGATCACACATTCTTGTTATCAAATTTCGGTTAACGTTTTTTGCTTCCAGCTTAAGCTTTGTTAAGTGCCGTGGGAGTCTGTTAGCACGGTATTGGCTATCTTGTCAGCGTTCGATCGATAACAACAGCAGTCTGCAGTATCGGCGGACCAGTAAAGCCGTTGAACCAGCGAGATAGGAGCGCTCATATCCGGTATGCGCTGCGCACGCATTCTGTTACTACCCTAAGTAACTTCTTCTACGCGTATCCCACTAGTTCCTGTTCACCCATGCGTTCAGTTTGTTTTAACTAGCAGTAGCGTAGTTCTGAAATATCGTACAGCATGCCACCGAAAGTGAGCTTAGATGAGCGGGTAAAGCAATTCTCGCAGGACGGAATGAAGAGGTCGGGAGAAATAATGCTTTGCAGCTTTTGCAATAAAAGAATTCCATATGAAACTTCGGATGCTGTAAAAAAACATATTGCTAGCCAGAAACACGTGGATGCAACGAAAACGCGTAAGCGACAAAGAACAATGTTCGAGGCGGCTGAATGTTCAAAAGGAGCAAAGGTATGTAATTTCCACATTTTCTGCATTTATCTACTTCAATTCTGTGACAATTTTTATTTTGTTACTTAGAGTTTGAAACTTGTGTGTAAAGAGGTAAAGGTGTATTACCTATTTAAAATTAAATGCCAGTTTACTTCCTTTTAAAGCACATGTTTTTAGAAATCAGAACATTATTTGGCTAATAGTAAAATATCGTGTGTAGTTGCACTCTTTGCTTAATCGCATATACTTATTTTGCTCAGTTATATGTTTTACATGATTTTATATCATATTTCAAATTTATTTTGGTTTATAACTTGACATCGGGTGTATAACACAACGCTGCTTTAGGTTCGCGGTGATTTAGCCGGTTGTATGACGCACGTTGAGGGACATGCGAGCATGCTCTCACAGATATGAAGTGTAGCATACAAAATACGCGGGTAGGACATAATTTTTAGTTCTGTTAGGCCTGTTGTCGTTGAAAGTTAAAGCCTCCGATATCACCAAAGAAGTTAAAGGGGGCTATAAAAATGAAAAATAAGGCAACAAAAGACATGTTATAAAAAGGAACATAAACTGCAGCATTTTAATCTCAAAGAATCAATCTTAGAGATTCGCTTTCAAGATTTAACACATTTAAAAAGACATTTTGCAAAAGTTCTGGTCTATGCTTATATGTTTTCTTTTCTACTTTTACCAGGCTGCCAAACTGGATTTTGTCACTTCCACGGTTGAAATGATGATTTCAACCAATATTCCATTGGAGAAGGCAGATCACCCAGCCTTCAAGGAACGGGTGAAGAAGAACGTTATTGGCGGTGGAGACCTTCCAGGAAGCAATGTTCTCCGTAGAGAATATTTACCTCTCTTGGCAAACTCCAGGAAGGAAAAAGTTGTTGCAGCCCTACAGAACAAGAAGGTTGCTGTTATGGCTGACGAAACAACAGACAAGATGGGCAGGGCAATTTTCGTTGTTCTGCTGTCTACAGTGGAGCCCTCCAGATCGCAGGAGCAATATGTGGCTGCTGTCACTTCACTGGAGGTAGTGAATGGACGGTCCTGTGCTCGAACAATTACCGAGGCACTACGGAACACAGGGGTAAACTTTGACCAAGTAGTGGCATTAGTAAGTGACTCAGCCAGTTATATGACCTCCTGTTATGCTGGGTTATCACTTCTCCTGCCAGATGAGTCCCTACATATTCAGTGCTGGGCACACAAAATAAATCTGATTGGTGTGGTGATGAAGGACTACTTGTCATCGCTAAATAAACTAGTCATTTCAGTCAAGCAGACTTTTCTGCATGCCCGGAAAAAAAGACATGCATTTCGGCAATTCATGCAGGAGAAAGGATCTGCAGCAGGAATGTTTCCAATTCCAGTGGCCACAAGATGGAATTCCTGGGTGGAAGCAGTTGAGTGGATGGCAGATAACTGGACCGTTCTTTTTGATTTTTTTCGCTCCATTGGTGGCAGAGAGTCATTTACTGCAGCATCTTCACACCTGCAGAATATTACTGATTCTGAGCTACAGATGCTTTATGTGCAAGCTCTGTTTGTGAAATCTTGAGCTTCAGTGATGAAGCAATTGTTGCTCAGCCTGGAAACAAATTCCAAACCGATGGCTGCAGAAGTGTATCCCAAACTTCAGAATTTGAAGAAGCGCTTACAAATAGTTGCTGCCGGAACTTTCAGTGACAGAGTTCAGGAGGAGCTTGATGCCTTGAAAGGAAATCTCAGGGCAAGTTCGATGCAGGACATAAAAATTGCAGCAGGCCATATGCACACCAAGCTGGACAATCTTATGTTGGGGGACCCTGCCCGTGCATTTTTGGAGCCTGTGGCTGCACTCTTCTACAGGCAGAATGTGCTGTCACAGCCTGCTGCAGGAGACGAGCTGAAAACCCTTTTCCACAAAGTACCATCAATGAAGGGTATTCCCATCGATGAAGGACTGCATGCTTACAGGGATCTTCAGGATATTCTGAAGAGCAATGTAAATATATCAGTAGAAGATGCTCTTCATGCAATGTGTGATGATCATCAACTTTTTGTTGATGGTGCCTTAAGGGCGCTGTGGGTTCCTGTCTCAAACGTGAACTGTGAAAGGTTTTTTTCCAACTTTTCGTGTGTGTTGACGGACCTCAGAACAAATCTCACAATCACAAACTTGGAGATGCTATCAGCTTATAATTATGAAAGTAAACCATAAGAGTGTGTGTAAATTATGCTTGCTATTAGCGTTTTTATATTTTAGATTGTATAAATTAATTATGCATTTATTAATTATGCATTTATTTCTATTTTTGTAGGTGAGTAAGTTAATATCCAAGAATTACCGTATCCAAGAATTTTCCTTTCTAACTCAAGAATTTTACCTTCTCACTCAAGAATTTTCTCTCTTATTACTCAAGAATTTAGCAACATTTTATTCAAGAAATTTGAGTGTTCCTATTTATGAGAGATGGAATCACTCAGTGTGTTGCTCCCCAGTTAAGCGCAAATGCAATATGTCAACACAGCAGCACCAAGTATGGGAATATGAACAACCAAAAGCTATCGTGCAGAGTATCCATCAACACATATTCAGCATTGGTTTGGCATCATGCCAAATCGCATCATTGGGTCATATCTACTTCCAAAATGGTTAAATGGTTACCTTTATCTGCAATTCCTGACCCACATTTTGCCTCTGTTTTTGGAAGATGCTATATGTGGCTGCAACACAATGGAACTCGTGGACATTTCAACATAGAGGTGAGGGATTACCCATGATTTGTTTCCTGTGAGGTGGATTGGAAAGAGTGGTCCTGTAAATTGGCCACAGTATTTTCTAAATCTCAAGCCTCTGGATTCCTACACGGATATCTTAAGAGCCTTGTTTACAAGATGCATGTTGATTGATACAGATGAACAATTACTGGCACAAATTTTAGCTCCTCGTGATGAGGTTCACAACACTCCTGTAATTTTTGACAGGGTTTGAGGTGCATTTCTTCATAGGTGCAATCTCTGCAGGGATGTTGGAGGTTGTTACATCGAGCAGTTCTCCTGGTGACCTGTGATATTTTAAACTGCTTTGAGGGTTACAGAGAAATGTACCCCTTCAGGTATTTAATGCAATTGTTATTGAAATGTTCTCCACTGCACCTGCCTGCTAATCATACATTTATTTTGTCAATATGAATTAATCACATTGAGTAATGTAGCACAATATGAACTCATTATAAATCGTAAGCAATGGAGACAACACAAAGATAAAGGTACCTACAGAGGCTTAAACCTCCAACTCCCTCATCTTAATCCCCTCTCACATACCAACCATAGTGTTAAATAATGCCACAATATCTATGCTCTCTGAAATCCAGGTGTTCAGGTCACAGTCCAGTGTGGTTTGATCAGTGGCATGCTAATCCTTTAATACATTTTATGATGTAGCAAAAAATTTAGATCCCACAATCCATAGGTTTTTTATTGTTTATATTGTACTCCTACACTCCTGCCAATTTGTGCAGTCAAATTTATATTTCTGCTTTTACAATGTATTAAAATTTACAGCAATCCAAGATTATAAATCAAGTGTAATATTTATTCTCCATCTTTACATGAATCTTCAATGTTTCTGCTTCTCTTTGATGTATTCCTTGTATAATGTGGTTCGTGGACCCTCTCTTTTCTTCCTTCCTGGGGTTGCCAATACATGACCTGTCATGTTAATCCTCCTCCTACCATCCTTTTTATACAGCCATAGCATATAAGTTCTTTTCCTTACTGATAATACTATAGTACTATACATTACAATTTGTTGATACTAATTACATTTGGCACAAGATGAAGGTGGGTATATTACTATGGAAGTTAATAGGAAAACATAAAAAATGGAATCATCAGTCAATATGAATAAAACAAAATACGTGGTAACAGGAAGAACAAATTAAGATTAATACTGAAAGAAGGGATGCAAACTGTTACACAAATTGAAGAGTTTGAATATCTAGGAGTAAAAATAAAAAAGATGGTAAAGAAGATCAAGAAATTAATTAAAAAATAAATGTTAGAAAATGCATGACAGGAACATTACAGAGTATTTTATGGAATAATCCGATTAGAAAGAGAACAAAATTAAAAGTATTCAAAACTGTTATTAGAAGCATTATAATACATAGATCAGATGTATGGACACTTAAATCTCAATTAAAAAGTTAGATTGCAAATGAGATATCAGAATTTTGAGATTTTAATGTCATACTACCTGTACGATATCTTCAACTAAATTAACTCCCCACAGCTCCTGTGAACAACAACCAAATTGGGAAACAAAATGTTTTCCCTTTTTTTTTTCTTTCTTTCTTTTTTTTTTAATGTAAGCCATAAACTATCTTTTGATGGTAGATGCAATAAGAAACTATGTATGTCTTCGTTGATGAATTGTATGATGAATCTTTCTTACCTGGGGTTTGAATTTTTGTTGAATTGTCTGTATTTACCATCTCATTTAAAATTCTTTAAACACTTGCACGAGACACTTGTGAAACCTGCTTGTCTAACAGCATTTCCAACAGATATTTAGAGTGCCCATTTTTAAGTGCCTCAAATTCATTATTTCATTCTTAAATCTATAAACAATAAATACAAACACTGCTACCTGTGACTGCAATGGATTTCCCCTCTTTCCAACACCAGCTTGAACAACAGCACAAGAGCAAATATCGTCTAAAATAAAGCTTAATATATATGAGCTCAGCATTTTGTAGCATAGATTACATTATACATTAATGCTAAATCAGAACACAGAATGCAACAAATGACAATTATTTGACAACCTCTAGGGGTAGGCGACATGAGTAGGACCCTTTCTTCTGTCCTGCCTATTGATAGCCAACAACTTTGGGTAATTACCTGCAGGTAATAGTTATTCCTCACAAAAAGAAGGCACCCCTTACAATTTCTGGTAAAAGAAAGGACTGAATGTAAATGCTGTGGTCTGATGAACAGCAATGATGTTAATCTATGTCTAAAACATTCCATCAATAATTGAGAAAATACTTCTGTTTAAGCACAAATGGTTAAAATGAGCTCTGAAATCTCATTATATTTATTTAATGTAATTGGAAAATGGCAGGTGTAAATCCATAAGCTATAGTAAAAACTAATCTTAGAAGCTTCTGTGAAAAAGAAGAAAATCTGAAAAGCATTTTATTGCTAAGAATCCAGGAAATGCTTGTACATATTTCCTGAAGTTCGCAAGATTTGAATTTGTTATCTCTTGAATGTGAAGGTGACATACTACCCCCACACTACCGAGGCGGGGAAATTATTTTTTTGATTTGGATTGTAAACTAAATGAATTATTTAATCTTATTTTAGTTGATTTGGCTGGGATAATGAAAAGTAATCAGATTCCTTTTTCAGCTTGTTCATCTCAGCTTTAGTTGCTCTGGAGTTTTGAAATCTAGACTACCAGCAAAATGTAGGAAAAACTCTAATTAGAGATCCTTCTGGGATGTTAACTTCCGAAAACAGGAACACTGAAGGAATAAAAGAGAAGCGCCTCGAGCTCAGGACAAGCATAAAACAGCAGTTACTGTGTTCTAAAGTCACATTCAACATAGGTATAGTGCAAGAGTACCACTAAACACAAACAGTGGTGTTTTTACTAAAAGCCTAAGAAGTTATAAAACAATGTAGAACTGATTTATGAGGCATAGAACCACTGTAGAAAGATGAACCGAAGTAGCTGAATGCAGACAAAATTCTCTAAACACAGGTTTGTATTAAAATTGGCATTTATCAGTAGTGCCATTCACCTTATATCACAAAGCTCATTATGTTTCATGAAACTTTTAGAAAGCTTTTCTAATTAACATTCAAACAGAGTAAACAAAACTGCTTCACTAACTAATCACATGCAAAAGACATTTCTTAGACACGTCTATATGCAAAATGATTTTCAGCTGCTGATTGTGATGTAAATTCTCTTGAACAGATTCTACAGCATCTGTGACAAGATGGTTATCATTCATGGAGACTTTAATGTTCTGTTTTAAGCTTATTGTACGTAAATATTTTTTCAGGTATTGAGTTTTTGGATTGGAATCCCTATGCTCCTAAGCCAGAAATTTGAGCTGTGACTTTGCCCTCTAGCAACAGAACTACAAACCTTGTATGTAATAAACAAGTCATCTTACCTGTTCGAAACTGCCAAGAATGTCACAAGTATCCATGGATGAGTTCACAGTGAGCACCCGAAGTTCTTGACCAATCAAATCTGCTAGAAGTTGCACGACACTTGTCTTTCCGCTGCCTGAAGGACCAACCTGTTAAGATTTACATAAACCAATTTCTTATGCAATTATTTCACTTTACTAGATTTACTTACACCATAAATATTTACCAAATGTTAAGACATTTTGAATGTGTTCTAAACTAAAAATTCTTTATAACTAATACAAGGAACAGACCACTACAAACATACAGAACTCTACTTCAAAAATTTTCCTTTGTCTTCTATGTGCTATAAGAGATCCATGTTCCAAAAATGAGCTGATGGCTTCAACTGAAAGCACTCTAAAATAAGTTAAGGATACCTTGAAAGATAAAGCACTCTAAAATAAGTTAAGGATACCTTGAAAGATATCATGGTACTGAATTAGTACTCTAAAATGAGTTGAGAATAACTTGGAACACACCATGGTCCAGTAGAAAAGGGAATGAACAACTTCAACGGACAATAGTCTTTGGTCTGCACATGCATGACAGGTGAGAGAGGATAAAACATGTACTGTTTGTAGGGCAAGAATGAAATGGTTTACCGTGTACAAACACTGTACTTATTTTTATTTCTACAGAACTGTTCAATGTAACAAAGGTATTAATCATGAGGTTTAATTTGTGGCATCTTGTTACTCTTAAATAAACTATGTCTCAGCACCATTACAAAAGAATAATGTAAGGTATTTACTAGATTAAAACATCTCAACATATTAAATTACAAGTGCCTATAGGCTCCACTGCTAACACACCTTGTGTAGGTTAGTGTTAATAAAGTTTATTAATAAATGCTTATATTTAGAAAACTCCTACAAACAAAAATGAAAAATCTATTTTACTTCAACTGTTACTGTTAATATATTTGTGTAGATTAGTGTGGAAATATGTTGGACAACTTTAAATCCTAGTGGGTAGTAGGAAAATAGAACATTATGGAATGTAAGGTGCTTTCACTGTTGACATAAAAAATATGATCAAAGAATTTCTGGAATGGCTTCACAACAATGTTGCCATTGAACTGTCTCTAATCCTTAGACAGATTGTACGATCTGATAAAAATGAGAGGTCACACAACTTTCTACAACCTTGCGGTGCAACGTCAGAAGCTCTGAAGTAAATGCATATTTTGCATCTGCTGTGATTTTTCTGTATAGCAAAAAGAACAAAGAACAGACATAAAATTTTGCTTTAACTTAGTAAAACTAAAGCAGAAACCTATGAACTGCTAAGATCAGCTCATGGGGAGAAAATAATGGACAAAAATTAAGCATTTCAGTGGTTTTCAAAATTTAAAAGTGACGTAGCATCAGTTTAAGATGCACATTGTTCGGAGCAACCCTGTTCCAGCGAAATTTATGAAAACATCAACCAGGTCAGGGAAACGCTATTAAATGATAGCTGCAATACAATAAGGGAATTTTTTGAGTCATTAGGACTAACCTTTGGAAGTATTCAAAGCATTTTAATTGACAATTTGAACATGAAAAGAATTTCCCCACCTCCTTTCAATTGACCAAAAGAAAAGATAGGAGACTGGCTGCACAGATCTTGTGGAACACCTTCAAAATGACCCACAGTCTATTGAAGAAGTTATTGCTGGTGATGTAACAAGGATTTATGGGTACCACCCAGAAATGAAGCAACAATCTTCACAATGGAAAAGCTGATTTCCATGCCGCAAAAAGAGCAGAGTAAAATTGTACATAAGGAATTTACATTGCAGACTCAAACAGTGAATCAAGGTACTGCAAACTTTGCAAAAGATTTAGGGAGAGTGTGCAACACAAATGGCCAGAGGAATGGAAAAATGATGACTGATTTCATGCATCACAACAATGTGCCCATGCACAAAGCCCTTCTGTTCACCAATTTTTGGATAAAGATCTGATGCGTTCCATCCATATGACTTTCTTTACATCTCTGCAATAAAGTATTGTTAAAAGCTTATTCTTCTTTTTACTTTATACTAGTCTAAGAAAAACTAGCAGAAATTATCTTATTATTTGCTTCTTAGTAAGTAGAACGGAAATAAAGAAGTACCTAGACTAAAGCAATAGTAAAATCTTTTAAAAGCTGGCTGCTAAGTGATTTAGTACCTTTGTTTCTATGGACAGGAGTTGACAAATTCCTGTGTGAGAAAAGCATACGTATTTTAAAGCTGAAACTAATGACAAGGAGTATCTCAAAAAGGCCAACTCTATAAAAAAAAAAAAAATATATATATATATACATATATACATATACATATATATACATACATATATACATATATATACATACATATATACATATATATATAATATAAATTATGTTTAAACAAGATCTGAATTCTTTGTTAAGTAAGTTTTTGTCTACTCTTATGGTTTAGCAGTTATGCAAAATTCATCCAGAATAAACATATACAGCGCATACACATGTACAGCTTACATCAGAAATGAAATGGATAAATACCAAACTTGGTATTAATTTCATTATTTCCAAAGATGTACATGAACATTTTCAAAAAACCCAACTACCCTTTTCTTGAAACATTTATTAATTTGTTTTATTTTTGCACAAAAATTGCTGTAATCATTTTGATTAAATTTTATATATATATTGGAGGGGGGGGGGGGGATGATAATAGCATTCACTCTCAACTCTGGTCAGAAATTCAATAAGGAGAATACCCTGTGTGTTGCAGAACACAGAAATGTTTCCATGCTGACACAGCCAGGTTGAATTTTGTCTTGCAAGGAGACGAACTGTGATACAAATGCACAACTACCACTTGGTTTTCTGTGGTGCTCTGTCCAGCCTGTGTTTCATAGCCTGTGATGATCTACTCCAGAAATTTACCCACGTCATCATGGTACTGCTGTAGAAAGGCAATGCTGTCTCATGTGCTTTGCTTTGTATTCTGATGCTAGTTGTTTCTACACCCATGTGGCGCACAATTTTCAGAACAATAGTTGTCTGTAACAACTACATGCAACAAGGAGCAGCAAATTTGAGGGAAATCATTACCAAGTTCTGTGATTGTGAAGCGATATTCTCCATAATACATTCCCACAATTGCTCCACAACCTGTTGCCTGTAATGATGGATGAATTTCCCACTGCCCTCACCATGCATATTTTGTTGACCTGCTGAAAATTTTCTGCATCAGCAATGTTGACTATCATTTCTTTAAAGAGTATGATATAAGTGAAAATCACTGAAGCTCTCAAATATATCAAGAATGCAACTGTTAATTTAATAATAAACAGGGCAGCTGAATTCTGGCTCTCTGAATAAGGAAGTGCTGGTGGTGTTCATAACCTCACATACAAAATTTCTGTTAGCCAATATTCTCAGTGTGGAACATGGAGGAGTACTCTACTCGTTTCTTTATACAAATGGAATAGCTGCAGAGAATATTTTCCTACAGTAACTCAGCATCGCACTTTTTTTATTTATGCCAGTCTTTTCTATATCTGCTAAATGTGAAATAATTGCATACTTACCAGAATAGTTGGCCAGTTCATTCTGACACATCTCATGAGGGTTCTGAGGACAGGGAGCTGCTGCCTTAATACTGCTAACTTAGAGGAAGAAATACTTCCACCATTGCGGTTCAGTACAGCATCACCAACATAGAGCATATTAGGCGTAACATGGAACCTTGGCAGCTCTGAGTGCAAAGGGTACTTTTGGCCCATTTCTTCCTCATAAATTTCTTTCACCTAAGGTAAAAATAATCACTCATTAAATCAAGCCCAGCTAAAACTTTCATATACATTTTTTGCTGCTTGTGATATGAACTAACAAGGGAGAAATTTTAGCTCTAGCGTAAATTTCTGCCTCAATTTACAATGTTGACAAGGATCCCATCCATTCAATAGAGCAAAATCCAGCACTACTTTCAACTTCTATTTTCACAAACACAGACGATAATCTTTGTTCAGCTAACAATTTTACTATAGAGAAAAAGTGTACCTAGCCACATTTTGTCAGCACACTTTCCCAAGCTTTGTTTTGAATCTGTTATCCCAGAATTTAAGGAGGGCAGGGTGCACTTTTTCTGTTTTGGCCAAACAGCTGCAATATTAAAATTAAATTTCATTGAGACTGCAATCGACTGAGCATTTAATTGGTGTTAGAGTGTTTCGAAGACTCCAGCCTCAATGAATTCATTTAAAGTTGGTTTCAGAGAATAAACTCTTTTCAAGTTTAATTAATTATAATATTATCATGAACTAACCCCAGGTGCATTATTTGATAAATCTTATTTAATTTTTGTAATTATTCTAAATTTTCTTTTGTCTAATACAATTATATTAAATAATCTGCACATTTTACATTCAAATTTTAAATACTTTATTTTTCCAATGATCCTAAATGCAAGGGGAGTTTCCCCCTTCTTTTCTCTGAACCCAATTCACAAATTTAGTATTGATAAAAAGGTTATTTTTAAAGAAAAATTTAAAACAATATTGCTTATGGTTGTTTGTATTGAGAAAAATGAGATTTTTACAATAATGACTTTTAATAGTGATTATTGCACGTTCTTATTACAGATGTAATATATAAGGACACAAACATGAAATGAAAATTGGGGAAGGAAATATTCCAAGTCTAAATTTAGGGCACCTTCCTGGCATTTGTAAATTACAAGGACTGAGGAAAACATATAGTAAACCTCAGTTAAGGTGGTATATTGGATCTGTTATAAGAAACACGCTTTTGAATTACTCCATGCAACTTTTTCACAGCATTTGGATTTGTTATGCAATAATTGCCCAGCATCATTAAACTGATTGGTTTTCTTACCAATAAATTTGAATGTTGCCCATTTTAATGAACTCATATCATGTATCCTTAGCACATTTAAAAAGTACAACACAAAGAAAAGATTCTCTATTCTCTAATATTCAATGAGAGTTATGGTCAGAGGGTAATGAGAGCATTTTCTATGGCACATACTACTGTGGACTGCCTTTTGCCCTCATTTATCTCAAGTGATTTTCTTATTTTGGAAATAAGCATAGCAGAATCTAAATTAGGACTTTTGTTCAAGAATAAATGTCTTAATGGTCTCTGCCAAATCAATAATAATAGTGATTACTCTCATGGTATAAGGAGAAAATGGCAATTCAATTTGTAACTGATTTGTTTACAGTGACAACAGCAATATGCACTAGAATTCTTTGGCACAGTCAAGCTTGAGCATAAAGTTGTGATTGCTTTTCTTATACTTAAAAAACTGCTTTTAAGTCATTGGTGTCGGAAAGAGATGATGTGGATGTGATTTTAAGATGAATTAAGGGATTAATTATGTAAATACAACAGACAACCCTGCTTACCCAATTATGCATTTTTGTTTTTTAAATCCAAACAATTAATTAGTTTCATTTATCCTCCCCCTGCTCTTTAAAAGATTATTGACCAATGATCTATACAGTTTTATGGTTAATCCTTCACTTTACCCCTTATAATTGTAATTTGTATAGTCCCCATTAAAAAATTCCCTGAAATTCACACAAAAGGATGTAAAGTATGGAGAGAAATCACACTTCCTTACTTCACTAATATCTGATGTCAGCAATTTGCTCTCGTTATATAATTGTTTAGTTTGCTCTGCTAATGAACTTGACTGCAACATAGCATAGATGAAAGACAACCAAAGCTTTTTAAATGAGGTTATTAAAAGGTTTTTAGCACTCAGCAACTATAAAATTAGAATAAAGATTACTCAGAGTGGTTTTGACATTGTTTCACTATACACACATCTGCAGTATTTGATAAATGGCAGTTAGAGAAATAAATATAACATGATTCATATAGTTATAATAGGATTGACCGCTACATTTGAAGTGCTTGAAAAGTATTCCATCATGGCCATCTATGTATACTGCTTGGAATAAAATGGGATCAGCTTTTGTTTGGAGCAGTTAAATGATAAAAATGTACCTGTTGGAAAATCAAGTTAATTTGCATTAATTTTTCGTGATTTAAAATGACATTCATATGATTTAAAATTACATATGCCTCATGATCTGTAGCCATTCTCAGGGTTTACTAATTGCATTCAAGAGATACAAAATCTTACTAAACACACATCTGCAAATTCTCAAAATTTTCAACAGGATGTATTTCCTTTTATTCTTCAATTTGAGTCAAGGAAAGGGTTGAGTCTGTGCTTCAAAATGTTTGAAACAGTTAAATGTAACATTTTTCCCACCACAGGCTGTACTAGCATCATTCATATTGCAATTACCAACATGAAGAAATGAAAAAACAAATTCCAATTTATGTACATGGGAGAAAAAAAAAATTCAATCCAATTTATATCTGTGAAATAAATCTGACAAATTTTAAGTTCTCCAACATTATAAAGAAGTGACTGTGGCCAAAATATTTAAAAATAAGCGACCTGCTTTCCCCTAGAAAAAACACTGGTTGTAGGTATGATGCAATGGAATGAAAACAAAGTTATAGTGAATTTTAAGATTAATCAATCTCTGCCATACAAAAAACCACTGGTTATAGGATTGATGCAATATCTCTCTCTCTCTCGCACTCTCTCTCTCTCTCTCGCTCTCTCTCTCTCTCTCAAATTTATGGCAGAGCTTCCTTTGAAACATGATGGCATTCCCATGAATTTTCATAATGAGGGATTGCTATGTAGATAAAATCTTTGCAGAAGTTCTAAGCAGACATTTAGAAGACATCATAAATATTTAATCCTCAAGAAAAACCACAAAATACTCTATGGAAAAATGAATCAATGGATAACTCTTGTTTCTGGACTTGAAAATCCTCAGAAATGATACAAGGACAAAGCCAACACAACTGAAAAGTTATAACAAGTATTTGATGTGTTCCATTCACATCACTTTCTCTACATCTCTATAACAAATTATTGTTAAAAAGCTTATTCTTCAATTTACTTCATGCTAATCGAGATAAATGTTAGCAGATATTGTCCTTATTACTTGTTTACTTGAAAGCAGAAGGGAAAAAAATTGAATGTGTTTCATTCACATGATGTCCTCTAACTGTTCGATAAACAACCCTTTCATTCAAAACATTAATCTGTTATCAATATCATGCTAAATAAACATAAGCAGAATTAATCTTATTACTGGATTCATTGTAAATATAAGGGAAATAAGAAAATACACAGGCTAAAGTGATGGTCTAGTCGCTATGCGAAACAATTGAAATTCCAATTTCTTTGCTTGCCAGGAGTAAACAAATGAGAAACGAGAAGAAAGATGTCTTCCTGTTTGAGAAAAGTTTAAGTGACCTAAAGTTGAAAACAATGAGCTGGAATATCTCTAAAAAAAGTTAACTCACAAAAAAAAGGTATATGACATAAATTGTGTGTTTTAATGAGATTACATTTTTTGTGCAATAAGTTTTTGTTTATCTCTTACGGTTTGCCAGTTATACAAAAGTCATCCAGAATGAAGAGGTCTTCAAGACTATTCCCAGAAAATTCAAGATATACATTTTGTTTGTCATAAAAATATCTTACACATAGGATATTTTAATGAAAATCTTTAAAGCCATTTTTGAGTAAATAAAAAATGTTTGAAAAATGTTAGGTGTAATTGGTAATTTGGGGAGGAGGGCTTTCCTTGAAAATCTTCATGTCGAGTCCTTGGAAGATACCAAAGTTTGGTATTTAACAGTCTTTTCTTTTTTGAGCTATGCTGTCCACAGACATGCGCATGCAGACACACAGACCTTTTTTCTAAAAAATGTTTTTTTTTAATTAAGGGGGTCCAAAAACATGTATTTCTGGTGAAATCTCTGTATAGAAATTTTGGGTGCATTACAATACCTTCTCTACATACTATGTACATAGTACATGTAGAAAAAGTACAAATGACAGCTACAATCCATTAGCACACAAGCATGCAATAATAAACATCCTACATTTGTGCAAGTACCCATAAATCTTGAGTTTAACAAGAAGTTAAAAACCATAATTAAAAAAAAATGGATACAAGGGTTTGGTATACAGGATATTAAACAAAGTAAAGCAAAAGAAAGTGAAAAAAAAAATAACCACCTTCGTTACAGAAAAAAATACCAGTAACATATTCAATAAGTTCACTTGCCACACTAAGGCATTTAGAAAATTCAAAAAAATCCTCAGAGAACAAAATATCACTTGACTCCCATAAACAGATTTTCCATAGTAAAATTGTTTAGTTCCAAAACAAAAGATGAGATTCCATTAGAAAATCTGGTCCAGAGTATATCAAATCAAGTTACAGACAGAAAATTTCTACATATGTGACCCAAAAGAAGTTTAAAAATCAGATTAAAAGATCACTTTAGAAATCTTAAATTCAAACTAGAAGACAAAACCATATCCTAGACCTCCTGTATTCCATTGTAAAATTTTTAACAATTACATAAATTACATCAAATTCATCTCATCCAATAAGTTATCACTCTATCAAAAGAATCATCATATCAACATATAACAAAATTAAAGAAGATAATGTATTACAAACGAAAGGAAAACCATGGGAAAATTTATGTAATAACACGACCAGAATCACTACATTACCAAGAAAATCCTCTGTAGCAACTTTTAGACTCCTAACAGGCCATGACTGTCTCAATAAACATTTATTCAGGATTGGTATAGTGAGATCTCCTATGTGTCCTTTCTGTACACTTAAAGAAAATATGGATGGAAACAATCTACTGTGCTCCCCAACCTTGAGTCGACATGACAATATATCAAAATACTGGAATGCATGAGAGCAAATGGCTTCACTGCCAACTGCTCAACATTAGATACCAACCAACCATATCCTGGACCTTAATACAAAACTACTAAATAGCATGACAAACCACAATGATTTGACAACATGGAAAACATTTTAATATGGAAACAAAGACCACCTCTCAAACTTTGAAATCCCACCAGCAGACAGTCTAGCAAAGATCATCATTCCACAGCCAGAGAAGAAACTGCAACCATTGCAATCAACAGTGATAGTCAGCCCTCCATAGTGAAAAACGAAACTAGTCCTTCATAAATAAAAACTTTTAAGTCGTGTAGTGTTTAAAACTGACTACACAAATAATTATTCTTATAAGTTGAATGCCACTTTCACTAAATTCCTCTAAACATCAATGAACAGTATATTCCATTCCATTATAAGCAATGTTAATCCGCATTTTGTATCTTTAGCCTATTTACTAAAATATTTCTTATATGGTCAAAAACCTTTGAAGTCTCTGTCAACATTTTTAAGGCAAAAGAATATATATCCAAATAAGAAAGTTTTAGAGGAAAATACGTTATACATTGGGATCTCATGTAAATTTTCACTGCCAAGTACATTTTAGTTAAAAATAATATTCACATTAATAAATTTTAATTGCAGCACAACTTACCTTGAGCCTATCTTGAGCAGTCCTCATTCTGTCTATATAAATAAGATGGACAAATTTTCCTGGTGCAGAATCTTTACTATGTTTTACAGCTTGGCACCAACGTGTCAAATCTCTTAGATTCATTTCCCAAGGACTACCACGGTGGCCCCAGAGACCTTGTTCACCAGTTTCCTTAGCTAAGCGCATATTAAATGTTACCATGTCACATATCATTGATTGAGGAAGACTTGGAAAAGTTTCGTTCAAGATGAAACAGAGATCTGATGATGTGAGGGCATCTATGAAAATCTGGAACAAAGATTCAAATATTGCACATTAAACTTCATTATTCCCCTTTTGAATTAGAGTGCTTCAAAGTACTGTTATGTTCAAGCCCGGGTGTTATGGGTACTAATGAGTCAATCTTTTTCAACCTAAAAAATCTAAATGGGACACTAAGACCTAAAACTTACTAAACTTCAAGTTATTTTTGATCTTAGTAGAAAACTTCAATTTTTTCCTCAATCATTTGAATTACAATTTTTTTACTTTCTCTATATGTATTATGCACATAGTGTACAGAGAAGGTATTTATTGCATTCCACCCAAAAATTTGATACTGAGATCTCACCAGAAATACACGTTTAGGGACCCCCTGAACCCAAAAAAAGCATTTTTGGAAAAAGGTTAATGTGTGCGTGCGTATCTGTGGACAAACAAGAAAAGCAAACTAAAACATGAAGAGACTGTTAAATACCAAACTTAAATATCAAAGTTTTCAAGAAAATCCCCTCCAACCCAAACTAATGTCCACATGGAAATATTTTAGAAAATTTTGATTTTCTCAAAAATAGCTCTTAACGATTTTGATTAAAATCTCTCATATTTAAGATATTTACATGCCAAATAAAATGTATATCATGAATTTTCTGGGAATAGCTGCTAAAGACCTCTTTATTCTGGATGATTTTTATGGAATTTTGCATAGCTGGTAAACTGTAAGAGATAGACAAAACCTTACTACTCAAAAAATGTATATAGCGATAAAACACACAATTTATGTCATATATATATTTTTTCATGGAGTTGATCGTTCTTGAGATATTCCTTGTTATTGGTTTCAGCTTTAAAAACTTATACTTTTCTCATACATGAACTTGTCAACTCCTGTACATACACACTTAGTTGTTACTTAGCAACCAGCTTCTGACTATCACTTTAACCTATGGTACTCCCTTATTTCCCTTCTACTTACAAGGGAGCAAGTAAGACTATTTGTGCTAATTTTTTCTTTATTAGCATGAAGTAAATAGAATTAACAATAATTTGTTGCAGAGATGTAGAGAAACTCATGTGAATGGAATACATCAGGCTTTTTAACAATTTGTTTAGTTTTGAGTGTACATGTGGCATTAGCCAGGGAAAGATTTATCACAATTTTTATCTTAGTATAGAAATTGCATGTATGAAGTCTGCGCCAACGACATTTTTCAATGTTGGAAGATGTTTTTCTGCCTATAGGAACATATTAAAAAACATCAGAAAATTTGGAAATGTGGTTAGTGGTGTACAGCAATAATGCAGAAATGTAAAGTTTGTTTTATGCGAGTGCTATATATTTAAAATACATGCTAAATGTTTTATTAAAATTTTCTAGCACGAGTATACTGTGTGATAAATTGGTCTAAATTACACTACATATTAATATAACTCTTCCATGAAGTAAAATAGTTTTCACGTTTTTATCTGTATTATGTTATAAAAGGCGTTTGTCATCAACTTCCTAAAATGGATAGCAAAATTGTTTCAAAACCTAGAGGCTAGTAGAAAACAGTAAAAGACTAAAACTGCATTTATATAAAGCTAAACATCCGGACCCTAGTAATAACATAAAATGACTTATTTAACCTTACATATATCTCAAAGGCATTCACAGTAAACAGCTTGAATCAGTGATATTATTCATTAATGACATAACTATAATTTGTGTGCTATGTATATAACTTGACTTATACTTAAATAAATATATTCAGATTACAACAAAAAATTGAATTACTTCTTACAACATAAATGTCTTAGAAATAATAATATACACGCTTATTTGTAATAAAAATGGAGACTATATTCACGTATCTGCAGATTCTGCGATACCACATTTAGTTTTTAATCCTTTCCCCTAGCGTGGGTTATTTAAATATCATCCATATCCCGGTAGACTATTTAAACAGGTGAAATAATGCAACTTAAAGAACTGATTATGATAGTTTCCACGTATTACACCACAGTTTTCTATTTACGGGACTCATGAGGTTGTCGTTATCGAGAATCTTGTACGCTCGTCAAGCTCTTACCTGCCAGTTATGTGTACAGCTCTGTCTACTGGTGTAAGAAATGAGTGAGATTAAAAGCTGACTTGACTGGCTTTAGTTGTTTTACATTTAGGAAACTGCAACATGTGCATTTCTGGTGAAATCTTTATACAGAATTTGAGTTAAAACCTCTAACAAAATGAAAGTGAAGCAGCAACTTGCTCATATCTCTGTGGAAAATATGTGTTTTCGAAACCAGTCCCAGTATGTCATTTTAAGTGAAGTTTTGTAAACCAACTCAATTCTTACCACTGAAATTTAACCACATCACTATCACAAGCTTCGTTGCAAATTTTAATTTCTCCTTTTCTTTAAATTAAAAATTTAGCACAAAAAAGTAACTGGAAAACCTACATGCAAATAATACCCACCTGTGTAAATCTGTTGAGGAATGACTGAGGCAGTCCCCTTCTAGCTCCTCCCTGACGGAGTGGGTTTTGTGTTCCAAATAATTTGGTGCTTGAACTCTGAATATAAAATGTTCGTCCAAGTTCTGGTATAAAAACTTCTCCCCGATGGTCCAAGCATGCATTCAAGCCTTCTAATACAGACTGGGAGGCCAGATTAAGCTTAAACATAAAGCAAATGAAATTTGTTATTACTGTCATAGTATGAACATGTATATTTTTACATTTAGTGGATTTAAATTTTTAATACCATAGAATATTTCTGAGTTGGGTTGTAATACTTAAACCCCAACTCAGAAATATTCTGTTCATACATATCACTGTTCCAAAACACCCTTTCATTAAAATTGTTTTTAATACCATACTTTCATACATGTGTTTCACACCTTTTTAAATACAAAAAATAATATGGAAATAATTTGCAGCTTAAATTATTCTATAGACTAAAAATGGAAAGATACTGGACTAGCAATAAATCATATCTTTATTTTAAAGCTCTTCCATGAAAATCAGCCGTTTTTTTTTCTTTCCTTTTTTTTTTTTCTTTTTTTTTCCTTCAAAACATGGGAACGTTGTGCTTTTTAGCCCTAGAAATATAAGTCAAGAACCTCTAACACTGATAAGCCTGTTTTCTGCCAATACTACACATGCTTCAAAAATACCAAACTCCCTTTCAGTGATACAGTTTCCAAATATATTATAATCACATATATTTAATTTGCCACTTACTCATTTTCTTTTTAAATGTTTTCTTTCTTTTTCCTTTTCATAAAAACAGTAAGTTATTGGGAAAGCAAACACCATATGCCAAATGGAAAATCTATCAAAATTTAATGTGCAACTTCTACACGTTTGGGCTGCCTCTGTTCATTAAATACTAACCAACAGAAAGTTAGTATTTGATGAACACAGGCGACCCAAATGCAGTAGAAGTTGCAAAAGCATAAACTTGACCATAACAGCAACCTTCTGTCCCAGCAAAAATCTAAGCAAGTCCCCAAAAGTCAAGCTGCCCACATGCAGTAATAATGCAGTCCAGCTTTGTTTTCACCATTATTAATTGAAAAAGCTATACATGACATAAAAGTGTCAAACATCAGATTTTGAAAAAATATAACGTATTTTACAAATGAAATAAATGCAATTTAGAAGTCAAGGCATCAATTAAACAGGTTGAAAAATACATGTAAAAGTACAATAAAACTTAAAACTATTTAAATTATAAGTATTACATACATGCTGTAATTGTTATTAAAGATTTATTAAAACCATTCAGTAATTTTTATTTTTGTTCATCCATTCATTGTCATTTGAACTTGATGCAATATATTAATCACGCATTAAAAGGGGACAAAAATTGGCAATATATGTCATCTAATTTAATCAGTACATTTACATCATATTCAAGAAGGTGGGACATCCTCCTACTTAAAGGGCTATACACCTCATATAAATCTTCAACATTATACAGACAGAAATCTGCAGAGAACATGCTCTACTGTGGAACTTTCAAAACTTTCATCTGCAAACATTGTCGAACACATTATTCTTACCTCATCCAGTAAAATCCAGTGTCCAGCTTTCAGAGCTTGTAGAAATGGTCCATCTCGCCATGCAAATTGTCCTCCCTGTCCACCTTCTACAGGTAAATCTGCACCAAATAAATCAGACACATCCTGCAAAAAATCCATAAAGCTAGTTAATATATTTGATGTATTATTCCATCCAATATTGAATGCATTTTCTTAGAGTAATACTTACAGTCTGATCTGAAAGATTGATTCTGACCAAATGGTTGCCAGCTATTTTAGCTATTGCTGCCACCAAGCTTGTTTTTCCAGTTCCTGGGCTACCTTCTAACAGAATAGGTTTGCTGAGCTGAAGTGCTCTCAGAACTCTTATTGTATTCTGAGCAGTTGTTGGTGCAGAGAATGTGAAGGTATCCTGCATCACTGGAGCAGTACCTGTTTATAAAAATCATTGAGTTACAATTTAAGAATACGAGGGTACTCCACAATAAAACTTCAACCACTTCATGATTTCAAATTTAAGAATATGAGGGTACTCAACAATAAAATAAAACTACAACCACTTCATGATTTCAATAATCATCTTCTCATTGCAGTTGAAATTTTATGCATGTGTCTTATGACATTTATTTTTCCTTAATGGTATTTCCAACAATTAATCTTAGAATCATGCTAAATTATGCACATTGCAGGAGGAAACATCTAGCAAACTGCTAATGCCAGCTCAATGTCCTTGTTGATTAGTCTTGGATCTTCCTTGTTTCCAGTGGCAACGTTTTTTGTCACTACTTTTATTGATCTGCCACTCTACTCTTCATCTTTAAGAGTTAATTCTCCAAACCAGTGGAACACAGTGGCATGTAACAGAGAATAGTCTCCAAAACCTCGACCCCTTGCTGTACAAGATCATTGCACAAAAATGGTCTCTCTGAATCTCCATTGCACTTGTAAGAATGTTCACACTTTTCAGACTTCAAACATAAAATAAGGTAACATGATGCAACATTCCTCTACCTGTTACCACTACATTACCAGTCAGCAACAATGCTTTTGCCAACAGGTGGCCAATATTGGGTCAAATGTATAAAATCCAAGCTTTGTCTTGAAGATTATAGTTTAAGTTAAAGCAAAAGCTTTAAGATTACTCTACAAGATTAAGCTTTGGCTTGTTCAACCCATGCATAAAAAAAAAATCTTAATCTATCAAGCTTTCGCTAGATGTTTTCCCAGCAAACGCTTGAAATACGTTGCGCGCACAGCTGT
Source organism: Hymenopus coronatus (assembly GCA_030762935.1). Classification (NCBI taxonomy): domain Eukaryota; kingdom Metazoa; phylum Arthropoda; class Insecta; order Mantodea; family Hymenopodidae; genus Hymenopus; species Hymenopus coronatus. The sequence continues at coordinate 149,238,539 of CM060882.1, read as the reverse complement.
CGTCTGCCAAGTGCTGCCACTCATGTGTACTGCACAGAAGTGTTTTGCGAATACGATACCTAACCTTAAAGTTATATGTGTAATGGCAAGTATGGCAGACGAAGTAAATATTCAGCAATTCTTAAGCAGTTTCCAATACTGTTGAATAAATCTCAGGTCCCGAGCATCAAAGAAGAAAAACTTAACGCTTTGCGAACCGTCTGCGTCAAGCTGGAAGAAACTTTAGGCAGAAAAGTAACTCCACAGCAAGTGCAGAAAAAGATTCAGAATATGAAGACTGAACTAAAAAGAAAAACTGACCGTAAAGCCACGGGAAATCAAAAAATAAAGTTAAAAAGGTGGGAAGAAGAATTTCTTGAACTTCTTGATGGAGAAAGCAACCCAACCATTAGTAGGATTCCACGTAAGAATAAAAATAGATCTCAGGAGCCAAATTTAAAAGTTTGTAGTATCCTTTGGTTTGTACTATCAAGTGCAATTTCAAACGTATTCTGTAATGTGATACATGTTACATGTAACTGCTATAAAATATAAATATATTGGAAAATTACAGTGAATATTAAAGTACATAACAAAATAATACTACTTTGGGGGAAAAAGGGACTGTTTCAAATGCACTTTTTGCTTCATAATAAATTCTATTAGGTTCTTAAAGACGCTTTTCAAAGGGGTTTACACATGACTTTCCTGTAAACAGCACTAAAGTTGATGATTTTATTTGCCTTTATTTCTGCATAAAGATTGCACCTGGATGCTGCAGAGTTTACCATTTATATACGTTTTATTGGAAAATTTTTGTTTTCATTGTGACGTCTCTGGTTTGAATAGTTACAAAATGTAACTGTCTATAGCTCTTGTTTGCTGGTGGTAGTTTTACTAGCTCATAATTTCTCCTAAGAAATGTAACATTTTCATGGGATTTGAAGTTATTTATGAGCAAAAATAGTCGCAGCATTTATATGTAAGATGTTAATTATTGAAAGCACAATAGTAATTGACTTCATCCTTGTGCTACTGAAGAAATTTCACACTGGATCACCTCTGAAAAAGCAGAGGCCTAGTGACGCTACTATCACATGGAGGTCGGCTTAACCTGTAAACACGATTAAAATTTAGTTGAGTCGTTTGTAACACTACATCACTTACTTTTTTATTTCGGAAAACATGTTTCAGAAGCCATGTGCTTCCATTGTCAATGCCTTTGGTCGACTACTGGCATTGCTTGCTGTGGTGGCGGCGATCTACTCATCCAGAAGTTCATCAAACCACCACCAGGGACAGAGACAACCACCACAGCAAGCAATGCCGGTAGTCGACCAAAGGAATTGACAATGGAAGCACATGGCTTCTGAAACATGTTTTCCGAAATAAAAAAGTAAGTGATGTAGTGTTACAAATGACTCAACTAAATTTTAATTGTTAAAACACATCACTGTCTCAAAGTCCACCATATATCACTGTAAACACGACCTTGTATGTACTGACAGAAGAACATTGTTAGCAATAATCAGGTCACAGCTGGACGACAATGCATTTCCAGGAAAGTAATGTGATATACTTACAGCGTCATCAACTCCAAGCTAGTATATGACACTAAGTAAATAAACCAAGTTGTTCTTTTAACTCCCTTGCGGCTAGTTTATTTAGTTTTTTGTTCTGTTTACTGTTTAGGTGGATGTGGGGAAGGTTTGCAAGAACAGCTACCAAATGATGTAATTCAGCAGGTTGCAGTTGAATCTACAAATAATGAGAGCATTGCCCCAAATTCCAATAAGATTGCTAATGAAACAGGTACACAATCGAATAAATGTAAATTACCTGAGACCCCAGAAACAAAACACCTGACTACGCATGAACTGCAAAGAACAACTAAAACTGATACGCATGCAAGAGGAGATATTAAACAAACAGAGCTTGCTTCCAGTAATAGAAGTACAGGGATCAAATTTTATTCAGAACCTGTAACAACAGATGACATTTATATTTCACTCGAGCTGCATAACCATTTGCATTTGTGTGTATAAAGTTTAAGATTGCCATCAAACTTGAAATGTATAGTTTATATTCATAACAATATATAATTTAATCATTTGCAACATGTTCATACAACAACTGTGAAATTTCGTTTCTTCTTTGCATTCCATGTCGTTCTCCAATCTTCATTTTCATTCCTATATTCCCCTTCTCCATATTCCTCTTCATTGTTATCAACTTCTTCTTCTACATCATCGTCTCTCAGCTGTTTTGCGAAATTATACAACACAAAGCAACATACAACAATACGCGGTACTTTCTCCGTAGGAATTCTGATGGTGTTCATCAATATAGGAAATCGTCTCTTTAATTGCCCGAAACATCTCTCTATGGTAAATCTACTTCGGGCATGTTGACGATTATAGTATTCTTCCACAGCATTCACAGGGTTTCTGTATGGAGTTAGTAACCAAGGAGCAATCCCATACCAGGAGTCGCCCAGCAGTATCGCCGTTCCGTCTTGTTCTCGCAATCTTTCAAAAATATTTGAATTTCTGAATATGCGGCTGTCATGCACACTGCCAGGCCACGTTGCGTCCACACTTGTAAACACTTCATCGGAACTGCATGTCGCTTGAACATTAATAGAACATAACGTTTTTCTATTTATGTACTCGTCGCCGTGTACTCGTGGCTTCAGAATTGGCACATGTGTGCAATCTATTGCTCCTATTACACTTGGAAAATTAAATTTATTTTTCCAGTCTTGCTTTGCAGTATTAACTTCTTGCAGTCGTGATGGAAATTTTATCCACTGATTAGCTTTTTCAAAAATTCTTTCACTCACATAATCGATGGTTCTACTTACAGTTGATTGATGAACTCCAGCATCTTCTCCGACACCAGTCTGAAATCCCGGGTCGCCGATGAAACGTAGAAATATTTGCATCCTTTGCTTCGATGTCAGTGCACCTCCTCGTGTTTCTGCGTTTTCTCCCAAGAAATGATGTGAAATTAATTCGACATTGTCCTCATTGAATCTATAAAATGATTTATATACACATTCTCTACACTGTCGCTTTACTTGATACACTTTTCTTCGACGGATATTCATGAACTGTGCCATTTTGTGGGATAAAACAACTCTTTAACACTTCTCTAGTATGAATCAAGTCACCTACTGAGGTAACTTGAAAAAAGTCAAGATTAAGCTACAAGAAGTGAAGCTTTCGCTTGTTTTATGCATTGGATTTGCACTCAAAGTCAAATCATTGCTGGAAAATTCAAGTCAAAGCTAGGCAGCTAGTTGGCTCCAAAGCAAATGCTAGACTTAAGTCAAGTCGAAGCTGTTTTATGCATTAGAAACCAAGATTACACTTGAAAATTAGCAAGGCAAAGCTTATGCTTGACTTTATGCATACCACCAATTGTGTCTCTCAATACTTATCTAGTGATCCTCGAAATTGAACTCTGGTTAACATGAAAAAATCAATGACAAAAACTGCATCTCATAGTCTTCTGCGATATAATTTAAGGTATGACTACATAAAGACTTGAAAAGCCCTGTTACTATCTACAGCAGCATCAACAGTGTCTGATAGCTCAAGGAAAATATGCAAGTTGTAATTTAATTTACCCTCTGATTCAGCAACAGTAACCATAAAAATACAGAATAGAAATATTTGAAGCCTTTTATTTCCTTTAAGTATATAATGCAATGCCAGATGATTAAGAACACATTTCCCCCAAATTAACATTTCCCCCTCAATGTTTAGCAACTTGCTATAACCTAAAGAAGCGCAAATATGGAGTTCAAACAATGAGTCTTTATTATATGAAGATAGTTTCCATTATTTGCTTTAGAAATATTAATCATACATTACCCACCTCTAGGTATATAAAATGGATGAATTCCAAAGCTGGTCTCAGTAAGTTCTGCTCTACCTACGAGATTGGCCTGTTTGATGCCCTCCATAGCAACTTGTTTTCCTAGTAACTTTAGTGATGCTTCACGAAGAACTTTCAGATCTGAAGGGCTGCAAAACAAATAAACATTCTTAATTCATTTTCAAGAAGAATTATGATTATATAAAAGAATAACCACTATTCTGTAATGAATATTAGGGAAGATTCTATTCTTTCTGTGCATTAGGTTTTAGGCAAGCCATTCACAGAAACAGTAATTAAGGAGTATTTGAATTACCCTGGAGATCACAGCCCTGATATAGGTCTTCACAGGATAACAGAAATCAACAAGTAATACTTCAGAACTAACATTACAAATCTACATCTGAACCATGGCAGTGGACACAAAAACATAATAATTTTATATGGGTTTATCTCTATATTAGGTTACATAGCCTCTATCGTATTTTAACTATTTTAACATTCTGAACATACCTGAATACTGCATTGCTGCACTATACTGTTCTTTTAACTTTAAAGAATCTTATCCAAATACAGCTCAGAAAGAGTTGGAGGGGTTTAAACATACTATGGAAAAGATTTAAATGGGACATACTTGGAAACTAGGGGAAACAAACATCAATGGGAGATAGAAGCAAAATGGAACACATAAAAATCTGATGTGTACCATTTCACATGACTTTCTCTATATCCCTGCAACAAATTATTCTTAAAAAGCTTATACTTCTATTTACTTTATGCTAATCAGAAAAACATTAGCAGAAATAGCCATATTACTTGCTTCCTTGTAAATAGAGGTGAAATAAGGGAGTACCATATGTTAAAGCGATAATCAAAAGCTGGTTGCTATGTCACTGAAGTTCCTTTGTTTGTATGGACAGCAGTTGACAAATTCCTGTATGAGAAATGTATAAGTTGTTCATAGCAGAAACAAAAAATAAGGAATGTCACAAAAATGACGAACTCCACAAAAAAAATGTATTTAACATAAATTGTGTGTTTTAACGTGCTCTACATTTTTTGTGTGGTAAGTTTTTGTCTATCTCTTACGGTTTAGCAGTTATTCAAAATTTAGTAAAATTCATCCAGAATAAACTACTCTTCAGAGGCTATTCCCAGAAAATTCAAGATAAACATTTTATTTGTCAGGTAAATATCTTTAATATACGAAATTTTAATCAAAATCGTTAGAGCCATTTTTGAGAAAATCAAAATTTTCGAAAAAAAGTTCCATGTAAAGGGTAGTTGGGTTTGGGGGATTTTTTTCAAAATCTTCGTATCGCATCCCTGGAAGATCACCAACCCCCCATCACATAGTGCCTATAGAGAAAGTAAAAATACATGAAATTTGGGGAACCTTAGAAGAAAAAAACACTAAGGTTCCATAGGTTAAAAAAACAGAGAGTGAAGGGCAGAGAAGGTACACTGATCGTGTAGCAACAGGAAATGGAAGGATTAGTATTGATGAACTGGAGTTAATTTACTTGAGTTAAAAGGCAATGAAAAAGGAATTTGTGAAATTGTGTGGTGTAAGGGAAAGTACAGAATAATACATGACAAAGTGTAAGGAACTAATGACATGGAGATAAAATGTAAAGGAGAATAAATTGGGATGAAATACATAAAAAGACAGTAACTAGTTATAAAAATGTTGACAGGAAAAGAAGAAGATAAAAATAGAAACTGGGTGAGTTTTTAAGGAACGTGGAAGAAAACTGTAGATATTAGAAGAGGTATAAGATAGCAAGAATGGCAAAGAGAAGAGGGGGAAGAATATTATACAGGACAGGGATGTGAAAAAAGTTACTCAGTGGTGAAGCAAGGCCAGAGCACCAGGCATATTGAATACCACTTGTATAGAAAAAGCCAGATTATATGTACACAGATTGAGCTGATGAGAAGAACCAGGAGTCTTGATAGCTTTGCACTCCTGTTTAATAAGCAGAACATGAGCTCACCTCATCAGCCATCTTTTGATTGCTGATTAACTCTAGAGTAGTTCTGATGATGGCCTAGGGTGTCCCCTGGTTGCCTGTTGATGAATCTGAATAGGGGATTATCGACTTGTGGCAAATGTGGATTTCAAATTTCTTTTTGTAAATTTTCTCCCATATTTCAAGTTCTCTGGGTTCGACTTGCCAGAAGCAGACAAGCCTCTATTCAGATTAATAATAAGCCACCATAGCATCATTTCAGTTTTTGCTTGGGAGTGCAAAATCGTTCTGAAGCATCTTCCCAAATTTTCATCCAAATTTTAATGACACCTTTACCTAAAATAAAATTATTTATTTCTTGAATTGAAATATTTGCATTAGAAGTGCAGTTTTTGTAATTTTTCTTCTGGTAGAGCAATAACAACCAGTAGAGTAATTATTTTACATAGCAAAGACGGAGAGGGGAATTGATTGCCGGCCCCCTAAACAACATTGCTGATCCCAGGCCTTCAACAAAACTACTTGAGAATTGATCCGAGAGTTAACAAGCAACTGACATGAGAGGTCATGCTCGCAACACATATTTTGCTTAGTAAGCAGATGAGTGAAGCTATCAGGTCTGTCCAGTTGATTCCTCTTCCTTTAAAGTATTCTTTATAAATTACTTCAGTCCAACAATATTTTGGAGATGTGTGTAATTTCAGAGGTAGAAATAAAATTGAATTAATTAATGTGGCAAGTATTAACACACTTCACTTACTTTTATTGTGCAGAACAATTCTTTCACGGACCGTTGCCCACATCCTCAGCTGATGAGCCACTACTGCTTGGATTTGGAAACCAAGCTGTAGGTGTGTTGGTTGTGGTGACATCTGTTGGGCGGGCAATGAGATTGGTTAAGCAATCCTTAGGGGGAAACTCAATGTTCATCAATGTGTGGCAGTGTTTATGAATGTAGATTAATTCTCTCATGCTGATAATTCAAACAGATTCGAAAGTTCTTTCAAGAATTTTATGTTAGGGTTGATTTCTTTGTGTGATTCCTAAAAGTGATGTGCAACTGCAGATTTTTCTGGCTGTTTTGACTTGATGTATCTTCTATGTTCATTGTTGCGTGTTTCAAGATTTCTTATTGTCTCCCAATGTATTTTATGTTAACAGTTTTGACATTCAATTGCATATCTTCCTGATTTTTTTCTCCGTGGGTATTTTGCCCTTTACAGAGGAGCCCAGGAGATTTATTCCACTGTATTTATTTATCAGTGCTAGTTTATGTTGAATTTCTTGAATACTTTTACTTTCTCTAGCCCTATATGTACAATGTACATAGGGATAGAGAAGTATTGTATTCCACCCAAAAATCTGATGTCGAGATTTCACCGGAAATATATGTGTTGGGATTCCTGAGTACGAAAAAAACATTTTTAAAAAAAGGTCCATGTGTGTATGTGCGTGTCCCAAAACGAAAAGACCATTAAATACCAAACTTGGTATTTAGGTTTAGTATCTTCCAAGTATGTGACACAAAGATTTTCAAAAAAATCCCCCCACCACAAACTACTCTTTACATGGAAAAAAATTTAAAAATTTTGATTTTCTTAAAAATGCCTCTAACAATTTTGATTAAAATCCTGTATATTAAAGATATTTATTTGCGAAATAAAATGTATCTCTTGAATTTTTTGGGAATAGCCTCTGAAGAACTTTATTCTGGAGAATTTTGCCGAATTTTGCTTAACTGCTAAACCGTAAGAGACAGACAAAATCTCACAACATAAAAAATGTACATCACATCAAAACACACAATTTTTGTCCTTTGCGTTTTTGTTATGGAAGTAACCGTTTCTGAGATATCCTTGTTATTGGTTTCAATTGTGAAGTATTTATTTTCTCAGACAGGAAGTATCCATTTTTCTTTTGTTCTACTCCTGGCCAAGCAACGAAGCGATTTGCAATGACAATCGCTTAACGATAGCTTTTAAAACACTCACTATCACTTTAGCATAGCGCATTCCTTTAATTCCCTTCTACTTATAAGGAACTATGTAATAAGAACATTCTGCTAATGTTAATCTCCATTAACATGGTATAGAAAGAAGAATCTTTTGTAAGAACAGCTAAAGAAAGTCATGTGGGTGTAACACATCAGATTTTTTGAATTTGTTGTGGAGTTGTGGGTTGTATGTGACTTGGTTGGTATCCAAATCCAAGCAGTAGTGGTTCATCAGCTGAGGATGCGGGCAACGGTCTGTGAAACAATTGTCCTGCACAATAAAAGTAAGTGAAGTGTGTGTACATACTTACCACATTAATTCAATTTGATTGGGCCTTCACTGTAAGCTGCTTCAAAATGATACAACTTATAGGTACAAGTAAATTCATTTCAAATAAAGCTGCTCATAACATTTTACATTTTATATCAAAATTATTTTCATTTATGACCTTCAATGCAAGATTATCCCCATTTTTCAGAACTTAATTTTAGAATTTAGCATATCTATATAAAAAGAAGACATAACTTAATATTTAAATTAGATTTAAAGGTTTTCTATGTACTTTGAATAAACTAAGGCTAATTAAGCTGATTAAGATCCTTACTTTATTATTAATTTGAATTTGTGCAGAAATTCACATTTTGAGTAGGTGATGCAGAAGGAAGTATGGAAATGTGCAGTATGGGTGCAATGGTACAATATGACAGCAGCGGTGGCAGTAGCATAACTGTTAACAATGATGATGGATATGATTTTGTATTCAGACAACATACTTTATAACACACTATAAATGATTTTACCTAATTTGAATTTGCGCAGAAATTCACATTGTGAGTGGCAGATACAGAGAAGGCAGAATGGAAATTTTGTGTGCACGTGTGCATGTATAGGCTATGGTGGCAGTAGCAGAATAATAACAACAATGATGTATATTATTTTCTATTTAGACAACATATTTATAACACATCATACATTTTTTTACCTACACTTAAATTCACATTGGAATGGGAGAGATGGAGAAGGGAAACAGAAATGTGCAATATGTCTGTGTTTGGTGACGACAGTGGCAGCTTAGCCGTAACGATAATTATGGATATGATTTTCAATTAAGACAACATAGTTTATCTTACGTCTTACCCAATTTGAATTTATGCGTAAATTCATGTTTTGAATGCGAGAGATGGAGGAGAGGACACAGATGTGCAGAATGTGTGCGATGGTAGCGGAGTTAAGTTATGGAAGGTAGAACATGATGGCAGCAGTGGTGGGAGCATAGCTGTAATGACAATTATGGATGCCTTTTCTATAGACATCATGTTTAATATAATATATTATAAAATGTTTTACCTAATTCAAATTTGTCATAAAATCCACATTGTATGTGGCACAAAGAGGCAGAGGGGAAACCAGAAATATATGGGAGGAGGGGAAATGTACAGTTAACATCTCTTTTTCTGCTTGACCCCTGACATACAACCACTGATGTGAAAGGAGTCCTCTAATTTTATTCTAATCTGGAGAGTAATTCTTTATTTTTTTTCAATGAGAATGCTCATAACAGCTCATTTTTGGCAGAAAATGAAACACAAAATCTGCCGTACCCATGAAGTTTGAAACTTACTTTTCGTCTGCATGGTATTCAGAAAACATATCATGAATGCTAGATGACCCCCAGCTATGAACATTAATACTTTAGGAAAAAAAATTATCTTGTATTTGGATAAATATGGTATATTACCTACTCCATTGTTTATTTCATGGATTTGACACACAACGGCTGAGCCAGAACTCAGTACTTATGCAATTTCAGTACTTATGCAATTTTGTAAAAGGCCCTAAACTACCATCTCAAGCAGAAGTTACCAGCACTTCAGTGTCTAATATCTGAACTAGCATAAGTCGTAGTTTATAAATAGCAGAAGGCTTATTCATTGTTGCTCCATTGGAAGTGATTATAGGAACATATATAATACTAAGAACATCTACGAATACCATTAATAGCCTACAATAATAAGAGTATCTTGATAAAAATTTTACATCTTACAAATCAGTATAATGCACATTACAATGTCTGAATCTAATATAAGAAAATGCTACAGCTGATTTTATTTCTAAGCATTCCAAGTTTGTGCCATGCCATAACTTTCAAAGTAAAGAATATGACATAAACAAAATAAATTGTTTTTGCTTACTCATAACTAAAGAGCAAATAGTTAACATAGCAGAGAAATAAAACAGTAGAAAAAGTTTATTAAACTATTAATACCATCACCAACCTTATATTGCTGGATACACCAGAGCCAAAGCTATCAAGGAATGTAAGACAAGCTCCATTTATGTATGCAGTAGGTAGATCCAAACCACTCCCCATTTTATCACCGTTAGCCACAACAGTTGTATTCATAAAGTTGAGCCATGTCAGGATATCACGCACACTTAATGTTAACCTGAAAGCATTGTTTTGAGAAACATTAAGATAGATATGTATTAACTCTTCTTTGAAGCTACCCCAATCATAACTATAGTTAAACTATATCCTACATTAAAAAAAATATCATTATGTTTGATAAGCTTGAATTTAAGTTACATATTTTCATTAAAATATGATTCACATGCATTACATTAACAGTATACTTCTGTAACCAAAACTGCTTTGGTCCACTCTGAATATTTTGTATTAATAAAAATAAATACATAAAAAAAAAAAAATAATAATAATAATAATAATAATAATATTAATAAAATGATAATAATAATAAAAATAATAATAATAATAATAATAATAATAATAATAATAATGAATTGGAAGTGATGCACTGTGAAGCTCAGTTAATAGTCAGTGGCCGTGCTGTGGCCCAGTGGTTAGACCACTTGCCTCTCACTTAGACGACCTGGGTTCGATCCCAAGCAACCACTTGTGAGATTTGTGGTGGACAAAGCAGCGCAGGGGCAGGTTTTCTCTGGGTTCTCTGGTTTTCCCCGCCATCACATTCCATCGGTGCTCCATCTTCATTCATGTATCACCAGTGTCATCGCCTGCAGTGCCACAAGTAGTAAAAGCGGGAGTTAAACACTACCAAACAAAAAAAGTTAATCATATGCAGCTGATGATGTAGGACAGATCATGTGATACTGGTTCTGATGTGTAAGTAACAATTTTGTTGAAGCCTGTGAAAAAGTCTCATATTTACTACTATGAAAATATCTGATCCAGTATGAAAATGTGTTGTGATCATAATGACCACAAACAGAAAACAAGGTATGAAATAAGAGTAACACAAATTTCACCTATTATTAAATGTAAGTTGGTGCACACACTACAATTTTAATTAAAATACTACTTCTTTAATAGATTACATTCCTGTCTGTAGGACTTACAACCCTGAATGTTTTACAAGCCAATGAATGCCTGGGCCAGTAGGCTATTGAGAAACAAGCAAACTCTGGATTGAAGCACATTCAAGTTGGGTGACAGCCCTCAATGGCAAAGGAGGAAATTAAATTAGTGATGAAGGGGATGATAGGAAAATTTGCAGACCAAATTATCCAACCCAGCACTTACCTAGTGACTGAAGAAAATGATTAATCAACACAAATGAAAAATTAGTAAGCAAAAAACAAATTTTTGCATAATAGTTAAACATCTTCCTCTACCTGTTGCCAACTTTTATGCATCACATATTATTGTGTATGAAGATATTACATATAAAACTATACAATAAAAGAAAAATAATTCTCCATCCTCTTTAAGTGAATCACAAAACATCTGTGAAGAAATTCTTTCAAAGGTAATGATTATGAGTGCATGCAAGATGCATAAGCAATGCCCATCTGCTTTCATTATGAATGAGGTTTTGAAATAATGAGAACCCGTCCCATCCCAAAGAAGTTTCTATATATGAAGGAGATGAGAATAGATGTAGATGAACTAAAACTTCTAATATTTTTTTGAAATTAAATACACCATTAATTAAAAAATTGCATTCTTAATTAGGAGTATTTGTCAATTTGATTGAGAGCTCTGCTTTTACTGGCGGCACCATGAATTATTGTAACACTCTATAAAAATCATTTAACACTGGCCAAATGTTTTGTCACTGCTGCACGAGACAAAAATTCCAGGAAAAGTGAGGTTATTGCTCACAGCATATGTAAAAGTTTCCTTTCATTCTACATTCCTGTGTAATTTTTTATTCTATATTTAAAGGCCTGAATATCTGGTCTATTCTTTTCGAGAGGTTTATACCATGGTGAGGTAACAAACTCATATGGAATTGTTACTGATATTAACTATATTATGTATATACCCAATACCTATGTATGTAGTTTAAATGGTACATCTTACTTATTACACAATGCCATACAGCAGTTATGTGACAACGCATCGTTTTACTTGAAATGAAAATAACTGTGCCAAAGGTTACGGCACTCTTATGTGAAGCACCTCTTACAGTATTAACATCATTCTGTGTTAAATTTACCAATGTGGTACTAATAATTGCTAAACCTTTGAGAAAGCACAATTTATATTGTGAATTTACACTCCACTGCAATATGCTTATAGGAAATGCATGTGCAATTGTTTATAGTTTTAGTCAACCAGAAAGCATATGCTTCTATTAAATTTTTAGTACTCATTTTAAAATGGGACTAATAAGCTTCAAGCCAAGCATGTGCATCTAATTACCAGTCTAAATAAAATGAATCTGTAGAACATGATGCAGAAGATTTTAGAAGTACTTTCGCTAACAGTTACTCAAATATGATTTAACAATAAGACTATGAATGCAAAAAGCTCAAGTTAATGAAATTTGCAACACTAATATTACTGATAAGGTTTGTGTGCGAGAGTATGTGTGATATATCAAAAATATTTTAAAAAATCTGATGTGTTCCATTCACAAAATTTTCTCTAGCTCTTTCATATACAAACTATTACTACAAAAGATTATTCTTTTTATCTACTTCATGCTAATCAAGATAAGCATTGGCAGAATTGGTCTTATTAATTAGGGAATACATTAGGCTAAAGCAATAGTCAAACCTTTTAAAAGCTCATGTCTATGAGAAACAACCGAGGTTCAGTTTGCTTTGCAGATCTGGTTAGATAAAAGTTGGAATAGTGACACTCACCTCGCTTAAAATGAGATTTTTGAGTTGGTTGAGGTCCGACCTCAACTGAAGAAGAGGGCAAACGCCCTTGAAACATATGTTTTGAAAAAAATCTCATTTTAAGTGGGGTGACTCACTATTCCGACTCATTTTCAACTATTATACTTGAACTACTTCACTTGTCTGAAATTTCTGAGTTATTTAAAAATTGGGTAGTTTAAAATTGAAACCAATAACAAGAAATATCTCAAAAAAGTCAACACTACACAAAAAATGCATACAATATAAATTGTGTGTTTTCACAAGATCTACATTTTTTTTTTTGCGGTATTTTTTACAGATTAACCATTATGCAAAATTCTGCAAAACCCATCCAGAATAAAGAAGTCTTCAGAGCTATTCCTAAAAATTCTAAAGCATATGCATGCACACACACCAACCTTTTTCTAAAAATGCTTTTATTGGGCTCAGTGGCCTCAAAACATATTTCCAATGGATTTAATTGAATTTTTGGGTGGAATAAAATCCCTTCTCTAGCTACTATATACATTCAAGTGCGGTGGAAGTAAAAATGCTACAATAAGATCTCCAATTATGCTGGCCCAAAAATTAATCAAGAACCCATGCTGAAAATTCGTCTGTTGTATAGTTCTCGGGTTCCCCATTACCCATGTGTATATGTTGTGAGAGTTTGTAACACCATTTCACATGAAGCAGGCCATGTCTCTCACCAACACATTTGTTACAAAATATGGATTTTGTACAAACTGACAAAGCAGCCACTTGAAAAATGCAACATGTGGATGAAAATCATTTGGTGATAAATACTGTACTCGCTGGATGCGATATCATCGCAATAACTGTTCTTCAAAAGTACAGTCCAGTGTAACCTCTCACTGTGAACGATATTGTGACTGTTCCCATCAGAATTTTCATCAACCAAATTTAACACTACCTCTTCCATGTTAATGGCAAATGGCAACACACATGTGTATGCTTTGCACAAGCCTGTTGGAAAATCTTTCTGCATAGAGCTGTTGAGCAAATCTAGAATTACGCTGTGTTTCTCCAGAAATTAAGATCATGTCTAGATATTCAGAGTTGAAAAATACAGCATTATGTATGTATGTTCTGCAGCAGGATTTTCTCTGCTTTGTATATCTTTTTTTGTTATCCGTTTCTTCCAACTTTCCGCTTTCTTATTCTCCTTTAACTATTCTAATCTTAACTTGTGGCTTTGACTAAAAAAACAATTATATATAAGTAAACATTCCCTGATATACACTGATATTGGAAGAAAGTAAATACAGCTGATGCTATGTTGCCAGTTCTAACAGAACTAAGGAGGCAACAAATTATGTACTTTTTAAATTTAATTTACACAAAAACTGTTCATTCTATTGAAAATGCCAAAGAAAAAAGTTGTCATTTATTCAATTTTCTATAAATGTAATCATTAATTAAGAACCTTTAATGAAACTAATTCAGCAAGATGGTGATAAATTTTTTGGGTTAAAGTACTTTTTTTCTAGAAAACTATGAACTTTTCAGTTTTTGGTATTACACTTTCTGGTAATTCACAATAAGGTGAATTTGTTCTAAAGTCTGCAGCATTATTTCACTTCCACCATGTATATGGCTTTCAGGATTGTATGAAATATACTGCAAATTTTAAACCTCAAAAGAAATTTTGTTAAACAACACAAAATCAAATTAATCAAAAGATATTGTCTATTTTATAAATAACGCTGTACAGTCTAGCTTAAAATATACTGTTGTGCAAAGTATATATCTTTAAATGCTGTTGTAAACTAGGATCATTTAGTTTTCTTTTCCTTTTTGCTATCATGCTTAGTTACCTTTTCCCGACTACTGTTCCTCGGAACCACTGTAAGAAATCCAGTAACCTATTTTCAATTCCCGTGCTTCCATCCTCTTGGTTCCCCAGTGTCAATCCAGGTTTCAGGTTGCGTTCTATAATAGCATAAAGATCTTCTCGTTGAGATGCTGGCTCACACCATATTTCTGTAAAGCGATTACGTAGTGCAGGAGATAGCTGCAAATAATCAGTAAAAATATATGTTAATTAGAAAGCAAGAATATTTATATTGAATGTTAAACTATAATAACTACAACTTAAACATGCAACATTTTCCTGCATGTCAGTTTCAAAAGACATGAAAGCAAGCATCCTGCATATATGTGGTCTTAATATATATGGTTCCAATGCTCAGAACACCATTCACCAGTTCATTTAGAACCTGTTGAGCCAATACTCACTCATATGTCATTTTCCAGTACAGTATTGTTATAAAGGACTTAAATAGTAGTCTAAGAATATACTATAGCTTGCTAATATTACAGATAAGCACGATTTTTCTCATGGCTTTGATATATATTTAAACACCACTCAATATACAGAATAAGATTCCTCAGGAAAACTCTCCATTCAGGAATTTAGAATCCCATGTACACATCTCTCAATTGGATAGATTTTATTTTCTCTCAGGCAATGGTGAATATTTCATTACAATGAACACTTACAGATTAAAAGAAATATAAATAAAAAATGATATAGGAAGACAATTATACAACTAGGACCATCTTTACTAAATCACAATGACTTTATATAGCAGCACAGCCTTGAAACAACAATTTGTTAATACTCAAATCAAAAATTTTAATCAATTGCAATCAAAACAAACATATAAGAGGATGAATATATAACAAGCCCAGCAGAGTGACTCATGAGAAGTTACATGTAGGCCTAACAATCGAAGTACTGTAAAAAGAAAGAAAAGAAAATCTAGCTCTAAAAGGAGATTTAATCACGTAACATATTTTAACATACTGCCCATTGTAGAAGCTAAAAAAACTGTGGCATGTAGAAGTACTCCTGTGACAACACTCAGATTATTTTGCTTCTTTACTGCATTGTATAATTCAAAAGGTACTTGGAACAAATGACTTTATGCAATGTCTTTAGGAAGAAACTAATTTTTTTTGTACAAAGGGAAGATTTTTACACAAAATAAATGTCCTTAATTATTTATTTTGATGCAAAAAATGCAATATGTATGTATGGTAGGACAATGGTTTATGGGGAAACAAGGGAGGTCTTTCTACACTGTCGTCAACCAAAGAAAGCTTTTTTTTGAGGCCTTCAACCATTATGATGTCAAACTAACTGAATTATTACCCAAAACATATACAGCATATGTGCATATGCCTAAACTCTGGGATCTACAGACATTATATGTCAGGGTGTATAATGTATTTCATGTCTCAATGTGGTCACCTTGCTCTTCTTTCAAAATTGCACAAAATCAACTGAAGGAAGACTAGGTAGCTGAGCACCCAAGAAAACATATGCACATAGTACTCATATCAATATAATTTGCAATTTGCATATTTATAACATGGTGGATCTGAGCTTTAAGAAGAGTTGCAATAAAACAATTGACAAAATACTTCACTGTCATGCTCTACTGTACATGAACTTGAGTCACTTAAATAAAATGTTTCGGTTAACCATTCAGATCATTATTTAGTTCATGGTCTCATCTAACACACAGTTACAATGCATACTTATAGTACCTTACCTTTAATCATAGTTCACATAAGAGTAAATGAAACACTCAACAAATGACACATAATTGCTATTTGAAGCTACTAGAAGGCAAGGTTGTTCCAGTTTCTCTGAAAAACAGTGATACAGTACAATTTTGTCATTGGTTTGAACCTATTTTCCGTTCCTTTTAATTCACTAATTAATTCAAAATCTAAATTCAGTTTTGAAAGCACTGAATGGAATAAGATGAAATAGATGGTAAAGCTTTATACATAATCAGGTGATGCAGTTATCCTACTGTCCATCTTGTGAACTATATCATCATTTCAACTGAAATCACTTGTGAATGATTCCTTCACAGGCAAACAGTTGATTAATAGTGCACAATTTCTTCTTGTTAAACAGTTCATTGACCATTCACAACTTAAGAGCACAGTATAAATAAGTGTTAGCTGCAGAGAGCAAAAGCATTATATGCATTAACAGATATAAAAAGAAATGAGCTCTAAAATGAGCTGCGCAAATGAACAGCAAAATTCATTCAGAACTACATTATCTTTTCCATACTGTTGAGCTAAAAGAATTTGATTTTTAGTACTAATCAGTGAAATTGCACTGTGCTGTTCCTCACAAAGGAAACAGGATACATAACCACATTAAAGTCACCTAGAATGAATGGTCATCAATAAACATGAAATACTCACGATATTCTCCTTATTGTATAGCTTTGCTCTTCTTCTTTCCATATAGCAGAATGAAATTATAAACTCTGCTAACACATAACAAAGCGCTCTGAAATCACTTACCTCCTTTTTACCATAATCTCCACCAGGATTCATAGTTCCTACAAATTGAAACTTTTCTTCTGCAACAATTACTTGAACTGAATCACCTCCTTTTTCTGCCAAAAGCAATGTTCGCTCAGGTTCTGGAAAATTATATCTGAATTTAGATTTCTAGTTAAGTTCTAAGTTTCTTTTAATTACTCAGCCCTCTCTTTTAGGATGTGAAACAAAGGATAAGGAAGGCAAATGGGGTGTACAGACAACTTTGCCCAGTTTGGAGAAATAAAAACAACAAAAACCAAACTAAACATTTTTAGAAGTAATATAAAAACTGTCTTATTATACGGTATGGAAACAGGGAAAGTCATAAAACATATAACAGACATGCTACAAATATTTATAAACAGATGCTTGAGAAAAATTCTGAATATACATTGGCCAGAAATAATCACAAATAAGGAATTATGGGCAAGCAATTGGAAGAACAAGTCAAATGCCAGATAAAAAAAAAGGGAAATGAACTGGATATGCCATCTTTAAGGAAACCAAATGCCATAGAAAAACAGGCACTCAACTAGAATCTACCAGGCACATGTAAAAGAGAGAGACCAAAGTGCTTCTGATGGAAATCAGATGACAAAAGATTGGAACAAGGAAAGAGTTGGAGTGAAGTAAAGTGGATAGGAAGCAACAGAGTCAGATGGCAATGTGCTTACTGAATGCCCTATGCTCCCAAAAGAACAAAAGGAACTGATGAAACATACTAAGCCCTTTGTTTAAGTAAAACAAGAATATGAATGGGTTTTACAAGACTGATTTTTTGCTCTAAAGAATTCAATACTGGATACTGCTGAAAGCAGCATACAGATATGTAAGCAATAAACCAAATGAATAACAATTCCACTAAGAATCTGATATCCAGAATGTTTCTATGTATTTTAATAAGTTAAGGCTATTCAAATTGCTATTAAATGAGTTCAGCAACTTGACAGCAGCAGTCCCGAAATATGCTACCTGGTTAATTAAATAGTCTGAACAGAACCACAAAACACTCTACTCTTAATACCTTAACTGCTTAAAAGAATACCTTTGTTAGGAAAAAAAATGGGATCCACAATACAGTATGGATCCACAATTACTAGAGCTCCAGATTGTAATAGATTTACATAAACCACAATCATGCAGAAATGTGAGAGTTTATTATAGCAATAATGATATATTATTGCAAAATAAATTCTAATCAAATGAACGAATATTATACATAAAACTTTACTACTCAAATTTTGTTCTATCTAGAACAGCTAGCTCCGAGTGATGAAGGGAAAATGTGCTGTAGTGTTCTAAGGTTAAAAAAATGTGTCTTATTTTATCAACTTAACTGTAACTTCCCAAGTAAAAAAAAATCTGATGTGTTCCATTCACATGACTTTCTCTACATCTCTGCAACAAATTATAGTTAAAAAGCTTGTGCTTCTATGTACTTCATGCTAATCGAGAAAAAATTAGCAGAAATAGTCTTATTACTTGCTTCCTTGTAAGTAGAAGCGAAATAAGAGAGTACTATAGGTTCAAGTGATAGCTGGTTGCTATGTGAGTGAAGTTCCTTTGTTTGTATGGACATGAGTTGACAAATTCCTGTATGAGAAAAGTATAAGTTTTTCCAAGCTGAAACCAAAAACAAGGAATATCTAAAAAAACGATCAACTCCACAAAAAAAATGTATATATCATAAAAGTGCTCTACATTTTTTGTGAGGTAAGTTTTTGTCCATCTCTTATGGTTTAGCAGTTATGCAAAATTCTGTAAAATTCCTCCAGAATAAAGTAGTTTTCAGAGACTATTCCCAGAAAATTCAAGATATACATTTTATTTTGTCAGATAAATATCTTTAATATATGATATTTTAATCAAAATCATTAGAGCAATTTTTAAGAACATCAAAATTTTCGAAAAAAGTTCCATATAAAGGGTCATTGGGGGTGGGGGGTTTTCTTTGCATCTTTGGAAGATGCCAAACTTAAATACCACGTTTGGTATTTAACAGTCTTTTCATTTTTACAGATGTTTTTCTGAAAATGCTTTTTTTGGATTCAGTGAGTCCCAAAACATGTATTTCCGGTGAAATCTCGGTATCAAATTTTTTCAGGGAGACCCAAAACATGTATTTCCAGTAAAATCTCGGTATCAAATTTTTGGATGGAATGCAATACCTTATACAATATGTACATAGTATGTTTAGAGAAAGTAAATAAGTTGAAAAAATGTTTCTGCTTACCTAACAGAGAGTTTAGTCTTTCCAAAACACCATCATCAGCTAAAGATATCTCATCAGCCAGGAACAAATCTCCACCATTCATAGCCTTAATCAATGGGCCGTCAACCCATTCAAATAGGCGCGTTTGCGCACCTTCCTCCTGGAAAATATTTTTTTCCATCATAATTTCAGAGCTAATCTTGTCATTAAAGCAAAACATATTTTTAGATTAATTTCAAGTTTTAACTAACCTTCTGGTCTACAATACTATGATCTCTTACTGGACGCAAACCTCCTAAGAAATCTGCACTTTCTGTGTGCATATGGCAGTTAACTGTGTAGAGTGTCTGATTATTTACAGCAGCAACCATCTGACACATAGTTGTTTTACCACACCCTGTTTCCCCTACTAACAGCACAGGCTCATGTAACTCAATTGCCTTACCTGAAAATAGTATATACAATAATTTCATTACATGGATTCTTTCAACTTGATTTCTATTGAAAATTAATAATCAAAGAGTTCCTAATGTTTTCATTAACCAAATACAAATAAGCATACAAGGATATGCAAAAAGGAAATATGCAACAAAACAAGCATGCAATATGATATATATGCAAAATCTGATTTCTGAAAGGCATACTTGCATTCTTTTAAACTCATCCTTTCTCTTGTGATATGTATGTTTCAAAGCAAAATGTTAAAAATCATCATCACAGAGGATAATGAATGCAGAAGAATGAAGAATGCGATAAAATGCAGTTATACGTTGTGTACCTTTTCTCCTTTGGCCTCCTCAAATATTGCTTTCTGCCACTTTCATATCTTTATTGCATTCACCTGTCACCAGTATCTATGTGCTTTGTTGGAAGTTTCTAATGGAATTCTTTTATTGCAAAAACTACAAGCATAATTTCTCTTGGCCTCTTCATTCTGTTCTGAGAGAGATATTTTATTCGCTCATCTAAGGCCACTTTGGTTGCATACTGATCAATATTTGTTAACCATGCTGTCAATTCCCATGATCATATCAGCCCTGCCAGTGTAGTAAAATTGCATCCTGCAGGAGTTCTTTTACATGCCAAAAATTATAGAAGTGTCACTTTTAAGCACACTTGAAAACTGTCAGCCAGGCTGGGCTGGGATCAGAATGCCAATGCTTAACCAACTGAGCCACCCAGATTGATACAATAACCCTTTTGACCTACACTTACAGTTTTCGTTGCTGCTGTTTTGACAGAGCTGGATGCAGTTGATAAGGATACACAAGCAGCTGCAGATGGTATCAAAAGTATAAAGAATATGACAAGGTTGAGTATCCCATTAGATGTCCTTCTTAACCCCACAATTTTCCAAGCAAACTCTCCACATGTAACTTACAAAACCATTAGAACCTCGCAGCTACTCATTGAAGATAATTGAGTGAAGTTCACCAAAAACATATACACTATGCAGATCCACAATTACTGTTACCTTGATTATTATATAAAGCAGAACTGTAGCTATCTGAAAAATTTATAATCTAACCTGATAGGTTAGCTTTTTTATGCTACCAGAATTCCTACTAGGCAGGACAAAACATTTTTACATCCTAGTAGCAAAAGCCTGTAAATGTGACAGGAAAACCATCAAATTGTAACCCTTAACACTGTA